>CM034548.1:0-2400000 GCA_020055645.1 Tomocerus qinae | reverse complement strand
CATAATACGCGGATCTTATCTTTAAGGAAAGCAAATGATCGTAGTTTTGTAAGATTGTATTGAATTCTCCTTGTATTGAATGATTGAATGGCATAACAGCATGCATCGATCGTAGACAGCCAAATCACCCACCCACTTCTTGTCTAGAGTACTGTTTATTTGTATACGCATTATTCATGCATTACTGAAGTAATTGTAGATTTTGTAATCACTATTTATAATACTAATTGCAGAAAATAATTAGAGTGTGGCTCATTTATTGATCGACAATGTTGCATAGAAAACTATGGGGAAATGTTAATGTCAAGGGACTACACAATATGTAGTAGTATGTACTTGTACACACGTATATAAAAATAGCTATAGGTAGCGTTGTAGTATCTACTTAGGCATTTATAATTGTTTCTAATTCAAATGTGGGTCCACTTATATAAAATGTTTTTTAAATCATTCGTTCGTAAACAATCACAGAAACTTTGTATATGTAACCAAAACTGTAAAGGAATCTATGTTGGCAATTAATTATGTTTTCGTAAGAATTATTCAGCGAATGATATGGCTGATGGTGCATGGAAAGGTATTATAGTCATTTAAAGGTTTTAATTGCATTCGGGAGGAGATGAAGAGGAATGCTTCATAGAGAAGAATGTGATGAATCATGAGTTGTGGATGGATAATAATTGAAACGATGTATTTATGAAATACACAAATATTTGAGATAGTCCAGCCAGATTTATAAATTGACAATAAATGTTGGTGTGAAGAGCCAAGGTCACTTGGATGATGCAAGACGGTGATCATTGTTATGTTGAAATCTATCCGGTAGCCCAGCTGGCACCCAGAGAACTCAGGCTCATCAATTTTGTTGTTTGTTTTGCTAGGATGCTCAAGTACAGCAGTGATAAAAAGGCACCAGGGATCTTGGTCGATTAAGTTGCTTCTGTTCTCTATACATGCTCTGTTACAGGGAAGTATCTGTAAAATGTAGAAACCTGAAGATCGCCCTTAATTTCATTGGCTTTAATAGTGAACTGAATGACCTCAAAATAATGTCAATATGTCATGTCAAATAAAAACGTCTTAAGTATTACCAAGCATGTCGCTAAGATTACTCTAACCAATTCAAACAAATATATTATTATGTTTTTACTTTGTCGAGGGCTGATAATATTTATTTCTCTTTCACCAAGGCTTATATCATTACATGTCACACATAGTAATATGCAACAACAAGATAATGAAATGTAAATTTAGAACTGTTTTGATATGTAGTGCCATTAAAAGTGTGTGGCGTGCTCCACAATGAAAACTCCTTGCGTGTTTGTAGAATTACTAATGGAGATGAAACTCTCTGCTATAAAGAATCATTTTATTTGGATGTCGTAGACCGACATGCAACAATAATCTGTTTACATTGCCCAAAATGTTATGCTATGCCTTTAATTGTACACATCCTCATTATCAACATCTGCCAGTAAAGAGGGGACGGAGACAGACAATCATGGAATTATTCAATTCAGCTTTATTTACTATGTAGCACTTACATAATATTGCATAATATAATATTAGCTTCTTCTGTGTATTTTACTACAACAGATAGCCACATACTACTCGTCGTCAACAGCACTTCTACTTTCCCTACTATTCGAAATCCACTCTGAGACGTGCACTACCTTTACAGCACAAGTACCACTACTGTGTCCATATTATACATTAAAGTGTACACAGCACTATAATATACATACAGCAGATACCTGCAAGACAATTTGAAGGTCTATTTAATCCGCTATTCATAACATTTCTATCTTTCCATTTTATTTTTTGTTTGTGATTCACGTGTTTGATGTATTTACATTTTTAATATTCACATTTTTAACATGCAGTTTACATTTTAATTTTATGTACTCATTCTCATTTAGACAGAAGCAGGACACTATTATTTATTCTTCACAATAACTTATTCGCACAAGTGCAATTCCAATTTCACAATTACATTTTTTAATTTATATTTAATTTAGTACATATTTTTATCAATCTACTAATGTTGGCAACAAAATCTACTACAGTAGACAGCGTTGCTCGACTACGTGTACTTACCTATCTACTAGTTCATAATATTTATACAGTACCTATAACTTCAGAATATTTCAGCATAAAGTCATTCCCCATTAATACCTCAATTCAATTTAAGCAGTTAATAAATTGTACTAAGTACCAATGCCATATGGTTTAAATACTAAATCTATGCACCTATTCATAGATTCCAAGTGCGCAGACATCAATATATTTTTTGTCTCTGAAATTTTGGTCATTTGGTCCCATAATTTCCAGCTGAATTGGTCTCTTCGTTGACAACAGACGAATTTTTACGTATTTAAACTAGAGTAGATACATATTATTACAAATATTTAACTAATGCTTTAGCATATTATTTCTTAACCAATTTGCAGGTGGGTTGGGTAAGTTTATAATCATGTTCATCAATTAGATTTGCCGTCCTTCATACATGAGTTAATATTGTGAAGTCGAAGATAGAAGAACTACTTGCTAAAATTAAGTTTTTTGATGCTATATGTTTTTAAATCTGAAACCCTCAGGTACAGACTTGTGAAATTCTATGAAAGTCCTATAATAAGCCAACTTTTACTCTCATGTTGTAGAAGAAGAACAATAATATGTAATGAAAACAACAAAAAGATGGAATAAGCAAGATCAAATAAATTTTTTGCCATTAAGCAACAGGACTAATAGTAGGCTTATACACGCAGGAGTGTAGGGAGAGATTTATTTTATAAAATGGATGACCATTCATACACATGCTATGCTTATTTGGAAGTACTTCTACATAGGGGATTGCTAATTACCAGAGAGCGGAAGTGTGTTTATTTAAAACTTCAAAACGTGTACTATAAAATAAACTAAAAAATTGAAAAAATGTGCTTAAAATTGTCAAAAAGTGTACTTATATAACCCTGTAGTACGAAACTTTCTTAGAATTTTGTAAAAATTCCTTTTGATCCACCAAAATGTGTACTTAAAGTTTTTTGTATTGATAAATGTTTTAGTAAATACTTTCAATGTTTGAAAAATTTACCAAAACGTCGTGTTTATTTATAGCATGAAAAATTGAAAAATGTGTTAAAACAAATTATATAATATTTGGAATCCTGGGCGCATGAAACGTTTAGATACGAAGTCTCAAAGTTCTACGACAGACCAACAAAAAGTGTATTTAAGCACACTTCCGGCGTCTGCTAATTACAGAATAGTTAAAGATTACTAAACAAGCAAAAGTATGTCCATTAAAGTCCATTTATAAATACATATTTTATGTGCATTCCGGTAAATTGTCATCATTTCCCGTCGTATCTATTTAAGTTTATTGAAGAAAACTTGAATACTGTCTTCTAAATTTCAGCATATTTCTATTATAATATTGAATTAGGGTATCTTATTATAAGGTTTATGACCTACAATTTTTAAATTTGCGCTTTGTAGTAAAGTAGACTTGCATTTTGGCGACAAGCATGCATAATGTATTATTAGAATGATGAAAGAAATTAGATTGGCTTAAATGCATAAGGACAGGTAACTGACGTAATGCTGAGGTACCAAATGAGACAACAGGACTGCAAGTCTGAATTGGGGCAACGAAGAAGCAGTTAATTGTTAGATTGATTGTTTCGATAATTAACTCACATACATATAGGTACTATTTGCATACTCTTACTAATAGTATTATTATTATTAGGTATGACTACATTTGCTCTTTTAGTAGACACATTATGAATGGTGATTATTGGTACATTTGTGGAGCCTACTGAATGAATCACAGTGGATATTTTGGTTAGTAGTGGCCAAATTATACCCGTTTTGGGTCTATATCTACGCGTGTGACCGGAAAGAGGTGCGGATTAAAGGGAACGGAGTAGGCAGATAGAATTGAGTTTTCTGACTGACTCTTATGACTGATTTGTATTAATTTCCCGAATGGCTCACTACTGCCGATGGAAAGTGTCATAAAATGTCCATAGTGCATCAAAATAAATAAATTGACTAAAATGAAAAACAAAGTTTGTTGAAAGAATTTGTCTGCAAAAAGATAAAGATGATACAATATTTGTTGTAACATAATTATCCGTTTACCTACGTTATATAACACAAAACAAACATCGGTGGGAGTTATTTGTGGCATTGCTGGCCAACTGGCAACAGGTTACGTCCACCGGCCAATATTGATTTAAGTACTGAATAGTACACAGATAGACAAACTAGTCTGAATTGGAAAAGAAATGTCACTACCGGTTCACGTGCACCCACTCTGTGATTTACTTACTTCCAGATTTTTTATGTAACTCATGGATGACTCACTTCACTTAATTTATTTTACTGTTATTACTACTTGACTTATAATATAGAACAAGTACACGTATTATAGCATCCATCCTATTCCGTAAGTATAATTTAAATCCAAGATTTATTTTTTGTTAGCAGACCTTTTATATGCTCTTCACAAACTCATCAGATATGACAGCTTATTTAAAGACTTAATACTTGAGTCAATAAAAACGAAACTTTTTCATCCTCGAGTTAGTTTAGTACATGGTCTGCCGCTGTTTTTATTAATTGCATGTTTTGTTTTATTTATATACATTAGTGCATGAACCTTTGTCATGATAAAAGGGAATTGAATTTAATGGGACGACAAATGGGAGACTATAGCACTGACCTCACTTATTAGGTCTTCTCCAAAGAATAATGATTCGAATGCCACTTCTGTTTTCCAAATTGTGACAGGCGAATTAAGGGAGTTAAGTGCCAATTCATGTAGCTGTACATTTGTTAAATTGCAGTCGTTTTTACTCGAGAATCACTTTCACAATTGAGAATGCAATAGTTATAATAATTATTTCTTTAGATGCACCTAAATAACTTATTCCTATTTTGCTAGCACCAAATTATTAATTGCATTGCTATACACATACTTGAGATGGAGGTTTATTGTTTTCACTTTAAACGGATATCCCTGACAAAAAATTGACAAAAATATTATTTTAAGTTCACAATCGAATTTGTTACTCCTAAAACCAATTAAACTACATTGATTTGAGGTGGAATATAATGGCCTTCAATATACAACATAATAGCCCAACTAAGAGCTCTCAAAAACTTGCAAAATCGCAAATCCAAACCTGACAATATTTCGCAACGATAAACATGCAGTTTTGGAATCATAACATTTTGGGAACATTTGAACTAATGGGCTGTTTCCATTCAGTTCAAAACATTGCCGTCTTTGCAATAGTTTGCAAATTTTCCATTCTGCAGGTTTTCGAAGGTAGCCCTGAGTTGTACTAATGTTTGGTTCGTGCACATAAGGTCTTACATAATTGCGACTAATTCCTTCCTTATCTCCATTAAATCTTTTCCAGATTCATAATAACTTTCATAGTAGTACTAACTCTAAATAGAAATCTTCACTGCCAGTAAATTAAGATCCGTAATTCTAAAAATCAAAAATTGAGTATGATATAAAAATTGACTTAAGTATCAATACAAGGATAAATAACATTGCCTACATCCTTTATCCATAAGTATTTTCTTTCTAACATTTTCTTCAATAGTAAAGTCATAAATTAGGTTGAGTGGAAATATATTCTGTCTGGGTTTTTGAGGATAACTAAAAGGTTAAATATGAATATAGATAGATTGTAGAAGATAGACAGATAGATGATATAATAGAGATAGATAAATCTGGCGCATACATTAGCAAGTTAAAATCAGCACTAAATTGTCTCTAAGCCTACGGAGCAGTACAATAAAGAAATTCATATTGTTTCATAGATCACAGAGAGATTTATAGAGATTTCGGCGTAAAAAGCACTTACTATATTGATATGCTCTGTGAACAAGCTGTGGGATGTGGAGTGCAATCTAGACTCATGCATGCTCGTCCAGAGTGAGATATGAACTCAGCCCTAAATATTTAGGGAAGATCTAAAAAGTGTTTATGTGATGTAAACCAAGGAGAAGATGGTCAAGCAATCCGGTCACTAACTTGATCACATATACTACGTTCTATGAAAATTTGCGAGCCGCTGCATTACATTCAATACAAGCTCCCAAGCAATTCCTCACGGTGAGCTGTTTGTAGTAACTAAACTCGTTAGTAGGTACGTCTCCCAGATAAATACATTCTTGTAACAATTCGAGGGAAATGCAAGAGGTATTAAATCACAACATCACTTAAACATCAAAAGTTAAGCATTCATTGGGGCAACGGCAGCCAGACTTTACGTTACGTGATTGCATCGCATCACATCACATCAAACCAAATCACCAACAGGTGAATACTTTGCTACTTCTTAGCTATGGCTATTAAATATAATTTGAACATTTTATTTTACTTATTAACAAAACGAAAAAAACCAATTGATGTTAAGTAAATTAGTCATAGTAAAATTAATATTGCTAACCGACTTAGTAAACGATACGCAGCAGGAAAGTTTCTTCGAGTAACCCAGTTCAATGCATTATTTAAATGAATTAATGTAGGGAGCTTATCTGAATCTAAGGCAGGGAGCCCATGCTTGTTTATCGAAATTAAAATCACCCTTTCAAAATTATTTTGTTCACTCTTCTTTTAGTACTTAATTAAAATGTTTCTATTAAAATCCTTGATTTTTATTGTGTAGAGGCCTACTCCTAACTATTTTCTGCCTCTCGATGTTACAACAATGTTATGTAAGTAGCACACATAATGTCCCGGATAATTAGATCACTGTTGGTGCACAGACTAAAGGGTTCGTGAATGATAAACCTGTCCTACTGCTGATTTGAAATTGCTCAACGAGATAGTAGCCTTCTAATTAAGTAGTGCCTATTATGCGATCGCATTTGGATAACTCCTAAATTTTGAGACGAGAAAGATTAGATTTCATTTTACGACGACACGTACTTACTTGATATTATAGCTTATACTTACTGCGTATGATTATTATAGTTTCTTTTACAGTTTCTCAGCGCAGAAGGAATGTAAAAAGCATTCATGAACTAATTGTCACGGTCTTTACTACTCAAATAGGAGTTACAAATAGGGAGACAGACTAAGAAGTATCACTACATGCATTCAGTACAGTATGTTATACCTACCGACACAATTACTTGATAACCCAACCTACCTATTTGTTTATTATATTGGATATCTATTATTTTTTAAATCTCTTAGCACCCGCTTTGAATTGGATGAAGACATTCATTTCCAATCAGCATTGTTATATTGTATAACCTATGTCTATTAACTTATGTGCTGCTCTCGGGTATTACTATAATGCCATCAAGTGGTAATATATCTGTAGATGCTAACTCTACATGAGACACAGCAGCAAGGAATGCTAACTGCTCTCAAAGCAAAAGATATTTATGTCGAAGGTACATAGATAGTTAAAGGTAGAGTACTATTTAATGTGCAATTACATTCTGCACAATTAGCCAGATATGACTAGCAATTTTAAATAACTAGTA
Organism: Tomocerus qinae; assembly: GCA_020055645.1. Lineage (NCBI taxonomy): Eukaryota > Metazoa > Arthropoda > Collembola > Entomobryomorpha > Tomoceridae > Tomocerus > Tomocerus qinae. The sequence continues at coordinate 2,392,476 of CM034548.1, read as the reverse complement.
GGCAAATGCAGTGAGTAATAATTGAAGAGATAAGTAGTTGATGCTGACTTCAGTTGACAGGAGAGGTCGTGAGAATTAGAGCAATCGGCATCTCTGCCTGCTGTGCTCCATTCTGAAGTATACAGTCCGTTCTGAATAAATAGGAGCAATACAAATTGCACACTTACCTTTCTTGTTGGACAGAAGAAACAACATTACGTATTATTATGTCGGGAGCAACATATTTATATATGACTATAAATACATAAAGCGTCAAGTATAAGTCTTATTTGTTCCGAATCTACATAATAGAAAAAAGAATTCCTTCTCACGAATACAATTTAAGGGTCAGTAGTCAGATCAAGTGAAAAAAGGGGTCCTAACTCTTCCATCGATTCCAAAAGTCTTAAATGTTTTAAAGAAAACAGAATAACAAATCTTATTTCGGGACGACGTTTTTATAAGTTTTCAAAGATAACCTGATTCTCAGAAAGATAATTAAGACGCAATATAAGTTCATAATTTTTAGATGCGAGAAAGGGAGAGGAAAAAACTTCAAAAAAACATTGATAACAGATGATTTGGATGCGAATGATTAGAATTATGCTACTTCATCTTAACGCCAAATTTGAATACTCTTATGCAATGCATAATCATATAAATTGGTAAGTGCGCCTTTTCACCAATTGTCTATGTAGCATCAAAATGATTAAGGATGTTATGAAAGGTAGGAGTACCTACCTATTTCTTATTCATACGTTTACAAGTTTCAATCCTCCTCTCCTTTCGACGCGTTTTTACTTGAATTTCATGTGCGAGACCGCATTAGTGAGGTAGTTCATTTCCAACTTGATTTGGCTGATAGCACTCTCCAGCTTGTCTACTGTGTCCAGGACCTCAATCGTCTGTGAGAACGGGTTGAAACGAATTTCATATGGTCGAGACATACTTTCTCGAACCCAAAGTCTGTCACATCAAATCAAAAGCATTAGTCAATTCTGAGTCAAACTCATACAAATGGCATTTACAACGCGAAACAAGAAAACTGGATTTGTCCCATTGCATTGTCGGCGAGAAATAAAACAAAGTAGTACACATAATAATAAAGATCAGATAACTCCGATGTTTATGGTTCATTTCACTCACGGTGTGTCAATACCCTCGCCATTTTAGATTGTACTAATAATGATTTAGAATTTAGATAATAACGCATAACATTTATAGTCCATCGCACATGTGCACATAATATTATTATTATATGTGGGAATATTTACTTGCGTATTTAAGTATAAGTATTATGGCGTTTATGCTAATAGGCTAATTACTACTGCCAGACAGTGTACAGTGCCAGTTAGAAGGCCACTACTGGTTATGGAATTACACAAGTAGCCATTAGGTACTGATGTTATCTCCTACACAGTTTTCAGATAAATGTAATCATTTTCACAAATAAAGAACAAGTTATTATATAAACTTCCTATCTCCTTCGTTCGTCTTTGTCGCTTTCTGCCCTACTCTAATCGAATACCTACACTTTAAAATTCGGTTCATATATTATGTACTACGTGTAATAGTATCAGGGAAAGTTACTGCTTATCGTAATAATTACAAGATATTGTGCCATGAATCATGACTGACAAGACATTCTCACAGTAATTGGCCTCTCATCACATTTCCATTTAAATCCCCTTATGTTTGTGCATTATCCCCACTCTGAGATTGAAGGGAAATGGGACACCAATTTGTGCTAAAATGAGGATTTTATTGGCGTTTTGAGTATTGCTTTAAGTAGATACGTAATAAAAGCAATCCGTTTTAAGCAAAACGGCAGGATCGTGTTAGCTTCTCAATTATCGCTTCACTAAGAATTAATTGGTATAATATGCTCATGGAAAACATACTATCCATTCTGCTCATGGTGGAAACTACGATCTACTTTCCAGCGTAAATTCCCATTTGCTTTATAATAGAATTACGTATTACGTACACTTTGCAAATTACAAATATAGGGCATCGGAGAGTCCTACATCAAGCCATCAGTTCCCTGTTACATGTACTTTTAGGAAATAAGAAATAAAATTCAATATCAGCACTGAGGGTCTAACCCAAGCATATGCTAACAAATGTTGACAAATGAAAGCATATTCTACAAAGTGTTAAATCATGAGTGGAAAAATGTTTTCATTCAGCTCACGATTACTTTGTATGTTTTTTGATGTTTAAGGAGCCAAGACTTTCTCCTACGGTCCATGAAAGATTGAAAGCCTGGAAAATCGTTACCTGAATTTGTCCATCATTTCCTTGATGCTTTCAGTGACAAAGTAGATGTCCTGGTAGTCCTGGTCTTGGTAGGTCTGCACAGATGTTAACTTGGGGTCAAATTCTCGGTGCTCCGGTTTGTCTGACAGCGAATGTTCCAGTTCACCGTAACTTGACAAAAGACCCGCTCCATATGCCTTCACCTGTCCATCCTCCTTGCAAAGTCCAAATTCAACAGTAAACCAGTACAGCTGAAAGAAAAGTAAACAGGCAACTAATAACAACTAGGCACGCATAATAAATCAGCAAACTATCTTCACCCAATGCTCTTTCTTGAGGAGTGGAAATCTTTTGAGACATCCAAATACTATCAGTCTCACTCTACCTACCCTTGTCCCGACACCAGCCCAGATACACACTATTTCTGTATTTAATGCTAAAAATGGCCTATTAGTCAGAAACATACTAGTAATACTCCACCCGAAAAAGTAGTCCTCTGTGTTTAAAACAGTTTAGTATACCAAAATGAATTTGGATCATTTCCTGAGACCGTATACGAACCAATTTTACAGCAGTTATTTGAAGAATTGATTTTTTAAATTAATTTTCATTTTCAGCCATTTCAAACCATCCTGGTTAATGTTAACTATCCTGGCTAACAGAAATTTTAGCTATCTACTGGGCCATTTAATCCACCACCATTGTAACCAACAGTCAACAGCCAGCAGTAGCAGTGACTAGTCAAACATATTTTTATGTGACAGAGCCCTAGCCCCGCGTACATAGATGCATAACTTTAAACTCTATTTTTTATTAATATGTGAGCCTTCGCTTTTAAAATAATAACTCACATATAACTATATGCAATTTGAGAAGGGAAGTGACGTCATATAGCCATACCTTTTAGAGGTATTCACCCGAATATTTTGCTATGACGAAAACAATTCAAAATAGCCTAAAAATAATCGCTTTACGGTATTTTAAGAAGAAAAATGAAATACCATTTTTTTGGATTTCGGGGGAGGGAACAATTATCCTCCCTTGATACAATCTTGCTTGATATTGTGTTTTACTGTCTTGATGAAACTTTTCTGTTAAAGACATCGGTTCATTTTGTACCCTATGTCCTTTTTAGCAATATTACAACTGTATCACTATTGTGTATTTATTTGTAGCTAGCCCTATAGTATATTATACAAATAAATGAATAAGTCACAAATAGTGGATGCAAATAGAAAAAATTGAAGTGTTTATGGTAACGGGAAATTATGGTTTCGGCCGAGTGAAGGAGATTTAAATTTAGCATGAGAAATATGAGAATATTGTGTAACACTTATCCTTAGTTGACTTGGTAGATGGGTAAAGAAAGTATTGCATGTTTTTACATTTTGTGTGGTAAGTGGGTTCATAAATGTAAATAATTAACATACTTAGTATATAGTATTGCACGTCAGACGGAAAACAGGTAAATATAACAGAAACTACGAACACTTACAGTCGAAAACTTCTCGATTTCTTCATCCGTTGCACCCAAGGAGGCAAGACCCAACTCTTGTGAAAATTGGGCGAATAACGGGTCGGCCAACATGGGAACGTGGCCCAGCAGCTCGTGCACACAATCCCTGCCCACAAAATATCCTCATGCCATTACCTACGTAAATAGTTCCTCTGCAGTTCTACTTTGTAACAATAAGTAGTACTATTTTTACTGTTTTTCACAGAAACAAATCGTTACTATCTACATAATAATATAATATTATGTAGTACTGATCTCTCCGTGTAAATATCACCAAACTCCGTATAGTATAGCACAGCCATATAGCAACGTTCATAGCTATTTAATGACTATCATGGACAGAGCCATGACAGGTAAGTCAGCCAATAATATTTGCAATCAATACACTTTTTCAAATAAAATTAACTATGCAGATAATTATTTAATTGGATGATTTCGTTGTATCTTGACTGCATGCAGTTGCCACTTAAGTGCACTTGTTAATTATGGATATGTAAAGATACTAGCCAAAAGAACGATTTATGCGTATATAATAACAATTATCACGGCATATTAAAGTACTCCAATTTACCACATGCGTTATATAAAATATATGAAAACATTTTGTCACATTTAAGCGTTAGAGCTTACATACTTACTACCTACTACTAGTCCATTCTATGCTGACGATGCCATACAATTTGTACAATTCGGAGGATAATGGATCAAGCAATGAGAATCGACTTGAGGATGTTAAAGATCAGGGCAATCAGATTTTCGCATGGCTTCTCGCAGAAATGTGTTTTTTCAAAATGGTTAAAATGTGCTCTATGACGTTGAAAGTGATTGATTCTTATCTATTTGTTGTGAAAGGATGACTACAATAAAAATGCAGCCAAGTGTATAGGTAAAGACGCCTACATACACCTGACCGATCTCATTGTATAATATACTTATTACCAAGTCTGGAAGAAGTACTGATGATAGCTTAGACTTAGATGTTTGCGATGTTTACGATTCCTTATGTTGTGTTTAAATCTGTTGGGCTTTTAGCTTACGGTTCAGGGGAATGATCCGGGGACGATCCGTGACGAACATACTGAGTGCACTGAAATACACGGAAAGCCAGACTTGCGAGAAAATCTCTTGCCGTTAAAAGTCCAGCTGCTGGTCTCAAAGTGAATCCTGTACTTTCTGCAAAGAACAACAGTTTCTATCTCACTACAGTAAATCCTGCAATTATGTAAATGATTGCCAAACGACAACCTCTGTACAAGTTTCGTTTTCCTTACTTTTCCCTTTTATGCTGAATACTCACCTAAGTTGTTCACATGGCATACAATATTTCCTTTTAATGGAAGTAAGTTTTTGCCATGTCTCCCAATGCACTTTTGTGTATTTATTTATGAGCATCATAGACTATCTACTTTTTATTTTCTTCCCTCTGAGCAGACACAGTTCCATTTTTTGTCAGGTCAAAACTTTTTGTATAGGTCCAATTTCGTAATATTTGTTTAAAAAAAACAATTTATTTACACATTTGTCGCTATAGGCCTCAAATGGCCCTGTCTCCTGGCACGTAAGTAATAAAATATTTGATAGTAGCAAGAAATGAAATACGCAGTCAAAGGAAATGGTCTGTCTGATGTCATCTTACTGCAGGTTGGAGAATAGCATGCTATATCTTTTGGTTATCGTAGTAGAGAAAATGATGGCAAAGAAAGAAAATTACGTTGTCAATTGGAACTTCAATTGAAATTAAAAGGGAATTGAAGAAATTGAGTGAAAAGACAGAGTTACTTTGTAGGAATTCCGAGATATCCTGTAGCTGGGGAATGTTATCCGGAGAATATCCGACATGCTCTTGTAATAGCTGGAAAGCTGCGATGTATTGTTGGCAGGCGTGAGTGGGTAGAAAATACATCAGTTGCTTGAAAACATGACCCCAGGTTTTTATTTCATCTTCACTGTACTTGACTCGTGGGATTGGTCCCCCGCTATACAACAGAACATCTTATCTCTATCCACAACCAACACTATCAGTCCGCATTAGAGGAATAAGTATAGAGTGCGTACTATTTGTAATCGAATGCTATATCTGCAATCATCTTTCTTCGACTTCGGTAGACTTTGTCAGCAAATCCTGGATGGTCCATATCCAGATCCGGCTCAAATTTCGTCATCAAGTGGTTGCATAAGTCCAATTCAGATATATGACGTGGATACCATGGCTCTAAAATATATCATTTTATATGCTTTCTTTCTTTAAAAATCATTTTCTCCCATTCAAAACTTTTGCTTGCTCTACGTTGGGTTAAAGTGTTTGCAAAGGTGGGGGCGGATTAGATAGGTGGAGGTGTTTAATTATTTTTCATGACCAGCTACTACGACTACGCAGGAAGGATTATAAAGTAGGATACCCTTTGACCTGTTTTTTATTTAATTAAAGATGTTGGGTAACTCCATATCAGCCAGCCTTCTTATATACGTTAATATCCAAATTCACTCCTACTAAATTTATAATAACTAAACTTAGACATAATGTAGTAACTAGATGGCAATTGATATTTACAATTACCTTTGACCGACCCTTGCGCCGAGACGACATTGACCGAGAAAATGGATTGACTTTGTCTCAAAGATTTCATCAAACTAACCAGATTGGCTCGATTTATTTGTATCTTGACTAAGACGTCAAACTGACAGACCTTGTCTCGAGATTGGCGTGATTCAACGTGAACAATCAATCCTTTGCAGTTCTAAAAGTTTATGGGATTCGAATTAATCGTAAACTGGAAGGCATAAGTAATAAATTCAAATATTTACATAGTTTTACTTGAAGTACTAAACCAATAATAATAATACCCACCAAGTAATAACAAAGCACGGTATATAGATATATATTCCTGCAAAAAACCTTATCAATGAAAGCTTTTTTAAGACGTAAAACAGAATGGCAGTAAGCAATGCTATTCTATTGAGTAGAAAAAACTGAAGACATCAGAAAACAAAAAAGCAATTATTTTGACAAAAAGCAAAAAGGGACTCGTTTTTAGAAACATTTATTTTTTGGTCATTTAAATATCAAAATCAATGCGTAGAATACAATATTTTGTGTTGTGAAAAGGAAAAGGTAATTTATGTTCTCTGTTTGACATTCACACAGAGTAGTATTTGCTAGTTTCGGAAATTCATAAATGGGTCGATAGGGGGACAACTTTAACTAGGAAGAAGTAGATTAGAAAGATGGTACTGATAAATACTACTTGGTGCAATCAAAAGAAAAAGATGGCCAGACTCATCTTTCTTATCATCGTCATTCAAAAAAGCATTCGCCTTGAATATTCCGTTGTACATTATTTACTGCGTAATTTTTTTGGCTTACGTCAATGGTTTTGATAATTCTGGCGAAAGAAACGATGGAGTCTCTCAGGGAGAGGATGATGGCCACCTGTTCTGGCTTATCTTCTTCTTTTGGTTTTGGCAACTCTTCAGTGACCAAAATCGCTTCATCCACCAGCAGCAAGTCATCCTCGGAGAGATCTGAATCTCTGGATAACTGCCGTATCTCCTCCAGCCACGTCCGTTTAGCCTCTTTGTTGACTTGAGTCTCAAAACGGGCGTCCCCAACCAAAGAACGACGTCTTGAAGGATAGCCATTCTGTTCATCAAAACGTCCACCATTGTCATGAAACATATACTTAAATGTACTACATGTCATATTTACTTGCCGACGTGTTGTTGCTGCTAAATTTTATGGAGTTGTGGAATGAAGATTAATATTAAAAACCTGTTTACGTACAAAGTTATAGCTAATGACAATGGTTCTGAAATTGCGAATTAGTCCCAGTCTGACGGAGCTGGCAACAACCAACTAAACTAACTGCTATCTAATTAATTGACACAGGAAGTTGTTGATCAGATTTCCATTAAACTCCTTAGAATAATTGTATAAGCCCTCTAATGAAACAATACGCCCCAGGCAACTCCTTAGATTGCTTTTGTTCCTCCAGATAAGTCGGTCAAATCGCTAAGAGTTAGTTTCTCTACAAAATGGCTAAGGAAGTAGGGAAAGTGATTTATATTTCGCTAAGAGGGAGAAAGAACGGGAATTTCTTTCATCTTGCCTTGGCATTTTCTCAGCTAACACTCCTAGTGCAGGATGGACCAATATTGAATTAATTTTCCATCCTTCTAGGAAAATTGCTTCCGCTCATGGATCAATAACCTTCTACTTATGTGTCTCTCGCTACCAGGCAGTGAAGAATAGGATCAGAATGTGCTTACATGAGATTCGAAGACAGATACTTTAACTACAACTTTATAAGCACATCACTCAGCAGCTCTTCAAAAATCTGTCTCCTCTGTCTACCCCGACGTTGTCCGTCCTGCGTACGCATATTTATAGCTTCTACCTGTTTATATACATCTCTATGCTCTGTAAATGGAGCCATCAATTTACTACCTACGTACGTATCTGTCTTTGTGACAAGACAAAAATGAAAATAGCCTTTCACCTCAACACAAGATCCAATTTCCCGTGCATCTGATAAAGAAGACGTATAATAATGTACTGTAACTTGCCTATCATCATCCTTTATTCAATCATTTCTCCCGTGGGGTCCTTCCACTTTCCAAATCCCTTGCAGATATGTTAAACACTTGCGACTGACGTCTTTGTTAATCTTCTCTTAGAATTTCTTCCTCCTAATTTCTGCTCTTTTTAATCTTAGCCTATGACTAGGCAGATAGCTTCTTCAGTCATCAGTAATCCAATTCCCTTGAAGAAGACTAAAGTAGTTACACCCATTATTTTATACCAATAATGCTTACATTCCTTCCATTTTTGTGTATTGGTGTTCATGATCGCTACTATTGGAATGCGCATAAAATAAAGTATACGTAGTTTTTTGGCGATAGTTTGCCAAGGATTTTCTTCCATTTGCTAAGTGATTACTGATTTACCTTATCTTACTGTTATCAACCGTAAAGCTATTGCTAACAATTTAATTATGCCTGTAATTAGATATATATGTCTGCTATTTGGGGAACTGCTCCTCAGTACAATATTACATTAATAGAAAAGCTTGTGCGTAGGATGGGTCGTTTTGTTTAAAATATGGTAAGTATGACTCAGTGAAACATGATATCACTATGACTTTAAAATGGTTATTTTCCTATCAAATGTATAAGTTTGAAGTACTTAAATTGACATACACTATTCTTAATAACACTTGTTCTGACTATTTTAATAATTATATTGCCTTTAATGCTGTTAATTCTAATGTGACACGAAGTAAGGAACATACAGCTCCTGCTTTTAATGGTAAAACAGAATTGTATAAAAAGACAGTGAATTACACTGGGTTGAACCTATGGTACACTATACCATTGTCTATTAGGGAATCAACTAATATATCTATTTTTAAGAGTAAGACTAAGGAATTCTTATTGGAACAACAAGCTGAAGAATGTACAGATATCACCGGAGTACACAATTATTATTGTATTGAAGATATAGCTAGTGGTGCTTTGTATGATGATTAACATTACTTGCTTTGCAATATACTATTGTGTATAACTCTAATATTATAATGACCTCTATTGAAGGTGATATTTGTGCTAATAAATAAATAATAATATTTTTGATGGTACTTTTGCGCAATGCCTATTTCAGTATCTTTATAACATTTATAAGATAATTGGTAATTAATGATAACTATTTGTGATATCAGAGTATTGAAGCTTGAAACCACGGTAACCAGATTGCCTTTTGACCGATTAAGCCTTCAGCCTATTTCAGCATAATTCTGACGGATTCAGTCGATTTCAGCCGATTCGAGGATACTCATACCTAATTGGGAATGTACTCAGCCATGCCATATGATTTCATTTGCCCAGAAAAAGAGAAATGAAAATGAATAGGTCAGGTACTCACTGAAGGCATTGTGCAAAATACTAAAAAATAAAATACCTACCAAAAGCATTGGTTTGGTTCTCTAGAATTAAGCTCAGTACAGAGCTGTAGGAATAGATAGAATTCGAATTGAATCTCTATGACCACCTTGTCATGGCAATGATATAAAATGTGCTACCAAGAGTGAGTTACAAAACAGAAGCATAATAATATAGAGTAGAGTAGACAGACACGAGAGACAAATCATGACTCTGCCGTCAACTACAGTATGGAACTATAACAATTACTCATACGTGAAAACAGTTTTACAATTTGGAACGCAAACTCAGAGACTTCTTAATGTGAATACCTACTTCTTAAGTTTCCATACTTTAATTATTGTCACCTAAAATGTAGGTTCCTTAGTCATTGTAATAAACTATTTCGATTGAAAACTAATTTAATTTTTGCATTAATTTTGTACTGGAGGTTTTTTAAGTTGAGATATCTTTAAGTGGACAGAAAATGAAATGACCGTTAATATTCGTTAAGTCACAATTTCTAGTTCTCAAAGCTACACTTGTTGGCTCAATGGTTTTCTATTCATGAGAGTCTCTTTCTTCAGCTGCAGACTACAGCTGTAGCTGTAGACAGAGTGGTCTAATGTGATTTCGTGGTTAGAAGTCCCCGAGTTGAATTCCTAAGTTGCCTTCAGCTAAAGAAAGCATTACAAAGCAGAACCTTCTATATACCTAATCTAACTTACTTTGAATCTTTCCATATAAGAAGCCATGCATTCTTAATATAAGTAATCGTAGGTGCTAGTATAAGTTATCATGTTAAAGGTAATTATATAGGTAGGTGTATTATATAGAAAGCTCTTTAAACGAAATATGATGCCTAATAGATCTATTTCCATTGTTAAAGCGATATTTTTAAATATGTACATCATAATGCATATTTTGTGTATGTAATAATATTATTGCAGTTTTGACATGTACATAAGAATGTAGCACATTCTTAAAATATTTGGTAATTTTGAGTCGTCATCCAATATTAGGCACCTATCTGGGGTATGTTCTAACTATTCAAGTCCACTAATTTGTAATGATACAGTAAAATGCCAAGGCATACTTCGTGGATCCTATAATTAGGTGCTATAGATACTTAAACATACAAATACTGTGCAGTAAATTTAAAACAGTTCGGACTTCCATATGTAGTGCACTCAGTGCACTGTCATGTAGTAATGGTTGTGAATTTTCAAGTTAGCCTTACATTGATATACAAATACCTATCAGTGCTGTAATATTCCAATGGGGATTGAAAACCGGAAATATAAATTTCCAAACAAGACGAGAAGTTGGTTGATCAAAGATCAGTCATGAAGATGCATATATTCACCAAATTGAAATTGTAGTTACTTCAATTAATCATATTAACTAAAAGAGCCACAATCTTATATATCCCCATTTTCCACTTTTAGTCCAAAACCTACTCGCTGCCAAATTGATACTTATTGTCCTACAACCATTCCTTCTTAGAACTAAATTTGTTGTTGAATTATTTTGCTGTAATCTTTGGTAATTTCAGTTTGAAACAGTAAAAATATGCATTTTTTTCTATCTGTTTGCCCATCCTTGGATGATCCATCCAAATGGATTTTCATGCATTAGAAATTAAGTATCATTTATGTAATATACATTAATATGTACGCCATATTTAAAACTACATATGGTATAATTAAGTTATTCTTATTTACTTTCACAGGTAAATAAAACAGGATTCGCCGTTTATCTCGATGGGGAAAATTGAGAAATTACGTGATAAGAAAACTGTGGAAAAGTTTGCTGAGGCTTGCTACAGTCTTTGGTCGAGATTCTCAGTATCAGACAGATAGAATTCTGCAGGAAGAAAGTCTAATTCTAACTTCATAAATTGCCTGCAAGGAATTGATTTGTGTTAGCTGATCTCAATGTGCAGAATTCATCTAAAGTCAATTGTCTTTCAGAAAAGAAATGTATGTGGGAGGAAGTGAACAGACAAAAAGGAAATTACGATGAACTAGCTCTACATTCTTCTTTTATGTAGCTCTTGTTGTTGTATATTTACAGATAGAGACTAATGCAGATACATTGCAAATCGTTAACCAAAGTATCCAACCCACATCCTATTGTTAGTCCAAAGCAACTAAAGCAAGTAATCTTCTGGATTAAAGCATACAAAAGCCGGCGGTGTTTTCCTCCCACGTACTTGTCTTGTATAGACATTTACATTTCCGGTGGTTAAACAATATATTATAATATGTGATATACTGGAACCTTATCTTGTGAAGAAAGTCCGAAACTTAATCCGTAGCTTGCTGCAGTTATTATTCAATTTAATTTTCATTGCACCACCAGGTGAACAATACAATACGCATATCTGTTCCGCACTAATTAAGCAATAATATGACTGAATGTACACATAAACGGTGACCTGATATAGACAAGTTGAATACTAACTAGTGGCTGCACGATTAAAAATCTTGTGGCTATTACTCGACGTCGAATTTAAGAAAATGGGAATTTCTTCCAAGCTATTTTACATCAATGCATTCATCTTGATAATGGTTTCACGATCGTAAACTTATGCTTTTATCTGAACAAGGATTTTCCTGATAGTTTCTTGTATTGTACAATTCCTAATCTCAACTCACTTCTTCCCGATTTTGGACTGGTTAATACGACTATTTTCATGAATTCCATCATAACTTCTGACTTCTCACACTCTTTTCTAATTTGATGACCTTTGCCATTGATCCCGTTTTATTAAAAGATTGTTAAACTATGAAACGTGACAAATATAGAAAATAATTTGAAACTGCACTCTGCGTGTCATTTATTGAATCATCCGCAACTTTTCTCATTGACAATGGACGGTTTAACCGAACCAACTTGGCGTATTACTATTACTAATTCTCTCTGTTCTACCTGTATATTCACACCTATTCCTCTGCAGCCAATCTTATTCATTTCCTCCACTATTTCATGCATTTTATCAAATCTTATTAAAGTTCTTCAATGATTACTAATTGTAATTGCAGGTGTAATTCTGTAGATAGAATGCAAGATGAATAAATCCGATCGTTATGTTTGCAGTTAAATGTTTTGAAAATGTTTGGACAGATTAATGTTAAACTATTTTCTGCGTATTTGTACAACATATGTATAATTAATTAGAGAAAGTCATGAAATTTTTACCTCAATGCTATATGACTTTTTGATGGCGAATCTTTCACGATTTTTTCTGGTGGAAACAATCATTTCGTCCTTTTTGGCCGAAGGCTGCAAGAGACCTGAGTCTCCCTTGGCGGCCGCCGTGGTGGTTGTTGCACTATTGGGATTCAGATTTAGGTTGAGAAGATCCGATGGATCAAAATACCGTCTGGGATTGTAACAGTAATTTATCAAACCGAACTTGAACTCCAGTTTTCGACTTAAGGATTCGAGTCCTGACCTAATGATGATTTAATGATGACTTAAGGATCGAGTCACTTTGATTTATTTACTGTTGTACAACCAATTCAATGTTCAAATAGCAATATTGACTTGCATGGAATGCTTAATGCTACTTTATTACAGAAATTATTTGTATCGAGATTTCGAGACATGGTTAAAACTTATAGCTGGATGTAGACATTCCCACTCACTGAGAGAGCCTTGTCACCAAAAATGAAATAGATTAGGGTGCTAATACAGCAGTTATGCAAAAATGTGAAGGTGGCCATCGGTTGTTAGTCTGGCTACGTTTATGGGTCGGGAGTTTTGCAGAGAGAGAAATGGAAAGATTGTGAGTCAAGAAAAGATTTGAGATTGTGCTAGTCTCTCCTCTGATTTTATATGATGGAGTTCAAGGGAATGTCCGGATTCGAAGCGAGCTTCGGGTGCCAACAAGTGAGTGCGGGACGGCTCACTTCTGCTCCGAATTTCCGCTAAGAACTGGAGACAATGCACATTGCACGTAACGGAGAAAGCTCGTCAGTACATGCTCAAAGTGCTGTGATAGGAGAATGAATAAACCAAATAATAAATCAATTTTCAAGGGACAACTTTTGTTTTGGCATAGCCTTTTTGGAATAAAAATTAACTCCTTGTTGACATAAAATTATTTTTCTGGCATTTTTTTCGTTGCTTTCAGAATACATTTTTGGTATTAATATACTATACCAAACATTACGAAAGTTTACTTCAACAGATACTCTACTCAGCCTATTTACAATGTAGGTTCCAGGTGTCACATGATAACAATTTAAAACATTCATTCAATTTTATGCATTCAATTTGGTTCAATCCAATTTGCATTCAATTTTAATAGCATCTCCTCAACAACAAGCTTAATGTACAAACCAGCAAAATGGTATCAATGAACTTGCAAGTTGCAATACACTATTATGATAGGTAATTATAAATCGGTGTTTTGGGGCATTTGCGTATAATTAATCCTTCATTTATTCTTTAATTATCGTGCCAATGTTTTGTAATGATTTTAATGCCCCTTTATATAAGGCAGCTATTAATCATTATTATTCCCTAAATATATGAAATAATGTTTGAGTCCTTAAGGTTTGAAAAACGTCAACATGCCATTCTGTTGCTATATAATAATAATAATAATAATAATAATAATATAATTGTATAATGGTATAGAGTAGTACATCATTTAAACTTGAATCCAGCTATCCCAACTCCATATATATTACATTTAAATATTGAAACCGTTTTGAGACTACATCGAATTATGTCTGTAGATACTTTACATTGTTTACGAAGAAAAAATTGCTTTCCTGATTTGCTGTGTGTACTAATCCTCCTACTTTTGTAGCTCAAAAGCAAATAAACATTGCTACAGGGGCGGCGTTTTTCTTTCTCGAAGTTGCCATACAAAACCCTGCGGACAATAAGGAAAACAATAATCTATTGGCAAAGTAAATCTTGAAAAGGAAGCCGAAAATTGAGCTCCTCTAAAAATTCCCAGTAGTGAAGTATAAATATTTGTTTGATCCAAATATTAGACATAAAAGACATGCTTGATTCCATGTACATTCCTATTAAGCTACCGATCTTTTATTGTCATTTTCACTCCATAAGGAAGAAAACTTGACAACAAAGGCCAATGTAGCAGCAGTGGCGTCTATTTGAAACGAAATATTAGAAACACCATGAATCAATTACGATTATTATTATGCTAGCACTGCGTAGACATCCAGTAAAAACATTTTTTATAAAATAACGCCCTTTTAAGTAGGGCACTTTTAGCAAATTTAGTTTTCATGCAAAATATTTTGCATGAAAACTAACTCTTTTACTAACTTTTCCTTATTTTGGTTCAATTCAGTTCAATTCGGTCCAATTCAGTTCAATTCGGTCCAATTCAGTTCAATTCGGTCCAATTCAGTACAATTCGGTCTAATTCAGTTCAATTCGGTCGAATTCAGTCCCATTCAGTTCAATTCAGTCCAATTCGTCCGTACTTTAAAAAATGCTCATATTTATTTATTTTTTTTTTTCAAGATTGCTCATATGTTACCCATAGCAGTGGAATTTATAGTTTACTGTAATATCCTACCAGACAGATAGATAGTTATATAGATAGGTAGGTAAATTTATTGCTTTATCTCAGTCTGTGGTTATAATACAGAGATTATTATTGCAGTGTAGCAATCGTCACATTCAGATCGCCCATCAATCACAACAGTTAACTCAACTCTGAGTTGTGAACGTTTATAAGCATAGAGTTGAGAGAAACTCATTCAATCACCCGAAGAGAATTTCATAACTTGCTGAGACTTTTATACACCTACACACATACTTCCAGACAGAGTAATATGAAAGAGGAGAATGAGCATTAAAATTAAGAATAGTAATATTTGGGCGACTATACTTTTATAAGCACTTGGGGAATAAATACATTGTACGTAAGTTGATTTATGGAGTAAGAAGTGCTGTGGGAAGTGTGAAGGACGTTGAATGTATTTAGGAAAAATTATTATTCGCGAACTAAGAAGGCGGAACATGGAAAACGAATTTGTGTGGAGACAGGACTGGAGAATGAATGAGACTCACTTGTTGCACTTCAAAGATTTTCGGGTTTTTCCTCTCGGGCAAAATGTACATTATTCCGCTCAATTGACTTCTCGCTATCCCCAGCAACGTCACCCAAAGAATTAGCTTTCTCCACACAGCACTCCTTTCTCCCAACTTTCTTTCTTCTGTGTCCTTTCTCTGGCAGAGCATGAACATACAATGGACATGTCTACACCCACTCATCATCACTTACCTTTTATGTCTACTCTTCCTCTACTCCTAGCAACGACATTCCCTCGTAATTACATAAATGTTTCAATAGTTCATAAAAGATTGAATCCGTGTTTTGACTTCCCTGGATAAATAAAATGTGTCACCAATTCAACAAAAGCAAGCCCAGAAATTCAAAGACAAGTGTACAGAAAGCACTGTACTATAATATGTATTATAGTGCAGCTGACTGGGAAAGTATTTTCACGACTTGCCAACAAGTGTGTTGGTTTTCCATTTTAATCATTCCAATTACAAGCACAAAAAATTAAGAAAATACTTTGTCGTAAATTGAAAGTATTGGTAATTTGTACAAAGTTTTAAACGAGGTTTTAATGGTGCATAAAATAAATAGGATAATAATAAAATTAAGATAAAAATAAGATAAGATAAAATAATAGTTTTTCTATGCTAAATTGAAGAAAAAAGATTTTTTCGAAAGTAAATTTTTTTCATTACATTTCATCAGAAAATTTTTTCATTACAGTAGCAATTCAATGATTTGATTATAGTTAATAAAAATTGCCGTTTCTATGTTTTGATTTACTGGGGACTAGCTGCCCGTTGTTATTACTACAATTGTTTTAATAGCGAACTAAACTAAATAAATAAAGCATTAGACTACCCCTGACACTTTTTCTAAATACGCAGTTGAGAAGTTAAAGGTTACGACCTTTACACATGTAATTAGGAGGTCATAAGGGAAATAGAAGTGAGAATAATGGAAAGGTGAATAAAGGTGGAAAATAAAATGTTTATGGGAGTTAGAATTGCACAATGCTTGAAATATTCGTATTTGTAGAGTTAAATTAGAGTAGTAGTGATAGAAAGTGGAGGAGAGGCAATGCAGCATCTTTGACATGACTTGGTTGATGGAACATGAAAGACAATGAAATGGAATTATATGAGTGAGCGAGACGGATCTGCGTTTAGTTGATTTTAAGTTGAGCTCAAAGTGAACAGAAGAACCTAGATATTTTTTGTGATGGTTGAGAGTGAGAGGTAGAGATTGAGAGTAGGTAGAAGTAGAAAGTGGTTGAGGGAATGACTGAATTGTAGCAAAATCAAGTTGAATGACGAAGAAACGAATGAGCGAAACTATTATGTTTCAGTCACCGTAGAAGGTACTCGAAGCAATGAAATAAATTATATGAATGCAAAAGCACAGAAAAGATTCGGTGAACCATTTTCGGTAGCCTTAACGATTTCCGTTTCTGTCTCTAAAAGCCTCCTAATGGCTTTCCTCTCCACTCGTACAGAGCTACAAGCCATCACACGGGAGGAGCACTCAGAGCAGCCTCATCGGCCACAACGTACTACTTCCACTGAACCTACTTAAAACAGGCGCATGAGACGAGAGAATTCCACGCTGCCCAATTGTCATAAATAGACAGAAAGACATAACGTAAAGATGGAAATCACCATGCATTGACTACTTTTAGTTACTACTTTCATCTTTACAATCAGAATACTGACGTCCACTGACGCTTAGCAGCAAACCAAGTGCACTTTTACTATGTATATAGACCATCTCCGTACTTTATTCTACCTGTACATGTCACGTCGTAAAGATTTATTAATGTCGCCCTTTTATGACATGTAATTGAGTTATTATTACAATTTTGAACTTTAAATTCAACCACAGCTAGGAATTATTCTATACGAGACCATCGGCCATCTACAGAATAATCTACTGCGACTACGACTGCCGTTACCAAGGTTACAACAGTAGTGAGAGAAACATATCCAGAAGCTAAAATAAAATTATAAACCAGGGTGTAGCATCGCAAGGAAAGGAATGGGAAGCAGAGTCGTATGTAGTGTAGAGGCAGCAACTGTCTTATGAAACCTTATACAAACTTACTTAACAAACTTTTGTATGCTGTCAGGGACCGACTTTACTCCTAAAGGATTACTAAAACTAAAGTTTCCCTTTAAACAACATCAAATCGTAACTCTTCGAATGAAGAAGCACCTAGTATTAGATGGCAGTAGGAGTCATTTAGGAGTAAAGCCTTTTAGGAGTGATTCCCTCGTAGGAGTCGATCCAAGTAAACTCCAATAAAAATTATTCATGCCAATTAGGATTTTAAAATTAAAAGAAATCTTAAAAAATGAAATAGTAATTATTTTCTTTGATTTTATAGATTGGTAACGTGTACAGTATAAATATAATTAGACTATGGGCACATAATTTAGCGCCTCTGCTGAGTATTGATGTTAGAATTTCCATATCACTTTCTTGTATTTTAGCCAAATACCGACGACAATCCAAACAGAGACTCCCCAAAGACATTCGACCATTCGGATAAAATGTGTGTTCATTTTTCCAATTTTCCAACTCCATGGAAAATAATAGAATGTCATGTAGTGGCCGAAGTAGATAAACAACGCATTCATTCCAGCTTCGTAGAATGGGGAGCCGGACCATAATCTTAGTGCGTCCACAAAATAGTACATCATACTAAACATAGCTAGCGCAAGACTGGAAGTGACCAACACAAATGATAGAGACCTGTGGAATAAAATTTGAGATTATTTACAAGTACTTCAACTTTAAACTGATAGCAAGGTATACCGAGTGTACCGTAAATGCCGTAAAAGCTGGACAAAAATAGTAGTGGACTACCCGCGTTGCTTCGTAGATGAGCGTATGTGAGTAGATTCGTAAAATTTTGGAAAATACGCAAATCTACATCAAAATTAAAACAAGCCCCCCAGCTGAGTACTTTTCTTTGCGTGGAGTGAGTACTCAATCAGGACTGGTGGATATAGTTCGCGCTGACGAAAATTGAAAAAATTCTCTATAAATTCAAACTGGTCGTTTACACTTATACGAATCTACGCAAATCTACGAAGGTAGCGGGTACACCCCTAGTGTACGGCATGCCGCAAATGTCGTAAACTAAAAAATGTCGTAAACTAAAAAACATCGTCAAAAATCTAATCCATTACCTGTCAAGAACGATGTCTTTGCTTAATTTACGACATATGCGATGCCATAATGTTAAAAATACTTTATACTTTTGCCTGCCGACTTTATACTCTGGCTGATTGCTATTTGCTAATTTTCCATTAATATATTTTGACAGAGCGACAAATTATAAGCCGAAATACGTTCAAGCAAATGCAAGTCAATATTCTGGTTTTAAAGGGGAATTTTAGGGATCATACAATTCAGTTAAAAGGGATGACCATACTCACTATATTTGGGGTATGGCAGAAAATTGATACATTGACAATATTGAAAGGGTTTTGTACGATTAGAGGGTATGTTTGTTCTCTGTAAAATAAAATATAATTCTGCAGAGGAACTAATAATCAAAATGGCTTTTCCCAAAATATCTATATATAAGTATGAGTTGCTAAAAACTGTTTACAATATTTACACCAAAACATGCCCCCATTTCTATATTATCTTAGTTTTGATGAGAGGCATCAAAACATCACCACGAGATCAAACAATCATATTAAGGTTAATCCGTATAACAAACTTAACTCGTAACTGTGGCAAATAAAAGATTTTCTGAACCATCTCTAGTGTATGCCACTCCCCAAGAAATTAAAAATAGCAAGTCAATGTGTTCTTTCAAAAAGAAACTAAAATTGTCCTTACTTAAACAGCAAGAAAGACTCTACTCCTGTTGATATGTATGACAACTCAGAATCTGATAGATTTTATTATTCCTTTCTTAAAAAATTATTATTATTATATGAATTATGACTGGTATCTTGAAAACATCATATTTGTAATGTAAATGTAAACCAGTTGACTATTTGTAAAAATCCTGATTGTTTAAAACGTCTCATGTAATCATTAGGAACTAATACCATGAGGCAATGTAATTACCCTCAGAGGAAATTGCCTGACTGAATATAAATAAATGAATCCTCGATAAGGTAAAATGTATGGTCCTGTGATAAAAGTTAAAAAATATTGAAATGGGTACATATTCTACCCCACCACATGATAACCAAACATGTTTCATCTCACAGTTGACAATTGATGTACCGAAAAACTGCCAGCTAAGCAAGCCATAATATAATATACATATATTATGTGATTTTTGTTAGCTGACCAGCATTATGAATTTGGTTCCATTACTGATAAAGCTGAAATTGAATGAAATTGAATGCAGAATGACTTGCCAAAGGTTTTTGTTCATGGGAATAAATCCATCAGTCCATTGGAATTGGCACAGAGAACCGCCGGCTGTTCCGAGCAGAAGAGACCAAATCAAAAACCTTTTCATTCGTTTCGAGTCTTTTTTGAAAGCCAGTAGAATGATTCCTGTGTGCACCCCAAGCCAGGTTTGGAAAATAGCATTCAGATGGCCTAAAAGACCTTCAGGATCATTGTTGCCGGTTTTATAGACTTTTTTGCCCGTATGATTTTGGTACAAGTGTGCTTCAGACAGTAATTTCCTGTCGATGTAGCTTGCGGCTCCTCCAGCACAATGGGAAGGATATCTTGCGTCATTTGCCAAACCTGCTGCACCGATGTAGCCCCTAATTGCAATTCCGAACATTCTTATAGTGAGACATTGTTGCAGCTACTTCATATCATTCCCCTCTTACTATGTTGGACGCGGTGGTATAAAATTTACAAAATATTTTTTAATTTTTTAATATTGCCAATGTATTCAATGAATTTTTACGTTGGGCAGCCTGGAACAGGTAGAAACTTTGTCAAAATAACTTGACACGAAACCAACGACATTACAACTATCCATGGAATCCAACCAATTGTTAAATCACGAAATGGTTTCCCCTGTGCCACAATAAACAGACCATACAAACATTATTAAGTTCTGGTTTAAAAATACTAATTACTTGTTTAATATAGTTTACTACTTACATCTCGTGGAACCGCTATTGTTTTCAGGTTGTCCTTCAGTGCATAGAGAACCATGATAGCACACACTAAATAGCAAACAGCATATCTCTGCAAGACTCCAGAAAATCGGAAGGACTTTAAATCAATCGGTTCCCATACTGACATCACAATAAACCCGGACAAAAACAATTTTATTGAACGGTAGACGATTTTTTTGCAAATTTTTTTTGTCGGCATTCCTTGTTTCAAATAATACTGAATGGAAATGGGAATGCATACACCCATTGTCCATAACAACCTGAAATATTTCCAATAACTGTATAAAATATTAACTGTGGTACTAAGGCTGCCTCGACAACGCACCGTTGAAAATTGGTTTGCTCCAGCCTATTTGTCTGTGCTACGAGTGCGTTTACTACCGAATGGAATGAAATAACTTAACAAAAAATCACAACTAAAAACATTTTATCAGTAATTGATGTCCTAATTAACTCCCACTCCGAAAATAGTATCCCTCTGATCTTGGCTTCTCAAAGGTAAAAATGACGTCAAAAGGTATACGCCCCTGAAAAAATATTTGACCAAAATAAATCCGTCGTTTCATTTTTGCCCCTTTCATCGTACCAGCTGAAACAACTGTAGAAACCAATTTTCTTTGGGGAGGGTTGTTAAATACTGATTTATTGCTTTGTGCAAAAAATTAGGCTTTTTTGAAATCAAAATGAGTCTAAAATTCCATATAATCGCAGCACGTGGGAAATTTTTGGTAATGAGAAATAATAATAATAAATAATGTTTTTGAGAAAAATGTCTCCTTTTTGAGATTTTTGATTTTCAGAGTCCAACACTTTTTGAGATTTTCAAAAACGATTTACACTTTTATACTGCTACATTCTACAGCTGCTACCGCAGTTTAATAGTGCTTGTGACATTGCATAGTTGTGACATGACCAGGAGAATACCAAGCTGTACGAACAGAGCAAGAATGTAGAATATTTCTTTATCAGAGAACAATATTACCATGGGAATGGTAAAGAAGCTGGGTAGAGACCGTCCCAAGAAGCTTCACTAAAAAAGTAATAATCCCCGCCTTCGTATGTGACGAAAACCATCAAAACAACACTTAATCTGCAATTAAAATTTTAGCTTTACAATTAAATTATTATGTGTGTGCTTTTAAACAAATTTTTATTTCTACTTCTCTGTGTACCCTCTAAATGTGTCCAAAGAGCGAAGTCGCTTTCTGGGACGTGGTGTCAGTACGTGGTCAGGGTCCGGAGTAATGCGTACAGAATTCAGATGTAGATGTGTTCTTTGTCGTTCCGAATCATTTCGAATAACAACACGAGGGTGAATGACATTGTCTTTAAATCTACCTTTAGATTTAAATAAAGACGGCAGCACACTTGTTATTCTGTCTGCATGTCTGTAGATAATCAGGAAAATGGCCCATAGGATCCCGTAAATTATTACATTAAGCAATAGAGCTGTAAATATAGAATTCAATTAGTTCAACCATTGGAATAAAGAACTTTGGTACTCCATAAATATATTTGGATTTTAACTTCTATGTTATTTAACCTTTCTCAACTTAACTATAATTTTAAATTCCTTTTTGAATAGACATAATAATATTATGCATAATAACCGACGGGTGGCTTAGAATTTCATAGTAATTCATATAGGATGCGTCAAAGTAACACTATAATATTTACCTGTATATACTATGTAAACCTACACTCCATTAAAATTGAGAGAAGTCATTCATAATGCCTAAATCAATTGGAAAAGTGTTTCCTGCCTTTTATTAGTGCAAATACTACTAGGACTGTCTACGACTGCTTTTGGTAACGGTTACTGTAGAAGATCATGAGATAATATACATAATTTTTAACAGAACCACGGAGATGTCAAGAAGGAAATAATTACCTGCAGTTGCTGATAAATAATATTAAATTAAATAGTAACATTAAATTCCATCCACATGACAACTCTTCTCTGCAATTAAATGAGTTTGCTTACGCAAAAAAATATTGACTGGCTGAAGGGCAACTTCAAAATCTTCACATCCATTTTTTGAAACATTCCAATTGTAAACTCCAAACTCTCCAAAGTGGTATTCCCTTTGACAAAATAGCTCACTAGAAAAATTAATTAATTTGAGACAAGCCTTATATCATTCAGTTATACAGCGTTTTACTGACTCCGGTCATTGGTATATATGGCAACGAGAACAAAACTAAAATGAATAATCTTGTAAAATGTAACTGTAAAATAAGTGCATTACTCGTCGGAATGTTGCGGGATGACAAATGGAACGTCACTTGTTCGCAATCGATATTTCATTGCATGTTTTGTGTCCACTGTAATATTGAGAAATTCATTTCCAATGCTGTAATCTTCCCTTGCCGATTTAACTAATGTGTAAGCACACTAACAAGGAAACACAATTACATTATAATAAGATGTGATAAAGATAAATAAATCAGTTTGTATAATTGTATTCGAATAATTAAATTATGTTGAGAATTACCGAGTGACAATTTGAAGACGCTTGAAACAACCATAATTTAACCGTAGCTGTACTAAATATATTCAAATATGCTTGATCAACTGATAAGGCAGAAATGTTGAGATTTCCAAAAAAGTCGTACTTCGGCTTCTCTATCCAAGTCATCTCTCCACTTAGTCAATTCAAAAATATTCACAAGACCGTAAGCCATAAATGATTTTCTAATCATGTGACACAAAATAATGTTACAAATGAAGTAATTGATGTGGAAATTGCTCATGGATTTGTTTTAGTAATATTGGTCAATATCAAAATGACACTCAATCACCATTATAGATATCCGCAGTGGAACAACATCTAATACATACTTATTATTATTCATTTGTTAAATCCCACTCCGCACATAATTACATGATGGAACAAATCCTCTCAATAACACTGGGCTGACGAGCTACCGAAAAATAAGCATTTTCCTAACACAGTAGAATGGCATATTGTATAATATACCACATTCCAATTTGTTATAAAGTTGTAACTACATTGGTCTGAATCTGAAGAGTCTCAACGGCTAAAAGGGCGTTCATATAAAATAACTATATGTCATACTTCATTAATTGAGATTCAGAGATTAAATGATGTCAATTGAGTATGTGTATGATTTCTACAGCTTCTCCAAATACAAATAGTTTAAGTATGAATTAGAGCTTTGCCTGGGTTGGGCAGGATGCCAAAAATAGGTTGTATTTGTAATTCCAACTATATGGATCAAAATTTCTATGACAGGAACCCGAACAATATAAAAAAGTAAATTATCATCGCAGATATTTGATAGAGAGGGACTCCTATCTAGTTTGTTTTAGTCAATAGACTATTTTAGAATTTTAGCAGTGTTAGTATTTATTTTATTTAGCAGTGTTTTAAGCTTTCATCATCTATACAGGCAAACCTTCTCTTCTGTTGGAAGTCATGATGGCAAACGAGATGGATTATATGGTCGTCGAGTGTACATCCAAGTTACAATCAATCAACCCATACTAAATTATGACATTTATCATGTCGCGTTGGGATTACCATTGCCATTAAGTCCTTGAATCAGTCAACCATAAAATCGTTCAATTGCTTTGTCTTAGGTAAACCTTTCATTGTGATTCTCGAAAGCCTGCCCATATAATATTTACACAAAGAAAAGGTTTTCTCTTGAAATCTAAAATAACGTACCTCTAAGTAATGTAAGTGATAAAAAATGGTAATTAAATACTCCTCTTATCAAAAAGTAAGACTATTATTCTTGCGTAATAAATATTAAGTATCGTCTTCTAATTCATATTTCAATCTTCCAATTGAATGGATTATGAAAAATAAATACTATTCGAAATTGCATGAACTCTTGGCCGTATATCAATCTTATCAATTAATTGTTAAAGTAACCTAGAACGTTTTGTTCAACTTGGTTTGCATTTCTTTTATTAACACAAACTGATTTTCATGCACGGCCTGTCATTTAAATGCCATGGAATCATCACTCTTATAGTATAATCGTGTTGTTCGAGTTGCACAGTTAAAAATTCCGTAGGTATGTTTGTTTATATCATCGTGTGTTAATTTGCCGTTCTGATAACGCAGCTAAGCAGACTTCAATCTTAATCGTTACCTAAATGTGGTAAATCCCAACAAGTCCGCATATTTAAAAAATAAAGTGGTTCATGCGTTCTGTATGCAAATATTTCCAGCTTTCGGTTCGCTATTATTTCATTTGCGGGAAAATTTAAAATCTGGCCATTTATATTGTTGAAATTATGATACAAGACAATACACTTGCCAAGTACCTCCTCCCTGTCCGGAGATACGGACAGTTTTCTAAAAAAGAAGTCCCTATACCTATCGATGTAAAATCTCTACCTCCGACGCCTACCCACCAAATGAGAAACCACGAAAAGTTCAATCAGAAAAAGCTATGCATCTGAAATACTTTCGTCTCATAGTACAATATTGCCCCCGGAATACACACTAGCTTTATTTATAACAGGGCCTAGGTACTGTGACCGGCTAGTATCTTATAATTTGCTTATTGATAAACGATATTAATCTATCTATAACTATAGCTTCGGTTATATAGCACGCTGATGTTTGAGTATTAACAAATAATGAATTCAGATACACAGTTAATGATTATCGTTATTAGGTGTCAATTACAAGGAGATAGCATCATAAAAAGAATTGAGAAGCACATCGGGGTGGATTACGTTACATTGATTAACAATTGGTGATTGGTATACATGTACAGGCACGTATCCAGAAGTTTCTTAGTCGAGGGGGCCGCAACCTTTATTAGGGGCAAAAATACTACATATTTGTACATAGCGCAAAATATTTTTGGACTCTTTTTCTCAGATGCTTTCTTCTGGATACGTGCCTGGCCAGTTCCCCTATTGAATTTCAAAAGATTTGCGACAATATTTGGTTTGATTTCCAAATATTCTAATATCATCCCAAAGTGTAGTTCATTGATTTATGAAAAATGCCCCCCATTAGCGATTGCATATTTTTGTTGCCCCTACCCTACATAGATATATATAACTAGGGGGTAACAGGGCCCAAGCCCTGTACTAAACAAAGCTAGTGAAGTTACGAAGTACAATATTTATTTACTACTATCCAGCACACCTATTTGGTCAGTGTGTTAAAATTCGTTATTGGTTATTAAAGTCAATAGCAGTAATCATAATGTAGAAAACTTGCCTCTAGATTAGAGTTATCATCTTTTGTAATTAAATCTTTGGGTACTTAAACCTATAGAAATTCAATATTTGTACGGTATGCGGTGGCTTAGTTTATAATAATTATGAAATATTGACTGCTAAATTTTGCATCTTTCGCAACCAAACCAAATTTTGATGTCTAAAACTTTGGAAATTTAATAACAATACGGTGGTACGAAAATATCTTGATACATACATACCTACACGGATACCGACAGGGATACACATATGGAATTATTTACGCGCATGTTCGACTTGGCGTTTATATTATAGTTTGATGATATAGTAGATAGTATAGTATAGATATATATTCGTGTTGTTCGAGTTGCGCAGTGGCAAATTCCGTATGTCGGTATGTATGTTTATATTATCGTGTTATAATCTGCCGCTCTGATAACGCAGCTAAGCAGAACCCAATTTAAAATGGGTAGGATTATTTTAGTATTGAGTATAGGTTAGGTTAGGTTAGGTTAGGCTTAGCCATATTAGGGGATTACAGCCCATTAACCCTCGTCACTTTAAATATCAACATGCCCAGCAATAGCTAATCCCCTAATTTGCATAGCCCGTTACACAGGGCTGAAAAATTATTTCAGATGGGGGGGGGGCGACAAATTTTAAGTGGAAATGCGCGAAAAATATTTGGGTTTTTAAGCAAAAATTTCTATATTGTCTTCGATTTCCGTGCTCCGCATCACTGCGGCTCTAGAAAGTTTTTGTTGACACGCGGATTAGCGGTTGCCGTCTGCCGTATGGAACCTTATATATTGCATTTTTAACCAAGAATAATGAACTATTTACGGATATATGCAAAAAAGGCAATTCATTAACACTTTCACAATTTCTTTTAGAGAATTTTACGCATTAATTTATTGTTATGTCAGTTACACACATAAAACAATTACCAATTAGATTATAAATAAAAATTATTGTAAACAAATAGCATAAAATATGAACCTTTAATGATTGTACTTTTGCGAAGACAAATAAGACGAATCTTAATTATTAACTACATTTTTAAAATTTGTCAAATGCTAAAAATTAACATAATTACCCTTGTTTGTCAATATATTTGCAAATGAATTCGTTATATTTAATTAGTTTTTGTGAAAACAAAATATGTACACAGTGAATTAAACTACTGTTATGCTCAAATTATATCTATACATAATAATCCATTATTGTATTTGTGGGCATCCAAACATGCATAATCATGCATTAGTGCGATTCTAAATTATAATGTAAATAGTAGGAAATAAATAATAAATCTGATTTACATGGATATTGTAGTATAACTTTTGCTGGTAACGCTACCTTTAGTAAGACTATAACTCTTGTACCTAGTATTAAATCTATAGGATATTTTAGTAGTGGTGGTTATCAATGAATTACATATTATAAATATTAGGCAATGTGTTGCAAAGCCGTAACCATAGCTAGTAAAATAAATTTAATTTTGAATGAACTGTATACAGCCTCTGAAATTAATTCACTTGAATTTTCAACTATAGTTGAGTGTTGTGCTGAGTTTAAAATGCTATTACATTATAATTATTTTTACATTTATATATTACTTGTAAGGACAACAAACCGTTTACCTGCCTGATAGTACATCTACTGAATATAGAATATGGTATAATCCAGTAATGCTTATTGTTCAAAAACCTATATTAATAGTGCACAAATATTATTTATTTAGACTAGCTTAATTATTGATATACCATTATTCAGCGTATAAAAATCAAAAGAGCAAATTAATTGGATTGTTTGTTTGTGTGAGCATTAAGGCATCCTTAAGCTGATTAGCTAAATTAAAAAAGCGTGCTAGGAAGCACGTATAAATAAACAAAAGTCTCATTACTTTGTAACTTTTCAATTATTCTTACTACGGGTCATATTGACTTTAGTATTTGCGTCCCCCACACTCCCGCACTTTGTAAAACACGATGGAATTGGCACGGTGATAATTTGTAAGATTTAGTAAGAGAAAACGTTTTGACGGAGTTTGTCTTAGACTAAGTAATTATTCCAAAATTGGGAAGTCAGTCATATAGTGATGGAGTGGCGTAGTATTATGTTACTGGAATGGATGCCGAAACTGAAAAGAATTCTTATCTCTCTCTACCACTGGCATTGATAATAAACTTATGTCAACTTATCATCGGATAATATATATCAAACTAAAGCAGGCAGATATTAATAATACTCATATAAAACTATGATAGTCGTGAAAAAATTATTGCCACATCCCCACTTTACCTCTTAATACAGTGGAACACTACTAATGTAAATATTTACTATATTTACTGTAATAATCTATACACTTTCAATTGATGTTATACAAACGGCTCCAGTAAAAGTTAAAATATTTATGGTAATATAAAATTGTTTCGGTTTGCAATAGTTTGCATTCTATTGTAATACGTGAATATTTCCCTAGAAATAATTCAGAAATATGAAATACTTTTTCCAAGACCATTAAAAGGTAAATTAATACAAAACATTATTGGGAGTAGTGAGTCAGTTATTTAAGTACATACACATACACAGCCAGTGGAGCGCAGCATTAATAAATTGCAGTGCGAGAGTACTCTGTCAGTACAGCGACTAACAAAGTCATTTAACTAAATTACCGTTCAGTAATTTACTAACAAAAACAAAAAGTTTTGCTTTATGACCTTGTGTGGAAAAAATTAAATTAAAAGATAAATTTTTAGTACAGCAAAAATTAAATATGTCCCCAAAAGTTTTGGCTCTGTGTGTCTACTACGTGCAAATTGAAGACACAGAAGCCCAACCCTCCCTCCAGAGTTTGGAGAAAAATGTTGTAAACATGTGTCATGAAAACGATATTTTGTCACATGCATTTCCCTTCCAGAAATGTTGTTCTGGCTGTGGTTTTGTCTACCAATTAGGTACTCGTGCTGACCAAAATGCTTTTTCTCATCTGTACTGCGATAATAAAATTAGTAGTAAGCACTAAAAATACTACAGTACATTCC
The DNA here is from genome assembly GCA_020055645.1 of Tomocerus qinae. NCBI lineage: Eukaryota > Metazoa > Arthropoda > Collembola > Entomobryomorpha > Tomoceridae > Tomocerus > Tomocerus qinae. The sequence goes on along the minus strand of CM034548.1, from coordinate 2,363,402 downwards.
ACACACCAAATATTCCGTGTCACTGATATTTAAATGTAATTCCACTGAATCCTAAATTCCATTGAATTCCATTGTGTACTACGGGGCATTCAGTTTCAAAACAGGTGAATTAGTTAGACTGACATTACACATCAATATTGCAATAATACGAATTCATACAGTCAAGTGCCATCGTTGGGGAGTGCAGAGTAGAGCAAAGCTGATTCATTGGCTTGCCTTCTTATAACCCAGATTTACCCTAAAACTGGTAAAATACAACAGTAAGACAACAAAAATTCGGGAACCGCAATAATTCGTTTGATGGTTTAAACGCAGTGATACTACAGACAGAAAACCAATAAAAATAATAATATATGCGACACACATTCTTAATATATAAATACATGCAATCAAGCAAAACAACAATACCTGTGAAACAAATAGTTAGAACAATTCTAGCGCATACTGTTTACAATACAATTCTTGTAGTTGGCATATAAATATCCCGAGAAGCACAACAGATACAACCACTTCACGTATTTATTCAACCGTTAGATTTCCCAGCTTAGCACAAAATTAAGTGAATAACTTGTTTCCCAAAACAAAAAGCAGTTTCAAAGAATTTCTTTTATCCTGTATTGCCCATTGTCACAAAAATCCTTAGAACAAGTTTCCAAGGTAAATATTGGAAGATAAAAAATAGGTACACTGATTGCATTATATTTTAATCAATGATCGCTTTCAGATCAGTACCAAAAGAAAGTCAATAAATATGATTGTTTTCTGAATGAAATTCGATTGCTCCTACAATGTTTTATAAAACACAAGATAACAATTACTAATGTGCTTAAACTAAATTTAGGGATTCTAAACAAGCGTTTCTGTATGTGGTTGTAGCTGAAGTGGCTCTCGAGGCAACTAGTCATAAGAATGTAAACAAATAAAATTTTTACACTGCAAATCGTGAAAATTGTATATTATTTTAAACACGGGTAAATATAGTGCATCATAGATGTTAATGGACAAAATAATTAAAATACCTACCTACATGCATAATACGAGTGCGTTGCGTATATTACATAAGTATACAATTAGGAAGATACATCTAAGGCAACTTTAATCTACTTAAGTTACGTTTTGTCACACTTGCACATTTACGGCCAACTTATTATATTACACAGATATAAGTTTACAAGAGTCATTTTTGCGAATTGTACTGAATCATTTGGATTCGCGGTGCAACATCCTTATGCTGCGATTGCGACTTGCGACTAAATATATTACATTATGTACGTAACGTAATAGAACATCTCTACTACGCACACTATCGTGTATTGAATTGTAACAAAGGAGAGAGCGAATATATTTACCTGATTATTTTTTCAATTCGTGTAATATCAAAGACTTTCGACTGGCATTGTTTTTCATTTACGATTTTACAATTACGGTCTTCGTCTCCGTATACCATACCTTTATGTTCTCTAGTATAAAAGAATTTACTGCTTTTCAACCGTTGAAGTAGTTTAGGCAGTGGAAATTATTTACACAAGTAATTATAGTCACCCAGTACTAACGAATTAGTGTGTAGGTATTAACTTCCTTACAGACAATATTGAACATGTATTGTTTGTTAACTACCTATTGTAGAAATCGTAAGTAATTTACAAATATTTGAATTGTTGATTGGCTGATTGGAGTAGAATTGAGAAGTACTTTATGAATATAATAATCGTTTATTCATATCGAAATATTACTTACTGTAAAATTTAGTTTTGATTATTTGGTAATTTGACAGAAAATCAATGTATGCCGATACTTTTAGTTATTGATATATAGTAGTTATGTTCTTAAGAGTTAACTGTATTTGCTTAGATTTGTAACTAATTTTAGGTAATTATTATAATTTTATTAATATTATTATGTTGTAGTAAAAACTCCCTGAATTTATGATAAATGTAAGCGTGAATTAATTTTTTAATTACGAGTGACCTGATTTGAAAGGGCAGGTTTCCAGCACCCTCTACCCTTATCTTGCCTTGTTTTGAACTTGGATTCAGAATCTAACCAACAGTTGAAGCCATTTATTAGACAATATGTAATACATCAACAGAGAATTCCGTAGAATCGTTTAATCTTTATCTCCCAGAATGTTTTTGCAATAATTTTGTGTTTGCGTATTTTTAAATTTCGTTCTGAACATAATTTCATCTATTTATACCGTATCTACGAAAACCTGTATAGATATTTTTGTCAATTATTAAATCAGTCGGCATCTAATTTACTAAATCATATTAATAGTTGTCAAGTGGCTATAATATATTAGAATTAACAGTAATTCCCGTACAATGAATCTATTCTGGTTTGTGAATTCATTCTGGTCAAATGTGTTCTTAATATTAATTTAGTCTTCACTTTACTTTCGTGTACGATTTGTCTGAGAGCGAATCAGATGAAATCGTTAAATTCTTGGCTTGTAGGTGAGTGTGACATGAAATGTCTGAACGTCGGTCTCCGTGCAATCCTGCTCAGAGACCATTGGATGATCCATTGGGGTTTGTGCAACATTTTTTTCACACTTTTTCGGAGTAGTCAACTTCTCCGGTGGAGGAGGAGTTGAGTTGTAATTCGAATTTGTTGCTTCCGTTGGCCCTGTGGTTGACGTGTGTTTTTTGTTGCTTCCTCCCGATGCCCCGTTTTCTTTGTTCTTTTTGCTCGAAGTGCGTCGAACCAATCTTCTCTCTTTGTCTTTGCTAGAAGAGCGTCTTATGAGTTGCTTCAGAGACTCAGCACTCGTACTAAATACACTTGCAGCGAATCCTAAAAGTATTCCAAAATAAATAATGCACTCCTTCGCAAAAAACTTACTCCTTTCCGCCAAAGTTAAATTGTACCCGCTGGATTCCAATTGGCAGCGGCATCTTCCCTCAGAATGTAATAGGGAGTTGAGCCATCGTTGCAGTCAACGTCAGGCATCTTTGGACAAATTGAAGGGGACAAGAACCACTCTGAGCGGGTTTTCATTCGAGCTGCTTGTCTTTCATGAACCTGCGTTTGACATACAGCCTCAATTAACATCTTCAAAATTGAAATCCTAAGACGTCACAACACCTAACTTGCCTTAAAAAGACCATTGTCTTCCAAGCTGATGCTAAGTCTTGTATAACTTTCCAGTAAATTGTTTTCAGGAATGCTGCTTAGTGAACTGCTGGGATCTCCCGTCTCTGCATCCAACCGATCTGACGCTTGGATGAGGGCGGGTGTCGATTGGCTCTCCTCTTGCTGGGACATGGCTGGAAAAATAATAAATTTGGAGTTAAATCATTCGTTTCAACTTTTATTTGAATCCGCGACAGAGACTACATTTTACAGACATACATTTGGTAGGTACACATAAAGTACAAGTACAGTGATAGGTGGGAAGACGTGCAGGACTGAGCGGAGCGGTCTTGGTCATGAAAGGTGACAGTACATTGGCTATTACATTACATTCAATTACATGTATGAACTACTACAGACGTAAGATTTAATTATTTGCATTAACTAAAGCATATTATTGTACTGGGGAGTTCCTACAAAAAAGAACCTGGGATTTTACAAGACGGCCAAAAACAATTATTAATAGCTATTGCCTAGAGAGCTGAAAGCAGTTAGTCAAAGTACGCCCGTGGTTTATCAAATCTTAGTTTTGCTAAATTTGGGATTTCCCTTGATCAAATAGATGTCATCTGTTAGATATGTTGTCATGTAGGTACTGCGTAGGAAAAATGTTTCTGTGAAATCGTTATAAATTGTCTAATTGAGATCACATTTGTATGTCAAACCCACAAATATAGGCTGATAGAATAATAACAACCAAAAATATTAGTCACAGGGAGTCCATAGAGGACAATTCCATTTGGGGACGTAAATAAGTAGCAGAAGAAGAAGAAGCAGAAATTAAATCGTACTCTAATCGCTAACTGTCTTTACCAAAATACTGAACGGAAGGGGGACGAATATTCTTTAATTTAGTTTTTGAATTAAATAATGTTAATCGAGTCAAAGCAATGTTGTAATATTTTATGGCAATCCTTTTATGCATATCATGCAACATCGTCGCCATACAATTTAGTCAAGACTTTTATACCCTCTGTATTATCATAATATTTTATTAACAAATAGTGTTGCGATAATATTTTGGAATATATTTAACGGGTCAATGAAATAATTTAAATAGTCAATGAAAAATGATTTAATCGGTAAATGCTGAAGATTTAAATAGAGATAATTTGAAAAAGTCAATACGTAATTATTTAAAAAGTCAATGAAAACGCTGAATGGGTAAATGGAAGTTGCTTTTACATAGAAACCTTAGAGCATACCCAAAAGCAGTAAGAGACGGCCGTCTGAGAGTTTGAGATAGCAAAATTATGTTAATCTGTTGACCGATAAGAGCAAGGTTGATGTTAGGTGTTAAAGTGAAGGGAAGTAAACGACACAATTCTTCACTATCTTTCACTCCCTGGGTCAGTAACCACAGTCTTCCAATGGCTTCACAATTAATTTATAGTTCCAATTCGGAAACCGAAAACAGTCCCCCGAAGAAAATTCAAAAACCTACTACTGAAAAGCCGGATTGGGGTTTACTACTTTTCTACTATGGAGAAGATTTTACAAAACTGGTCAAATGAAAGAAATCCATTATCGCCCAACTGTTACACATTTGCTAATGAGCCATGCTTACCATTTAATCTCCTCACTTCAGCCTACCAATGGGCTAAAAGCAATCCCACCATACTGACCGAACCCTCATGTGATGAAAATAAATTTCTCTACTTCTTTGGTGCTCAAGGGTGTTCCATTACAACAGATATGATTAAAAAATTTCCGTTTCGCCAAATGGACTAAATTTGATCACTTTCTAAATTCTGAATTTACTATGTGGCACACTATGTTTATAGTAAACGATTGGAAAAAGTCTAAATGTACATGTCCCTATTATCAAAAGAGTTACATGTGCAAGCACATAGTTGCAATTGCGTCGATGCACAAACAATTTCGGTTTTCTCCAGCTACGTATACCCCTCAACGCAAAGAGACGGCGAGGAAGACCAAAGGGGGCTACAAAAGCATTGATTCGAGATTGATTATGCTACTGGCTGCCTGCTGATTTTTATGCCTTTTTGCTATTTAATGACTATGATCAGATGATCACAAACTAATTACTAAGACTACTTTTTAATGAATACTATTTAATGCCAATTAATGTATGTGACTGCTAATTTAATGACTATCATGTAATAATTAACACAATTTACCAATTCAGCGTTTTCATTGACTTTTTCAAATTATCTCCATTTAAATCTTCAGCATTTACCGATTAAATCATTATTCATTGACTATTTAAATTATTTCATTGACTATTTAAATTATTTCATTGACCCATTAAATAGCATCCTAATATTTTTAATAATATCAAGAGACTTTGAATGTTTCCATGCCAAGGCTGTCCTGATGTAGCCATGGAAAAATTCAAAGCACATTGACCGTAATGAGCCAATATTTTGGCCATCAACTGAACGCTAAGATATATTTAATTTAAAATGGAGAAAGTGTATAATTTGATGCATTGTTTCCTTATAAAACTACTTATAATTTTATTAGATTAACCCTAATGAAGCAAACTTTAAAATATAATTAATTGTCTCCTAAGAATAAAAGAGGTGACCTAGACTGTTAACCGATTAGAAAGTTTAAAATTTGGGACCACGATATAGCTTGTAAATAAACTTTCAGAGTAATTAAGCAGCGATAAACAAAATATTCAATAGAATGAAAATTGAAGCACAAAAATAAGCATTAACATAAAGGACAAAAACATTTATGTAGAAAGGTAATTAGAAACAACAAACAATTAACATTAGCAGCAAAGAAAAACAAATAGCAGTAGCACTACAACCAATAAGTGTACAGGTATAAGAATTATTTAGTACCTCTATCTGTGCAGTTTGAGTAAATCTTTCTCTCGCTTCTGTTTATGATGTCATGTCGTGATAGTGAATACGTGTTATATCAATTTATTTTTTATTGGGAAATCGTCTTGTAATGAATGTTGTAGATGAATAAATAAAATTGAAGTGTCATAGTTCTCTACCAATGACCATAATAAAAATTTGAATTGTAATTTTTCATAGTGCAAGTATATTGTCCTAGTAGAAATACAGAACACATTAATTTATCCTCGCATTAAAATACACATATTTTTAATTCACTTCAAATGAATTTTAATTTACTTCAGCGTGAGATTAAATCTTCAAAACGTCAAACAAAATTACTCTCACTGTATTTACTGTTGAGTAAAAATTGAGTAAATTTCCCCAACTATAATTGAACGATGTAATTTTAATGTCATACTTAACTATGTTATTATTACTACGAAAAGCATTATTTTGGTTTGGTCTAAAGATTTTTAAGATTTGGGTGGTGGTGGCTGATAGTGGGCAGAGTTACTGCAAACATTTGGCTCGTAATCTAGTACTATGATCAATTATGTAATTTAACGAGGCTTCATAGCATAGAATTAAGTATTTCCCAATGCTTGAATCAATCAAATAATTGGGATAAAGTGAAATACATTAGTAAAATAAATATGTAAGGATATATCGATAAAATATTTAATTCTATTGCATCTTAATAATCTTGTATCATGGATTTATTTTTATGGCAGATATATAAATAATAACATGCGAAAGAACTTATGCACTGTAATATATGAGAATGTTTTCAATAAAGAATATTAAAATGAATATCTGTATGGATCTGCACAATTACTAAATAAAACTTAAATGAAATCAATAATAAAGATTATATACAATAAAAAATTAATCCAATATGCTAGCAACAAGCTAATTGCCACTAACAATAATTGCTTAAGTAGGTACACACTACTGCACTTTGTTAAACAAAAGTAATATTTTTAGGCAGCTTTGAATGCATTTTTCATGGTTGATTAGTGTTAAAAATATCCAGCAATTTTGAGTAGGTCCCCAAATTATACCTTACATTAAGCAAATGTATTTTACAGCATCAAAATTTTCAACAATTTCGATTTAATGGTATCTAAGTAAATGTTTGTATTGGTTAACTAGGCTACAACTACAACTATGTACTACTCCGATACGGAATAAGATTTAGAAAGGAATTATACATTAATACTACACAATAGTTATGTTGGAGGTAATCTCAAGCCTCCTCACCAAATTAATACTCCATAAAATCATATTTTATGTGGAAATACACATAGCGACTTATGTGTAAATAAAACTGCAGTAACAAGCAAAAGTGTCTCATATGTTTCAAAATAATATTATGTAATTATTGCCAGCATTGCGATTAAATTAGTATACTATATCTACAACTGACATCTAAACTTCATCTAAAATCTTGTTCGTAATTTACATAAATTGATTCAAAATCTGTTGGTATAAAAATGGCAATTATTGTACCATCCGTGCAATGAAAATAATTGACTAATGACACAAATATTTAATAAATTTTAAAATATTTAAAATATAAAATGAATATTAATCAGCGCAAAAATAGTTATCTTCATTGTAAAACTTAGCTTGAGGAAAAAAATACGCTGACATAAATAAATGTGACAGTTAAAACAAATTAGGAAAATGGAAGGAATCGACACGAAGACAATTTTCTGTCACGGATATTTAATTTTTATTGTAAATCTAACCATTATACGGAAGACGACTTATAAAACAGTAAAAAAGAAAATTGGTGATTCATTTATTTCATTTATTGATTTCTTTTTTAATATAGGAAATTACTTTGCCTTCATTTTAAATTTTAGACGCAGGTCTAAATTTAAAAATAGAAGCGTCTACAATTTTACAGAAATTATTTACATAAAGAGATAGGAAGGAGACCTGATAAAAACATTGTAATGAGGTTTGAATTTCACCAATATTTAAAAAATATGTACAAAAAGTATTAAATTTCATTCCGCCCAGTCTCATTTCATGTTATTAGAAATATCCTTAATGAATCAGGAAAGGTAACACATTATGTAAAACTGAACTAGATCTTTAAACAGATAGATCTACGAGGTAACATGAGGATGATGTACTCTAAATACATTCGGATAAGATGCATTGCAGGGCAGCGCAGGAAACATTCTGGGCTGATCAGCTATTGAAATCCGTGCATTTAATTTTCGACAAAAAACAAGGGGCTTGAATGAGAAATACCTTCCAAATTGAATTTGAGACCCCACCTCTCCGATTCATACTGCAACCAAGTTTTTTCAGCTTCTAGTGACAGTTGCCCTGAGCAAAAGGTGAACAAGGAAAAATTGGCAAGGTGAATTCATCTTTATCAATCGCATTAAGCATTCAAGTCAAATTATGTCGTGTCAAGTCAATCAAACAAAAGATAAAAGTTTAAACCAATAATATCAAGTATAAATATATAAAACATAACTACGACTAGTATTTAGAGAAACTCAATTTGTTTGTAATCTGTACTACTTGGCAAATCTAAATATTTACATACCGGTACATATACAAAATTCCTATACTAGTTTGCATTAGTACATATACTATGGCTAACTAACAGACGATTTTTCTTTTCGTAAGAATTTTATTTTGCATTTCCAAAAATGCAGATTTTTCATATGCGCAATAAATTAATAGTTGTTTCCTGAATGCATAATATTTAACAGTCATAACAGTCGCAAAATTTTGTTACCTACTGATAGTCATTGCTGTAATTGATACAAATACTATATACTCATATAAATTTACGGCAAGGTTTGCGTGCGCCCGAGGGCGGTCGGCGAAGCCGACCCCCGAGCGGCGCCAGCAAAACCTTGCCGTAAATTTGTCATTATATGAGCGAGCCTGCCGAAGGCAGCCCCAGCGTGTAAAATATGCAAGGTTATTTTACTACGCGGGGCGCGAGTGATATATACTCATATATAATTCCGTGATGGCGACTGTGTCTGCCTTTGCTTTGTGCATTGTGCAACATAATACCCATACGGTAAGGCGCAACCAATCAAAAATACATTACAACTACCAACATTCAGAGGTAATTAAAAATGAAAATAATTAAACGAATTTATGGAATTTGTAGAAAAATATTGGCAATATAAGGCAATGTTAGCAAAACGACTTAGGGAAAATTATCCCTTTTATCCTACAAAATTTGTGTAATGTAATCTTTTATGTCAACGTTAAAATAGCTAACATTTCATATGCTTTTCAAAAACTGTTTTCAGAGTATCATTTAGGTACCTACAAAATTGGTAGACTGAATTCATTTAATACTCTCGGCGAGCATTGACCGTAGAATATACTAAGTTGGTAGATACATTTTCTTCGCTAATTTAAGATAATGGGAACGAGGGGGAGGGATTCGAGTGAGATTTTTGGATAAGAAGAAAATTTAGAAACATCACAGAACAGTTGCACATTTTTTATTTATGCTCTGACATACTTAGTAATTTGTATCAAAACATTATGGCTAATAAACGCATGTAAAAATAGTTTAATTGTTCATAGAAGACTTCTAAAATAAAACAGCACAAACTGAAAACCCCTTCCCCGTGGTGTGAAAATGATTTTATCTAATCGGTTAAAACGCTTCAATGCACTAATAGAGGAACACAAACGATGCACCCAGTCCAACAGCCGATGATAGTCTACTTCATAAAACTATACGTAAATGATAATGTCTGCGTCTGACACGGACGGAGAAGTCGATTAAATAATATTTTTCTTGACTCGACGACTCGTAAGGGTCTTTAGTGTATTTGTTGCTGGATATCTTTAATCCAAACGTGAAGATAACCCAAAATTGCCGAAAGCAGCAAATTATTAATAATATATTTTGTACTGTAAAATAAATTCCCGAATTTTAATTGTTAAATTGTAAAATGTGATTATTGTAACAACGAACAGCAAACGACAAAAGTATTGTATTCAGTATTGAACTTCAATGGAATTACTGATAACAGGTAATGAATGATTGTATTGGCCAATACACAAATCGGCCACTAAAGAAATTACTTAGCGGAGAACTGATAAATTATTTGTGGCTATCTGTAGCACAAGTTGGAAGCCATTTGTTGGGCAATGTCCTGGATTGGACCTTACTACATATAAGTAGAGAATTTATTTTTAATCTGTCCCCTAAGTAATAAGAATGACCAACTCGCCTATTGCAAATTTATCGGACCAACAACCAAAAGGCTTATAATGTATTTATGTCATCTTATGTTACTTTGCTATGAGGGATTCAATCAGATCTTAGTACCTAAATAGTTTACTAACATGACATTTAATTATGTAATAAATAATGTATTAAGATATTTATTATGTTTGTAGTATGTTTCCGTCCGAGTTAGATTGTGATCATTTCCGCCATGCGTCATTTCTACTTTCAGAGGAACTGTATTGAATGGATAAGGCAAATCTCCGTAGACGATACAGATTCACAAATAGATTGATTACGTTTTAGAATTTGGCAATGGCAATTGCAGTGTCCCTGTCAGTTACTTTGGAATGATTCAAATCTTCGTCCATATCATCTATTGTAAATTGTAATCAATCAATATCTATAACATAAATCGATTTTCCCCTTTCTCTATGCTTCATAACTCATAAGCACCTAACATATACTCATACAGCTCTTAAAACAGGCAAATATTGGTGCGGTGCTGCACTTGTGAAGCTAAATCGTTCCTATTTTCTTAAAAATAATATTGATTGTTTTTTAAATGATATTTTACATAAATATTTACAGATTATTAAAGGAAGAGTCAAGAAATACTGAAATATAAATGCAGTGCTCCATGTACCATTTCAAGTGATTTTTCTGACTTATTCTCAGAAAAAATATAAACGTAAATGCCATTTAAAAAATAGGAATACATTAAGAGGTAGTGATGTGGCATATAATTAAAAATAATATTAACGAATGGCTATATTATGTTTTACATCGTAAGAATAATCAAAATAGTTACTCACGGGATACCAGAGCGTCCGGGGGGTAACGAAAACTAAAAATCCAGTCTTCTTCCACTTTGAGGATTCGGCCGGTGATTCTTGCATAATATTCATAGTTTTCTCTTCCAAATAAATTGCTCACCCCAAAATTGTCAATGAGAAACTTCATTATTTTCGTAGCGACCTAAACAACATGTAATAATAATGTCTATGAGATTACTTTTGCATCATTCACATTACATCCTAACAGTACCGCTTGTATCGATATGTATTAAAGTGTTTAACTGCAAATAATTTTTCTACTCAAATTGTTGCTGTGCAAAAATCTTTAATCTAATTGGATTATAGTGAAAATATTATGTCCAAAGTATAAGCAGACTAGCTATTCAAATAAATTATAACGAAACAACTAATAATAATAATACCGAATTTGAAAGCACGCTGTCCATTCAATACTCAAAAGGCCAGTCAATTCAAATTCGCAAAAAATCGAATTTATGTTTACCGTCATTTTTGTGGATCTGTGACCTCTTTTGATTTATTATGATATGCTTGCGAATAAGCAACGGCCACTAATTCGCACCAATTCATAACATAGGCCACAATCATTAACACAATTAAACGCGAATACGTGCACTTGTCATGTTTTTATGACTGCAAATTAGATAGAACTACACAGAAGTTTGGAAACTTTGGAAAGCATTTTGCCGTTTCGAATTAAGTTTACCTAGTTGACATCTAAGGGATGTGCCGCCGGCTAACGAGTTTTTGTTGGGTATAAATGCATAAATTTTAAATACTTACTTAATTTTAGGTAATATTGTCCTTAATGTAGAATACCAAGCACGCAAAAAAACATTGATACTGGCCTGGTGAAAAGTATTTATTTTCAATTGATCTTACATTTAAGATTTGCGTAGATATTAAACAATCAAAATATTATAATAAAATTTAGATTATTAATTTAAAATTAATTAGTTATGGGAATTAACGAAATATATTCATGTAGAGAATTTAAAAAAGTGTAAAATAGCCACAGAGTTACGGATAACTGTCAAAACTATATTTTAACTTAAACGTTGGTTCATAATTATATTATCTAAGAAGTAAACATCTGTAATTTGAAAGGACTTTCTGTGGGTTTTGACTTGACTCTCCGGTTCATTACAATGCAGACAGAGTTGAAAAGCTTTGCAAGTCATTTGAAGAAAAGAACCTTCTGAAGTTGAGGACAAGTACAGGAAATAAAATTTAAAGAATGGATGTAACAAGTATGAAGAGCATTCACCCTGATATTTATTTCGCCAAACATAAATCCTGTACATTTCTACCCTCCTGACATTTAATAAAATTTATTGGCATCTTTAATTCTTGTGGGTGTGGTCATGACTTATTGTGCTACATGCAAAATAGCGCATAGCAAATATTTATCGCAATTAAATTGGCTTTCCTATGATGCATTGCATGAGCGACATAACAGCACAAAAGCATACTGTATGTAACTAAATAGATAATTTATTTAATCATCAGTACTTGCAGAATATAATAGCTTCAACAAAACTCGTCTACCAAATGAAATCAAAACGTTTAAACCAATAATAATATGAATAATATTCATAATAATATTTTATTTAACCACTACGTCGGAAGCTACAGCAGAAGGATAATGCTATAAATGTTTATGTTTGGCCCATATATTCTTGGTATTAAATACTGTGGCTGTGACAGTGTAATAATTATTTTTACTAACATTGACCATGTCGTTGTGAAGCCTAATATGAATAAAACCTGCCTCAGGATAATTGCCCTCCCGAATTGTATATTTGGCAGTTTGGCACCTGACAAAGATTGCATCAAATATCACACATCCTCTCACTTTTTTGGATGCATAGAATGAGACTTCAGAGACCACACAATAAAATGCTTAAGGAGGTGTAGGAACTTTGGTACACACAGATTCCCAATGGCAACCACCGTAATAAATGCACACCGCAGAGTTTTGCAGACAGAATACGAATTAGTAATCTCCGTCCTGTCGTTACAGCAAAGTTCTACATGTAAAACCATAAAATGTGATCCCCGGGATTTGTAAAAACCTCTAAACATATAACAAAAATGCCATACAAATGAGGAAACACTTTGATGGCGACTACAAGGCGGCATTTTATTAGCAAACGTGAAAAAAAATCCAAATAAATTTTTCTTTCTTTTCCTTACACTATCTCTAGTCAAGCTCAGAATTGTGAATTTAAATTTTCAAAGGTTTGAACAGCCAATTTTAAAGGCGGGCTTTCAGGTTCAACTTAAAAAAAGTAAGAAAATTTTGAAAATGAGAACGTACTCGACGTGAAGCCGAATTCATCATATCCTCATTTTCGTCCAAAGTCCCGACTCCTCTTAAAACTATTCCGAATGGTTTATCCTATCTGTGCGTTTCTCATCAGTATCAGACAGTTAGTTGATATGCTGTAAGCAGCATCCCAGTGTAGACTAAACCAGCTTATAATATATAATAGGGTAACAATTACTGCATTGCTCATGTAAGTGTATCATGTCTGAATCGCATCACTGTCATACAAACCCAGTCGCTTGGAAAACACGACGGGTGATGTGATGACAGTTTGTTGGCACGATATGAGCTGACGAAAGAAAAGTCGTCAGCTTTTTAGCACTTGTCTACTGCAACTGCATCGTCAGTTGTGAGTTGCGGGTAACGACAAAATAATATTATTATGCTCCTCAGTTTGGCTCCCTCACATCGAAATGTAACATATGCCTGCTAAAAGCAAGCAATTGTGAGATATTTCTGTTCAGTTTCAGTAAGCGCTTATGCATCCGTTCCCAAGTCCTAAATAACTGCTTTTATCATTTTGACATACGAATACGAAAATTATTTTCACATACAGAAAATGTAATATGATGTGAATTATGAAGAATAGCGAGACTTAAGGTACTGTAACTGTAGTAGAAGGCAATACGTGTGTTTCGTACTCCTACTCTGCATATATGGATATGCCACCCTGCCTTCATGGATGTTCCACTCCACTCTGCCTTCACGGACCTTCATTTCTCAATCAATTTGGACATTGTAGTTAGTCTCATAATTTATATTAACTAACTTGGAAGGCCACAAGGCGACAGTTGTGACCTCTGAAGATTATTATCAGCCATTTTCCAAAAATATTTTAGAAATATTATTATAAATTTTTTTGGAAGTAACTAAAAATATTGGGCTAAACGAAGCCTTCGAGACCCTCCATGACTTTGATAGTCTGATAAAAAACTAAAACTAGGTTGTTGTTGAGATTTCTTAGATTTTCAAAAAAAAATTTTTAACATTTTTGGCCAAACTCCATGTACATAGATCGAGTTCATTCCAACCGTAAATTGTGCATTCACATTATTAGGCCTGTAAAATTCGTGAAGTTTTGGGTAACTCCCCCTGCAGTTCAACGTCATCTATTATTATTTAATTGATCAATTGGATGGGACTGGACACAAAATCGCAAGATTTGGGTCCAGAGTGGAAATAACAAATTTTAATTCGGAAACATCCTCCACAGAGTCTGCAGTACAGACTACCTGACTAAAAAGGAACCTATATATCAATTTTATTTTTATCCGTCCCGAAAATTATGCCAGATTTACATGTACCATTTCACATTATATGCACAACGGCCAATGTCAATGGTCAAAGTTACAATGGCATGTAGACACTAGATATATAAATTTTTTTGTAATAACTAAGGCAAACTGATTCGAACGTTACAAATAGGTGATGTCAATAGCCACTTTCAGCCTCTTTCTGTAGCCATCTTGAGGTTTGGGTGAATTGAGTTAACTTTTAGCTGGGAAAAAGCTCGTGGTCACGGATACAGCCACCGATCCCCCCTGGGCCTGCACCCAATTTTTTCTATTCAAGCTGGCAGCAGAAAGAGAGCTAAACATCCTATTGACTTCACCTAAAAAGGGAGGAGCTGCCAAAGTAACATTTTGACCCATCTTGAACTAAGGATTAGGTAGTAGTTTTTACGCCGTTTTCAAATTACCATAAAAATGGTATACGATGAACTGGTCTGAGAAACTGGTCCTAAAAGGAAAAAATGAACTGTTCCAATGACAAAGGTGACTGTTCCAACGACAAAGGTGAACTGTTCCAACGACAAAGGTGAACTGTTCCAACGACAAAGGTGAACTGTCCAATACAAGTTATACGATAACTATGAAATAAACGCTGGAGGATATGTATAATGTTGTGCCCTTAGTTTTTGTTCTGATGCCAAACTAAAATGGAAATCATTTTAGTAACATAAATAAATAAAACAAAACGTTTCAAACGATAACTTAGTAACATGGGTACTATATAATATTTTAAGTATTCTGATATTATGAAAACCTCAGAAGATGATATATGTAAAAAGGTAAAGGTGATTTGTTATAAATGCGACAAATGTGAACTGTTCTAGTTTCTGTAATATTTGGTGATGTTGTCAAACCTCAACAGTAGGCTATGCTATTGATGAATAATTCAAAGTAAGAAGAAATTGTTCTCTTCAACGAAGCTTATCGATGAAGATATACAACATCAGATTTGTACGACATCTGTGTTGACAGAATTATGAAATCCTCCGGCACCATATTAGTTGTGCGAAGTATTTTTTATACAAAATATAGATGCCTGCTTATATATGCCTGTTTTCAAATATGTGTCCCCCAATCGTCTTAACCCTGAACTAGCTTTGCTTGGCTGGATCGGAATGATCGGATTGGTACCCTATAAGGACGTGTAGACTAATTTTGCTTTGGAGATTGTTATATTTTCTTTGTAGTCCTAATTCTTGGCATATTTTCTATAAAAACATTGTACCACGTGAAAGAGGCAAACAATAAATATCTGAAGTGGACACAACGAAATTCAATGCATTCATGACTACTAGTTCATAATCAAGGATGATTTCCCTAGGACCATACTTCTCCTACATTAGCCTAGAGGTTATTTATTTATTATTGCACAGTGCAATCTCTTCTATATCGATTTCAGGCTAGTTCACCAACATCCATAAAAATAGCAGATCAATTAATAATTAGGGGAATCAACTGGATTTTGTGCACTCTTGCAGAATGGCATTTGAGCGGAATTCGTCAGTGCACAACCAGCACAAGGAGGGAGGGATTTCGCACTTCATTGAGAGTGCCATTGGTTAAAATATACTTTGTGATCTCACTAGTAGACCTTGTAATGTTCTAATTTTGTTTGTCAAATATTTTCGAGTTCAAATCAAATTCCTCCTCTAGTGCACTTTCGAAAACCTTTTGCAAAGGATTGTAATCTGCTCAAGTGCTCTTCCGCTGGAGTCAAAATCTATTTGATTCTCCGAAATTTATTCGTCTAAGAATATTATTGATTTGATAAATACAAGAAGGGCTTAACTTAACACCTAATGTGATCAACCAACTTTATCAATTAAAAATATGAAGCTGTTTTGCCTACTTTAGAGATACATTGACTTATCCAAACTAAAGATTTGCAACATATGGAGGGGTACGAGCTTATAGATTCTTCTGGATAATCCTAGATTCTAGATGTTTACAAAACTGCAAACACTAAATCTTTACGTAAATAAATCTAAAACTAATGTTTAACTAATGACTCGGTCAAATGCATTTCAATGAATATCATTTACATCAGCAAAAACAACTTCAACGGTAATGAGCATAGGTATGCAGTAAATGTGGATGGGGCAGGCATTTAGCTATGTCATGTCATGTAGTATAGTACATACATACATATTCTAAAGAATCGTCTGTAGAGTAGGTAGGTAGGTAGACACATACAACTGACAAGTGACAACATCAAGTGTGAAAAGTGTGACTTACGTCCACCTCGGCCTAAATCGAACGAACCGCCCAAATGATTGATTGCAGAGAGAATAGAAAAATGAAACAAAACAGTCATTAGAGTGAATAATTAGGAAGTCTCAATTAGTGCTCCCCATTTCTTTTGACTTGCACTTCTTTCCACCAATGGGGCCCTTGTCAACAGAGTATATACGTACTCTTTTGACGAAACTCAGTACAATGTCATTCGCGACCATTATACATACATTAGAATATATTATATATACTTACTTATATTAGAATATACTCTGCTTTCTTTGTGTCATGTTATAACACATGGGCAACTCACCCAAAAATCACTGGCTCGTAATTAGCACTCATATCCACAACAATTGACTTATTATTAGTACTTTTACTTAAAACACGCTCTGCTGTAATAAATCAATTCAAATGAATTACAGCTTCCTATAAAGTTTACTCCCCACAAGTGGCCCGTAGCTTCCTAATATAGGACAAGCCTATTTCGAATAATTGCAGAAAAATGGTACCGTAATATTCCTTTCACCATAGAGCCCAAAGCGAAAGTGATATTTATATTATCGTTCACTATTCTGACACTTGGTGATTATTCCGAATACAAATATGCGAGTTTATTTTTGTAAATAAGTTTAGAGTAGTTTAAAAAACGTCAGAGGCAAAACATTGAATTTATATTAGCATTACCTATTTAATTTTTTTTTAAATAGAACTATCCTAACTTCTGCGTAAAGATTTTACCGTCGGACTGAGGCTGACAATTGCAATCGTCTCAATCGTGGCACAATTACTACTGTACTGAAGTTCCTAACCAATGATCCAATCATTCCTTGAATTGATTTCAACGAATTAAAAGGCAGACTAATCATTGCTCAACTTGTCAAAGTAACGTGGAATCAGTAATTTTTACCGCTTTTGCAATCTATGTAAATACACTTGAGCGATTGAAAGCGCATTCAATAGAATCAAAAGAATGTTATGTTGAGATATGTTTCCAAATAAACGTAACCTTCGTTAGTAAAAAAACAAATTACCACTTTAATTATTTAAATATATAAATAATAATTTAAATAATAAATCATCAACCTGACTGATTTTTTATTTTGATTGATGACTATTCTACTTATAAAGTTGTACATTAAATCACCCAAGCGATAAAGTTTAAATGGTAGCTACGTTATTAGTTTGCTGTGAGTGATAATTTTCAATCTATAGTATTGGTGGGCAATTGACTAATCTCACTTCTCTATTCTGTTCACTTGAGAACAGTAGTACTACACTTTCTGCTAAGGATCTAGTTATTGAACTTCCCCGAACCACATTAAACAGAAATGCAAATTCGGGAATAAAAGTTGTAATAAGTAAAAGTACTAATAACAAGTTGTAAAAAACATGTGAGTTTTCATTGCACTACTGGCCAACCAATCGTTTCGTTTGGACGGGTAAGAAGTAAGAAAGAGTAAGTACAAATAGTGCTCGTTGAATTTAGTGTCAAAGCAATGACAGAGAAAGAAACTACAGAAGAGAAACGTCATAAGAAAAGGTACAAAAATTGATTGAATAGTACTTAGGTATTTAAGTAGAATCGAAAATGGAAACGGTCAATACACAATTATGCATCTAAAAACTAACAACTGTTTGAGTTGGACAATGTGATAAAACCATTACCTTAAATCTCATGACATCCTCCATTTTGGCCTGTTTACCGTCAGAGACGCAACTCTGGAAGAATGACGGTGCTACCGAAACGCCCAATGCTTCTGAAGTCATTCCGGTCTGCGATCTTTCCGAATTGGAGGCAATTACTCGAAATGTGCCAAACAACAACACAATCAGCCTTTGAGTATACGCTGGCAATGTGGATATTAATCTGTAAACAAAATTGAGACGTTAGATAGATTTCTTGAACTACGTTTTGGTTATGTCCTAATTTATGCGATTGCAGCATAACTTTAATACCACATTCATATTTGTAGCAGTATACATTAACCACTTTATAGGCTTTTTTACCATAACAGGGGTAAAAATGAACTTAATGGTATAAATGCATTTAATGGTAAAAATGGTAAATATTTGAGATTGATTAGACAGTTTAGTGCAGATATTAGACTGCCTATATATAGGTTTTAAAACTTTATTTTCAATGATACATTTTCAATTAGCCCCTTAATTAATTATCAAATTAATCAAGTAAATATTACTAAAACCAAGATTACATTTGGTATCGTCAAATTAAAATTGATTTGAAGGCAGCTTAATTGCAATTAATTTCTCAATCGGCAAATAAGGGCTATTAATACCCACATTGGTTGAATCTAACTTTGATTGACGAAAACTTATCAATTAGTAAGAACAATCATCAGCTGCTACGCTATTTCATACTTTTATTACATACGCAAAATTTTATTCAAAATCTAAACACGAAATTTAAACGAAACAATTTTTACCATTTTTACCACTTACCACTACTTTTTAGGAGGTGGTATTTAACGTTAAATACCATTAAAAACCACTTACCCCTGGTAAGTGGTAAATGGTATTTTGTACACTGGTTTGTAGGTATCTTCATATTACAATACAATCAAATTCTATAATTTTATTTCAAGAGTTGAAATGTCGATTAAAATACTTTTCAAGAGACACAACTATTTTGTCACAATTTATCAGTTCCTTAGTTGGTAAATATTTGCTTCAGTTTATATTTTGTTTAAATTCTTAATTGGAAAAAATGGATTTTAGAAAATCATAGTAATTTGAATGAATGGATTGACGAAAATCATTTAATTTTTAAGCCTTAGTCATTATTAATGGCATAAAATGATTTCATCACATTAGCATTATTTATTACATACAAAATATGAGCTGCTATAAGGCCTATTTAAAAGTTGTCACTATCACACTATCGCAATAATATACTTCCAAGGTTACTTGACAAATCATCCATTAACATTTTATATCAGAGAGGATTATGTAGCTTACGAATGAATGTGGTCCCTCTGCTCCTCAAGACTTTCCATGTCAATGATCTGAAAAAGTCTAGCTTCCCCTTCCCTGCCAAATATCCCCTCTGGAATTTTGCGAAGAAATTTTTTGAGCACCGATGCGATAGTGTACACCGAAAAGTTGTCAATGTTCACTAAGCGTCCATTTTGGAGGAAGTGAATAAGTTTTTTCATATTTCCCTGATGGCCAGGGGCTCGGAACACATCTTTCTTGTAGGGGGCTTCCTTATTCAGCTTCAAAATCAGTACCTATTTACAAACAATAGTCAAATCATAAACAAAAGCACATCAACTTCATTCAATTACACAAATAGCCAAGAATTCATTTATTTCTATTTACACAGAAAGATTTGAACCAAGCAAAACAAAACAGGGAGCAAAGAATAATTACACATTTCAATGAATAGAAAATGTCGACAATGCATTCCCTTCTTGCATAAGACTAGACAGAATAAAAAGGACACCTGCCAAGTTGGGATAGAAATTCTACGAAAGAAACAATTGACAACTTCATTTCTGGCTTGCATAAGATCTTTATAGTGGAGCGCAAAGTGGCATGCGAGCGAATGCGACTCCATCTCATCTCGATTCCCTCGCTCACTTCGCTGCTCTTTTCTTTAAGATTAGATTAATCATTTGTTTCGCCAGTCAGCACCACCACTTTGTCAACAAAACATCCGTCTACCCAATCAATTTTTTTCCCGTCTGTGTTTATCCATTTAATGTGTTGTACGTAATGTTAGTGGTGTAATGTAGTAATAGTACATTGTGTTCCGGCAGAAAGGAAGTCAGGAGCGATTCCTCTTTCCCTCTTTATACTATTAGAAATTCTCTAACGACATCATTATGTTTGTCTAACTGATAAATATAGTGACTTGACGTGATGTTTGGTTTGAATGCATTTCGACATGAGCTATAATACTTAGTATTAGTTAGATTACTCCACCACTGAAGTATGTAAACAAAACATCATACAAACAACACAATTTATCGCACATTAAACATCACACAGAGACTATGGATTGCTACGTTTAATATAATAATACTACGTAGCAGTGTAAACACAGAATGAGGTACTCATTTAACAGAAAAATAATGAGGAAATTCAGCAAACTAAACACACCATAAGCTAATTTACTATTATGTAAATGATTGTGCAGTGCAATGAAAAATAAGCAGAACAAACATAAAGATGATGAACTCACGAGAAGTGGTCCTGGAATGTCATTCTTGCACACGTCATCAAGCGGAACACCAAATTTCACTCTGTAGAAGACGAAACAAATCAGAATGAGTATCAAATAATTGGTGAATGTATTTACGATGGAAGTTGCATTCAGTTGGTGGGAGAATTACTTTTCAATTCTTCTCGGGTACGGAACAGTAGGGTGTCCACAGGAAGTGACCACTGTCCCCAAAGTAGCAGCTCTCCTATGCATTCTTTGCGCCCAGGTTGTCATCATTCGACCTCCACCGATACTTCGATTATCCATCGTATCGGGGAGAGTCTCCCCGTCTGAAGACGCCAACGTGCTGCCAACTCCGTCGCTTGCGGTCTCGCCAATTTCCTCCGTCGTGCTGACGGAAATCTCAATTGCAAAACCTTGGATCCAAAATCTACCAAAACAGACTTTCATTAAATAATACATCTTTCCCATTGTTATCATGCCGTAAAATAAATTTATTGTTGAGCTTACATTAAGAATGTTTATGTAGAACGGATGGTCAGACGATAGTATTTCAAAAGTGAGGGATTTCCTGTTGTTTGCAGACTTCAGAAGTGGTAAACCAAAGAAAAGGAGGGGGAGGGGACAAATAAAAAGATCGCTTTTTGTTTATTTGATTAAAATTAGGAAGATATCACAGGAGATTGCATACGAAAAGGATTTGCATATAGGAAATGAACACTGCAAGGCAATCGATGACAATATCGACTAATGGCTTCAACAATTAATTTATTAGTCTTGTCCGGCTATTGATTTGGTACTTATTGATTGTATTTTGATACGATACGATGACTTTGCTTTAACGAGCGACGTTCCACGTAGGTAATAATAAGGCAAATATAGGTTACTTATTTATATACGAAAACGAATGCTTTGTAATGCGTGCTAAGTTTGTGACCAGGGAGTTCGAGCAGACATACTTTAATATCAAAACTACTATTGTATCAAAGTATCAAACAGCTAATTAATGTAACCAACCACTGTTTTGTAATTTGTAAGCAGTCGAGTCGAGGTTGAGATGAATGAAGTGAATGAGAGCTGAGGTTTATTTTACATCTATTGTAATTGGTTAATATACACAATCCAATTATTTGATCGTTTGTTACAGGATTTTTGTGGTTGGCCAATTACTTGAGTATAATATAGGATGGCTGAGCAGCCACTTCGTTTCGTCGTCTGTTTATGATTCTCCAGACGACTGCTACGATCTGGGTTTCTTCTTAGTGACTGGCACTAATACCGTAGTGACCGTAGTGTTTTTGTGGATTCCGAGAATTTATTAGAGATTGAGAGTATTTTGTCCTGCACTTGTGATTTGTCGTGCACGAATGAACGAAATCAATTCCCCTGCAGGCGAATGAAATGTCTTGCCGATGTTTTGGGTCTGCTTTCTGGTCTTCCCTGTTGTCTGTCTTATCTGGTTTGATAAACGAAAAGCAGAGAAAATATGGAGTCTCTACTATATAACTGGACGAAATAAATGAAATGAACACTGCACTCGATTGAACACGAAGGAATCTACTCTTGATTCACATAAGGCATATATATAAGTAGTATATATTGAAAAGACGATTTACTTATTATTGTTGGTAGAAGAATAAGTCCATTAACTCAACGGGGAATATTATAATTATTAATTAAAGGTGACAGTAGTTCTTTTTCCCAAAATTAGAAGCATAAAATTTTCATAAGTATTATTTCCGTCGTTCGCCTTGTATCTTCTTTTTTAATGTGTCTTACCGAAGGGCTTATTTAAATTGCGTACAGTGGATGGATGTGCTATTTAGATATCGGTTTTTCTATGCTTCTTTATCAAAAGCTATTGTATGTACTTTGTAGTCCACTAAGTAAGTGTTCACTATCTAGTAGTATCTAGGGACTACCGTTAGAGATAGATACGAAAATGTTGATTTCTACAAACAGTGTGCGTTTGTTTCGACTTTCTCGTCTTGGCTGACATGGAAAACTGCTCTCCTTTTTCCTACCAATTGAATTTTACAGAACGACGACAATTGTCAATTGTTCACTTGCACACAATTGATTTAATTCCACAATGGTTTAATTTCATGTGACAAAATGTTACGATTAAGCAAACAAAACCTGCCCTACTTTCTGTCTTCATTCCTCTCTCGTGCAAATGGTAAACATTTGACGGATAATCTCACAGAGTTTTGTCGTTGACTTGACAATATAGTACGTACATTGGCGAGCAGTCATTTACGAATATTTATTTAGTTTATTTTACTTCGACTGAGTTTATGTTCACCTCACGGCAGAGTCCATTCAGCTGAACACGACATTTAATTTATTCATTCAGTCAGTCATGTACGCACGTAATATTTTCCTGTTTGCACAAACAACTGTTCTCTTCGTCATAACCATGTAACGTTTACAAAGTACAATAAAATGCCATCCAATGCCAACTAGTTAGGAATTGTAAGAAAAGTTGATATTACACACCGAACACCACACATTGACCATATTCTGCTATGTACATGAAATACAAACAGCAAAAGGACAGAGGGTATCTACTAAGGGTTCCGTATGTACGTCGAGGTTCAGTCAGAGTGGCTGGGTTTATGAGGGACTGGCAGATCTCATGACATGATACAAATAGACGACATTGGCAGAATCACGCATCTCTCTATATATATAGTTGACTGGTTGGACTCCACAGTGTGAGTCGATTTCTGTGGTGGCTCTCCTACTTACAAGACACATTGACATTAAATGCTCTAAACTAATTTGAATTGAGCTGAATTGAGTTTAATTAATGAATGGGTCCAGATTCTGACTGCCCTCTGATCTACTAGGCTTTCTTTGGATGGGAGTCAATTTGGCACGTGTTTTTGTCGTAGAGAGTCTTTATGTCTGGCTATGCTTACTCATACTTACTGAGCATCCGTAGGAAAAGTATTCCAAATTCAAATCGAAGGTGTAGAAAACACGATTTTAAGGTTGTATGACTTGACAGATGCGAAACGCTTATCACGGCAACGGTAACAGTAATTATGAAGACAACGTGTAAACGCTAAAGTTGACAGGCGAATTATGAACTGTCGATGTACAGCTAAAACTATTCAGACAAGGATAATGTAGAGCACTTGAACTCAGAAGAGCCTCGTATTGCTGGGTATATATTTTGTAGGTACTGGATTGACGCACTTAACTTTATAAGGCAAATTTGAGATTTCAATTTGTGTAATTGGAGGGTTTATTTTGTCACTCAATAAAGCTGAACATCAACATAAGGACAGGGTCAAATTCGTGGCAAATTAACGGAACAGTCTTCTACGTTTCCCACTGTACAGAATTTTAATACCAAATCAAGAAGGCAATTTGATTTGTGTATTATTATCTGTGTACAAAAATGAATCGCAGCCCTGCCTATTTTTTATTTATTGCGAGGCAGTGTCAGTCACCATTGATGTTAAGCAGTGGCGCTGAAACTGGAAGGATAATACTATTGCAGGCTGCTGTCAAACATTTTCTTCTGAGAACACTTTTCTTGCGACTGAGATTGATAGTAATTATTCTTCGACTGTGAACTGTCTCTAGTTAGTAAATGACTCAGATCGAGGAATAAATCTACAATTTCTTGAGAAAAAGGCAATGCTTTGCGATACGAGAAGATTCCAGGGAAAGACAGAGCCATAATGACTGTCCTAGGGTCACGAATAAAATTCTCGTCTTCTTCCAATTCTTGATGTGGCAGTACCGACAAGAGGAAGAAGATGAGCAATTTTCCTAATCTACTTCTAGTAGTTGCACTAGGAAATATTTCAGAGTCAATGACTAAGGATTCTGTCAGTAATTCATTTCGGAAGAATGAGCAATCTAACTGATGCTGACAACGAAATTCTTCAGAAGACTTGTGAACAGACTTTGACTTATCTTGACATTTGAAAGAACATAACGAGCGATTTGGTAGGCACGAAATCTTTACCACTTCGACTTGACTCATTTCTTGAGTCCAAGTTCTGTCATTGTTCTTGCTACTCCCTTCTCTCGTATTGCTACAGAATTTTTATTCTTGCATGGAACACCGAAACGACAAGCTAAGTATTATTGAAAATAAAATTTGGCCACTCTGGATGTTTTCCGCCGTGGTGGAATGTGTAGTCTGAAATTAAATTCAAACCCAATTAGATACGACTCTGGCTTTTATATGCCAATCGCCAAAACCATAAAAATACTACAAATGAATGAAATGAATTCTGCTAAAATTAATTTACGCGTGACATACATTTTAACGACAATAATTATTTGTTTTTCAATTCAAACTAACTAACTAATATTCAGCAGAATATATTGGAGTTCCTAACAAGCAATTCTGCTTTTAAGAATTATTGAATGGGCAAAATTGATCAAATCTTTTTTCTTTTAAATAATTTACTGATGACTGATACTTATACTTACTATGCAAATGATCGATATCTACATTGAAATCCAAGGACAGAAATTCTAGGAAAGTATTTCCTTCCCTACAACTTAGTTAAAAGTAAACAGAGGTACAGTATTGCGACGCATAACAACAAGTATTAAATGTTAGCCTACAAATAGACGATAATAGTGATATTTACAACTTACTTTAGTAGAAACCCAAATGGGCAGTATGTTCGATAAACAGCAAGTCTAGATTCAAAAGTTCACATAGGAAGGCTGGAGCTGGACTGGTCACTATCATTTATTATTGACTGATTGTGGTTCTTGCTATCTTGTCCTGAGATACATTCAGTCACGCAATCAAGGAAGTTGGAGTGTGGTCTGGATTGGAGACTGGCTGTACATAAACATTAAATACTTTAACCAGACCATCAAGAATCAACAACAGTCAACAAACATTATCAGTAACGAAACATGTTAAATTTACCTTAGTAATGATGAACGTCTTTTGGTTTGGATCTCCTCCTGACTGGGTGGGCTAGCTACACTGTTGATGAACGAACTCAGTCCGACGAAAGGAAAAAAATGATAGTTGTCCGAAAAGTAATTGGGTCACACTCCTTTTGATAATACTCATAAAATATACCGAAAGTAGAATTGAATGAATTGAAAACGGAAGTTGGGTTCTTGTACAGAAATATTTAGTGTCAAAGTCAGTCAAATGGAGCGGAGCCCAAAGCAAATTATTTCACAACGTCTTGATGGAATTCAGTCTGTCCGTCTTCCGTTCCATTTTCGTCCCAAGTAGAATTGAGCAGATTGAACTTTTTCGTGTACCCACACACATGGAACACAAATAGAACTGTAGTACCTCGTAAAATATATGTACACTGAGATGGGCTAGGAGTTCAATTTTTGGTAACTGGTAAGATTTAGAATGAAAGATTATTGGTATTGACGAAATGACATAATTATTGTTTCCCTTCCGTTCTCCTCCGTCTGTCGGTCAAATCGGTTTCGGTGGGTCCAATCCGTCAGAACTGAACTGCTGTTTGAGTGACTTTAGCTGATGAGAACTCGGAGTCGACTAATTATTGAGTTCACAGGAATATGAATTATCCATTATGCTCTGGCTCTGCCTGCCTGCTTCCCTTCTTTGGATTGAGCTTTGCTGCCTTTCCCATTCCTACTACTACACTTTCCATAATAATAATAATATCATCCCAATTCCCACAACCAAAATAATATTATAACGTAGTATTAGTACAGTGCTGGCAGATAGTGCAGTGATGATGGTGACTGTATGTTGTCTTATGGATCCACACACACCAGTCACACCATACACAGAATACACACACGGCACGGGTGACTGTTGTATATAATACAGCCAAGCACTCATGCTAGTTTCTGGCTCGATCGAAATTTTTTGATAGACCTGGCTCGGCTCGGCTTGGCTCGCTGAATAGTTTTTGAAGAGCTGGCTAAGATCGCCCTATCGGATCAAAATGGTTCGGCGAGTCTCGTTAAAAAAATTTCCCGCCATTTTTATTTTAAACCTATAAGCTTCCCAACCATTAGTGGCTCGATTTTTCAGTGAGCCGGGTTCATAGCTCGATTTTTTAGCGAGCTGAGTCGAGCCGGGTTCATGGCTCGATTTTTCAGCGAGCCGAGCGGAGCCGGGTTAATTGTTCGCTCGTCTTGAAGCTGAGTAGATTGGTTTTAAAATCTCCGCAAAGTGACAAGTCCTATATTCTGAAATGTCCCGTGTCCCATAGAATAATGTCCCATAGTTAAGTACCTTGAAAGAAGGGAAGGATATGTGTGATTCACCCCCTGCACTTTACTCTAAGTTGCTCTTCTCTGAATAAACAAAGTATGACGTTACCCTACAACGTAAGTTACGTTAGGCGTCAAGTTCGAATGAGATTAGATTTTCAAACTAATTGCTCGCCTGAAATTTTATTTAAATGATTGGCTCGGCTCGCTTGAATTTCTTTTGAATGGCTGGCTCGGCTCGGCAATATTTTTTTGGGGGTCTGGTTTGACTCGACTCGCTTAATGTTATTGGAAGCCAGTGGCTTGGCTCGACTCGCTCACCTAAACTAGCATGTGTGCAGTCAAGTATAACATTTATAGTAGTGTACATACACAGTTGAACAGAATTTTATGGTAGCACAGAGTACAGTACTTGTACAAAACAGGCAGAGTCTAGTCTGTCTATGCCTGGACTGGACGGTTGTGTACTGACAGTACTAATGTTTTTAATAATATTCCCCACCTCATACCTTCATGTGCTAGATTTACTACATGGAGGTATGTGTTGGGGTACATTATTGAAAACATTAATAGACCAGTTGCAAAAAGGGTCGCCAAATGAATCGCTGTTGGCGGACCACAGAAATCCTATGTTAAGACAGCCGACAGTGATAGTGATGAAAGCAGTGTTGAATGCAGTACTCAGGTCGGTTTAGAAAGAATAATTATGGTTTCTGGAATCATTAAAAATTATTAAACAATATCTAAAATAAATTAAAAAGCTAAAATAAAAAAGGCCCCATAAAAGTGATTGATATTTGGAGGCCAGATAAAAGTGATTGATATTTGGAGGCCCGAAAAAAGTGATTGACATTTGGAGGCCCGATAAAAGTGATTGATATTTGGAGGCCCGAAAAAAGTGATTGACATTTGGAGGCCCGATAAAAGTGATTGATATTTATATTTGGAGGCCCACGAATAAAAGTAATGAAAATTTGGAGGCCCATGATTAAAATTAAAAAACTTTAGTTTCTTTTTTTTTACTGTAATTCATTACATTGTAACTTGTTACTTATTATTATTAATACAACCATATTTATCCTTACATCCTCACAATTTTCAGAGCCGTTTTGAAGATTCCTCGAATCTTTCATCATTTATACAAGCTTCCTTTAAAGTTTTTAAATTTTAATCATGGGCTTCCAAATTTTCATTATTTTTATTCACGGGTCTCCAAATTTTCATTACTTTTATTCATGGGGCTCCCAATTTTCATTACTTTTATTTATGGGCCTCCAAATTTTCATTACTTTTATTCATGGGGCTCCCAATTTTCATTATTTTTATTCATGGGCCTCCAAATTTTCATTGCTTTTATTAGTGGTGGTCCCAATTTTCATTACTTTTATTCATGGGCCTCCAAACTTTCATTACTTTTATTCATGGGCCTCCAAACTTTCATTACTTTTATTCATGGGCCTTCAAGTTTTAGGGAAGCTTTTTAAATTTATTTTGGATACGAGTAAGGTTACCCGTCCTACGGACGGGGTTAATAACAGGGTGCTTGAAATTTCAAAAAAATGAAAAGAATTTTTTTTAATTTGAAAGCTAATTTAAAACAAACTTCAAAAATTTAATATTTACAAAAATGTTTTAAATTTTTCTTTTAATTTTTAAATAACAAACCCTTAAAATTAGGAATTTAACTCCATACCCGTGCGTTTACTAAGTTTAGAAATTTGGATTGAAGTCTCCCACCCACGCTACACAATTTAAGAATATGAGTTGGAAGTCTCCCACTTATGCTACACAATTTAAGAATATGAGTTGGAAGCCTCCCACCCATGCTACACAATTTAGGAATATGAGTTGGAAGTCTCCCACTCATGCTACACAATTTAAGAATGAGTTGGAAGCCTCCCACCCATGCTACACAATTTAGGAATATGAGTTGGAAGTCTCCCACACATGCTACACAATTTAGAAATAAAATTTTTGGAAATCTCCCACTCATGCTACACCTTTTAGGAATAAGTTGGTCAAGAGTCAAGCATAGAATATAATATTATTATTTCCGTTTGTGTGTTGAGAGCCTGGATTTATTTGTAACATTTCAACGCCACTGAGCCAAATTCAGGCTCTCAAATAATAACGGAAACACACACACACACACACACTTTGCAGTAAACTTATTTATAGGAATAGACTGTTAGTTTTTTCCCGTAGTGTAAGAATGAGCCTTCCGTTGCGTAAAGCCTAAACTAAAGTCGAATATTTAAGTGAGTTTCAAAGTTTACGTTCACGATCACGTTTGAGCGAAATGTGACGGAATAGTTATAGTTTACTGTTTGGTTACTTTAGTTGTCGTTTCATTTCCAGTTTAAAATATAAACTGAATGCTCCGTGGCTATACTTCAATTTTACACAACGGCAACTGGAGCTAAACTTAAACTGAACACTCTCGTAGTTATACTTGACGATCACCGATCTCGATAGACCAAAAAGTAAAATGTGGCCAGCGTTTATTATTATTACCTTCCAATTCCATTTGTGAAGCAATCGAAGACCACGCGTTGACTTTTTTTAAATGATCTTTATAGCTCTATCACTTTTATCATACAGATATGGATGCTCAATTACCACAGTTATCAGTTTTTCTTCGATTTCTACAGTATCGTTATTTGTAGACATTTTGATTGAAATTTAAATCCTTTTTCTTGATTGTCCGAAATAATATCGATGATGCAAAAATGGAAGACAGCAAACAGACAGGTAGATCAGTTGATTTGAAACATAATGGCAACTTGCAATCGCGTCTTGTAGCAGAATTCTGCTTCGCCATTGGTCAAAAGCATAACTGAATACGTTTCGATCAGTTTCCAAATCGGCTGCCGTTGGGTTGTTGAAACGTGATAAGTTTCGAGAAACTGTAATTAAACTGGATCGGAAACTGAACAGTATAGTTACGACAAAATGAAAATGGAACCACAACGCAATCTCACCGTGATCGTGATCTGAACAGTATAGTTACGGGAAACTCATCGGTAACTGAAACTAACCTTAATCATGAACTATAACCAAATAGATACGGACAGTATAGTTATGAAATCATGAACTACACCGTGAACTGACTAAGTTTTGCCTTCAAACCTGCGACTTTAGTTTAGGCTTAAGTCTTACGTCAAACTCCTCCCTTTCGGTAAATATCCTAGGCTACGCCAAAAAAATGATTAACGAAACGTAAAAATGACTACACTACGTTTCAGACTTACGGGCATACGTAGTACCCCAGTGCCCTCCCAGGATGTAGTTACCCAGGCGACTGGCAATATTCATGTTCATTCTACAAAGTTAATTTTGGAAATTGTGGCACCTAGCAACCAAATAGTTACGGAAAATCACTAACTATTCTACGTAACCGTAGTGTAAGTAAGCTTCCAAAAGGAAGCTAAGTAAAGACTTACGCTACGCAAAGCTCAAAGTTACACTAAGGAATAAAACTAACTGCCTAATACACAGAGTGCATACAAAAATTTAAACAATGCAAGGTGCAACAACGGAATCATTAGTGGTATAGGAACATTCAAAGTTAAGCCCAGCCCACTCTTTTATACTTGGCCGTTTGAGGCAGCTTTCCTCCTCTTAGTGCAGTGGCTTGATCCCCATGGCTACTCCCCCACATACAGTAATGCAATACCCAAAATAATAAAAATTTTGCACCTAAGTTGGAGAGAAGCTAAAGGCATTGACAATTTGCAAGGATAATAGAAGTATATAGGGATAAAGGTTCGGACAAAAGAGTATACTTTAACATGTATTTCAAAAATGACGACAGCTGACGTCACTGTCAACATGTATCTAGTAGGACGGTGGGCCGGAACTCACAGTTCATGAAAATTTGTTGTTTTAGATATTTTGACTTTGTTTTGAGGAGACTGAAAATGCCTATCAAAATACGTGGTACAACCCCCGATCCCCTAACTTGTGACGTAAGTTGCCGTCAAAAAATTGACCCAAAAGCAAGTGGACAACAGACAACAGATGGACAACAGACTGGAGCAGAGACAGAGATAGATCAAGCCAAACTACGCTTGATTTAAATCTGGCTCTGCCAGGTTGAAAATTGTTGTTCGCTCAAAATCCGTTTGATGCCACTCCTTTGCTGCTTCGAGAGAGAAGAGCAGCAAAAAGTGGAATGAGCGGAGATAGTATTATTGTTTTGTGTGACTTGCTTGTGTGTGTTGAGAGCCTGGATTTATTTGTAACATTCCAACGCCACTGAGCCAAATTCAGGCTCTGAAATGATAACGGAAACACACACACACTAAAACACACACTTTACAAAGATCTTATATTTATTAGATTGTTTAATAAATTTTAATGATTCCAGAAACCATTATCATTCTTTCTAAGCCGATCTATATTACTTTACCTGAGTACTGCATTCAACACTGCATTCATCACTATAACTGTCGGCTGTCTTTACATAGGATTTCTGTGGTCCGCCAACAACGATTCATTTGGCGGCTCTTTTTGTAACTGGTCTATTGCCTAGTGTAGTGAGTATTGGTTCTACTGAGTATAATTATAAATTAATGTTTTCGATAATGTACCCCAATGCATACCTTCATGTGCTAAATTTAGTACATAGAGGTATGCGTTGGGGTACATTATCGAAAACATTAATTGTTCATGTTGTGATTGTGAAAGTAGTACAGGTACTAAAGGCGTGATCACACTCTAAACCAAGCCATGCAATGCAATGCAATGCTATCGACTTAAAAGTTAATTCTGTAAATGTTGCAATAGAATTCCGTGAATTAGTTGCACCTCTCCGAAATTATTATTTCTATTAGCCGGTCACAGGGCCCAGGCCCTATTATAAATAAAGCTATTGTGTACCCAGGGACAGTATTACACGATGAGTATAATAAACATTTCAGATACATAGATTTTTTATATTAATTCCAATTGACCTTTTCACGGTTCGGCTTAGTACGACCTAGGGTCAACTTTTTGTTTTGAAATAGAATTGTCGCCATTGGCAACTTACTCCGGTCACCAACTATGAGTTCTTTTTTGACTCGGTGTTTACGGTATTCTGAACCACCTTTATAAATGCAAAGCCATTAATTGACAATGGAGCATTTTGAAGTCAAGTTTACCTTAAATGGAAATTTAGCGTCAAGCGTTAAATTAGAATTGAATGCTTTGATTGCATCTTTTTGATCCCATAAGAGTTTGAACTTTTATATGGGACTTTTCAAATTGATTCCATTATCCTGAGTCCCAATCCTGTCTCAGTACTCTGCTGGGTACAAGATGCATAAAGCCAAGGGTACCCGCTCTTAGGAGGTAATAATTAATTAGAAGCCCCCCATATGAAAATTCAAACTCTCTTGTAGGAACTTTCCAATAAACCCACCTGTTGCGTGAGGGAAAGCAGTTTATTAATTACTAGCCGGTCACGGGACCCAGGTCCTGTTATAAATAAAGCTAGCGTGTATTCCCGGACAATGGGCGTACAGGTCTGTCTAGTGGTCTAAACAGCCGCTTCTCAGGCTGTCTGGAGTTCGAATCTCTGGAGCGCCTCAGGTCTATAAGGTAGTAGTCTGGAGCTGGGAGAAGCTGTCATTGCCGTATATTTGTCAATAGCATTGATTTGCCTATCTTAGTGACAATATGATTATCTATCAATGCCCTGTCTGTAGTGTATGGATTGCTCTTTTGGTCTGTATACGTGCTACGAGTTCTACCTAGCACAAGTCTGGACAATGGGATGCACATGAGGTGATAAGGTGGATTGAAGTAGACTGCCATAAGTGATTTGTCTGTGGTCACTGGCGGTCGGCTTACATGTTCCGGTCCCTCTCTGACTGCCCACCAGATCGAGTTGCGGGACAGTGTTGAGTCGTTCCGTCTCATGGTTCAGTACTCTTCACTAAGTCTCTTCGTGTAAGTCTGTACACTTATAGTTCATCCAAGGAAATTAGTCAGTCCTGTGTGGCATTTTACGTGTTAGCGATTTTGAAATTTTAGTTCACTGGTAAATTTTATTTCACTGGAGGCAGAAATACAAATAACCATGGTAACATTTAAATATGCCAAATAACCTTTCAGATTTTGGACTGACTATTTCTCTTGGATGAACAGTAGTAAAGTTGTTCCGGGAGCCACTGCAAGTAAGCCCTCGTGGCTTGAGCGGTAGCATAATTCTACTAATCAATAGTAGTAACCGTGCTCTCCCCCTAACACACACACACATTCCCGGACAATGCTAATATATAACCACAGACTGAGATAAAGCAATAAATTTAAATATCTATGTCTGGCAAGAGAGCCTAGGGATTATTACGTAACGCAAAACACCCTCCCCCATATGTAACGCAGTGCTGACTGTAACAGGCATCGCCTCCTCCCATCGACTGCACACATTATATCTGCACGTTCCTTGAAAGCAAAATGCGCATGCCCACTCACTCCCTCTACGCCAACGAAATGGGTTGCTTCATATTATTACAACATCACAGCACTTTACATAAGATGATTATTGATGATTAAATGGAAATGATTATCTAAAGAAAACATTTCCTAATGATCGTAGGGCATATTAATTAGCATTTCAAAGCTTGTAATCCAAATTATTTCCACTGTATCGGCAATTTTTTTACCATTTTTCAGTGGAGCTGGTGTTACTTTTTACTGCTCCCTTGATTTGTTTGCGCCAGTTTAGACAACTTTTGTTGAATTATTGGGAGGGGGGCATACTATTTAATCTATAAAATATTTATTCGTAAGTTGTACTGATTGAGTTAGTACGTTTTTCCAAAATCCTGGAATCATATTTTTCTAACCGCTGTAAAAAATGAAGTAGATTTAAATTATTGTAATTACAAAGCTAGCATAATAACCTAAGGGAAATACCAATGATTTTTTTTCGGAATTGTTTTTACTAATGTGATGGTTGGACCGCCGCTGAACTTCCTTTGAGTGCTCATGTTCGCCCCTTAACTGGGCTCACTACTATTGTCTATTGCAATAATATGTTAATTCCAATTGATCTTTTCACGGTTTCTCTTTAGGTGGGTCAGAGGTACAGATTTTACATTACATTGGTAGGGTCAAAAAACATTCCAAAACTTCGCCTTAATACGGCCTAGGGTCAACTTTTTGTTTAGAAATAGAATTGTGGCTATTGACAAATTACTCCGGTCGCCCACCATGATCACATTTTTGACTCGGACACTTTGAATCACCATTATGCATACTGCCATCAATGGACCATTTTAAGGTCAAGTTAGCCTTAATTAGCAATGTAGCGTCAAGCGAAGCGGTTAATTAGAAAATTGTGTCTTTTATTGTAATTTTTTGGTCTCTACTCCTGTATTCGATAAAAATAAAGAGTAAAGAGTAAAATTCGTGAGTAGCGTCCACTCTTCACTCTTTTTTGGCAACAGTCTATACTCAACTTCAAGCACGCATCCAGCAGGGGGAGGGGGCACAATGTACCCTCAAAGTAACGTTACCTTATACCCCAAGTTAAAAATGTGACCCTAGTGGGCGGCCAGAGTAAGTTGCATATAGTAACAATTTAGTCTACCTGGTCGACTAGCAAATAGTGGAGTAGAGTGTGTACATGTGAATATTTATTTTCTAGTGCTGTCGATTTTATTACGGCGTCATAGATTTAGCTTCTCATTTCATTTATTTGAGTAGGAGAATTTCTAAAATCCAAATTTCTCATCGTGGGTAGGAGCTTGGAAAATTGGTCTCAAAACACAAGCAAAGAATTTGGCATGTAAGTTTTCTTTTTGGAAAATTTTATCGTCAACTATTTTTAAAACTGAACTGTACAATGTGAGTTTCCCACTACAAACCCCAAACTTGGTTCCTTTCCTGCTTTCAATTGTGAGAATTTCAAAAAACGAAGCCTTACACGCCCTTGGTATTTAAGTCAAGAATCGAGGACGGTAAACAAAATTTGACTATCTTTTGAAATGAACCCAGATAATTGAAACACGTGCTAGACGAGGCAGCCTTAAAATCATATTATTATAAATTCTAAGAAAAGTTCATGAAAAATTGCATAGGAAGAACCAATAAAACTACAACATGATCCTGTCTTACCTGATTACAACATGATTTTATCAGTTCTATATAGTCTCCACTTCCCCCCATTCCACTCCCAAAAACAAAGAATAAATTAAATTTTTTAAATAAATTTTTATCAGCTCCATGTAGTGCAACCTTCCCAACTTTTCACCTCTCAAATAAACAATGTACAAATGGGTGTAAAAAGTGGTATGAAATCGCATTGAAAGTTTGGAGGGATTATCTGATCCATGACGTTTTTAGTGAATTTTTTATGACCTTTGACCTTTTGACACGTGACTTGACCTTGACATGATCTAACGAATAACCTTTTCGAACGAGCTATCTCATGACGTTCTATAATGTCGATAGCTAAAGTTACGCCAATTGGTAATTTTTGGACCACGCCCACAGACAGGATGGTGTGACCGATTTTGCCCATTTTCGAACTCGATCTCTCTTTCCATACCTACATCACGAACAGAAAGTTTGAGTTGATTATCTCAAACCGTTTTTGAGTTATCGTGCTAACAGACAGACGGACAGACAGACAGATTAGGCATTCCTATAAAGCGATGTTGCACACCACTTAATCCACGTAGTCGGGCTGTAATTTAGTATTCGCGGTCGCCCGGCGCCCTGGGCGGCCAAGGCACTAGAAACCGATATTTGGGCGCCTGAAAAAAAATTCAAGGAGCAAATAAAAATTAATTTTTATCAGCTCCCTGTAGTCTACAATGTCTACATCTCACTTTCACATCCCCCAAATATAAAAACAAATTTCATCAGCCCCATGTAGACTCCAGAGTCTCCACAGGGCAACCATAACACCGAGTATAATTTGACCTAGGGGCACAATAATTCATACTCCATACATGTATTAATTGTCATAATTTATAGTCTCCCATGGTAGATACTAGTAGAAGACAACAGCTTACTAAGTTGCTCTGCGTTTCTGTACACACTCAAATCGAATTTTATTATTCCACTTTTCACCTGCAATTTTGATTGTTTCTTTGTTCTAGAAAAATGTCCCCTTTCTAAAGAGATGAAAAAAGTAAGCTAGTCCTTGTAACCAGGCATAAAAACCTTGGGTTTAAGGATAAAATCATTTTTATGACGCCTTTTATCCCTGGCCTTTGTGATATATGGAGTTTGTGCCTGGACTGGGCAGATAAAGTTTTGAGGCTGGAATCCAAATGGCTGTTAATGTGGGAGGAACCTGGAGACCAAAGCGGAGGAACCTGGAGAGAGACAACAGAGGAGCACAACTTCTTTCGCCGACACATAAATTGGCAATACTCAAGACTCAGTTTTCTATTACAGTGCTTTGATACACACTTTTACGTAATTTGTTGATATTCTCAATTATGTTTTCCTCCTTAGTAGCAAATGAAGTTACTTTCGCATCCATTGTGATGGTGAGGGAACTTTCTGTGGATTTGGCTCACTTCGTGTCTTAACTCAGCTAATATAATGGACAAAGTTTTCCTTCTGACATCGTTCATTGGTTGCAATTAACTTCTTTCAGTTATGCATGCACCGCTATCTCTCATCACCAAATGTCGTCAGTAGTCTCTTAGACGCAGCAGTGTAGTCTGTACAGTCCGTTGTAGCAGACGACTGAGAAGTCCACAATAGAAAGGGCTCGTACTAAACGCAACCATTTGAACTGTAAACATCCGATAAAAGTAAATGTTGAAGCTCACCTCCTTCTATCAAATTAGCTCCAACTGGTAACTTCTTTATCAAGTTAACACTTCAGGAAAAACAGAAAATACTATTCCAGTAAAAATGGCTTTAGTATTTCTTGCTCCCTTAAAGGAATGCCGATGAAAATTTAATTTGCCGAGAAATAAAACTACATTTTATAGTTTTCTATTGATAAACAGTGCCTCTGTTAACTTTCTGTTCTGAAAATCATTGCTTATGACTTAATGTAGTGAAAATATTGTCTGCGGCAATTTTTACACTTACTAATAAAAAATGAGCTTCCCAAATTTTTTTATGTAGATGGGCATATGAATATGCAACTGTTTTCCGAGATGACGTGACCTTCAAAACCTTTCTTATTGAATCTCATTAATGATCTTTTCATCGCTTTCGTATAATTCGGATAACCTGCACTCCTTAGCATTTTTGAGAGTCGTACTATTCTAAGAGGTTATTTGTATTATAAGAAAAATTTAGTAGCTAGAATACCTTATAATAGGTATTTGTGGCAAGAAAAAATCTATAGGTAACAAAATTCAAGCTTTTATGAGTTTAATTGTCAACATCGTGCCAGCCTTTCAGTAAGTTGACTACCTGACCTGACCATCCACCAATTAGAACGTAAAACTCAAGCGTGAAAAAGACAGCATTTTTGATTGCAAAGCCCCAAAAAAGTAAAATTGTGTTCTTTTTGGTTTTTTTTGCTGTGCCACCGCCTTGTAAGAAGTTTTACTTCAATTGAATTTGGGATGTTACCATTTACCAAGCCTACTTTTCACATGACAAAAATAATATTTCCATAAGATGTTTTATAACGTATAAAACACGAATTAAAATATATTTTGATTTAAAATAACAAAAAAGTCAAAACCCAAAAAGGCGGTCTTTTGCTTATTTTTGATAGGCATAACCAAAACGGCAGATTCCCAAAAAGCTGCTCATTTCATGCTCTGGTAAAAGCTTAATAAAAACATTAATTTGCGCCTTGTCCAGCTCAGGGAACAACAAAGGCACTCCTTTTTTACAAAAAAGTACTACATTTTTACCTTTTTTACCCTTTTAACGTGTAAAGCGAAAGTAAGTGGGGCATGCTGATACATCAAAAAAGGTAAAAAGGCAAAAAATGACTGATTTTTAAAAACTTATCCCTACCTTTTTCATAAAAAAGCAAAAAAGGTAAAAATTGTCATTTTTGTTTCTTGGTTCAGCTCCCCATGAAGTATTAAAACCGTAGCCACTAATTGGACTTTAACGTCAAAGTGCGATGATCGTACCTAAGCGTGGCTTGAAGTATTTGTGTCGGTGTATTTAATTTGTGAGTCCTATTGAAAGCCTGGATCGAGGAACAATCTTTTGGAAAAGTGTTCAAAGAGCTCCCTTTAAGGATGTTAATTCCGATATTTCGGAGGCCCCACATAATTTATATAAAGAGTTTCAAAACTTTTAATGAATTTGTGATCTAACTCCAGTGTTTTGAACATGAAATTTATGCAGAACGTCATACCTCTTGAAAAGAAATTTAGATTGATGAAAACGCATGATGGAATGCTAGCTTTTTGGTGTGGAACAAATGGACGGGGATTGAGTTTTGAGTATCGTGTTTAACATTTCATACAGTTTGGTATTATGTAATTATACAGTGTTGTTTCTAGAGGAGATAGGAAATTAGGGATTCAAAGTATACACAAAGCATTAAAAAGCATACCTATATCGTGTACAGAGAAAACACTTATTTGCATACGACGGAAACAATATGGCATTTGTTGCGAGAGATGATGCCCTACAGATAATACAAGAAAATGTTGGGTTTATTCTAGTCATCTCTCCGAGAACAACAGCTCGTTTACCTCCATCTAGCCCACTCGTTTGGCCGTAGAAGCCCAAAAGTGAGACCGTGGGTGGAATGAGTGCCACTACCAGCTACCAATTCTAAATAATTTCAACAACAGAAGCTATGATTCCAAATCAGTGGCTTAGTCCACTTTTCACGTCAACTAATGCAGGTAAGTAGTTACGTTCCAATGGTTCAGATAGAACGATGTACAGAAAAGGTTACATTTAGTTTTATACGATATAATCGATACATTTACCCCAAGGAAACTTCCATTTGGATAACTACAAAATTTTTGCTATAAATCTTTTCCAGACCAGGAAATTATTAAAGTATAATGGACAATTAAGTTAATATTTATTTATTTTAAAGTGTCAATTACTATAATGACAATATTGCTGTATTTAATTCAATTAAATTAAAGTATCACATTCAATACATCAGATTTCACTGTTTACTGCTTAGCACCACTAGACCAGTACCGTTTTATTTGTTGATTTTGGAGGATGCAATGGTGTCATATATACACATATAGACCCATTATATCGATATTCGCGAGAAAAATTTAGCCACCTTTGGTCCAAAAGGAGTCAAAAATTGCCAGAAGACATTTAGCGCTTTTTTGCTAATTTGAGAAAACATTCTTTTTCTTTGATTAGATTTGGGGGACCCGTTTTTCGCCCTTCTTATGCCGCCTTCAGTCTATGGTACAACCTGTGCATATATGACACTCAAACATACTTAGACGCAACAAATCTAAGATTTTCAAAATTTGTTTTAGAAGGTTCAAACATGGTATTACTTACTTCAGGGTATTTAAATGTAATTTAAATGTTAATAAACCATGTCCAAATGGATGTAAAAAAGTGGTGTGAAATTGCATAAAAAGTTTGAACTGATTATCTGACGTTCCGTGACGTTTTAAGAGAGTATTTTCAATGACCTTTGACCTTTTGACACTTGTGACTTAATAACTTGTGACTTGATCTTGACATAGCCTAACGAATAACCTTTTCGAACGAAATAACTCATGACGTTCTATAATGTCGATAGCTAAAGTTACACCAATTTTTAATTTTTGGACCACGCCCACAGGCAGGGTTTGTGTCCGATTTATTTCATTTTCAAATTCGACCTCGCCTTTCATCTCTACATCACGTACAGTAAGTTTGTACGCACAGTAGTTGATTATCTCAAACCGTTTTTGAGTTATTGTGCTAACAGACAGACAGATCAGGCATTCCTATAAAGCGGTGTTGCACACCACTTAATTCTTATTCTATACGTAATGCAATTTCTTCTAAAAGTCGTTTATTTTTGGTTTATTCTAATCGTAGTGCAATTTACCCGAAAATTCAATGTTTTAGTTGGTTGGTTGTAATCGTATAATTACGTTGGTATTAATACGTTAGTATTATTCTTTTGTTCAATGCAATTTCTCCTAAAAATCGGTTTATTCTAAACATAATGCAAATTATAGTAGAAGACCATTTTTATTTGGTTTAGTCAAAAAGTGTTTAAAATGTAATTATGATAGCTTGTTTATCTTGTTCAAGAATTTAAAGCCAACTTCTAGTTCTTATGCATGGTGACATCACTGTGATGTTACTACAATAGTATCTTTTGAATAGGATGTCCGATCTTAATAATAATTCAAATCTTAGTTCATTAGACCAGGTTTAATCAAAAATTTTGGTTTCATTTGTGAGGATATAGTAGGGGGATATAAATGGCTAGCTGGGTACAGACTGCACAAAAGAGCTACAGATCAGGCAGGAGTGCACGACCAGAAGAAGACGGAAACAGGAAAGATGTCATGTGTGGCAGTCTGGCTGGATGGATCCTTCATACTCACTCATAATCTGTAATAATTTTGCCGTGTAAAAGGATCGTCTTCCTTTGGACCTTTTAGTTGTAAATTTCAGTTTGGACAGGCCAACTTTCCCTCGTGGTGAAAGGAAGAGAGAAAGGATGAGAGACGACGTGCAAGGAGTGAGTGACTACTATGTGCAGTCTGCCCAGATCTTCATTCCACATTCGACTTCCGTTGAGTCCACACATCTCCGCGGCAGTGAGCTCTGAGCTAGTGAACTAAGTGAGCCTCATTTCTTGGCTGTTCCTCCTCACCTTCCATCTACTCCTTCCGAATATCAACAAATCAGTCTCCTCCAATATTAAAAATATAGACAGAGGTTTATTAAACCCAGCAAACATATTAACTCGTTTCAACAGAAACGACAATTTACACAAATCAGCGCGGCCCGTCCACTTCATTAATCAAGTCCACATTCCCCATCGTTCCTGGTTTTCCCAAGTTGAACAGGGCAAGACCCATTCAACCGATCGGCATTCTAAAGTGCCACTGCCACTAACTCTGACTACACTGTAATAAAACCCACTGGGCATAAATTACTTTCTTCAATCTGACTCTACTTCTGACGTGCTTTTTCTTCCCATTTTCCCACGACCTGTGAATGTCACTATTTACACTCTACATTAACACAATTTATCGTAATAGCAGAACCTGAAGGAAAAGATTGTCCCTATCAAGACGAACATAAACTTCCGTGTTGCTTGCTTCTAAGCAAAAATTAAGTAAAGTTTGCGGAACTTGTATTCATAAATAATGCATTCAGTCAACATCAATTCGCTTCTTGTCGGATTTCTTCTCGTCGTCGAAATCTTGTCCAATTCAGGTAAGCAATTTCAATATTCGTTGGTTTCGCAGGTGTTCACTTACCATAATTTAATAAATTTTCATTTTTTCATCATGCATAGCAATTATCGATTATCTAGGGTTATAATATTTAATAATTCCAATGACTGTTACTAGTATATCATGTCCTTGGCATTACATAATATTGTCGCGTTATGGAATTTGGTTAATAAAGAAATCTTCGGTGAAAAAGCCTTCATGATGCACATTAAACAGATAGGAGTTTTATTTGCATAAATGTGTGTGACAGAGTATCTGAACTTGGCCAACTGTGTAGCAATAGAGTTTTGTGTCATTTTAAATTACGATACATGTGTTATAACTTCAGTCAATTATCTAAGATCAATAATGTATTATGCATGCATGCAAATAAATGTATTATTTTTGTTAAAACACTAAATACAGAGATGAGAGCCGTTTTATTTATATCTACCCACTCGACTTAGTGCAAGTGTGTAAATTGTGTGTAAAGGCAATGTCCCCAATTTTACATTGTCAATCTTCTGTACTTTGATCTGAGTACGTAGGCATTACAGAGCGTACTGTTTTAAACTACGTCTTAATGATCTATGCATTACATTGCATATTACTCTGTCTAAGTACAGATATCCGTTATTATTTACTACGTGGTGGAATTATTATTCGTTTACATTTGGACTATGTGGTATACTATACGACAATATAATATAATATACTTAATGCAGTTGATGGGGTAATGCTATACATTCTTTAACTCAAAATCAGCTTCAAAGACGGTGCTGGTTTCAAGAAAATAATAAATAATTTTGTTAATGATTTGCATTAGAGATTAACTATTAAATTCCCAATTATCTCGCAGACTGAAATAGAATTGTAGTGCTTCACGTAATTGGTCTTATTGAAGTTTGATGAAAAGAAAAACTAGAACTGTGTTGCACTTACTCATCGTGATATTAAATCACAAAATACAATTAGTCGCTTCGGATACGAACGAAAAATTACTGTATACCACAAAACAACTTTGGTTAATATAAAATCTCATAACATATTCTGCATCACTATTTTATAGTCTTTTAGTCCTAAAGCAGGCGGAGAATATTCATCAGCAGAGATTTTTGACTATGTTCACAACCTACGGAGTTTAACTTCTTCAAAAAATGTCTTTTGCCAGTGATATCATTGGATTGGTCACCTCTTGCGGAAATGATTTTCGGTAGCTATTGCCAGCTCCGTTTTCAGAGTGGGTACTGAATAAGTAAATAATGCTTATCAATGAGTGTCTATAAGATAAGGCCATGAGGGTACTGTCTATAATATGTGTTCTGATGCCATCGAATGATTTATGAAATTGCACTTTTTCTTTTATCTTAACGACTTCATTGAGATGTTCTCTCTGTAATAGATGTGGTCTTTTCATAATCCGATCGAAGACAGGGTACAAAACTGTATCAAATGTCATTTCGTAGATAACGTGGAATTTCTTGTAATACTATTCATATATATATGAATACCTTGCCAAATAAAATGCACTCCACCTTGATATACTATCTGAATGTGGCAACACCAAGGAAGTTTCTTGCTATATTTGTACAGATTGTGTGTAGACGTCGCATGGAAGGTATGCAAAATGATATAGTGAGCAACTAGGAGAAATTAAATTGCAGAAAAAATCTCAGTTCTTCTTCATCTCTTTGAACGGTGGGCATGTCATGAATGATACATAGCGACTTTCATTGCATTCCATGTTTTGATTTATACAAAAGTTTACTGTGTACAGCTCTGCTGCTGGAAATGCTTGTAAACCACACCATTCCAAGAAAACTAAATACCGATATTTATTTCAGAAAAGTTAATATTTGTTTTCCAACTCAGAGCGTGGTTTAGGTGAAAATAATTAAAATATTAGGCAAACAATAAAGTATTCCCTTTTCTAGCAATGTTTAGGAACAGTGTACAAAATTTACCACTTTTTAGCCTTTTTTACCATCACAGTGGTAAAAATTCACTTAATGGTAAAAATGCATTTAGTGGTAAAAATGGTAAATTTTAGCGATTGATAGACAGCTGAGTACAGATACACTAGACTTCCTAAAATATAAGTTTTAAAACTTTATTTTCTATGAAATATTTCCAATTAGTCCCTTAATCAATTAAATTAATCATTTTTATTTGATTGTACACCAAAAATTATAAAATAATGAAGAAAAAAATACTGTATTCGGTATCGCCCAATTAAAATTGATGGTAATTTAATTGCAATTAATTTCTCAATCGGCTAGGGTTGTTAGCGCCCCCATTGGTTGAATCTTATTCTGATTGATGAACACTTATCACTTTGTGACAACAATGATCATCTGCTAAGCTATTTCATACTTTGACACCGAAATTTATTCAAAATTCAAACACCAAATTTAAATGAAACTATTTTTTACCATTTTTACCATTTATACCACTTACCACTACTTTTTAGGTAGTGGTATTTAACGTTAAATACCATTAAAAACCACTTACCAGTGGTAAGTGGTAAATGGTATTTTGTACACAGTTTAGGAAATTGAACTTCTTGTATTCAAAACTCGATCGTTGAATATATTTCAAACATATGTAGAGCATTCATTTTTCTCTGGTGGTGAGTCATCATTATTGGGGTTGGAGTAAGACAAGAATACTTATTTGAGTGGATAACAAATTTGAATCAACATTCTATAGTGAACGGCGTTAGATAGTACTAGTATATCATATTATAAGATACTAGATATAAACCCGTCCTACAGATGGGAAATTATCAACACTACAGCTATTGAGTCATTATAATAATAGCATACCAATCCAATCATTTCTTCAAGTCCTTTTATCACCTGTACGC
This sequence comes from Tomocerus qinae, assembly GCA_020055645.1. Classification (NCBI taxonomy): domain Eukaryota; kingdom Metazoa; phylum Arthropoda; class Collembola; order Entomobryomorpha; family Tomoceridae; genus Tomocerus; species Tomocerus qinae. The sequence continues at coordinate 2,318,984 of CM034548.1, read as the reverse complement.
AATATTCCAAATAATACTATTGACAATATATTAATAATATGTCCCCTGTACTTCTATTGAATTTCAAAATATTTGCGCGCCATGCGCCTGCTTAGTTACACGAAGTTCATCTTTTACATTCAAACATTAACACGGAAATTTTTCATTGCGCAACTCCACTTTACGTTTATTCTAAGGGTATGATAAGTCAAATTAGATGCTTTAATTATTTCGAGTGCATGACGTTTGCTTGAGAGACCTTTGTTTTTCTTTGGAAGCCAATATCCAATGTTGAGCATTTGATTTTTAATGTCTTATTAAATGGCAGAAACATGTACACTATACTGTCCATTCAGCAATAAATGGGACTAGAAAACATTATGCCTCCGCATCGATTTGGCCAACAAAATCAGGCCAAACTGAGGCATGTTAGGATTATCGGGATGTTTTTCATTCTCATTTATTTTCATTGGAGATCATAATATATTTTCCAAACTCAAACAAACCAGATTCGTCAGATTCTCGTAATAAAATATCACGAGTGCCTACTTAGTTCGATATTTCATTCCTATTCCTAGAATGATTAAAAGCAATGATTTCAATTATTTGTTCCAATTATTTATTTGAATACAATTTCGAGCATGGACACAACGGAAGTACAGTGGCTAATAAAAGTATAACATTCAGACAATCATGATCAGTCAAGTCAGCGCATTCAATTTTTCGCTTTCTTCCCTTTGAAGGCACAGAGCTAATTATTACGAGAGTATTCCAAGCAGACATTTGTGTCAATATGTCTACACTTTTCATCATTAGGATAACTAACTCCCACGTGTTCTATTTTTTTTGCTGGAAAAGACATTTTGTGTTTGTTAAATAAACTGACAACGCCACTCGACGATGTACAGTAGTCAATTAATTGCCAATGAAAGACTTTAATTAGAGTAATCATTCTCCATGAAGCTAATAATAAGAACAATTTCATGTCTGCTCGAATAAATAAGTAGTTTGGCAAGTGCTGTGATTTTTCAAAACATTTCATTCATCATCTACTTTCTTTGGAAATTACATGCATTGTAGTAATTTTTTATCTGAAAGGTTTTTTCTATCAATGGAATACACTCATATTATCATGCTCCCATTATTCAGTAATGAAAATCGTCGTTGAGAAAGTTAAGTGCCCTAGATGTTGGAATAAAAATACAGAGCGGGAGTGAGTACACATCTCGTAGTGTACCCCAGCTAAGTAGTTATACATTTGACTCCTCCTCCATTTGACAAACAAGTCAAGTTGTCGTCACTATCTATTTATTTTAGCATATATTTTTGCAGGTTATTTTACTAGAATTAATTTAATTGGTACTAAAGTACACTTATTCAACAAAGCATCGCCATCTTCGAGAAAGTGAGTTCTAATTGTGATATGTCGTAAGCAATAGTAAATTTTGAAAGAAATGTTTTCAATTGCCCTAGGTTGTCTTGTGAAGCAGCGAAAGTCCTGGTTCAAAAATAAAATAGTCTTCCGGGGCAACAATCGCAAGTTTTGCTTCGGCACGAGTAGAAAGCACATTTTAAACTTTCTCCACTTTCTAATATCCTATGGAAATGATTTATCTTGCATTCTCTTATTAGGCCTCCATTGCCCCACTACAAATTACAATAAGTACGTGCCTTGCGATAAATGGATTTTAGTCACAGTAAGCAAGAATAAATAAAACATATATATTTACATTACATAGAACCACATTTGATGATTAAATATGTACAACATGTACCACAGTCTCGTATGCTCATAATATAGATAAGAGCACGTGGCCTGAAAACGAGACTATTTCCCAGAAGGCTTCTATTTTGATGTAATTTCCTATTAATTAAGTTCCATTAGGGTCAAAAATGGGGCAAAGAAAAACATTAAAGCATCATTTACTTTGTGGTACCTATGTTTAAAAAATCATGCGTTTTGACCGCTAGAACTAGCCATTTCAATCAAAAACTCTTTTGAAGTTAGGTAAAATTTAACATTGCATGTTTGCTGATTGTAGCCAAGTAATTACAATTAGACATATTTTTTATTTTTGACATTCAGGATTTTACAGTATATTTAGACATAAATGTGAAATATTTGGTGGAATGACCACCAGCAAGACTAAAAAGCCCCATCCTTAGATTTGTTAAGATTATGTTAAATATTAACAAATTAGATTAGGTTTGTGGGATTAAACCTTTTAGTCTGGCCGGATTGACCACCCTATTGCATTTCTTACACTGTTTCGTCGATTACCTCCAATCTTATTTTGGGGAATTCAATGCTTCATTGTAAACAAAATGTAAAGTCGGAGAAATGGAAAGGTAACTGAAAAATTTCATTTGGAAACATGGTATCTCAGAGTGCCCCAAATTATATATTCCTTCACTGAGGTCGAAGTGTTTACTCGCGAGACGTTTCATTTCCTTTACAATATAGGTAGATGCAATATGATTGTCAATGATCATACTAATATGGTGCAGATTTTGAAAGACTTTCTACGAACACACGATCCATGCATTCACCAATTCAACCATTGACTTTTCTGTCTACGGCAATTTTTAATGGGTGTAATAATAGTATCTCAATTCTGTCGGTTTGGTTTCTGGTACACCAATGCCCTCATTGGTTAGACATTTATTGATTGTTGGGAACTCAAAGGCTTATTCAAAGTCACCGAGACAAAAATATTTGAACTCGCTATTTGGTTTCTATTTCTGTTGAATAAGATTTTTAGCACAGTGATTTCAAAAGGATGAAAAGTTTTTCCAATATTGAATTAACAATGATACCTTTCAGGGTTGTCAGGTTCAAATAACATCATCAACCCAATTAAAAATGTACTTATGTCTGTATCTGTAGTTGATGAGATTGTGAAATGAATAGTTTCGGGGAATTTGATAACTTGAGACAACGACACTCGTAATTTATTTTTATTCAAAGCCCAGAGCTGAGTTGATGGAAAGTATTTAGTATCTTATAGTTTGATTTTGCTCCCATAAATAATTTGGCTTGAGTGGGAAATTCATTAGTGGGGATTCACCTGTTCCAGAAAATAATATTATTTCTAGCTACGATTTATGAGGTTTCTACTGAAATAAGGTTATCCCTCAAAAGTTTTCACTTTCCATATGCGATTGGTGGGATGTGTAAATAAGTAGCTTCTGTGCATATTTACAGCATAGTAAAGGAACACAGGGTGGAAAATGTATTTGCTGCATATCTGGGCAAGTGGAGATCAGAGATAATAATAAGATGAAAGTGTGGAAGACAGACAAGCAACCTTTATTCTCAACGGAAGAAGTGTTTCTGAGGCAATTTAGTCTGAGAAGACTCGGCCGAAAAAGCCACAGCCGGAACGCAACTGACACGGAGAGTGAAATAGTGCAATCTACACCAAGAGTGAGTATAGTCGACAGACAACATCCATCGCATCAAACCTATAAAGCCCACTCATAAAACCTTATTAGACGATGAACAAGCGAATGGACATTTAACTTGTCTTTTCATATCCTTAACCGACTTTATGATTCTTCCGACAAATCTAGATTTCCTTTAGGTACATCGACGACGTCTTCTTTGTCTCCACTCTCTGGCTCAATTTACTTCTCGCAATTATAGTATTTTATTTTCCGTCCAAGCTGCCGAAACGCTGCGTCGTCACAATCAAAACAAATTGTATGTTGACATATTGTGTCTTTCTAATCTTTGAACTCAAAGTTTAGCTCAGATGTTACATTTTATTCGAATTCTGGATTTTATCTTGTATCCATTTTATCGTTGCTTAGAAAATATCAATAATTATGGAACTTGTAACATTGAATTTCGCGTTTATCTTCTTACAGAATCTTCTGCTATAATACTTCAGAAATTGCTCCGGATATTTGATTTTCTGCTGGGTATCAACAAATAGTTTTCCCTTTCTCTTGTGGTTGACTGTAGTCACCACAAAGACAGAAGCCAAAAAACTTTTGGTTTGTCTTACGATAAAAAATTTCAACTAAGTACATAAGAAAATCAGCAACATTCCTGTTACCAGAAGAAAATGTATACATAGAAACAAAAACGCAGAGAATGCTCCAATGTATAGATTACAGATTCATAGGATACCACATGCAACATTTCTTTCATAGAGGATCATGTTACCAAACATATTTTAAACGTACCTACCTATTTTTTATTCCTATCGCATATTTGGCTTTCGAAGGATTCCTTAACCTTGATGTATATTTATTTTTCCTTGCAATCATAGAGAGAGGTAGAGTTACGTTCCCTATAGTTATATTATGCAGGTAAAAATGAAACTTTTATCCAGCAAAAAACTAATTTTCTTGCCCCGGAACAGGTAATCTGAGTCTGAAGTAAATAACATTTTATTTATTACGTAGAAAAGAGTCGTTTCTTCTTCAGGCTCAAATGAGATGCAATTTGTTAAAAAAAATCGTTAAGAACGGTAGAATTGCTAACTTATGCAAATGAAATTGAATGTCTTTCATAAATTTGAATATCTGAATATAAAATCAAGTCTAGATAAAGGTCTGTCCCCTGTCTGGAATATTTTTAACAACTTTATCTGGTATAGAGAGAATTGTTGTTTATATTGTATAAGCGGAAGGATTTATTTGAGAGTTGAAAACTTTTTCTGTAGATGCATTGCTATTAGGTAGGTTGAAGGAAGTTACCTACTTTACAACTTCCCTTAGTTGAAGTATAAATATCTTTCTGAAAACAAAGCACCTACCTACCCATCTTTCACTAGATTATTAATGCCACAAGATCTAGGATATTTATGATTTAGTAATTTCACTATTTTACACATTTATCTTTTTAAAAGTCATTCATCTACTTTTATGCTTCCCAGCTTCTTTGCGAGTTATGGAAATAAAATCCCATAACTTGCAGAATATTAAGTAAATACCCTTACTTGATAGACTCTAATACTCCAATATAGTTTTAGTCCTCTTCCTCATTAACAATTTCCCAGTTGGTCAACAGAAAAAATTGAAGCATTAAATTGTCGTGGGTTGTGAATTAGATGTGAATTGATTGAGCAAATGTCTCAAAGGCTGTAGCGGAAGGAATAAAATATCCAATCGCATATTACCCACTCGGCATTGTTCGTTTGTGGTAACGGTGACATGGCTTTTTGCTAAAGCCTTTAGAGTCACGTAAATTGGTTGTAAAAGTAGAAGAGTGTCTGCTGAAGAGAAAAGGGCATAATTCAAGTAGACAAGTGTCTCTGTATCCAGCATCCTGTCTTAATTTTTCTTAATTCGTAAATGAGAATAAAGTGCCTGGCATTTGTCTGTCGCTCTCCCCGTCCTTTCAACAGTCCCGTATAGGGATTTGATGGTATGAAGTCAGAATCGGTGTGACCTGAAGTTCCAGTTTGATACAGTGGAGAGAGGGACCTTGGCTTGACATTTAGTGAAAAGAGTCATGAAATATAGATATGTGGACAAAAGGGTCGCGTGAAGCATTTTCTAATGAAATTCTATGTGGCTACGTAAATAAAATAGTGTTGTTGGGTTGAGTTGAGATGGTGTGGCAGAGCATGGAGTGAGTGAGCGAGGGAGGTTGAGCTGAGGGACGATCGAGATGGGAAAGAATAGGAGATTTCAATGGAAAGGAGCGGAAGAAAGTCTCCACCTACTACTTACATAATATATAGTAATAACAAACCTTGTGTATGAGACAAGTACAATAGTTAACACTACTATTACTGTACTTGCACGTCTCTCTGTGAATGTGGTCGCGGAGAAATGAGCCAGGAGTGAGTAAAAGGCCAAGCAAACACAAAACGAGACGAACTTTCTTAGAGATTTGTGGAGAAGAAGAAAGGAAACCGCATACACTACAAGTACATACTGACATACAAATAGTACTTAGTTAGTATAACTGGAGAGCAAGCAAACAATCCGTAGGTAAGACTTGAATGTAGTGTGGAAAGAATAGTTCTCCTTCAGAAAAAGATAATAAATAAAAAAGTGGCAACCAGAGCTAATGCTGAAGAATGACTCGTACGTATATACTATTTATATGGAGTGGTGGTAGTACACAAACAAACACTGGCAGACACTCCGCTTCCTCCTCCAAATTACTACGCTCATCCACCAAAATCCCATTCTCTCCAAGTGACTCTTAATACCATTTTTTATCACTACGCAAGCACAGATGGGCAGCCTAAAGAGTTTTCCAACTATTGCCAATTGTTTCAAACGATCTTTCCAATTTATTATCAGGCTTAATACAGATTAGTTGCTTAGTATACACAGGAAATGTGGTCTGAATGCACACCAGGCCTTAACAAGGTGATATTTGGAAGTGGCTACTTATATTTCCTCAGGGAACTTTTCCCCTTCTGCCACCTACAACTTAATTCTACCAGACCCAATAATATAATACTTAATAATAACATTCTTACCAGCCAAACTCATTACTCCCACGCCGACTCTCATAAAGCTTTATCTGTCCATTAGTGAGCATTTGTATTATTTATTTCTACTATAGTAGCGTTTATCAAAGTATAGGCATACCACAATACAATAGGGAACCCTAAGTAGATCACAATTATTATATTATACGATATTATTAGAGAGTAATCACAATGATTGCATTATTTTTTTGAGTTATTTAGCTACACCTTATTGTTACTATTAAAGATAATCAATCTAATTCCATTACTACTGACAATTGGCCCCCGGTCAGATATTAATCTTCAAATGAACCGTCCCTGAACTGTTATTAGGCTTTGGGTTACAGTCAAGACAGATGCCTCTGCCAAAGCGAATGGCCAATTCCAATGAGACCCGAGTCGAGGAGGTTCTTCTGCACTGGACAATTTACTTGCAATTACTAGAAATAACTTCGGCTTCAGCTATCTAGTAAATTATTTTGGTGAATCATTATTTATTAAATGTTTGTCACTATCAATCTTTTCTAGCCTCGATCAAATTTGTCAGGATAAAATACTTATACGACTGTGCTAGAACTATTTAGCATCACCTAGACTGAATTAACTTTTCTATTTATTTAATCAATTAATTATACAAATTGGACAAATATTTGGTTAATCAATGGCTAATTAAAATTAATTAATCATGTTGATTTTGCCCATATAATATGCATTCATCTTATTGACTGCACGAGAAATATTCCATAACAATAATGATACCATTATGAATATTTATTTTTAATTAGCCTTAATTTTATTATCAACTTCTTTCTGTTTCATTTTATTAGTTTATTCTGAAGCTTCCAAGGTTCAAATACTTTAGAACAATAAATGTTGGAGTTTGTTGCGAAGCAAACATTCAAATCAAGCCGTTTCCATGAAATGCTACTAATTCCATTTAATTCATGCACCATCCACGTAATATTCGATAATATGTGCTATGGTGAACTACACCAATAAAAGAAAAAGAGGTTTTAATAATTTGTGGGTTGCTCTCCCTTTTGGTTAATTGTGAAAGGAATTGTACTTCTAATGAAACTGCTGCATCGTCATAAATATATCAAATGTATTTTATCTCGTAACTTGCTGGAGCTTTTCTAAGAGGTACATTTTCTAACTGCGTATGCGTAATAGAATATTTGTTTTTGCACACAAACATTGTTGTAAGACGGCAAAAGGTTGTTGGTCGTGCTGCAACCATTGTGTTAGCAAATCAAAGGATTTGGAAATATGAGAAATTAAAATGATCTACATCTGTGTCTGAGTTTCTGCATTCATGGAATAATGGCCAAACAGAGAGGAGGATTGAATTGAAATTCATCGTGCACTTCTTTCATCTGCACAGTGTGCTCATAGTAGACCCATAGGGCCAGCCACTCTGTGAGGACGCCGAACTTTAGGTCGATAGGATTAATCTCTTGGCCTAGACTGGACCAGAATAGAAGACTAATTCTAGTCCGAATAATCATTTATTCATCATACCCAAGAAAGCTCTGACTGATGAGCGTAGTAAATATCGGCAAAATCAAATGACTGAATGTAGAATACGATTAATATCTACGATTGAGTCGATAGATGGATAGCCTATCCAGGTAGGTACTTTTAATTGGAAGGAGGAACTGTTTTATTATGCTACACTCTCTTCCCTCTACTTACTGCTACATAATAAATGCCGCTTTTAGGTAAAATTGTTAATAGCTACTGCTAAGAACCACAGATATAAAAAGGACAGGTATATACACTTTGAATACCTAATCTAGGTAATAAAGGGGTTGATCAAAAAGACAAAGGATAGATAAAGGACCAGGATTTAAAAGAGGAGAAAGACTTACATGTTTTAGAAAAGTTGTACAATGAACGAAGTATACATTTTCGAGCTAAAAATGGTGGACGTTTTTCTTATACATGGAGCAGGAAGGCGGAGGTGCTCCCGGGCAGGGGCCAAGTTGTCTTAAGACAACGACATACGTTAAACTGTAGCCGTAGACATGGGGCCCTGAATACCTTGATCTCCATTCTGAATTTCTTGTACAAGCCGGAACAGCTATTAATATTTAGGCATTCATTATGTATGTATTAATGCCTAGTGTAAATGTAAATACGTACATAAGGTACATAAGGAATGAATACTTAATGCATGCATCCCGGCATGTGGCGCATTAAGATTGTAGGAAGTTTCTGCGAGATAACTTTAAGTAGTAAATCTTGTAAATAATATATTTAGCAGTCTTCCTCCACACCCAGACCAAACCAAAACATATGATTAATTGCGGAGAGTAGATATACATAAGGGACAAAGTTACTTATTTATAATGACAATTGTGGGAAGTTCCTTTCAATATAATACATCCAATGGTATCTATAAAATAAACACTTACACCAAAGGAAGCGAGATCAATAATTTGTTCACGAATTTAAGTACTCGAACTCGTTGCAGTATAAGTTATAAAGATGGGTGGAGTTCTCTATGACTAGGTTAATATATTTTAATACATAGTTGATGGGATTGCCGAAAGTTTGGGAATCCGTCTCATCCTGGTGCTTGTAGTATGTGAGTGTGTCGAACTAGGAAGGATGTCGAAAAGAGTTTCAGCGTGAGTGTGGGTGGAAAGCAAAGGGAAAGTAGGATGAGACTTTCCAGCTGATTGTGAAGGAGAGGACTTAGCAAGTGCAGTGCATGTGTATAAGATCAGCAGGCAGAAACAGTGAAAACTGGCTTAGATATAGCATTCAGGATTGATATGATGGTGGCGTGGAATCCGTATGATTTCGCTGGTAATTAAAGAAGAGTATATTGCATTGTGCCCGCCTTATTTGTACAAATAGCTGTGCTGCAACAGCAGCTGCTGGTCTCTCGCCACAATGCTGTCTGTCTGTTTGTCGTCGTCGCGTCGCTGGATCCTGTAATCTGCCCACTCATGATGACGACTCGTACAAATAGTGTCACAGCCGTCTCAATTATTTACATATATATACCTATTTAACTATAAAAGCTAATTCACTTCAAAATATCCCAAACTCTACAGTCACACATCCGTCAGGTTGAAACGCCCGCGGGCGTCTGGTCGCGTACGACCGGTGGATGACAATAAGGACCAATTTCTCCCAGCAGTTCAGCTCCTTCCTACCCTGTTTCCTTCCTCCTTTTGCTTTCACTCCAGCAAACTCCTTTCCCTAAGATATTGAGTAGGTTACAGTTACCCCTGACGGGGGAAGTGGGTCAACAACAGAAAATATAAGCTTCACTGCCATTACATTTCCGCTTTACAATCGTTTTTTATTATTACCCAAGCTATATGCAATGCACAAAACACGACATTTTGCATTGTGATAATGTGTAGGTAATAGGTATCAACCTAATACCCCCTATTCGAATACCCCCGATCCTACTGCTTCCCGTCATACTACCCACCGGTTCGATTACTTCCCGTTAGACTACTTCCCTGTTACATTACCTCCCTGCCTCCCGAAACGATAATAAATAATTGATTTTAATCTTTACTCTACATAAACGTAAAGTGGGACATGCGCATGGAATTCTTTTACTATTCTTGTACATAAAGGTTTGTACATATGTCCGTAATATTTTGTAATTAATGAGCAAGGACTAGACTACCAGTATTGAGTCCAATCAACGGTCTATGAAATTCGGGCCAATGCGCAGTCGCTAGAAATTTACTGATTTCAACTTTTTCTAGCACACTTTATGTGCTAGGATTCAACTAGTATTATCATGACTAAAGTATAAATATATTAATAATATTTTAAGATTGCAATATAGTAAAGGAAAAACCAGGATAAGGAAAAATGGTAAAAACGAGATTTGTCACCACTATTAATTACTCGATAATAATTATTATGTATCTGTACTTAGGATTTTTTATTGATATAAAAGTTGGGACAAGTCTTTCCCACCACATTGTCCTCTCAGTTGAGGTCAGAGGACTAGCGAAGGACTCAAGATGAGCTCACGCCCATCACTGCCACACACACATAATATATTATGTAGCATATTTTATTGCTTGCCATTTATTTACTAGGCTCCTGGTATTGTTAGTTACCCACGCCATTATTTACAGAATATTGTAACATTATTCTAAAAATCAATCATTTTCTATAAAACATAGGTTTTAATTTACTCGATGGTTGTATAGGTGCAAAGATGGTCTTACGGTGTAAATAAAGCATTACTATTATCTAAGACTAGAATAGTATATAGTTATATTTAAATAAGTATGCAAAAGTCCTTTTTGTTACTAGTGCAGACATGTCTTTGCTAAAACAGACAAGAGTAGGAAATGTCAGGTGTCACATTGCTGCTTCATCTCCAAGCTAACTCTTTTATTTGAAGGAAGCTAAAATTCTGTGAAATTTATTATTTACAATTCTTGAATTTCATAGCAAGATGTGTTTTTGCGTCTACAAAGACTCCAGCTCAGCATCTGCACAGTCAATATTACTTGATGAAATTTGATGCCTATTACAACGTTGTTATGAGACGACGTAACATCTTTGTAGGCTAACCTTGAGTTCTATGAAATGAAAATGTAAATCTCGTTTATGTATTATGTACTACGTACTACTGTAATCAAGAGTTGCTTTGGGAATATAATGCGTTTGTGTTCTGGACTGTATGAAAACCTCTATTTGTCTTTTAGGAGTTTATTATTATTGGAATATATCTTTGGTGTACATGGGGCTGTAGAAAAAGTCATTTTGTCGGTAAAAAGAAGTCATTTCGTCATTAGTCCAAGGAGCGGTAAAATAAAGTCTTCGGGGCGGTACCAAAAAAGTACAAAGGCAGTAAAACGAGTAATAACAGTGGTAGTACTAACTAACATCAATTTTATTTCATGAAATGGGCATGAAATATGAACATGATGAGATTATCAGTGAAGTTGAATGTATAGTGTATGAAGGTCTACAGTATAACATATATAGCACAAAATCATAAGAAGGGTATTGAATATCATAGCACAATTCAATAGAAAGGCAATTTTCTTGATTGCGAACTGATTGCCCGACTGTTAGTTTGAAAATGCCTTCTCAGCTCATCAATAATTCAGACACATATTCAGATACAGAATCCAAAATTGAAAATATTAGTAAAAAATCAATGGTTAATGGGACTAAAAATGTATAAAACCTAAGAGGAAGCATCGCTGGATATTAAAGAAAACATGTTTTTCATTACCGAAATGTTAATCAATGTGGGAAAGTTACCAATTATTATTGCAAGGCATTCAAGGACAACAAAAGGTGACCGTGTAAATTTGCAAAAAAATTAGCTCGAGTATAGCAAAAGACAAAATTATTAAGTTATATTAAGTACGTATACAAAAACCAAGACAATTGTAAGAAAGAATGTTCCAAATTCGATCAGTTAAAAACTTAAAACGTTACAAATAGTATAATGGGGAGAATTTTATTTAAACGAGTGAAATAGTCTAATTTTAATCTCATTATTTAATTTCATTTTGACTATATAAATAAAACATTTGCTTTTAACTGCTATTGTTACTCGTTCTATGCCTTTTGTACTTTTTTGGTAATGCCCCGAAGACTTTATTTACCTCTCTTTGGACTAATGACAAAATGACTTCTTTTTACCGACAAAATGGCTTTTTCTACAGCCCCATAAACCCATTTCTTTGTGTCGGGGTAATCTGATCATCCTAGGAACTCTCAGATGTCTAACACGTTTATTTATTCAAATAAGAAAATTGTTGGTAGGTATATGTCTAGGTATATCTATAGGGGAGAAATCGTAAACTCTCGTGTCCCTCGTATAATTGTCAATTATGTAAAATCTAGAAATCCTAATGTTGTGTTTACAAAAATGTTTTGTTTGTTTAGAAACTGCATTATTGTACAAAAGCAGATATCGACTTCGTTTCCATTAAGGCTATTCAATTATTCGTTGCAATACTACAACTACTTACACCTTTTGATAAACGGTGATAAATCAACAATATTTATACTACTTAATACTATTTTAATATTTGACAGTGTAAAAGCCCTCACCAGGAGGAAATTGGTATATTTGATTGTTTACGATGATTTCAAAGCAATAAATACAAATATGCTATGGTTAGTAATGATAATAAAAACAATAAACGAGAGCTCCTTTAAAGCCCAGGATACTAACATGTTGTCTGCTACTGCATAAAATTTGATTGACGAAACTTGGATATTTCTTTTGATTACATGTAATTGTAATTGCTGAATGCTGACCTAATAAACATTAGTTGCACGAAAAGTACCTTTTGCCAAACTGTTAAAAAATAATTTGTCAAGCCATAGCTTTCTGTCAAAGGTCAAACTGACTTTTGCCAAAACGGTGGACATCTGAAAAAATACTGATGGATTATGTAGATGAAATTCGTGTTAGTACGCAGGCGCAAGGAATAATTTGTGCTAGGGTTGCTGCTGGTAATAATATCATTTCCTGGACTAACAGGATTATAGTGAAGTAAACCATGACATATATCAATATCAATATCGGTAACAAGTTGCTCAGAGCGTCAGAGCAGTGTTCGGTATCCAGTCGGTATTGAGAATTTTCACATCCAAAGTTTTACATCCTGGGGTAGTGACGTTTTACAACCATGCAATGCAGTTTTACAATCAGCTACGGCAGTTTTACAACCAGATACGGCAGTTTTACAACCAGATACGGCAGTTTTACCACCGAGTTTTACAACTAACAGTTTAGAAGGCTAACACAACTGAAATGAAATGAAGCAATTTACCGGCGACAGAATTTAATACTGATTGATTCTTATCAATGGAAAGCATCTGCATCAGTATACGTAGACATAGATGATAGGTTGAAAAAGACCATGGCTACATACAATACAGTGGACATCGCAAATAACTGCCGCTCAATTGTTCATTTGTTGAAAATACCACCACAAAAACAAAGGAAAAATGAAATTCCCATCAACGAATTCTACAACTAATGAAATGTCCCCTGCTAAATAGTCAGGCTACATAATATAGGAGAAAGAAAACAAAACTTCGTAAATTATTTGAATGAATTACACACGTTTAAAGGTACATATTACTTAACCTTATTTGACATTGACCATGTTTTCATTTTTCATTGGCTGTTTTCTTTACTTTAAATGCCTTAAATAACCTTTCAGCAATATAACCATATCACTTCGTCTTAATGTAATTATTAAACATTTATTTAGATTTTACCAAACTTTGAGTTCCCAAGGTTGTCAAACTGTAGATGTGAAAATTCCTGGATCCAGGAAGCTAGCAAAACTCAGCCGACTATTTTACTAGCCGATTAAGTGGAGGCGGACTAAAAATGAAATAGAAAATGAGGCCTAGCATGGAAACTGAGAAAAATACCAATGCTTGATGGTATTTTTTTTAAAAACAATTTGGCCAGCTATCTACTCGACTCCACCTATTTTATCTGGCTGGCTAGCCAATTTTTAGCCGCGGTTGGAACGAAACTTTGCTCAGAGGTGAAATAATAGTAATAGTAGGTATTGGTAACAGTGAAATAATGAATAAATAGAATAGAACTACAGTTATATCAATTTTGGGTTTGAACCACTCCCCCAGGCTTAATGCTCAATTTTGTCCATTTTCGAACTAAACCTTTATAAGCCTTAACGATTTCTGTAAACGTTTAAAGGAATTATTCCTTCCGTCCAAAAATTTCTAGCATAGTGACAGTATAGCAGGAGCCATGCACGTATACAGATATGAGTTTTGGGGACGGCGAAAATTTCATGGTTTCGTTTTTGACAAAAATGAGTCAAGCGAAAATTTTTGGCATTTGAGCATTTCTTTTTGTGGCTTTCGGGAAGACTTCAGCATGTAAAGCCATACGTCCTTATTGCAGCAGAGTACTGGAAGGTGGAATGTCAAAAGTAGCGTCGCCACTTCATAAACGGACGAAACTGAAAACATTAAGTCGGTAAATATGACGTGAAAGGTTGAGAGAGTGCATAGGTAAAGGCGACGAAGTATTTCCATTTCATAAGTAATTCTTGCGGGATCTTCCATAATTTATCTCTTCGACTTTCTGTCCAAGTCTTCTCTTCCTCGACTTCCCTCCCTCCACCAGAAATCTGTCTCCGCTCAGTCAGCCAAACCAAGTCAGTTTCCCTCAGCCATAGATTGATTGTGTGAGTGGATTTTGCTATAAGGGAATTGAGACACGCATCAGATTCCTTTCGTTGGTAGTGGCACCACATACATAATTAAGGCAGATGGGAAAAGGAAGACTTCGGGAAAGAGAGCTAAGTAAAGAAATGGACGCATCGCACCGGGACAATGTTCCATCAAAAAGTTTCTGCAGTGGCGTACTTATTTTTCAGTCCATCGCACAAACCAACTTTGTGTCAAAAATCTATCTAATGCTTAAAGCTGAAACGAGAAATTACAGCGAAAGCAAAATCTCTTAAGGTATCAATGTGTGGCAGATGCATATAGATAGTACAACTTTGCAGATAGGGGAACCGTGTGGAGGGCCCGCATCTTGCAGTGCAATTAACATAGCATTAAACTTTGCATAGCTCAACTAAAGCTGGATAGGACGCAATCATTCGGTACAATAATTACATTAATTTGGTCAGTACAAGATTTCAGTTGCTAAAATGAAGCCACGAAGATATATTTTGAAAAACTTAAGATCTTTTACATTTCTATCCCAAAATTAATTTCCGAAATAACGATAAGTATTTGCCTATCAATAGAATGGTTACTAGCATTGCTGACTCTAGCGTACTATATAAACTAGAGGTCATGAAGTAATAGCTACAATACGCTCGCTTACTCGACACTTTCACTGGACAGGCTTTCAATAACTTTCACTGTGATAGAAAACATAATATCTGTTCAACGTCCACCCATAATTCTGTATATCGAAGATTCCTTTCCAACGAACGAATTACTAAAACCAATACTGTGAGCATGTACAATCTATTAAAGCCCGAGACCTAGATAAAAAAATCGTGTTATATCTGATCAAGGTAACTCAATCGCTGTTGGCATGGAATGGTATTGAGGGGGCATTGGGGGCCCTGAAATCCAAGAAAAGGGAAAATTTTTTCTCTAAATGGCAAAAAATTTCGGGCTTCGTGCGATTTTATGTGATTTTTAGGCTATTTTTGACTCATTTTAGACGAAATAAGCCAAAATTTTCCATGTGACGTCATTGCTCCCTCCGAAATCGACTTCTAAATACGGTACTGATGGAATGGAATATCCCACATTAATGATAATGGAAACTGGAAATTAGACTTTCTCAAATGTTAATCAAACTTTCTAAACATTTTATCAGACTTCCAATAACTATTATTAGCTAAAACTAATATAATTACCATTTCATAACAGGTTGCTCCAGTTAGGGTAAACAAAGTTGACATTCCACCGCTGAGTCAAAAAACATTGTCTCTGGGGACGCAAGTCTGATCTAATAGCTACTTATACTAATAACGTAATAAATAACGTTTGGTGCAAGATTGGTAGTTCAACTCATCTGTGAAATAATTTTGCAAGTTTCATCAATGTCTTATCAATATCCGTTATGATCAAATTACGAAAACAATAAGGAGAATTTCAATTTAGCTTGTGGATCAAGTCATTATGTCGATTACGGCGTCAATATTTCTGTCCTTGATGTTGAAACTTTGAGCACTTAGTCCACATGCTATACTGCATAATATATTATTTAATAGAGACTACATGCATGTGCTGCACGTAATGTTTAGGCAGTAACAATAATGGTATATCTGTGCATGTCTAAAGGTTAGCTTAAATTTCGTTTTAGATTCTTTGGGCAGCAGAGTAATGCAAAGTTATAACTGAAAAAGTTTCTTATGCGCAATGTGTACAGGCAACGGATGTACTAATGTAAATAAATCTCACCAAAAATCTCATTAGTGTTTGTGCTTAGTTTATGATTTCAGCTAAACAATGCGTACTTCAACATTCCGGGAATAATACACCTGACTAGATGCTGCTAGACTAGTCCTACCTGTGTGATGCGTAGTCTGTAATGCAATACTGACATCATTAGTAAGTCGTACGCATCAATAAACACAGTATAGCAGAGTGCTAAAAGATCCTGAAGCTTTTTATCTAGGGAGGTATTCAGTTACCTAAAGATACGTAAGAGATGCCTAAAGGAATATGTACCTTCCATAATAATCTCAATTAAAGCTCCCTCAGATATCTTGATTATTTCTTGTATTGTGACTTTTATTCATAGAGACCAGCCAGCAGTTTTTGATACAACAAAATATCATTTTATCTTTATTTTAGTAAATGTAAATCTAAAATTGAGATTTTATTATTTGCGAAAATTCAAGCTAAAATAAACTGCTGGCAAATCAGCTTTTAAGCAGGGCCTACACATAGGAACTAAGTAGTAATTAAGTACACTTTCATTGTGAAAAGTTGGTAACATTATTTTAATTATATCATAGGCAGGTAGTATATAGTAGTACTAAAAAATTTCGAAGCTGTAGCTGACTCCGATAGCTCCGAAACTACTCATCCGATTTGTGTCAAAATTGACAGGTAGGTAGAAGATTAAATTTAGATGCTAGTTTCATAAAATGTCTCATTCTTCGCATTTGAAAAAATTGAAAACTTTTTCTATTCGATCTATTTTTTTGAAAACTGACTGGGATATATTTTCTACTTGCCAACCAGGGTTTGACACAAGTCGAAACTTTGGAGATTTTTTTCACTGTCACAATTTGACAATTTCAATGTTTTTTTGAAAACTGATAAATTTTTTGGAATTTTTGGATCCTTCTAGAGAGTAGAAGAGTTCGATTTGGCTCGAAATCTAATCAGATACTCTTTTGTAATGCAAATTTTAGTTATTTATTCTTTAAAGAAATGTCTTGGGTCGCCGATAGGACGACAAAATAATTGTAAGAATACGTTGAATCTAATCAGCCAACAACGAAGCTTATTATTATTTATTTATTATGTATAATGGGCAACATAATTTTTCACTTTATATACTAATAATGAGCAGGATTTTGCAAAGCCTCTGAAACTGAAATGACTTGAACGTTTAATCTAAAATATACAGCTATTAGCATTTCGTATCAACACAAATGGAAACAAAAATTGTGTATTGTAGCTATTCAAAAAATTGAACAAAATACTGCACGCTTGAAAACACAAAATGAGAATCCTGTAATTTAAAAATCAAAAAGCTTTTCATGCTAGCGGATTGATCACCCAAGATTGGGCCAATCATTATAGCTTAATATTAAGGAAATCTGTTCGAAATGTAAGAATTGTTCATATTTAGGTAGCTTACTTTTCATAGTATCAAGTCCCTATTAACAGACATATTTTGCTTTATCTATTAGAGTGTTTCAGACGCTTTGGCGACGTTTTACATCGCGCAGCGAATGTCCTATATTAATTAACCATTAGAGGATTTCTTTAGAACATTTTCATTATTTAATTTCAGGCAAGTTCCGATTATGTTTATTTTAATTGCTATGTACTTTGATTTGTAAGTGCTAGGGCAAATGATGCTTAGCTCATAAATACATAGAATGACTAGTAACTAAGCATCGAGTATGACTTTGTGCTTCTAGGATTTCCTTAATTGCCATGCTTTGGCCAGCAACATGCAATATCCTCTTAGATTAGTGATTTAATATGTCTTACAGGATGGAAGTATTACACTGACTGTTGAATGAGTTGTAGGCAGTCACTTTCCCTCCAACCTACTAAATGACATCGGTGTGCAGGAAACCTGAGTAAACCTCTCACTGGTACTCATATCAACTTCTGTAGGAAAAGCGACGCTTTCACTGTCCATAGAAATAGCTTTGCTTTCAAAAGACCTATTAACTGATTGCCAGAAGATATCAATATCAGCAATAATTTGGGAAATGGAAGCATGTGCGTATAATTATGCGTTGTACATCTTTAAAAACTGTTCATTGAGATTCTCATTAGCTTTAATGGGGGTACCTAGGTACGTATTATTGGATATTTAAGTAGTGTACAATCTCTATAATACTTTTGACACGGAGACGAGACGCTCCTAACCGCACATAGGTACAATATATTATCGTTTTTGTATAAATATGAAACTTGTAAATTTGCTTATTTAATACTTACCAAAAATTGTCCTGATTATTTTTTTGATTATATTAATTGTGCTGAATACTGCACTAGAATAACTAGAAATTCTACTAAAAATTATGTAGCTATAGAGGGTAATGACAACAGTTTTAAAAAAAGATCTTTTTCCTTTCAAGCACGGGGAGAATGGTGTTCAGTTCCCGAAAGTATTAAAAATAGTAAATCAATAAGCATTTTTTCTAGTCAACTAAAAAAGCTGTTCCTTAACCTACAGGAAGATGAATGTTCTCCATCGGAGGTAGAAAATCTTTGTGACTACTCTTGTATTTATTCAGTTGCTAACGCTAATAGCTAAATTAACTAATTTATGATAATTACCTTGCAACTACTCGATCTTATTGTGACTTTATAATAATGATTTATGTTCACCTTAAAAATGTAACAGTTCAGATTCTCAATAAAGTGGAATTGGCAGTCCAAAAACCTCCACAAAGAGGCAACTGTCAATTACCATAATTAAAAAATTATTAACGATGCTTACAATTACAACTCTTTGGTGCACGTTTTAACACTTAATTCATATTCTACTACTAATTCTCCAATATGTGACATAAGCATATATTAATTTATGATTACAGCTAGCTCTAGCCGCAGTTGCTGCACCTAGTTGGTCTTTCACTTTAGGAAAAATATTTTTAGAATTCAAAATGAGGACGAAATGTATTTAGGATAATTAGGATTGTAGTCTCGTAAAAAATTGTATTGTACAGGCATATAACAATTGGACGAAAAAAAATGCTGCGCCTCATTTTAGCCTAGTTTAACATGGAGCCTGGGGCGCAGCATTTTTTTCGTCCAGTTTTAATAAACCTCCAGTGTAACTAGCCGGCGTGGTAATTATTTTTAAATGCCTGTAGGTAGTCGCCAAAACTTAGATGTTTAGGCACTCTTCTACGATGGCTAGAAGCGCCTGTGGCGTAATCATGTCAATTCAAAACTCCACAAATACCCCTTTGTCCGATCGTCAAATAAAAAATGAGATCTTTATGGAAGAATATAGGAAAGCACAGGATCTCTGAAGGCATCGAAGCTTTTAGAGCTCATTATTTATTTGACGCAACTATCAAACTTTGATTTCGTATAGAAACTTCAAAGCACTCTTCACTAGAGTGGCAGAACGACTAGGTATTCACAAGTAAAAAAGCTTACAATTAACTTAAGTTATATATTCCCTGTAATAAAATCTCAGATTCGTAACAAACCAGACAAGGCCCTTGAAATATTTCGTAGAAATAAATAAATGAAATTTTAAAAATTTTTTGCAAAATATTATACACTAGTTGAATCCTAGCACACAAAGTGTGCTAGAAAATGTTGCAATCAGTAAATTTCTTGCGACTGCGCATTGGCCCGAATTTCATAGACCGTTGATTGGACTCAGTAGTCTAGTCCTTGCTCATTAATTACAAAATATTACGGACATAGATACAAATATTTATTCAAGAATAATGAAAGAATCCCATGCGCATGCCCCACTTTATGTTTATGTAGAGTAAAGATTCTTTGAAAAATGCAATATTTGAAATAAATAGTATACATGGAATTTATTTCAAAAATTACAATAAATTTCACTTGAAATAAATTAACTGCGCATGCGTATACACATGCGCATTGTATTTACTAGTTCAAATATTTATTTTCAAGAAAAATTCCTTGAAATAGGAAATCAATGCCATGTCTGTAACAAACAAAAATCCTACCATATATCCAACCCATCTGGTATTAAACAATAACAATTATTCACAAGACCAATATTTTCAATCATCATCAAGCACGGACAGCAGGGTAGATTTTCTTTGCCCATTTCCACATCAAGGCAGCTTAGCATATCTAGAGCGATTTTAAGTTCATGAAAATATTCTGATATATTTTTATTACTTAACCACACACAACTAGTTACAACTAATTTTCCAATGTACTCAACTTTGTTCATGCCTGTAAAACCATCATAGTTGTAAAACGAACAGCCGTCAAGTTTTAATTGAAAAGCGACCTATTCGAGGACATTAAGAGACGACATGCCCTAATGGGAAATTTTCCATTGAGAAATATGAGAAATATTGAGAAATCGAGTTGAAATTTCGCCTAAATTCAAATTTCCGGACTTCATTTTCCATATTTTCCGCATTTCGTCAAACAAAATGGTAATGGGAATACGGTGACTTTGGTTAAAGTTGAAATTGGTGTACCTAACAAGCATAGGATTTTCTGCCCTTTTCTTTAACTTGGTTGAGGTACACCTTCTTCACAATAGCAAACAAAAATCTTTTAGGAGACTTCCTTCTATTCCTCCGTTTCATTCCATTAAAGATGTCGAGTAAGTAAAGTCCATTCTGTCTTTGTGAATGGCTCTTCTTCTAATTACTTCCTCTTTGTTAATACTCGCTCCGAGTATATTGATTTCTGTTTGAAATCGCTCACACCTTTAAAGCTCTACTTCTCCACTTTCGCCCTTAAGCAACGAAGAGAACAGAGCACTTCGTTTTATTGAAAATTTTATATGCCAATAAAGTACAAAATAGTGTGAGCAGTGAACTCATCTATTGTTAATTGTTATTGTCTGGCTAATGTTTCTTACCTAAGAGAAACCTTTCTGTTGGTATTACATCTTAATGCTTTTTACTATCTGTATATTATTCTCTTACTAATGCAAAATAAGGGCTTGCTTAGCTAGAAAGCATTTCCGATTTGTGATCATTTCAAAAGAAGTACTTTGTTCCTAGTCCTTGACATATTTACTGAGGATATGTAATGCTCCATATTTCAAACATCAAATATTAACTACAGGAAAATTATTCAAAGTTTGGGGGTCTAGAGTTAGAATTTACGCTTATGACACCCATGTACGCTTTCTACGCCGACCCCATGAGTTTAAAGGTGGGTTTTAAAAAAATTAACCACAAAATTTGCGCGAAAATCATATCGATTCCCCAAGATAAGTAGCGTGCTTGTAGGTGTTTGTCGATCATTTCAAATTCACAACACGTGGTATACTGATGGTGAGCTGAAGGCTAAGTAAGCCTTAAGTCGGTGTCACAATCCTATTAATTGGTCTTTTGTTATGCTTCTTCAGCCACGAGCAAAAGACCAATTAATAGGACTAAAAATGAGCATCGCTGACGATGTGACGATAGTAATACAGTGCGCATTTTGATTTTATTATTATTTTTATTATTTACTCCATAATATAAGTTATTTAAACCTGCAAGTTTCAAAAATAAATAACTCGGCCTTAGTTGCTATTTAAAAAACATATGGAATGGTATGATCCAAACAGGTCAATAAGAGGCTAATATAAAGAAAGCTAATAGTAATGACCCAAATGGAACCACCCAAAAGAATATTATGATTTGTCATTGGATATCTTACAGTAGTTGTAAGTACGTGAACTTACATACATCTAATACGGGTTCTAACATGGGTTCCATGAGTTCTAATTAAAAGATGTATTATTATTTGGATGATTTGGACTACAAAATGTCACCGAGGGGAGCTGTGGACGCGAATGCCGAATGTCCACACATTAATTTACCATTTGGATTCGTTATAGTATGTGTTATAAATCCATATGTGGCAGTGCCAAATGCCAAACAGAATTGCCAACTACTCAGATCTCTTGTCTATGCAAAATGTTAAATATATTGAGATTAAGGTTGTATGGATCCCCTGAAAGTGCCTCTCTACAGTTATTCCAGAGTGAAAAGAAAATATTGTCAGGCTTATCGAAAGTTTCGGGAGTCTAGTATAAGTGTGTCATTTTTGAGCAGATTTATATATGATTAAGGGTCTAAATATTTAGGTAGGTATGCTGAATGTTGGAATTTGGTGAGGCAACTCCCAATCTATTGGGGAAGCGGGTAGGACGTCTAGGTGAAATATTTAGATCCCGAAATGTACGTAGGATGTGTTGGGAAGTTGGTTCTACAGAAACAGCTACTTTGACTTGTTTTCTAGTTGCTTCGATGATGCGATTTTAGATGTTCTGTTTGTATAGTGAACACATTGGATGTGAATGACATGGCAAGAAAAGTCTTATCGGCAGAAGTGCTGAAGTAGCTGTTAAGGAAAAGTGATTGGCTTTTGCATACACATATAGTAACGATAAGATGCTATTTCCATTTGTTGTAGACGTTATTATATTAAATAGAAGATCCTAACGACGCAAGGTTTCATCTCCCAGTAAATTAAATTTCAAATTCCTCAATTTTCAGAAAATCTGATTCCGAAAAGGTTGTTTTCATCATTTTAGGAGATTTTCTCTACTCCAGACTTTAATCTCCAAAATTATGAGTAGCTCTCTTATGCAAATATATGCATTTTATTACACAATCTGGTAAATAAGATTGACAACCTTTTGTGAGGTGAAGATGCTGGAGTGGTTGGCTGTCAAATGAGGCAACTCAAGTCGAGCAAAATGATAGCAAAGATATTGAAGGTGGGTTGCACTAGGGAATATTAAATATGACGTGGTTTGGTGGAGTACGCAGATCAGCATCAGAGGAGCACCAACTCTGTTATTTTCCCTGGCACTTCTGCTCTATCTACATATTTTCCTCCATTATAGATATTAATATCTTTCTCTCATGAAGAATAAAACTGAAAGTGGGAAAGACGTCTGCTAACAATAGGCTCCTCTCCCACTGTCGTTTCCTCGGGTCTTAAGAAAAGGAGTTTGCTACTTGACTTTGCTTGCTTCCTTGGTGTTGTGCACAGTAGTTTTTCTTCCCACCCGACGTTGAAGGAAAGCATAAAATAAATAAATGGAGCAGACGAAGAAAATACTTCACTGTAGCTAGGAAACCATGAAAAATAATCAATGAGAGAATTGGAAATTGAAAGATGTTACCAAATGTCTAGTCTTACAGCTATGTTTTGTAGGTTAGCATTTAACCGTTAAATTTTATGCAAATAGCTCCTATCTCTCTCTCTCTCGAGTGCCATTCCTCACAGGTCATTCATACTGTTGATGTGCACACCGCAAGAGTCTCCTACCAAACTACATATGGATTTTTTAATCTAGTCTTTCCTCCACACTTGCTCTAGCGAATTGTTCCGATTTCCTGTCACAGTCAGCTTATAGTGTCAAATAATTGTTTAGTGAAGAAGATGAGAAAACTTCTAATCTCTTCCACTCCTTTCCTCTGACACCTAGTAATGTATTTGCCATCGTTTGCCGGAAAATTTGAATTGCATTCAGCAAATGCTTTAATAGCCCTGAGTACATGACAGAACTTTTTGTTCCCATTTATTGCGCATATTTAACCAGAAAATTTTATTGATTTATTGGTTTAGGTTGCTACCATCCAAATTAGGCTTTATTTTCTATTTCTCGGCCTTAGCCTCCTGCCTTTCTGTCTTTATCTGCGAGCATCATCCACACCCATTAACGATCCTCGCTAGATACCTTAACCCTTGTGTGTATAACTTGTTCCTCAATCTTAGAAGTTTTAAGGAAATATTCGAATAGTTAAATATAATTTACTTAAATTGCTATTATTATAGTGATATAGTTAGTCTCACAATATATATTTTGTATCTGAGAGGCTTGGAGATTTACCGTATTAATCGATTTAGTTCCCCAGGGGAACTCCCATTTGGAGACCATATTTTGGTCAAAAATATTCTTATAGTTCCCCACATGGGGAATTATTACGATATGGGGAACTATATTTCGAATGGAAAAATAAAAAATTTCAATGTCAAATTTTCGTATTATTTCAATGTAAAATTAATTTCTAAAAAATAGTGAATGAGCATATTAGTACGAATTTAGATTTCAACGTTGTCGTCAGACGATAGAGATACGTTCATAGGTTCGGTTAGATCAACATTCATTTCTTCATCATCATCTTCATTCTACTTTAAAAACTTTACCACTTTTTATCCTTTTTTACCATCATTGGTGTTAATGCATTAATGGTAAAAATGGTAAATTACAATGAACACTTAGCAGAGATACACAAACGACACATTAAAATAAGTTTGCATGCTCTATTTTCTCTAAAATATTTCTAATTAAAATTTATAATATTTGTATGTTCACTGAAGTAATGAAAAGGCCATTTAAACGACATTTATTCGCTTGATATGCAGCCAACTTTCATTTAATTAGAAAAGTGCTCATTTGACTAAAATTAACTATTCAATAAGGATGATTTTGTCCCAATTAGTTGACTCTTTCTTGGATTAATTAACACACATTAAGTTGGGCAGTTGATTTAGGACAACAATAGTCAGTTGTAATGGTATTTTATGTATTAGTGTAGAATTTTATTCAAAAGTCTGTACGAAATTTAAATAAAACTATTTTTTACCATTTCTTACCAATTGTATCATTTACCACCAATGTTTAGGTGGTAGTAAATACCATTAAAAACCACTTACCAATAAGTGGTAAATAGTATTTTGTACACTGGTTGGCACATATGTACTGACTGGGTACACATGCACTGGCTAAGTGCAGATTCACTGATGTGATTTCAATAATAATATCTTTAATTTAGGATTTTAGGGTGGGGAACTATTTCGATATGGGGAACTAAACATTTGGAGCGCCATATTTTCCCAATTTTATTCATTTAGTTCCCCAACTGGGGAATTATTGCGATATGGGGAACTAAATCGATTAATACGGTATATAGTTGGAGTAATTATATCTGGAGGATTTTGATTTTATTTACATTAAATCCTTTATGCAATTCACATTTATGACATCTCCTTTCTTATATTGCAATCTGCAAAATCTGCATGCAATTATTAGCAATCATTACAAATACAAAACGGCAACTATGTTCAGTCAGTACCCAGATGAGATAGATCCATTTGCCGAAAAGAAATTACCCTACCCCCTTAAAGAAATGTCCACTCACACGATTTCTTCGTAAACCGTTCAGAAGTCTTAGATATATTTTTCAATGGATATTTTACCCAACAAGCATATTGTAATAGTGTACTGCCGACAATGACATTACA
This sequence comes from Tomocerus qinae, assembly GCA_020055645.1. Taxonomy (NCBI): domain Eukaryota; kingdom Metazoa; phylum Arthropoda; class Collembola; order Entomobryomorpha; family Tomoceridae; genus Tomocerus; species Tomocerus qinae. Next base: position 2,293,401 of record CM034548.1, on the reverse strand, counting down.
TCAATCGTATTGGAAAATGTCACAAATAATGAAATCACAATGGTACTCGCCATAATGACAGTTTACTAAATCGGAAAAATTACTATTCATGACAACCGGAAAGTAGTTTGATGGCTTCGGCTTAGCCTTTGTCTTTGTCAATAGTCTTTGATGGCAATCCCTAATCATCACAAAACTATCTGCCCTGCATAGAATATCCATGGTGGCGGTGAAGCTGGCGCTTCACTATAGAAAGCTAACTTACATAAGAGAAATGGTCCACGCATAGAATATCCATAGGTACATACAAGAGCCAATGAGAGAGCGGCTGCGTGTGTCCAATAGCAAAACGGCTGCGGATTTCTGTGGACTTGTAGCCCATAGCAAGGAACTCTTGTGATAGATCTCCTTGGTATACGTATGTATGCCTAAGCTGGTTTTCCTTATTCCTTGCTGCCCTGTATGCTTTGGAATGATATACTGCCGAGCAGTGGACAATTGACATCCTTCGGCACGTAGAAACCATCTTGTTAGTAAATGTGGGGTAATTTAATTAACGATGGCCATTTGGCTTTGACTTGCAATTCTTCCTAACCACAAAGTTATTCTTGGAGAAAAAATAATATACGTTTTCTCTATCTATGGTTTGCTGATTTCCAAATCTGCAAAAGATTAGGGATTTTTTTAGAGCTGTACTCAAAGCTAAATGTGTAATTTAAATGCAACACAAATTTCCGTCCCCTTAGCCTTTTACTTGGTTCAGTTGGTTCACAATAATGACGGAGGCAAATGGCGTAAATGCACCATAACAAGGGATCAGTGAAGATTAAACAACTGCCCCTTCAAGATTTTAAAACTTTTGCTAGACATAAATTTTGATTCCACGGGGCAATGGAGACACGTGCTCCAGTACCTCTCTGCCTGAGGCCCTGTTGACTGCATACATGTACCAATGCAGTTCTGTTTCCACTCAGACATTTTGAGTACGGGAACCGGTTATCACTACAACATGAATTAAAACTTTTAACTCATAAGCACCTCTAGTGCACTTATAATATTCAAACAGTGTACATTTTGTGCGCACCTCCCACCCAACCTGTCAGCAGCAGTGTCACCACTAGCCACTGGCTGGTGGTTATAATGGTGGTGGCTGAAATGACCTGATTGCTGACTAAAATGTTCTTTGGCCAGTGGGTAAAATGGCCTAAAATGGCTAAAATTAATCCAAAAAGGAAAATCTTTCAAATTATTGCAGTAAAATAACAATTGGATAGTGGATTTAGATTCAAAAATTGATCTAAATCCACTGTGGACGCAGAAAAGCATTTTCAACTCAAAGGTAACTCGAGGCCACTTTTTTAGGGGGAGTATTACTAGTACTGCATGGTAATTTTAGGCAATAGGCCAACCGGCTGGCTAAAATGTAAAACAGCCGGCTAAAATAGAACACTGCCCGTGAGAAATGGGAGAAACTACCATATATATGAATAAGCAGTCATCTTATTGCTATTCCACTTTCTCCAATTTCCAGCATCCATACAATTGCTAATTTACAGCCATTTCCAGTTTCTCATATCCTGAAATTGAGAGGGCGTCAACTGACCCAATACCCAAATTTACTTCGATCCCTGTTTCACAGTCTTTGTAAGTGTTTCACAGTCTTTGTAAGTACTGTCATACATTAATGAATGTGCCTGCCACGTCTGCTCAATAGTTTCGTATATTGTAGTGGAAAATATACTTAAGCTAAGCTGCTTAAATCCCTTTAGCCTGCTTGCCACATTATTATCCTCTGGGCATTTCATCAGGCCATCGTAAAATCGCATGACGGATTGCAATATCTGCGTACAATATTATGTGATCAGTGATCTACCATTATACTTCTATAAGGATGAGCGAGTTCTGTTTAGCGTATGCCACAATGCCACCCAATGCATTATTTTATTATTTATACCTCTGCCCCACACATTTGTGATTCAATAATTACAATATAATAATAATAAACCATGTACAAATGGATGTAAAAAAGTAACGGCAAAACAGTGTCTATTTTTAGTTTTTAACTCATTTCCCCTGTTAGGAGATGACTATAATTTACTTAATAATGTTCCTTAAATCATTTTGATGTCAAACGAGTTATTACATTTGTAGGACGAATATAACTGAATTTACATCACTTTTTGGTTGTTTTTGGGTTTTACCCCCTTCCCCTATTAGAAGATTATTTTAACGTACTTATTACTGTTTCTTAAACCATTCTGATGTCGATCGAGGTATTACACGACTTTGTACAACGCACAGAAAGGAAGTTGCGCCAATTTGTGGATTTTTGGGTTTTTACCCACTTCCCCTGTTAGGGGATGATTGTAACCTACTTATTGCTGTTCGTCTAACTATTCTGATGTCGATCGAGGTATTACACACTTTGTACGACGGACAGAACGGAAGTTACGTCAATGTTTATTTTTGAACCCAACCCCTGGTCAGGGGGTGTGGCGCATTTTGCCCATTCACGAACTCGATGTGTCTTTTAACCCCTAGATTGCGTACAAAAACTTTGAACGGATTATCTCATTCCGTTCGAAAGTTATCTTGCTTACGGACAGACAGACAGACATATTGGTCATTCCTATAAAGCAGCTGCTGCGCCGCTACTTAATAACAATAATAATAGTAATAATAAAGTTGAATTTGAATAATAATGACGTTGTAACATATTGATAACTAGTCCACCAGTACTGCTATCAAATTTCAAAAATTTCCGCCTCAATACTTTTTGGTTTAGTTTCGAAATAATTAAGCCAATATTAAACCAGTGTGTAGTTTATTGTTTTATTCGCATTACACATATCATTCATAAGCGCTTTGAGCATTTTACACTTGGGATTACCCTACCAAAAATATATATATGCATAGCCCTTAACAGCAAAACATTTAAATGCTCATATGAAGATGGGGTTTTACTCACTGCATGTAAATATATTGCAGTTCAGTTTAAAAGATTGCGGAATAGGACTCCGCTCATGACTCCCTCCAATCACAAGAACGAAATTTTTTTAACATTAACGGTATAGACAATGCTTCATATAGATTATTTATAGTATAGTTTTTTATATATATATATGGCGTACATACAAACATCTGTACATACAAACATTCCTATCACGTTTATATTATAGTCATGATAGTTATTCAATATACGTATGTTAAGAATCATCACAATCGTAAAAATAGAAGTAATATATGGGTCAGTAATTTGAAATGGCCGTATAATTATGAAGTGATCGCTAATTTCTTGTTTGTTTCTTGGATTGTGGTCAGGTGTGAGTGGGGACATAATGTGCTACCAATGCGCTTGGTCAAACACACTGTCGGAACCAAGCTCGGATAGTATGTGTCGCACAGAAAATTTCGACGTGAAAAACGCCGAGAAACTTCCCTGTCCTCATGGATGCCGGATCTCCAAGATGTATGAAAGTGGTGAGTCTAACTATTTGGCACTTGCTATCCTAAAACAAACCCATTGAACCATGCTTTGCACTTTCATTTCCTTCATATTGCAACAAAACGAGAAGACTCGGGCATATCAACGAACGGACTTGGTTGGTGCATATTTAATTCAGCCCAATTTCTAGCCCTCACTCTCCTGTACCCCTCTTTTAAATAATGAATTTAATGAATTGAGGAGAACAGTGAATACATTATGTGTGTGTCGAGCTACCTTGATTAGCAACCTTTCGAAGTCCAGGCTGGAGTCACCATGCTTTTCCCAAAGTAACCCACTAAGTAATCTCAAATGCCAAATTAGTGTATACAGTATTTTAATGTTCTGAGGTTCTCCACTGAAAGTAGACTTGTGAGTGCGGATGAAATGTACCCTCCTCAGCCACTGCTCTATGTTTCTAAAGATTGTTAGCAATACAACGTCTGTGTCACAAAAGCATTTGACTGCTCAGTATCACTGAGGTGCGAGGAGTGTCTACAGTCTAGCTAGGACTGCAATGAAGACATTGTCTGATGTAGAGTGTCTGAGAGTTAAACAATTATTCAGAAACGTAACATTATCACAGCCGAAGCGGTAGAGCTGCTATAGCTCAGACTCAGTGGTTCTATACCTGCATTGATATACCTAAAGCTAGCCAACCCAGTATGTGCGATTACGTAGTCTCCTGACTTGTAGAGACAGGAGAGATTGTTCCGAGTTGTGGAATTAGAGTCGGGTGAGGTGAAAAGGTCGGACAGAGAAAGACGAGGGAAGACCACTAACGTAAATTAACATCAACTTGACTGCCTCGGTGACAGTTTTGTAGCAACACACTCGAACCATTTATCACATTACACAAAACAGAGCCAGTTAAGCCGATTCCGCCCAAACTAAAACAAATATTATAATTATAACATGCTTGTAGCAGTTGGATGGCAACTACCATAAACACCGCATTGAGGCTCACTCCAGAGACAACGGCCGGCCGGCTGGGAAAGAAATTAACACTCTTTTATTTATCCTTCCCTGCACTGATACTCATTCTACTCTACGACTAAACGAGATGTGGTATAGTTCTAATATTATAAGAATGGACACATACTACTCCCACTCGACTACTACTCAAAGACGACGACTGCTTGCTTAGGCCTTTTAAGTGCTTATTAATGCACGGTTTGTGGATACGGATACTTAGATAGGCCTATCTAATCAGGCTTGAAGAGTTTCTGAACAGCTTCTAATGTTATACAGTAAGTATCAGTCAGGGGCACGGCAGTGCTCTACTCAATTGACTTGTAATTATTAGAATCGACTGTCAGTCAGCTCTAAAGCTTACTATTCGGATAGTCTCGACTACCTCTATGTAGATGTCTTCGTCTCCAAAATTAAGGATGTAACTGTTTATACAATGCCAATACGTTTCGCTGCGACGCCCCCATTCTTTGCATCCTTAAGTTTGAGTGTTTAGGCTGAGATTGAAGAACAACATTGGAAGTTGGACAGAGTTTCGCTCTCCTCGACTTTCGTAATGCTACGTCCTTCTTCAGTTAATACGGCTCTTTGCATATCATTGGAAACTCGGGAAAGCAAGTTTGCAAAGTTTCGGGGCATTTCTACATGTCCAGAAGTTAGGCCCGAGGAAAAGCAGTGATGCATGCTGGGTGTACTAAATTAATAAAAGCACCATCAAGTCATGTTCTTAAAACTAACATTAAAATTGTCACGTTGCTCGTTCAATACGTGCGACTTTTTGAATAATCTCTCCTACAATAGAACTTAATGTGCTTACCATTTACTTATTTACTGGTGTGCAAACACCATAATTTAGAACTAACGAGTTCATATAAAAACATCTGAAATCTCTCACTGCCTCTTCTAAACTATGTTACGTGTGAGTGTAATACGTTACATTACATCGGCAGAGTATGAGTTGGAGATGTAGTAAATGACGGATAAAAATAGAGTTTAATGGATGAAAGAAAGATTGAACAAAATGAAAAGTTGAAACAAAAATCTGCTTAAAAGTTATTCATTAGCCAAATTAGAGCTTCAACCTTGGCAGTATATAAAATATTAGGAATCGTTGTAGAGCGAGGTAAGGGTTGCGATCGTTGCAGTCAAGAAGCCCCGTAGATTCAATGCAAGTAATACGGTATCCCCATAAACAGTGCATGTGTGTGCATAAGTCGAGACGGTAGTCAGAAGGAGAAATTAAAGGAGAAGATAAATTCGGGTTGGATGACACAAATGGAATAAGTTCATAGCTCAGTGGATTAGTCGGTGTTTCTGTTCTCGGCGACCGTCCGGCCCCGTTCCTGCCTTATTGTTAGAAAATTAGAGAAGCCAAGTAAAGGAAGGGACGGAAGTCACCCGAACGAAGCCACTCAATTATTAGCCGTCTTGTACTAGGAGAATGAAGACGAAATGACTGTAGATAGTCCTCCGACTCCTTCAGCACTCACTCACTCACCCATCATCAACCGAATACATCAAGTCACAGAATTATCTCCTAGTCTCGATGACACTTTGCACTGCACTGCACCACTTAAATCCGCTCATCCTGTCCGCCTTATCTTTTCACTCGGTTGCCTTACTTACCACCCGCTCGCTATCGCCTCTGAAACAAGTCCTCCTTAGCTCAGCACCCAACCATATCGCTCTATGCTTATCTCCATCCATCCATCCCATCTCCACACACATCATACTATCCACTATCTCTTCGTGAAAGTGATGACTCAAATCACATACCTCACAACATCCCATCTATTGAAATAGCTCTGCTATTGAATATTAAGTAGTGCACAATAATCAGGTCTGCCACCGAGTTGGCAGATAAGGTCTATACTCATGCAGTTATGAACTAATCCTATTTTCATTATTCTTGGTCGACGAACAAGGTCGTCAGTAGCTTTAAACGAATCATGTTGCTGTATGCTAATACTCTGCTATTCCCAAGAGACATAATATTAATTGAAACATCGTTAAATAGCAGGTACGGGCAATTTCGTAACTGTTAAGACCTGTCCAAAGGTGTAGTTTATAATTTGTTTGCAATATATTCGGAATGAATAAAATCTTGTACAGTTACGTAGAGATAAAACCCACTTTGCGCTGTAATTTGATTAATGGCGTTTATATCGACGCTGACAAAGACGGTGAACTCCAGCATTAATAAATGCAGCTCATTAGTAAGCGAAAATACAGACATAGGTACATACCATTTAGTAAAGTATATGAACCATGCAAGCAAAGTAACAACAAGTTCGACAAAATCGACCAAGTTGCAAATACGATGACCTTAATGAGGAATAATATTCAAAAAACGCAACGAGGCTCTAAGGACTTTTGTTAATGTGAATGCTCAGCAACTTATTACAGTTTTGTTATTACTGTCGTTAGCACAATTCAATTTAGAGCTTCTTAAACAAAACGCTAAAATTGAAAGCTGGTTTTAGAGCTGGGGTTAAAGTAACGAGGTAAAAAACGAAAAAGCAAATTTTATGACTTTCTCCTAACTTTCTCCGACCTTGGTGGTCGTCATAATTGGGATGAAACAATGAGACAAAAACCAACGTACAAAATTTTGTGCAACCTCGTGACTGTCAAAATCATCAGCAGTAGCTCTCTTGGAAATAGTGGCAAGTGTTTAGTAATTGCTGACTTGGTTTTTATCAACATTTGTTCCGTCAATGCTTTTATTTTAGTTGGCACAGCCAAGTTCGCTTCTTGTACTTATTGCGTCGGTTCCATTTCAGCAGGTGGTGAGAAAAATCTACTTGTACTTATATCTACATTAGCAGGGTACTATATATAAGCATTATTATTATAATGTATGGATCAATTGATCTGACTCTGGCTCTTGGTTATCCTGCTTACCTATGTGGTTTAGTAGAGATTCGGCACAAGTGGAAAGAATTTACGCTGATATCGCTGTATTATTATTCTATTTAGCGTCTACTTTGAATTGCTCTGAGATTTTGGAATGTTCAAACTGCAAGCATGGCTCCTCTAACCCACGGCAAAAGTCGTGCTTTACTTACGATATGGATTTTTATAAGCATGTTCCTCACGATCATACCATTTTGATACAAAGCTCTAGTTCTGGTTTCTGTTCTTTATGTAATCTCGAGTACCATCACAGCTTTTACAATATCCGCCCAGTATTCGTCTAGAATGGAAATACCAGTCCTAGATATACACACTACTAGCATGGGACATGTAAAATTGGGTTGCAATTCAAAATTTCACTCTTTTTTCTAACCGGTTTTCCTTTTGATCTTTATGAATACACAAGTTGACCTTTTTCCGTAATATCCCGGAAGTTATCAAAATGACGAAACAAGATATTAACAACTCCTATTAATTCCTGTTTTGTTACAGAAACAATACCTACTAATAGGAATTTGGCTTTCATTAATTGTGGCACCTATCTATGCTATTTTACTTATATAAATATACCTATATAAATATGTCAAATCCCAAGCCATATTATCAATAGGGTCAATCAGTTTTTAGATTTCTGTCTCTATTCCTAGATCGTATGATTTTTTGATGTCCTCGATTAGTGCAGATACCGTGACTTTTTGACCTACTAAGATGTGAATGTATGACTTAGAGCCGACTTCCAGACTACATAATTAAATATTTAGTCTCTGGAAGCCGGCAGGTATTTGAATGTATGAACCAGCGATTAACTCTAAGCTGATTGTATGAATGCTAAGGTCAATGCAATATTATTTATACTGCTACCTACCTGTCATTTCAACTTACTTGCATTTTGCTCTTCCTTCACTCAACTTCTCTGTAAATAAACTCTGCTAAAACTTACACGTTTCTTCATCAGTCTCAATTTCCCCATACTTTCACTTAGGCACACATAAAAATTCACTAGATTTTTTGCGAACATAAGCCTTTAGTTTCCTAACATATTCTGAACATTTGAGTTGTTAATACCAAGCTAGTAGCTAAAATTGACAAAATATATAGGTATTTTTATATTGGAGATCCGATATATATTTAATTAAATAAATGTTAGATCCGTTATCTGCAGTACATATATGAGCTCACTTCGACTCTGAGGAAAGCACAACCACAAACAGAAAAGATTGTTCTTGAAATCAAATATTTTTTTAAAATAAGGTCGATAACTTTCAACGGGGAAATCAAGATAATTATCTAGGAGATGACTGGGATGAGGTAGGCTGATAGTCTGAGGCAAACAATCAAAATCCAATTTTTTCTTATTTTATTAGCATGGGCAGCAGTAGGGCTACTGTCCCTATATCTCCCTTGGTTTACTGGCATTCACTTCGGCACAAAATTCTACAATTTTGTGCCAAAATGAAATAATTGAGTTTTAATTGTTTGCTCCGACTATCAGCCCACCTGATGCAATGACATCTCCTGTGTATTTATCTTTGGGGAAACCATGCTGTAAAATATTAAGACTTTACACAGACTTTAACCGTTTTTGGATTACCTACAGTAAAATAGAAGAAGGGTCTTGACTAACTTTAGAATTGCTGATTCCAATAATTGGTCACACTTTTTAAGTAGCGGAGCTGCTTTGTGGGAATGACCAATCTTTCTGTCTGTAAGCACAACTCAAAACATATATATATATATATTTATTGCTATATCTTATTCTGTGATTATAAAATGGAATAAAATATAATACTATAAGGAATATCTATATGACGCATTGTCTATACCTTCAATGTTAAAAAATTTTCGTTCTTGTGATTGGAGGGAGTCATGAGCGGAGACCTGATCCGTAATCTTTTAAAATGAAATTCAATATATTTACATACAGTGACTAAAACCAGTGACTAAAACCCCATCTTCATATGGAAGCATTTAATTTTTTTGCGGCTTAGGACTAGCCATGTCATGTGATTTTTAATGTAGTTTTCTCAATGTTTCATGTAGATTATTTATATAGTTTATATATATATATATGACTCAAAAACGATTTGTTCAAACTCTCTGTACGTCATCTGGATGGAAATTAAGCTCAAGTTTGAAACTGGACAAAATCGGACACATCCCCTGCCTGCATGTGGGCACGGTCAGGTCTTTGGGCAAATGTGTCACAAATTGTTGTGTAATGTCGCAAATCAGGAATATCTCTGCTACTTTTTTACATACATACATTAAATAAATATTCCAGCCTTGGCTTGCGGAAAAAGTGCCAGATAACTTTAAGCTTCGTTTCACTTTATGTTTGACATTTACTTTATTTATATGTTAACATTCAGATGGGAGTATTTACGTCCGATAACCCAACTTCCATCCTTCACCAGGCTCCTTAGATACAAGTTAAAGTATTGCCCCTTCCTACAATTTCATGATTCAGTTTGAGACTTAAAATAGCACGATACTATGTTCCATTTTTCAAAACACGGGTTTAGTAAACCATAGGCTAATTTTCTATCCACAATCTTTGACGCAAAATACGAAGTTCACAATTTTAAGATATTTTTCATAAGTTTGTAAAAATAATAAATTATATCCGAATCGAAAATCCTTTTTGTACATAGTGCACACCTAACATATACATACGCAGATCTATAATCATTTTACAAACTTTTGTTTGCAAGTTTGGTGGTCATCACCATCCCGTCAAAACCACATGACATGTGTAGACGATCTGTAAAAAACTTCCATGTAGCTAAGCTAGCCGAATAAGGCGGAGTATCCTCGGGTTTCCTACCACCTCATCATCAGATTCCTGTTCGGGTTTTTTCGGGGGTTGCTACCAGGCAATATTTTGGCGGATTGAGTCTGGAATCGTAACTTTAAGCAAGAAGTATGTTTGGGTAAAATGGAGAAAAGTAATCTTTTTGAGGATGTCATGAAAGGTCGATCCCAGTTTCAGAAAAAATGAAATTTTAGAAGTCGGAAGAAGTGAGTAGGCTCTTGAGGAAGGGTATAAAATTGATCAAAATTGAAGTAGTTTATGGTTTGGAGTGAGTGGGTGAAAGTGAAAATAACCTCACCTCCCACTTGTCCAGGATAGCTACAACTACAACTCTGTATAGTTCGTGGAACAGACACGTAGTTGAATTACTTGGCTTTGTTGGGACAGTGACTTGCTCTGAGGTTGTGTACACCAGAGAGATGCAAGTTTTCACTCGAGTGTTATTTCAATGCCCCAGTTTTATTTATGCTCTAGTTCTAGGTCTTTTGTTAAGTTGTAACTTTGAATGTCTCTTCTCGCTATCATGTCCACCGTGTGTTTGTCGGACTGTGAGCACAAACATTTATTTTTTAGCTGACAATAATGATTTCCGAGACAGCTCGACATGAATCGTAATAGCACGACATATCGGAAGAATATGCAGCCAGTTGTTTTGCTGTTTCTTACAGATAGTAGCACACTTTCCTGTCTGAATGGATTCACTCACTACTACGGTCATCTCAACAAAGGAGTTTCACCCAAAAGTTTTAACTCTTGACAAACCAAACATTCTGTTCCCTGCTCAACCTTCATAATGAACACTCCTCCATGAAAACTTCTCTCTTCTCATGCATTCAACATTGCATTTCTTTATAAACTTTTTCACGCTTCTCCGGCCACAAAGTCTACACTCTTATTCCACGACATCACAAACGGGTACATTATCCAGGCTAATCGTAAATTAAGTTCTCGGCAGGGCTTCACACACTCCGATTCAACGTGGGATTCATTTTTCATATTAAGACACCTAGTAACTGCTTTTATCTTCAACTTTGAGAACTTCCTCTACATACCTACGCCGTAATTAGCCCTAATGAGTTTTACAATTTAATTCGTATTAATAACATTCTAAATAAACCTTTGGCATGCAAGCGAGAAATTGCGACTTAATAGCCCTCAAGGTTAGGGATCCTTTACTCAGCTTTACAAATAATGTACTAAACATGAGATGTAAAATAAGATCAGTAGAATGTCATCGTTTGATTTCTATTGTCTCTGCCAATGTATTGTGATTATGCACCGTGCCCAGGGGACGAGTTGCTTTGTGTTAAAACTTTCACTTTTTTAGCCTCGCAAATTTGGGAGGCACCAACTTTGACTACCGACCTCCTTCTTGCAGCAAGTTATGGGAAAACATCTGGAGCTTTCGAGTGGGCTTTCGAGTGTGGATTAGAATGAAGTTATTTATTTATTTTGGTTTTTGACGGACTCCTTCATCACTCAGGCACGCATCCAGGAATTTGGTCAAGGAGGGAACACCATAAAACATGACATTTTTGTTTTTGCGATTTGTGGCAATATCCTTGGAAAAATCCTTATGTTTTGGTATTTGAAGGGATGCTACTCCCTCGGCCTTAGCAACAAGTGCAAATTGCATACTATTACACTTTGACAAGTGGGACGAAGCTTTCTTAAGTAACCAGTAACCCAAATAACAAAGCCAAGCAGAGACCAATTAAACATCCATATTATGAGGATCCTACATCCTACCTGGATGGGTTTCAATTAGTTCTCTTTCTAAAAAATAATATAACATCTCAACTGAAAAAAGGAAAACTTTTAGTTGACTCAATCCTATTTATATATACTACCACTTGATCTCATTACCTGAACTTGTCTGTGGGATACAAAACGTTTTGTTGAATTACAGCTTAACCAACTGAAAATAATCAAAATTACAGAGAAAAAATTGCCCAAACGTAACTGAATCTACAACAGTTGTAAGTATTTATTCTGACAGGGAGGCTATAATTTGTGAATAGTTGAAAAGTAGCTAAGAAGTGTAGATCAACGAGCTGCATTAAATGGATTATTTATACTCGTTAAACACGGCTGGACTTCATAAGACCGTTGTCTATTGCCTATATTTGATTTCAAAACCAGGTTCATGTAGGTAGGATCATAATCTTAGTTTGATGTCATGTTTTTCTACGATTTATATCAAACAATCCTGGAACTGGGAATTTTTATGGTAGATGCCAAATAACTATGGACAAAGGAACAGGGTTTATCTGCACAGGGTTTATTTGTACAGGGTTTATTTGAAAGTTATTGTCACATCTTCAAACACCCTCTAAATTGGTTTTCTAGGTAAGCCCTTTTGTACCGTATTAATCGAATTAATTCTCCGTATTGAAATAGTGCTCCCCCCGGGTAACTATTTCGATTTTTATCGTTTTCAGGGGCAAAATAATAGCCCTTGAGAAATAATCTCCGTATCGAAATAATTCGCCATCCCAATCTTGGTTTCTGTAGGTCAGGTCAGGTAGTGGGAATATTTGAGTACACATGTACTTAACCCCAGTCCCCAAAGTCCCCATAATGGGGAATATGATAGTCGAGAAATAATTTACTTTTCTATGTACCGGACTTCAATAAAAATTGACTGTTTGCAAAATAATTCTTCGTATCGAAATAATTCATCACCTGGTTAACTATTTCGAATATCTCCGTTTTCAAGAGCTAAGAAAAGCCAATGAAACAATAACAACCCGGAGAATTAATTCAATTAATACGGTATTAACCATTGGTTAATAAATTAATTGAAACCATTTAACTCATAAAGGCGCAGAAGGAGTTTGTTTTAAAAAATTCTGCATGAAAATGGAACACGACATACATCATGGATTCACATAGATTCCTTTTGAACGTTCAATATTACAAATACTTTCCTAGTAGCTATTTACACTGGTGAAAACGTAGTGTTGGCACACCAATAATTACTTGCATTTAATAAACGGACAAAAATTCTAAATTTAGCTGTGGGCACTGTTGAAAGGATTTAAATGATTAATTTAGATAATGACTAACAATGAAGGATAGCCTAACGCAGAAAACACAATAATGAAAAGTGTCATTATCACGTACTTGTGGGTGGGTATAAGTAATTGTGGAGGAGAAACTGATTTCTGAAATAATTGGTTGTCAAGATAACTAGGTTGAGAGTTGAATAAAGCATTAGGGAAATTCGATTTTTTATTTCTGGAGTGAAGACTGAGAGGCAGTTTATCTGGCCAGGAAAAGATGGCAATTTTCCGAGGATCATCTACCCTGAGTGGAGCAACGTGCAGGAGAGTCACGCCACATGCTACGGACGACACTCGAAGAATAGCTAGATGAGTTCGTCCGTGACATGAGTAGTCGCCGAAACAAACAGTAGCTCCAATACAATAACAACAATAATGCACGGAGTTTAACTTCGTCTGGTGCAGCAGAGCAAATAACGCGCATCTATAAAAATCTAATACAGGAATGAGAGTGTCTCTAAGATTGAATGTACGTACTTATTCTATATTACTCCCATTTCCCCAGTATCCTAGAAACAGACGCCATTCAATATTATTCAATAGGCAGTCCCGGTATTACGTGATGGGCTAATGAATGACACCTACAATAGCAACATGACATCAAAACAACTTTGTGTGCCCAATTTCTTCAACTTTTTCTTTCGCGCTGTGGAGATTGGAACTGATATACAAAAAGTAAGATCTGCATATAGAGGAAAACATGCCTTTCCTTCTTCTGAGTTCCTGGCGGAGAATCGGACTACCTAACAATGAGATACAACTTTACATACATTTACTTTCCCTAAAGGCATGTCCAGTAGAAAGGCTAAAAACCAGCAAAAGATTTACAACTTTTTTATTTGACTTTTTGGAAACCGCTTTTGCTGAATTACTTCTACAACCTAGACTTGGCCTGCTTTCCGTTTCATCTGTTTTTCAGCCTGTTTACTCAAATTGTTTTGTAGGTACTCTGAAATTGTTTGTAACATCAACAAGCCAGAAGTCTACTGAACAATTTTTATTTTATCTCAATGTTTAAAATAACTTGAACCTAAGGAAGAAGTGAAGCCATCATCTATATCTATATTATAATGTCTATATTATAATGGTAGACTTGATGAAACAATAAATTTTCCAATCTTATCTATATATGTATCTCTATACGCGTGGTAGGGTGATCACAGATGCAAAATGAGCAAGCGCTAATGCAATTCATATTACATAAAACAAAGAATTACACCCTGGATTAATATTTGCTTTTTTCAAAATTAAACCGAAAAATGTTAACACGGAAATTTTTTGAAATTTAATAGCAGGCCTAGTCAAAATTAATTTTTTCCAAATTTTATTTAAACCTTCTCTAAAGTATGAATTTTTAAAAAATGTTTCACTTAAATCGGTCCACTGTTTCTCCTTCTAGAAATTATTCCGATTTCGCTCTTTCAGGCACCCCTACCCCTGACAGGGGCAAAAATGATTTTTTTCCTGAAAGTTGTTTTCTCCTAATATTATGAGCAACCGAAATACTCATTCCTTTTTCCCACTGTGCCATAAATTTTTTGAATTTCCGATATTAAATAATATCTGTATATGTATTTTCCACCTGCATTTTAATGGGATTTGGACTGTAAGCAAACCATTTAAGTAACACTGCCAAGTGAAATGATATCACATTTTTGATACTGTTGGTGGGCGGTGCATAAATTTATTTACAAATAAATCATCCTCATTCTTTGAACAGCTTCAACCTTATGTCTCTGGTTGAAAAATAGTGTACATTTAAACTTGGCCAGAAAGCTCATATTTAGCTAGGTACATCAATGTGGAGATTTCCTTTCTGTAAACGCAGAAGTATGTGATAGAGAGCATCTTAGAACTTTCTTCAAAAGACTGAAGTAGTACTCTTCGGACTTTCACAAAAAGCCTTTGCTCTGCGAGATGCTATGAGCCAGAAATGTTGCAGTTTGCTCATTCTTCTCTCTCAGACTCATTTTCGTGGCAATTATAGTTGTAGAAAGTTGAGAAATTAAACTTAAAATGAAAACGAGCCAAAAAGTCACTGTTGCGTGCTGGTTGTTCATTAGACTCACTCGAGCTCCAGATATTACTTACCATTATTGTCTCATAGTTGACGAGCTCATTTATCCAGCATTCTCGTTAAATGTGCAAGCTTATACACAAATAACAGAACTTGCCATCACGTTTATTGTGCGGCATGGACTATCGTGTTGCAGCTGCTTCAGCTCAAGTTTCTAAGGCATTTATTTGGTGATGCATTGTACGTACAATTTGTGGATGAATTATTTACGATGATGCTGAAGCATTTCCCTACATCTTCAATCCGAGCCATATGAACACATGCACTTTAACTCACGCAACAAGCATATTGTCTGCCTAGACATTCCCATCCATAATCTTCTTTTTACCACCTATTTGCTATCTCTGTTCATTTCATAAACTGGAAATGTTGACGCACACTCGACACTAAAACCTCTAAGAATGTCTCCACATAAACGGTAGTGCTATTTGTGCTACTACACGATTAGTTTGAAGTGAAAACCTGTAATATTGATTGCGTGTTGTTTGTCTCAAAAACAAAAAGCATTCTTCATTCTAAAATAGGTTTGAACAATAGTTTCCTAATCTCTATATGGATCTGCGAAAATAACTTGCAGCAATACATAATAATATCATGTCATACATATCACCAAAGCCATGATGGTGGAAAGAAGTTTTGTCCCTGGGATCCGGTACCAACCCTTCATTCGGTTGAAGTAAGAAGAATGGTTGCAAATTTAAAATATCGCGCCATGAAATACACAGGGCATGTCAGGACCCGCTTTTGAGGGACCTAACCTAATTAAAACAATTATAGGTATTTGTGCAACCACTGCCTTACTTCAACCCTTCATTCTCTGATCACATGAAAAGTCCGCATTTTTATCTTAACTAGACTTAGTACGAAGGCCTTGTTGGTAACCACATAAGCAGACAATTTTGGACAAGATTGACGAACTCAGGCCATAACTAGCTGAGTAAATAATACCCATATATTACGTATCTAGTTGAGCTTGGTTTTAATCAATATGACGGAATGGATTTCAAAGTTGCTGTTGAACAAAAGGAAATTAAACAGGAAGGCTAGATAAAAAGGTTGCTCAGTAGTATAGAGTAGGTAACTCCTACTTGAGGGACGTGTATATAAACAGAAATACGAGTTTATTAATTTACAGAACTGTAGCGAACGATGTGTTTGTGCTTGAATGAAATATCTGTCTACAGAAACATTCACCACATTAGTTTGTGTGCACCCTTCATGCTCACCGAGTCTTTTGGCAATTTGTTACTGGCCGTCACTTGGGTTGTAATATCGAATAATATTTGTGGAATATTTGGTAAAAAAGGATTTTCCTCCATACAGGTGGCCGGTTTATGAGTTTTTAGGACATTTATATATAATCCCTTATCGTCGTAACGTTTTATTAGCTCACAAAATATTTTATATGTACATCATGTATCAGAAGAAAGTACATGTATCAGAAGAAAGTTTAACAATTAAAATATAAATCCTCCCCTAGCCTCCTCTGTAATAGCGGCGCGGCCAACATCTAATTGGCAACATTTGTTGGCTTTATCATCATGTCCACACAGTTTTACTTTTACTTGACATTTCTGTTATCAAAGTGGACTGGTAACAACTTTTACTAATATTAAAAGTCTTGTTGTAAGGATGAAGGTAAAGTTTATAAATTCCGTCTTGCTTAGGAATACTTATAAATTGTAAAGTTTTTAGTCTACATCGGCTTATTTAATGAACCTAATATAAATAAATAATTTAAAAGAAACATTTTTCAATTCTAATATCATGCGAATGCAACCTACTGTAAGTCCCCGGAGATTTAACTTGCCAACAACATGAAATAGTAATGATATTGCAAAAAGGATACAAAAGGGCTCTTGCAGGTCTATACAAATCCAATGCAACAATTTCTTGACGGCCAAGTTCATCCTTATATTAAGCAAGTCGGGCAGAAGCAATCCCAGCAAACAAGATTGAAATTGGTTGTTTACATAGTAGATATTGGATAACAAGTCGAGTATTTGTTTACTGCCAGATGCCTACTCAATGTCTTACTGCCTATAACATTAAAAATATTTAACAGTATATACTGTTAAATGTAGCTACGTATTACATATACTATTATATGTTACTTAGCTACATTCATCCACATAATATTGTTATCTATTAGCGTCTGTAGTACCGCAGCCTACCTAGAACAAGTAACAATGTCGAATTAGGCATTCTTAATTGAACTTTATTTGAATTTCGTCAGGATTGAAGCCTTCCATCCATTCGTAGAACCCAAGCACTAGTTGTGAGCGAGAATATTAACATTCCATGCGTCTATAATAACTGCTGTATACTTTATAAGCTCCGTCGGTAAAATTCCCTCTTGTCCTTAGTCTGGGCACGTGGATCGTGATCTTGCAACTTCATCTCTCCACTAAGTAGTGTATCCGAAAGATAGCAAAATCTCGACGAAACTGAAGCATCTGTCTAATAAAACGCGACTTTGCTCAAGCTTTATAAATCTAGCTTCGTAGTTTATTTTCAAATTAATCGAGTGGAATAATCCTTAAGTGCGCATCCGGATGAAACTACCTACATTTCTAAAAACCTTTCTACACTCGGATCCTCTAAAGTAAATCGCA
Organism: Tomocerus qinae; assembly: GCA_020055645.1. Taxonomy (NCBI): domain Eukaryota; kingdom Metazoa; phylum Arthropoda; class Collembola; order Entomobryomorpha; family Tomoceridae; genus Tomocerus; species Tomocerus qinae. The sequence continues at coordinate 2,275,481 of CM034548.1, read as the reverse complement.
TACTTAGCTGTGGACACGGCTGCATAGAAAAGGCGAATCAAATCACAACAAACGTAATAATATTTATATGAGTTTAGGCATCTAAGAATTCTCACGTGTCCATATAAACACAAATAACACAATAATATATTTAAGAGTTATCTTATACTTATATTAACAAAGCTATATAATGAATTAATGAACCATGAAACATTTTAATATTTGGTTGCTTTGCAGTTGTTACAATTACAAAGTACAATTTAACTGAGTTACACTAAATCCAGTTTTATATTAAATATTTTATGCAATCATTTACTACAGAGTTAATAACTTGTTCGCTTAAGGCAGAATTGTCTCATGGCTTGCTATCTGAAATAGTTTGAATTATTTAAATATGCAATGGCAAATAAGCAAAGATGTGCATATAGGATCTGTAGTAAAACCAAAACTTTATTGTCACCGTTCTGAAATGGAAACAAAAGTAGGAAATAAAAAAGAGGCAAGGAAATGTAGCCAACCAGCAGAAAAAGATTAGCGAGTGTTAATTAGTCGTTCTTTGTTCTTGTAGTACCTCATACTTCCGCATATAATTATAATAATGTAGGCATATAGGATTGTGATCTATATAAATACATCCTGTAACAATACTGACAATGAGTAATCTAATCACGAATCTAAATACCTACCCAAGTAGGTACAAGTTGTTGTAACGTTAAGCCGGATATGCATCACGTTGTTTTCCCTGGAAGAGTTCTAGTTTGACTTTGTTGTTTTCTCAAAGCTTTCGGTTTGTTTTGAGTTTACTTTCTCCGACTGCCATCTCATGCCTTGACTAGGGCTCAAGATTTTCCTGGTGTTTATGTAACTCAGTCCAATACTTTCTCATTATTTTAGTAGTTGGCTGGCATAGTTGTGTATCCTCGGAAAGAAAACGTTCGCAATACGTGTGTACCAATATTAAAGAAGATCATAAATATTTTGCACATCAGACTTACTTAGGCAAAAAAGTTTGAGGAAGAAGCCATCCTTAAAAGTCTTAGAAGACAGGGTAAATCAATACAAAGAAAAGTACTTCATAACTGTAGCGAACTGTATTCTAGCTGTTTACTTTTATGTTTTTGAGTACTGCAGTTTAACCACGCATTTCCGTCCTAAGAAGGTAGACAATACACAAAACATAAATAACAGAGATGTACAATATTACTGCACTACATTATATTTAATTATAGGTTCACTTACGGCGCATTTGTTGTTGCATAGTAAATGTCAACCAAGCAACTGTCGTTTACAAGAATGCAATAATTTACTACATGAAAAGAATAATGTGAGGAAGCCTATTGAACAAAACATAGCGGGATTTAACATTACCGGTAAACTGTAAGAATCAGAAACATCAGGATACGAAATAAGCCATATCAAATGCATGTAAAAAAATAGAGGAGATAATCTGGCTTTGGACGTTACATGACATTTTAGTGCATTTTTCCAATGACCTTTGACATTTTGACCTGTATGACTTGACCTGACCTACCGAATAACTTCTTCAAATGTCATGACGTTCTACAATTCCGATAACTAAAGTTACGCCAATTTTTGAACCACGCCCGCAAGCGTGGTTTAATTATCTATCTATCTTGCGTGTGTACGATTTTGTCTATTTTCGAACTCGACGTCACTTTTTATCCCTAAATCATGTAGAGAAAGTTTGAATTGCTTATCTCATACCGTTCTTCAGTTATCGGGCTAACAGAGAGACGGACAGATAAGATCAGTCATTCCTGTAAAGCACCTGCGCTACTTCATAACTACGTGCTAAATGGCTTATCATCCCTTAAGATATCAATTAGCCAATATGCATCTTCAGGCTGACACCTAAAACACCTAATATGCGAGATTTTTTCATTTGACGAAGCATCATTTAGTTAAGTAAGAGCGAGAGAATTTATTGATTAAAGTTCATTAATCAGTCAATGAAAAGGGCGATTTTGTCTCAATTAGTTACTGTGTCTTTGTTTGATAAACACATATCAAGTTTAATGGGAGTAAATTTGTAACAAAAATCACAGGCTGCTAAGTTACTTTGTATTTAGCGGTTAATTTTTATCTAAATTCTTAAAATATAAAACTATTTTTCCCATTTTTCCCGATTATTATCACTAATTTTTACGGAGTGGTATTTAACGTTTTATACCATTAAAAACCACTTACCACTGGTAAGTTGTAAATGGTATTTTGTACATTGACTGAACTGTACACTCGTCTATTAGCTTTGCGCATGGGTACTGAGTACTGAGTACTGACGTCTCAAGCATTTCCCTAGCCTGGTAAATGAAGTCCACTTTTTAAATTATGGCGCTCAAGATCCCTTTTGTTGAAGTAGTTCTATAGAAATGAGTAATTTCTGCCGTTCGTCCTCGTTCATACAAAAGAATTGCCTTTATTATGTTTCAACCTCGACAATTTTTCAACAGGACAGAAACAAATTTGTCATGTGTCTTAATCCAGTTGCATCCAAAGGGATTGAGAAGATTGGGAAAGGATCGTCAGGGGAGGGGAATAGAGATTACATATTATAAGGTTTATATCTATAATTATCGAACCTTAATATCTTAAGAATTAGAAAATTGTGATTTTAAAGTGGAGCGGAGTGTGAAAATATGGTTAGAAAGTAGGAGAGGAGGCGGGAGTGAAGAGGTATCTGCTGTAGCGTGTGTCTGTGTATCATTGGGATTCATTCATTGCTTGCTTCATTCATCCGACATAAATTGAAAGAGGTTCGTGAGACTTTCCCATGAAGTTGGAAGGGAGAGGTCTGGAGTCGTCTAACAATGGGCGACACGCTTCCATTTGACTGTCCTACAAGTTAAAGCCGATGTCTGTTGTCAATGAAGTGGGACTATGTAAGTCTGACAGGCCAAGAGAAAACGACACTCTCTATTAGAACTCATAAAAGTTTTACTGGAAGTCTCTCCATAGGAATTCCTTCCACGACACGGCGATACATTTCTTTGCGTAGCATGACACTCACTCCAAGACTGTATTATTAGTTATTACTGGAACTACATTGACATTCAACTGGAAATAAGAGCAACTTTTGCTTTGTCATGTCAATGCACAGCGTTCCTCTTCTAATCGCAGCTCTATTTTTCTATGGGCTGCGCACTACACACAGAACCCTATTTATGAAAACTTTTCTGAAAACATTGGCAACCAATATTCCAACTTTGGAACTCACACGCGGCCGCATATTGTTGTGTGTTTGTGTTTGGAGGAGGAGGACGCTTAGGCACTCTGTCACTATGTGCACTAAAGGTTTAAAGTATCTATTTTATTAACTTTACGAAATTCTAAAACTTTACCAACTTTCCTCAACTTCAGCCTCCATTTTAGTCTCTTCAACTTTGCCTTCAGACTTTGTCTCTGTGTCGTGTCAAATCAAACGTGACGTGAAGGCAAGGAGGAAGAGATCAGACAAAGTATTTTGTAGTCTCCGTTTCTACTTCACGTCAATTTACTCGGTAACCCACTTTAACTCCATACAAACAGACTTCCCAGGTAGTTCATATATTTATAAGTCCCATTTGTATACATCCACCAATTTCCCATTTTTGTTTTGCACAGATTTTGTGTAAATAGTTTAAATCACATCACGTCAACTACTTATGCGACAAACCCTGCAGACAATGGAAAGTCTAATACACCTGACTGACAACTGGGCAAAAGGATGGAAAAACTCGAATTTGCTGCATGACTCCAGAAATAAAGCAGCCAAGGATGAAAAAACTCGACCTGAAGATTTTCACAAATAAAAGTGTCTCAGAGCACGTAGCAGCAATATATCGCAGTAATTTCAATCCAGATTCCAAGAAACCCATTCGTTCCATTGTATTGCTAAAATGTCACTTCTAAAGGTGTCCATAGTACATACACTGCATGGACTGTCTCCTGTATATATAACATAAATCTTTCGAGTACCAACCAATAATGGGCTATGACACGAGTATGATACAGTAATGCAGGACATCCGTAAAATGATACTACTCAACGGTTGTTGCCTAGCTGCAGGCAACCGTAACTTGGCAATATAAACGGAGATATACTGCAGGTCCATTGGTCCATGTGTTAATCAAATCCTGTTTTACGACGCTACGCTAGAAAAAAACAAAGATTTTCAAATCTGTACCCTTTTAATGGAATTCTTATGCACATGAACGAAGCAGAAAGGAAATTGACTCTTTTCACTAAAATATGTGCACTGACTCCAGAGAATTTTTGCATTTCTTCTTAGATTCACATAATGTGCTGTCTCTCTGTATAATGCCATGTAACAGCAGATATGTAAATAATTTCTTCTCTTCTGGAAACATCTTCCTGTGCTAGGCGAATGTCATGCACTGGATGTCTATCTGTAAAAACTTATTTTTAGTCTCTTCAATTGTCGCCTTTGCATTATATAAAAGTTTTACGTCCATTCCTCAAAAAAGGAAACAGCAGCCAATTTTAAACGTTCTTATCATATTGACTACTGTAACCACTTGAGATGGAATAAAATAGTGTCTGCATCTTATTGATTCGGGTTTGCACTTTCCTTGTTCAAACGTATGCATATTTATTCATATACTCTACCAATAAACAGGCATATATTTAATAAGGGCACAAGGTAGTTCCCTCTAAGCTTTCCCTTAAACAAAGAAAAGGGATAATTAAGGTGATAATAAAGATAGCAGCTTCACAAAATCACGTTGTATATAAGCATCAGATATAAGTCACGTTGTAATCTCAAGAGATTTGATATGAAACATAAAATCCAGGATCGGAAGGAAGCAAGTATATTTTGCAGGATAAATGAAGCCAACAATAAAAAGGAATACACAAGTTTCAATTCTAGTTGATAGACTTGATTGGATAGGCAATTGCGAAAGTCAGTCAAATTATTAAGCAGGTCAAATATGTGCATTAAGCATTTGAGCAAACAACCGTTGGGTGAATGTTGTGAAATAACTAAATGATGAAGAAAGCAGCAAACAATTTGTCAATATTACTGCATCCAGGGCGAAAGATAATTTAAGTAGCAATATTTACGATGCGTGTCAGGTTAGGGAACAGGCACTTATTGTTGTCAACAAAGCGAATTGTAATCGGAGGAGACGGAGGAAGTCGTAATCTTTCAATGAATTCGAAACATCGACTGACAGGCATTCACGGCAGATCATCTCCGCGCTATAGTGGAAATGATTATCCGTTTCCCGATGCCGGCCATGGTTATATAGTTATAACGTTGTTGGAGATGAAGTAGTCCTCAGACATTTACTGTATATAGATTACTGCTGCAAGTCTCACTTTTCTCTGAAACCAGCTTAGGCAACTACTACTTTTTAACAGTGATCATTGGCCATGTTATGCGTAAGTACTAGTAAGTATTAGAGATGTCCGTGGCTCTAGTAGGATAAGTACCCATGCCCTGCCCATATTTATAAGATTGGTGTCCATACCCTCTCCCTCGAGCTCATCATAAATTTTGAGCGCACTCAGACGAAAATGACAGTAATATACTGGGACATATTAATAATATAATTAAACCGTTTTTAAATGACAATGTGTTTGGGAAGAAGGTTATTTTTATTGTAAACGCTATGGAGAGAGAGCAATCATTTATACATTATTCGAATTGTCACCTTCGGAGTACGGACTAGCCCGTAGCAAGGCATACTAGTATCGCAAAGGATGCTCCTACTGTCACTCCTATTGTACAAATCCCTGGCTAACAATTGTTTCAAACGTGTGTTAAAGTATATATATGTTGAATACAGATAAGATACAACAAGATCCGAGTGATCCAAGAAAGGAAGGAGACTAGTAAAAGTACCAAAAAGAGAAAACTCCTTTAGATTTCTAGGTCGTTGGAAGGTTTGAAATAAACTGTACTAATACCGATAATATGGTTACTATAATATATCGATCCTTCGAGCTACAAAACAAAATTAAATGAGGCAAGAATTATTAGTTGAATGAATGAATTGCAATACTAAATTAATTTTACATGTTAGTGCCTCCGTAACGGGCACTTGAGCGTCCTATACAAATACAAAACTACAAAGTAAGATTTCGGACTTGTTCAATCGAGTTGACTTTTGAACAGCGTAAAGTGACACTTGGACAGCGTGAAGTCAGCTGGGACAGAAAGATGATGGTAACCTCATCAGTAGTACAAGAAAGCTTGATCAGCTTATGCTACGGCACTGGTACAGTCAGAATAGCTTGGTCAGCTAAAGTCAACTTGATCAGTTGAAGGTTTTAAGAAAAGTGCATGGTCGACCATAGTCCACACAGTCAGTGGTTTTGAAACGGTTTTATAGGTTTCCAAAAGAAGCTCTGTTTTCATGCACGTCAATATGTAACAACTAAAACAGACTACTTTCCTCTGCCTATTTCTCTAATTTGGCTTGTAAATTATTAATTGAGAAAGAAAAGAAACTCAATTTTACAATTTTAAAAGACAAAAGGTGCCTGCTTTATTTTAAGGAAGTTCATAAATGCATATGCCCTGGAGAAAAAAGATAAAATAAGGTTGAAATAATGATAAGTTTTTAATTCGAACTTCTTCAGTATTTTAAGTAAGGATTCAGAAAGACCAAACATTTTAGAAATTACATCGCCCAAAATTAAAAGTACACTTCCAAGCTTAAAATCTGGTACTTTGAGCAGCAATTTTTCCAAAAATAAGCTTTTTTGGAAATTTCTGAGTATGGAATTACCAGAGTATATTTGTAGTTATTCCCGTTTCTCCACAACTTTTGCTTGGAAACACACCTTTTATCACCAATATAATATCTCACATCTACTTCCTCCACTAAGAATTTAATAGTCAAATACAGCTAAAGATTACCCATAGATATAGAAAGGAGATTTAGATAACGCATAACAAAATAACAGGATAAGTAACAGGATATTGTAAACAGGCAAAAAGCTTCCATTCTCCACACTTTTTACACACGTTTCCCGGTCTTGTACTTTCGTACAACAAACGCTTCCATATAAATTAATACATTGTGAGATAGGGAAATGTTTCTTCTAGAAGCGTGTGTTAGTGTGTTTCTAATTCTATGAGATTACCAATGTCGTAAAAATTTTTTCTGTTTAGTTGAGATACGTTAGAGTTTTAAACGTTTGTGACTTAAGTCGAGGAGACTCGTTTGTCTTGTACATTAATCCAGCTGTAAAACCATTTTCGAGGAAAATGGGTATAAGCAAACGTGACTTTTATTCCAATGAAACCAGTTTTTAAAAGTTGTGTAAACTATGAAATACTACCAAATGTACGTACCAAGCAAATGGATTGTATAAGGGAGTTTTTTGTCTGCATGCAAGGGATTTGAACAAAGTTCTAGACTTTACAATTTTATCTTACCAAATAATACCTATATAGGTAACACCACATCTGCATAATGAAACTGGAGAAAATGGAGTCACAGATATACAGGGCACATGATGAAATTGAATAAATTGCATTTCCAGCAGGAGACTCGCCTAAAGTGTGCAGGGAAAATGACTCAGATGTTATTATAAGGTTAGATCTCGTAAAAGCAAGATGAACAAATCTAAAAGTTTTTTGTTTGTTTCAAATTCGAAAGATTAAAAGCGATCCATCAATATACCATTATCACAATATATGTCAGGGGAGAGATCTTAATCCTTGACTTGTGCCTTGGCATCTAAAAATGCAAGATATATACTTATGAGTTCCTTCGATATTACCTTAACTGTTCTGTCTGGCATACATTCCATTTATTGTATATGTACAGGGTTTCAAAGACTCATAGATGGGTCATGGGTCGATTTAGTCATAATCCGTAGATATTTGCCCAAAGCAGTTTCCTTACATATACAGAAGGAAGAACATTAATTATTCCAATCAAGTATAAATAATAACACGTTAGTACACCACAACATTTTTTATATAATTCCAGTCGCCATTCTTAAACGACGACAACGTTTTAATAATTCCTAGGATAAAAGGGATGAATGGATCGAGGCTTTTTGACCCCACAATCCGACAGTCAGTTTTAACTAAGTTTTAAATAACATTTAGTTTTAACTAACTAGTTACACAATCTATTTAAGATTTAATTAATTCCGCCAAGCATCAGAGGTCAACCTAACAGAATACAAATAAGTGTAACTGATAACTACATCTATCGGGTAGCTATCGTTCATCACTTCATCACGAATAAAATGGTTTTATGCAACCTTTTAGACAGTGACGGAACTGATGTCCTGGCTCAATGAAAGTCATTATGGGAATGCTAAATACTAGTCCTAATTACTTGATTAGATTCAAATTATAAATGCTATAATGCATGTGGTTATAGGACAGTTTTACGTAGTCCTTGTTGGATTTTTCGGTTTATGGCACTCGCCTTGGACAATCAACGTGTAGGTTCAATCTACTCGGTTTACGAAAATGCAGATATCGGTTTACCGAAATGCAGATGTCAGTATGGGAGAATGTTTTTGATGAATTATCCAAGTACCATATATTTTCCTGCAAAAGATGGCATAGGATAAGAAAACACTTAGGGTACATTAAAAAAACTGATCAATGCTTTGGCTTGGATATCCGTAAGTCACATCTTAAGCCCAAGCATAAGCTGGCTTAGCGGAGGAATACATTTTATATTTAGTATAGCTATAGGCAAAGGGGTTTTCGTAGCGATGGGTAAGCCTTCTTATCGTCGGGTATAATTTGGCCTTTTAGATATTGTGTATGGTGCCCTTAAACATGTGTTCAAAGCAAAGATACAGATAGAGGCTAGCGGTGCTACCAAGTGCTGCGCTTACTGGTATAATTTAGTGGAAAATGAATGGTAGTAGAAGCCAAGTGGGCAAAATGTAAAAGTTTGATGACAAGTAGATCTCTAATCACATCTTGTGCCATTTCATATACTTTATTTTCAATTTCCCATTTTTTCTATTGTCTCCCACACTCCCCGGACAGATGCACAACTTACACAGTGTGCATTTCAGCATTATTTTGTACATGATCCCCTATCGGACAGCATACTCAACTTTAAATGATATGATGATGATTAAAATTTCGCTCCCCGTCTACGCTTACTTAATTTATCTCTTAGTCCTGGCCAATCATCAGCGTCCCTCAATGGATGAGATATTCATAGAATTTTAATTTTCCCCTCAGTTCTTTATTCCCACGCCTTACAATAAAGATGAGCTCGAACTGATTGTTTTATGAGCCGAGTTAGTGACTATGGTGACCGTCCCATTTTAAAATTTAGAATAGACAATTACGCAGTATTTCTTTTTTTAGTGGAAATGGTGGTTGTCAAAAACTTAAGAATGCGATCACCTTACTGAACTATTAATTTGGATTTTAGTAACATTTCGCTCTAATTTTTAGTTATTATTGACATGTTACATAGCCACATGCAAGGTAGGTAAAATTTTAGATCGAAAAGGACGCGGGGTAAGGTAATTTTATGCTCCCCGTTGCCAATGGTAACGGCAACCAGGAAACTGCAGGGGACAAAGGGGAGTGTCCCCTCAATCGTGGTTGCAAAAAAATCGGTTTTTTCGAGCATGAAATTACCTTATGTCACATCACCTTGACAATCTAAAATTTTACCTACCTTGGCCACATGACTAATATTTTACCTTGTCTGTATTGACTTCTCACATAGAAGGAATGCCTTTATTGCCACTGACCTTACAACTAGGGAACAAAAAAGGTACTCCTTTTTTACAAAAAAGGTAAAAAGTGCTACTTTTTGTAAAAAAGCAGTCATTTTTACCTTTTTTACCTTATTTACATGTAAAGTGGAAGTAAATAGTGCAAGTTGCTACATCAAAAAAGGTAAAAAGGCAAAAAAGGACTGCTATTTGAAAATCGTACTGCTACCTTTTTTATAAAAAAGGCAAAAAATGTCCTTTTTTGTTCCCTGAACTAAAATAACATACAAATATACACTATTACATGCTTCTTCCATGATAACACCAATACAGTTATTTACTCTACTGTGAGATTTTTGGAATAAATTCCTTTAACTGCCCCATACTTTTTCAGTTAAGGTCAGATGCTTTAGTGGATAACCTGGATGTTTGTATGCATTCCTGAATAAAGCTCTTAGTAGGACTGTGAGTGGAACATCTGGATTCGAATACATACAAAGGGTTATTCTGTAGTCGTAATTAAGTAATCATATGCATAAATGAATTTAATTTAATTATGTTAGGATCATTAATTAGGGCTGACCTTGCCTCCGTTAACCTATAATGTATACCGTAATAATCGAAATAATTCCGCGCGGAATTATTGTTTCAAGCACATAAAAAAATTCCTGAAAAGGCCAAAAATGTCGAAATAATTCCGCGCCCGCGGAATTATTTCGATACGCGGAATTATTTTTCATTAGGTCAATATTTATTTTATTTTCAATACATGGGATAAAATGTTTTATAAAAATATTTAGAAGTCATCATCTGAAGACAGGGATATATATTTTTCGGATCGATTAAATCGAGGTCCATGTCTTCTTCGTCCGAAGGCAATAAAATATCGTCCTCATGAATTAAGGGCAGTTCTATTTGCATGTACTGCCGCTGTAGCATTTCACGCCCTTCTTTACAATCCTTGCTTGGTTTGAATGCCGTTATTAAATTCTCCTGGGTTCCATCCGTGGCATTTAGAATTCCACAAGAGAAGAAGGATTTTTTAATAGTCTGCTGTTAAGGAATCCCAGGCTTCCACGATCCAACTGCAGACTACACTCAAAGAGTCTGGCTTTGAATTACCACCTTTAGAAGTTTCAAAGTTTCCAGGAGTGGTTACCAACACATTGTATTGTTTCCTGATGGAATCTTTGAACGGCTTGTTCCAGCTGACATCTGCTGGCTGGATGTATTTAGTACATCCTCCTTGGATGACAGCAGAGTCGACATTTACTCTTCGTAATTTTTTAGATACAGGTACGCGGAATTATTTCGATACGCGGAACTATTACCATTAACAACCAAAAAGGCGAAGTAAAATCGAAATAATTCCGCCTACGCGGAATTATTTCAGTACGCGGAATTATATCGATTATTACGGTAATAAGACATTTTTCATTAGGAAACAACTGATAGGAAATAGTACGTGGCAATGAATAACTGGTACAGACATCTCTAAAGAGACAAAATTGTAGGATTCTGTTGTAGAACTTGTTGTATGCATCTGAGTAAAGTCAAAGAAAGGAGTTTAGTCCCTGAAGCTGATTCCCACAGTCTACGAGACCAAAAAGTCTGAGTCGGTCGCTAGTTTCATGCGAGGGAGTCAGAGATGAGTAAATATTATAATAGAAGTAAGGAAGGTGTGTGAATTGAACCCTGAGAGTAACAGAGAGGAAGTTAAGGAGGTATGAATCTGACTGGAAAAGTTGGCTGGCGTGATCTGCCACTACCGACTGCTACTTATGCAGGGCCTGTCTGTCCATTATTTTGATTCATCTTCCTATAGGCAAAGGTACATGGAGGACAGGAGGACTTTCTCCCCGGTGCAAGTCATTTGACTGCGCGTAACTAAACAGATCTCACTCATCGTTTATCTATTCATTCCATCCTCGTTCGTATCGTCTGTTGGCTAGTACATTATAATAGGCCCCTTGCTACTTCTGGGAGATCCATTCTGTTATAATAACGACACTAATGCATTAGTATGCGTCTTTGCTTTGTTACTTTTTCCAGACAGTTTCACGCCCATTCGCCTACAGTTCCCTCCCAGAGAGATCACTCCATATATAGTCACTGACATCCGTCCTAATGGACTTTCCCTCGAGTACAGTCGAAATGTGTACATACTCGGCGAGCTGACGGCTTGTGGGCCTTTTGGTCAAGGAAGACTCACTCGCATTATTCGTTCCACTGCCCTTATCAGATTACGCAAATTAAAATGGAAACCACATCAAAAGATCTGGTCATCCACAGCAAACCGTTATTAAAATATTGTATCATTCCAAAACTCCAACAAATAATGCAAATAAAGGCAGGGCGGGGCCTGACACAATAAGAATTAATTATGTGGATGCTCAGTTGTGCATTATCTTGCTACAAGGTAGACGCCAGTGTACAAAATACCATTTACCACTTACCAGTGGTAAGTGGTTTTTAATGGTATTTAACGTTAAATACCACTACCTAAAAAGTAGTGGTAAGTGGTATAAATGGTAAAAATGGTAAAAAATAGTTTCATTTAAATTTCGTGTTTGAATTTTGAATAAAATTCGGTGCCAAAGTATGAAATAGCTTAGCAGATGATCATTGTTGTCACTAATTGATAAGTGTTCATCAATCAGAGTAGGATTCAACTAATGGGGGCGCTAACAACCCTTGCTGATTGAGAAATTAATTGCAATTAAATTAGTATCAATTTTAAATGGGCGATACCAAATACAATCTTTCTTTCTAAATTTTTTTTTATAACTTTTGATGTACAATCAAATAAATATGATTAATTTAATTGATTTAGGGGCTAATTGGAAATATTTCATAGAAAATAAAGTTTTAAAACTTATAGTTTAGTAAGTCTAGTGTATCTGTACTCAGCTGTCTAATCAATCGCTAAAATTTACCATTTTTACCATTAAATGCGTTTTTACCATTAAGTGCATTTTTACCACTGTGATGGTAAAAAAGGCTAAAAAGTGGTAAATTTTGTACACTGGTAGACGCATATTATGCTGCAGTTAGAGTGACATGCCCAGGATACTAATTGGTCAACGGTAAAATCCAAAACATACACTATAAAATGCCTCCCATCAATTAGTCACTATATGTCAAAGACATATTTTTACACGTATAATTTAACAAATGAACCCTTCAAACGACTCTGAATGTAATACTAACAAAAAGGCTGAACGTCACGGCTTGAAATTGAAACTACTTTCTTAAGAAACGGTATGATTGGAAATATACAATCAAATCTGTCAGAAAAATGTATTATTGACGTTCTAAATAATATTTGACAGTTTTTAATGAATTTGAAAATCGTAGATAACACAATTCACTAGTTAGTTTGGTACCACCGTTGTTGGTTCCCCAGTCATTTTTAAATCCAACTCAAACAAATATTTGTAAAAGGTAGGATTGTTACTTTGTTAACACTTTATCCTTCATTACTCATCGCATTTTGGGACATAACGCGGTCGACTGTTTAAGGTTTACATAAGATTTCTGCAATGGACACATCGACAAGTTATTTGGTAAGATGGCACCAGAGTACTTTTAGGAGAGTGTAAAAATCTGTATCAGGGGCTTCGGAAATGACCATGTCCTATTGTAAATATAATTTCTTATTATTATTAGAGTTTTATTATATTTTGGCGGCAACTTCCAAGATCAACTACAATTAACTACAATATTATTAGGCCCAGTACTCCTACTGAATTTAAAACGGTTTGCGCCTCCACATTTGGTTTCATTTCGAAACATCCAATAATATCTCTATATAATAAAATCATTTATTCCTATGTCTCAGGATCTATCTATCTATGTATCTATCTATGCAATGGACAATGCGGCATTTTGTTGCAATTCACATGCGCGTGCTTATTCATATTGTACATAGTCGTGCCAAGAACTTAGAATAAAATATGCTGACAAGGAAAGGCAATTTCTCGAAAGGCTCGCATTGTACGAATAAAACGAAAGTTATTTCCAATTTTAGATTTTTACACTACCCCAGTCAGGGGCATGTAAAAATCGGGTTAAATTAATTCCCCCAGTCAGGGGGGAATGAATTGAACCAGATTGTACCTATTTGTGGTATCAACAAATCTGTTAGAAGTCGATTAATCTATTACACGGTTATTTATTGTGCCCATTTTAACCTTTACCTTTGTTTCATTGCAAAATAATTTCAAATATATGGCTATTAAATGTATATGCCTCCTCACCCTCACCCTCCTCTGCAACCTGTGTCTTACTTTAACCAAGTAAAGTACATTTATCAAGACTGAGATTATAATATAGAGATAGAGGTACCAGAAATTGCTATGGAGTGAGTCTTCTATGTTTCTATCGTCAATACCCCACCGGTCCTTGTTAATTTGTATGGCACTCATAATGACATTTTAGCAAGTAGTACAACTGTGTGGCAGATTTTGACCGACAAAATGAATTTGTATGACAGACTGAGTATGTATAGTAAGTTAAGCTTATGTCAATTTTATGTAGACATAAGTAACAACTGCCATGGGCAACTAATAAGTCTCATATCATACCAATCTTTCCGAACTCCAAACACTCTATATTTTGAATTTGTTGATTTCTGAGTGCATTTACTCTCGGATACTAATAACTGCTGACCCGTTATCCACTCGTCCATGAGATGGGAAATGAGAATTACCCACTAATGTTTTCATTAAGGTGGCAATTAATGCTACGCTTATGGGAATACTCGTGCTGTCTGTCCGTTTGGTACTCTAGGCGATAACACATATTATGAGGAAGGATACAGATAATTCGTTCAAACGTTCGAATAGGGTCAAAACAAATTCCAAGTTCGTTACTGGGCAGTGTCCGTCACACACCCTCAAAATCTAAAAGTTGATGAAACTTGAGTTCTGGAACTTCTGTTGACCATAGAGAGTCATGAGACAGTTCATACGACTCGTAACAGGTGGCTAGAGGTTAAGGGGCAACGTTTGTTGGCAAATGTATTCATATATGCACTAAAATCAAGGATGGCACTAAAATACAATGCTATGTATTTAATTTAAATTGAACTCTGTATACTACCCTGTGTACCTGGCATTTGACCCAATCGTTGCTACCTTGCTTACATCCATCTTGGTTTATTATTATAGCCAATAGCTTTGGCTATCTCTAAATACGTGCTCGGTGTTCCCTTTTCTTCTTCACAGCCCGTAATAAATATTGTGTACTATAGCATGTAGCCTCATGCAATGTGAGTCCAAACTCTGCATTACACAACTGTGAGTGAGTGAATGGTTTCGCCCCTTCGGCTGTGATCAATTACTGACAGGAGTAAATGAATCTCACTGAGGTTAGTAGCTCTAACATTGTAGCAGACATAACATGCCATAAAATGGAAGTTACCCTGAGCCGTATAATACTTGAATAATTTGATAGCCTTTGACTAGTTAACCTGCTTTTCTATGTAGTTCGACAATCATATCCATAGGAAATAATATTTATGCAACAAAATTTTGTTTCATAGTAATTGAATGACAAGATAGCCAACTTGCTCAGATCCGTGATATGTGCGTAAAACTTTTTTAAGCTTTAGAATTCAGTCTTGTAACTTCGTCTATGTTTCGCTACTTTAAAGCGGCTTGCCCTTTTCCGAAAATATTTAATTTTTACTTACTTGGGTGTTTACTCATATTTACCAACATAATTAAGAAAAAACAAATTGACACATCTTTTTGTCCTTTTGATCAATTATGTCCATATTGTAATACAGGACAGAAATTTATGAAGAAATTTGACAATTGTTGGAAATAGTTTGCTGCATTCGATACATGATTTTGTCTTTCTTTACAATTTATTTAAATATATTTAGCATTTTAGCACATTCCATTTTGTTATTTTCTTGTCCATATTTTCATATATCTTTCAACATATTTTGTTCCTTTGTATATCTGTATACTTGCTGCTTTATTGCACATAATATTTTCATACAAATTTTTGACGTTTTCTCTTGTTTACTTTTAGAAAATAAATAAATACATATCACGGCTCTACAACATCATTTATTCTCTCTATCCAAATAATGTTACATGTGACGAACCGTTGTACAAGTGTATCTAAAGTACTTCAAATGTAATTGTCGCTATGTACCTCTATAATAGTAATTTGAAAGTAATCCAGCAATTTTCTCTTGAAGTCTAATTTTGAAATATAATTCATGAATTTAAATGTTCCTCGTCCCCTCATGTTTCTAGTTTCTACCTTTCTGAAATGATCATGTGCCTGCAAGTTTTAATGCAACAGTTTTGCGCAATATAAGTCTTATAAGTTTTATTGTAGGAGTGCGACGTGGGATTTAAATAGGACTGCAATTAGCATAATATGGAGAAGAAGATCCTGATTCACGATATTTCCGATTTCTGTCATGTTCTTTGTAGTACCATTTTCGGAAGGCTACATTATTCTGTTCTTTGTCAGATTTGCTTTTCGCTGCAGTTCGTAAATATTATCAAACGAATGCAAATCCTTAGATCTGTTTGAAGCTTCTATCCAAAGCAACATGACGCTGGAGTCGAAGAAATTCTATTGATTTCGAGCATTTCAAATTCAGATTAAAGTAGTGGCGGTGCATTTAGAAAGAAAATATGTAGAGCCATGCATCATCTTGTACAGTGTAAGTCGTAGTTGCAGTATAGCACGAGAGGAGTGTCGAGTGGGCTGTAAATACCGCATGAACTTTATTTGTGGCAGGCCGTATAACTTAATGTCATGTTATTTACTTGGCTGTTATAGACACTACGGTGTATTTACTTAATATTTCATGGCATCTATCGCAAAGGCCTGCCAAAAAACAGTTCACGTCATGCCGACGTTGGTCACAGATCACTATCCTCCAGGTTGTCTAGACTGTAGGCAGAATCACATCTAAAAAGATTTGATTGGGTCATCACAGAATAAATCTTTGAAGTATGCAGACAACACAGGTCTTTGACTAGACGGATCCAACCTAATGAAGAGTTATTGTTTTACATATGGTTAGTATATTATGTTATGGGCCTACGTAGCACAAGACATCGTGCGTGAGTATCCATTTACCCCATACTACGTGCGCATAAGCATTTATAATAATTATGTGGTGATCCAAATTTCACCTTTTCCAGTGTAAATCACAAGTATGATTTGAAGAGTTCACTATTTCAATTCCTCTACCTGCATATTAAGCTAAAGTGCTTTTGATTACATTTTCATTCGACTATTATATAACTCAAAAACGAGTATAACACAAAAATGTATATCTGGGTGAAATGACCAACATAGCTAAGAGCTATTATACTACAACTGTAGTTTAGTGTTGCGGGGTCACTTCTAAAGCCATGTAAAATTACGCCATGGTTAATAATATTGGTTGTTTTCCCGGGTGAAGAATTCTACTGAACCGTTTATCTACAAATATTTTCCACTTTGCTCGTGGGTTATGTAATCGAATAATAAGGTTATGTAATCTCCTTCAAATCAAATCAATTTCATTTCAACAATTAATATTCGAGGTACTGGCAACCAGCAGTTGAAATCAAGGCTATAGTCAAAGGCACATTCTCTCGGGAAGTTTCGATTTCGTGCAGAAAAAGAGAACGTAGCTAATCTTTGAAGGTTCCCACCTTACTAATGTTAAATATCCGAATTTCAAATCTCTAGTATCAAAGCTACAGGCATTAATGGGCCCTAGAAATTACATGCTTAGTTATTCCAATGATTCCGATGATGTATTTATGGTGGCTTCAAGAGTTAACACCAACAGGCATTAAAAATCAATTGGAGAATCTATAGGAGTTTAAGTTGTTAAGATTCACTTAGCTTTAGCTGTCATGGAGAAATGCTAAGTTTTATAATGTCTGTACATGTACGTACCTAAAAGTATGTGAAAGTGCAGGATGAATAACTAGAGTAGACATCTACTCATCTACCTATCATGAACCAACATACACAGTATACCCATTATGTTACCTAGAGAGATACATGCTTACTTAGTTAACGTTGTACACGTTTTTTGTTATCTATCTAAATTGGGCTAACATTTATTAACACATGCCGAACAAGGTAAGTGTATTAGTTAATGAATTGGTTGTTGACAGTTTAGCATCCAGTTTGCAGCCAGATTTATTGAGTTTAATAGCACAGTATTTTGTAACAACGTGACTGCTCTAAAGTAAACCAGTTAAACCACGCTCAGTTGAACACAGTGATGAATATAACATTCCAGAACGAATTTGCCTGCCAGGAGGTAATCATAACGTTCATTACATTTTAGAGGCAATTACACCGTCTCTGCACATGGAAGCAGGAGTTTAAAATATAAAATACCTTTCATCTGATAATCTAAACTTAAATGAACGACGCTTTGGAATTGTCAAATGCGGAGTATTCAATATCCTTGAAATTTCGTATACGAGTCTACTGATTTGGCTAATGCTTCTCGTATCTGCATGACAGCACTTTGATAACTTCGGTTGTATAGCTTTCGCTAATTTGAAATGAAAAATTAATTGGCTCGCTTTTATAAACAATATTACGTAGTAGATGGAGAAACAAAACCATTATAAAAAGGGTGAAGACTTTTCCAACCTCGTAAACAATCATTTAAAACACTATTTCCCACTTCCAGATTTACTTAACGTTTTTTTAAATGTTATCTCCAAGGTGAATTGAATGTTTCCAAGGGCTACGCCCTCAGAGTAAGGTGACGACGTGCTCCAGAAAACTTGGTTTCCGCCAACCAGTTCTTTCCAACCACTTTCTCCCCGATTTCGATTCGGAGAACTGGTTGTGGAAAATCAGTTTTCTGGAGCACGTTGTCACTTTATCCCTGAAGGCGTAGCCGTGGAAACATTCAAATCACTTTGGTTATATTATAACCATTTTTTGAGATTAAGATTAAGGTTGAACTTGAAAGTAATGAAATAGATTGTTTTAATCTTCATTTAAATCATTTCATTTTTTAAAGTGAACCTCCAGAGTCACGTACAGTAATGTTTTTATTATATGTACATTTTTATTCTGCATTTTCATTTGGTCGTTTAGTGCTAAAAATGAAAATATTTTACCGTATTTCTTGGCCTGCAAGTTGAGGAATGTTTAAATATCACCAATTGTGATAAAACTAGTCGGCTAGTTTTTACGCCATTAGTTGTTATTATCATTGGTATTTAGAGCCAATTAATAATTAATTGTTATTAAGCCGGACGTTCGTGATACTCCAGACAATAACTTTAAAATGAATAGGAATAAAGTAAAGAAGGATTTTTTTATTAGTATATAGTAGCCATTAATACAGGTAAAAATGCTGCGAATGACGATTAATCACGTAGTCAGAACATTAAGCTTGATGTTAGAGTTCCCAGTAGGAATTTTACGGTATTGTATGCAGGTATTCTTTAAGACGGAGTGATGGAAAGGAGGCTTTGAAGTTTTAAGTGGCAATTTCTCGAAAGTCCTTGTAGGTAATCTCCAGTTGCACTTGTCGTGGCATTTTGTCCGACTGTAGCCACGGCGAGTAATGTTTGTTTAGAAGGAAGTGGAACGAGTGTGAGTGTTGTTCAGTCAGCGGTGAGCCGACTGGGATGAATAAAATGCAAACCCAGAACAAACAATTCCATGCTCCAAGGAAGTAAACCCTTAAGCAGCTGACACGGGTAATTGGCCTATATGGAACGAATACTAATAAGTCCGCGCTATAATACTATATAACTGCATCTACTAACACAAAGAAGCCACAAGAGAGAGAAGCCATCGTCAATTTCCCTCAGCTCCTCATCATCATCACTTTCAATGCTATAATATCTGATACTTGACAGAGTTTAATCATCTTATGGCTACCTAACTTTCACATGTATCTCCTTTTCCTAAGAACAGCCCAAGACGTACATCTCCCACATTATTGTAGGCTTTCAGACTTTGTGGTTGCCCATTAATGTGCAATGATGCGCCGCTGTAGCACCTCGGCAATCTCTATTTCCTTCTTCACACACCTCCTGTTAAGATTGGTTAACGTGCACATTTCTCTCAAGCATCAATCTACACTCAAGAGAGCACAATGACATTCAAAATGTTATTACCATGATGATTTGGGCAATAGCAAATAGCCGGTTGACCTAAATTCATTTTTTGAAAATCCGTCCACTCCAACTTTCACAGCTCGACATTATTGTTACAAATCTGAATCTTCTGTTTCCCCAGGATAGGATTTATCTCATATTGATACTAAATTGATCGTGTCGCGGGCAAGCTGGAGCAGGAAACCATCTACATCGATGTTTAAGTACTATAGGGACGGCTCAAGACTTTTGACTGGATTGAAACGTGACGTCAATTAATGACAACGTTCTCCGTAATATACAGTTCTTTGATCTGGATTGATCTGCCAAATATTTCTTTCAACCTATGATTAGAGGAGTTGAGATTTCAATGAATCAAATAATCAGCGAGCCAGTAAAGTACGACTTTACCTTGTAAGGTAAAATACAGCTTTGTAGGCATCAGACAACAGGCGACTGAATTTGTAGGAAACCTTAAATAAATTGCCAACCCTCTTGTCATTTAATCATTAAAGTAATCAACACCAAACTATGTTAAATGAAGCATCTTTCGAGAAAATTACAGAACTGAATATAAACAAACATATTTAAATGAATTTAGTTACTCTTGAATGCTCTAATACATATCGAATTTCAATAAAAGTGCTCCACACATTTAAAAAGTGAACTTCAAAAATTCTCTGACGTCCATTTTCAAGTGTCAATATAAATTTTTCCTATGATTTTTTTCAAAGATTTTATTTTAAATTGTCAGGAGTCATATAACCACGTATATATGAGGTATACTGTGACTGATAGGAGACTGGGAGGGATATAATGGCTCTCTTAGACCAGACTGAGAGGGATATCTGTGGTCATAATTATATGATAACTACTGAATGGTAATAGAGAGATTATACTAACACCATCGATTAAAACTAGTTTAATTAGCCTAGGTTTGAAATATTATTAAGATCGGACTTTCTAATCAAAAGATATTGCAATAAAAGGGAAACTCGTAAAAGTGAATTTATGTGATATCTTTTGAATGGGACATCCGATCTTAATAAGATTTCAAAGCTAAGCTAATTAAGCTAGTTTTAGTCGATGATGCTAGCATTATCTCTCTGGCTTTAGTAATTATCATGTAATTACCCCTCCCTGTCTACCAAGGACGTATTGAGGAGGGGACTTCACGAACTGAAGACCCCCCCCCGAAATCCAAGAAAGAGGAATTCTTTTAAAAACAGCAAAAAATTTTAGGCCATTTTCTACTCATTTTCGTCAAAAAATGCCAAAATGACGCTAATTAAATAAATTAGCGTCATTTTGATTTTGTAAATAATTAAAATATCTATTTGAAATGTTAGCCCCGCACTCGAAACTCAGTTCTGTATAAGTGCTTGCTGTCAACCATATATACATATAATATTCATGCTATAAATTATCCTCATTGAGTCAAACTAGAACTATCATTATTGCAGAATTGATTCATTAATTCAATTATGGATTTTTCTGTATCAAAAAGCCTGTGCCAAATGTGAGTGTTTCTGTTCGTATAGTGGAACAGAGTACAGGGACATTTTCGCATCGACATCCAATTCCAGGAATTGAAAACATTTTGAAGCCATAGAACATATAAAAGTAGGATCCGTATTACAAAAGCTAGATACGGGAACATGTCAACTGTAAAATTGCTCTGCAAGTAATGCAATTGTTAGGACATCAACAAACAACGTATTTTACTACAACGGTATACCTAATAAACTCAATAATAATGTTGCGACAGCTGAATGTAGGATGAATGCTACTAAGCGAGTACCTGCTCTGTGAGTACGGAAGTAGGTAGCCAACAACGTGTCTCTTCCTAGATTACTGCACTATACACTCCAGCCAGCAAGGTCTAACTATATAAAAATAATATTTCCTATGTAGAACCTAAGGTACAGACTTGAAAATTGAACAAAAATTAAATTATCCACTACTCATGGGTTTTTATGTTGTCAAACGAATTTCGTGAATGCCGTACATACATGCATTAGAGATGTATTATAATGTGTGTATTACGGGTTGATGTTATACGTGTAGGCAAGTCGAGGAAATTGGAACGTCTACAATCTAATCATAAATGTGTACGCTTTAGCCTGCTACGTACTACTGGTGGGGATCGATTTCCACTGGGTGCCCATCACTGGCTGAAAAGGCGTGTAGTCAACATTTTCGGTTGTTACTTATTTAGTTGCAAATTGCAAGTGAAGGTAGTTCGAGTCCCAAATAGTCAACCATTCAAGTCTCAGATATTCTTATTGTCAGCATTAAGGTACTCTGAAAATTAAATTATCTCATCTTTGATATCTGCTTTTCTGGAAATTGAAAGTGTATCGTTCTCAGCAATATTCATTATCCCAATATACCTATTCATTTCCCAGTTCTGCCTTGTGCTGCTATTGTACCTTCCTGACTTCAATAGGCCTTCGTTGATAGGCTAGTTAAGTAAATGAGCTACGTTCTAGGGGCGACAGACGCTCGCTTTGAATCTTGTCGATGGACGCAAAGTCACAAAAGATTTACTTCCACTGAAGTTTTCAATTCAAATTTTTCTCTTCCAGAGAAATGTGATTTAGCCAACTCCTGGAGACGCACTGAATGAACTCTTCTGCTGTTTGTGCACATCAATTGAAGTCAGAAACAGCGATATTGTGTATAACGAAAAGGGACTAAAAGGTAATACGTGCTGTTTCTGCGGTTGAGACAATAATAATATTCCCTCCCACATTATTAGTACACGCTGTCGATGTATGCGTACGAATATGGCGGAGCCCTGCAGATAATTTAAAAAAGCAATATTTCCATTACCGTCTTCGTTCACACCGAGCCTTACTTATTTAGTTATTTCCAGACAAACGCGCGTCCCAAACTTAATTTGAGCAATATTGTTTGTTTGTGGAGAATAAATTGCAATTTGCGGTATGTTTCGACGTCACTCGACTACTTATCTCCAAATCATCTGCACTCGACAGAGACATGGGGAAGAAATGCTGAGCAAGAAGCATTCGAATAAAAAGATGTCACCACAATGTAAGTAAATTACGGTAGTCGATAGATTATCGCGATATGGCCAAGATTGGTTCTAGCCACAAGGCTGTTGGTTCTTTTGAATTTTTGATTGCTACTGTAATTAATTCTTTTTCTCATTTTCGGTGAAGCATTCGATTTTTTCACCACATGCCTTGTGCATTTAAATCCAAAACTGATTGTCTAGTAGTACGTGGCCTTATCGCATCCCTTGATTATTTTTAGACACTGTCAAACGTTCATGCAATTTTGCTACCAGCGCTTTATCGCATTAAAAAAATCTCATCACGTACGAAAACGTATGTATGCGACATGCCGTGTCGGCGCTTCTGCGGCTTGTTAGACGTACAGACAGATTACAACTTCACAACATCACTTGTTCCATTCCTACACAGCCCAGATGAGTATCTAACACGCTATATGTCATTACCAAAACGAGTTGCTATTATTTGACTACCAGTATACAATTTTCTCTGAAATCATTCCCACAAAATAATGAGAAATGAAAGGCATTCTTTAATGGCACACAGTTGGTGGGTGTTGTCAGGTTGTATATCTATCTATTTACATATAGACACAATATAGGCATACGTAAGCTAATGTATAACGTTCCCATGCCATGAGCACTGCCTTATAATGCAAATGCTTCAGTTACAATGCAAGTGATTTTGTGATATATTGTCCAGTATATTTACTTTGGACAGTAGGAAATGAGTCAATTGAGCAGACATAATACTAATCGATGGCCAACGCGAACATTTAAATCACAAATACCACCTACAAAGGACAATTAATGTCACATTGCATCTCATTAATTGTGAAGCGAACTAAATGTTTTATTTATTTGGCGAGGTAACAGGTAAACATAATTTTCGAAACATTTTCCTCCTGGAACTTCATTGTTTCATATTTACGATACAAAGTGAGAAGTAATAAAATCATTGCGTTAGCAGTATCCTCAATATCTCACAAATTGCTATCAAATTTTCTCGAGAATCAGGTTTTTTATGTTATCGATTGCACATGAAGAAAAAGCTGATGTCGGAAGACTGTAGGTGACAATTTTAAACATTTCAGGAAAGATGTGGGCAACTGTTTTTTGACTCAAAAATAGTTACTTTCGGCCGTCAGGTTCGATTAGTAGTACAAATTCTGATTTGTGAGATAAGTTTGACCAATGAGAAATTATGGCTGTATTCGTATTACGCTGATGACAATTGAAAACTTTATTTAAGTGACTAGATTTAAATTTTCTAGAAATTTGAAAAATTAGCTTGCTTGAACAATTACTATATTGATTAGGAGTGAATTATCACTTTCCTCAATGATGGAATCAAATACTTGTTCGTATTTTGCACATATCTGATGGCCTTGTTGTATTTAATAATGCTCATGGATGCAAAAAAATTAAGTAGCTTAGAGCAAAGAGTAGAGGAGACGGTGGGTTGCTGACTAGTTGGAAAAAGGTTGCATGAATAAGGAAACGGGAAAGTGTAGCAGTAACGAAAGAATGTAGGTTAAGGGAGCCAATGGTGAGTGCCCAAGTAGAGTTGGCCAGGAACGACACTTTTGAATGAAGTCGTGGCTTAGCTCGGTTGGTTGAGTAGGAATTTATGTAGAGATATGAGACAGTAAAATGGTCTGCGGATCCAATTTGTTCCTTACAAATTGGACTAATGTAGAAAGGGAAGGTGAAGTCTCTACTTGTCATCTCAATCTGAAGTTTCCGATTTGGCTCCCATCCATCCATATCCTTTCCACCTTCCACCATAATATGGAACAGCCAACTCATTGTCCAATCCCACCCAAGTCATAACTAACAGTTATATTGCGTGTAAACTTCAAGTACAATCTATTACTTCTATTATACGTACTTCCATTACATTTCATTCTGGACTCCATCAATTGAATGTTTCATGCACTACGTAGACAGAGGCAGCTATTTCTGCTACTTCATTTCTTTCTTTGAGATGCCAAATAGGTATCCCCGCTGAAAGGCAGAGGAAATGTGAATTATTAAGTCCACTTCAAAATGGATGTTGTCGCACTCCGTTCTCCCTTGCCTTAATGCCTTTAAGAATGCAGGCTAGATGTGTTTATAACAATCTTTTGTGGTTAGTGTAAAATGCCTGCTAATCAGACTAGTCAAACTGTTTTGCCAATCTTGCATTATCTTGTTAAATCGTATTAACTAGATTTGTCATTTCCTAGTTGTGGATTTTAGGAAAGAAACTTTTGTCATTAGTAAGACAAAAAACGCCTCTCAATCTTAGCCAGTTTTATTCTCCGTGAAATAAACTATTTTTACTGTCGGAGGATTTAAAGCAAATTAGTTTCTGCTCCCCTGGTTCTCCTTTGGCAAGCCATTTCTATTCGTATGTGGCTTGTCATGGACGGAGAGTTGTGACGATATGGCTACGCTCTCCCTGGGGATAGAACACGCATCTCATCTCACCATTTTAAGGAATGAAGTTCAGTCGGTGAAGAGGAGCTGAGTGCATGCACAACAGAGAGAAAGCAGAGAAAGGAGAAGTGAGTCGAGTTCGTGGTGTACTGGGTGGGTGCCTCGTGCATGTTTTCGAGGAAGCAAAATGCTTGCAAGAATTTCGTATACAAACTAAAAGCTCTCTTTGTGTCCTTGGTAGTCATTCAGAAAACCTACTCTTGAGTCTATAATTCTATGTTATTCCCATTTCTAGAAATGAGTGTAATGCATACTCCACTTGGCTCAATTTCCTCAATTGATAAATGTATCCCATGAAAGCTATTGAGGATTTTGTATCGCTATAGTAGGATGCCTACAGACATGTGGGAGTTGACCTTATTATACTACGTCAACGGCATTTCATTTCATACATTTCAGAAGGAATGAGATTATAGATTTACAAATATTGTGAAAGCTTTTCTCGAATCAAAACTAGGACAAGTTGTTGTTTGAAACTTATAAAGCTTAGAAATCTATTGTAGAATTCATAAAAATACTTTTTCACACGACTTGCAGTAACCGTTTATGTGAGCGTATTCTTCTTCGGAGAATATGCATGGACACCTGTAAAATTCGTTTATCTAAATGAGAAGTTCTTTTAGTCGTTCCTCTTAAATTGGACTATCTTTATTTGTGCTTTGTGTTAAGCAGTTTGTCTTTTAAACGTCTACTGCGTATGTCAAGGGCCCTTTAGATCAGGTGCCTATGTGTGAGGGTGCAAAGTTGTTTCCCTGGAATCGGAACAAGTAGGAGGTATTACATTTTGAAATTGAAGCTGAACATCATATCTTGTTATAAGTAGTACACTGTTTATTAGGTCATTAGCTTTTATAATTACTTTATCATAAGTTAAATTAGTTAGATTTCTCCAAGGAATTCTACCTACTCTTCATACCCACTAAGAGTCAACAAACAAGCCTACTCAGCTACTCAATTTTAGCCTTCTTCATTATAAATGGTTTTCTGTCATCTACACTTATATGTCTTAATGCAAACAAGTAGAAACTTCAATCATACACGCCAACACAAGAACTACACCAAAAAGAAAATCGCGGATCACACGTGTTAAAACACCCGTCCACCGTAATTTTTTTTAGTGAAATCTGTCTATTTTTATTTAGTTGTGTGTGGATGGAATATCGTATTATACTAAATAGTCGGAGACTAAATTTCATTTTGACCGAATGCCCCTTTTAGCATAGCGCTTTAAACTGTTAAAAATTGGCACTGGTCAACATTGTGAAATTTTGGCAGGAAATACTTCTATCATCTCCTAAATTATTAATCAAACAGGAATAATACCTGAAAAAAATTCAGTCTATCTTTAGCAGTAAATTACCCTCTAAAAAGTTTTATAATTTAAAAAAATTAAAGATGCTTAGCTGGCTCCATTCACTATTCATACACCACAGCAATGGCGATTCAAAGTGAGAGAGAGTTTATTCGTTTTTGAGTCTGTGTCAATATACCTGTATAAACCTGTATGCATATATGTGTATGCTTGTATATGTGTTTGTATGTATATATATATACCTGTATGCAGCACGCAAATTAGTTTAGAATAATATGTACGTTCAGCCGATTCCCTGGAATCATGCTCGACCGAGGTCTTCACACCTTCTTAATTATCATAAAATTGGTTTCTCATAGCTATAGTATAGTTTTAAAACACAAGTTACTTATTTATGCATAGGCCAGAACCAGAAGCGACAATTAAAGAGAAAGCGTCATTTACCTCTGTTCTAATGGGGCTTAAGAAAAGTGGACACGAAAATGGAAGCTGGTACAGTACAGCATTGGATTATACCATTATAATAATATAATATACCATATTATACAGCATAATAATTATACTGCAACCAGTTATTGATATTTGTGATAACACCGAGTGGCATGGCAGTTTTTGCTTACATCACATCTCCATTGACAGCCATATATCTGTATATATGTACATATCTCTAGTGACAGTTATTACTTACTTACGGTATCCGTAGTGCAGGCAATTTACCCACAGTATCCTTATAATGACAGTTATAGTATTATATACTTATAATATGGTACCTATCCCATCCCTAGTTGACGTTTACGATTATGACATCTCCATTGACGAGCTTTCCCACACATCGATCAATCGATCCCACGTTTCAATTTCAGCCCAATCTCCAACTTGTGTGTCGAATTATCTTAGGTGACATCAGCAGGTTAAAGGGTAGACGGTTGTCTTAGGGGAAATAGCAAGCATGTATACAGAACTGAGTTTCGGAGGGGGCTAAGATTTCCAATAGATATTTTAAAGATATATATTCGCGCGTACCGCGAAAAATTTAAAAAATTTTTAACGACAATGAGTCAAAAAAGGCCTAAAAAGGCAAATAATTGCGCGGAGCGCGAAATGTTTTGCTATTTTGATAAAAAAATTCCCCTTTTCTTGGATTTCAGGGGGGGCTTTAGCCCGTAAAACCCATCCCTCAATACGTCCTTGGATAATAGTATTATTACTATTACTACTAATGACATAATTTTAATTTTACTCCGATTGTTCACAAAGAGTTTCGCCATGTAGTCTGCTCATCCTGTCATCTCCCCACTACTACTGAGAACATCCGGACGACAACGTGTTTAGAGTTGCAACATTTTGCAAAAGTTTTGGAAGTCATCATGAATCGGTAGTTTGTTCGGGGTGGTTTACCGAGGGATTGTACCTTTATTTCATTTAGTTAAGAATGATCTACCCTGTGTGCAAGTACAAAATACATTATATTGTAGTTCTATCTAATGAAAGTAGTGTGTGCAGAGAAACAGTCAGGCGCGTGTAGAATTCAGACAAGAGAAATATGAAATATCATCAATCGGACAATTTCCGAAGAATTTTACTTTTACGTGTTCCTCTTCCCGTATCGTATATTTGGTTGGCCGTGCAGAATGGCGAATGACATTGAATTTAGTGGCTTTGCAAAGAGATCAATCATTCACAGGGACCTCAGCTAAATTAACTTAGCGGCCGCAGGAGTAAAAGGCAGAGACTGCCTGGGTGACTTTGTCTTTTATCATTCGCTACTCCGAAGATGTACATTAATTCTTAGGCTATATGTCGTCCTTGAATATAAGCCGGGATTCCATGCATGGCTCTTCCTACTAGACCCTTTCTTTACCCAGCCAACTTTGTATGGAGATTGTTACAGAGTATCATGTGTACGTGCTATTCGTCTTATAGTCCATAAATTAGGATCCTTGCTTTTTCTTGGCACCGTTGGATAAGACTTTTTCTGTACCAAGAAGCACAACAGTATCACTAAGTCCTGGAATAAATGTGCTTTCCCGTTTTCTGAAGCTTGTGTTTTGATATTTGACTTCAACCTACCTTTTGCCGCTTTGCAGAGGTCAAACATTACGAATCTTAGTTTTTCTATTTGTTTATTTCCAGAAATCAGTATTTTTTACATTAATGTGCACATTTTAGATTTCAGTCCTACTTTCATACATCTCTGATTAAATTGAAGCTATTTACATGTCAAAGTTAGTGGTTTAGGCTTGCTTAAGATATTTGCTGGTGATAGTGGGTTATGCTTAAAAACTGAAATATTTCGCTTGTAATGACAAATATTACCCTTTTGGAATTATTTGAGCAAACTTCCGCATTTTATAAGCACAAGGGCCTTGCTTATTTTTCCTATTAAAACTTTCCTGAAAGATGGAACCCTGCCCTTCAATAGTCAGTTTCATAGCTCTCGAATACATGGCAATATGACAGTGACGAGGGATATAATATTGTAATATCAGTTTTCTCTTGACAAGCACAGAATCTTTGCTTTTCTGGAAGAACCGTTCAAAAAGAAAATGTCATTTTGTTTTGTCATGTCCCCTAACATTCTATTATATAACGGTTTCCCGAATGGCGATTTGATTTGCTGTTTGACTTGCTGCACCCCAACAAGACAGTCCCGAGAGAAAAGTCTGTTTCTTTTAAAAAAGAATTTCCAGTGTCATCTGATAAATGACATTTATAAGGACATAACCTTCTTTAGTTGGGTTTGTACTGCAGAATAGTTCAGTTGACAACCGTGTTAGGATTTTAAGATACCTGACCATCGATACTTTCACCTTCATGCCTAACTCCCTACAGTGAAATAGGGAGAGAATTTATTTTATCGTCTTTTACGAGGTCTTATTTTTTGTATAATAGGGAATTATGCGCCACCAAGGACGTATTGGGGGGGGGGCTTTATGGGCTGGAGCCCCCCGCCCGAAATCCAAGAAAAAACGATTTTTTCTCAAAATATGCCAAAATTTTTCGCGCTACATGCAAATACATATAATGAAAATATCTATATAAAATGTTAACCCCCCCCCCTGAAACTCAGTTCTGTATACGTGCTTATGCACCACTTACATTTACTCTTTACATTTAAAATTTCTCTCAAAAATTAAAAATATTTGCACAGCAAGTCAACGTTTGGCCATTAATTTAATTTCGACAAAAATTCGGGTGAATATCTATAATAGACATGCACATTCATTCGGCCCTCCAGAAATAGAGTTCAAAATGGTCTCACCCTATAATAATTAGCCTATAATTCCTAAAAAATTTTCCAAAGAAGCCTAAAAGTCGTAAAAATTCTTACAGTCTTAGAGTTCTCTGGAATCTCCTTTAATAACATCAGCATTAATTTTTTTGCACCTATGGCTACGAAGGTTGATATAATGCATCGCAGCAGGCCTCGTGAAATCCGACAACTGGGGTATAGAGTGAACTGGCCTGAGAAACTGTTACTGGTCCAAAAAGGAAAAGGTGATTTGTTCCAATGACAAAGGTGAACTGTTCTAATATTATTGCCTTTGAAAATTGTACTTATTTTAATTAATATCAGATATTGTATACATTAAAGATGTCCATTGTAAACCTTTACATGGGAGAAAACAAGTTGTACTTAGCACCGAAGCTCAGAACCTATGTCACTTTTTCTTTGGAACAGATCACCTCTGACATAGGAACAGTTCACCTTTGTCATTAGAACAAATCACCTCTACATTTTTATATGTAGTGGTTGCAGCAAGATCACCTACATCCGACAATGGAAGTATACAATCAATTTAGGTAATTCAGTAAATTTAGTAGTTGGTGCATTCGAGAATGCCTTAAACTTGACACTGAGTTGATATAGACATCGTTATGGAGCTGCGTAGAAAATAAATCTACAGATTCCAAAGTTCAATGGACAATGAAGAACAATCGAATAAATAAATAGAAATTGGAAATGTTTATGTGTATTTAGAGACCTACGTTGAAAATAATTGTTCCTTCATTCAATACCCGTTAACAGATTTGCTTACCTTAGCATATTAATTACAGGTACAATTTGTTAGAATTAATAGTACTTGTCAATCGAAAATAAATGCCTGTTATTTAGATCGGGTATTGACACCATCTACTAACAAAACGTAAATGATACGGTGTAGCAATGTTGTACACTTATTGTGCATTTTGCTGAGTAAAACGTATGATTTAAACACAGTGCTTATTACAATCTTTACGTAATATTTGTTCCCGGTGAGATATTTCTTTTATTCATATTAGGTGGTTGTGCTGCTGCAGAAGAAGAACTTGAGGCAGTGGGCATCCAAGTAGTACTACTGTACTACTATTTGTTTTGGCGTATGACAGTTCCTCTTATCTTGAGACTGTTATTGTGAAACTGCCCAGAGCTCTTCTTCTTTTTCTCACTCACTCAATCATTCAGTTCCATTCACCGAAACATAAAAGAATCACATGGATTGGAAAGGGTTGGATTCTTTGTTAGGAATTGACTTGTGATTCTTAAGTCCGTCGTTTGTATTATTTCCGCTGCTGTCCTTAGGGATTAGATCTCCATGTATTGTTTACTCGTCCAGTTCCCCTCCTCTCTATAAATTGCAACAAGAAATATACACAATACTGATGTACAGTCAAAAGTCAAAATCCAAAACTTTACCACAAACTAGTGTACAATACAAACCTCTGATACTATACGGTATACAGGACAATGCACTATAATATGCAATCTAATATAATATATACCACCCGACCCTAGACCCGAAGGTCTTGTGACTTATATAGAAACATTCTGTCCTAATTTAGGCCATGTCCATTAGGATAATTTTCACCCGTGTCATTTCATACTATCTCGCTTAGTGCATGAAAAGTCCTGAATACTGGCGGGAATATTATGGGCTTTTATGAACGTAGTCGAGTCTGATGATAGCGATATTCATGTATCTAAATGTACATATCTATTAGCCTATGGTCGATGTCACGTGGGACCTTGGGAGCATAACCTTCCCAGGTCTCTTACTATTGGGAAGACTGCTTCCATGCACATTGGGTACGATCGAGAACAATATGGCCATACATAATATTTAGTTTCATATGGTCCCATCCCTTCATACACACTGTGCTATAATATGGTCATCGCCTCCTAGCTCATTCTCTGTGATGCAGCCTCAGAATTAACGTTTGGTTTTCCTCGCTACCAATTTTTGTTAACCATCTCAGAAAATAAGTCACGTAAAACATTTTGGCACAAAATTGATGGACAGAAGTGTCAAAAGATAAATAAATAAATAAAGGGTAGTTGATATACAACTTTTTGGGCAATTGCTGAATACTTAATGTGATAAATATGCTCTTTCCCTTGAAATGACAAACAACTAAGTTATTTTATATTCTTTAAGGCCAAATAGTTGCACCGTCTGCATGGATGAAATGGGAAGGCTGCGGCTGTTTTGTTTTTTCCATCTACTAAGTAATGTCCATGGTTCGTGAAACAGGAAAGGGAAGATGCAAACAAAGTCAAGCTCCCAAGTAATTTGGTCCCTTCACTTTCAGACTTTCTCTTCGCTCAATTACGATGTTTGCTGTCATTTTTTCTTTCCTACGGCACATTGCTTTCTTGTGAATGAACAACGAATTGAATGTATTATGTTTGCTCTCAGCTTCTACTCACAGCGTAAATAAATATAGAAAAGTCAATATTTAAAACGATGTACTTGTTTATGATTGCAATTATAATAGAGGGTAGTTCTTATGTAAAAGTATTTATTTACATTTGCATTAATATTACAGATTATATTTATTTACATAATCAAGTCTTAATGCACGGTTCTAATTAATTATTAATCTAATTAAATCAGAAGACAAATATTGTATTTTGCATAATAAAATACTATTGCAACATGTAAAAATACAGCGACTGTGCGCTGTTAACGAAAGGACAGAGTAAATTTGAATTTTAGCGCGTTGTCAGCTCGCTTGACCCATGGAGACATTATTACTAAATAATACTTTCGAAATCGAGTCGCGCATGCTGGGGGCTACTTTTTATTAAACACATCTTGGCATTACCACATAACTCTATATGTTAATAAACCACAGAGGAGCAATTTTAGGCAATTTTAACAGTCTCCTGATAAACTGATTTTGTAATGATATAAACTCTTTAATGTATCGTAATCTCCATATGTTTGCACAATGACTGGTAACAGATTGAACAAGTGACTCGGATATAAGGTACAGGGGCTCTTAATATTAGCAATCCTAGCTTTATAAAATAAAGTAAACAATTTAGTATTTCCCATTACTATATTCCAGGTATCCAGAAGAGATCTTTAAATCGAAAACTTCGCTTACTCCAAATGCAACACGGAAAAAGCATTGTACAGTGGGATTGTGTTGTTAAACACACTCCACATTTTCTTTTTTCTCCGTTGCTAAGTGTGTTTGTGGTCACTGTTGGTAAGTGAAAGCACATAAGTGTAAGGAGAGTTAGCTTGGGAGTTTCATGTTCTGTCAAATAGGTGTTTGTGAATATCAATGTTATTATTTTACTACCAAGAAGTAAAGAGTTAAGGGGAGTTGAAATATTATTTTATTTACGCATGAGTTACTTACAAACTCTTATAAATCTAAGTTCGATTCTTTCCTTAACAGTTCAGAATTCGATATAAAGTCTGCAGGGTGCTACTGCTACTTCTGCTTGACCTTGCTAAGGATGTTCTAGATCAGGGTTGTGGATAGGGAGATTTGAGGGTTGGGGTTTTGTGGCAAAAAAACCCGACCCACTTCACTTAAACTCCTGGGTTTATCGGGGTTTTTTTTACGAAACTGACGATAATTTACTCCATCTAGATATGCAAAGTATACTATTTTTTTATAATGCTATTCAAAAACGTAAATAAATATATAATCAGATGAAAATAAATCATTGTTTGTACGCTTTTACTTGCAACAAAAATGTCTCGTGATGACTACATATTACTGCTTTGTGTATATTTTAATCGTTGTGAAGATTATTAAAATATATTTTTGTATAAATGGTAGGTTGTATTTTAATTATTCTCCTACATAATCATTATGTACTGCTTCGCAATTAAATCTCCTCATTAATGATGGAATTTTAAACTCGGTTTAATCAGTAAGATATTGTAATGCATAGTTATTCTCAGTGGTTGTTATCAAATAGCAATTAAGTGTAATAAAGGGACTCAACAATACTGTATGTGTGCGATTAAAACTGTTGAAAATTGAAATTATTATCCTTCAATTTCTGTTTTTATAGATGTAAATAATAGTAGTTGCAGGATTACACGGTTACTGTTATTGTCAGATGTAGTTTTCATGTATGGTATGAGTATGGCTTGTAGTTTAGTTATATAAAAAACCCTCAAACCCAAAAACCCCAGGGTCGAGTATTTTTTCTAAAAAACCCCTGGTTTTTCGATACCTTGTTCTAGATTCGATGGAACCAGTCCTAACAAGTACTTTCTCCTCTGTTTCTGCATAACTTAAGTTTTATGAGTTGACACAGACATTTCCTCTTTTGATTCAGACATTTGTCTACCAATTTCACGCCCAGTCTCGAATTTTTGAGCAAATGGCGTGATGGCATATTTTTGCATCCTGACACGTTTGCCTGGATATTTTTATCTGTGCGCATTTTTTCACACCGAGCGAATTTTTTCTTGCTTTCTTGAGTCAGTAAATATTGAAGCAATCAAAATTGTTCTTTTCCTTGCAGTTTACTAGTAATATGTCAACTACATGGATAGAAAATTTAAAAAGCGTATTGACCATAGGTAATTTTACGAGGTGAGGTCATCTAGGATCAAGAAATTAGTACTGCCTCCTTTACTATTACTGTTGAATATTCCACATATATCCGCATGCTGCACCCAAATTTATTTTGGTGGAAATGTCAATAGATGAGATTGAGACAATGTCGCATATTTTTACATCTAATAATGTGGAGATACATAAGTACTCTATAGCATGCATAGTTTGATATTAATATGTCGTCCATTTTAGTCGACGAACATGCCTGCCTAGGTAACTTATTTTAAAACCCTGTCGGTTTTGTCTCATTTCTTTCCCTATGAATGAAAAGCCTCTCGCCATAATCGGGTTTATTCTGATAACTCGAGCGATATAATGTGTGTCAATTCAATTTGTACGATAATACATTATTCTAGTATATCAAATTTAATAATTCATGAATGTGATGGCAATAACAATTATGTATTTGCTGACAATGGGTGAACCGTGGTAACTACATTTAAATTTTATAACCATTACGATTGTATAAATCACCTGAATGACCACATATAATTTTCTTTCCAACAGATCCGGATGCCGTGATAACTCCTGCAGGACCACAAACGTCGGCAACATCAAATAACCCCAGCGACAAAAACTCGGAAAAGAATGGCGATCCGAATAACAACTACCCGAACCCAAAAGTTCCGTTGACCTTATTCTTGAGGGACTGCTCCGATAAAAAGAAAACGAAGGATGTTTGTGAGGTGAGTCCCATGGCTTCAGCTCAATCAGCAATCAGAAGTGCATTAGAATATCTTGGGCCGTCCACAAGGCTAGGAATCAGCCATAAAACTAAAATCAGAGCTAATCAAATTTCAAAGGATACTCCCGGAATACTATTAGAATTGTATTTATTTTGCAAATCAAGCTAGCTAAGTAAATATTTTTACTAGACATACGGGAGTTTGCGGAGAGTCGAACTTCTTCTGCGATAAACAATAAAAATAGGTAGAGTTCCCAGAATTATTAATTTCCTTGTGAGTGCAGACATTATTTATTGGAGGAAACTTTAGTGAATTGGGCTAGTTGCTAAGTATACACACCAGTCGTCTTCCTGTGTGTTTTCGCCATGCAATGAAGGTAAAATAAAATGTCAAAGTTGCAAAAAGGTTTGCAAGAGCGAGTCGTCCCATTTCGATGAACTGTAGTCGTCTCATTAAATTCTTGAGAAGTAAAATTGCCAACGTAAGTGGTAGTAGAATGAAGCATATAATTTGGCTGGCTGGTATGACATAGTGGCTTGTGCGTGGCAGTTGTACTATTGTGCAAGTCTCGTTCTATCTACCCAGGTATGCCTAGTTACATGCATACAGTCCATTCGCCAACGGAATAAATTGAGCAGAAGAGGGAAGTCGACAACACAAATCGTAGGTCTTCCTGCTCTAATATATAACGGAATGGGCGGAGGAGGGCGAGCCGCAATGCATGGAAATTGAATTGTAATGGGAATGGCAAGCCCAGTTCTCCATCGCATGGCGTCACTTCCAACAATAACAGAAAAAGAATAGGAAACAGATAAACATTATATGGAGATTTAAATGTAACGTAATGCTCACATTTTTCCTCTTTTGGCCCTCCATCCATTTCACGGATTTCACGGACCTTCTATGCGTACATTTCCTAAGATTAGTGCTACACCTATCCGCCCATAACCCTTGGCTGTGGCATCCAACCTGCTTATCCCAAACACTTTATTCTGCTTACAAACATTATAATCCAAATGTTCGCAGAAAAGCTTCCCTCCTGAAATCTGAACTCTTAATCTACATAATCTTCACATTCCTATTGCAAAATACTTGTCCACGAACGATTTTAAAACTGTCAAGCAAAATGTTTAAAACTATTAATTAGTATTTCCAATAAGGAAAGGTTTACTGAGTCCTGATAATTTAGCCCTGGGAGCATTCGTGTGTATTTAATGCATTTGCACCCATAATTCTGTTTGTTGTTTCCAATCTGCGTTTTTAGTATTTATAAATTCATCCCAATTCCGACATTTTAATTTAATTGTACGCCGTTATTATCTGTTTCTTTATACTTCAGTACGCATTAGTTTAAAAATTCAACTATTATACCACCTTAAGGTGGGCATATTGCTCAAAAGTTCCTGATTCAAGGATGATGGTGAAAAGTAAAGAGATAAGCTTATGCTTATTATATAATCTGATTTTTCTATGGAACCATAATACCCTTTAAAAATACTTTCAAAATTCCAGGTTATTTGAAGTTGGAGAACTGAATTCGAGAAATATATTTCGATTCTTTTTTATGGTTTGGGATGAAACTGCGAAAGAAGCGACTTGAGGCGCTTTTTATTCCATGCACTTTCTAGACTGTTTGTGATGTGGGGGCCTTTCATCTCTTCCTTTTCTGGAATTATCTGTTTGACCTCTGCTTAATGCTTCAATGACGGTGTAAAATACCAAAAGAGTATGCATAGGAAAACATTTATATGTCAAAGTTAATATCAAGGGAAAGTTTGATTCAAAGCATCAAATATGATGCCTGGCTTGCCGTGTGACACATGGCACCCGATTTCTTGTTTCAGGTAAGTGGTTGGAGAAAATGCCTGCATAATTAAATGCTTCACATCATACGGCATTATGCACATCGAACATGATTCATTCAGATCCCATACGGGACGTTTATATAAGAAGTGCGACAAACAAGCTTTGATATAATTATATTCTTCCCTCATAACCGTAATGAGGATAAAATGGTTGGGTACCTAATGCCTGCAACTGCACGTATAATAAAGGCTAATTATTTACTCTTCTCAGTTGGTATTCCAACCTGTATGTTCATTGTGCTTTGAAAATGAATGGGTCCTCTTTACATTATGCAGATTGTCTCCAAGCAGTCGCAAATATTTAACATCCCTTCTTGCTGATAGCATTAAAATATTCGTGAGACTTAGAGTGAAACTTTGGAAATGCATTCTTGTCAATTAGCACTAATTTAATAGGATTTAGTAGTGA
Organism: Tomocerus qinae; assembly: GCA_020055645.1. Lineage (NCBI taxonomy): Eukaryota > Metazoa > Arthropoda > Collembola > Entomobryomorpha > Tomoceridae > Tomocerus > Tomocerus qinae. Next base: position 2,238,065 of record CM034548.1, on the reverse strand, counting down.
ATATCCAAAGAAAGCTGTAATAATGTCGTCTGTTGTTTGATCCTATTTTAACAGAGAAAAAACTTCAGTGGAATGCACTCAGAGGAATGTTTCTGTCTCACTGACTTGTGTAATGGAGAAAGTGGATCGTTGGGCTTGTGGAACGGGCGTACTGGAGTGTTATGGATATTACCTTTCATTGTCATCGGACTCCCGACTTTCCTCGTCAACTTCATCAGCGCCAGTGGGTTTAACTAAGAGAGAGAGAGAGGAAACAATTGGACCTCAAGAGAGCGACGAGACGACGTCTCTTGTGACTTAACTTTAGGCCACTATGTATAACAATTATGTAAATTTTCAACAAAACACATACAGATTAAATTACTTTGTTTCCTACTACATGATGCCATAATGTAAATGCAGATACTTAGTGTAGAGGAGAGTAGGCCACAGAGATTGCGACTCTATCTGTGCAATGGCTACAGGTAATGTCTCTCTTTCTGGTTAATACCACGTAATTAAATTATACACAAGCATTTCTAATGTATACATAGCTTAGATCCTACATGTACCCATCCTCAATAATGTAATAAGTGTTGTAGAGTTTCCTGCTAAAAACAGTTGAGCATCCATTCCTTGTCAGAGCCGCCAACAACTATCACTTATGTAGAATATCCACTTGAAATATAAAATGCCAGTCAGCATATGAGGTGACTCGAAAAAATCCTTCGGGGGAATCTCACCTACAAAAAAGAAATTTGTACAGTAGCCTATTTTACAAAAACAGTTAAACCAAAGACTACGCCTTTGGTTATCCGACAAATGTAATCATTTTCGACATCCAAAATATTGACATTTTAACGACAATTTTTGCAAATTGCATCTAAATTTCCATAAATCCTTAGACATTTTTATGTCAGAATTTTTACCGAAATATAATAATTTTGTAGCCTTTGGAAGTTCTTGTAACTGAGAAGCACTAAAACACCTCAAAATATCCTGGAATTCATTTAGAGGAATCTTTTTGCTAAGATAATTTAATAATACTTATTTTTATGCCCATTGGTTGATGAGCGACTAAAATGAGACCGTTCATCTTCAGTCAGCCATTTCCTGTATTTGATAATCATGTTGTGAAACTCTAAATATACATCTGGTCAAAAATCTTAACTGTATGAATTGCTATAAATTGTGTATAAAATATAAGCATGAACATCATTTAAATGATTGCTAATAATTAAGATCACGGCTCACAGTAAGATAATTGTTAATAGAATTACATTAGTATAGTACAACTACACCCCATCCTAGCATTATCTATAGAAATATACAAATTATATAGATGCCCATGAACAGAAATTCATGTACCTACTTAGCAATGTAGTTTTAACTGAAATACTCTATAAGATACCCAAATTAAATGTGTACAATTACTGTTTAAAGGAAGGATAGCCAATTTAGTGTTTATTCGTTAGATGTACTTTGCCCTAATTTTTGAAAGGATAAAGACGTTGTATTCTTCATTCCCATCCGTAAACATTTTGTATATAATTTCATATTCCTTTTTGTGTACACGACTGCTCAGATTGCACAGCATTGGTACATTAATCATTGATATAATCGCCATTTGCAGGAGCATTTGACAGAAGAATCTTGCTCCTCATTTGCATATTTATAGCATTCCAACTTCTGCAGCCAGATTGATATTAAGGATGTTTTAAAATGTGTTAATCTTTATTAATACTATTCATCTTTATTAATACTACACACATTTATCGATTTTCATATGCATAGTTGATAATGATAAACCATCATGGCTAGTTTATCATTCACTTTGTACAAAGTCTTCGGAGGGGAACGAGGGACAGAAGACGCTTCTAGTTGTAGATTTTGACAAAGGTGAACTGATAAGCTCGGTCGGCTAGAATTTTCTATGCCTAGCTAGCAGCCCATTTTTTACAAAGCCAAGATCGTCAGAACGGCCAATCACAGCTCCTTCCTGCTGACTTTTATTATGTACTCCATAAAATATCAGACTTTCACTATTACTGTAGCTAAATTGTATCTTACCTAGATAGAAAATAAATGCATATTGTAGCAAGGCATTAATTGCCAGACCGCATTACGAAATACCCAGATAGGTGTTTGCTTAGAACTGTCAGTTCGATTTTCATACTTTCTGTACATGTATGCAGACCAGCCGAATATGCTTCAACTTTAACTGAGTGGTCGAAACTCTGATCTCCGCAAAATAATCCTGGACCAATAATAGCTGCAGACGCCGAGTTCCTTTGTAATCCTTTAAAACCCACAATATCAAAAACATCAAATGCCAAAAATCCAGAATCCTATCAACCTATTCCTCATTTTCAAATGGATGTGCATTATTGCAATTTCTTTAAATGGCACGGGTATGGAATCTTGCTAAGGCACACAATATTTAAGCCTCAACAGTAATCAACCAATGTCACCTTACTTTCTGAGTGACATTTAACACCTGCTTTAGGATTCGCGAAATCTTCATATCTCTAATAGCACTGAGTGCAGTACCTAATACTTTTGAAATATAAATTCTCTGATCTTTCCTCTAATTGACCTAATCGTTTGGTTTATTAAAATAAATTTTGATTTTATTGTTAAAGGTGATTTTAATTGTCAAGTATAAAATGAATCTGGCTGCAGAATGGTAAATGAAATTCATGTAGGGTTGAATACCTACCACAGGGGCAAATAGCCTGCTTAAAACTGGACCAGGATTGAACTGTTACAGATTGGTGATGTTTTTATTTATTTAATTCTGGCTTTAAATAAAAATGACAGCTTTTATAGTTAGACATCTTTGTCATTGAATGGGTCTGTAAAGATAAAAATTGCTACATTCCCTTTTGAAATATGCATAGTGGTAGGACTGACTGTTACATCCATAAAACGGAAGCGTCGTCCCAGAGTCGCTGTTTCGAAAGACCTTTGATGGGAGTCATACATAGTATTTGCATTTTGTGCAATTAATTGCTAATAAATGCTTAATTAAGTTCAACATCTTTGATGTAACTATAACTTGGGAAATTTAAATGCGTTTCCAGCATTTCGAGTTAAACGAAATTGTCCAAACATTTATATTTTCCTATATAGGTAAAAATATCGATCAATATTTGCAGGAATTATATCCTCATTGTAAATAATATCAGTGGTATTTGGTCCATTTGGCTCATAATCTATAAGATGTTGAACATTATTAATCCTTGTATTCTGCTATGCCCCGTGCAAATAATTATGCTTATTAATATTATGATTCTTTATAAATTGGTACTGTTAACAATAATAAATATTAATTCCATATCTCTTATTCCAAATAGTTTTGATTATACGTATCCTCATGCAGTATGGACCAGTTTTCAGTGGCATTAGGTGAGCCCAATTCCATACAAAGGGTAAACTTTTAGAGGGCTGTAAAAATAATTATTTAGGCAGTAAAAAGAATTTTATTAGGCAGTTTTTTTAAGGCAGTAATTTTAATCAAGTGGGGCAGTAAAAAACAATTGCGATAGGCAGTAGAACCAATAATTAAGGCAGTAACAAAATAATGATATTTATATAGTTAAATGAAGGATTATTTCAATTATAGGCCACTTCTAGGATTAATTCAATATGAATTCAATGTCAGTATTTAAGGTAAAGTAATGAAAGTATCAGTGTAATCAAAATTTATGGTTTCACGAGTGCTTTAGATATGCCTGGAGGTCGTCTTCGTTTAATTGCAATCAATATCTGCTTAACAATGGGTGGAAGGAAATGTGAATACCTAATACGTACCTTGATTATTTTGGCAATGGCAATGATGTGTTTACATGTATAAATCTTTTATGAAAGAAACGGACATGTGCATAGTGAATTTTTATAATTGTCAGAGGTGTGAATATAACATGACATATGGAAATTTCAGATGACAAAACACTTCAAAAGTTTTTCACTTTTTACAGCGATTAGGACTCGTGTAAGCGCTGATTACGAATGAAAACATTTTTTCTGTTAGTTATTTTGAACAAAAAGACAGGATATATGTTGCAGTTTAGTTTATATGTAGCATCACGGACATGCTTTCGGTATTTGACAAGCTTAAGTAGCCTTTTACTAGACATAAGCACCTTAAAACAGGGTTATCTTCGTCACGAGTCATACAGTCCAAAATTTTAAGTGAAAATGTTCTATTAAAGCACATATAAAAAGAAATTTTTTGGTACTGCTTTTAGGATTGGTTCTACAGCCAATTGCATTTGTTTTTACTGCCTTTCTAATAAAAGTTTACTGCCGATTAAAAAACTGCCTAAAAGATTTCTTTTTACCGCCTAAATAATTATTTTTACAGCCCCGTAAATTGGTACCCCCATACAAATTGGTAAAAGCTGTATTAAAAGAGAATATGAATAAATGTTGAAAGAGTATCTCTCTATTAAGCAAAGTTATTAAATTACAAAAGATAGAGTAATGAATTGGGATGTATCATAATAAGTAATATTGGCTCCAAAATTTTACACAAGGCCGTCTATATAAAGTTGGTACATGTTCACCGTAGGTACTAAATCCGGTATTGTGACAGTGACGGAAATTAAATGTTCATGCAAAATTAAATATTATCTTAACAGTAAACATCAATATAATAATATGTAAAAAGGTGCACTACGTAGTATACAATAGGCACGCAATTGAAGATTTCCAAGCTTTGAATAAAAACCATTTAATTTAAAAAACTAATCTCATATCTTACAGTTGCACAAAATACGTTCATAAAAATAGTAATATTATGCTACAAATACATAACATATGATCCACAGATATGCATGTTTAATAAATACCAGGACAAAGGAATGCGAATGACGTCATTACTTTTTCTCAGATTTTTCAAACTTTTCACATCTTCTTCACACCTTCATGAGCAAAGTGGCTGTTTCCCAACAATGCTGATCTCTATGGTCTGATTCCACACTGACTAGCGATAAAAGCATTTATTATTATTACTAGCTGAATCCTAGCACACAAAGTGTGCTAGAAAATGTTGAAATCAGTAAATTTCTAGCGACTGCGCATTGGCCCGAACCGTTGATTGGACTCAGTACTGATAGTCTAAGTCTAGTCCTTGCTCATTAATTGCAAAATATTACCCTTACTCATTAATTACAAAATATTACGGACAAATATACAAACCTTAATACCAGAATGGTGAAAGAATTCCATGCGCATGTCCCACTTTGTTTAAAAGATTATGTTTATGTAGAGTAAAGAAGATTATTACTCTACTAGTTGAATCCTAGCACATAAAGTGTGCTAGAAAATGTTGAAATCAGTAAATTTCTAGCGACTGCGCATTGACCCGAATTTCATAGACCGTTGATTGAATTCAGTACTGATAGTCTAGTCCTTGCTATTAATTACAAAATATTACGGACATATATACAAACATTTATACAAGAATAGTGAAAGAATTCCATGCGCATGTCCCACTTTACGTTTATGTAGAGTAAAGATTATGCCTATCATCATTTATTTCATCCAACGACCTGAATAGACTTAAACATGTTATGGTAACTCGGTGTCGAACAATTAAGAACTTCGTCGACCTTGTAAATCGTGTTGGGAAATTGACCACTTATTTGAGTATTCACCGGGTCAAAACGGTCAAATTAAAAAACTGCAATCAACTAGAAACTACGTCATGTGACTAGAAATGAAGTGTTTTATTTATTCCAAATAAAAAAATTTAGAGCTTCCAAATTTCAATAGTTTAAATGTGGCACGCCAAAAGGGTGATTCAAGAATACATTATACGATATTTGACCTTTTTGGCCGCTTTTTGGATGTGTTTTGACCGGACCATTTTTATCGTTGGTGTTCAAAACGGTTAACCACTTGTCGGGTACACATAATTTGTGTTGACAGTCCATCAAAGGAATAAAAGATGATAGCATGTAAGGTATTCTATCTCTATGACCAGTAATAGTACTAGTCATTAGCTGGTCGTGTGAAACACCCAAACACTTTATAGTTAAATAGCAATGTTCAATTTATCTGTCGTTTGAATAGTATTTCTCTTTTCAGCGATCTTGGTCAGCTCATTTATAATGCTATTAATTGCTTTTTGTTTGTATTAGGATATTCATTTTAGTTTTCTGAATAGACCTCGAGAACAATAGGATTAAAAGATAACAACACAATGAAAGCTCTCGCTCGACTCGGCTCACCGAGGTATATGCGTACCTAGTGAAAGAGTGCACACTGTGTCTAATCAAGTGGACTAGCGGACATAATGGCGCAATGTATTCAGTAATGACTAAGGACTAGGAGATGGTTGAAGAGCATGAATTAAACATTGTAAAGTAGCACACAAATAAATAAAACACAAAACACTCGAAAATTAAACAATTAAAATTTATTTTTAAATCAGCAGTCTTAAAAATTATAAAAGCGATTTGCTTCGACAAACTTGCAAAAAAACGACCTTTTCGTATAACTGCGAGTTGCGTCGACAAACTCGCACAAAAAATGGCATTTTCGTATAAGTGCGAGTTGCGTCGACAAACTCGCACTAAAAATGACATTTTCGTATAAGTGCGAGTTGCTTCGACAAACACACTAAAAAAATGACATTTTCGTATAAGTGCGAGTTGCGTCGACAAACTCGCACTAAAAATGACATTTTCGTATAAGTGCGAGTTGCGTCGAAGCAATTCGCACTTACACGAAAATGTCAATATTAAGTGCGAGTTTGTCGACCAGGGTTACCAGATTTTCTTCAGCCAATTTAAGTATCTTGACCAACAAAAGCCATTTACCAACCCACGCCCTTCGGGCGCGTCTTAGTAAATTCTTTCAAATGTTATACAACCGCATTTGGTGCTATCATATGTGCACAGCTAACAACGGTTTTTTGAAAAAAATGAAACAAAAATAACGTAAATAATGTATTTTGAAATTAATATTCGTGCATATTAATACAGACTCTGTATTAATATGCACTGTATTGCAGAGATAAGTGAGGATATCGTAAAAAGGTTAAGTGACATAGTTGAGGTTGAGGAAAAGAAGTTTGCTTTTATCCTCCACTGATTAAGGATTAATGGATTACCATCGAAATTGACAGAGATTTTTGACAATTAAACTGGATCCGTCGAGAAAATTTCGACATTTTAACTTATTTGAATCATTTAAGTATATTTAAGTATAATCTAAGTATTTTAAAATACTTGCAAGTATTTTAAGTATAGGGTCTAATTTAAGTATTATACTTGCCATTTAAGTATACCTGGTAACCCTGTGTCGACGCAACTCGCACTTATACGAAAATGTCAGTTTTTAGTGCTAGTTTGTCGAAGCAACTCGCAGTTATACGAAAATTTCATTTTTGTGCGAGTTTGTCGACGCAACTCGCAGTTATACGAAAAGGTCGTTTTTTTCAAGTTTGTCGAAGCAAATCGCTTTTATAATTTTTAAGACTGCTGGTTTAAAAATAAATTTTAAATGTTTAATTTTTGAGTGTTTTGTGTTTTATTTATTTGTGTGCTACGTTACAATGTTTAATTCATGCTCTTCAACCATCTCCTAGTCCTTAGTCATTACTCAATACATTGCGCCATTATGTCCGCTAGTCCACTTGATTAGACACAGTGTGCACTCTTTCACTAGGTACGCATATACCTCGGTGAACCGAGTCGAGCGAGAGCTTTCATTGTGTTGTTATCTTTTAATCCTATTGTTCTCGAGGTCTATTCAGAAAACTAAAATGAATATCCTAATATGCCGGGCAGAACAATGAGCTGTTAAGAAATCTTGACTGGGCCCAGTCACGTGGGAGACAATAAGCCACCCAATCGGCATGGCGAGTAGTGTATTGTTTGTCAGTCACGATTCCTTCACAGCTCACTGCTTTGATAGCCACAAAAAAAGGACAATTTAATAGGAATAAAAATGAGCTCAAAATGGTAATAATATATTGAATACAAATTGCATAATATCTAACAAGGAACAAGAGGAAGACCAGCTTAGGCTTCTGTACGTTTCCCAAGTATATCTCTCATCAACAGTTCCTTGCTGCTACAAGGTACGCAGCCGTTTTGCTATTGGTCGGACGCAGCCGTTCTCTCATTGGCTCTCGTATGTACCGACGTGTATTCTAAGTGTGGACCATTTCTCTTAAGGAACTTCATTCATTCTCTATTGACCACTACTTAGATGTATAACAAAGGACCTGTCAATCACGTCTCCTTTTTAATGAGTTTTGGATGAAGTTTTTCCGAAAGAATTTCTCATCGCTGCACTGTGGGTATTACCCGTTCAAAGTTTCCTGGAAGACAAAGGAAACAATGGAAACAATGAAAACCCATCACTAATTGGATATTTTGTATTGTGTTGCTAATTGGTTTTTAATTGTCTTTCCTCGACGCTCGGCGAAGCGAATGCAGTATAGTGAATGAATTGTAGAGTGCAGCTACATTCAGATTCAGATTCAGATTAGTTTTATTTAAGTGCCAATTATTATCAGTACAAACATATATTATTATACATGAAGTCTGTTTCTCAAATAAAAGCACCGAAGGCAAGCTAGTTACCTTACTCCCATAGTCAAAGCCGCATCGTACCCAGTTACAATCGAAAGTCAATATATACATAATGGTTTTAAGAGAACATCTCTTGTAGGTAACGTAACATTAAATGATTAAATATACACATATACACTTCCTCGAATTCTGACCTAATGCTTAATGTATGAAATCATCCTCCCTAATGTGTAATAGGTAGTAGTTAAGAAGTTTACTGAAATTTAGTACACTCTCTTTCTTATCCTTAAGCAGCGGACTAAGGGAGTTCCAGGTGACGTTTGAAAAGTAAATTGGACTTTTCGCAAAAAGTGCAGTACGATGTTCAATTACTGGCAAGTTATTCGCTTGCCTGGTGCTTCTATTTGTTACATTTAAGATTTCTTTACTGTAATAATTATTTAGCGATTCTATCTTTGTGCCAAAAGTAACAATCTTATACAGACTAGTCATAGTGAGGAATATCAGCCTTTCATTTACTGTAAGCAAATTACCCTTTTCCAGTAGTTCCCAACAATTTACCTCTTTATGATCTCGTTTACATTTTTGGATTTTATCTTTAATGTTTAATTTATCTTTTTTATTTGGGTTGTCTGTTGAGGACCAAAATTTTTTATGGTAATATTTACCCAATTGTGGAAATTCTTTAATATATAATGATTTATTAATTTTATTTTGTAAGCTACCAAGCATATTTTTTGTTGTAGGACCCCAAATTGAAATTGCATAGTCCGAAATAGGGTAGACATAAGTGCTAATTAACATTGAATATGTTTTATAGGGAACCATTCTCCTTATTCTATGTAAGACACCTAGTGCTGAGCAGAAACGTTTTTCAACAGAGGTGAAGTGAGCCTTAAAATTCAAAGTGGGATCTAGTATCACTCCAAGGTATTTAAAAGTGTACACACGCTCTATATAGTAATTTCCGCATTTTATTATTAACTCTTTCTCAATGTTAGCACAAACTTTATGGAACAACATAAATTTAGTTGGGGGCACTAAACTGGCGAAGTTCTATCTTCAATATACCGAACACAGATTATAATACACAATCTTACATACAAAGTACCAATATGTTAATAACATATTAAGTAGGCTCACCATGCATGCCTGCATAGCAACCACAACCACATGGACCTTTCTAAATGCATGTCAAAAAATGTTTTACATATGGCTTTATTCCTCCCAATGGATAAGTCCGATTTTTATGGAACCTAAATATTTGGAATCCTGGACTATCGAGGAACACACGAGAGTTGCTGGATTTTTGATACCACTGCTTTAAATGTTTTAAAAATCAAAGTTTTAAAGCAGTGGATTAGTTTTCGTTTTTATAAAATGTTCATTTTTTGCACTATTTAAAGCGACGATATCAAAAATCCAGCAACCCTCCTCGAGTGTGTGTGAGATTGTGTATTATAATCTACGTTCGGTATATTGAAGATAGAACTTCGCCAGTTTGGATGCCCCCAACATGCAGCTGCACTCTACAATTCATTCACTGTACTGCATTTGCTTCGCCGAGCGTCGAGGGAAGGCAATTAAAACCAATTAGCAACACAATACAAAATATGTAATTAGTGATGGTGTTTCATTGTTTCCTTTGTTTCCTTTGTCTTCCAGGAAATTTTGAACGGGTAAAAATCTAATTTATTAGCGACTCAATCGAGAATGAATGGAGCCACTCTATCGTAATTTAGGTTAATACCTTGGCCTTGTTGCTTACTGTTTAGTGGTATTACACAATTGCTCGTTGTTCCGCCACATTCATTGATTCGAACAATGCAAAAGACAATGGAATGTGTGTGTTCTCTGGGACTCCGAAATGGAACCAGTCCCATTGTGATTGGGCCGAACTAAGAACAACCGTTTATTATTATAGTTCCAAGCTCACCTTACATCCATTGTATTCGAAAGACAATGGATCATATGTTGCATTACAATGGACCTCCCACGCTCATTTGCTCGACTCGAATTTTGAGCTGAAGTTAAGCCTTTTGTATTATGGATTAGACGAAAGTACGTATTGTACAGTGCAGCTCTGTCTGCTGGCAAACGAGTGAAATGGGTAGAGACTAGATGGGAAAGACGACGCATCGAAAAAGCAGTTGGACAATAATGCACTAAGTTGCACACCGTGAAGTGCAGCACGAGAAAACAGACTGCGCTTTGGTAGACCAAGGTCCTCGGACTTTATACTGGATGAAAAGCTTCTCTGCTACCTCTCTTCTTGTCTTCCGCGGCTAAACTCTGCATCTCATCACATCTCCCTTGGCAATCGTCTTCTCTCTGCTTCGCACCTAGTCCTTTCATTCCCACATTTTTTCCGTTGTCTTTCGTTTGGTCCGAATTATCAATTTTGAGGAAATTAATGAACCATGCACAAATAGGTGTAAGAAAGTTGTGTGAAATGGATATAACTAATACCACTAACTTTTTCCAATGACCTATAACTTTTTGACGATACCTGACTAGAGCTCAACATGACCTGATCTAGGACCCTTCGAACGAGCAATTACACGATTTGTAAGATGAATTGAAACATAGTTACATCAATTTTTTAAAGATGTTTTTAGTATTTCACCCACTTCTCCATTAGTTGGTAGGCGTGGTGGTATTCCTAAAGCTTTCAGAATTCGATTATGCTATTAATAAAATACTATGTATTGTACGATTAATTGAACCAAAGTTTCCCCATTTTTGGTTGTTTATTTTTCCCATTGCATTGTTCCCCTGTTAGGATTTGCGAAGCTTGCCGTTGTCGTATAATCTCTCCCAACTCCCATACTACCGATACACTAAAAAAAATTTTATTCAGTCGGACAGACAGACAGGATGTTAGGACCGTTCAAAATACTTCACGATACTCGTACGCTAATAAAGAGATTGTCATTGTCATGGTTATTTCTGATAAAATAAATATAAATCCTCCGCGGCGCCTCAAGATAATTACAAATAAGGAGATAGGGCAGACCCGGTCTGGCTGACAAAGGTGCTCGGTTGCTACGTGATGAAACCGTTCCTGGCTGAATTCTGAGGCTTATACAAAAGGGCAATTCATTCCGTAAATTTATTTTTCCGTAATTATAATCTAGTTTGATTACCTAAAATATAATTCAGGTTGAATACACTATTGGTATTAACGATTATTTTTTCAGATTATTTCTACACTACGGGGAATTTAAAAGTGACCATAGGGATTACGATGCATAGGCAGAAATGAAATAATAAGGTTATGGACAACGGTTTTTTCATAATTTCCCATAAGTAATTCCTATGGTCACTTTTAAATTCCCCGTAGTGCAGAAAATTTTCCGTTTGCGCATGTGCAAGATTAAAATCTCGTGATTAAAATTAGTCAAAATATAATCCACCTCAACGTGGGTTATTTTTATGAATCAAACTCATAAGATACTCTCGCTGCTCCCTTTTTTACTCTGTCATGATTAAAATTCAAAACGTAAATGATCAAACACGTGAATACCTTTACTAGTAAATAAATAATCTTTGAAATTATAACTTTTGGGATGGTCTTTGATTAGAACAGAAGTTCAGACGTGGCGACATAGACGAGAGATATACGATGACAAGATATACGATGCGTATAAATCTAATTGGGACCCAAAACTTATCTATTCTCGATGTTACAGATCTGGACGTGAGAAAGCAGGCTTTAGTTACTCGAGGTGCAGAATTATGATTATTTTCGGAATAAGCTAAGCCACGAAAGATTATTCCAGACACAATTATATAATAACTTTTTGACGACTGATTATAATCATTGACATGAGCAGGATCTCCGATTATTCCGTTTTTGCGGCATAATCGATTATTTAGCAAATAATTGCTGGGGAGTGAACTACATTAAGTAAATTAAAACATGAATTATATACAGAATGCAATAAATGTGCATGTATCAAGAAAATGAAAGATAAGGTAAAGCATAGGAAAGCAATAGATTCAAAGGTATTGTCTACTCTTATAGTCGTACGGGTGTGTGTTGTTTTGCGAAAGCTTAAAGGATTTTTCTAAAAATATTACACTACACTCACTTCACTACCCAAGTTGTTTCTTGGAAATTGTTGTCTATTGCGTCCCATATAAAGAGCAATTGTTACAACATACATTAGATTTTAGCTATGAACCCTTTAGCGTATTTAAAATGAACACTTAGATGGGCTTCAATACATGCAAATAATTAACATAAGTACATTAGTATTTCACATTCATTCTACATCTCCCTGTCCCTCTGATCTGATCTCTCGATCTCTGTATCAATCCAATTAAATACAAGTAGGTAGAAACACTTACATATTGGGAAGCGCTAACCAAGCCGATTGCTAAAATACTTATATACTTAGACTCATCCTTGCGGATTGAGCGCGAGTGGTTGAACTTTTTACCTTGCTCTAAAATTTTTAAGTTTTTTACAAGTTTTTTTGAAATAATTACAAAATTAAGCCTCAGATTTATCAAATTTTGTATCTATAGTAAATCCTTAGTTAATTGATTAGTAAAGACATATATGGGAACGACAGTATTTATAGTAGTTTGCAAAAAGAAATTCAGTTTGAAGAATTTCACTCCTAGCTGCTTGGACTTCCGTCTGGGCGATCGACTGCGTGGAGAAATGAAATTTTTGAATTCAAATTGCTTGCTTGCTGCCTACTAATTAGTTGACCCGGAATTATGGACTGGATTGGACCGGAATGATGAACCAGAACTAGCTGATGGAACTGTCTTTTCTCGCAATCTACACTCGGCAAAAAATGAATATATGCGACTGGTGTGTGGAGCTATAAAACTCACACACCAGAAATTGTAAGGATATTCCATTTTGATCTCAATTTCAATATCATAGGACTGGAAAAATTATTACTACCAAGATGACGATACAATGTTACATTTGTAATTTGGATATTGATAATAATCGGCACTTTCTTTCCTGCCTCAGGTGCAAACTAAATTTTCATCGTAAACAATGCCTGCGACCGATATCATCCACACAATATTCGGAAAGGAAAAGAGGTGGTTGGACATGCGATCAGTGTACTCAACTCTCATCGACGACGAGTCTCAACACCCATACAATAATAACTCCATTCACAACACCTCCACTCAAGGCAATGGATAATACGTATGATATAACATTTAAATGCCCATTTGGCGAAATTAGTAATACTGAATTAAAAAATATGTTTAATCTAGATTATAATGATTTAATTATTAATAATGATGAAGTGCACAGTCTAGTTGATAATGCTGTTAACTTACCATCTAAGTACTGTTATGAGCTAGGCAATAGTATTGTAGAGGTAGGATGTAGCAATACAGATGATGTAAATTGCAATGGTAGTAAAGTTGGTTTGAATGTAATTAGTGATAGTGAATACAAATATGTAAGTAGATTTGGGAAAGGTCTGAAATTTGTACATGTTAATGTAAATGGCATAAAGAGTAGAATTTCGGAGCTAAGGAATCTTTTGCTAAATGAAAAGAGTATAGCTGTGTGCAGTATTACTGAAAGCAAACTATTTGAGTATGATGAAACAAATAGATTTAGTATTAAGGGTTTTTTTTGTCACAGAATAGACAGACCTAGTAATGATGGTGGGGGTATGTTAATATATATAAACAATCTGTTCACCTTTCAAGCTGTAGAAATACCTAGCTCTTTAATTAAAAATAATTACATAGAAATCAATTCGGTTATAGTATATAGGAAGGGGTTACCAAAAATCTTAGTCACTACAATATATAATACTCCTGCAAGAAAAGTTAACAAAAATCACAAAACCTGTTTTATAGATAGTATATTAAATGTAATTAGTTTTTTGCAAATATACCAAATGGAACACGTAATATATGGTGACTTCAATATAGATTTGCTGGAAAAAAATAGATTTAGCACAGAATTGTATAAAGTAACATCAGAATTTGATTTACGTCAATTAATTAAAAAAGCAACTAGGACTACAGAAAAGTCGGAATCCTTGTTGGATCATATCTATGTTAACAGTAAGCTGTATGCTGAATCTGGCAATTTCCCTTTTGGAGGGTCTGATCACGATCTTACTTATGTGATCAGAAAAGATAGGAAGCAGAAAAGAGAGTGTGTTATGGTTGAAAGTAGGAATTTTGGCAAGTGTAAGTGGGCAGAGTTTAACGATGAGTTTACAAAGTCAGATTTTACATATCTTGGCGATGTAAATGTGGATTCCAGTCTATTTAGATTTGAGATGGAAACGTTAAATATTTTAGACAAGTTTGCCCCTTTAACTAAAAAAGATGTAAATCTAGAAATGTTCCTTGGTTTACAAATGATATTGCTAAACAGTGTAGAATTAGAGACACGTTAAAGAGTGTAGCTAAGAATAGCAAGAGGAAAGAAGACTGGAAGGTATTTAGGAAGCATCGAGGATTTGTTAAAAATTTATTGTGTAAATCTAAACGGGATTACTACCTCAAAAAATTTAAGAATCATGAATCTACTAATGTATGGAATATGGTAGATGATATTACAGGATTTAGAAATAGGAGTTCACAACCAGTTGTAAAATTATTATCAGAGGATGGTACAGTTATGGATAATAATATCAATATATGTGAAGAATTTTCCAATATTTTCATAATTAAGAAAGACTCTACAATTATGGAGAATGATTTAAACGTGAAAATAGACAAATACTGCAATGATTTAGCGGTTAATGAGGTAGATAAAGATGAAACAGTTAAAGTTACTGAAGTTGAAATTAATAAGGCGATTAGATCTGTAAATAAGGGATGCAACCTTAAAGATCATATTCCTAAAAGGCTGTTTAAAGAAGCAGCGGAGGTTATGGCAGTTCCTTTAGCAATATTATTTAGTTGTATTTTTAATCTCTGTATAGTTCCTAAGCACTTTAAGAGTGCTATTGTATTTCCACTGTACAAGGGTAAAGGCTCTAGATTAGGTGCTCGGAGTTATAGATCTATTGCATGTGTTACTTTTATTTGTAAAATATTTGAAAAAGTCATTTTTGATAGATTGACGAATATGGTTGAGCCAGATTTGGATGAGCACCAATTTGGATTTAGAAAGAACAGGGGTTGTGATAACGCATTGTTAAATTTTACTCAGAGAGTTCATGATGGCATAGACAAGGTCAACGGTAGATCGGTGGCTGTATTTGTTGACATGAAATCTGCGTTCTATAGTGTCCAAATTGATTTATTGTTAATTAAAATGATGGATAAGTTTAAGGTTGATCCTTATTTGCTCAGACTAATTAAGGCTCACTTATATGGGAGAAAAGTTAGGTTAAAAAATGGTGACTATTATTCAAAAGAATATGATTTAGATACTGGAACGGGAGCTGGGTCAGCGTTAGGACCTTTGCTTTTTAGCATTTTTATTAATGATATCGGTAGTAGTTTTAATGTTGATTATGCACTTTATGCAGATGATTTGGTTTTGTGGGTTAATGATGAAAATGTTAATGACGCAATTAGATTATTGAATGTAAATTTAGATAATCTTAAAGTGTGGTGTATAAAAAATAAGTTAGAATTAAATGTGGACAAGACAAAATACATGATTTTTCACAAAGGTGGTGATTTTAGTATTAAAGGGAATGTTTATAATGAAATTGTATTTAATGGTGAGATAATAGAGAGAGTTTTTTAAATTTAAATATCTGGGTGTATGGATTGATTCAACGCTAACGTTCAAATGTCATATGAACTACGTAGATACAAGAGTAAGAATAGCCCTAGCTAGATTATATGCATTAAAAAGATTGGTCACTGTTAAGGTAATGGGAATGCTTTTACACTGTTATGTCATCTCTATTTATGACAATGCCATAAGTATATGGGCTGTTCAGACCAAAGTTCAATTGCAAAATATTCAAGATAAAATAAATAGATTCGTAGTTAATTTTTGTTATCCTCGATATTGTAAATTCAACGGTAATAAGGTTAAGATTGTTAAGAGAGTAGGTACTTTGTGTAATATTAGAAAGCAGTTATGCAAATTACAAATTCATACGATTTTTGAGAGACGAGAATTAAGTTTGGTTAAATTGGTTTGGAAAAACCTTAATAATAAGCTGCCTGGTACAGAAGGCTGGTTCAGTGCGAGTGGTAGTTACAGTCACTCGTTTCCAAGAGTGAAGTGTTCAACATCTAGACTAACTTCGGTAAAGCATTGTGCGGCCTTAGCGTGGAATAAATTGCCGCGTAAGTGGGTATATGAAGATTTAACTCTTAATACCCTTATTGATAAGCTCAAGGAATTACTGGAATCCAAAAGGAATAATGTTTTTGTTTAATGATTGAATTTGTTGTTTGAGTTATGTTATTTATTTTATTGTTAAGTTGTGACCCTTGGTGAAAAGAGGTGGTTGTTTTAAGTAACTTCCTACTTATTTCAATTCGTGTAATTGATGGGCCTATGTTGTCACTTGAATAAAGCTGAACTATCTACTATCTAACTATCTATCTACATGTGTGGTGTGCTGGGAGGGATAGGAGACTGGGAGGGTTGTAATGGCTCTCTCAGGCTAGACTTGTGATGAGGCTCCTCACCACCCACTCTACCACCCTCATTAATATCACGTCTCTATATTCTAATTGACCTCCTACGTCTTAACTCCAGCTTCACCCACGGAGACTCCATATACTCGGAGAGACGGACTCTCTCGCCAGTTGGTCGGGAACCCTCGCCGTCGTCAGATGACTGTCAGTCAGTCATTTTTGGGAATTAGGGAATTTAGAGTAAAGCAGATCGTGTCATATTTCAATTGTAATAAACTACTACTTTGTCTGTGTCCAAATCTCATTGTTCTCTCCTTTGTGCAGTTATTTCACTCCATACCGATCATAAATCCTAGCATTTAGGTGTACTGAGCCTATCCAGTGTTAGGAATACGGGAAAACGGGTCTCTTTCAGTCTAAACCGGGTTTCCCTCCTCATAGACTGAGAAGGATACCATTGGTCATACTTACATGATAATTAATAATTACTAAACGGTAATAACTAGAGAGATGATGCTAGCCCCTATAGATTAGAACTAGTATATTTATCCTGGATATGAAATCTTATTAAGATTAGACGTCTCACTCAAAAGATATCACATAAATTCATTTTTACAAATTTCGCTTTTATTGCAGTATCTTTTGATTAGGATGTCCGATCTTAATAAGATTTCATATCTAGGACAATTATACTAGTTTTAATCGATAGAGTTAGTATCATCTCTCTAGTTATTGCCGTTTAATAATTATCATGTAGTTATGACCAAAGGTATCCCTCTCAGTCTAGTCTGAGAGAGCCATTAAATCCCTCCCATTCTACCACATATATAATACTAGTATAGTACTGTGCAGTATACAGTGTATGCCTCACCGTCCTCTTTTTGTATATATCGTCTGTTTATGTATATTTATGAAGCAGTTCAAGGTTAGCATGTGTTGTCGTTGTTACATCACATCTTGTTGGTATCTTCGCTTGTACTTCTGTATATACTCATTCTGTATAATATTATGCCGAGAAGTTGTAGTCAATGCGTATTTAACTGAGTTGCACAAATAATAATCGCATTGGATTATATCTGTAATGATCATGGATATTTACTCGTAGAGCCTGTTATAGCAACTACATTACATAAACGTATTCCAGACAGTCTTTATTTCCTTTATTTTTATACTGCATATCTACATACATTATACATACATACATACAATATACATGTATTTGTCCAGTGGTTATGAACAAGGTACAATTTATCAACATCAGTAGAAATAAATGACTAAAACTTCTTTACATCATGAATTTCAGACTTTGCGACGTGTGTGAGATGTACAAAGAAACCAAGCATGATTACAACTATCGTAATATTATTACTATATTATGACTACATGATAAAATGTTCCTGTTCCTACCATATCTTAGCACAATAATATACACTATAATTTATTTATTTAATTTACATTTACACTTGACCACTTTGATACATAGTTTAAAAAATGGAACTTGGTAAAATTATATAAACAGTCTGATTCAAGCTACCTAAATAAAATGGCATGTTATTAGTGCTTATAGATCAGTAACTGAGACGCCAAAACAAAACTTGCAGTCTCACACACTACACTACTACCTTACTGAAGACTGTGAAGACAAATCTCAAGACGAGATGAGATGGCTGAGATGTGTACTACGTACTACACTACCAACCAACATGAGCATATTATGTTAGGTTGTTATGCGACTATTACATTACAAGCGACGATATAACGATACTACGGAATAAACCCCGTTTGCTGAAGTGAGACAATTGAAGTGATACAAACAACATAAAATTGAAACGGATACTTTTTTACGGGGCTTTCAAAGTAATTTATTGGGCAGTAAATATATGTTTTGGGGCTTTTTTTAATTGACAGTAACCGTTATTGTTTTAGGGCTGTAAAAACAAATGTATTAGACAGTAGAACCAATAAAAATGGCAGTAATACAAAACTGTATTTTGCATAGTATCTTTGTAGAATAGATTTACTTGTCTACATAAACCTTACAGCTTGGAAGCTTAAGAATATTGTTTGTGGGTATTCCGATAATGACTTTAGCAGAAGGTAACGAACTTATCGAAATTTATCTGATTTACATAAGATTGTCTTATCATGTGTATCTTATCTTGTTTGAGCTGTATGTATGTATGTATGTATTATAAGGGGTTGTCATCAGCCTATTGAGTAGAACTGACGACAAGGGCGCAGGCCGCCTGTACGGGCCTATTGCCAACTCCCCTGGCGACAACTTTGATTCCCGGCAGGCTCTGCCACACCATACCAGTGCTTAGATATGGCGTTTTAGCAGCAGCACCTGCCACCACAAAATAAAATAAGAAAAGAACGAAATTGGGCACCCCGCCCCACCTACCTCATCTTGCGGTCCAGGGGGATTGGGATTCTAGGGTTCCTTTTAGCCCCCTATTCTCCGGTTCTGGCAGTTCTTGCTGCCACGTCGGCAGTATACCTGCTGCTTTGGGAAGTGGTTACTCATAAAATATGATCCCCACTTACGCACGTAAATGGAGTACGTTGAGACAGGTTGGCTCTGCAGCTCCCCATCTCTTTCATGCAGTCCTCATTTCTGAGTACTGATTCCTGGACACGGTTGACATGTGTCCTAGGATTTCAATGGGAGCCATCAAATAGCCCC
This sequence comes from Tomocerus qinae, assembly GCA_020055645.1. NCBI lineage: Eukaryota > Metazoa > Arthropoda > Collembola > Entomobryomorpha > Tomoceridae > Tomocerus > Tomocerus qinae. Next base: position 2,218,292 of record CM034548.1, on the reverse strand, counting down.
ACCCGAAACCAAGAGAGAGGCCAGGCGGCGGCTATACACGGCGGTATGGTAAGGCACCCCGGGGAAAGAGCCAATGTGAGACCCCCGGTACAGACTCCCCAATCCGCGGCAGTCCCCCCCGCATGACCACGCCCACAATCCCGAGTAGCACCACCCGACACCCCCATTAAAATCCACCCGCATCAATTAAAAACGAATAAAATTTTTACCGTGCATGAGGTTGGGTGTATGAATTATGGGCAGAGTGCAGTGGCGCAATGCATCATCGTCTCATGCCCAACATCACACACACAACACAGTCTCGAGTTCATGATGTTGATACATGAACAACTTGAGAAAAATGTTGGTTATGTTTCATTCCAGAAAGGCGGCCCTGCGACATCTTGTGGTCACTGTCAACAAGTAGCACATTACTCTGAGTGCCCCCCGAGATGGCGCAGTGCCGAAGTTCCCAGCAATGACCATGAACCTAATAAAACGAAAAATTTTGTTTTCTTCACTGCACAATTAATGGTAAATTAAATACGATAAAGTAAAACCACAAGTTGGACCACTTACCTGAGGTACAGCCTTAGAGTTTTACACTTTTGAAAATGCCTGGAAAATCCTAAAAAATATGAATTTCCAGGCATTTTCTTCAATCGACGGACACGGTAAAAACCTAGATGTGCCTGGTTCAAACGCCCGCGCCAATCACCTTGTTTGAGCTGACTGAATGCTGCTGTTTTATACTTCCACCTCAGTTTGAAAGCAATACCGAAACTATAACGACTGACCAACAAGTCAGAGAATGGCTTCCCAACTTACATATTATTCTAGTGATTCCGACACTGACTCAGTACGTAAAAATACTAACTTAAATAAAAATAAAATTGACTGGAATCTTTTAAAAACGTATAATACAGAAGTAGACGCGTTGTCCGAAATTGAAAGTGATTGGTCAATTCGTTATAAAAATATTAACCAAGATGACAAAGTTATTTATTTTTTGCAAGGGAAATAAAAAATGTCCACGTAAACAAAAGTTAGAAGTTAAAAGTGTTGTAAATTTATGGGAAAACAACTGTGCCCATTTCACTTCGCTAAAAAACTAACACATAAACCAAAAAATGAAACGAACGAAAAAAGATAACGTAACTAAATCTCTAGTGAAACCATAAATCTTGACTGATATGATCTTTTCTATTATTTACTATTTATTACCATTACTAATATTGACAAATAATCAAGCTTGATTTTCTTTTGAATTTACTTTTGACTGAATATTAGAAATAAATAACATTTTTTGTGTTACTGCCAATAATATTGGTTCTACTGCCTATCGCATTTGCTTCTTACTGCCTCGAAAAATTTAAAAAACTGCCGATAGAAACTGCCTAAAAGAATTATTTTTACTGCCCAAAGATTTACTTTGAAAGCCCCATAAAAATTTATCCAACTGAAACTATCTTTAAATGCACTAACTATGTTGAAAGGAATAAAATTTTAAACATTGGTTAGCTTTTATTGAATGCATACGCAAAAGGTCTGTTGGAAAGCATTTATATCATAAGATCTGCAAATAACTTAAATAAACTGACTTTGACTATGCCAGTCGTGGTTTTATGCTACTTAGGGTGTGTCATAGAATCTTCTTTCCATGTTGTGTATCTGATCTGCCTAAGACTCCATTCCAGCCAGTTCCTATTTTTATCTTTATCATCAAACTGAAAAACAATGTACAGTGCTCGACTGAATGCCTACAACGTTTAAGAATAGGTATTCCATTACATATTACATATATATATTTTGCATATCTATATGTGTAGTGAACCCACAGGTAGTCATGCCGATAGCATAGACTCGATAACTTTGAACTTATGAAAAGGTTTTCTTGCCAGTGAAATCTGTAGAGAAAAGGAAAATTGGCAGTCGGTTTTGCAGTCGAAGGGATGCAGTTTTAAATATGAAATATTTAGCATGATGCAGTTAAATGTCAAATGTAGTTTGTTAAACACCTAAGCATTTGCCTATGTTTAATCATAGGCAAAAATTTCATGTCTTATGAACAGATCCTTTTAGCAGAGTCCAACTAGCCTCGATGGGTATTGGCTAGGTGGCTTGGCTAGGGGGGAAACTGGCTAGTGGGCGAGTAAGGTAAATTGAGAGGTGGCCAGTGGGCAAAAGTCAAAATGGTGCTAAAAGATCCACTAAAAATTGGCGCAAATTTTTTAATTTTAGGTACTTTTGACCGGGATTGTAATTTCTTCTTTGGGCGCCCGGAGGGGCGCGTAGGCGACCTGGGCGCCCAAATCTTATTTTTTGGCGGATCTAATCTGTGACCCACTAATCGATGTTTTTTTCAGGCGCCTGCGGCCCCCAAATATCGGTTTTCGGGCGCTTGTGGTGATCGAATATGGGTTTCTGGGCGCCAGGCGACCAACTTGGAGGACCTTAGCGAAGAAATTACAGCCCCAATATTGACCCTTTTGCCCACTACCCACTTTGCCCCTTTTGCCCACTACCCACTTTGCCCCTTTTGCCCTGGTGGATGGACAAATGTAGTTTTGGCCAGCAAACTCAACTCTACCTATTAGGTTATCACATTGTGAAATAAACGAGGCTTGTTTCCTACCATTATGGCGTGCTTTCTAGATTGGGCTTAAAAAACCAGCCTACACTCTAAATGTCTATGAAAAAGAAACCAAAAGGAACCAGATAAGGCTGGAACGAGGGTTTTAGGTTTCGGGTCCATCGTAAATCACAGGTCTCCGACCCGACAGCGACCCGACAGCCCACCTAAAATGCAGCAGATAATTAAAACCTGAGGTATACCATATGAGAGGTGTAATCTCCCACTCCAAACCCCAAAATTTGGTCAATTTTCCTGCTTTCAATATTGACAATTTCAAGAACACAGCCTTGGTACTGAAGTCAAGAGTCAAGGACGGAAAACCAAATTTGGTTATCTTTTGAAATGAGCCTGAAATTAGAAACGCGTGATAGCCGAGGCAGCCTTAAGAGAAGAGGGGAAAATGATTTTTAACGTGCTTTAGTTTTTATGGTAAATTTACCTTTTAGTTTTGCACTAATTCGTATATCTAAAAAAGGTAGCCATTAGTCACAAAATTACTGCATGAAGGCAGTCAAATTTTTCCCCTGAATTTGAATAGAGAAAGTAGAAAAGGTTTACAGGATCTCTTATTCACGTACTCAGTCGAATCAAGCTATACATTTGTGCAAAGATGCATATGCTTATTTTTCTCATTTACTTACGTCCTTGAGTAACGGGCTCGTTTTACTAATGCCAATGGCATCATTGAAGTAATCACATGACTACGTATCTTTGTATATCTAATATCTGCGTAGTCAGTAACATTAGGAATCCTGCAAGGCAGACACAATCTACATTTTAGTCACTTAGCAAACAAACAAGTCTATACAGATTACTTAGGCCATAAGTCTCATGAAACCAATTTCTAATGATCTAACACTGAAGTACGAATATTTGTCTCCAAATATTTAATAATATTACCGTATTAATCGAATTAGTTCCCCATATCGCAATAGTTCCCCAGTTGGGGAACTAAATGAATAAATTTGGGAAAATATGGCTCTCCAAATGTTTAGTTCCCCATATCGAAATAGTTCCCCACCCTAAAATCCTAAATTGTAGGCATAAGAACCATAATATTATTATACAAATCAAATCAATGAATCTGGACTTACCCAGTGTATCTGTTCCCAGTCAGTGCATATGTGCCAACCAGTGTACAAAATACTATTTACCACTTATGATTGGTAAGTGGTTTTTAATGGTATTTAATGTTATTACCACCACCTAAATATTTGTTGTAAATGATATAATTGGTAAGAAATGGTAAATAATATTTTTATTTAAATTACGAAAGAGTTTTGAATAAAATTCGCCACTAATGCATAAATACGGTTGCAACTGACGATTTTTTTTCTAAATTGACTTAATTTGTATTAATTAATCCAAGAAAGGGTCAACTAATTGGGAAAAAATCATCCTTACTAACTTATTGAATAATGAATTTTAATTAAATGTATTTTTTCTAATAAAATGAAAGTTGGCTGTATACCAAGCGAATCATGCCGTTTACATATGACTGTTTCACTACTTCAGTGAACATTCAAATATAAATTTTAATTAAAAATATTTTATAGAAAATAGAGCACGAAAACCTATTTTAATGTGTCGTTTGTGTATCTCTGCTAAGTATTCACTAATTTACCATTTTTACTATTAAATGCATTTTTACCACTGTGATGGTAAAAAAGGCTAAAAGGTGGTAAAGTTTGTAAAGTAGAATGAGGATGACGAAGAGATGAGTGTAGATCTAACTGAACCTATGGACGTATCTCTATCCTCTGACGACGACGTTGAAATCTAAAGTCCTACTAATATGCTCATTCACTACATTTACAATTTAATTTTGCTTTGAAATAATACAAAAAATTGACATTGAAATTTTTTAATTTGCCATTCGAAATATAGTTCCCCATATCGTAATAATTCCCCATGTGGGGAACTATAAGAATATTTTTGACCAAAAAATGGTCTCCAAATGGGAGTTCCCCTGGGGAACTACATCGATTAATACGGTATTTACAATTACAAATCAAATCATTGTAATAAATCAACAACGTTGTAAGCTGTAGAATCTCAAAAACTAATTTCGATATACGAGCATTTTTTTCTCTTTTGCAGACCGTCTCGCTAAACTCGCAGTTGTTCAATTTCGTAGCTTTTCAACTACGTCTCCAGTCTCCACTCTAGCTTCCGATTCAGTTCCGATTTGTGTTGGTGTCATCTCGAAAATCTCATTTTGGTTTCCCAAGCACTAAAATCCGATATCAGCCATCGGCAATCGCATCCAAATAACTTCCATTTTATCGTCTTTATCCCTGCACGAGTGAGTGTTAATTCTTACACATCTCTCATCAGTTACTCTTTAGCTATATGTGGCTCGTTTTAACGACAGTTGCACTCTCTTGAGTAATCTCACTTTCTTCCTTTTACCTAGCTATTGATCGTTAGCTTCCGGCGAAGTGAAGTGACGTGAAGTAAATTCAACACGATTTTGTGCACTTAATAACATTGAGTTCTGCTACATGTCACTTTTGTTTATCTGACTCCCATTTTACATTGAACTATTATTCGGTCTCACGTAATTTTTATAATTTCACCTTGTGATCAGACTAGATATGTCTTAAATCTAATCTGCTCTACATTTAGTGCTAACCCACTGGTTATTTACGAAGTATCTACAAGTTTGTAGCGGGACAGGGACTTATAACATCAAGTTTCAAAATCTGAGTTTCAGAAAGGTAAAGCCAATTGAAGTGAGACTATAATATTAGCTTTAGACAATAACTTTCATTTATGGCCATTAGCCGGAAGTGTGTTTATTTGGAGATTTGTGACCCTTTCTTATATCTGCTCTACTAACTAATGTACTATGTAATTGTAAAACACTTGACAGAAAGTGTGATAGATAAGAACTCTGTCAACGACAATAATATATAGTTAAGTTTACTTGTTTGTAGACGTATGATGCAGAATGAGAGTAATGCATATAGATAGTTGTCGAATTCGTATGCGACTTTCCTACATCAAATAAATTGTTCCCTACCATGTGATCGTTTCTGCAGATATATATTATTATGCCCATCTGTTTACAGATTGATACGCACTTTTGATGCTTAATAATGTATAAACGACGATATTGCTAGTATTTAACTTATAAATATAAGACACTCTGTGTATAATAATAACACGATGTGAATATACACCATGCCGGCCATCGCTTAGCCTTCTCTCTGTTGTCCTGACTTAAAACAGATATAGCTACCACTGCTATACTGCTACATGATAGTATGAATAGTATGATATGCTTTGACCAAATCTCAATATGTATTCTTACTTTAACTTAACAAAGTGATTTATATTATTATACTAATTGATTTCTGATCCACAGAACGCTTCCAGGTAGAGCAGTCATTCGAAGTAACAAGTCTGGAGGTTGTAGAGCTCTTTAATGATAGTAGAAGTAGTTTTAGTGATTTGAAATACACGTGCTTAAAATCAGTGGAATGGAAAATGGAACCGCTGAGGAAAAGCTAACAGGCTTTTCTGAGGCATGACCGTTTGGCATACAAGATGAAACAGTGCGCTTCTATGGTCTGGTCTTAAGAAAGTGAGACATATAGCAGAAGTTACCAAATGACGCTAATTACTGTTGAAAATTTGTGAAGATATTTGATTAGGTATATTAAATTCGAATATAGATCTAGAGATGTTATTCATGCAGTGTCGATGCAAGTATAGTTGTAGGTCTGTGTGCAGTAATGTAGGTAGTCGGTAAAGGTACAGAAGGTATTATAAATCTATAGATCTGTTTGCTAATTTATTATTCAAAGCTGATGCTACGTAAACACAAGACATGAATTATATTTATTTCTAAACATATAATATAGAGCTTTCATAAGGTAGATTCAATTCAACATGTACAAGCGACTATACAAATACTCCGACTGTACTCCTTCGTCCTTGTCCTAAAAATCTCATCCAGAGTGTATCAATGTTTGTAGAGCGTACTCGTAACATAGGGACCTAATAAACCAGAGTGCCAGCCCAGCCAGCCAGCAGGCTGTGGTATAGAAAGAAGGAAGACAAAACAAGCAAAATACGCAGCACAAGTTGTTTTCCTTATAGATATTTACATATCTACCATCTATAACCTAGTAATATATGCAGAGAGTCATCCACACACATGGCCACATCAGAAGAGAGTTGGTTGGATGGAGTCGTGGCTGATATCCAGTTGGATCATTTATTATTCACTTGCTATATGCACAGAGTATTTAAATACATTATTCTTAGCTTCTTTGCTAAGAGTGTCTGGCTGGTTACTTATTATTATTCGCTGTTAACTTATTGCCTGCTAGCAGACAACATTAGCCAGCAAAGGAGGCAGAAGGTGGTTGGAATGGTATGGGACAGAGCACCTTCCTATGTTCCGCAGCATCATTTCATAACGCTTTGTTGTTGGAATACATTAAGATACTCCCACCCATGCAAGTTCCATACTCCATTCCAATTCCATAGTAGCCCTGATGTATAGCAGAACTAGTACCCCCAACACAGTGGTGATCCAGCTCCAAAGAATTTCCCTCGAATAACATATATTTTCATATCATTAAATCTATTCTAGCTATTTAGATAATTAAGATTCTTTTGAATATAATATCTTTTTGCCATTGAATTACGTAGGTCTCTTCTGTAGGATTATTTAGCGCCTTGCAAAGTTGTTAATAATATTTATATGATAAGAGCCACGCCACGCGCAATCTTCGGTCTGTCGGTCCAGTCTGTCTCCTTACATACGTCTCACACGTACAGTATCCGTACAAGTACAGTGTTCGTTCATTTTAGTCAATGTAAGAAGGAGGGGGAAGGAGGAATTCCTTCTATCTATATGCTCGTCCTGGCTATACGCCGTAGACTACAAATGCGGAGATACTCCTGACCCAGTCAGTCTATAGTCGCCGTCGGTATAGGAGCCAAAGTAGTAGTAGCAGCACGTATTATTATTATTATCTTCCGTATTCTGCCAGCTGAACCGGCTTTCGGTTACTCGACTAAATCTTTTGAAGGTTAAACGCTCTCTTGATTTCTTACAGAATCGTCTCGTCACTTGCTTTCTAATTGTGCCCATTTCTACTCATCACATTTCTACTCATCGCATTTCTACTCATCGTAGCAGTTTTCTCAAATTATTCCGTCACCGACGAGGGAGAAAATTTCGGTGAAAAATGGCCTCCCGTGATTCAAGAACGTCTCGGAGATTCTACCGAGTAGAGAGTCAGCATGACCTCTTGGCCTTCATGGACAAGGGGGAGAGTGCAATCATGGAAAATCGGTGGTGCATGGAAATCGCCTGGGAGGCAGCTAACAAAGGTCATTATCAAATGCATGTGATCTTAATTTCGTCAAACTAATTATTCGTTCGTAAGTACATTACTAATTTTCCTCCTCTCCTGACTCCCTGATAGAATACAAACAAAATGAATTTAAGTTTTAGTACAATCTGTTGTGTTTCCTAAACTTGGTTTTCTTTGTTGGAGTGATTATTCTAGCTTAATAATCTGGTAATGTTTTCCCTTTTCTATTTATAATGTTGTATTGTTCTCGACACAATCGAATGGATGTGCAATCATCAAGAATATTATAGCAGATTGATCTTTGTTTTATGGGGCATGTATAGATAGACACAAAGAAAGAATTAGTTAGGAGAGAAGGACGCACATATAAACCCAATAAATACATTTAATAATATCGAGCACTTACTCTACTTGTGATAAAAATTAATATTGTGCTTATTATGCAATGCAAACTGCGATGGCCACTATTTATTATCTTGACCTTGTCCCACGATAAGATTAGCTCTTAATGCAAAGTTCCTTTTGTAGTTGGTGGAATCTACACTGTGATCAGGTCGAAGGCTTTCGTGTCGACCGAAGAAATGGGCGATCAATATTTCCTCCTGGGCCCATACAAAGAACAGTTTGCTCGCCAAGAGGTTGAAATTGCAGACTTTCCCGACAACAATCCAATTCAAGTGGCCGTCAACCGATGCCGTGAAAAGGGGTTCAATGTCAGTAGATACGATAAAAGTTGGTTGACTCCTTGGGGAAATATAACCCGATGATCCTTAAATGTGGCTTCTTATGAATTATGCATTTTGTGACTAGGTGAAAGCTGGACGGTGGCTGGTCGATGGAAATCCCCAAATAGTCCTTTTTGATATTGGCTCCGCTTCATGGAAATTAAACGAATGGAAACAAGAACTTTGGGACAAAACAGGAATCGGAATCCCACATTCTGATATTGAATGCAATGACTCAGTCATTTTTGGATATCTTGTAGCAATCTATATTCAAGAATTCCGCAAGGCTGCTGAAGACTACAGTGACGGCCCTCCGAGAATCATCACTCATTTTCACGAATGGTTAGCGGGAATCGGGCTCATAATGTCGAGACTGTGGAACACTGACGTCGCCACTGTCTTCACTACTCATGCCACTCTTCTGGGCAGATTTTTATGTGCTGGGGCCACTGACTTTTACAACAATCTAGACAAAGTACGCATGCTCAGCTTTATTTATAAGAAATAATTTATAGCCATCTTTCCCTAACATCCTAAATGCCAATTTTGTTATTGACCCTACAGTTTAATATAGACGAAGAAGCTGGAAAGAGACAAATTTATCATAGGTACTGTATGGAAAGAGCGGCTTGCCAAATGGCTCACGTGTTCACCACTGTTTCGGAAATCACAGGTTTACACTAAAGGTTATTGCCTTTTTGAATTTCTGTACATTAAAGTTAATCTTTTATTTCCAAACAGGATTGGAGGCTGAACATTTGATCAAAAGAAAACCGGATTTCATAACTCCTAACGGTCTTAATGTAAAGAAGTTCTCGGCTCTCCACGAATTCCAAAATCTGCATGCTATTTCGAAGGAAAAAATTAATGAATTTGTACGCGGTCACTTCTATGGACATTTTGACTTTGATTTGGACAAAACCATTTACTTTTTTATTGCTGGTCGTTACGAATTCGGTAACAAAGGAGCTGACATTTTCATAGAGGCCCTTGCTCGACTCAATCATCTTCTCAAAGCTGCCAAGTCAGACAAAACTGTCGTCGCTTTTCTGATTTTCCCAGCCCCTACTAACAATTTCAACGTAGAGAGTCTTCGGGGACAGGCACTGACCAAAAGTTTAAGGGACACCATAAACACAGTTCAGCAAGACATTGGGAAAAGAATGTACGACATCTGCCTCAGGTAAGCAATACGCGCTTAATTATATAGAGGTGCTTGATTCATACACCAATGTGAATTTATTTGTCATTTGACATTATTTTTATAATAGCGGTCGTTTGCCCACAAACGAGGAAATTCTTCTAAAGGAAGACATGGTTAAGATTAAGAGATGTATTTTCTCTCTACAAAGATCGACCCTGCCTCCAATCACAACTCACAATGTTATCGACGACTGGAAAGACCCAGTTCTTACTTCATTCCGAAGATGTAAAATGTTCAACTCTGTTCAGGATCGGGTCAAAGTACTTTATCTCCCAAATGGACCACTTTTAACCTGTCTCCACATCACTAATGCATCTTTTGTTTGTCTTAGGTGATTTTTCATCCAGAATTTCTGTCTTCGACCAACCCTCTCTTTGGTTTAGACTACGAGGAGTTTGTTCGCGGCTGTCATTTAGGCGTTTTCCCCTCTTACTACGAGCCATGGGGATACACACCTGGAGAATGCACTGTCATGGGAATCCCATCTGTTACCACCAACCTTTCAGGTTATTCATTTCATCTGTAATTGTTTTTGCACTGTTACCAGCAGCATAAAAATCCCAAAATAAATCTACAGGATTTGGATGCTTTATGGCGGAACAAATTGCGGATCCTCAATCTTACGGAATCTACATTGTTGATCGGCGTTCCATTGGATTGGAAGACTCTGTGAATCAGCTTGCTAAATACATGTTCGACTTCTGTCTTCTAAATCGTCGTCAAAGAATCATTCAACGTAATCGTACTGAACGTCTCTCCGATCTCCTTGATTGGAGAAATCTTGGAGTGGTAATAAAAAAACCTAAAATGAGTCTAATTGTCTAAACTATTGATTGCGGCAAATCTCTCTTAACCAAAGTAACCTTTGATTTACAGTACTACCGTCAGGCTAGAATGAAAGCACTCAAAATGGTGTACAATATTGATGACGACGAAGTCATTTCTGCCAACAAAGGCATGTCGTATCCTCGTCCAATTTCAGAGCCACCGTCACCGAATTCTTCGAGGGCCACCACTCCCGCTCCTTCTGATCACGAAGATTCAGAGGACGAAGTTGACTCAGAAGCTGAAGTAAGTATTTTTCTGTAAACTGAGACTAAAAATGGAAAGAAAATTGTAGAAACAATCCTTAATAATCGTGATTTGTCTGTTGACAGCTGAAAGAATTGCATAATGGCCGCTAAAACATTTCTGAACTGGACTTTTGAGCTGTAGAACGAAGAAGAAACATAATTTTGGGGGTTAGTATGGTAAGAAAATTGAGAAATGGATAATTAGCCCACTTAAATTTGCAAAATTGTTAATTCAATAAATAGTAAGGGATTAAAAGGATTTTTTAGCTCTGAAATTAAATTTTAGTTGAAATTTTGTTTTTATAATATAGTAACTTGGTCTTTCCATGAAAATTAGTTCTGAAAATCAAATGATTGACTTTTCTTCCAATTTATACTATGTAGTCTGTTATAAAGAGAAAATTGATATACTTCAGACACGATAGTTCAAATTATACACTACGAATTGACTCAATCAATATTTTTCAGTGTAACATCAATTTAGAAGAAGGACAACGATAAAAATAGAAATAGGCATTGGACAAGTAATAAAGTATATTATAATATGTACTATGAAGACTATATTGTACTACAAGTTAGTTCTCCCATTATTTTTAAGATGAGTGTTGTAACAATCACAAGTAATGCATTTGTGCAATGTGCTTAGAATCAAAATATCAATCAAAAAATAATGCACAATCAAATAGTTTTAATAAGACGGCTTTTAAAACCTGGACGGAGGTATCAGCTGTACAAAAAAGGGGAAAGGCGTTGAGAGAAAATTTTTAATGGTCAGGTTGAAGAAAATCTTATATTTTTGCTGCGGTTACCCATACCAAACTGTTTTATCCATCCAAAACTGAACCTATAGATTATATATTTCTCATAATATGATCCCCTTTTATTACTGAATGATCAAATATATATTAGCAGAAGAAGAAACCTAATGTTTATGTTCAATTCATTATAGCAGTAGAAAATATATTTTTCTTACGTCACATCCACCTTTTCTGTCTGCCTGTCTTCTCTGTCATTGGACTGGTCACTGTTACAATTTATTTGTAACTTTGACATTTAAAATTTTAAGGTACTTTCAAACTAAAATGCACTCGGAACACGAAAAAGAGTGCTTATTTTTTGTTTCTATGTAAAAATTAAAATTAGTCTACTCTTCATTAAAGATAAGTACGTGGCCCTTTGTGCCACTGTTTATTGCCGTATCATGACATTGTTAAATATAATGTATCATTGTAAGGTACTTATAGATAGAATTAGGTATTATGAAAAATAATATATATATAAATGACTGTCAGATGAATAAAAACACAATGAATATTATGTGGCATAATGTTGTCGATTTATTTTCTTTGAAGTCTTAAGTCTAATATACATTGATATCCATAAATTGTTTGTTCCGTATACCGCGCATAATATTGATCTAGCTTATACAATCTACGCTACCATACAGAATCTCTATATTATAAACACAGAAGAGATAAAAAAATAAAATCAATCTATCTGGCTATGTAACTACATATTATGTATGTCTGGTAGGGAGAACCCAATTGCTCAAGCGCTTATATGCGATGAAGATTGCATAAAAAATGAACTACACTCTGGTGGGTTAAAATTAGCATATTTCCAAATTAAACCAAAAAATTTTGACTTGGAAATCTTTTGAAATTTAATAACAGCACGCACTGGTGGCCTAGTGATATATATTATCTAATTTGTATAAATACTCTGATTCGTTTGTTCATGGATAATATTTGTCGAACCTGAATTCTTTTACTTTTTTGCAAGTAGAATTGACTGGATACTTGAGATATTTAGCTCTTATCAATTACAACTAAACACCAACCCTTTCATTTTATATGACTGGCATTATTATCATGGGCACAGTTTACTACTTGCCATGAGTATGACTAGGTATAATGATGGTACAGAAGAAGTATCATCAGCTGCATGGATTCAGATTGGTATCAATAACCATACACGAGTAAAAAACATGGTTTAACGATAATGACTATGGGCACAGTTCAACAGACTCAGAAATGGTACTTAAAAAGCATATACAATTCTGTACGCCGATGTTATTTATTATGTGCAGTAAAAAGCTACAATTAAGATATACAAAAATGGTCTTCTTGTTGAATAAAGTATTTCTTGTTGCTTTAAACTAATTGCACACAATATACTTACATATAAAACTTTTTCTGTAGCCATTATTACCACAAAATTAAATTTCCTGGTCCGTAAATTGTTAATAATTTCTCAAATGGGTCAACTTTCTCCAACAGAAATCGAAGTTTTGGAAAAGGTAAATACGTCCTACCTTTAATATTGTTATCTTAATATGTAATGCTTAACTAAATACAATTTGTTGTGAGAGTTGTAATTGGTTACGCATCAAATTATTAGTCAATTAGGAATAAGATGTGTTTTCTATGTCTTTGAATGTCAGTGTAACCAAGAATCGTGCACCAGAAGCTAAAATTATTATCTAATTATTGAAATAAATGAATATTATGATTGTATTTTTGCAGTTTAAGATTCGTATCGCGGATCTTATTCCTGAGATAGAGGAATTTTTACAAAGAGATGTTCATCTTCTGCGGTGGTTAAGGGGTAATTTTTATATTATGAAAACTGTACCCTATATTACTTATTCTCAACCTCGCGATTGTGATAAGCATTAAGTTTGACAGGAATTTTATCAAAAGCGAACTATCAAAAGCATACAGTCCCTAGCTAGCGCAAAATTGTCATTATGGAATGACTAGTCCTAAACCGCATTTTCATGTGAATCAGAAGGAAACCATTTGAATCTAAAAATATAGCCCTATCGTTCACACGCTGTATATCTATAGTTTCATGTGGACAGAATAAGTTAAGAAAATGTCCAATGAGACTGCAATCATCTCTACACCTTTGTAGTTCGGTTGTTCTATAAAGAGCCCGGGGATAGTATTGGAGTTCCGTGGGACGGACTTATTTAGAGGCATTATAAACATCTACCAATTTTTGCAAAATTAATTCCATTACTTTTTGGTTCGATGAAAAAGATATGCTATTAAGTGGAATTCGAACTGACAGCGCAGCGTCGAGATTTTATAGATGTTCAGCATTATTACAGTCAAGGACGTATTGAGGGATGGGCTTTACGGGTTTACGGGCTGAAACCCCCCCCCCCCCGAAATCCAAGAAAAGGGAAATTTTTTAATAAATTTCGCGCTCCGCGCGATTATTTGCCTTTATTAGGCCTTTTTGATGCCAAAAATTTTCGCGCTAGGCGCGAATATATATCATTAAAACATATGTATTGGAAATCTTAGCCCCTTCGAAACTCAGTTCTGTATACGTGCTTGATTACAGTTCCCAGCTCACCTTACATCCATTGTATTCGAAAGACAATGGATCATATGTTGCAATACAAAAGGCTTAACTTCAGCTCAAACTTCGAGTCGAGCAAATGAACGTGGGAGGTCCATTGTAATGCAGCATATGATCCATTGTCTTTTGAGTACAATGGATGTAAGGTGAGCTTGGAACTATAATAACACGGTTGCGAGAAAGAAGTGGGGATGAAGGATGGCTTCATAATTTATTGCAAATGGCAACTGTTGATTTAATATTGTAATGTAGCACGAGGCCTAAATGTGGACAAGGCGGAGGAAATGATTAGAAAGGTAAATTCTCATATCAACACTTTCTATTTCACTTATTTGATCAAAGTCGTAATGAAATTTTAAAAAGTTGTTTTTGTCGTATGACTAAATGCATAGTCGATGACGTGGCGAAGAGAATATAACATAAAGAGTGTAATGACATGGAAGTTTCCGGATATCTTAGTGGAAGAGCTTCCTTGGAAATGTAGTGGGTATGATCGAGATGGATGTCCCGGTAATCAAGACTATATAATTGATGTATTGTTTTCAAAATGAAGGAGTGGATTTCATAGCTATTATTATTTTACTATTATTGGTTGATTTGCAGTCGTAATAATTCCATTTGGAAAGTGGAACATGCGGAAAGTAGTTGAACTTGGCTTTAGAGAAGAATTTCTTCGAGGGGGCTATTTTTGTAACGAGTGGGAAGTTGTACTCATGAAGCATCAAAGCAATAAAGACAGGACCGTTCATCAAGCTGTTCAAATTATCGATTTAGAGGGCTATTCTTTCATGCAATTCATGTCCAAACAGAGTAATTAAGGTTTTTGTTTTCTTTCGTATTTAAGCTTCTAAGTACATTCCACAGAAAATCTCTCCCTTAAGAATAATCTATACTCGACCCCTGAACAGGTATTCCGGTATACTTATACGCTTCCAATGTTCATGCATAACTCAAAAAATACTTCATGTACAATGTACAGTTTTCGTTAGGATTTTTCGTAATTGTGATTTAATACCTAGAACCTGGACAGGTATTCAATATGACCCTTCCTAAGCCATTCGTAAGTTACTCCATGCTAAGCACCGCATATGCTTAGCAAAAATTCGTATTCAAATTAGATTTTTGCATAGTCCATGAATTTGCTGATTGCTGAGCAAGGAATAACTTTAGGCATTAAAAGATACTGTTTTCAAATCTTGAGATGGCCACACCCACACGCAACTCTATACCACCATGGGAATTATGACCCATTAGTGTTGAATATGTATAGCATAGTTGCATAATTGCATATTAGAGTTGCACACAACTGTATTTGGATATTAGATTAGAGAAAGGTTGGTCTGTGGTGTGTTTAGCGCTTGTCATTGTCATTGGTATAACTGTTTCACTCTCACGTTAATCTCTTTGTATTCGAAAGACAATGGATCATATGTTGCATTACATGGACCTCCCACGTTGATATGCTCGACTCGACGTTTGCGCTGAAGTTAAGCCTTTTTTATTGCAACATATGATCCATTGTATTTCGAATACAAAGAGATTAACTTGAGTGAAACTATAATAACATAGGAATCTCAATCTTTTACACACGGAAAGCGTAACTTATAAAGTAGGTATTATGAGCCGCATTTAACTTAGGCAAACAAACTTTCGTAAATAATTCCGAGAAAATGAAATTGAATACAAAATGGTAGCCAACATTGTGAATTGTGTATCGGTGGATTGCGCGCTGCCAAAATCAAACGGCACGAAGTTGATAGAATTATTTGTTTTCCATAAATCATGACTTAAGGGCAACATTGGGGTAAGATAGTTTAGTTAAGTGCCCCGACACTGAGCCAGGTCTTTTTTACTATAACCAGTAAGTAAGAGCGATGTCAACGGGAGCGGGATGCTGTGGATGACGGTGTATTTTGTAGGCTACCCAAAGTACTTATTATTACTGTTCAATAATGAAGTGATCCTCATTATGTACATTCAAGTTTTTACCATATTAAAAATCGTTTCTTTTAGCTATAGACACCTTTTCAGAGCAGATTAAAGGCATGGAAGACAATTACCCAGAAATACTAAAAATCATCTATATCATCAATGGTAATTGATCCACATTCTTCTATCATTTATATTAAGAAATTAGCAAGGCTCTTTAATTTGACTTTTTGGTAAATAATTAAAAATTGTCATGTTAATTTGCATATTTTAGCACCAAAAGTCTTCACCTTACTGTTTGCTTTGATTAAACCGTTGCTGACTCCTGAAACTTTGTCGAAGGTAAATATTTTCGATTCCAACCCTGCAAATTGGAAACCAGCTCTCCTGAAAAATATTGACCCAGACCATTTACCTTCTGAATATGGAGGTGCGAATACCAACTGCGAAAATGTAAGAACTTGAGAAAGAATGGAAAACAAAATAATACTACAGAAACTGGCATAGCTATCTGAAAATATTAATTGTAACTTGTATAAGAACTGATACATTGGCTTGTAGTACTATATATTATGAGCAACGGAAATGTTTAGAATAGGCGATTCTGAGATGCTTCGTCGTGTTTAATTTGAAAAGTAATAATACAGGTGTAAAGACTCAAACTTCAAGGTTTAAATACAGGGAAAGAAGGCCGGTTGGCAGATGTCTGGAATTATTTTGTCAAATTACGTAAAGAGAGGGATAGGACAACAGGAAAGACTGACCTACTAATCTGTATAATAGGAAGATATGTCAAACCGGGAGATCCGTTTCACTGGGTCAATTCGTTCTATGAGGCTAGGTGGAAGTTTAAGGAAGGTACGTTGTCGACGATTGATTGGTGTACTTGTTTTCACGCAGGGTGACTGGAAAGGTTGCCAATCGTACCTGCAAGCAAGTACGCTTAAAGCATGCGGGAGCAAGAGTACGTTACGGTGAAGCAAAAGTCACATGCGAGTACTTGCATGTTCAGAAGAGGTACTCAATGTTTTCATCGTCCATATGTTTAAAAAACCATGTCCAAATGGATGTAAAAAAGTGGTATGAAATTGCATAAAAAGTTTGAACTGATTATCTGACGTTACATGACGTTTTTAGTGAATTTTTTCAATGACCTTTGACCTTTTGACACGTGTGATTTGACATTGACATGACCTAACGAATAAAATTTTCGAACGTGCTATCTCATGAAGTACTACAATGCCAATGACTAAAGTTACACCAATTTTTAATTTTTGGACCACGCCCACAGGCGGGGTGTGTCCGATTTATTTCATTTTCAAACTCGACCTGCGCCATAGCTCTATATATCAGCAGGCTAGGTGTCCTATATAGATGATAATTATATGGTTTTCCCTGAACGAGTTCACCCAGCGAGAAGGATCTAAGGGCCTGACGTTATTACCGTTCCAACCTCACCTTGCATCCATTGTATTCGAAAGACAATTGATCATATGTTGCATTACAATGACCTCCCACGTTCATTTGCTCGACTGTGGCTCGACTCAAAGTTTGAGCACAAGTCACGGAATCACAATGTAAGGTGAGCTTGGAACTATAATGAAAGGTAATAAAATGTATAGGTAATAATAGAAAGGTTGAATTCAATTCCGAATTTTGACAATCCTTGATAAATTGTGCATTACATAACTCCTTTTAAAGCCCTTTGGTCATTAAATGTTGTAGTTTGATGACATGATGACGACTTTAGATCCAAATCTGGTTCAACCTAATTTTATAAGCTTTGGAGAAACGGAGTTCATTTGTATTAAAGTTATGGCGGAAGAACGATTCAACGTGGATATCCAAATACCGGAAATCGGATCTATAATGAGGTTTGCCTGATTGGAATATTTTTTGCTAGCTTGAGATATTTATAAACGAATTGTGCATTCAAATGCAAAAACTACTGCTCAGTTTGTATGTGAAAGGAAATCACATTATATTGTATGTTCTTGTAATTTTAGCTGGGCCTTTAGAACAGAAGGAGACGGAATTGCATTCTCGGTTATCAACGAACAGAATGATATTTTGGTCGGTTGTGGAATAGTGGACTCTCACTTACATACACAAAAGGGAAACTTAATATGCAAACGCCAAGGACAATGTAATAAAAACTACTCATGCTATAATATACATACTCATACATTTCATTGGTTTTTGGTTTAACTCACACAGCTAAAAATATTGGAAAGCCCTTTCTAGTTCATGGCAAAGTCATGGCCAAGTACACCAAATCAATGAAATCAGAAATTTTGGCTGAATTTAGGCAACGGGATCTTGTTGCCTCAATTGTCTCCGTTGCCACTTATCCATTGCCCCTAGTTTAGCCACTTAACCTATTACTTTAATATAGTCCCTCCGTTGCCTCCCGTCACTATTTTTGCCTCTTTTTGACCTAACCTAATAAACTGTGTTTAATTGTTAAGTCTAACAAACAAGTAGCATGTTTATTTTTAATTAGTTTAGGTCAAAAAAGAGGAAAAAATAGTGACGGGAGGCAAACGGCAAAGATGACAGGCTAGGTGGCTAAAATAGGGGCAACGGGGGAGGGGGCAACAGGGGCAATTGAAACAACGAGGTCCCGCTGCCTAAATTCAGCCCAAATTTTAAACATACAAAATGTTTTAATTAATTTCGTTTTAATACTGGCTTTTATTTTTATTACAAATACTCAAAAAACGAATTAAATTCGATTCGATTAAAATATTTGAGACCAAGTTAGATATGCACCTCCAAACTTTCTTAGATTAAAATCCTTAGACTTAAGTCTAACTTTTTTGAATTGTCTGTGTACGATTAAAGGCGTAATCATAGGCGCAATCATAAGCAATACATATTTTAATCAGATAAGTTGAACTTTCTTCGTTTTCTGTAAGTTCATAGATTCAGATTTCTAAATCGGATTTGATTCTGGTTTCGATCGTATTCATTTGCTACAATAGAATTAATAGAAATAATCTGTTTATTTTTGCTTGGTGAGGTATTTTAATATAGGTGTTAACGGTAATAAGTAAATTCAGGCATTAAGCTTAATGCCTAGGCAATAAGCTTAATGCCTAAAAATGCCCGGCTTTAAGCTTAATGTCTAGTCTTTAAGCTTAAAGCCTAGGCATTAAGCCTAATGCCTGAATTTTACTCGGCATTAAGCTTAATGCCTGGTCTTATTGCCTGATTTGGGTGGAAATCAATGTCAACAACAAAAACTTAAGTCTAATATACACAGTCGATGTGTATTTATGTAAAATTTAAATGTACACGGTTGGTTAGGGTTAGTCATTTAAAACAATATGGGATTTTTAAATGTATTTTAATTTCATAAATTTTACTAATGCTCAATGTTACATCCTTTCGGATTTCCCAATAGAGTTGAATTGGAGATGCCAGGATTTCTGATCTAAATGTGAAGAAATGACTCCACGAGATAACGATAGAATTGGGACACAGGCAAATCTATAAGTATATAGTTTATTGTAATGAAATATGAATCGATCCGATTAACTCTAAGTTACTGAGGTCAATTATAATATTAGTGACATGGTAGAGGTGATTACGTGGGTGGTATGATGATGATGGCATTCCTCGTAAATCATTGGGCAGGCCTGATTATGGATTTTGATTGAAATTTTTCCTTTGGGGACACTTTAAATCATGCATTTACAAAACCACACCTTAAGACTCGAGACATTGCTGAACTGAAGGTTCGAATTGTCGCCGAGGTTGAAAGCATTACTCCAATGGAACTCTTTAACACTCGACTTACTGTGAAATCCGATTGGAGGAGGTGGTAACATAGAGTATTAGTAAAATTTATGAAATTAAACTAATTTAAAAACCCCATATTGTTTTAAATGACTAACCCTAACCGTGTACATTTGCATTTTACATAAATACACATCGACTGTGTATATTAGACTTAAGTTTTTGTTGTTTACATTGATTTCTACTCAAATCAGGCAATAAGACCAGGCATTAAGCTTAATGCCGAGTAAAATTCAGGCATTAGGCTTAATGCCTAGGCTTTAAGCTTAAAGACTAGGCATTAAGCTTAATGCCGGGCATTTTCAGGCATTAAGCTTATTGCCTAGGCATTAAGCTTAATGCCTGAATTTACTTATTGCCTAGGCATTAAGCTTAATGCCTGAATTTACTTATTACCGTTAACATAGGCACTACTACTATAAACTACACTTGCAATATAAAACGTGATGTTAGCATAAATTTTTATTGTTCAATGTTTTTGCAGTAACGCTTTGTTTCGACAATTCGGCGGATAGAAAGAACTCTAAGACAGTTTGGTATGCCGTATCGATTAAAAGTTCTCCTGCAGCAGTTTTAGAAAACTAATTTTGATGATTTGAATATCGTCTAGCATCTAAATTACTCAATTTATCGTTAATTGTCATAATTGATAGCTTAATTACTAAGTTTTTCGTGTGTTAATTCAAATTTTCATTTATTTTACAAGCTTTAGCGGAGTAACTTCATGCTCTTGTTTTCAAAAAAATTAAATGCAATAAATTTATTTGCTCTCTGCATTGGTAATCATGTACATTTCTTTTATTTGAAACAACATTTAAATTTATAAGCTTGCATAAACTGATAACTTATTGGCAAATACTGCCCCAACAATTATATTATGCAACAATACCTAGTTAAGGTAATTACGTTTATTTACAGGTAACTTATGTTCAGGCCAGTCGACAGCTAGCATTTTTCTCAGTAGAACTTCATTTTTTTAGCCATTTTTCCAAAAACTCAAAGGTAACTCAAAGACATGGCAAGTTATATAGAATTAATTTCATTTGCTCAGAAAGAAATTTCTGACCTGTAACCTCTCTATACAAACACGTGAAAAAACTAATATGATTAAATATATTTAAATAGAATTTTAGCCCTCATTTGAATACTACAATTACATGCTATTCAAATGAGGGCATTATCTTAAATGTGCATGTTTGCAGAGAACGAAATAATATCTCACTGCACTGGGTAAATACCTAATACGTAGATATAATTTTTGTTGAATAGTTAAGGAATTCTTGATTCATTGGTAAACTTTTGCCACTTTTTTGGAATGCCAGATTAAGGATTAAATGAAAGGTTCACACAACTATAGAGAGGTTTAGAATAATAATTTGGACTCAGTTTGCTGGAAGCATAACGTGAGCGTGCATAGCATATTCTCCTTTCAGGGCCGCAGACAGAAAAAAATTGTGGGAGGGGGGCACAAATAATAATAGAAAAATTTTGGGTTTTAAGGCAAAAATTCCTTTCTTTTCTTCGATTTCGGGGGGGGGGGATGGCTGCGGCCCTGCCGCCTTTAAAGTTCATGGTAAAGGGAAATAAATTTGCATCCATCTTCTATAGATCTCAATGCTTTTGTCGTGATGAACACATAAAATGACTCTGTCGATCTGTAGCAATTTAACAAAATGTTGCAAACATTAGTATAAATTATTATATATCAATAGATTACTGTAACATCAAGTGTCATTTTGAGTTCACATAACGTATCAACTGACCTTATCCGCATGTAGCTGTAAAAACTTGCGAACAGTTTGCAAAATGATTTGAGCAGCAACTAAAAGCAAATAATTTAAAATTGTCTAACATTTAAGATTGTTCTGTAAAATTAAAATATTTTTAAAAAGCGTTATTTTACCCTTTCCGCCGACGGAAGTGCATGGAAAGGCCTAAATGGAAAAGAGGAGGACCAGTCAGTGTTTTATTTGAGGTGGCCTTGTTTAGATTTAAACCAAACAACTGGCTTATAATGGCCAACAATGGTATAAAATGGCTTAGTGTTCAAAAATGGACTACTTACTAGTCATACTCTAGTTCAAGAGTCGGTCTTAAGACCGACTCTTACAAACAAATTGCGTTTAAAATTTGTTTGTTCAATTCGTTTTTCTTGAATATTCATTGTTAGTCATTACGTAGACAATTTTAGCCACTGCACTATCATTTTAACCACCAGCCACTGGCTGTAAACTATACTTAGACTATAAATTCTAAGAGTAACCTACGATATTGTATTAGATATCATTCTTACAATTGATCTCAATTTCCTCTTGCAAAGAATGTCCAATGCGCTCCAATAACACATATGCAGCTTGCCAATTGTATCTCCATTAGTGTGAATAACATCTATAGATTTAGAAATAAAAAACAACACCATTATACTTTTTGTTTTCACTTGCAGGAGCCATGCATGCCCATGTCTCTGCAGATTATCTCCATTCCTTATCCTAGGCGATCTGCATGCATGTCTCATCTCCCTACCTATCTAATCCCTAATACCTATATACACCTTAGCTATAACTTACCTGTGTAATTATCCTATTCCACCCACACAACACACGATCTTATATACACAAAGAGATTCGTCAATTGGGTTCATTCCGAATCTGACCAGGAGACAAAGTCCTGGTCAAATAAATATTCGCTCCTAATTGTTCTGTGCTCTTTCACTCATTTCATTCACGCACTGATTCATACCAACAATCATACATAGAGCACAACCCTGTGCCAGACTACTTTCTACACTCCGGGACTAACCCACTTGCGGTAAGTGGCCTCTACGGTAATTACCCATTTCCCACCCTCCGTCTTTCGTTTTCTATAATAATTAAATATTTCCCAAGGGTTAATGTAAGAGTTCCTGGGTATTAATACATGGAGATCCGAGCGTAAGGTAAGGGCATTATAGGGGTACAGAAATTGTGCGCCTATAATATGTGCCTTCCCGGAAACTAGGCCACCCGTACTACTGTGACTGGTGAATTTCAAAATGATTAGGCATCAACATTGGGTTAAATTTCGAAAGACAATATCGTTAATCATGTTGGGGTACCCTTACAATTACAAGACCTAAACCTGACTAAATAATTGAAACGTCATACACTTTGAAGGAAGACCAAATCCTGGAGTAATTTCAATATCACCGACTTCACAAACTCTTAAGTTCTGACAGGAGAGTTTCATTAGTGCTCCAGCTGTGATATTTCCATCCCTGTCATCTGAAAATTCAAATAAAATTTATTTAAGACTCGTTGTTTAGCAATAATAATATGTACTTGAATATCTCAGAGCTATGCCAATTTATCACTCATGCTCCAACTCCATAGTGGAGCTGCTTTATGGAAATGACCAATCTATCTGTCTGTCTGTGCGCCCGTCTTTAAATACGGTAACTTTCGAACGGAAAAAGATTCCGTTCAAACTTTTATACGTAATCTAGGGATAAAAAGTAAGGTCGAGTTTGAAAACGGATAAAATCACATCCCATGCCAGTGGGCGTAGTTCAAAACATCAACGAGAATTGAAAAAATTGGTGTAACTGTAGTTCTCCATATCCTAGATGATCATGAGGGGGATCGTTTGAAAGTTTATTCGTTGATTCAGTTCAACTGATTCAATTATTACATTCAATCAATACAATTCAAGTGATTCAAGTTCAGGCAGGATGACAAGGTTATTCAGCTAACTTTTCCAGCTCATTTTTAATCCCATTAATTTATCTTTTGTTCTTGGCTGGCCGCGTAGGCGGAATTATTTCGATTTTACTTCGCCTTTTTGGCTATTAATGGTAATAGTTCCGCGTATCGAAATAATTCCGCGTACCTGTACCTAAAAAGATGATGAAAGGTATCTAAATTTAATAAGAGATATGTAAATGTAGGTAAAAGGTATGTGGGATAATTTCAGATGTCACATTAGCGACAGAACTAAAAAAGAATGCGTGGTGGCTCTTGGTGTTATTATCGTTCCGCTGCCACAGTTCTCTCTTTGTATTCGAAAGACAATGAGTCATATGTTGCAATACAAAGGCTTAACTTCAGCGCAAACTTCGAGTCGAGCAAATCAACGTGGGAGGTCCATTGTAATGCAACTATGATCCATTGTCTTTCGAATACAAAGAGAGAACTGTGGCAGCGGAACCATAATAGTAGAGTTAT
Organism: Tomocerus qinae; assembly: GCA_020055645.1. NCBI lineage: Eukaryota > Metazoa > Arthropoda > Collembola > Entomobryomorpha > Tomoceridae > Tomocerus > Tomocerus qinae. Next base: position 2,194,039 of record CM034548.1, on the reverse strand, counting down.
TGAATTTCTATATTGTTGTATGTAAATTAAACTAAAAGTATTTCTATTACGAATGTCAATGTTCGCATTTTTCTGTACTAATTACTAAAAATATCTTTCTTTTATGTAAACCTTCTGGCTCAATGGGCAATATGCCGAGAGGAGCCTCATCCATAATAATTGCCCACTAATACTAATAAAATGTAAACACTTTAAATAGAATACCTGCTTCAGTAGATGTAAAACACGTCATGGATGAATGGACAATGGCATCTACTTCAAGGGAAGTGATTTCGTCGAAACAAAGAGAGATTTTTCTATTCAGATTGGAATCATATGCATAGGTCATGTTTCTGTCCTCACCTTAAAAATCAATTAAACACAGTTTGCAATGACTAGCTCTACAGAAAGCTATAATGTTTACCTTTTGAAAGCATTTATTTCTACATAAACGGGAGAAAGCAGGAAAAAACTTTATTAAAACATACTTCTAAATTGGGGAATGAGGAACCTTTGATCTTGAAAATATGTTGCCCATGTGGGAATTCTATTGAGCGGGATGACAAACTTTGATTTTTTAACACCCAAATTGGCATATGACAGGTTTTCCGACTCCTGATTCGATTCTGACTCTTGAATGACTCTTTTCAGAAGCGGCTTTGCGATTGGAACGCATCTTGGCGGTGATGGTTGTAACATTTCTAGCTCCGTCAGAGGATCCATTCCAAACCCCAAAGGTTGAAGCAATTCCATATCCATTGCAGAAATTAACGGTGGTGATCGTGTCTCAGCCTGCACATGAACTGCCTCTGGTGGGATGTATTCGTCTGTCTCATTGCCACCACCATCGGCATTAGAGACAGTAAAATTACTATGGCTCCTTTGGAAGTCGGAGATAGCGCTCATCTCCCGCATACTTTCCATGCTTAAAAACAAAAAATTATCAGATTCATTTACAATTTTTTAATTAGGTCAGCCGTGTTTAAATCAAGAGAGCTTAGCTATTCCAGGTTTACAAATTTAATGGTGGAGAGCCTTCTTTAGATACTAATTTTATCGTGGAAGATATTTTATACCATATATAGGTACTAGGTACTATACACATAAGCCTATTTCCAAACAGACATATAAAAATAATATCATGTGTAATCGACTCAGGGATTTTAGCTTAGTTTCCAATTTTGTATCCAATAAAACTGATTTTACAGAAATTGTTTAGATTACTAGAAACTTTCTACATACGTATCTGAGTGATACACCTCGATATGCTAAACGCACAAAATATTTAGCCGTCTCCTAAGGAATGGGGCGATCTGCTGTTGTTGTCCTAGGATCTAGACTAAAATACTTACTTACTACAACTTTCTGAGGTTCCAGAATTATAATTAATAAGAATGATTAAAGAGTGTTAAAATGAAATTTTACTTGAAATAGTACTCCATGATTTCGGAGTATAGTAAAATATGCCCTTTACTAGCAGAGGAATATCTTCGATATTCACTGGCTTGAGTTTGAATGGCGATTGTCCACGAAGATAGAGAAATGGATAAGATTGAGATTTGGATTGATAGTTTTACAGTTTTATGTTTGTTGTCAGTGTGTAAATATGTTACCAGTGTATTCTTATTCCTTTGCTTAACTGAGGGTTTATAAAGTCTCAAGCTACATCCTCGTTGCAATATTGAACATATAGGCCCATAAAGGACATCATTTGTAATTTGACTCGCTTTGCTAGGTTGGTTGTAATAACCTTTGAAGTTCTAGTTTTGCTGATCACATAATATTATGCAATGCTTGGATATTCCTTAGGTACAGTGTTTTAGTTAAACCAGCTTTTTTACATTTTGCGAACCCGGCCATTTCAGCATTGATTAGTGCCACTACATGATTAGTGTCAAAGTGACTGATATTATACTTTGCCTGTTTATTAAGTGGTGTGTACACCGCTTTATAAGAATGCCCAATCTGTCTGTCTGTCCGTCCGTAAGCGCGATAACGTTCGAACGGAATGAGATAATCAGTTCAAATTTTTTCTACGTCATAAGGTCATAGGTAACATCGAGTTCGTAAATGAGCAAAATAGGTCACAACTCCTGTCTGGGGAGGGGTTTGAAACTTAAAATCGTTGTAATTTCGGCTATTGTCATCGTGCAAAGTCGTATAATGGCTCGATTGACAGCTGACATGTCAATAGACACTATTAAACGGGTTATCTCCTGACAGGGGAAGTTGGTGAGAAACATAAAATTAACTGAAAATCGATGTAACTTCAGTTCTATTCGTCCTACAAAGTCGTGTAATGGCTCAATTGACGGTATCTGGATAATTTGTATAAATCATTTCGTATATAAGGGTAGTTTGTATATGCACAAGGATATCCGGTATATGGATAGTGACAACTTTTATACGCAAATGGGTATTCCGTGTAAAAGATTAATACAAATGCGAACGCATGACTATCCATATAAGGGATAGTAATGTATTAATAATCATGTTAATGATCATAATAATCCATGCTAAGAGCATATACAAAATATCCATTTGCGTATACAAGTTGTCACTATCCATATACGGGATATCCATTTGCATATACAAGACGTCACTATCCTCATATGCGAAATAATTTATACAAGTTATTCGTGATCCCTATTGAAAGCTAAATTCAGGGACATTAAAAAGTAAATCCTAGTAACCTCCTGATTGGGGAGGTAGGTGAAAACTAAAACTGACTAAGTATTCATGTAACTTCAATTCTATTAATCGCAGAAGTCGTATTACAGCTCGTTCGAAAGGTCACAATGACAAGTCGGGTAATGTTATACGTTACATAAGGTTGAATTTTGCATAGCGTTACGTAATGGACAGTTTATTTATTTATCGATGCGATTTCATACTACTTTATTACACCCATTTGTACATGGTTTATTATTTAGGATTATGAATAAAATGATATCAACCAGAAAATAGATCATTTCAGCCACAACCATTTTAACCACTACAATGGCAGGTGGCTCGAATAACACAGCAGTGTAAAGAAATTAGACTTACTGATTCGTCTCATCAATCATTATCTGTATTTGTATTATAACTACTTCTCATACTGAGGAAGTGTAATATAAATATGGTCATTAATAAGGATTGGAGAACTACTTCAAAAAAATCGGCTACTTACTCTTACTAACTAACAGCAATTTCTCCTTTCAGTCAATCGGCTGACAATATGCATCATTTCTAATCTATAGATCAAATGACTATTCTGGGCCGATAACAACGACTCGAGAATCTTTGCTTTGGGCCAAGTCCAAAAGCATTAATAATACAATAAGTTCGGTTTCGGTATCTATCTGCAATTTATTTTTGACGACGTCCTTGTAACTTAATCGTTATTCTTGTGTTCAGATCGTGGGACCAAACTCATAGAACAAAGACACAGACAAATATCTACATACTTACAGTTGGAGAAAAATAAAAACTATTTCATATTATATGGATATATTTCATATCACAACTAAACCTGGAAATCCTTATCGCAAAATGTATTTCTAGTTTTATGTCTACAGTCTACTATGCTGACGAAAGGCTTCGGCCTACGCACGTAACTTTACAATAAAGCTTTTTGGTTTGATTCGATTCTTATTCGAAGTTAATCGTTAGCATCGACAAAATATAACACTACAAACTGTGAACTATTAAATAAAGTTTGGGGTTCTTTCTAGCAGAAAATGAATAAAATTCAATCTAAGCCTACTATACAAATATTACCTTGTAGTATAATAATCCTAGATTGATAAGTACATTCATGAGATGATGCTTTGCTTTTCTTCCCAAATCAATAAGAGTAGCAAAAGAATGTCCCGATGATCGCTTATTGCAAACGAGGTTGACAACTACTATTTTAAACCCAAACTATTCTAAATCCCGGAGAAAGTCTAATATTGTTTGCAAACCCCATCAATCAATAAGTAATATTGTTTTAGGTAGGTACACTTATCTAATACATAACCCATTACTCCTGGCAATCAGATGTGAAACCAGTGGACATTTTAATATCACATGTTTTAATTTAAGATGGGCAAGTAGCATAAATAGCACAAGTGTAGTATGCACAATATACATGCATGAACTAGAACATGTATTAATTTTCGTAGGTGTAGGTAGGCAATAGCTCGTTTGCTATAGCAATTCAATAATGTCCCATAATGCATACTTAAATATGCCTAATATCGATGATGCACGATGTACCTTAACCCAACAGAAAACACATTTTATTGCCCCATAAATTCAGAGAATAATATTTAGAAGAATAACTCAAAAACGTAAAAGAAATTTAAGTGGCTGTTTGGCTGAAGTAAAATGCGCAACTTGATATACATGGGTAATTGACATTGACCTTGAAATCGATTAGCAATGTGACTCGAATGATCTTTATTGCGGAAGCAAATGACGAATCGTTAAATTATTTGCTATAGCATGTCAAAATACCCGAGAAAGAAACATTTTACGGACACGTCATATCATTATTGTACTATGCCCACCGCTAATTAACGAGGTTGAATATACTTATTATAAGTATAATGTTATGTTTATATCATAAAATCTTTGTATATCAAAAGGGTGAAATGGCTGCACCTAATTATATTTTTGGTCAGAAATTGAATTAATGAATTTGGGAGCTTTGTAAAATAGCAGTAAATAAGTACAAATGATAATGGAAAATTAAGCCTGACTTGATATTCCATTGGAATACTAGATTAAATATTATATGTAGACATGTGGCTTCTAAAACAGCTTTGATTTGCTAAAATGATCAAGCCCTTAGTTTATTGGTCTAGGTCAGATAGCCTGTAAATCTGATTTTACAGTGACATAATCACATCTAGCCTTACAGCCTTAATTCTGAGTTTTTCTCAGGTCTTGATTATTATTGGAATGCAATAGACAGAATACTACTCGTTTGCATTATGAATGCTTTTCATGCATTATTATTATTATTACTTAATTGATAGTACATACATATACCACCCTCATAATCCCTTTTGAATGATAATAAATACCTCCCAAACAATTAATGGCCATATGCACATCCTATTTATATGGTCATTTTGTATCAACATCCATTGTTCGAGCAAGTCTCAATTTTGCAAAATTTGTCACGTACATAGATTACGTAATGGTAATTGCGGACTAAATATGGCTCTATATACAGGTGTGGGATACTTTACACATAAAGGAAGACCCTTTAGGCTCCAGATTTTGAGAAGTATTAAAACTGAGGATGCCCATGCATTGGTTAGATGTAAAACATTCTGAATAAGATGCACCCTTTCAAGCAGTTTGGTTTCTACAATTGTAAAAGCAACTAAGAATCAGACATGACTGCACGGTTACTTTTTTGAAAGATTTACTGTATTTCGCTGATGAGCTCCTAGAGTATAGGATTAAATTATGTGTAATGAAAGGCATAAGACACTAAACGATGAACATGAAGACATTACCCTGAAGATATGCGTTCGCAATTAGTCGTTCAAGAAATGAGAATGACATCTCGAAGTTTCGGAAAGAATTAATAGCTTTATGATTGAAGAGTGCTATTACCTGTTTGACATTTTAGATCTTTCGCCGTTCTCAAAAACGAAAAAATATCATTCTTTGATGCTAAGTGACGTGGCAGATTCTTCCAGTACAGCACAGCGTTGGCAATCGTACCAAAAATTATATTCTTGACTGCAAAAAATTAAAGTAGACAAATATTATGCACATCATATATGCAGAGTACAAGGTCTGTTTCTAAATTAATACTCACTTTTAGGAGTTTCAGCCCAAGGAATTGTATTAAAATAGGATATTATGATAGAATTGGATTGTATGGTATTCCAAACCAAGCGCCCTGGATTCCAGTCTCAACTACAAAACGGTTACACAATAAATGCCCTAATTATGTATTATTTAGACGCTGTCTCAATTGTTCATAATGTTTGTTGAATATTGAGTGCCACTTTTACACCTCACAAACAATAATAGGTATGGACTGCAACTCACTCAACATACTGGACGATGCCTTCTTCTATACATGGCCGTGCTAGACCCGGAAGAGTTTTCCATACAATACTAGTAAACACATCACTGCATTGTATCTGTACCTTTATGTAATCCTGCATCATAACAATTAATTAGCCGGATTTCATGTTTGTCATAATACAGGTACAAATATATTCTAGCAAAACATGTTTAATGGTACTTGTAGAAAATTACGACTTTTAAAGATCTGCTTTTAAGGATGTAAGAGTTAAGGGCCATCCAAATACACATAATATGGTATTCATTCTGGAAAAAGAAGTCTCAGCATTTTGCTCAATCTCAGTACAGCATTACCCACATACTACTGTTATTGAATTTCGAAAAGGTTAAGCACCAAAGCCAAAAACGTATATCCATTCTTAGTAATTTGTAAGTCTTAAAAAAGATTTACAAAACAATAAAATATTATCTAAAAAGCATTGCCAGTTTGTCAATGAAGACGGAATGTTTACAACTTACAACCAACAACGTCGATTCTCTCATTATGTAATGCAACATTTTTGACATTCTGTCACTGAAGCTGACTGAAGTCTGAAGTGTGATACACATTACACATACACGTTACAAATATACCATAAACGTAAGGAAACTATTTCATGAGAATGTGAATGGGAGCACTCTTATTCGTGCCTCATTGGCGGGAAAGGAATATACATAATACCACATGTTCATAAATCAGAAGTGTGTTGTAGAGTAGAGGATAATTTTTATTGTCATCGTGTGAGTGAATTGTGAATATTCTACAGATATCATCAATTGTCACCTTATCTGAATTCGTCTTGGCCACCAACTCGCTGCTGACTGTTGTACATTTAGAAATTCTTTTCGGTAATTGGTCAAACTTTGAATATTATCTAATCTGACTAACACTTTCAACTTTCATATATTTTTGTATTGAATAAGTATAAAATAAGGTTCAGTAATATCTTGAATTTATTGTGCACACTTTGAACCAGAATTTTATGATGAAAAAGTCCAAGATGTTGGCCAGAGTTCAGCCGTTTATAACAAGTTCTCGAGGATGTCATACTGGAAGTGGCGGTTTCAAAATCCCTCATCATGCTATTAAACTGCAGGTACCAGATAAAAAGGTCGTCATCGAAAAATTGAAGACAAAAATATACTACTATATGGAGGCCTACGAAGAGTTTATAGGAATCAAGCAGGTTAAAGAGGCACATAGTCGAGTCATACAGGTACACAATTTTATTTCAGCAGTCATTAAGTTTTAGATTTTCCTAATCAGATTTTGTATTTTAATTTCATTTCCAAACCTTATTTTAGGCAGAGATGGAGTTTGTCAAAGCTCAAGAGTTGCGTAGAACAGTTCACAAGAATCTAAATGAAATCCAGAATAAATTAAGGGACATACGCTCCGACCTGGAACGGACTTCAAGAGGAGAAGATCGTTATTTGGAATTAATTAAACAGGTTATATGCTTCTTTCTATTTTAATTTGTACTGTTTTGTATTTGCAATAGTTTCATGTTCATAATAATAACAAATAATAATTGTCTTGGGATTCAGGAGATAGCTCTGGTCAGAGAAGAGAGATCTGTCAAGATAAAATTTGAAGAATATGAAAGCAACGAAAGAGAAAGCTTTAACGGATTGTCTAACGCCCTTCGTCTCTCGCATGAAAAGGAAAGGGCACAAAATGAAAAGACCAAATATTGGTCTGTTATTGGATCAGTTTTGGGAGCTACAGTAGGGATTATAGGCACTACAATCAACTCGAAATTAAAAATGAGACAGATGAAACAAGTTTTAACCGAAAGCTCACAAGAGTCAACTTCAGCAATCCAGTCACAAATTTTGGAAGCCATAAGTCGTCTGAATGTCACTGCTGTTGCTACCCAATCGAAATTGGACAAGGAGAGTTCTAGCGACGCCAAAGCAGCTGAAAGTGCACTAGTCATTACAAATCCGAATAAAGATTTAGTCGCCAAGTCTGAAGCCCTGGCTACCAGCATCCAAGCCTTGCAAAATCGACTGGACACTTATGAAAAGCGAGCTTCCTTTATATTGGTTGATGCAGAGCAGAGAAGTGATGTGAAATACATCATTCTATCTTCTGCACTAGTAGCTACCGTTTTGTACTTTATCTTCATAAGATAAAAATGTAGCGAAATACGTGTATTAGAAAAGAAAGTGGTCGGCCGGTTTGCCAAGCCTATCTATTAAACAGTTTCGAGTGTGTCGTAAATGCCTCCCAAATAAGTATGCCGTAAGTAAATTACTGCCATGCCAGTACCTTGGTGCTAAAAACGGAGTATTTAGATATTTCACGGCATTTACGACAGCTTGACTTTATAGTCTGATTACAAATAATAATGAAGTGTAATTTTAAATCCATTTGGTATGGTATTGCTATAGTTAGGTTTAGTAAAATATTTACCTAGTTATTTGTTGGTATGTCAATTCATAGCTGATTGTCTTTGTTATTATTGTGAATTAGTGTATTTAGTATGCTTAAGAGATTTACGTACTATGAATTTGTATTCAGTACTTCCATTCCTATTTAAAAGTTTTAAATTAAAATGAATTTTAGGCCAACGAATATTATGTAAGTAGTGCTGCCTAGTTTTGGGTGCCTTGTAATAATTCTCATCTTGTCTGAATGATGACCAAAATGATACGTGATGAGCAACTAAAAGCGAGTTTTTGAATGTCATAAGAACCAAAGTACCTATTGTAGAGACGGAAGTTATGGGTAATAGAAAATTCACCTATAAGTGACCTATATCTAATTTTTACAAGCAAAATCAACATTTTGAATAGTAGAATGTTTTCTAGACTACCTAATTTTCGAATTACATATATCCAAATAGATATAAATGAATAACATATTTTACATTGTATTCTGTATATACCTCTCTTTATTTTTGGCGCATTATCAGTAAACTATAAAGGGTCTATATACTCCTTTCCAACTGAAAATACATCGATTTCAGGCTTGACTTTGTCATATAAATGAGGGAAAGCCCCTTCCGCATGATATTTTTTACGAACTTGTTCGTATAGCGTTAAGTCGAACATTTCTTCAAATTCCTCACTACTCATAAAAATGTCAGCGTAAAGAAAAGGATAGCCACCAACATCCCTCGTGAATCTAAAAACATTCCAAAATCAATTTTTATATTTTTTCTGCTTGTCAGATCAACCTATTTATCGTTATTTGACGGCTAATACAGTTTTTAGTTTCCTCGAATCCTCTTGCTCATTTGTTTTGAGAAAAACTTACTTTTCCATCTTTCTCATGGCAGCAACGGCATCAAACCTCTCCTTGCGTTTGACAGGACCTGGAACTCCGTAAACTCCTAGATCATTGAACATTCCATAATTTGTGCCTGGGACCATTTGCTCAGGTCTCGGTTTTCGTAACTGGCCCCTAAAGTCACAAGTCGGGGAATTTAGTAATTTATGACGTCTAAGTCACAAAAAAAGAAAAAAGGTATTACATGTTGTCACCGTGGTCGTAAATCCTACATGGATAGATGAGGACAGGGTACGTGTCAAATAGTTTTTCGGAGACGTTGATTTGTTCTTCCAGCTGATTCATCGGAAGAACTATATCTTGAAAGACTTGTTTGGTGAAGGTCATCGCTCGGATTCCTGGGGTTGTTGTGAATTTGAGAAAAGCTGGTTTTGGAGGCAAGAGCCAGCCAAAGAAGAATCTGAAGACAGGATGATTGCCAAATGGAATCATACTTTCAACGACCCAGAAAATGGCCCTATTGTGTCTAAGGAGATATTCTCTCATGGGAATGTACTCTTCCCCTTCCCCAGACTTTAAGAAGCTCTGCACATGGCAGTAGAACCAAGGCTTGTACCATCTCGCCACATGATTGATCTACACAGAATTGACAGGTAAAAGCTATCCAATACGACGAAGGAGTACACATACATATAAAGTAATGGAAGTTTTGCTCACTTTGCCAATCTGAGATATGGGCGGTTTATCAGCAAAATTGCCAAGCATGACTACAGCCTCATCCTTGGAGTACACAGTAGCCTCGACGTAATCAGCCACCTGCAATCATATTATTACAGTTCAGTCAATGAGTCATTGTCATCCTCAATAGCTCTAATCGCATTGAACACACAACTGACTGATAAAATAGATTTATTTCTATTTGGAAGTACCTTCTTGTTCTTATCAAGTGCTCCGGAAACATCTCGAATGAAGTCACAGTACTCTTTCTGACCTTTGACAGGAATGTATTTCATATGGATATAAGGCTTGACAGGAATGATGTCGAGTTCCAATGCTGTAAGGAATCCCAGTGAGCCATGAGACCACGGCAGAGCATAATACAAGTCAGAATATTCATTATCTCTTGTAGCAGTGACTAGACTTCCATCACCAAGCACGACTTCCCATGATCTGACGGCTTCCTGATAGAGTCCCACTTTATGAGAATACGTCGTCATTCCAACACCTAAAGCTAATCCCCCCAGAGTAGCATCCGCTATCTCAAGAGTAACTGCTAGCGTGTAACCTAAATAAAAGTCCCTTCATGAATCCCATCTCTCATCTATGCTGCACAAATATATATTTGGTTGATAATAATTCCTTTGGATAGATCTTTAGCATCGGTTGGTTGTTGAGGGAATATGGTATTAAAATAACTCATTTGTTGTAAAAAAGCACTGCACAGAATAGATAATAAAATATCAGCAAACACCAGAGATATATTTGGCATGCTATTTCATAACGAATGTACATACCGCTAGCAACATCAAAGAAGTTTCATCGTACCTTTTGGTATAAGATATTTGGTGATCTCTCCGACCGTTACCATTGGTTCTACGGTAACCGTTAGTTTCGTCTCATTTAGCTCCAGAATGTTATATAGAGGAATAGGAACTTTGTGACATAAATCCTAAGAGAGCAAAAATGGCCATTTCATTAACTACTTTAACGAGGCGATGAGAATCAGGAAAACCAATATATTAGCATCATTTATAGTTCAATTGAGCAAAAGTTATGGAAATCATCTTCCCGACTCGAAATAATTATTTGGACTAAAATGTGCTCTATCTAATTCCAAATCTGGCAAATAAATTTTGACTGTTATAGTAGGAGTAGTATGATATAGTATATTGGTTTACCTACATACTCCAGATTTTGCTCGTCAGTTAATATACAATGCACCCTTAAATAACTAAATGCTTTTGTATTGCAGATAATAATTTCCCCAGGAAGGGTTATCTAAGTCTTACTTTTCTAAAAAAGGTCACCGAAAGGCTCTGCCAATTTGCTCTTGAGGTACATAACAATTTTCTATCCTTTGGAGCTTGTTGGCCCCATCTTACAACCTGAAAAAATAGTATGGAATAGGCATTTATTATTGTTCCAAAAAAACCATTCCTCTATTCAAAGACAATAGATCATATGGCACAATACAATAGGCTTACTTTGACAAGAACTCGAAGCCGAGAAAAACAACGTGGGAGTTCCAAGTAAGTCTATGGTATTGTGCAACATGATCCATTGTCTTTCTAATGAATGGAGGAATGGATGTTTTGGAACAGTAATATATTAAATATAAGTATGTATGCAAATAATGCAATCGGTGTATTTAGCACGTATAAGTTGTCAGTAGAACGACAGATGAAATTATAAAATACCTGCGCCTGGATATTTGCAACTCGTTTAGAGTGTTCTTCTGGGACAGAAGAGAGTTTTCTTTCCACCCACACTCGAAGACGCAGTACAATGTCAAAAAAGAAGCTTGCCGGTAAACAGAAAAAGAGAACGACGAGACCTCGATTGTCTTCCAACCATTTCACAATCTTCTTCCTCCACTCTGGGGGTAAATTCAATCCCATTTTGTTCAGATTGTTCTACCCACCTGTCTCGTCTGCCAGCACATTGATATATGAATTCTGAGTTCCCTTCCACTCAGAATCTAATTGAACAACAGCCCAATTCACAAGTGAAGTGACGTTGTCTATCAGTATCACTATTGAAAATGCCCTCATGCATGCAACTGTAATATCTATATAGTTCAGACCAGGATCAGGCAATATTATTACCTATATATAATATTATGTTATTAGATAATACTAAGATTACACCATGCATAGTTATACTTCGCATAACTACACTATCAATGACCAACTACTGTTCCATATTGCACTATGTTTATTAGCTGACTTCTCAGTTTTCAGCTCTCAGCTGAACAGCAAAAAACACTTTGAATTTGGAGGGGGTGAAGCAACATGCAAAAGAATATTATCATGCTATAATATATGCATATGTTATCGATTGCATTGTGAACTGGTATGAATGGAGTAGTTATGAAAGAATTTATTTCTCCCTACTTAGCCTAATAATGTTTTCAATAATGTACCCCAACGCTTACCTTCATGTGCTAAATTTAGTACATAGAGGTATGCGTTGGGGTACATTATTGAAAACATTAATTATTACCATTCATTTCAACGCAAGTTCAGTGAATGAGCTTTCTGGTTAGCGCCGCATAAGTTGACAGTCCACTTCCATTTTTCACCAACTGCATAAAACTCACAATCATTAAACTCATAATATTATCTGTTCATACATATTATGTAATTTATGTGCAATCAACTTTTCCAAACCTTATTCACACCAAGTCAAACACAATTACCAATAAATATGTAACACAATTAACATTAATATCGTTACAATAATTAAAACTACGCCTAAATATGTAACGTACGAAGTTGCATGATTTCAATTGCAAAAATTGAGATTAAATTGACAAGGCATGACATGTTGTACATTGACAATCTGTAATAGTGATACCTAAAGATAAATCAGACATGATAAGAACTGGAATTCGGTGCTATAGATCATAAACAGAAAAATGAAACAATGAAGTAGTTTAAATGGCATAATGACAGGTGAGTCAACGATCTATGAAAATCAGGCTGAATGAAGGCAAATTTCGTTCCGAGTTATCCGACAAAAAAATGCGGACGAAAACGATAATTCCAGGAGAAGGGAAACACGCAAAAGCCTGCAAGGCCAACCCCGGGTGTGGCGAACCGAGTAATATTATGTAAAATTAATGTATGCGTGTTATTTCATTTATAGTTGTGTATGATGCGACCTCTTTCTTGTGTCTAATTAATTAATTTCTACTGCCTCGTGGAGGCGATTGATTATTACTAGTGTAAAATCTAAGAAATAGTTCAGTACTGATTCGACTCTCGGAGGTGAAGCGTGCACAGAGAAAATCTAATCCTTTGTCGTTCTCTTGTGTAGCTTTTCAATATTTGTTAAATAAAATCACGGCTTATCAGTTATTACGAATCAAAACACTGATTTAGTCATCTTGTCATTTCCTAAACTAATAATAGACGGTCAGGACGACGGGCGACACACTTTTTAGGAGAAGCATCTTTGCCGGGTAGGGAAGTTAGTGTTCTCAAAATCTTGGTGACCCCGACGTGATTAGCCTGTGAAGTCGAAGCCGCGTCAATTATTAGCAATGGAAAGACTGAAAAAAGCAAGAACTCCAGTGCGGACTGTTTTTACCAGATCAATCAACGAACTCAAGATCGAAATCGAAAAGGAGAAGGTGGATAGGATTCTAGTGGAAGCAAAAATGAAAAAGATCGAAGAAACTAGAACCCATCTTCAATATTGGGATGAGAAAATTCAGGAGCTGATGTTGGACGACGAAGACGTCAATGAAGAAATGATGCAAGCCGAATACGAAACCATTGACAAATACAATGAAGAATGGAGCATCATCAGCATCAGGGTAAATAATATTCTGTACCCAACAACAAAATCACCGAGTCCCACCCCCAGTGAGGCCAGTTCAGCGTCTATCATGAAGAAGACCTACAAACTACCGAAAATTGAGTTACAGAAGTTTGGAGGGGAAATAAGTGAATGGCTGGGTTGGTGGTCTCAATTCGAGAAAATTAATCAAGATGATGAACTACACGACACCGACAAATTTCATTACCTTGTTCAAGCTACGGTACCAGGTTCCAGAGCAAGACGTGTTGTTGATAGTTATCCTCAAACAGAAGGTAATTACCCCAAAGTTATAGATGCATTAAAGGACCGATTTGGGGATAAAGTGCTACTGACAGAGATGTATGTGCGCCAGCTAATCAAGTTAGTCATCGCATCGAATGTCAAGAAATCGCAAGACAACTTTGAGCTAAGTAAGTTATACGACGAAATTGAATCACACTTACGAGCATTGGAGACCCTTGGCATTGATGCGAATCAGAGTGCGGCATTTCTCTACCCACTAGTCGAATCTAGTCTACCTGAAGAAGTAATCAAAGTTTGGCAACGTAGCCCGATGTCCGGATATGGAGAGGAAGCAGAAAAACCTGTTAGTGAACGTCTGATATCTCTCATGAAGTTTTTACGCACTGAAGTAAAGGGGGCGGAGCGGCTATCGTTTGTCAAGACAGGACTTCAAGATGAAAAGGAAACGAAATCGGAGCAACCGAGAAAAAGAAAATTGAAGTTCACGGAAGAAGATGTGCCTACAGCTGCAGGTCTATTCGCTGGTCTTACCATTTGCTGTTGTTTTTGCGGTAAGGGCCACTCTAGTCAAGACTGCATCAGGGCTCAATCTATGACATATGATGACAAGAAAACGAAAATAAAAGAAAAGAAAAGCTGTTTCATTTGCTTGAAAACTGGGCATCCATCTAGTAAGTGTAAGACTCCGGTGAAATGCATTATATGTGGACAAAGACATTATCCTGTAATGTGCAGAGAAACGAAACCCCATCACAGTTGTCAGAAGACGAATCCGGATGAGAACCAATCAGAGGTACAAGTACAGCCAATTTCCAACACGAAAATGTCAAGACAAGCAATTGGAGGTGGTGTGCTATTAGGGACAATCCTTGTGCGTCTATCCGGAAGAAACGAAGAACGTGTGGTGAGATTAGTTTACGACAACGGAAATATGCAGTCCTCCATTAAGAGCAACACGGCTACAAGACTGGGATTCCCTAAAATCGGAGAGGAATGGCGTAAGTCTATATTATACGGTGGTGTGGTAACCAGTGGGAGAAAATACACGAAGTATGAAGTTTGTATTGAAAATTTGGATGGTAAATTCAAAAGAAAATTCGTACTTGTCGACGAACCCCAAATCTGTGGAACGTTACCGCGCATACCACCTGGACCTTGGATAAAGGAATTCGCCAAAAAGAATATTTGTTTTAGTGACTATGATTCTGGCAGTGATGAAATCGAAATTCTAATTGGAAATGATTATTACCATCAGCTGTTGACAGGAAGGAGCGTCACTCTTAATTGTGGACTAACTGCAGTAGAGACTGTGTTTGGTTGGTCACTCAACGGCAGGATACCAACCGGTGAAAAATCTGAAAATTCTCGACTTTTGGCTTCGATGTTTCTCAGCAACGCCGATGTGCAGGATTTGTGGCAGCTGGATACAATTGGAATACGGGATCCTTCTGAAAGCAAATCCAAGGAAGAACAAGATCTGGAGGCCAAGAAACATTTTGCAGATACAGTAACTCGGAATAAAGACGGTCGGTACTCCGTAAGTTTGCCGTGGTCAGATGAAGCTCAAGTTATACCAAATAACTACAAAATTGCTGAGAAGAGACTTCAGTCTACTACACTAAAACTGCAGACGTTGAATAAATACAAAGAATACGATGATGTTTTTCATTTATGGAAAGAAGAAGGAATCATCGAAGAAATACAGTATGAAAGTAATGACGGCAAAGTACATTACCTTCCTCACAGAGCCGTTATAAAACCTGAAAGTTTGACGACACCGGTGCGGCCAGTGTTCGATGCATCATGCAAGTTGGGTCGAAATCCTTCCCTCAACGACTGTCTTGTCAAGGGACCTAACTTGATGGAGCTTATTCCAGACATTTTACTTCGTTTCCGGGAGAAGAGCATTGGAGCAACATCTGATATTCGTAAGGCATTTCAGATGATTGAAGTGGACTCCGCTGATCGCGATTATCTACGATTTTTGTGGTGGAGCAGCTCTGAAGAAAGAAAAATCGTAATCTACCGACATTGTAGAGTTGTCTTCGGAGTGAACTGCAGTCCATTTCTCCTAGGAGCGGTACTCGAAAAACATTTATTGGAGACTTCCGGTACGGATAAGGTAATTGCTGACCAATTACTAAGATCACTATACGTCGATAACTGTGTTACCTCCGTGGACAGTATCGAAGATTACCAGAAGTTCAAACATGTGTCAACTGAGATTTTAGCCAGAGCCAATATGGACTTGCGACAGTGGGAATATGGACCAGATCCAGGACTGCAGCAGGCCAATGCTTACACAAACGTACTAGGGCTCAAATGGAACAAGATATTAGACACTCTCAGTTGTGATATCCCTTCTTCTGAAGATATTGAGGTATGCACTAAGCGAAATCTATTGTCTCAAATACAGAAGATTTTTGACCCGTTGGGATTTCTCTCACCTTCCCTCATCCAACCGAAGCTTATTCTACAACAGTCTTGGGAGAATAAAATCGGATGGGACGAAGAGCTACCAGAGGAGATGAAATCGAAATTTTTGGATTGGCTGAAAGACATGCAGAATCTCGGAGAAGTGGCTATACCAAGATATGTGAGTTGTGCTGCAGTAAAGAAAAATATTTTACGACAAGAACTGCACACTTTCTGCGACGCTAGTAGCCACGCTTACGCTGCTGTGGTGTTTTTACGCACAATTGAACACGAAAAGGTGACCGTTACGATGCTAATTTCAAAAGCCAGATTAGCACCTATCAAGAAAATCACCATACCTCGCCTGGAGCTTCTAGCATGTGCAATAGGAGCAAGATTAACTGCCTCCGTTCAGAAAGTACTTAATACAGACGATATCTCTACCTATTTATGGAGCGACTCCACTACAGCCTTGGCATGGATAAAGAGAAATAACGAGTGGGGTACATTCGTGGGAAATAGGGTTAAGGAGATCTGTAAACTAACAAGTTCTGACTGTTGGAGACATGTTCCAGGGACTTTAAATCCAGCGGATCTTCCATCAAGAGGATGTTCTCCTTCGCATCTCCTCAAGTCAAGATGGTGGGAGGGTCCACAGTGGATGCGATCTAACTCAGACGAATGGCCAACTGTAATTGCGGAAACAGACGAAGAAGCAGTAGCCCAGGAAAGAAAAAAGACGACATCGGCCCAACTTTTTACGAAAGTTATCAAAATAACCGATGCCCCGTGGTACATGCCTTTTTCGACTTACCAGAAGAATATTCGGTTCATCTCGTGGATGGTGAGATTTAAACAATTCATTCAGAAATCTCAAGTTGCAACTGGCCCACTTACCAGTGAAGAAATCAAGAAAGATGAAACAACGCTATTAAAACTTGTGCAAAAGGATACCTTTCCGAAGGAGGAAAATATCATTGCGGGTCTAGGCGTTGAAAAGAATACAGACGGATTGATTGTTGTGAAAACCAGGATTCTCAACCGAGATGATGTGGAAGAATTTCGTCGGCCGATTTTGTTGCCTAAACATCATCCGTTGGTGAATCAAATTATAGTTGAGCAGCATGTGTTGAATTGTCATGCTGGCACTCAAATACTTACAGCAATAATCAGAGAAAGATTTTGGATCCTACAAGCCAGAAGAACTATTAAGTCAGCGATCCATAATTGCATAAGATGTCTAAGATTCAAAACCAAAAATTCAGATGTGGAAACAGCCCAACTTCCTGGAGATCGGGTGAACACTGTCAAGGTATTTGAAAATATTGGAGTTGACTTGGCAGGCCCAATGTTCCTGAAGGATAAGAAGAAAGTTTGGGTGGTGTTGTTTACCTGCGCGGTTTACCGTTGTCTTCATCTCGAATTAGTGTCATCCCTATCTACCGAAGCATTTCTGGATGCGTTCAGCCGACATTGCGCACGAAGAGGACGACCGTCTGTTGTCTACAGTGACAACGGTACC
Organism: Tomocerus qinae; assembly: GCA_020055645.1. Classification (NCBI taxonomy): domain Eukaryota; kingdom Metazoa; phylum Arthropoda; class Collembola; order Entomobryomorpha; family Tomoceridae; genus Tomocerus; species Tomocerus qinae. The sequence goes on along the minus strand of CM034548.1, from coordinate 2,176,040 downwards.
AATTTTGTTGGTGCGAACAACGCATTCAAGGGGATGGACTGGAAGAAAATAGAGACTACAGCTAACATAAAACAAATCAAATGGAAATTTAATCCACCCTCTGGGCCTTGGTGGGGTGGATTCTTCGAGCGTTTTGTTCGAACAATTAAAGAGCTTCTGCGTAGAACCCTTGGCAAATCAACTCTAACCTACGAGAAGCTATCTACACTCTTGTGTGAAGTGGAGGGAGTCATAAACCGAAGACCTTTAACAACGTTGACGGATGACCCAGAAGATCTGGCCCCTCTAACACCTGCTATGTTTTTAAACGATATTCCTTGTCCGGAAGCCAACGAATTTCTGGACGCCAGTGGTTTTCAGCAAGTCAACAAGTTGAGGAAGACGTTACTGGAGGAGTTCAAGATGAGGTTTCGGAGAGAATATTTGTCCATGCTGGTACAACGCGAGAAAGAAAAGAAGATTCGGAAGTTTGCAGTTGGAGATATTGTCTTAGTAGGTGCCGACAATAAGAAGCGCTGGGAGTGGCCGATGGCCCGAATTATCGAATTAATTCCTGGAAAAGATGGGCACTTCCGTGTAGCAAGAATCAAGACTGCGACCGCTGTTTTAACTCGTCCGATTCAGAAATTGTACCCGATGGAAGTTTCATCACCGAATGTGGGAGCAGTTTACTCAGATGTAGCTGCTAAGGACAATTTTGATAATTCTGGAATGGAGATAGCTGCGGCACAAGAGCCAGAAAATATCACCCGTTTTGGGAGGAAAGTTCGGATTCCTCGCCGTTTCATGAGTGAATTACATATTATTAATTAATTTTTTGTGTTCGTTATTATTCTTTTGTTCATAATTTCTCAAAAGATGTGGGAGGATGTGGCGAACCGAGTAATATTATGTAAAATTAATGTATGCGTGTTATTTCATTTATAGTTGTGTATGATGCGACCTCTTTCTTGTGTCTAATTAATTAATTTCTACTGCCTCGTGGAGGCGATTGATTATTACTAGTGTAAAATCTAAGAAATAGTTCAGTACTGATTCGACTCTCGGAGGTGAAGCGTGCACAGAGAAAATCTAATCCTTTGTCGTTCTCTTGTGTAGCTTTTCAATATTTGTTAAATAAAATCACGGCTTATCAGTTATTACGAATCAAAACACTGATTTAGTCATCTTGTCATTTCCTAAACTAATAATAGACGGTCAGGACGACGGGCGACACACTTTTTAGGAGAAGCATCTTTGCCGGGTAGGGAAGTTAGTGTTCTCAAAACCGGGGCCCGACATCCCCAAAAATTAACGTTATCCAATTTTGTCGTCATTAAGCTCAAGAGAGAACAATCGGGAGGGCATTCTCACAAAGTCGGCTAAATGTTCAAATAATATTGCTATTTACTCAGTGCGGAACATACTGTTGACATATTTAAAAGTTTTAGTTGCAAATAATAGCCCCAATGCCTCTCTAACAACATCCCATTAACAAGACTTGCTATACAAACCTACAACAGCTACAAACATAAATGCCCGCATATGTACTGTCCATTTTTGAAGGACTGGCAAAACTAGACAAGTACATCGTCCAATAAAGATGAAATACGGGATACTACAAGAGACCTGAATGTGTTTGACCTCTGTGACTCACAATTTTCAGTCGAGAGAGAGTCGGTTTACCGAATTCGTAATGTCCGAGTGATTGTTTTAAACATATTCACTCTCTGCGTAACCGATAATAGAATATTTTAGAAATCCTTACCCCGAGATGACTCTAAAATACATTCAATGATCACCTCATACAATACACCAGAGACTGAGATATGATAATTATCATGCCATTTACTTGATGTGCTATGCCAATTCTAACGTTCATTCATCAATGAATCTATGAATATATATTTTTCATATTCCCTGTCATAGACCGAGTGAGTCATTTACTTAAATTTCTTGTGATATTATATTACCACTCCAAGAAATGGCAATAGGTAAGTACCTATAATTAATTAATTAAGTAGGTGAGTACAAACTGTGAATGTTACCTACCAATTAATATCCACGAGCAGTTCAGCATCAGGTAGTCATGAAATATTATGAAATACTGTACAAGTTATTTTCCACTTACATCTACAACAAAAATCAATTTCTTACAAACATTATTGTGTGTTCTGAGTCTGAATCTCACTATAATATAATGGAATATAAAACATGAAATTCGGCGTCATCAAGCATACATGCTACATAAAACACAGACTATCAACCGAAGGTGTTTATTATGGGCAAGGTCTTTTATTAATGCATGTTAGTACTTTTACAAAAGTTTGATTAGTCATATTTCTTGAATTAAACACAAGCAGCACACTTTTGGGGTAAACTATAGTGTACTTTGACCAATCTACTACAAGAGATTGTAAGTTCCATAGTGGCCATTAATTTTATGCTGGCTTTTCTAAACCTAATTTTTGGGTTGGACCTCCCAAGTTCATTTGCTCGACTCAGACATGGCATTAATTTCTTATTTCAAGGAATTTTTCTTGAAAAATGAAAGTTTTGAAATTTTTGCAATTTTTGAAATAAATACAATGCGCATGTGTACACGCAATTCATTTATTTCGCGCGAAATTTAGTGAAATAAATGCCATGTATCCTATTTATTACAAACATTCCGTTTTTCAAGGAAATTGGGAGTGAAATATTTCGCGAAATATTTCAAAAATTTCGCCTATTTATTTCCGAGAAATATTCAAGTTCAAGTTCCGCTTTATTAAAGTGACATCATAGGCTCGACTCGAGTTTTCGTTGAAGCTAAGCCTATTGTAATGCAACATACTATGATCCTTTGTCTTTCCAATGCAAAAGAGTATTTGTCAAGCTGAAACTATAATACAAGGGACCATAACCTTCAAAGAGTACTGAGGGCAGACTGGAAAATCAAACTGCACTGAGGGCAATGGAAGAAGTCTTCTTTCCCAAGAAAGAGTACATTGTTCTATAAGTATATTACCATAAATAAATCGAAAAAATTAGCACTTATAAATGAAAAAAGCATTTCTAGTCAAGTAAGTATACAGAACTGAGTTTCGGAGGGGAATAAGATTTCCAATAGATATTTTAATGATATATATTCGCGAGGAGTGCGAAATTTTTAGCAATGTTGAGAAAAATGCCCCTTTTCTTGCCCATCCCTCAATACGTCCTTGTTTCTAGGTGTTATATTCCTATACATTTAAAAAAACTAGGGGAATATGATTTTCTGTACTATGTGATGGTACGAGATAAATGTAATATGAATAATGTAATGAATGTTCTAATTCGAATTCAAGGATAGTTTTATTTGTAAAGTAATTATTGTAAGGACTTATCTGTTTTAAAAAAACGAATCCCAAAAGAAGAATCCAAATCCCAACGAATGTGTAATTCTAGTAATTCTCACACAGATTCTGAATAAAAATTAGAACGTAAAACTTGAAACCTGTAAAAATGGTTGTATGTAAAACATAGAAAGCCATTTGTTCGAATGACGTTTTATGGGCAAAATAAGATAGAATACATAAAGATAGAATGTTCGAATGCCGAATACCAAATGATAGAAGTTTCAATCCGTTACAATGATCTTGTAAGAATCCAGAAAAGTAGTAAGGCTAGTATTGAAATAGCGTTACTACTATTCTGCACTCTTACTAGATCACTGTATTGCATTGTATTGGGCGGCCCACATATTATGATTATATCGTTTGCTTAACATTACAATATAACATACCAAATTATAATGGCTGCTACAAAGTAACAAACCATTTTATCATGCCGCAACAATGTAACAAATCTATCTCCTGATTCAACAATGATATGTTGCCATGACTGACTAAGTGTGGTGTATCATTTGTTTTTGCATTCTATCATTTGGTATTCGGTATTCGATCATTTTTGCATTCTACCAATCACTCTACCAAATGACTTTCGACATTTTGGTTCCACACCGTTATTATGACTGATTTTGCATTCTATCATTTAGCATTCGGTTTTCGAACATTTGTTTTTGCATTCTATCATTTGGTATTCGGTATTCGAACATTGGTTTTTGCATTCTATCATTTGGTATTCGGTATTCGATCATTTGTTTTTGCATTCTATCATTTGGTATTCGGTATTCGATCATTTTTGCATTCTACCAATCACTCTACCAAATGACTTTCGACATTTTGGTTCCACACCGTAAAAATGGCTATATTTATTACATTGCAATAATTACAAGTGAATCAAATTCACTTATTAGTAAATTATAAGTTGTCAATGTCCTATTTTCCACAAAAGATACGTATGAAACATATCATTGGTATTGCATAAGTTAGCAAGGACATATTTAGGGGGGGGTGCTAGGGTGCTTAAGCACCCCCTAAATATTTTGAAAACACACTAGATATTATCATGTTTTCACCATTTATTTAATAAATTTAATTCCAAATTGGAAGGAACATATTTATTTTGTTTTCATGACACAATTGCATGTATCTTATTTTCGAGCATTTTCGAATTTGTTTGAGCATTTTTAGTCTGTAATCGGTTTGACCATTTTCGAATCCTTTTTTTCCTACATTGAACCTTAGTATTTGAGATTATCTTACATGTGTTTACAAAATGGAAATGTACCTAGCAATGGGTCACTTTTGAAATGAGGTTTTTTGTTAAAGCACCTAAAATTAAATCCGCCAAACTAAGTGGGTGATGACAGATAAATCACGTATTTAGAAGGGGTACTGAATCCTACTGAACCCCAACCCCACTAAATCTTTGGTGAATCACTTAAGGCGATTTTTTGAAAAGGAAGAATAAAAATCGCAATTTTTTTCGCGCTTTCTTCTTTTTACCAATATACGGCGTTCTAATTTGTTTCATTTATGCAGTACTCATTTTTAGAATTTAGCACCCCTTAGATCCAATTTCTAGATACGCCCTTGTAAGTTAGACACTATTTTTAAGAAAACCAAAAAGGTATTTATATTGTGGTTAACTGGAAAACTGGGAGATCAGAGAAAACTGGGAGATCCAAAGCTCAAGTTAAACCGTGAATTTTTCTACAAATGATGATATAGGTACCTGCTTATTTCTGGACTTATTTTTACTGATTTTCATCTATAATTTAAATTTTGATTTAGTTTTGACTAAATAAAAACGTTCAATTGTAATGGAATTTAGTACACTCGTTCTATGGCCTTTCGTACTTCTTCGTAGTGCCCCATGCACTTTTTCTATGGCCCCTTGTACCCGGAACAAAATGACTCCTTTTTAGGGACAAAATGACTTCTATTATGGTCCCATAAACCTTTACACCTAATTTTTTCGTTGACAGAACATTACAAAACGCAACATTGCTTTGTATCTAATTTTGGCTAGAACTGTGCCTGTTCAATGGCATGACAAAGTGTATACTTGTGTATGTATGATATTGTAAAACTGACTAGTACCTTTCAGAATAAATAGACCAATAATACCGATATTAATTTCCTAGCTGTACCACAAAATACTACTATTTTTAATAAACCAAGTCATTTAAGAAAAATATGTGTTCGCTTGCACAGTAAGACTAATCTGTATAAACTGTCATTGACGCGCTGAAAGTACATCTCGTTCAATAATCATTCCCATGAATCTTGATAATTAATGAGACGCAATCAATGAATGTAATTTATGTCGTGTTGATGTAAAAATGCGCCAAGTATTTTTACCTTCATTGAAATTTCATTATTTTTATGATTTGTATTGAAAATGAAAATCCAAATGATCACACACTGGACAAAACTTTATTTAAGCAGTCAATAAATATAACCAAACAATTCATAACAAAATTCTTAACTAAAAAAATAACACACTCTTAGGTCATGGTTTAGCAAAAAGTAACCCACATAAAGGGGAGAAGCTGTTTCAGAATTAGGAGACATTTATATAAACAGGAGTTCACAGTCCACACACATTACATTACAGACAACACGGCGGAGACGAGAATCTAAGAATGTTATGTTGCTTGAATTCGGAAACATATTTGCATTGAAATTTGGCATTTATCAATCTGATAAACGTTGTTAACCCTACGTATTTCAAAATTGTAAACGACAGACGAAGAAAAATGGTTCACCATTGAGAGTTTTGATGGTGAAATTAAGATAAGGAGGATGGAGGATACCGGGTAGATCGGAATGCCATGGTCAATAACGTGTAAGTGTATGGAATTTCTTTACACAGTTTGTACTCCTTGGGACCATTGCTGTGGAGATTCCTCAGTTCAGTCTGCATTCCCCGAAGCTGAAAAAGGTGACAATTATCACCAAGCAAATCAAATTAATTACAACACAAAACCATATATTACAACCATCATATCGCTAACTGACAATTTCCAATTCAGAAAACAACTTGTCATCATTTCTTAAAATCCTTAGCTCGTATATCTTCCAATATGGGTTCGAAACAGTTAATGCCCCATCACTATCGGTATAAAAAGGTTATATATTGCTAAATAGATTATTTTTCTTCCAATTTCAAATTCATCTATTATTTTTATGTTTTTATGACATGAATCCGTATTCTCATTTTTAATTAGAAAAGCAAAAACTATTATAATTACTATAATCTGAGAATTTTGTATAAATTACAGAAAGGTGATTGATTCATTTTACGAATAGATACCTCAGCTGATGATAACCCTTTCCAGAATTTAAAGAATGCCAGTCTAAATTTGTGATCATCAAGTTCCAAAGCCAACTCGTAATCTTCGTCCTGAATAAATGGCAGTAAAACTTTTAATTTCCCAAATTGAGCAAACTAAATTGATTTGTTGTGTTATATTATATAGCCATTAACTACATGAGCAATACAAAATACATTGATAAAACTAATATAAATATAAGTTTTACCAACCTGGAATGCATCTCCGTCCGGATTGGCCCTAGGAGGCTGTGCAGCATCTCCATTAGGAGATGGTGCTGCTACAGGTGCTGGAGGCGCCTGTATCTGTTGTTGTCCATCATTGTTATCCATTGTTCCTTGGTTACTTGGTCCAGGGTCTGCAGCATTTCGAGTTTTTATCTTTTTCAAACGGCGCACTTGTTTCCCTTTGGCTTTGGTAGCCAGCTTCATATTACGAGAGCATGAAGGAAGTTCCTCTCGAGTAACCGACACTGGGGCCACCGTTGAAGTCGGCTCCACAAAATCTTTTTCGTATTCATTTGCCAAAAATTTGGAATCAGAAATGGTCGATAAATACGAACAAAAATCCGATTCTTCAGGAGGGAGTTCCAACTGACAAGTAAAATAATTTCCAGTCATTATTCCAATAATCTGGGAAAATATTCCAATAATCTGGGAAAATGGATAACGGTTAAATGATAAGAAAGGATGCAACACAATTTACCTCCACTTTGGGTTTTTTTAGTGGACCACCTTCCCATGCATTAATAGCAGCTCCATTCATTGGGACCGAGGATGTGCCTGCTTTCTGCATTCTTGCCACCGATTTAATTCCGATGGGTGCTAATTGAGATGGCGACGAAGTGGCTGTTTTTTTTAAAATTTTGTTTGTTTGAATTTTCACTATTTTTGACAAGATACGCTTCGGTTGGCACTCTTTAGAAATTTATTCTCACTTTTTGGACATGTGGCGGCAATTTGCCCGAAGCTCATCAGATTTCTTTTTTTGTTCCAGCGCAAACTCGGGAACTTCATGTATGTATGGCTTGTACAACGATCCTTTGATCGATCGAAGGGTCTTCTTGTTTGATAATGAATGAAGAGGAATAGTTTCCGACTCTTCAATTCTTTCTGGATCGAGAGAAGATGCTATGAACATGACACACAACTCGGCAGCCGAATTTCATTTATTGAGCTCGGATCAAACCGAGTTTTGGCATCATCACGTCAGAACCGAGTGGAAAATGTATCCAGCCATCTTACGTATTGATACAGATAAACTATATAGTCTACTTTGACCAACCTTAGGATGTTAAGTTTTATAGTGGCCATCACGGAAGTATACATAAGTAAGACTGATGCTGGCGTTTCTAAACCTAATTTTTTCGTTACTGAACGTTACAGAACGTCGCATTGTTTTGTTTCCAATTTTGGAACTTGTCAGATTGAGAAAATGTTGATTCATCAAAATGTAGATTTTCATGAAAGAATTATTATATCCGTTTAGAAAACCACAGATCGTCAACAATGTGATTAATCGCTACTTAGTATGAATTTTGTTGGTTGTCCTTTATTTGCGAATCACCCCAGAATTGACATATTATATGCTTTGAGTAACAATTTTATATAGATTTCTAACATGACACATAATTTCCAACCAAACAAAAATTAATTAATTCAGAATTTGGATGATTTCCTACAAACATCCTAGTAAACGGATTATGAAGGCTGCATTTTTCGCAAGAATTATTTTCAAAAACGACATTTTTATAATTTTCGGTATTTTATTTCAGTTAGTTGCGTATGCAATTACATGACATTATTTGTAATAAAAGTAAATATACAGTCATCCTTATAGTCATCAATGTAATAAACAGAGATAATTGCATTTCTATAAATTATTATTTGTAACAATGATTAAAACGTCTTGAGTTGTGGGTCGGTTCTATTTGAATATAAAATGGGGGAAAATAATCTCCATAGGTTCGATAAGAACAGAAAAGTGTAGGGATGAGGACAAATTAATGCAAACAGCTCAAGCTTGAAAAGTCAAGAAGGCTAGGAGGAATGAAAAGATGAGAGCACCGGGACTGATTGTTAATGTAAATTGTGCAGGACGTGATTTTACACAAACCAAAGAACGTTTTGGGGTAAATATTAAACAAATCCAACAATGTCTATAAGTACTGATTGTTGCATGAAGACAACTGCTGCGCTGTACACTTCCATCAAAAATTGAAGGTCAGTTTGAACCTTATTGGCCGTATTTCAAATGGCTATTATTTTTGATCGAAGTGTACAAGTTGCACGGGAGTAAAACTAAATGGTATCTCAACAAATATACAAATACAGACTACTACAAATTCTACATCTTTAGTTTACTTACAGTGTACATTACATAAAATAATGATAAAAGTAACGTGGAGCACAAACCCAAACGCTTCAACCGTACATCAATACATAATATTATTTCTTTATCCTCATCGCAATCAGTTTATTCCTTCAAGTACTTTTTCGTATTGAAACTTATTTACAAAACGACATAAGAACCGTGCAACGCAGAAAAGCTAATTTTATTTGATTTAATTAAGCTAATTAAAACACCTACATAATAATAATGGAGTATGTACTCAGTACTTACAACAATATTATTGAATATGGCTGCAATATTATTCGCTTTTCCTTGTGTTAATAATGAACTTCATTTTAAGTCTCCATGTAAGATGCACAAAAAGTGGATGAATAGTGTTGCAGAGCAGTAGTTTGCTTGGTAGTATGGTAATATGAAACAAGTAGGAATCTTCTGTAATATTTAATCATAGACATTACTTATAATACCTACATGTAATTTGAACTTTTACACAAATACTATATTAACCTTCTTAGCCCGCTTTTTCAGTGGTCATGTTTTTAAAGATTCCCATTTCCGTAGTCCCACCACACTAACTTAACCGACTACATGCACACACATCTTCTCATTGCTAAATCCTATATTATAATAGCTCTGGTTATTTTGACTTATAACTTAATCTAAACTACATATTTTGCATCTATAGGCTACTCGTTAGGGTAAAACTCTCTTATTGTCAAGACTAACTGTCTTAACTGTCAATTTTAACATTGCTTTACATTTAAACACACAGAAGGCAGTACAATGTGCCTACTACAACATTTCATTTGTTTTACAATTACTACGTTTAATTAATTCTCCTACACATTCTAAATTAACCAACAGTATGGTACCGTGTACTAAATAGAATGTATTTATTATTACTAGTGCATGTACTTTTCTGGACATAACATTCCATCACAAACATATTTACTACCATCGGAAACCCTGAATTTTACCGGCGGTTACATTTTACCATATGTAGGAGAACTATTAAAACAATTACTCGGATTCCCTCCATATTTCATAATCATTTAATATTCATTTATGTGCCAACATAATTCTTTTCATTTAATAAAAAAATATCACAACTCAGTTTGCAATGAATACTTTCCTTCTTCGAAAAAACGAAGACGAGAATGCACAATGTATCTTAAATTAATTATATTACTAACCGAATTACTCAGCAGAGTGGATTTGAAGTCTACCGAAAAATTAAATATCAGCTAGTACTTAAGTTATTGGTTAAGGATGTATAAGTAGTGAATAAGTAAATACGACAGCGAAATGGTTCGACAAAACAGTAAAAGAAAGGAAGAGCTTAGTGCCTATTAACAGAAAACAACATCGTAACATTTTAAGGAACTAATCAATCCCACCGAAAATGCAATTAGTGAATATAGTTTCATAAAGTAACCGTTAGAGTAATTTACATTTTGAACCGGGAAAAAGTATAAAACTTATGTATTTTCATCGCCATTTCCCTTAATTTTTGTCAATGTGAGTCAATTTATACCTAAAGTTAGTATAGGTATATATTGTAATATATTCTCTAGTCAGTTAATAATAACAATAAATAGCTACCCTTCTTAGGCTAAATGCAGTTTGTGTTCTTATAAATAGAACACAAATTGAGTAATAAATAGAAGTATGTTTTACAGTTTCCAAAATATTCAGAACTCAGTTAATAATGTAAGAAAGTAGTTTCTTTTTGGACAACTCTACACCAAAAATTAGGTCAGTTGCCGTAACAAGTACCAAAAAACATTCTACTTCCACAAAACTAGGTATACGCCATTGCATTACAAATTTTTCTATTTGAGACACCTTTTGAGAAATATTAAGACCGATTCTCACTCAAGTGAGAATCGGTCTTAATAAGGGAGTGAAAAGTGGTTAGATATACCTAAATATATATTATAGGAATAAATATTTATCTGTAACTTTATATGACTTGTTTAAGTTATGCTAACTAAAACAGTAGACTTCAATATGGCTATTAATGTAAAATATATTTGTAAATTTCTGCATACAGAATATTAACCCTGGAACAGGTCTTTCGTATTCAGTACAGGCAGAATAAATAGACGGACGTCCACTTATTAGAGTCTATAGCCTAAGGAGGGCACAAAAGGAAACGTATTGGCAGTCTTTTCGCTTTTATAAAGAAATTCTGTTAAGATAATTTATAACGCATCAAATTATACGAGACACCTGAAATTAATTCAAATTGTTGACAATTACAGAAAAATCGAAGTTACATTTTGCCAACTTGGCACAAAATGAATTAATGTCTCACGCTTTTTTCGAAGTGGTGTTTACTAACTAACAAAGGTAATTAATAAGTAATAGTCCATAGAAACCTCTTCACTATTATTCACTTCCAATATTATATTAGAAATAGATTGGTAGCTACTAATTTCCCTAACGTACATAAATACAATTTTAATAAGCCGAAACAGATTTGGCCAATTCTTGGACATTTTCTAGTAGGTACCGCGTCTTTAATATATATTTATTTGAAAAGTAGAGCCAGAACAGAAAGTCTGTACGTTGCTGGAATTATTGAAATTAACTACTAATTACCAACAAAGGTGCTTACAAAGAAATTCATTTCTGGTTTAGAAAATAAATAAATAATACCAACTTCGGTGGTTCTTTCATAGCGCCTAAACTTTCTTACAGAATTTGAAATTTATAGCCTCAAAGTATGTAGTACGCACAATAGGAGAGATTGATCTTCACTAATGACAATACCCTTAAAATACACTATATAAAACGGTCGTCACAAATGCCGAATAAAGTTCTGAATATTTTAATGATGGTGGAGCCACAAATAGAGACGTTATGACTGTAGTTAAGTTCGTACTTATAAATCTTCAGTAGAGGATTGAAATTGAATAAGATTACACTGTCGTTCAATTAAAGAAAGGAACACTGTTATTGTCGTGGCACAAAGAAGTTTAAGGAGTAATAGCAAATTAAAACATAATAATATACTTAGTTAATGGTACCAGTACCTATATATACCCAAATACTTAATTATGGCAGTTGACACTATGCATCAATAGATTCCAGAATATAAAAAGGCTAAACTTAACAATTCTAAGTAATTGCAAAAGTATTTTGTAAATAGTTAAACACAACATATATAAAAATAATTGGATCGATTTGTCATTAGTAGTTTTGGTTGGGAATGAAATGAACAACGAAAACGATCTACTTACGTATACACCTATTATAAAAACAGCTAACAATTATTTGTCTCCTAAATTGCAATTAATTACACGCAGACACTAAAATTAGGTAAAATTGTTGTGGTTAGTATTAGCTACCTACTCTTTATAACATAATTATTTTTCATCACCTATTGGTTCGAATTCCGATATTCATAATCTTATTTATAAACTCTAGTAGTTCATTGCTAATTGTCATTATAGGTATTTATTTACCCAACTGTGTCGTTGCTAATAGTATACATGCTCCAACATTATATCTAGTAGTAGCTGCATTGGAACATTTCAACGTACATGCACATTTAATTATGGACCACACCTGTAGTCATTTAATTATTATATAGAATTTTATAATCGGAATATTAAGTATAATATTTTCTCAGATGGACCATTTTAAAGCTTTCCACAATCATTTCAATTTACACTTTACACCTACCACGCTACACCAAGAATAAAGGTATCTCTATGCACATCTACTTACATAAACCAAAAGTTGTTCTGCCCATTATTGCCAAGACAGACTTGCATACACGCTAAAGATGACGGAGCGTCAATGAACTAAAAGGCTAAAGATAGCTAGAAATTGAGTGCGGTGGATTACACTGGGGTGGAAATGGAAGCAGACTGGCCGTCCTTGAGAGAGTGGACGCTCACGCTGAGCGTCCTGAAGTTCCCTGAAGGTGGTTGCTCGCTGTTGAGACCATCTGAGGAGGAATCCGCCAAAGCGCCGTTGAGACTCTCCGTTTCTTCTGACGTCACGCTATGTGTTCGTTCTTTCGGCCGTTTCGCGGGAGTGCGGACGCCCAGACTACTGTAACCACTGCTACTAGAGCTGCTGGGACACCCACTTCTCGGCTCCGCCACCTCCAGCGTATCTCGGGGCGGCAACTGCACCGTCACGTGCGATGAGGGTGGCACGGGCATTGCCACACGCCGTGGCATAGACAGGAACTCTCGTCCAGGGGCGTGCGCCAAGCTGATCACATCACAGACATCACTTTTCAAGTCTAATCGCGCTTGAGAGAGTCGCGACGCAGACGCGCGCGTCCCGAACGTCGAAAAGCTTTCCATCTCCGTCTTCCTCCGCGGCTGCCTCATCAGCGCTGTACAAAAGTCATTCACAATTATTAGCACTTCTCCAAATGACCTCATTACCGGACCATCATCGACAGATAAATAAATAAATGGGGACGTACGTTCTTCTGGGTCAGGGATAGCCAAGGGATCGGCATCCGGAGGAAGGTCGTCGCCTGTACCGCTGTCTTTGCCAGAGGATGACTGGGAGCCAGAGTCCCCGCACTGGACTTTGGCCAACTGGTAGGGAGCGAGAGGAGGAATGGTGGCTGAGAAGCTGGGTAGATTGTCTTCGAGATCTTCGTATTTGGGGAGAGAGTGACGGAGTCCAGTGTTGTCCACCGGGTGGCTTGACTTTTTTCGCTTTCGGGTTCGGTAGATTACGACAACCCAGGCAGCCGAAGTGCCCACGACACAAAATACAGCGATTATTATAAATATTATCGTCATGGCCGAAGTGTCCATGCTCAATGTTTTTGCGCTGGCGTCTGCAAGTTACAAATAAATAATGAGTGTTAGATATATGCCTGATTAGACCGAGACCGAGATTAAATGATGGATCAGACAAGGTAACATCTTACTTGGAACGACAGCCAACGTGGAGAAGCCTCTAGCTGTTCCAACGGCATTGCTCAATATACATTCGTAACGTCCAGCATTGTCTTGATGAACGTCTTTGATGTAGAGCAGACTTGCATTTTCCGTAAAATGGTAGCGATTCTCTTTGCTTTCGCTGATGAGAATCCCGTCTTTGTTCCATGAGATCTGTGGCTTCGGAGAGCCACTTGCTTTACACTCGAGAATAGCATTGCTCCCTTCCACTGCTGTTTGATCTACCATTGGCTCGCTGAAACTTGGAGTTTCTACATTCGAAAAAGAGATTACACTTGGTTAGTAATTGTAAATTATAAAATCTACAGAAGTAAAACAAAACTAAAAAGGAGAGAAGTTGTGACAATTAGTTATAGTCGCTGTCGCTATCAAGTCCTTCTTTAAACACGTCAAATGGATTTACCGTAAACAGTTACTGAAGCATACGCCTTAATTTCACCGGCTGCGTTACGAGCCGAACAACAATAAACCCCCATGTCGTTTAATTTAACTTCCATGATGAAGAAAGAGTCGTCGTTCGGCATGACATGAAAGCGACGATCTAAAGCAGCCGGAAAATCTTCCCCGCCATCCTTTTGAAAAGCTATTTCAGGGATTGGAAACCCTTTCGCGGCACATTCTAATTTGGCATTGCTACCCAGACGAACAGTCACATTAGACGGTTTCTTCACAAACGAGGGAAAAACTGTAAAGAGAAATTCCTAGATCAAGTCATCGTTTTTATAGAGAAGCAGCTGGAAACAAGGAGGGAAACGGGTTGGTATCGTATTTCTTTGAAGAGGAATACGCTAAGGACAGATTTGGTGAACAGACATCTCGGGAAGGAAAATGTTACAATAAAAAACAAATAATGTGCTTCACTTTTCAGTTGGTCAAATTATTTCTCACTAACAGATAAAGTTGTAAGTTGGTGGCTTTACTTACTGTGTACAGTCACGTTGGCCTTGGCAGAGTAGACTATGCCCAATTCGTTTTGTGCGACACATTGGTATCTGCCAGCATCCGCCCAACTAACGTTTACCAAGTGGAGTGTTGAATTTATTTGGAAGGAGCCATTATCTGCCCGACGCTCCAAGTTTCGTACTTGCGACTCCTACATAAAACACACCGAGCAACAAAAAATTAAAAATTGTATTTATTCGACTAATTTCTTCTCGCTTATCGCTTCTGCCAGACAGACATAGAATCTTCCTACGTACACTTCTTTATCCTCCACTAAATATCTACGTTTAGAGCAGCACTTCTCTAAGTGGATTCCACAACGGCTTGTCCTATTCTTCTATGGTTGGCATGGATTTTTCTATATGCAAGCAGCCCACTATAGTTATTTTAATTGCACCTTTTCAAGAACTGTTAACTAAATACGCAGTAAGTAATCAAATCTACATTAAATAAATTATCTAATGAACACTTCCTTTACCCTACCGATGCACATCCGCATTTATTCATTCATTATTACACATTATTTATTCACTTTTTATGTCTTTATTGCACATCTTCTAAAAGGTTGATTAAATTAGCTTCATTTCTTTTCAGCAACGTGCCAAACTATAATGCAATTCTTTTTGCAGTGTATTGGGAAGACTTGTTAAACAGCACTCGACTTGAGTCTTTTATTTTCACTCTATCAAAAGATAAATTAGACACTAAACGACTAAACATTTGGCAGAATTTCTTTGAAATGGAACATCCGTCTCCAATATTCTCTATTTAGAATATATAATAGCAGAGGATTGGTAGATAAAGATAGCGACGTAAACTGCATGACTTACTGGCTATGCAATCTTTTAACATCTACAAGTATAATAGTTTATGTACTTGAATACCGCCACTATAATTCCTACAGGGTCCTAAACTGCCTAGACCTATTAACTGTTTAGACATTAAGCTCATCTTCAACTACATGATGTTCACTGGAGAGAAAGGAATGCAGGAAAATCATTTACGTCTGTATTACTAATGTATGCCTGCCTAACTGCCGTAACAAATTGCTATTTTGAATGGCAGGTACAGCTAAACAAAATATTGTATTTCCAGTTAAGCGCCCATACGGCCCCTAGTAACAACGTGCTACAAAATATTATCTACTAATAATACATGCTCACACTATTTTAATTACAACAGACATTTTATACAGACATCAAACACAATCAATTCAACCAAAAATCTCTTCAAATTAAGTTTGGTGGACTAATTAATCAAACTTGAAGCAGTATACTAGGCTACGGCGGCAATGGGACGAAGTACTTAAACGTGGTTAAGTGCTAAAAGAACTTGACGAAGAAGTAGAAGTAAACAGAAACGATTTATTTATTTAATATCTGTTACACCAATGTGTAACAGATATTAAATAATACATAATAATACAGTTGTTGGATTAGTCGACTTACCAAATGCTTTGGTAGATCTTGGTGATCCTTCCTCCAGAGAACAGTAGGAGGTGGACTGGCGTAGGACTCGACATGGCAACTCAAAGAGCCATTTCCTTCCATTAAGAAGATTTGTGTTTTTGGCTCAAGTAGGAATACCGGTCTCGGAGAGTTTTCTGGATAAACACCAAAGAAATATTTAGTAAAATATGCACTTTTCACAGGTCCTCGTGTTTTCCTAAGTTAACCCGCGACAAAGACGACAAGGATTTGAGAAGTGACTCTATTTAATTCGTTCTTACCTGAGCAAACGAGATTTTGCGAAGGAACATCGAGAAGACTTTTTCCAAGAAATTCAGGCGGAAAAGCGCAGGTGGGTGCATTACGGAGGACGAGAGCAGAGCTGGGAATTTTCTTGGAAGACCTGCCCGAGGGAGATCCATCCCTCTCACGATGACGAGATCTTCCGGGCTTTTCTCTCCCGGGATTAAGATTGGCGACGACGTTTGACAATTTCGATTGCAGCCAAGCACTTTCGCAGTCGCATGAGAAGGAATGTACGTTAGAAAGAATTAATGACAACAAGGGAGCTTCTTGAAAAGGCTTTTGCGACAGCCATGTCAGAGGATTCGAACTCAAATTCAATGTTTTCAAATTGGCCAGTCCGGCAAGAGCTTGGGGATGCAGACTTTGAATTCGATTCGAAGCCAAATTTAGAGTATGACAATCTGCTAATCCTTTAAAGGGGGCTGCCATGTCTTCCAGCGCCCACGACAATTCATTGTTGCTCAAATCCCTGCAAACATTAAAATTTGCGTCAACGAAAACCTTCCACACAAAATTCAACAACAGTAGTTTGTGTTAAAAGTTTAATCTCTCTTTAGAGTGATTAAAAGTAGGAGTGAGTTCAATGATCTGAATGTTTGTATAATTCAACAAATTTTACTCATCAGTTTCCTTTTTTTGAATACTCCTAACAGAGAGCAAGAAAGGACGAGCTACCTATAAATTTGTAGCCGTAAAGTAGGCACATAATATTATCCTCAAAATTTACTTCAAACAAACAGAGATGCTCTCCATATTTATACTTTTTTTGCGAGCCGATGCGATAGTTCATATACGTCAAGAGAATTTGTAGCGCATAATTTAAAACAATAAACCGTAGGCCTGTTTTATCATCTTCAGATTATTCTAATAAGATAATGGACATTTGATTGAACAAGACTTACAGAATCTCAAGCTTTTCCAGGGTGACAAAAGAATCTTCTTCCAGGTCGGAGATTTGATTGAAGCTCAAGTCTAAAACACGTAGCTTTGAAAGGCCCACAAGAGTCTTTCTGGAGATGCCTGACAGCTTGTTGGAGCTCAGCTCACTGGAAACACAAAAGAGAACATTCAGTATTGTAATTCAAACAAGTCGTATTAATATTAATATCCACTACATGGACAGGATTAATAAGATTTCTTATCGGATTATACTACCTATACTTGGAAAGCATTGTGTTCAAAGTTCTTTGAGTCGTAATCGGGGACAAGTCCTATTTACGTCCGTTTGATAATAACATATAAATCGTTAATTATTTTGGAATAAATTCTAACAAGTACAAATTCTTTTTTATATTAATTGCCAAACATTATGCTTGAAGGCGAGACAATACTATAGGCAGCTTGGAGAGATTGAAATATAAGGCCGTTGTGTCATGTTCACTCCGATCACAATACCACTTTATGTTATTGGAGATATTTTATTGTTCCTAGTTACTACTGCTTGCATAGCCACCTGAAATTTTCAAGCGTACAATTGCTATATAAATTGTCTTGTACTGTACGCTACTATTGTTACCACACAATTGCACCAATCTGAAATACTAATACTTGGGTTTCAATAATTTTATATCAGATAAATATTTCTATGGTAAACTCTACAATTCCTACTTCACAACGGAAACGATCAAACCGAATGTGTAATGAAAGAACATGAAAGATGTATAGGTAAAGGTAGTTACCAAATGGTGTAAAGTGTAAAAGTGGAGTTTAGTCAAGTTTGTATTTGGATATCACCAAACTGACGTGAGAAAAGATTTGAAATAAGGCGAAGTTGTAGATTAGCATGACATGAACATGGATTTATGAGTGAATCATTCAACTCATATAAGTATTGAATCATTTCCAATCTCGCCTGATGCCGTCATTGTATGTTACTCCCCATGAAATTGTATCATACATAAGAAATTGACAACAGAACACGAATATATTAGAAATGAATCTACTTATGCTAACGAGAGTATTTTTTGCTCGCTTTCTCTGAAAATGCGGCATTAACAACCGAAGCATCAAGTCTTTACAGGCTGCCTAAAAAACTGTATAAAATGGTTGAACATTGAGATTAGCAGGCGACAAGAAAGATAAGTGACAAGGAATAGTCGACTGGACAGAACAACACGGAATACTCATGTCGTGTCTTCTTGTCCAACAACGGCATTTAATTTCGTGTCCCTTCTAATCGAATACATAATTCTCTGAACTTACAATCAGCTACAGGTTTTTTAGTGTCGTCCTAGGTAGATAAACACAAGTATATTACATATTACACAACAACCTGTAACACAGGCTAGACCCTTACCTCACAATATGAGATAGCTATGCCTATAATAGCATCATGTAGTAGATGTAAGTACATTAAGTAGTGAGGAAGACTCGATCTGTCTTTGAATGATTTTCCTGTGCTACCACCATCAATCTGAAATACTTAAAACCAAGTGTAATGCTGTCTTATGGTATCTAATTCCACGTTCACACACAGCAGCTACTTAAGTATTTGGAATGCATCCCTTTATTTAAATACTCGGGTACTTTATAAATGTAGAAAAGTCATATGCTCAAACCCGACCGAATAGGATTCATTGGACCAGAGAAATAAAAGAGAGAGACCACATAGCGAAGAAGGGACTAGTATTAAATCGAAGGATGAGGGGGAAGCATAGTGCGGAGTAGACTCTCTCGACTTGACTCGAGAATCTGTGACAAGTAAAGTACTGGAGTGTACAGAGGAGGATAGGTGAGGAAGTAGAGGGGAAAGAGCAGAGATGAGACGTGAGGCTGAGATAGAAATCTACAGGTGGTCGTCCCATCCCAACTTATTCCACAGACACTCACTATCTCATCTTTTCTCACTCTCAATCACTAACTACTCGTCCAACCAATTCTTGCAGTTTGTTGTCTACTCTACTCCATCCTATCTATATCTACCATATTATCACTATACTATACACCACGCATACAGTGTACTAGGAATGGTTGACCAAAAAAGCGGCAATCGTGGTTGTGGCTATACAGGCAGGATTAGAATATACTACAGTCCGATTTCATCATTTCGTATCCTTTTACTCCCTCAATACAATCACATGAAATATTATGTATACTAAATGGGCGTTATTATTTCATAATCTCTACACAGCTTGTATAAAGCTTATAATGACCACTTACACAACCGTGTGTATTTTTGTAGAGCGATGAGAATAATACGATTGTGATCATATTAACACCAACTCCATACTCAGTGCCGTCAGTGCTCGCCAAGATGTGAATTTAACTCTGAAAATTGGGGACATCAATAAGATGGAGGCAATACTTTACAGAGTTTGTGGACACGTCCAATAATAAGCGGATATAAACCAATCTCATTAGTTCATATTTATTTTGCTGTATTTTTGGAGTCTCACTCTGCATCATGGGCATTACAACAACAGGCTCAGGCAATAACAGCAGACTTGACAATAATCAGCTACGTCTTAAATATAGAATAGAGCATGATCTTACCAGGGATGTACTTCGTAAGTAAATACAGATACAAAGTTTGTATTCTTAAATAGTATCACAGCCTGGCACACGCACCAGGTGGGTAAATTCCTAATTCTCACCTCACCTAACTCCTGAGTGTAACTCTTCTGTTTCGTAACATGATAGCCATTGATGTCTCTACATGTTCCAATGATAGAACCAGTCCAGAAAATGAAAATTAGCAGCCCTGAAGCCATTGTGATGATCTAGACTAACACTGAACAGCATTAGTTCACCCACCCTCTCCTGACGCCAGACAATCTCCTCCCTTTTAAGGCAGAGTCACAATTCGCAAAGTTTTAATAACTAAACACGCATCCTAAGCAACAGCAATGACATGCCAAATTCCTAAAAAGGCAAGAAGTAGAGCTGAAATAAGTTAATTGATTATAAATAATTTAAATAAGTACTAATTGCTCTACAAAATAATGGTTGATTGAAATGTTTACCCATGTATAGTTCCTCAATACATTGATATTAACGACATAATGAGACAATGAACAATAAATTGTCAAACGACATTGGCCACAGAAACAGTCGTTCATGCTTACTATAATTCTGTAAACTCGTTGGGCCGTAGACTTACATACCTCTGGTTGGGGCAGTGTTGTTAATTAATTTGTTTAACGAAACATTAAAACCCTAATTTAATAGTTATACAATTAGGAACCATTTTAATAACAATTTGTAAGCAACTGTTTGAACAGGCAATGACTCTTAAAGGTTTGGTGAAGTTTAAACGTTCTTATAAGCTTTTCGAAAAAACCGTACACACTGCCTGCAGAATCAGAATGACCCCCAATCTTTCTAACGATAAAAATATTATGAAATGGGAGATGTGGTGCAATCCTTATGCGTAAGCGTTTCTGTTATTCTAAGAAAATGGATTTGAAAATTGAAAAATTGTGAATTTACTGAAGTCGACAAGGGATTTCAATTTCAAACTCAATTGATTGTTCGGGGCGAAGCCTAAATATATCAATATTAAAACAATGACACATAAGATAAATTTCCAATGATGATTACGGGGTTAATAATTTAAATTAATTGGATATGGGATATTTAAATTAAATTACTCTATGTAACCAAAGCTCAGAGTATTCTCTAGAATAAACAAAGCCATAACGATTATACAGGTAAGTACACAAAGCAACAGAGTTGAACAGAGTGAGTGCCTATGGTAGATCGTAGTGAAAGCAACTTGGGCGCACATGACAATTGACATAGCATGAGAAAATTACTCATTGAAACTGTACTACGACACAGCTAACTACTAACTGCTCTTATTAGTTATTAACAAAGTCGATAATCGGCAAAAGTATCTTTTTAATTCATACTTTTTGGGTACAGACATGATACAGACAAGTATTACGTATCTATACCACGGACTGCTTATTTATATATGCAAGTGCTAAGACATGAGTTTCGCTGTTAATCACCACTTTGTTAACATTTCAATTTTCTAGGATAAGTATTATGTAGTTAGAAAACATGAGAAAATGAGCGAGCGATTATAACCATAACTTACACAATAACTACGAGCAGTAACTAACTGGCGGGATCAGTTTTTCAGACTCCCTGAAAATTAACAAAAGTGGCTCTATGGCTCTCATTTGACAATTACAGTAATTACTATCGTCGATAGTTAAACATGACATTGCAGAGGAAACTTACTACGAACACTAATAATATCCTATCCAAACGATACTTGAGCAAAAAGAAATGATTAGGTAGATTCTTAGTTTCATTTCGCTAACACTTAAATTAGCTGCGATCAAACGCTATTCTACCATAATTCAAGAATGTTTATTTTAGCCGGTCTTTTTATATTTGGACAACCAGGAAGTTGTCAATGGCGAGTGGCCAAACTGGCAAAAACTATCTTTGTTATTTTAGCCGGCCACTATCTTTAAGCATTTTAACAAGTACCTGTAGTTAAAGCGTACAAACCATTCATAAACTTATTGCAGCGCATAAGCAACAATTTTATTTTGGCTCTTACAGACAAGATAAACCAATAACGCTAAGCATAACGACAAAATTCTGATAATTTAGTCAATACATTTATACACTTTAAAGAATAATCTGAAAATACAGCAACCATTGCAGGGCAAGACATTTAACACTAATTACTAGTAAATATCACTCATTACTCAGCTATTTGTTTACTGACTACTACAAAGCAGCAAAATAAAACTGCCCATTTAGAAAATTGACGACTGAAGAAATAACTAAATTGCAAGCTAACGATGACATTATCGAGGTCTTTCGTAACTTTTCAGTTTCATAAAAAGCAAGTTAACATCTGAAATGCTACAAAAAAATGAAATCGATTATCAAATCTTGAAGTTGTTACAAATTACTATACAGTCTAAAAATTGACGGGTACATACATTGTAAATGTATTGCAGTTGATCCCTTAATTTGTACTACAACTTATCCATATTTGCGCGTTCTCTTACTTATTCTCCTAATGCATATTAATCAGAAGATAATGTAACAAAGAATAAATAAATAATGAAGGAAGAACCATTCAAGTACCTAAAAATGCTTTCTCCTAGTATATTTCTAGATATTGAGGCAGGGAATTCCCTATGATATTATAATAAATAATAATATAAGCCATACGCACTTCAGGTATTCAGCATTAGGCTGCCTAATATTTAAAAATTCATATTAAGGAATAAGGTTTGATCCAGAGATATGGAGGAGGATGCATCTCTTTCCTTGACCACAAGACGTAGAGAACATTTTTGATAATAATATTTTAGTGAAGGAAGCACGTCTTGTATCCGTGCCCATGAGATTTTCTGTAGCTGGAACGAGCGCATACACACACATGTACAGGATACAAGAATTAAAGTATGAAATGGGCAAGAAGGCAGCGATTTCCAACCGTGGAATATTTATGATCATAATTCATAATTCAGACACTCCTTGACTCCAGTCCGGTCTGCTCCAGCCAAGAGTTTAGTCCAGGCCAAGGCAGTCAGTCCACTTACATTTTACGTAGATTCACACTTGTTTCGTTCCAGGGAGAGGACTCCATATCATATTATGGCATCCCTATGATACTTTGTTGTAGGTACCTACAACTAGCAGAATACGCCTTTGGGTACTGACTGACTATGTATGTATGTATAGTGCCAGATCATAATAATAATATTATTATGTATGATGATGTCCTTTGGCCTTATTTCAGATTACGTCCAAAGAAGGTTAGTTAGCTTTTAACTCGAGATGCTCCTCGACTCCAACTTATTAAGTAGGTAGGATAACGTGGCGTGGCAGAAGTCCCGTGATGCTATAATATTGTGAGAGAAGCAGCTAGCTATTACTACATGAGCAGTGCAGATACACGTCTAGATAGACAGATAGTAATAATTCTAAGTGTACTACCATCGTCAGACGCTATGGCAAGTAGGCACAAATCTGTGCGTATGTATGTGAGTTTCGTAGGGAGTCTAAGTCTAATCATGAGGACAAATCGGATGCAAGTTGTACTACAAGGAGGGAATCCGCCGGAGGCTCTATTTCACACCTACCAACAACCGTCTGTCCGTCTCCGTCCTCCAACCTCTTCTTCATCTCACCATTATTTATCTGCACGGGAATTATATCCCATACTCCAATCTACTCCTTCCTCCGTCACACACATCCACAAACACCTCAGACAAATACATACTTATGTATGTATGTATGTACCTCAATCCATCAGCTACTCACATAGGCATGATGTTATGCAATTTTCAAGCAAGGTGGGTCAACCTTAAACTCTAATCTAAATCAAGCTCCTTCAAAAATTTAACCCTCCTCTGACATTTTTAACTATGCCATAACTATAAGTAAACCATGCATAGACGCCTATTATATAAGAACAATTGTGGATCAGTAGAATATGTTGTGTAGTCATCACTTTTCAACAGCACCTTCACTACTAAACTAGAATTTACTTGAAAAATGTCACCTACAATTGCATGTCTGAATCATTTAATTCCTGCATTGATTCGTTTAGTTTATGCAACAATCAAAAAAATTCTCTCAACATGAAAAAATGTGCAGCTGCCAGTGCCACGTGACTTTGTGGGTCGAAAAGACAGAACTTTTCGGCCGAAAATTGAAAGTGGCTTTTCATTAAACGATAGCCAATCAATGAAAGATTTACATCTAATATATGTAAGTGAACAATGGAGTAGATGCGTTATTGCTGATTACATGCATGCTTCATGCAATTGTAACCGTACAATAATTGCTTATCAGCTATCACAGCAATAAACGCGTGCCCCAGATCAATTAGGTAATTACATGCATGCATGCACAACCTTGCAAAAAGGATGTTCAGGCACCCGATCCAAAGGAAAGTCAGATTCCATCCAGCTATTAATTAAACTTGTAAGTAAGAAGAAGGAAAATTTCATGACGTGTTTCTGTCCATTTTAGGGGAAGACCGAGAAAAGAAATTGACATAAAATATTGTTATTGACCAAGGAGATTTCAGTTTTTTGTTTATAAACAGAGAATAAATGCGAATTATTTGGGAAATCTATTGGGACGCAGATATATTATATTTCAGCAGTTACCAATGACGACACAGTTCCCAATAGAATTCATAAAATTGTTAATGTAAATAGTCCACTAATTTTCCATTTGCCCTCTCCTTATAATCAAGAAACTGAAATCTCCTTGGTTGTTGACATTGGCTAAATCAAAATTCATCATTAATTTCCATAACAAGACAATTTTATTCTTGATGATACCCATGCAAACATTTTGTTAAAACTGTCAATAATGTCATTGGATCCCAATATGAACAATAATTCAAGCATTCAATTATATTGTTGACTATGCAGTGTACCCATGCTAATTACATTTAATGTATGGTATACACAGACACAAAAACTATTTTACAGCGCTCATCCAGCTCTGTACAAAAAATTCTAAAAATAGTCCTCGAAAATATTTCATTTTCTAAAGAAGAGCTTCTTTGAATTTAGACTTGTCTACAATGAATTTCTATAAGTGAACCATTTACTATTTTGCATTAATTCGCTTTGAACCTGGCTGCGTAAAATGTTGCTGGTACGTAATAGCGGACCATGAGTTGGATCGAGCTAGAGAGGAGGGCAGAGCACGTACAGAAAGAGTGTAGCAAAAGAGTAGAACTAAGGAGAAACGTCCTCATCAAGGACACCTTTAATTTAATTTAATCTAATCCAAAGGAGTACATGTACAAGTCTTAAGCAGATAATAATATTATTATCATGTACATAATATTATGTAGTGCAGTGCAGGCAGATGCAATATTATACATTACAAAGAGCTACTTCTTTCTTTCATCCACTTGGTTCTATTTCATATTCATGTAACTCAGCCCCATTATAATATTATAGAGCATAAGGACTTTTGGCTGACTTTGGCTTAGAGAGTTGCACGGGCAGGCAATTTAGTGCCCGTGCCCGCCCGTGCCCGTAACAAAGGAGCCCGTGGCCGCCCAAACCCGCCCGTGAGCATCCTGATTTTTCCAGGGCTGCCCGAGCCCGCCCGTGGTCATCCTACATTGGCCCGTTCCCGCCCGTGGCCGCAAAAAATCTGTGTTCCGTACCCGTGCCCGCCCGTGCCCGTGAAAATTCTGTAGCATGTGCCCGTGCCCGCCCGTGCCCGTGAAAATTCTGTAGCATGTGCCCGTGCCCGCCCGTGCCCGTGAAAATTCTGTAACATGTGCCCGTGCCCGCAAAAGATCTTTATAAAAACTTTATAATACGCTATACGTACTGTGTGTGTAGTGTGTAGTGCGCAGTAGATTTTTATGTAATACTAGTGAACCCAACCCAGCTAAGGGGCACTCAAGAGAAATTAAGCAGGCCCCCCATCACAGTAATAAAAACAATTCCGGGTCAAATGGAAAAATTCCTAAACCAAAATAATAACTATTTCGTAGTGTCCAATACAGGGAATAATAAAATACTCCATTTTTAATAACCACCCCAGAATATTACCCTTTAAAATCAGAAAAATAGGATTCCGGGATTTTGGAAAACGGATTGTCTTCTTTAGCTAATTATTTCTAATCAATCACTATTAATCATCTTATGTGAATTTGTATTACTAGTTGAATCCTAGCACACATAAAGTGTGCTAGAAAATGTTGAAATCAGTAAATTTCTAGCGACTGCGCATTGGCCCGAATTTCATAGACCGTTGATTGGACTCAGTATTGATAGCCTAGTCCTTGCTTATTAATTACAAAATATTACCCTTACTCATTAATTACAAAATATTACGGACATAGTAGATACAAACATTTATTCAGGAATAGTGAAAGAATCCCATGCGCATGCCCCACTTTATCTTTATGTAGAGTAAAGATTGTTCTGATGTTATAATCATAGAATACCGATAGGTGGCGGTTATAATAATATGAAACAACTCATTTCGTTTGTTTAGAGGGAGGGGGCATGCGCTTTCGTGCTTTCAAGGAACGTTTATAGTTGATGGGAGGAGGCGATGTCCAAAAGAGTTACAGCTAGCACTTGCGCTACACTTGAGAGAGGGGGTTTTAAGTTTTAGGTTATGTAATATGCAGGTTTCCTAGGCTCTCCTACCAAAAATAGAAAGTCAGATCAGGTATTGGTATTAGTGCGATTATATTATAGAAGACTAATATCTGTGTTATAATAATATAATGTTTCACGGACGGAACATTCATTATTGTATTGTACATGTTGTGTTGTGTACTGTTATTGTTATTATAAAGTTACGGGCACTTACGGGCGCCCGCGGGCAGCCCGTGCCCGCCCGTGAACATCTTTGATGGGCCCGTGCCTGCCCGTGAGAATCCTTGGTTGACTCATACCCGCCCGTGCCCGTCCGTGAGTATCCTTGATTAGCCTGTGCCCGCCCGTACCTGCCCGTGAGCATACTTAGCTAGCCCGGTGCCCGTACATGCCCGTGAAAAATCCGTTTAACGTGCCCGTTCCCGCCCGTGCCCGTACGGGCACGGGCCGGGCAGCTGCCCGTACGGGCTGCCTGTGCCCGTGCAACTCTCTACTTTGGCTATTGCTTTTAGAATAGTTGTATTTACTGCTTTCCAGTTTGTATTCCAACTCCAGTCTCGTCTCGCCTCCAGTCTTGGGTTGTCTGCTTGTCTTTCATTTCCCACAATCAACGAAACAACACAGACAGACAAACAACACAGCATAAGTTAGTCTCTCTCCTCCTGGTGATAAAAATATTACGCAGGATTACCCACCTACCTCTCCTCTACTACACTATCCATACCTACCTACCAGGCAACTATTTATAATATTATGATATTTACTGCTTAAAAATCTTGCAGTCCCATCCAGCCTTCAAGATCCCTCATGCTTAGCTTCAATTCGGCAACTACATGCATGGCCCAGCCTTTCATTGCATTAATATTTCACTGCTCAGATTGGCAATTTGGCATACCTGCTACTGTTTCCATTTGTTTTTTGCAATAGTTTAAATAATAAGGTAAGTACAACTCCCTCTAAATTCAGTTGATTGACACCGGGAGACTGGGTGTCGCAGTAGACTCATTCAGCATTCAGGGACTTGCTAGTTATGTACATTTCCTATTAGGATTACCCTTAATCATTTAGCAAAAATAACTAATTTATGTGTATAGTCTAGTCCTACATTTTGTCATTTTTTGAAATTAGGAATACTGAGATCCATCTCTGTGGATGCAATACCTGAGAAATAGATACAGACAGATAGATCACTGTTTTAAATTACATATTCTACAGGATTTCATAATAGTCAACACTTATCACAAGGAAATCAGACGTAAGTGAATGGTAGACATCGAAAGCTATAAATGTGGTGTTTATTTTATGGCATCTACTGGTACACTTTTCTACACAACTGTCTATTAAATATTCATCGACCTAGGTAAACCTAAAATGTACCCAGTCTATATTATAATCCTGCTTGGCCAAAAGGTGAAATGTACTTGTATATTATTATTTATGCACAGAAGTAGGTAGGGTTGATACGAAGAGCAACGCCACTGAATTTTAGAGATTACTTGCGTCTGCCAACTAATGACTATGATGATCTTGATACATATTATGATGATCACCACCCCATTACTAACGATAAGTAAGCGAAGTAACAAAGAAATGCCTACGCAATTCATTACCTACATGCACATTACACAATTTGGACATTATCATAGTCAGTCAGGTTGTGCATAAACAGCTAATATACATACATGACCTGTTCTCCTTTGCCTCCTCCTCCTTGTAAAACAAGCAACGTCTACAGTCCACAAATACTGCATGCCATGTCAGGGATTATAATATTATAAGACAGAGTAGTCCAGAGTCATACACGTCTGTCCATGCTCTTTTCTCTATAGGAGACCATAGACTGAAGAATCCCATGACTCGTTAATTCTGCAAGTGTCCAGTTGTCTATTAATTCATCGGATTCTGCCTTGCCAGTTAAATTAGAGCAGCCGAGACAGACAGAGCAGCAGTACACGCCATCAAAGATAGAGATTTATTTCTGTCTTTGATGGCGTGAACACGAAATTAAGTATTGGCTTTTGTTAGCAGAGATGTCTGTTGTTTTACTACGCACTATCTCTCTATCTGCAACACATTCAACTGGCAAAAACAAGCAGTTATCAGGAACACTTGTCGGCTCTTCGGTTGCTATACATTCCGCTCTATTTGCCTACACAAACCAAAACAGATGCACCCAACAGAGTCAATGGAGAAACAATGGACCTGTTCGGAGCAGAGAAAAGACAGAGAGAACGCTCAATTTCCATTGCCCAGGGCATCATCCTCAAATTCTCAGTTTACATTATGTTTCTCCCCTTTACACCAAAATTTGGGAGGAACGTCAACTCAATCACAACCCTTCCTCTTGCAAACATTCAAAATGGAACGAAAGTTCATTTAATTTGCATGATGAAATCTCAAGCATATCTAGTAATACACAAAATACCTATTAAAGTCAACTCAATTATATCCCAATCACTCATTTCCTACGTTGAGATTTGCCTATGAGTTAAATGTACTCATAGTCAAAACAAAAGAAACTAAAGAGATCGTACACAGAAATATTTCATGTATTTTCCACCCCAACCCATTCAATCACACAATTAATGCTATGGTACGAAACAATACTGGTTGGTGGATGACTTTACATAACCACATCTTCATTTTTTGGCTCTAAAATCCGTACTTTCTCTAAAACCAATTATGTACTAATGCAGCACTTTTTACGCACTTTATAATGCTATACTATAGAAACTGAAGGTAAATTCCAGCCCAAAAGCAACATTCAAGTCTAAATTGCTCATCTACATTTTCTCTGTTTTTCCGCTGGAATTTCGGAAATGGCACAACAATTGAAAATAAATATCCTAGTAAATATTTACTTAATTGTACGATGTGGGAAACATTCAGCAAACCAACCAATGCAAAAAAATGTTGAGCTATGAGGTGATTAGGTATTTACTTATCCAAACAACTATTTGTTGTGCAAGTTAACAGCCGAACTTGACGAAAACGACAAACAAATAATTTAAATTCGCAAAATCTGTTGGATATGTTAGTGCAAGGAGAGGCGACTGGAATGCTACGTCCATCAGGATTCAGTAGAGGTACGAAGGACTAAAAAGCATGATGTGACCTAATTGTAACGTAGTAACGCCTAATACTAATTAAAGTATTCGTCTCGATAGTTGCTGACTTCAATTTCTATACACACCTACACATGTTTATTTGGATGATTTGAAATTATAGCGAAGAAGTTCATCTTTCATAAAAATGTCCTTTGTCTACATCACGTTTTTTAGTACATGTAAATACCCGTATATGATAAAAATGTTGTTAAAACTGTTGGCATGATTCACTTAGCTACTACTGAAAACATAGCCGCTTGGATTTAGAACATCGGGACAACCAACAAAGATAAAATTACTTACAGTGTTTGTAGCTCCTCCATGTATTCCCACGAATCATCTTCAATGCGGGTCACTTCATTACGACTCAGGTTCAGAGTTTTCAACGACCGGAGTCCATAGAGCCATCGCTTCTCCACAACTTTAATGCTATTCCAATCCAAATACCTAGAAATCATGACAAACATACATCATAATAATTGTCACTGCTTTTCCAAAAATACAAATACAAGATGACATGTAATTCAGTTCAGACTGTACTGAACTACTTATTACCATATGATTAACATAATATAGCCGTATCACGTCTTTATATTATAGTTACACATCAGTACATTGGTAAACTTTAATAGATAGGATAGTGCACAATTGTGGTACCGAATCCCGACTACTGATAATTGTTATTATTCATGCATTGTTATTATTATTTAGGATGAGTAACGAGTCTTCATGCTTTTACGTTGATGCAGGGGCCTTTAATGCTCCACTTTTGTGATTTATTGTCACTAGGATTTCGTATGGTGCCTAAATATAAGTCAGAATCTTAATACACAATACAGCCTCAATATGCAACTTGTAACACGTTCAACTTGTATCTGGTTGCGCCACGATTAAATATCACTTTTAAAAAACCGCTCGTTTTGTCTAGAATTTAAGATAAAATGAGTTATACTCAAAAATGCTCAGCATTCTTTCAGCACTTAAGCATTGGTCTAGTGTTGGTACTAACTTCTTAGGTAGGCACAGCGAAGACTATGCAGTGATTAGTGTGCTACACCTTAATTCTGACGATATTCTACTTCACCTGCCGATTTCTGTTGCTAGCTTCCTTTCCGTAATACCTCCCCACTACTTTCACCTCTCCCTCCATAACTTCTTGCTCCACTTTTCACTTTTTGGACTTAATTGTTCGATTTTACTAGCAACCGAATTTACCATGACTGCAGACTCTCCCCCTTTTATAACGGGCACTTTGACCACCCCCATTATTGCCATTGGACACTGTAACCTTCATGGTGACAGTGTCCAATGCACAAATAATTTCCAAAAATGATTGGTGCATGTACGCATTTAATTACACGTATGCCTTACCCTAATTACATTCACTAAATAGAACATTAATAAGAAGATAGTTCATTATCTTCTATCAACACAAGAATTCAGATTCTAATTCATAAATGATTATACTTTCCTTATGACTAGGTAGTTCGTCCATTCAAAAGAAGAGTAATGTCGGTAATTTGAATGAATGCATTATTATAATGCCCTGATGAATAATTGACGAAACTTGTATATATTAGTATATCCATCGTTCGTGGTGTATCTGGTATATGTATATTTAGCTCATGATAGAGATAAAACTTCCAAACGAATACAAAACAATCGTTCCTTTTATAAGTCATTACCATGTTACTATTGCATCCTCTATGTTCGACATCCGATACGCGTATAGGAGGTAACGTATATTACACTCAATCTTAAAACAAAAAGGGTCATGCATACTTTCCATTAAAGATTGGCTACAACTAAGTTCCCATAATCAACAGTTGGACAATGGATGGTTAATTTAAAAATCTCCTTAACTAAATTTGGGTTGTTGTTACATTTTGCCTTCCTGTGAATTCTATATTCATTGATAAGATTGATTAGAATTTTGTTCCATAATGTTTAGCAGAGAGTCAATTCGCAAAACGGATATGGATAAGTCTGATATAGCCCTAGTCACATAATTACAATGAACATCTTTCATCTATAAACTGTACACATAATGCTAAATGGAGTAATAAATGCCGTCACAATGTCATATAGAGGGTTATGCTCGTGCGGTGAGTGGTTAATAAGTACTAATGCAACCAGTTAGCCTAATAGGCGCCTCAATATTTCGATAAAGAAAAAGTTTGTTTTGCAAACCAAGAGATAAATAGTTTTGGGGACGCTAAATATATGAATAAGAGATAACCAGGCCTGATAAAAGAAAAGGCAAATATGATAAGAAGGATTACAATTTGGAAATAAATACGACTGCTAACTGCGGAAATGAAATGCCTACACACTGAGATTATTATTAAAATTTAGTGCTATACTAAGTCCACATATAGCTCATTGTGGAAACTCGGCTATTATTTAATCAAATACGTTGCTTACTACAAATACAGATAAAATTACATTTTATAGCATAATAACCTACTTACCGCCGATATAATATGGTCCGTAATATAAAGATTTATATTTAATAATATAAATTCAATTCGTTGGATTACAATGGCCACCTACTGACTGCTGAACATATTTACATTTCTGTACGTATAAATAAGCCATTGAGATTGCATTATGGAGTCTTAGCCCTCCCCGGTGGGGCGTAAAATATACACGTTTGATTTATTTTGAGGGTGTTTCTACTTCCTGGACGCCATTTTGGCATTGTGGATTTTTCCATTCTCATCTACAGATACGTCTGGGGACACTCTAGAATTGCACCGGGTACTAAAGAAGGGGATACTGGAACTGCCAGATATGGCTAATAACAGGGACTGTTTGATAACTATTATAACATTCTACTTCTAATATTTTGTATCGAGTTGTACTGGCTACATTGATACAACTTTCTACATTAACAGAAATAAGATTGCTATAAGTATTATATTACAAAATCACAAGTAAATACATAAACTCTCTACAAAGCAGTTAATATTTACTTAAAATTGGGGTTACGAGTCGTTAGATATTGATGCTCACTGTATTTATAAGTTCATACTTTTTCTCTCGGTCGTTGCTTTGCAATTTTTGGTATGGAAATGCATACATACATGCATACACGCGAACAGTGCGACAACAACATAGCATTAGAATGAACAATGGACATCAGAGTATCTACCTATACAGCAGGATAAATGCTAGATGCATAAAATAGGTGTCATAAAATACATGTTAGGAATAATAGGAATTATTTAGGACTCTTGCCTTGTCCTGAACGAAGATGCACTTTCGACTCCACGTCGGCATGGGCATCTATTTTTACGAGTTATGTTTCCAAACAGTAAAATAACCAAGCAGCACTAATAAAATGAAATGGCAAATACCATTAACTGTTACCCTACGGAAAAAAGCTATTAAAATCTCACATTCACATTTTCTTCGAAAGTATACCAATATTTTATTGATCTGTTTGGTTGCCTTGCTGTTGATAATACACCCGTCGCGTCCTCAATTCAGCGTATAACTTGTAAACTAAGGGTAAATACGTTATTGCTTTGCACTGAAATCCTAATCCTATCTTTATACCATTATAGTAGTTTTCACTAAAAGCCTTTCAAGTGACGTCAACACAACAGTTTTGTTTTCGCTTTTAATTTGCATGGTCTTAGTGTTATATTTATCTGGGCAAAAGGAAAAAAACATAATTGCTATAAAAAAAACTGTTACGCCGCCAATTTTGAGGAACAATTGATCGTCAGTCATTTGTTAACTACGGTTTGCATTAAATAATTTTAAAATGAGATATTCAGAAGTATATATGCCTTCACCAATTTTGCTGAACTACTTAGAGGTGAAGAAATTTCGTTTGCGTCTGCAAATTAATTATTCATTGTATAAAACTATCTCTAGCCAGCTGGGAGTTTTAGAACGACCTATTTTCTGGAATATTGACATGTCTGCTTGAGATTAAAAACAATATCAAAGCGACTTATGATTTCGAAAGAGTGACAGCCTGACGCTCTTTCCTAGTCTTCGTGGAGTCTTCTTTGTTGGTTTCAATTTAGTCTTAGTCGTACGTGAGGTGATGACTCTGTCTCTTACTTAAATAAATAACAAACTGTTGGACATCCTTTGTGCTACTCTCACGTTTGACGTAATAAAATATTGGATATTTGTTATTATGAATTATGCCTATGACTTTTGGCCAAGGTTCTCACAAAAACAGGATCCCTACTTTCTATGCATTTAGTCATATATGCACATAGAATTAGAAACACACTAACACACCGTACTAGAAGAAACATTTTCCTATCTCACAATGTATTAATTTATATGGAAGCGTTTGTTGTACGAAAGGCCAAGACCGGGAAACGTGTGTAAAAAGTGTGGAGAATGGAAGCTTTTTGCCTGTTTACAATATCCTGTTACTTATCCTGTTATTTTGTTATGCGTTATCTAAATCCTCTTTCTAAATCTATGTATATGCATGGCTCTTAGCAGTTGAGTAGCAGCGACTCTCTTTGTGAGTCGTATCGTATCCAAAGGTGAGAAAAACTCTACTTTAGATTCTATTTATCTTGATCTTTTGTGTTCCTAAAATACCATTAATAGGCTTCAGTTCATAGAACTTTGAAAATGTCACGTAGGGCAAATAAAACAAAGCCCTAACATTAACCAAACCACGTATTATTATGCAGAATTTCCAAAGCGTCAACAGTTAAAGTCAAGACAGGATAATGTGCCCTGGATCAACAATAGGAATTACTTTGACTTTTGACTCATTGCATCATTGGCTACGGATTCATGCAAAAAGTGTTTTCAAACTATCACATAAATAAACTATAATTTTTGTAAAGATCTTTTGATTTGACTCCCTGCATAGCACATAATACAAAAACAGTTAATAGGTCAGTCCCTTCCTAATAGATTTATTTTCTTGGTTCCCTGATGAAGAGCAATTTGGTTTTAGTTGCTTTCTGTGCCCCTAATAATGACACCGTATTAATATCATAAAGAAAAGAATTTGACGTATTTGTGATTTCACAACTAAATTCCTCACTTTTACATTCATAGTGTTCTACATCCACAAATACCGCTTATTACTAAACAAAGTTAAAATTGAAGATTGAATAAGCTTGTGCAAAAAAATATTTGTGTGGTATACACCATACAAATTAAATTGAATATTTCAAATTATGATGCGAATTGTAATGAACTTCCACTAAAACATTTTTGCTATTATTAATGTATAACGGCATTCTTTTGTAGTAAAAAAGCAGATGCAGAATAATAGGGAAAGTACTTACATGTGTTGAATTTTGTCGAGACCATAAAATGCAGCATCAGAAAGGTTACTCATGTGATTCCTTCGCAAGTTGAGCACTTGAAGCTTCTTGAGTTCTTGAAACCTCAAACTGTCCATCACTTCCAATTTGTTTCGGCTCAAGTCTCTGCGTACACATTTATTTTCATTAAATGACTACTTTGCATATATGTTAGTTATCAGTGCAAGTAATTACTACGACCCTTTACGGACAATCTTAACGTTTTATCACAAATTTAAACTTTTTTCATTTGGACCTAATAGCACGAAAAGCAGTAAAAACAAAAGTAAATTGAAAGTTCTTCCAAGGATGAAAGAAAGCTTTTTTGACTATTCATCGCATCGTTATGTCGCTTATGTTTATGGCAGGGCATTTTGAGTCTGTCTGGCAATTAACTCCCAAATGAAATGATACATAATATTCTTACTTGAAACAGTAAAAGTAAACACCAACCAGTATCTAATCTCAGTAACGAAGAAAACTAATTTAATAAATAAAGGGTTCATTTCATATGATGCAGCAGCAAGAAATGTAAGCAATGATGACGGAAGTAGCAGAGCCGCCGGGTAATTATGCTAAATAGGAAATGAAAAGCCCTTACAGTCTTTCTAGGTTTTTAAGTTGTGAGAAGAGATCCTTTGACAGAGTCTTGATTCGATTTCTCGGCAGAATCAACTCCTGAAGTAAAGTCAGAGGGTCCAAACTACCAGGTTGAAGTTGCTCCAGTTGATTCCCTCCCAGATTTCTGTAAAAGAGAAAACCAATTAAAACAAAACTCTCCTCTTCATGCGTAATCCTAGGAATTACTCTTGAGTTCATCACGGCACCGATCGATAATCAACATCCAGTGAGGGTAACCTTAATTAGCTGACAAAGTTCACATTTCAGGTCGAATCATATAACATGACATTGGCAGAAATTATTTTATGAACATGATAGAGTCTTTAGTTCGTGGATAACAGATCCCTCCAAGAGCGAAGCAAAGGAGAACGAAACTTTCAGTTAAATAAATTATAGAACTCTAGTAGTTCACAGTTAAAACTGTAAGTAATAGTAAACTGCGTTCAAAATGTTTATTAGTGGAACAGACAGTGTAACACTTCTAAGGGAAGAGAACAATAATTAACATAATTTTTTGTACAGAAATAAATCTTAATTCGATTGTACACGTTTAAGGGTTATTTCTAAGGGTACTTAAAGCTAAACAAGTCCTTAAAATGTTTGAAATTATTAGTGTAGTTGTGGGCCAACATATTCTTATGAAGGAAGGATCTTAAATGAGGGCATCTTAAACCATTCTACCCACCCCAGATACTATCACCAAATGCTGTATTTCCAAAAGAGGAAGCAAGTGAACATGTGCTTGTTTTCCTTCATATGTATTCATTTGTTAGTCATATGTCTATGAATATCAAAGTGTCGACAGAAGAGTTGTAAAACAACCCAAACTTACAAAATGTGCAAAGACGAGTTGTAGGGGAACGACTGGTTGGACAGAAATTCGATCTGATTCCGACTGAGATCCAATTCACTGAGAGACTTCAAGGGGCTCAGTTGGCTAGCTTCTATGGAGGTGATCCAGTTTCGAGATCTGCACAAACAATCATTGGAAGTGAAAAACATATTTCTGAGTGCTGTGAAGTAACAATTCAAAGTATAAGCAAATACTTATCCCTTGGGGCTTTTTCAACCTTCTACGAATGCTCCTTACTCCTAGTGCTCAATGACCGGCCATTTTAGTCAGCCATTTACCGGCTAAAATGGATCTCAAGTAGTTAAAATCCTAATATGTGTACGTCGCCTGATGGTGAGTTTAATAATCACATTGCTATACTGATTAAGGGCTGTTTTCTCGTTCGTAATTCATAAATTATATACTTACTCGAGTCATAAACAGAGCCGTGATATGTATTTATTTATTTTCCAAAAATATGTAGGTGAAAATTTTTTAAAAATGGCAAAATATGTACAGAAATATTTACAAAAAACAACAAATTATGTCAAAAAGGTACCAAAAAGAAGGAAAATAAGAACGAAAAAAAGAAAAATATGTACGAAAATATGTACAAAAAATCAAAAAACGTCATGTGTTAAATCAACAATTTTTTTAGACAAAAGGAATAAAAAATTTTATAAATCCAAAACCATATATTAAAACTACCAAATTTTTTTCAAAATTGTGTCAAGTTTCTTTATAAGTTTCTACACTATGTAAAATAAAGTGGGTGTCAAAATGCTTGAAAAGTTGCGAAACGTTGACATCCATAGTCTCAGGACTGAACCTTCAAATATGTTTTTACCTAAATATCACAGCTCTGGTCATAAATGACTTG
Organism: Tomocerus qinae; assembly: GCA_020055645.1. Lineage (NCBI taxonomy): Eukaryota > Metazoa > Arthropoda > Collembola > Entomobryomorpha > Tomoceridae > Tomocerus > Tomocerus qinae. The sequence goes on along the minus strand of CM034548.1, from coordinate 2,138,563 downwards.
AACTGGTATTTAAATAAATAAATTCCACCCTTACAAAAATTTAGTCTACATTACATCTACAGTCAATATAATATAAGAAAACAGAAGTACCGCTAAGTAGCAAAAATTGTAACTTACAAACTGAGATAAATGAGATCTTCAAGTCCACCAGGGCCAGCATTTGGAATGGTTGTCAAATTATTCCCGTCCAAGGATCTGAAAAAACAAAAATAAATTTATTAGAAATATATCCCATCGACCATGTTTTGAATTTGAGGTTGCTATTATCAGCCAATCAACGAACTAAGACATCAAGATAATTTCTATGCTTGGTTTTCACAATCTACACCAACATGTTTACATGGCCGTAGTGAGTAACCAGCAAGATCAATAATTAGGATTTGAGTTTACATGTTTAGTAGTATAAACAACGGCATCGAAAAACATTGACCATGACAAATGGTGATAATATTATTTTTGTATAACTGCTCACTACTACGTCTACCTCTTGTTGTTGTAAAGGAGATACCTGATAACTACCATTGAAACAATTTTTTTATACTTTCAAATGATTATCCGGAAATATTATCATGCTACTTAAATGATTCGCATCAAACTGATTGCACGCATGCATTCAAATAATTTTACATTTTTGATACAGGGTTGAATAATGAATGGATCTGAAAGGCCAAATATCAAGTTTTAGTATGAAATATGAATTAAACTTTCTAAAGTATTAAGATTATCTCTAGCTTAACTAACATGGGCTTTTAATGGGATTTATATCATAAAAACTGTTTTAAGCTCATGGTCAGCAGTGCAAAAGCCCTATCTAAAGCGTCATTCTCCCTCACTGTTCCATAGGACAGAATAATATGGCTACAATTTAAATAAACAGCACTGCAGCTGCACATACACAATTTCACTTTTTGTGAATTTCTTTGCATGCAAATATGAACGTTTTACGCATTCAGTCAAATTTTAATGAAAATAGATTTCTCCGGGTACCTTTATATTGCCTGTTTTACCGAATAGAATAGGTTACTCTTGTGTATAAGATTTATGATATGGAGGAGAACCGTAAGTACCATTCAAACTTGTGAAATTGGCAACCGGAAGTGGATCTTTAATCTTACGTACTTCTAATAATGTTAAATACAATGAAGGAAAGAGGGTCGTATGTGACTTTTACAATCCCACAAATTCCAGGCAGGGACTAATAACACAAGAAAATGTTTGGCATTGTAAAGAAATAAGCATTTTCGGTGTGGGCATCATAGAATAAAAATAGGACTGTTGTACATTATCATTTTACAGGGAGACCCATAACATCTAATACACTTGTGGTATTCTGTTTTTGGTTTCATAGTAAATAGACCAGTGAAGATAGGTGAAGGAGATCGAGAATGCATGCATGAGGAGGTAGACTAGGCCAGGAAGAGAAGCTGAGGGAGTTCAAGATAATATTGAAGTACCCAGCAACCAGCAAGATTAGTGTAAAAGTAGGTACAAAGAGTTTTATGTGTGTAGTTCACAGTTCCCGTCGGGCGGGTGGAAAGAGCAGGTGTGACATGACAACGGCTACCAACATTCAACCTAACCAATGCACCACCTGTTCTAACAATAGCTCTCCTAACAAAACACGTGAAATCACGCTGCATTGCAAGTTATAATGAAACTAAGAAATCTAATGCAGCAATCGAAGAAAATGTTTCACATGGAAAAGGTTAGTACTTGTGAATACTCCATTATAATATTATTTGTAAAGGAGAAGTGCACACTACAAAGACATTGTTAGAATGGCCACCGAATTATAGAAAACTAAGAAGGGTCAGTGCTCACCATGCACTACTCATGCAGGATTATGATTTCACCTACACTGCTACAAAATCATAAAAGCTATGGGAATATAAGCTATGGGAATAGTCAATTGAATTTAGTTTCAATACTAAAAGCTACTAAATAAAATACTAACTAAAACCAAGAAGTCAAGGCTAGAGAGGACGGAATCGGACGGATCATTCTTTTCATATTCACCTACACCAGAATGAGGTGCAGATATACTTTTTTGTAGATTTCATGAAAACCAAAAAGACTGAAGATTATATATATATCATACTTTCATTAAACACAATTCATCTCCATCTCCATCAAATTATGGACACGTCGAAACATCATATTATTATTATGACTTCTTAATACTTTTATCTAGCCACTTAATTGTATTAAATGTAAAGTATGCTTATCAAATATGGATGGGGTATTTGAGTATTTCGTCTACCAATATGAGTTTGACACAGTGCATGGAATGCTGGATGCATGGCCATGGTGCTAATTGATTGTTGTTAGTCTGTGTCGTTTAGATCAGGAGAAGTGGGAGAATAGTAATAGCCAACATTACTTACTAATATCATTTTACTACATATAGGGACTCTTGAGGGACCCGATATTATTGTTCGACCAAAATGCCAAGTGCACTGCACAGCTTTAACTCTAGTAGAAAGTAGAGGAGGGATGAAATAAATAGAAAGAGCATGGAAAGATGTTTAGGAAATGTGTTCTGTTGTGTGGAGTTTTGATGCTGTAATGTAACCCCTGCTGTTACACCTTATTTCTTTCTTCGTCTTCCCCATCTCCAGACTCTCCTGAATACGCAGTTACAAGTTAAACTTTCTACTTGGGGCTACAACTGCTAGCTACATGAATCGAATAAAATCTCTTTGACTTGACTCTTCAGTCAGTCATTCTACCACTATCTATTTATTTCACAATAACACTCCAACAAAAGCCTTTTCTGTACTAGCACAAACCTCTATTTAACATTTTCCCCTTTACTACAGCAGCAGCATTTGTCTGTCACAGACAGAGTCACAAACAACAATAATAATATGTAGTTATATACATAACTACTTATGTGTACTTTAATTGACATTGACTTTTACCACAATATAAATAATAAAACAATACTGATAGTTATTTTTTTTAAAGTTTTGTCAAGATATCACTTTAGTACACATCTTTTGGGTCTATAGGGGCATGTGGCATGTTAATATTGATCTCAAGTATCTTACAAGAAAACTTGCTTTTCTATATTCTCCTCCTTGTCTTTGAAGAATTATATTTTCAATGTTTTACTTTTTAAAATTGGAAATCTGTTTACTATTATTTGAATTACTTTGCCACGTTGCAGGCAAATTATTTAATTCTGGTAGTATGTAAGCCATCGATAGTGAAAATGTAATCCATAAAAATTGTAGGCATAGATATCTGAATATCCTGTACATTTTTGCTTCTTAAGTTATGTAGAAAATTCAATTACTAGCTGAAAGCTATAAAAAACATTACGGAGGTCAAAACTTCAATATTTTCTCATGTCAAACTCCCAAAATTTTCCCTTGCACTTTTTGCCCAGTGTTAAGAAAAAAATTGTAAATAGTGAATGAAACTTGAATCACATGCCATGAATGAGAATGAGTAACCTCAATTTAAAAATAGAACCATATGTCTACTTCTTCTCCTTATCGCAGTTTTACTGTCTTAAATATTGAAAACTATTGATGATAAATGTTGTTTTTATCTTACATAAACATATCATGAGAAAGTCAACACCGATTACTCCTGATTGAATTGAACAATTAATCTATGTAATTGTGGACATGATTTATTTTTGTGACATACTATCACACACAAATACAGCTTGTCACTGTCAGTCGTGCGTTACTACGGTCATGTCATCCCCACAAGCAAATCTATTTGTGGCACTCACTATATTATTATGAGGTTAAAAATAGAAAGCAAACGTAGAGACGCCTTTTATTTATAAATTACTACAGCTGAATCGGAACAAATATTCTTGTGTCTGTAGTCTGCAATAAATCAATTCTAAAAGGAATTGAGATCAGTTTACTACATTTATTTTTGCTTGAAAGCTGTTTAATTATTTGTCTCCATCCGCATATAATTATAAATCATACATAACGGAGTCACTGAAGTTTTAAATATAAAATTTGAATTTAATTTAAATCTGTCATTAGGATAAGTATTAAATAAATGTAATTACTTTACATAGCAATATAAGAAGGCGGGCACAAATAATGGTAGAATTCAGTAAGGAAACGTACGTAATATCAATTAATTCATTTGACACAGAATAAAGCAAGATTTCCATTAGTAAATTAAGAAGGACTAAGGACTTAAAGCACCACGTACGTAGCTAGAAAAGGAAATCTCAATAGGATGCATTTTTGTCTCAAAGTAAATAATTCCAAAATTAGAAGCATATGATCTCAACAGGAGCTGGTAAGATGCACATCACTATGACCTTTGACTCTTAAAAAGCATTCAACTGATTGCAAAGATAGTACAAAACAAATACTAGAGACATTTTTGGTATAAAGAATGGAAAAATTGACTCGGCGAGGGTTTAAAATAATGTTCCAATCTCCGAGATTAGGGAAGATAGAATATTTGATTGTGTAGATATCAAAAGGAAGAAACGAACTTACAATGACTCCAGTTGGGACAGTCTTGATAATCGAATCGGATCAATGCTCTTGATGCCATTGTTGCTAATATTCCTACAAAGGGCAAAAAAACAAAATACAATCGTGCACATTCAACATTCAAGCCAGACAAGTAACCTACACAGCTACAAATTCTATAGTAATGTCTAAAATATCTCTAAAATACATTCATAGCACTAAAGCGTTCACAAAAAGACAAGCACGCTTTGGGGAAATTGGATTGTACAACATTTACTATGTTTTCAGGTCGTATTGAAAATTTTAAAGAGTTAAGGTTTTGAGTTTTATGTCATTTTCACTTTTTTATTTCACGATATCTTAATTTTTATTTTCCCCTTACCGTTTTTGAACTTAAAATGTTATCCATAACTTTCGTTCCCTTTTTGGGAACAGTATTTTAATGTTACGTTTCTAAGTTGCAAGCGGGATATTTAAAACCAAAGCAATATTTGTTCACTGTTACCACTCACTGATGGGTTCGGTTACCGATGAAATTATATAATTGCCGTAGTTACCCAACTTCGGTAACCACAGCAATTTTATAATTTCATATTATTTCAAGCTATCCTCAAACAGAGTTTCAGTTTTCGCGCTAAGAAAAAGTTGAAAGATTCAACTTTGGGAAAAACTTTCACGAAAAATGATGAGTGAAACAACCGAAAAGGTTCCCGCGTGACATGATTGCGTCGTTAATTTTATTTTTTATTCGTTATTATAAAATAAGGTTAGCATTCCTTGGAATTATAAATTGAAATGTTAGCGTGAAAGTGAAAATTACGAGGGAAGTGATCAGTAAAGTGAGATTCAAAACAAAGCTTTAGTCATAGCTTCGTTACACTCACATTCTTAAGCTTCTGCATTGCTATGAGTTAATAATACCGCAGAAGCATAGTATACTTTTACCTTAGAAATTCTAGGTGTGACAATGACAACCATTTAACCATTATGAAATAACATCCATATAAATGTGCTAAGCTCGTCTGTCTTACTTGTAGGTATAATTAGTCCTCGACTTTTGGAAGTTGCAGCACTGTCTTTTTATTAATCGGAACAAATGTAATTATAAACCACAAAAATTTTCTTCCAAATTTTATAATTGAAAAGCTACAATTTCCAAAAAGTTTAATAGTAAATAATTAAGTAAATAGAGGTATATATAGATATAGAATGCCCGTACCAAGGTGTACTTGTTTGAGTTGTTTGGTAACAGCAAATTGGGGATTTAATTTCCATTCTACCATACAAGAACATAACAACATCGCCATTGATATCAACCAACTGATGATTACATTTTCAAGCAAACTATCAAATACTTAACAGCAAATCTACTAATCTACTCTACATATTTAGTAAGTACTAAATATTACATCAAAATTATTGTAATGCTCCACAATTTGATTTCATACCGCTAACACAACTACAAACGATTACAATTTACACAGCATGCCTACTTTCGCCTAAAATTGCCTACCGCTAAGCGACGATAACTACACGATTACTATACTTTGAATAGAGTAAAATGACAATGATAGAAGTAAATCCGACCGAGATCAATGCATGTGGGGCAAGTAGCCATAAACGTAAAATAAAGTTTTTGGAGCCTTAAATTGGCATCACAAGGAATGGACACGAAAAACACGAATTTTTGTCAGAGTGAGAAGACCTAGATAGATCCGCCAAGAATATGGCAAAAGCAATTGCTGGTCGAGTGTGGATACCTATATATATAATTTACAGAGGTGTCACACGAAGCGCTTAGTTCACAACGGATTGAGCAGATCATCATTTCAGCAGATGCTGAGTTGTGCAAGTGTTAGAAATTTTATCGTTACCATTTATAATCCTATCTCGTTGTCATCACTTCTCCAAACAAGATTTCTTGAACATTATGAGCAATGAAAGATCTAGCACCTTAAATACCAACACTGCATATAGATAGGTATCCCATTCTCCATCATACAATTTTATTATGCACCTAGATGCATTTTTTCAGACTGCTTGTACTTAGGTAAAGTCTGTTTAATTTTTTGACGTTGCTCATTTTGACTTGTAGTTATGATAAACAGAAAAGTAGATTTGCATAGATAAGCAGCGTTTCCTTGACCATAATGTGTGTTGAAAATAAAATATCACTTGACCACACTTTATATGACAGGATGGTGCATACTGCATGACGACTAGGATTACGCCAACGCAACATCACACTAAGCAAAACAAGGAGAGCTTACTCTTCGCTCGATTTTTTAATTTATTTTATGTACAGTATTAGTATTGCTTATTGCAAACTGCAATATATTATGTTATACATATCTGAAACCTTGAATGTCCTGTACACGTGAACGTTACATGCTCGTCAAAAAGTACATAATGTGCAATGCACGATTACCAAATTACAGAGATATTATGTACACTTAATATTATAAGACAACACTTCACATTTGAATATTGGGTTTATTGGTATATAGAGGTGGGAATTCATAATCAGGTTAATTGCTTCGCATATCAAAAATACACGCAATCGGAGCAGAAAATTCCGAAAAATGGATTAATTACTACGAATCCCAGTGCCTGATTTAACTATAATATCTTTAGAAACTGGTATGAAAATTTCTTAGATTATATAACTAGTACACTGTAGACCTAGATACGACATACGGTCACATGATTGAACTTTGTTTACTTTTAGAATTTGGGTAAACTGAGGCAAATACAAAAAATGCCGCTTGCCTAATACAATATGACAATCTCAATATTCTCAATGTTGTCAAAAAAATCAATTGAGCTTTTTAATTGTCCCGCTTTTTACCCAATTCACTCTTAAGTCTGTCCTTCGCAGGTCATAAAAACGCAATACATTAAATGAATGGAGATGTCATATCTATCCAAATCTATGGAAATTTTATAATGAAAGAACATGTCCGATCACCTTTCCAGTACAGACAGCGAAGAATACAAACAAAACTGTACAATCCTCCACTAGTGATTCTCATATACTAAGATTAAGCCTGAAACAGCTTAATATGCCCAGAGTATTTGTTATATTTGATGCCATCTCTCATAATTTAATCATTACTATTGGCTAGTTGACAGCCAATGACAATGACTAAATTATGACCACCTCTGGTGGATTGGAGTTTGAGAACAGGCGCCAATTCGTGGCGCAATAGTTTGGCAGTATAGGCATTCAAATTTGCTTTCAGATTGGTAAATGGACTTTGTGTGTCTTATAGCAGAAAAAGCTTTTTTCTGCTATGAATACTTTGTCTATGAGTGATTCTCAAGGCTCTAAATTATAATTGACAAATACAAATGTCATAGGAAATAATAATAGGTTATATTCAAGGCCGTATTGAGGGAGGGCATTGGGGGCAGATGCCCCCCCCCCCGAAATCCAAGAAAAAGGGAATTTTTTTCTCAAAGTACCAAAAAATTTCGCGCTTCGCGCGATGTGTTTTTTAGACTATTTTTGACTCATTTTATACAAAATAAGCCAAAATTTTTCGCGCTTCGCGCAATTATGCCAAATCTATGTTGTCCTTTTATATCCTTGCCCCCTCCGAAATCGACTTCTAAATACGGTACTGGTTATATTATATAAGCTGAATGGAATCCCTACATTTTCTTATCCAACTAATTCCTCTTAAGAAATGCCCTCTTGCTGCTGAATTGTCTTTGCTTTCGATAGCTTTCTAAATCGCGGTATTACAGTCTTGATTGTCATGCATAATTTGTTGGAAACGGACTTAGATATCTGTAATCTGCAATGCCTGCCAATGTCAATTCACGTCATATTGGAGCCACCACAACGAACATAAGATAGTAATAATAAAGTACTACAGTAAATGTAATGCAATTCAACAACAAGGAATGAACATTAGTGAAATAAATTCACACGAATATGAAATGAGATAAGACCGTAAATTAGCATACACCGATATCGCAGAAAATAATTTTTATGAGATTTTTATGCACGTCTGTTCCTTCTACAATCGATAAAATTACTTTTATTTTACACATGCTATAGCTGTAGCTCTTTGTAAGAGCTTTTACCCTTTCCTAATTGTATGGTATTCTCTATTGTGGCCACCTTAACTTCAGTCATGCAGACAGAACACACCTCTGTCATTCAGTCAGTTTTTAAAAAGTAGAGATCATTTTTCGTATATATCCTTATATTTTGCCCAATGAGGTAAAGGCTTATGAAGCTGTGCTGTTAGTTGTCAGTCAAAGTCACAGTGCCAGAAAGAATTGGAGGGTAAAAATGTACGAAAAGCAGCAGATTACTCACTTCGTAGATTAGAATAGGCTATTCCGTTACGCAAAAAATCAGTAAAAACTAATGTAATATAATCATAAATAAGCATTAAGAGAGCGTCATCAAACAACTGACATAATTGTCAGGGGTGTCAATTAGGACATTTACTCCTTCCGAGGTCTTACTCGTGTTCTTTCTGACATTTTTATCTTTTGAGGGAGCTGTAATTACTGATTGCAAAATTTATTTATGCCATGTGTGAATGCTTAATCCCAATGATATTTAAACATAATTGTTTGAAAAGCTGGGCAAGTACATTGTGAATATTTACCAATACACTATTAACCTACTGATTATTCCATTTGTTGGTTTCGGGTTTTCAGTTATTTTATTTTACTTTTAACAATTGGACTCTCTAGAACAAGCCGCATAATACAAATCTTGAACTGAAATCCTGAGCGAAACTCACTTTCCGCGATTATTTTATTTACAAAGTTACTTTATTTATTAGCTTTCAGCTTCTTCCAAATATTTTACTGAATCACAGGCATCTTCCTTTAATCTTGACATTCTCAACCAAAAAGTTATTTAGATTGTTTTCCATACTCACTCTATTCTTGCGATGGATTGTCATTTCCAATATGCTATGCACTATATCAATAAAGAAGAAATACTAGTAAGTAACTTCTATATTATAGATAGTTTTTCTGCACAAACAAAACTATTTTGTCGAATAATATATATGTATATATACACCATATAATATACATTTGATGCAATAATATAAAACGACATATTGAAGCCGGGTGCGTGATATTTAGTTATAGTATTTGTAATTTTAGCTGAATCGAGAACCACAAACTACTTAAATCTACTTATGTAAGTCTACCGATCATTATACTTACATTACTTATACATTACTTGTTTTGAGTATAGAGGAGAGAGTAATTAGGTATATGTCATGTTACTGCAACTCATCCAACTGCATTTATTTATCTCTACATAACATCCACAGCGTAGACTTGGATGGAGTCTTATGCAATGAAAGCTTTAAAGTCCACTGAAATGAAAGAAAGTCCCTCACAAAAAGTCTTTTATTTTCTATTGTACTGTCTTCTCGCTCAGGATCTCATTTCTTCTCCACAACGTATCCCAACACATTACAGATCCTTCCGATGTCTACACTGATCTCTCAAGGATCAAATCCCACAGGGGAAGAAATCTCCACGAGTCATCCCAACGTAATTGTGTTTTCCTTTTCCATGCACACAAATACAGGCTCAGATATTTGTTTGGCTGCACAATATACTACAGAAGATTGCTAATCCATAGAAAATGTCTACATAATACGATGCTTGGGATAAAATTAGCATCATCCAAGTATGTATGCAGTATTAGATTGAATCCTCACATTAAAAAGGTTTGTCACTCAATCCAAGTTGACGATTGCGTCTGTCGATTTTGTTTGATCTAAGGCTGCCATGGCCATAAAATCACTAATACTACTAAGTATATAGAAACTATTCTGAGAGGAAAAGCATTGCAGCCGCGAATGTTCGACAAATCGAAGCTTCGTCGTCGAATTCGAACCATTCGACTAAAATTCGACCGAATATTCGACAAATATTGAATAGTTTGCATTCGACGGAGTCACTCAATGTTGAAAATGAGCAGTATTCGCGGCATCCATATTGCAGACAAATGGAAGAAAGTCAGCCCAAATCTATTTGAACTGAACGATGGCCACACAGACATAAATTGTCATTAAATGTCTATTTTCGGCTTTAATTTTTGTAAGGGAGGTAAAAAATTGTCAAGAAAAACGTATACAGTAAAACGTGCAAAATGCTATATGCATTAATGACGGGAAAAGTATCAGGGACAAAACATTGCTAATGAAAATGAGGTTTTTTACTCAGTTTTTCTCCGTTGTTAGAGCTTGTAGTGCACTTTTATGAAAGAAACGGGGAGCTCAGAAAAAAGAGCTCGTCGATTTGTTGTTAGGTCGTTGATTTAGTACGTAATTGTCGCATACCTCTGGAGAACAAATAGAGCTTGATGTGCATTGCTGCCAGAACTCCGTGCACGTAATACACCAATAACAATATTATAAGTTATAAGGACATGTATATTACAAAAGAATCCAAAAATACATTTTTTGTATCAGAGATGGTCATCTCATACTAACTACTACGGACAGAATCAGAATTTTTGAGGGTAGTAGATATATTATGATAAGGAGGAATAGCCGTCTATTTAGAGCCATTGTCAAATATCAACATGATAGAGAAAGAGAGCACTTTGTCCAGGGATGGACGGAAATGAGCCGAAAGAGGGGAAGCGGAAAGTAATCAGGAATTATTGTTATTTCAAGATATTAGCGTTATGCTATGTTGTTCTCCATTCCATAATCTGCCCGAATTCCCTGCTCCCTTCTCTCACAGTCAACCCAACGTCAATTCAGCAAGAAAAGGAGTTTTTATGTATGTTTCTAGTATATTGTATGTAATGCATACTTTTCCGTCTTCTGATGGAGGAGTGGTCTGACTTCCTCCTGAGTACTCTCTCCAACAACAATCTATGTACTGTTCCGAGACAATGCCTTTTAGTGCCTGACGCACTCAGTTGAGCCATTCTCACCCAAACACATTACTGCAATAATAATACAAATTTACTACTATACTGACTGAGTGCTAGGTAGGTGTATAATATTGTTTCCCGGTAATAGAAACACAGATTTGCAATGGCCACAGAGATCTAATGTACACACAACCGGATTCTCATAATGTTTAATATATATGCACAACAGACCATTCGAAATAGCACTCAATTGGTGAATATGTGTAAATCACGATCTACTCTAGCAAGCTAACTCCTTTGTTGTCAACACTCTGCCTGTCGTCCCGGAATAAATGTCAACAACTACTAGAACTCACTCGTGTCAACGGGATGACTGGACCAACTAAAACTGAAATGGTTTGTGAATTGTAGTAACTGTTATTCTTTGTATGAGTTAGCCGAGCGAACCCATTCAACTGATAACTTTTCCCATTTAGTCGGCTAAATACTCGTTCACTCTGGTCGTAGTGCTACCTAGCAGTTCTATAATATATTTATACTAGCATCTGTATTATATAAATACATTTAATGCATTATTTTCTATCTTAATGCTATACACTTAAACTATACCTCATCTGACAAGTACCAACTGAACGACGGGTGTTATGGCTATAGTCAACAATGAAATGCAGGCAGACTCTACAGATTCAATCACAGTAATACAATAGTAAAATACAAACCGACCGAACCCAAGACGGCTGTCCATTGCCATTGTCCCATTGTAAAAGTCGACGTCGAACGAATCTCCTTACTATTTTTCGTCCTCCCCACATAAATTCTAATGCTTCTTTTCAATTTTTGTCCTTTCTACAAAATCTTCTCATGAGAACTGAACTAAATTGGATTTCAACTTTAAACGCCTGTTTTACTGCCTTGTCCCAATTCAAATAAACGGTTGCCAAAAAGTTGAATGGTCAAAGCATTTCTTCAGGAAAAATACAGAAATACACTTTTAACTACTCCTAGAATTGAAAACATTCCCATCGAGAAATTGAATTTTATGGGTTGACTGTATTTATAAAATTATATTCATAATAATTTATCATCTATCTACTATTGTCTATAAAAACATCTCCAGACACCAAAATGACTGATGTCATTAGTTCACATCACACTTTCACTTAATACTACACGGAAAGATAATTGATAACTCTATTGATTGGTTACTTTGTTAGATGATGTTGATAATCAGATGTTCGGCAGTAAATTAATTATTAATTAATTAAAACAGATTCCAAAGACATGCAAAAAGTCTTTCTATTTATTATATGATGTCGATGTCCAACCAACGTTGAAACAATAGAATGGCAAGCAACATTGAAAAAGACTTACAATTTTTGAATCCAGTTGGGGAAGTCTTTGGGGAACTCACTGAGTCCACGTTTGCGACAGTCAAAATAAGTATCCAAGCAAAAGCAGTTGGTGTGGCAAAGTTCATCGGAGCAACTGACCTCTTGTCCATAGTGGACATAGAGTACTGTCACCACAATCCAGAAAACTTGTAGAACAGTCCCCATCACTTTCATGTGCAAACGATAAACAGTTTTATTCTTTAGTCCATATGTACTCCGGGATTTGATGTCAATCCCGAAGATACCAACGGACACAGATGTGACGAGATTGACATTAGTACATTCATAATTACTTTGAACATCTTTTCCTTCGAAACTGAGCTCTGCATTCATTCCAACCATATAAAATTGTCGTTGCATTTTAACACCAAAGCCGAAATTTTCTTCTTGTGGGCCAAAAATGGAGTGGGCTATCGAGTAAGTGGAAGGAAATCATTGTTCTTTATTTTAAAAATCACTCACAATTAATTTAATCTGTCAAACATCAAAGAACACCAGCAGAAAGACTAAACGAAAGCACGAGGACCAAAACTCTGGACTCTAAATTTAATAAGTCAACTTCAAAAAACTTGACCACGGAGATCACTGCTCACTGCAGTTGTTGTTATGAGAAAATGTCACCTGGTTGATGTGTTGAAAATTGTAAAGTCAATGTCAATACCAAGTGTAATTGTAATTAATGTAAATGTATGTAAATAAATAAAAATCGAAATTATTGTTTACACTTTACACATTCAACGAACGAAGGAAGGAAGAGTGGAGTAGACGAGACGGGAGTAGAGAACAGGCCTTTGAATACAGAAAACTATGTCTGTCCTGTTGTGCTCCGTCTATTAGGCTGAGAATTATACGACTAACCAACCTAAACTGAACTTGAACGAGTTGACTTGCTTGAATGTGAGTGAGTCTGTCTTCCATTTGAATTCCGTCCTTCTCCATCCAGTCCAGAAAAGACCCAGACAGAAAATACACAAGAAGCAGAGCAACAGAGAGTGAGAGAGGAGCATGAGCAGATTGGGTTTCAGTCAGTATACTATTCTATAATAAGTTATTATCATGTATTATTATTGTATTGTAGTCACACAGCACAGTGCAGTGCTGCGGCCACGAGCCCCCAGCCGTGATGGCCAGCCGCCGCCGCCGCCGTTTTATGGTCAAATTTGTCATCAGCCGCCGCCACTGATGGTGAAAAATACGCGAAGCCATGACGGCCAGTCGCCGCCACCGCCGTTTTCTCCCAAAATTTCCAGCCGCCGCGGCCACTAAATATCACGGCTGGGGGCTCTGGGCCTGCACTGCAGCATATAATATATACAGACAGACAATAAGCAACTATATTCACTTTAATGTATACTATACGATGCGCTATAATAGTGCTAGCGCTGTAGCGCTACCTACGTTACTAATATTATTATACTACAAGTAGACTATAGGGATCCCCTATTCTGAAACCTTATTAATATTTTCAATAATGTACCCCAACGCATACCTCCATGTATTAAATTTAGCACATGAAGGTATGCGTTGGGGTACATTATTGAAAACATTAATTACGAGTGTGAGCCACGAAAAGCGCGCAATGTATATGCTAAAAAACACTCGTTGGGGCTTACTCACAGAATTTTATTATACCTACTAGTATATAGACTAGAAGCACGAAGCGAGCCAGGCGAGTGGATAATTACCACTTGCCTGGCCCCAGCGCCCCTTGTGTGACGTTGGGAGTGCGAACTAACCAGTAGAACACAGCAGAACACTACAACTTGCACTTCGCTCATCATCATGATTGGTGTGTTTGTATTTTCTTGGCTCGCGGCTGACGATTGCACTCAAATGTCGCCACACAAGCCGCCAGCTAAACTGTACAGTATGTTGGACAAGGCCTAAAGCAGAAGGCAGAGGCTTTGGGCTTACTCTACTTACTCTTCGCCAGATTAAGTATGAAAAATGCTATCTTCCATGTTTTAAATCATAAAAATATGAAATTTTAAAAATACTGGCTGGCTATTACAATCATTATATGGACAAAAAAATCTTCAAAATGTTCATATGTTGTCCTGAATTAAATTTTTGCCATTAAGTGTGCTTTAAAATTCCGCTTCCTACGCCCCGGCGTGGCTTTGGTCATTTACTTATGCGCCACTTATGAGCAAAGGAATAGAGGATGCCTATAGAAAGATTATATTTTCTTACGATAATTATATCCTATACAATCACACTTGCTACCTTGGTTCAGTATTCAATTTTGGCAAAGTTAGCTGCAGATTTCAAAGCACATGAAGACAGTGTCTAGTCTACAGGAGGCAGTACCGTATTTAGAAGTGGATTTCGGAGGGGCAAAGACGTCATACACCTGTATGCAGTAGGCATATTTGCATAAATTTTGGCTTATTTTGTCTAAAGTGAGTGAAAGATAGCTTAAAAATCACTTAAAACTGCGCGAAGCGTAAAA
Organism: Tomocerus qinae; assembly: GCA_020055645.1. Taxonomy (NCBI): domain Eukaryota; kingdom Metazoa; phylum Arthropoda; class Collembola; order Entomobryomorpha; family Tomoceridae; genus Tomocerus; species Tomocerus qinae. The sequence goes on along the minus strand of CM034548.1, from coordinate 2,123,383 downwards.
TGTTTTGGTATTTTAAGAAAAGATTTTCCTTTTTCTTGGATTTCGGGGGGGCGCATTTGCCCCCAATGCCCCCCTCAATAAAGCCTTGCAGGAGGGGGACATTCCCCGAAATCTAAGAATTTTTTTATTTGATATGTATTCTCAAGGCTTTAACAGACCAAAATATTGCGATCATGCGATTATATGTGATTTTTAAGCCATTTTTGATATATTTAAAGCCATTTTTAGCCGAAAAATGATAGCTGAATTCGCAGAAGTATCGTTAGGGACAGATAAAAAACGAATGCACAGTGTTCCAGTGGCCATGAGTTTTTGGAATTCAGTATATTTTTAGGGTAGAAACAGGAAATTAATCTTAAGCATTTTGAAATTAGAAGCTGTTGTAGACATTTTCAGGGCACAAAAAAAATTTTGTGGCCGTTATAACAGTTTATATTTGCATATATCATCTTCTGATTATTATGCACTCTTATGGAAACTGTATAAGTTCGTATAACTATAGTTCTCTTCACTTCTCCCCATTCATTCTAGCCTCAAAAATTTTCTAATTTTATGAAGAATTTTTCGAAATCATTTCCAGCTGCACATAACTGCACCATTTTAAGATACAACTTACCCGAAAAAGCAAGCTTATAAAACTGCGTAGTCGGTCTAATAGCGATAGCTCTCCACCTCATTGATGGATTTTGACTAAACTTCACACAGACGTTGTTTATAAACTATTAACAAACGTCAGGGATTCTGGGTTAAATCGGTTCGCCGGCTGTTGAGTTTACACGGCCCGTCTGAAAATAATTTTCAGAATTCAAGCAAACTAGTTGTGCGGCCAAGAATAAGGCACCTTGTTGTGCGGTTAGTTTAAATATCAGTCAGTGGATTCATAGACTACGTCGAACCATGAATAGCAAGTATGCGTATGTTACATGTTACATTATGGAATAATTCTCTTTCTTTTTTCCCTCTCTCCTTCGCGCACCAAAAACAAAACGACCTTTTTACTTTCTATCTAACAATGCCATACTGTAGCAGTCTATATGCACATTATAATAGTAATAATAATATAACCGTTCTGCGTTTGTTTGAATAGTAAGTCCATATTTATTCAGCATTCAGCAATAGACGTTTCCCACAATTAATGTTTTCAATAATGTACCCCAACGCATACCTCCATGTACTAAATTTAGCACATGAAGGTATGCTTTGGGGTACATTATTGAAAAAATTAATTCCAGGATAACACAGACAGGTATTGGAGTCATTTCAATACCTATTCATGTTAATTTTGGTGACCGGGCACCAATTGTGGGAAACCTCTATACCAAATATTCACATGAAATCACAATTGATGCCAAAAAATAGGAATCTCCATTCATCAAAAGGAATCTCTAAAAAAATTTACAATTAAACCTTTTTTAACATAATAAATTAACTTTGCACTAGTGACTGTGAAATAACAGGCAAAGCCGGTAAATGCATCTATTTAGTGTCCAGTTTTGAATAATAATATAGTAGAGTAGGAGCTCAATATGTTGGCCATACTGTAAAAACAACATTTCTTTGGTACAACATAACACTGTGGCTTTTGTGGTAGTAGCCGTTGGGTTAGGTTTTACCTTCAACAGTAGAGTAGGTTAGGTTTTAATAACAAATCTAACGATGGCATGTCATTGGTACTATATAGGACATCTGTTGCCTGTTTCCAAAATTATTACTAGAAGGGTTATCTATTCAACGATTAAGATGTGGTAAGAATGGTCAGGTGGTTATAGCCAGCTGATATTTTGATAAGAATAATAATAATAATATTTATTATTTATTAGTATTGGATTGGAATAGGGTTCGGGTTCGGGTTCACTATTTGTAATAAATAATTTTTCATTCATCTAGTCTAAGTCTAAGGTACACCTACACCTATACTAGCCAAAGGTAGCTCCTTCACAAGAAAGTAAGTACTAGTAATAGTACCAACGTCCCAGGACGTTATCACACGTGTATTTGACGTGGGAATATGAGACATATGATGGAACAGAAAGTAAATAAAAACTAAGTATTGTGGGAGTGAGAAGTCAGTTTCATTTCAGGCAATCCCTAAATAATGGTTCATTGTCAATCTTTCAAGTTTCAGCAGTCGAGTGGGCAAAAAATAAATATTTTATTTTACAGAATTGATTGTTGTAAGTTTTTTTTGAAACTTTCTGATTTAAATTTTTTCCTCCTAAAACCCTTTTTGACATTAAATATCTTAGCTATAAATATTCCAATAATTGAGGATTAATCTTAATAATATTTTGTCATTATATTCATGGCTACAGAATATGAATCATGAAATAACAAGCATAGATTCTCCAGATTTTATATGTATTTAGAAGAACAGATTGAAATACACTAACAACTAAAAATGCATAACCTAAAATGTGGAATGTGCATTTAATATGATGTAATTTGATTGCATATTTCAGAAATACTTTTACTGGAGTGCTGGCTTATGTAATCACGCAACGTGGAATTGTATTATTCACGGCTGATGGTTGAGGTTTGGACTTTCGTCATCTAGAGTTCACTGACGAGGAACAATTAATTCTTCCCTAACTTATTACTTACAAATCGTCAGAATTTGCTACAAGATGCCATCGTTTGCAGCCTTAATCAGTGCAACCCTACTTATACTTCTATTTGATAAGTCTTCAGCCTGGGGTAAGAAAACTTAAACTTGCATAATAAATGTCAATTAATATGATATTAAATTATTTGTTTAAGTTTGGTCCATGAAGTAAAAACGTAAAGTAAAGTATGTGATTAGTGTCACGAACAGTACAGTGATTCTTCCAAAGATATTACAATTAGAAGGTGGGAGCTTGAATTGTTCTTTTAAAGTTTGAGCATTGGGGTAGTTTTTTTACTGTCCAAATTGTGCTTTTAATATGAATTCGATATAAATTTATTCGGATTCCGAGGGTACACGTAACACTAAAAACCCTTTGGTCAAAGTTAGCTATCGGTCATATGCCTTGACCGATACAATTTTGACTGACTACAAATATTATGGTTACCAACAAACAAAACCTCACTAACTTTTTATGTTTAACACTCTGTTTTATTAGTTTCTTGGCAATTGTAAAGTCCATAGCTAATTAATGTTCACAATTTTTTCCATTAAATCAAAAATTAATAACAGAATTAAAGGGCAAAGGAATCTGATCGTTGGCTATCTGTCAAAACGTGAAACGAGATTTGGAGCTAGAACATGTTCCCTCAGAACCAGAATAAATTTTCGTTTAGATTGGTTTGGTTTAGGGTTGTGGGTTAGACCCCGGTTCACTTAAAAAACCCTTCAATGATATGCACTAAATCTCCATTTAAATAAAAGCAAAACACTAATTTTGTCATGTTTCTATTCAAAATTGTAAACAAATGTATAATTAGGTGGAAACAATATATATAACTTTTACACTTCTATTTGCAATTAATGTGTCGTGATTTGATGACTTTATATTATATCAGTTTTATTTATGTACACTTTAGTCGTTGTGAAGATTATTACATTTTGTTTTACACATAATTATGCTCAATTTTAATCAATCACTTACATATTCATTACTGTTCTGCTTCACAATTAAAGCTCCAAATTAACGAAGGAATTTCTTAATAAAGCCAATTTAATCAGTAAAATATTATATAATTTTTCAATAGTTGTTATCAAACAGTAATAATAATATAGTTGTTCACAAAAAACTCTGCTTGTTTGCTGTGTTACAACATGTTAAAATTAAATTTTTATGCCTTAATTTTTGTTTTCATAGACGTAAATAATAATAGTTGCAGGATTACACGGTCGTTATTATTGTCAGCTGTAGTTTTCATATATATGGTATATAGTATATGCTTGCATAATTTATGCCTATATTTATATAAAAACCCTTAAACACAAAAAACCTTTTAAAAATCCAAAAAAAAACCCGGGGTCGAGGGTTTTTTGATACCTTGGTTTGGTTACCAATTAAGTTAATTGCATTGTTTGATATATTTTATACCATTATTATATATGTTGTATTATTTAGGAACAAAATGTTTTTTTTGAAAACTGGCTGATTTATATCAATAGGCATATTGTCTCCAGTTTGTACAATTTAAAAACTGAGATTTAAGTGCTAAATTACTATATATAATGCCAGTTTTGATGGAGATAAAACAATGAATGAACTACACTATAGGATAATATTATCATATTTAGAAATTAAACCAAATGTTGACGGGCAAATCTTTTGAAAATCAATAGCTGTACTGGGCCAAGTCAAGTCAAACTGTCAAAAATTATTCAATACGGTCAAATAAAATGTTTTTCGGATATGTTTTAAGGTGAATAATTTAATAAATTAAATTGCAAGACATTCCTCAGTTAAGAACATTTTCCCAGGATTTGGCACTATCAAATCTGTCATAAAAATTCCCTAATTGGCCATATTGACTAATTTTTGACAGTTTTAAATACATTTAAAAATTTTGGAGGTCACCGATGACTCTAGTTTGTGTCCACATCATCCGATATGCCATCTTTAACTGCGACATATACTTTACATTGTATTAGAATATTTATTTCAGTATCCGTCCTGAAGATTGTATTGTCTAAAAAATTAATATGTGACAAGAGATCACTGAAAGCTGATGCTTGCAGTCAGCTTTTCTCAGACTAACTTCAGTAAACTGGTTTCAAAAAATTCTTCTGTGGATAACTTTTAGAAAGTTAGAACCATAAATCTCTGAAAACAACTAGTTTACTCGGCACCCGAATACCTCTCTAGTAATTTACTGTACGATAATTTTCTACTCCAAAATCGCCAATCGTTCTGGGTCCTGAGTATTGCTTTTGTTGCTCACTTTCACCCAAGTTTTCGGTAATAAAGTGCTATACCCTAAATATCACTGCATTGTACTGCTTAATTTAGTTCCCTAAAGCATCTGTCTTAGACAGAACCGGTTAGTTATGGCATAACTGGTTAACAGAATATGTATAACTTTAAAATAAATATGCCACCTTATCACCAGTAAATACTACCGTGTGAGTAGTACTTAAATCAATGTCATGATATGTAATATGTACTAAGATAACAATTTTATTTTCTATGTTTTAGGAAGCAGTGATAAAATTAAATTGAAGGATGTCGAAGTTCTAACATTATATTCAGGCAAAATGACAGCAGGACGTCGATCTGCTCCAGTTCCACAAATGAAATGTGTAGGAGGAAACGCTGGCTGTAATTCATTTGTTCCTCAGGTTGTGCAATGTTACAACCGAGGCTCAGATGGCTTTGACGCCCATGTAAGTATTTAAACTCAATAAGTCAGAAAAATATGTTTGTTTGGATGGGCTTCCAATTCGGAGATCTGTATGCACAGCCTTGGCGCTAGTGAACTAAAGCTTTAACTTGAAAAAAATGCAGGAACAGCCTCTATGTCATACCCCCTTAAACCATGACATGACCATCATTTAGGAAAGTAGGGCTTCCGATTTGTTTTGGCTTGGCCACATTTAAATATACTACAGATGTGTAGTATTGACATGGTATATACAATTTTAATTATGATGAAGGTAATAACAAAACGCAGCAGTAAAGTAAGAGTTAAAGATATTTTATATACTCGGTGACGTTGCTGCATTAACATAATAATTACTTATTAATTACTAGTAATATGCCCGCTCTCCGAACGGGAAATGGGTAACACCTTAATGGAGACGGTAGATCATGAGTATGCATTATGCATTAAAAAAGTATGATTAACAGATTAAAATGTATAAAACATTGCTTGCTGCATTGATACAACATCCTAAGGACGGGGAACCAAATACAATACTTATCGAATCAACATAATAATAGTGAACCAAATTCAAAATCATTTAACTAAACAGCGATATTAAAGTAAATGTTTGAAGTCCTTTCATCAGCGCCTGGTTTTCATTATATTATCATTAATATTACCTATATGGACATAATATATAATTGTAAATCACCCCATCATTTTAAATAACCTCGTCATTTTAAATAACCTCGTCATTTTAAATAACCTCGCCATTTTAAATAACCTCGCCATTTTAAATAACCTCGCCATTTTAAATAACCTCGCCATTTTAAATAACCTCGTCATTTTGAATGGCTAAAATTTTGGCTAAAATGGCCGGCCGGCTGGTTGAAAATCTTTGTTAGCCATTGGCAAAAATGGTCAAAATGGCTGAAATGGCCAAAAATAGTCAAATCGGGCTCTGTAAACTGAGGAACTCATTCTTGATTTGGCGGAAAATCTAAAAAACCATGATTTTTGGCCACCAGCCATTTCAGCCACTTTAGCCGGCGTGACTGGTCAAAATCAAATTGAAACATTGGTTTTCACTATGTAACACGAGTTAGAAAAATAATGTGTCTTTCCGTGAAGTCGGTCCTTCGACCCATAAGTAGTTCTTGGAAAACCGTCTTAAGGCGTGGATCAGCTGTGCTGAAATCCCGGGGGTCGGTTATCCTAGTTGTTTTGTTATACGTTGTTGCAGTTAGAATTAGGGGTACGGTTATACTACCACATATATTTCATATTTGTATCAAAATAAAAACATACGACGACGAACTGAGTGATGGGCAATGCAATTTTATCAGTCATGTAAAAGGTAAATTGCTCAACCAACTATCATACATGAAATTGCAAATTTGAGTTAGGTGTAAACTAAAGCCTTAGTAGTAGTAGTGACAGTTAGTGAGTACCCGACAGACTTGCACAAAAAATAAATGGAAAGATGAGAAAGACCGGAAGCCATATTAGAAGCCCTTATACTTTTATTTGATCATGATGATGATACACTGAATGTGGTGTGTTATAGTGATAGAGTTTAGTGAATGAGTTTGCACAATTTGCAGAGAGGTAATATGCCAATGCATTTGGCATTTGCCTCTTGGCACTGCGAGCAGAGCTTCGTTCCGAAAAGATTGATTACATTATTCTGGATATTCTCTGTTGGAGGTTTTGATCTCTCAATCTCCCTCCTGGCCTGGCGTAGATGGCTGAGTCTCCAACTCCATCTCCCTCATGACTATGACCGTATGTTGTTGTTGTCATTCCACTTGTACTTCTTTATTAGGCGTCTTGTAACATATCTCTTGATTATCTACTTCGTGCAAGTGAGCAAGTAGATGAGATCTTCTGATAATATCTCCTGGAAAGCGCTAAAAATACGACATACGTCGGAATTGCTCGCGTAAATTAAAGTTGGTAGAAATCAGGAGAAAATAAATAATAAAACAGTTTATTACTTGGGGTAAATTGCATCCAGGCCATGCAGTCCACGTGGAACATCAGCAGGTCATTTTGCCTTTTTCTGTTGTCCATGGGCCATGGGCTTCCTTCACATCTAGATATGCCGATTCTGTTGATGTTGAATAGTAGTCATTTTTCTTATGGACCTTACGCTGAATTCCACGGACTCGAATAGACAATTGTTAATTGTTGGCCGAGTTGGCCCCCATCTGTCTGTGTAATATTATCCGCAAGTATGCAAATACACCCGTACTATATATTTAACAGGCCTTCTACTTTCTACCATATACTAAACATTAATGTAATTATTGACATGGCTTTTTTAGTTTGCTTTGATTGCTCTACAAACATTCCCATTTATGTGCTTTTGGCTTAATAACACTATATAGCTGTAGAGTAAATATTGGTGAAACTACAAACTCTAGAATTGTCAATAGAAAGCTGGAGTGTTGCACTTTTCACTATTTTCTAACTGGATGGGTCGGAGATTGGTCGCTTTTTCCTATATAGAATGGCACTGTGACATTTTATTTCTCAAAATTTGAATTTAATTTACGTAATTGATGATCGTCGTCAATTATAAATATTAAACCATGCTGCTGTGTTGTCTTGTCATCTAAACGAAAGGGAGTGTAAGTTGGAGTTGAAGTGCGACAGAGGATGTACAGATCTAATAGTTGCTAGCTTTATCAGAGTGACAAAATTAGGTTATTCACATGCAACAATTTTATAATGAAATCTAAGTAGCAAATTCATGCTCCTGTATCTCCTCCATTTTCCTAATTAATACAATCTGAGATACAATTCCAACAATGTACTAATAATATACCATATCCAAACCTCTTAACAATATGATTTCAAGGTATCCATCAAACGACATTTTTAGCTCCATTGCCGCAACATTGCTTTCATAAAACGTTTGTGCCACTTTTCAAGATGTGAAAGACAGTTGAAAATGTTCTCCAGATATGCACGCAGTGTCGCAAAATATTTTATGGGAAATAATTAGCAATAATATTTTATCAAATGATCGCTAACCCAATTCTTGACATTCTGAATAGGAAGAAAATAAATTCAATTAATTTTCTAATTAAAGTGGGATTACCTCTAATCATTTCACAGGATGGTTACTCTGCTCTACATTAACTATTTTTAGGTCTTGACAAAAATACTGTTGAACAGTTCTCTGATATATATTTTGTCTGTATATAGTTGTTTTTGTGGATCATTTTCTGCCACTGGTAACCTTTCCTTCGTCTTGGTGATGTTTTGGTAAGGTTGTAGTGTTAGATTTGGTAGGTCAAGTGAAGGTTTTCATTTAGGTCATTTTTTGATTTCCGTCTCTCTGTTTACTTTCCATTCTCGTTTGATGTGACTTCCATTTGGCGTGCTTTGTTTACCGATGCGTAGTAAAGTAATGCTGTATATACTGTAGCTGTATGTGTTTGATATTTATGTGTGTCTATATTTTTCGCTTTCAGTGGGAGTGCAAGACAGATATGGACAACGCATTTCGATTCGGCAGTGTACAAGTATCATGCGAAGGCTATGATTACCCGGACGATCCGTATATCCTCAAAGGATCCTGTGGAGTAAGTTTTTATGGCATGTCGCAGCACTGTGTCGAATATAGCATTCCGTGCATTAAAAAGTAAATTGTATAGGCGGTCAAAGTAATTGAGAGACACATTAATTTTTCTCTCTAGCTGGAGTATACGCTTGACTTAACCAAAGAAGGAATGAATGGTCAACATAGCCATAACTACTACGGCGGAAATACCTACCAACAGTCAGCATATACTGGTAATTACAAAAGTGGACACAAATCTACATATTTCGCAAACCTTGCATGCGGAGCTGTAATTTGTATCATCGTTTATGCCATCTATAAAACGTGCATATCTCCCGTCGAGGAAACTCGCCAAAGAAGGTACCTTTTCGAATTGTTGCCATAGTTATGAAATATGTTAGTTTTTATTAATTATTCAACTTTGCCATATTGATAGCTCTACTAACCAAGACTATCCTGACCATCGTGGACCAGGTAGTAGTCCCCCGCCTCCCGGCTTCCGCAGAAATTACTACCCAGATCATGGATCTGACACTTTCTCGGGAGGATCTGATTCTTGCTCCGGAAACGCAGGATCTAGTGGTGGTGGTGGACTCGGTTCAAGGGCTGGAGGATTTTGGACTGGGGCGGCCACGGGAGGATTACTTGGCTACATGTTTGGCTCAAGAAAGTAAGATTTTTAATTTTGGTTTTTGAAAAAGCTCCATCAAAATTGACATTTTGTCTTTTGTGTTCTATTTTCAGCAACACCGGGGGTTACGGCTACAATGCGGGTTACAATTCAGGTTACAGTCAAGCTTTTCCTGGAACTTCACGTCGTAGTTTTGGTGGTGACAGTTGGGGCGGGGGAGGTGGTGGGTTTTTCTCTGGTGGTGGGGGTAGTTCTGGCGCTTCGTCTTCAGGCACTCGCACAGCTTCAGGATTTGGAGGCACTAGTCGTAGATAAAATAAATTATCGAACTAACAAACCATATAATTTCCTACTGTGAATCCATACAATTTAAAAATAATAAATTAATATAAACTTAGTCCTACATCTGTACTATTATGTAACTGTACTGTAATCTTCGAGATTTTTACCTAGGCTATATGATCATTGAAATTGTTTATCAAGCGGATCATATTTAAAGATATGTGAATACAAAAGCATACGATAATTTGTGTACCGCTGTGCAATTTGTGACTGTAAACCGTTAAAATATTAAGTAGTATCAATAAATTTGTCGATTATTGTCAATTTTTCATAATAACTACAACTAATATAAATACATGTTATCGGATATGTGTAAATGGTCTCATATCGAACATTAAACTTAAATGAGGTCCAAATCTGATACATTCTCACGTAAAAAAATTTTGAGAATTTTATAATTAAGGGTATAACATTACGCTAAATGTGACAAAAAATTTCGATTTTAGTCTACCAATTCAGTTTTACAACCATGTACTGCAGTTTTACAACCAGATATTGAAGTTTTACAACCATGTACTGCATTTTTACAACAAGCGACTGCAGTTTTACAACTACATACGGCAGTTTTACAACTACGTGCGGCAGTTTTACAACCGAGTTTACAAACTAACAGTTTAGAGGGCTATTACAACTCTTTGAACTCAAAGTTAGGTAAAACCTAAATAAATGCTTGATAATTATATTAAGACGAAGTGATATGTTCATATTGCTGAAAGGATAGTTAATGCATTTAAAGTAAAGAAAACAGTCAGAAAAATGAAAATATGGTCAATGTCAAATAAGGTTAAGTAATATGTAAACGTATGTAATTCAATCTTATAATTTACGACGCTTTATGTTTTCTTTCTCCGATAAAATGTAGCCTGACTATTTAGCAGGGGACATTTCATTAGTTATAGAATTCGTTGCTGGGAATTTCTTTTTTTCTTTGTTTTTGTGGTGATTTTTCAGCAATTGAGCGGCAGTAAATTAAGATGTCCACTGTATTGTATTGTAGCCATGCTCTTTTTCAACCTATCATCTATGTCTACGTATACTGATACAGATGCTTTCCATTGATGAGAATCAATCAGTATTAAATTCCTGTCGCCAATAAATTGCTTCATTTCTCAAGTGGCCCATAAATTTTCAAAATGTGGGATGAAAACAGCGAAATATTGCCTTCAAAGAGTTGTGATAGCCCTCTAAACTGTTAGTTTGTAAACTCGATTGTAAAACTGCAGTAGCTGATTGTAAAACTGCAGTACATGGTTGTAAAATTGCAGAGCATGGTTGTAAAACTGCAGTGCATGGTTGTAAAATTGCAGAGCATGGTTGTAAAACTGCAGTGCCTGGTTGTAAAACTGTAGTAGCTGGTGGTAAAACTGCAGTGCCTGGTTGTAAAACTGCATGTCATGCTTGTAAAACTGCAGTGCATGGTTGTAAAACGTCACTACCCCAGGATGTAAAACTTTAGATGTGAAAATTCCCAATAACATTTATTAAGGACTTAATAATAATTTACAGGTAATTTTAATGAATGAGCCTGTAAATTAAAACCTAGCAAAAATCAAATTCACCCACAAATGTATAGCCTTAACGAAGTGCAATTTGGCGATTCCATGACACTTTTTCCCACCACTTCTACAGTAATAATATTTTGCTGTACCCGTTTTGCTACAGTTAGTGTAATTAAATACCCACAGTTCTTTAACAAATTGCTTTATCTTCTTCAGAATATGTGTTTTGAAAGCTAGACTGCTGCCTCAGTGCCTAGTACTAGTATGGGAAGCCAAATAGTCATACGAATATATATGAATATTATGCTAATCGCTGCTGAAAAGAATGATGCTACAAAGTTCTAGTTACCTCTTTTAAAAGAATGTTCCGTTACTTTTCTAGTCGTTAGTTCCATTCCAACAATGGCCGAATATGTTTTTTTCTCTAATTAAAAATAAAATTACTAAACAGTTAGCCAGGAACGGTTACGTGTATACTAAGCGTTATATTTACAAGGGTTCCAACTATTGGGTCAGAGATAATCTACAATATGAAAAAACACTCATAAAAGTTTAAAAAACACTCATAAAACCTAACCCGTTCAAAATTGAGCTTTGAGCTATTCCGAGTGGATATATACTCTAAGTAGATAAGCTTTGAATTATGATACTACTATCCTATTACAATAGTTTACAATTGACATTGCCATGCACATTCCATTCACGCATTACCCATTTTATACCTAAAAGAATTATTTGACTAAGTAAAATTTATGCCAACAAATTCTGCCAATAAGCGTGTCTGAAAAAAATTATTTTATGCCACAGAGCGTATGCCAATTAGGGGGTGATTCTACACACTGGTTGTTGAACGAGACAAAAATATTTTTAAAAAAGTGTGAAGGGGAGGAGGGCAAAAAATCTCCTACATTTGATTTATTTCAATCGATTATTTGTTTAGCCTGATTTCACAGCTCATTTCAACGATATTAATTTGAAGTCGGACAAGTGAATTATGATTGGTTTTAGATCTTGTTCAGTCTTACTTTGCCCCTTTTTTGCCTGAATGAATGTATTTATAAATGTTACAAGCTGATCAAACCGAACTGTGTAGGTCAAGTCAAGTTCCTTCCTTCATTTGTCGCATCGCAGTGTCACTTCATTATAGGGATCCTCTATTCTGAAACCTTATTGCGAGTGTGAGCCACAAAAAGCGCGCAATATATATGCTACAAAACACACGTTGGGGCGGCCCTACTCTTCGCCAGCTTGAGCATGAAAAATGCTATCTGCCATGTTTTAAATCATAAAAATATGAAATGTTTTTTAAAAATACTGGCTCGTTATTGCAATCATTATAGGAACAAAAATATTTTCAAAATGTCCATATGTTGACCAGAATTAATTTTTTAGCATTAAGTGTGCTTTGAAATACAGCTTCCTACGCCCCGGCGTGGCTTTGGTCATTTACTTACGCGCCACGCATGAGCAAAGGAATGGAGGGGGCCTATATGCTATGCTCTATGTCTGATTCAGTCATTAATTAATGATTCGAACTCAAAGGGTGAAGCTAAGCTAAAAACGAGTCAAGGTTACAAATTTACATCTAGAATAGAGGCTCTATAGAGTCCGAAAATATAAATTTTGTATGAACAACGAAACTTTTCTCAATGTTCTATTTTACTTTTAAAATTATTTGTGTTAGCTGTTGACGAAATAATGTTAATATACCATACTTAATTAATGTGACTAATCACTATATAATAAAAATACTTATTTCTATGTCCCATGTATCCATGTCTCTTGGACTTTGCGGCTTTTTGTTGCAATGCGCAATCGCATAACAATAAGCCCACCACGGGTTAAAAGTATATCCAAATTAACTAATACACATGACTATTGACTATGCTGGATGCCTATCTTTCGAAATCGAGTCACTCATGCTGGGGGCTACTAGTATTTCATAAATTTAATGTGTTGTGAATAATGTACCTATAATACCCATACATTACCTGTACCCTGTACCTAGTCAAGAACAAAAGTAAATTAAGTAAGTAAGGTGTGATATTGTACTTAATTTCAAAACATATTTTGAGAACTATAATAGACATTACTAGGGACTAAGTGCGATAGTTCTCGAAACCAAATTAGAAGGTCTTGTGACGTCTTGTGGTTGTTGCGTGTGTTGCGAAAGTGTATTGATAGAAAAGGTAGCAATCAAATATTGAACAGTTATACTACATTGGATTTGAGAAACTCTAGTATCCACAGAATAAAATCTTAAAATATTCGTTTTACGATCTATAAATTAATAATCAGCGTCCGTTTCTTTTTCGAAGTGTTTGTTTCTCATAATTTGGCATACAAGTATACTTAATTCACAAGTATACTCGAAATTTTGGCTGGGTGAAATGGCCGAGGGCTGTTTATAGTGAGTGTTTGATTGAGTTGTAAGAGTTGCCGGTGGGTAGTGGGTAGGGGACAAAAGTGGCAAGTGAACGGGTTTTAGAGGTGACTATATTATAGTGAGCAAAGGAGCAAAAGTTGGCAAAAGTCAAAATGGGGCTAGGGATACACTCAGTGTACAAAATACCATTTACCACTTACCAGTGGTAAGTGGTTTTAATGGTATTTAACGTTAAATACCACTACCTAAAAAGTAGTGGTAAGTGGTAAAAATGGTAAAAAATAGTTTCATTTAAATTTCGTGTTTGAATTTTGAATAAAATGCGGTGCCAAAGTATGAAATAGCTTAGCAGATGATCATTGTTGTCACAAATTGATAGGTGTTCATCAATCAGAGTAGGATTCAACCAATGGGGACGCTAACTACCCTTGCCGATTGAGAAATTAATTGCAATTAAATTAGCATCAATTTTAAATGGGCGATAGCAATACAATCTTTCTTTTCTCATTTTTTATAACTTTGGGTGTACAATCAAATAAATATGAATAATTTAATTGATTAAGTGGCTAATTGGAAATATTTCATAGAAAATAAAGTTTTAAAATTTATATTTTAGGAAGTCTAGTGTATCTGTGCTCAGCTGTCTAAAAAATCGCTAAAATTTACCATTTTTACCATTAAATACATTTTTACCATTAAGTGCATTTTTCCCACTGTTATGGTAAAAAAGGCTAAAAAAAGGTAAATTTTGTACACTGGATACACTAAAAGGTAGGATACCCTTTTACCCACTTTGCCCCTTTTGGCCGGATGGGTGAGCATATGTAGTTTTAGACGGCTAAGGCTGAACTCTAGTCGTAAAAGTGGATTAAGACATACGTTAAGCACGAATCAGCATCAGCAACTATTACTAGACTAGACGATCATGCAATGCAACTACATTGATGGTTTGGGTATTAATTTTTTAAATGGCAGTTAGTTTAATAGTTTAGCCCAAGAAAAGACGTTTTTGTTTTATTTCCATAACCTTCAGTTCAGTAAAGATGTTTTCATCCCATGATAAGTCGTGAAATACTTACATGGCGTCTCTGCTTCAGCCTAACCTCAAATAATAGGTATAAGATATGGCACTGTTGGCCCTTTTTAATTTCCGTATGTATTTTTACGAAACATTTTTTTAGCAAAAAAGTTACTGGCACCATTTGAAATCATTAAAAAAGCTTGAAAGGGCGGCATTTTGGGGCGGAATTTGACCTCAGAACGGCCCTATCTTTAAGAACGTTTCTGTCTAGAAGTAATTGCAATCACTGAACTCGATCTAAATCTAGACCATAAGCGAAAATTAGAGACAGGCTTTACTATCACTTCAAGGTCCATCAATTAAGCTTTTGAAGTAAGCATTGCTGTGTCTTCTTTAATTGCGCTAATGATTTTATCAGAAGCAGCAGAAGTATGTCCGTTTTTATTGATCCTTTTTATTGATAGTTAGATATATATCTTCATAATTGTCTTTCAACTTCTACGTCGAAAGAAATATCAAGAAG
Source organism: Tomocerus qinae (assembly GCA_020055645.1). NCBI lineage: Eukaryota > Metazoa > Arthropoda > Collembola > Entomobryomorpha > Tomoceridae > Tomocerus > Tomocerus qinae. The sequence continues at coordinate 2,108,115 of CM034548.1, read as the reverse complement.
AAAGACAAATAGGACATAACTTTAAGGATTTGGTAGAGCTAAAGGTTACCTCAGATAAGTAGGAAATAGAAATTGCTCATTTAAGTCCAACAGAGTGAGAGCATTCACTCTGTACGTACCACTTTTCTTTAAAAAGTAGTCATTTTTTGCCTTTTTTGCTTTTATTACATCTAAATTAAAGTAAATGGGGCACATTGCTACATCAAAAAAGGGAAAAACGGCTGCTTTTTTAAAACTTACCTACTCCTGCTTTTTTTAAAAAGGCAAAAAGGTTATTTCAGTTCCCTAATCACCCGTACACCCATTGAACTCGACTGAACTGTAAGGACTTGGCCTAAGTAGTCCAAGCCGAAGTACCCGGTACATGCGGAAAAGTCGTCGTGGAGACCCGAGGGTGCCGGTCATAAGAGAATTGCTGAAAAGTGATTCATTGCTGAAAGGTGATTTGTTAACATGTCATTTCTAATGTGTAATGAAGTGAATTGATTGTGAAAATCGAAGACTGTGTTACCTATTGGACCACACCCGTTCCAGATAAAATGTAATATATAAATAAAACTGATAATAATTTCCATTATTGCTATTGGTAATTTAAAAAGGCGAAAGGCAAGAATACAAACGGCATACAAACGGCAAGCGTTTTAACGTATGTATCATTTTAAGCAGTTTTGAATGGGGTTACTTGGAATATTAATACAAGTAGGAACTATAAAAGATGGAACTGTTTTTACTCTAACAATTGCAATCGCGCCATGCTGTCTGCAGCACAAGCAATCAAGTAAACTATTTAAAAAATCGATGATTGACGGAATGACTAGCACAAATTCAACTAAGATGCAGGAGGCATGCAGAGCTGTACTTTCCAAAGCAAACTGTAGTTAAAGTGTTTCTGAGAATTGAGGCGATCCTGCTATGTACTTTTGATAAGTGAAATACTCTTGATGGAGTAATAAAGTTCCAATGACTGCAGCAAATACATCTGCCTGGACTATTTCTCTTGGTTATCGAAGCAGTGAAGAAGAAATGCGAAACTAAGTATTGCAACAAAAAGTATCAAGTTAACAATTAGTTTTGGTTGCTGCAGGTGTAATGGAAAGAAATATATATGGGATCTATTTGAGTCTAACCTTATAGTTTTTCGAAAAAACTTTCTCTAGGAAAACTTTCTCCATTTCTTCCTCGCTTATTTTGGAGGAAGAGATGCCTGAAATCTCTACTGAAATTAGTAAATCGGAAAGAGTTTTCCGCAGCACTCAAAAGTTTCAGCCTTTCATTTCCATCAATTACAGTGTTTGGAATGCAAAAATAACTTTCACATTGTGAATTAAAACATTCAAGACGTACACCACACTATTCCAATTACATCACATAGTACGGTAGATGCTCTGCGGAAATTCATCCTTATCTAATTTAGCACGGTTTAAATTAAACTGGGTTTTCAACCGGTGGAAACAATATTGATTTGGAGCTATAATAGTGCGCATCGTCCTAGTGGACGATTTTTCTGAAGCTCCCCAACCAACAATGCGTGACAATAGATAAACACCTTTCTCTCGACTTTGTCTTAACTGTATTTACCTAAATAATGCATGTACTATGTAACGTAAAGGGTATACCCTTCCAATTCCCTTTATGTAAATAAATGTTACTCTTAATTAGCATAACTTGGTCTAAGAAATGAGACATTTGCTATACTAACGGCATAGAATACCAATAGGTGGCGTTGAAGCTGGCGCTTCACTATAGAAAGCTAACTTGCATAAGAGAAATGGTCCACGCATAGAATACACATAGGTATTGTATAGCCATTAAATAATTAGACGAAAAAAAATGCTGCGCCCCATTTTAGCCCAGTTTAACATGGAACATGGGGCGCAGCATTTTTTTCGTCCAGTTTAAAAAAAACGCAAGAGTACATACGAGAGCCAATGAGTAAGCGGCTGCGTACATCCAATAGCAAAACGGCTGCGGATTTCTGTGGACTTGTAGCACATAGCAAGGAACTCTTGAGATAGATCTCCTTGGTTTACTTATGTATGCCTAAGCTGGTTTTCCTCTTCCTTGACTAACGGGGTTCTTTAAGAAAATCATTAATTTTGCTTCCACCTCCGTAGGTACTGAATACAATGAATAGCCTTCAAATTCGTGTCTAAAATAATAAAACACTGCGCAGAATTAATATACACTGTACAGGGTCATTACTTATAACATTCTCTCCTAACACAGCCGCCCTTCGCCTGGGTATCAGAAAACATTCCTATCCATTTGTAGAGAATATTTTTTGCGGATCTAATGAGCCAAATTAGTCAAAAACGGTGAACGTTAAGTGGGTCAAATTTTAAGAAATCCTACCAAGCGCTTACAAGCTTTCCAACTCTTCGAATTTGCCAGGTCCCAAATGTACTATTTTTGGATATTATTTATAGAATCAATATAATAATTGCATTAGTGATTATTCCACCCATTTTTATCAAAATCGGAGGTCGGTTTTCCAACTTTTTTGTGGACTTTGACAAAATCTTGTTTCAGCTTTAAAATAATCCCATCATTTCCAACTCACCCAAAACCAACAAAAACGGTGGCCCATCCTGTTTCTTGTGTGTCGTTTTTAAAGCCCGACTAATACCTTTCAGAGAAGGATAAGTGGCTTGGTCACTACAAAACTCGACTTGACAGATTAGCAAAAGGATGTATCTGTTAACGGCAATAAGTAAATTCAGGCATTAAGCTTAATGCCTAGGCAATAAGCTTAATGCCTAAAAATGCCCGGCATTAAGCTTAATGCCTAGTCTTTAAGCTTAAAGCCTAGGCATTAAGCCTAATGCCTGAATTTTACTCGGCATTAAGCTTAATGCCTGGTCTTATTGCCTGATTTGGGTGGAAATCAATGTAAACAGCAAAAACTTAGGTCTAATATACACAGTCGATGTGTATTTATGTAAAATGCAAATGTACACGGTTAGGGTTATAGTCATTTAAAACAATATGGAATTTTTATATGTATTTTAATTTCAGAGATTTTACTAATGCTCTATGTTATCACCTCCTCCATTCGAATTTCCCAATAGAGTTCCATTGGATATGCCAGGATTTCTGATCTAAATGTGAAGAAATGACTCCACGAGATAACAATAGAATTAGGTCACAGGCAAATCTATAAGTTCATAGTTTATTGTAATGAAATTTGAATCGATCCGATTAACTTTAAGTTACTGAGGTAAATTATAATATTAGTGACATGGTAGAGGTTATTACGTGGGTGGTGATGGGCTCATGATGATGGCACTCCTCATTAGTCATTGGGCAGGCCTGAGTATGGCTAAAGATGACAAATTTTGACAATTGAAATTTTTCCTTTGGGAACACTTTAAATTATGCATCTACGAAACCACACCTCAAGACATTGCTGAACTGAAGGTTCGAATCGTCGCCGAGGTTGCAAGGATTATTCCAATGGAACTCTTTAACACTCGACTTACTGTGAAATCCGAATGCATGAGGTGGTAACATCGGCAAGACTGAAAGGCCCCATCTTAGGGTTGGGCGCCCCATCCTTAGATTAAGTTAGATTATGATAAATTAGGTTAGGTTAGGAGAGTGGGGCCGGTGGGGCGCCCTACCCTAGGGTGGGGCTTTTTAGTCCACCCGGTGGTAACATAGACCATTAGTAAAATCTCTGAAATTAAAATACATATAAAAATTCCATATTGTTTTAAATGACTATAACCCTAACCGTGTACATTTGCATTTTACATAAATACACATCGACTGTGTATATTAGACCTAAGTTTTTGCTGTTTACATTGATTTCCACCCAAATCAGGCAATAAGACCAGGCATTAAGCTTAATGCCGAGTAAAATTCAGGCATTAGGCTTAATGCCTAGGCTTTAAGCTTAAAGACTAGGCATTAAGCTTAATGCCGGGCATTTTTAGGCATTAAGCTTATTGCCTAGGCATTAAGCTTAATGCCTGAATTTACTTATTGCCGTTAACATATCCACACTTCCCGAATTGTCAAAGCTATGTTCTGAGTTACTTTCCCAACATATATACAATTTTAATGTTATAATGTTGGTACTGACAACTTGAAACACTGGAATGACATCAGGAACATCTCACGTTGCTTTTATTAAACCAACATCACAACTAAAGAGAGTTATATAAGTGTAAGTATTATTATCTATGCTTCTTTGTGAAAATGCTATCATGATGACGTTCTCCAACAAAATGTACGTCATTATCTAAACATTTGCTAAGCATTTCGAAATGTGCTGCTGTTTACACTAACGCAAGCATAGTGTAACACGGAACCAATTTGAGTGCTTACAATTCCAGCTCTTTATTATTCAACGTAAAGTAAAGATGATCACTAATTAAATACATTACAAGTAGCATGGCAGCAACAGCAAAAGCCTTGCTTCAATTATGAAAGGAATATCTGATCCACAAAATACTTGAAATGTGGGGAAGTTCGAGATTTTTACATTACAGTTACACAAAAACTTTCCATTCCATGTGGAACATCTAAAATCGCCCCAATCTGGAAAATTCATCTGGCATACTTAAGACAAATTACTTCATTCTTCCTCCACCTATGAAACAATTTTATATCAAACCAAAAGGGTTGAAAATGACTACCCCTAAGTGGGGGACAATATAAGTACCTGCTTTCTGTACAGTCAAATTTTCACGATTTTTAACTCGAAAAGGTATACTTCGTTCAATGTAGAATATTGTCTACTATAGTATGTAATTTTTCTTCCTCCAGCATTTCCAAGTCCTAAATCAATACCCGATATCCTCTTCGGATTCCAATACAATATCCGATTCCGAAGCGTGTTCCGGCTCGGCTACAGCCCAATACATATAGAATGGGTATTAAAAATAGATTAATTTTTCCATATAATGACCAAAACAGAAGCTTGTTAAATAAAGTACTTGGGTAGTAAGTGGTGAGTGGCATCCGCCTAAGGAAACTACAGGCTAATGAATTGAAAGAACGTGTCTCTTTAATATTCTGTGTATATACATTATGCATGCCATGTTTGCCATATTTTAAGTTACAAGGAAGCCCTGCCTATCTAGGTATGTACATTGTTTTATGTACAAGTAATAAACTGTACGAATGCACTAACGATTGCTTTATGAAAACTATTATTGTGTCAGGAAGATGTTGAATCGGTGAAATGGAGGCAGATCTTGTCGTGACCAAGTAGTGAATTACCGTTGAATATGCTGAAACAGTGCACGGAGTTGCAATGGCTGGGTATACATATTTATGACGACGCCTAATCCAACAGACGGAGAGAGTAGGGAGTTTCGGAGTATTCTGGGAGTTTGGCGTGGAGCAGGGGAAGTCTGGAAAGATGAGGAAGGAAATGGAAGAGCCTTTGGGAAGGAGGCAGCAGGAGTGGAATTGCAACTTTCTCCTGCTGCATGTTGTTGAACAGAGTGACTTTGGAGAAGAGTCGGTGAAAGTGGAGAAAGTCGGACTATTTTATTCCGGGTCTCAGCAGGGTCTCTTCCACTTTCACGGCGTCTGAGGTCGGAGACACACGTTCGTTCCTTCACTCCGCAGCGAGACCAACGAGACAGATCAACTTATTCTCAGATTTGTAGCAACACCGTTCGGCGAGTGTGTGTCGGTTCAGTGCTCTCTGTTTTTCTTGTAGGTTTTTTCTGATCCAACTCGACTCATTCACTCACAATAACAACTTTCCGACTAAAAGTCACCCAAGAAGAGAAAACTTGGAAAGAAATCCAAGACAAAGATTTTCTCGCAGTCAAAGGCGACTAGAGCAAAACACTTTTTTCAACAACAGAGTCTATCCAGAGCTCTGTCCTCCTCACTCACCTCCATCCCAGCACCGAACTATGAAGTTGTATTTGTTTCCCACATCAAACTGATCTAGCCAGATAAAAAGACGTCTTGCTGTACTCCAAAAGTAAGTAGACAGGACAATCCAACAACTTTCACCGTCACTTTAACACAAAAACTGCAAATGTCAACGTTTCTCGAAATTCCCTTGAGAACTGGCTTGATCTTCTCCATTCCCGTCTTTTCTTGATTTCTTCCTCTGGACATTGGCTTCTCATGCTGTTACTTATGAATACGAAGGAATACTCAATCCAAACATAGGCAATCCACAGAAAGAAAATTGTCTTTGGGAGTTGAGCAAAGAAACAAACAATTGACCTGACAAACGAGTCTTTAAAGATGAAATTAATGTCATGCATAGCCTTTCTGATCCACACCAACCAACTTCATTTGCTCCATTAGTGGAATTTCACTTCTAAACAAAACGCTTAAGGCACGGAGTACCTATGCATGCAGAATCGATACTGATCTCTGTTATTATCTCAGAAAAGTAGAAGCAGAGCTGTTGAGACAGTAAAACCTAATATAGCAACCCAAACTTTAACAATAACTGTTACGAGACAAGATCTACTCTGAGACGAGGCAAGATTTTCCACTCAATTAGCGAAAACGAAATTGGGAATTTACATCGCCTCTTTGCATGTGAACCTACATCAGGTAAGATCCACTCCTTCTGACTTTAAGTGCAGAAACTTCTTTTTTCCTTTTCTTTCTTTTGCTGTCCACATAAGACAAATAGGCAGAGATAATGAACCGCAATTTACTAATATCATGTGGGGTTGCTATTTTGTGTTTACGAGAAATTGCTTAACAGGTTTCGTATCAAATAATCTTTCGACAGAAACGGTTACCCTTTAAGATTATATTTGCACTTGGTTTATTTCAAAGCACCTTTTCTGAGTATTTATGCAATTTGGAACTCAGGGGCTATTAAGTTCTAGCAGTTTGGTGATAATTATTCAAAAATGTTTTTTGTTGGAAGAATTAAAAACATGGTTACCATTTGTGGCATTTTTTTGAAGATGTCTAACCTACCAAAATTTTTGGAAACAGTCATATCTAATGCAATCAAAGACTAAGATAAATGGACATTAATCTGAACTGAAGAACCGCTGGGCTGCATGATTATTTTGATTATTAACAACTAGACGCTAGACTGTTAATAGTGAATTTGGAAAGGTTTAAGCCCCAATATTTGGCTTCAAAGTGCAAACCCGGAGATGTATTTATTCAAAGGAATTGATCCCTTCTGTACACACTTACATATACCGTCTCTCTGTATGTCTGTCCACTGGGCCAAAAACTAAGAATAACTTTAAAAAATCGATGTAACTTCAACTATATTCATCGTACAAATTCGTAATCGCTTCTTCGATGACAAAAAGGCTCAAGGACACTTAAATAGGTTAAAATCACCCCTGGCAGGGAAAGTGGGTAAAAACTAAATTAAATAGCTAAATACCGATATAAATACTGACCCTTAAACTTCGTGTAATGACTTACAAAGCTGCTGACAGGTTCTGTGACACTTCTAAATAGGCCAATGTGTTAGATAGAGGTCAAGGGTCTCGTGGTTATGGATGAGAAAAACTAAATTGAAGAAAAGATGAATATTTTTGTATCTATATGCAAAATTTTTTCGCGATAATCTAATTTTCCATGTATGTTTTGGTAAGCTATCCCCGTTTTGGTAAGCTAAAATTTTTTCCTGGCTTCGGCCCTTTTACAGCTAGGTTAGAGACATGCACAAAATGTGAGAAAAGGCGTATACTGGAATTACATCTGAAATCGGTCGGTACTGGCCAGAGTGTTTCTTTTCCTTTGAACATTTTGATACGTTATTGAAGCCACGATAGTAGGAATTTGTTTGTACTGGCCGATCATTACCACAATTCATACGAAATATTATTTATGTACTACATTCTGTTTCTTTGTGCATGAATCTGTCCTTTCATTTGACTTTGTGCCAACGTCAGATTCTTTCAGAATTATTAAAAACATTTTCTTTGATCTGTTGTTTATAAAATGAATTCGCTGGTTTTGTTTTATTACCACTGAATTATTTCGTTTGAGTTAGGATTTCCTTTTAACTATAGATGGGTCAAACGCCACAATTGTATACTCTGTTGATTACGAACAAACATATAGAAAATAGTTTTGTTCACTGTTTCTATCAAATAGACATTAGTTACAAATATTATATTGAACTGTTGAATGTTGAACGTTGGTAGGTACTTCAATAAGAGTCTAAGTTCTCATTCTCAGATATAGGACATCAAACCAAGGAATATTTCCAAACCGTACCCTGAACAATAATTGAATAATAATTTCACTCGACTGAACATTTCCAGATCAAGCAAATTTTGTTTCAGTAGGTAGTCTAGGTAGTTTCAAGCCAAGTCTCGTATTGATCCCATTTTAATTCCTTCAAGTTTCGTGTGGTAAAAGCATAAGCTCTGAGGATACAATGCCTAACACGATCTGTTTACTGATGTACAGCACTCTGAATGAAGTGATCTTATCTTACAAAGAGTTCTATGATGACAAATTCTGTCTGATGTGATGTCACTGAACAAAATTGGGTAACCTGAGACGTGAGACTCTGCTTCCATTCAATCCAAATTATAAATGCATACCATTCGATTCTCAAAGCCCGGAATATAATAAGGTTATGTCAAATGTAATGTTGTACTCAAATTTCCTGACCTACTACCAGACAGGCAGTCACTGTCATCATTCAAATGGAGACAGGAAGGAGACTCCGGCTTCAATGCAACGAATTAAGTTCTTGGCTGAATTTGAGTCTCACAGTAAAAGCTTTGAATGATTTGAGCGGTGTAATTGTTCCTTATGTTGCCATTACCGTCACTCTGGGTCATAGTCATGACTGCTTATTGAAACTGGATTGCTTGATAATTTTACTTGACTCCGTTTTACTCGGAAAATTATAACACTGAGAGGCAGAGGAACACACAGAATCCTATTTCTACTCAACCATCACAATGCAAGCTGAGTTCCTGAGGTAAAATATTATAATAATGTACTTTCCTATTTGTGGACTGCTGAATACTGTTAAACATGTACGAAAGAAAGCATTTTCAATTGACTTAATTTGTAGCTGTAAGGTACAATATAAATGTTCTACTCATATTTTACTCAGTTCCATAGTCAGTGAAATAATTCCGAGTGTCTGACAGTTCCAAAATACTCCACAGTTGGTTAGGTCCTTTGTTATATGTAACGAAATTATTGTTTTTAGGATGTTTACTTCTACTTTCCCTGACAAGATTTGTTGACTCGATGTTTTACATCCTACATCATTTTCAATCATATTTTAACGTGCTTTTCAATGCATTGTCTCTATTTTATGCATGTACACAGACACATGCATAACAATACCAACATTTGGCAAAAATGGTTTTCTTGGTTTTTTGTCGCGGGTACCCTCTTCTACTCAACCTACGCCTTTAATAAAGAATACTTTTTCCAGACCCGTGTAAGATGAAGGGGACTAAATCCATTTACCGAACCGGTGGAAGTCTACGTATTTAAGTAGCTCCAATTGGCTTTTAATGGCCATTTCTTTGGGTTAAAATGAACTTCGACGCTCTACTTTGCGCACATATAATAATTTCATTTTCAGTCACTCACTCCTATTGAATTGCATAACGTTGTCGGATCGTCTACTGCATCGTCTACCTAATAAGTGCTTTGCAACCAAAATACAGTATACATAAAAACGCAATAATGTATTTTGATAAGCTGTTAAATAGCGTTATTGGAAGCCATTTTTGGTCATAAACCTATGACTGAATCACAGCGAAAATACATCGTGGATTTTTCTTTTGTCTAAAAACGATAATATTTGATGTATATATGTCCACTAATTAAACCTACAGGTACACTTCTTTTGATTTGTTTAAAAATGATTTGATTCACTGATCTCAGATTTATGTATTTTTCCAAAATACTTGGATTTTCCTATCCAAAAGCATTTTTGGAAACCATTGTGTTGATTAATAGGCCCCCAGTACTGATGTCGAATTTCAAAATGATTAGGCATATTGACACTGCTTAATTTTCAAAATAAGCTAATGTTCATTCATATTAGACTATCTTGTTTTATGAAATATGCATTGTGTTATACGTGCATGTGCATTGCAACAAAAGCATCATTTCCCTTGGCACAGATAGATACTTGCGACATAAAAATAAACATTTTTATTTAGATAGATAGCTATCGATAGCCAAAGTAACTTTTTGAATTTTATGCCAAACTCAGAAAACGTTAAAGACATTTTCGAGCAGCGTGTCCAAGGTGGTCAGATTAAGCAAAATTTTGATGCATTAATTACAAATCTAAGTACAATTTTGCCTTAGTTCACCCTTACGCTGAATTTGCAACTGCCCTAATGACTACGTAGGTTATTCCACACCGTGGAGAACAGCTACTATGTGTCAAAAGGTAAAGATCCTTAGCAAATCTGTATTTTGTTCATTAATACCTTTCTACATGTTTCTACCTGAGCAAAGTGACCCTTCCTAGTCTAGCTTGACGAAAGGACGAAAGATAAATGGTTATTATAAAGTACAGATATAGGCAAAAACGTTCCCTTCTTGGCTATCTCGTCAAAGAGACTATTCTTTCTTTCAAATGATTGATTCGATGTCTTCAGGAAGGACATTCTCAGGTCGTCTCTCTCAGCCGACCTTCTAAATAGTAATCATTGAGTCACCCCATGACGATGTTTGATTCATCTCGAATGTTTGAATCATCGCGTCGCCCCAAGAAGAAGATGAGTCATGTAAAGCAGTGTGGAATTTACTGCCTCAATCTGAGATTGCTAATGATGATTACATAATTGGGATTATTTCCATTCTGCAAACTTATCTAGTTCGATAAATGGTTTTTTGTTGTTCTTATTTTAGATCATGGTCTACTTAAATACGATAAGGACTACTTTCAGGAGTATACAAATGATGTAAAAATGGATGGATATCGCCATATAGGAATATCCCTATGATAGTTTTTAGGTGTTTCCGTCTAATTAGTGGAAATGGAATTCATTGCCAATAGGAAACATTGCAAGGAGTAACTTGATGACATTGCTTATAATGTTTATAAATCCATGGATATAATGTACTACACAAGTTGGCGTGTATGTCATAAATCATTTTGCTGTTTCCAGGAATTCGTCTATTTCAGTTGTTGACTTTGGAGGAGATACGAATGAAAGAGCAGTTCCATATCAACTTGGATCGTATTTGACATTTGATGATGTAGGCACTAGTATAGCAGAAAGTGTGCGAGCGTTGTATTATATTCAGACCATTATGAAGAAACGAAATATATTTCTAGTGCCTGGATCGTCGTAATTGGCTATCAATTTTGGCTTGAGTGAATTTCCCTTTCTCCGTCTCACTTGACGTATTTGAAAAAAGTTGAGTTGAGTATGTTTCCTTCGCAGTCGAGAATCCCTTGACAATTTTTGTGTGTGAGGGCAGCAAGACTTATTGGATCCGTCAAACTGCTTATTAGTTAGCGTATTATGTCTAATGGTATAAAACTGCCACAACAATAATAATACAAAACTTTAACCACAGCGTAACAAAAGAAGTAAAGTCACAACAGTTTGCCAACATGTGTATTCAAAAAAGTACTACATAAATACATTCATGACAGCAAACAAAATATAACAAACATCAACGTCAAGGACAAACAATATCACTACATACGATGCAGTACATTCACAGTATCAGTATGACCCAATTCTACACTGGTTGGTAACTTTCGGTTTGCTATGATAAGAAACATATTTGACATCTTATTTCAAATGCTATCTGTTGTCAAATTTCCCCATTTCTATAACTATAACTTGACATATTTAGAGACGGTTTCAACGGCTATCGGATGGTCAATCGACTGCATTCACTACATCATCATCCGCCCTTGGTTAAATGTGTACACCACTAGTATAAAATAAAATAAAGCACACTGGGGTCAATTACTTTAACCTTTAGCTCATAATGGTTTAAACTTTAGATGGGTATCGTTAAAACCATTAGCAGTAGAACAGTCCATAGAAATAGAAATCCTGTCTAGAATGGACGTTACGAAAAGGAATTTGGGAATGGCAGGATACTACACTTATGGGAAAGGACTGAGAGGAGGAGGAAAGTGAGACGGAAAATATGAGCAAATAAGCTTAGGGAGTAGTGCACTACACTTTTACATGCGTTTCGCCACGATTTGTCCCTATTTTCGGCCAGGTCAGTTTGAGAAATTAAAACATTGAGGGGTACCGTAACGTAGTTTCTAGATTATATACAAAGGATTTCTCTGAAATAGTCATAATGACAAAACATTATCGTGCCAACTACAAAAAAAATCCAGGTGTTTCATAATACGAAAATGAAAATCAAATAATCATTTACGTTTGGTGTTAGCACTCTGAAATTATTCTTACTTTCGCCTACCTGTTTAAACCTTGACCATTTCCTCTTTTCATATTTTCCTTCCTGCGGCGATCTACAAAGTTGGCTAAATTCAAACTGATTGAGGAGATATTACGAGAGAGCCCTGTAAAGTTCGTACAAATTTACAGATACATATGAAATGCGCCTCAAGCATTTTGTACCGTCTTCAATTTCTTTTGTTATTGTATATTATGCACATCAAAACTTATTCTTACATGTTTACCAAATACCATTTTAGAAGGGCCATGACATGACTCCGACACAAAAACGTATTCTTATGAATTCAAAGAGTCGCATAAAACAAAATGCTATGACGTAACATGCTATTTGCCGTTTAGGTTTTACTAGTATAAAAGCCAGTTTGAATATTTAACGAGCTTACGTATTCACGACACGATTCAACTTTTAGTACTTGTCCAATAATAAAGCAACCCTACATTATATTATATCTGAGGTTATATAAAGATAAAAGTCAGGTGGGTTGTGAGATTTAAGGTAATTGTGCATCGGATCGCTATTGTGGCCTGTTGTGTTTTGTACGTAGGGATCGAATTTTTTGAATATTCCCAAATAATTTCACAAGTATGGCATTGATTTAAATCAAAACTTAAATGACCTTTACGTAATTAGTAATAAATAAATAACGAAGGGGAAAATATATTGATGCCCATGAATTATTTATTTTGCAAACAACAACACCATTTCTCGTTTTATACAGTTCATTATTCATCAGTAAAACTATCTAATTCAGCGCATGGCAATCTAGTTCACCACAACAGTTATCCCGTTAACATTGCCGAAAATGTTAGTTTACCTGACACAAAAAGTTTTGCTTGTATTCGGAACAAAGAGACACGAGCAATCATAAAAATAAATTTTAGTTACGATGGGTTTCGCAACACCCACAGATCTGGTCATTAGTAATATAAGTTATGAACATGGCTTGTGTTGGGGGAAAACTCGGGATAAAAATGTGTGGAATAACCACCAATGTGCTATTGCAGCAGGGCTTCGTGTATGTTGAAAGTTGGACTGCAAATGCAAAGTCATCAATGTCATCCACTATCTAATTGCAAGATGAAAACTGAGTGACACTAATTGACAGATGGATATTTGTTTGCGAGGGAACTTATTTCGCTAGAATTGGATTGCGTGATCTTGTTCTTGTGTAGCACAAGGATGGTAACTAGTATATACCAGAGCCAGCGAAGATTTCTATGCGACTCCAAAAATATCTTCTACAAACTAATTGGGTACTAATTCTGAAGTTTTATTCGACTATCGATTTTTGATATCGGTTATTAAAATATATACTCAATTTGTACATCCGTTTCTCATTACAGCCATAATTGTGAAAGCAGTTTTCAGATCATAATTTTATGTATGGCCGATTTCAATATCGCTCTGTATTCACAACTGTAGTCCATAGTATTCATACATACAGCTTTGACAATTCTCAAGACAAGCCGTAACGCCGAATATGTACTAAAAGTATCAGTATCCAAAACTTGCATCACAATTAATATGCCAGTGGGAGACTTAATTAGTGTCCTCGTGCAACCATCCGATCTGCTAGCATTTTTGCATGCAGGGACAGCATGCAACTGTCGGTAGTCAGTACGTACACGAATCCTCTAGTACTGGTTGTATTGTACATTCTACATGAACTAATAATTATTGTAATACTTAGCGGTAATTAGTGTACAAAATACCATTTACCACTTACCAGTGGTAAGTGGTTTTCAATGGTATTTGACAGTAAAAAACCACCACCTAAAAATTGATGGTAAATGGTATTATTGGTAAAAATGGTAAAAAAATAGTTTTATTTAAATTTCGTTAGAATTTTGAATAAAATTCACCGCTTGGACAAAACTGTCCATAAATATCCAAACATATCGCTTTCAAATTTTATGATTCATTGTCTCCCGTCTTGGAAAAACGTTTTATACATTTATTCATTATTTATTTTTATTCATCGAGAAACTAGAAAACTTTCAAAGACTACGATTTCCCATATTAAAATGGTACTGCCTAGACCTAAACTTTTACTATGGTATTAACTAATGAAATATCGGGTTTCCATACACTACATTATTAAAAAACAATGACCGCAAATCATGTAATACGCCGCTCTTTCTGTCTGCACAGGGATAAGTTGAACGCCGAAGACAGGTACAGGTGCTTGTAAATATGCCTTCACTTCCAATCTCCGGATGATGTGTGGCAATGATGTTGATATTTGAAGTCGGGGCTAGTGCTGTATAATTGGTTCATTTAATATGCTAATATTTCAAGCAACAATGTGAATGAGAATGGCAGGACGGGGATAAGGAAATTACATTTATGTATCCAAGATTTAATCAGTGTAGTCGAAGACTTCACCGTTGACAGTTACAGTTGTGCCTACAAAGTAGTATGCAATATGCAAATACATATTTTGGAAGACAGAGCCAACAGCAGCAGTGAGTGTTGCATAACAATATTGTATATCTGGCATCGAGAGGGAGATCCTTAGCTACTCCTCTAAGTGGAGTTCTTCATTACTGCAAGGCACCTACCTACACAATTTTAATGGAGCTTTTGTTTTCATTTTGATGAAAGCGCTGAGTGGTATCCTTATGGAGCTAATGTAGTTTAGCAATACGTGTAATTTATAGGTGGAGAACATGGATTATATCCTGAAAGAGAACTGTGCTAGTAATTGGATTACAAAATCGTTATGCGGTCGTTGTATTTCTAGTAATTTCATTTTTAAAGGCACTCGAGGGATGACAAAATGCTTCCCTATGCCATCAAAGAGATGAATGAATAATTAATAATAATAATAAATAACATGCTCGGTCAATTACTACATCATCATGATGTCTAGGACACGCCACTCCATTATTGTAAAGTTAGAGTTATTTCACCTATATAGATGCCATAAATATTATGTGTTGGGGTAAGAAGAAATAGCAATTACGAAATAAGGAAAGTCATTTACTGGCCAGTTTTTGCGAGTGCATAGTAAATATGTACATAGTTAAATTTATTAGTACATTTCTCTGATATATGCAGCCAGAATCTCTATATTATAAATTATAACTACAATCTGAGATAAACCAATAGATTTACCTAACTACCTATCTATCAATCTGAGAATATAATGAGTAGCTGCCGCAATATGTTCAGGGAGAAATGTTAGATTAATTCTACTTTCCTTCTTAAAACCCCCTCTGTCTGAATTCGGAGATGCATAAACGTGCTCCTATTCTGTTTCAGTCTATTTTAACAGATTTAATAACATTTAAGAGAAAAATAAAACTACATGCAAATCAATTTTGTTTTCGATTCCTATTACCTAATTCACCAAATCAGGATGAATTAGGTATAAAGAGAATGGAATGGAGGCCAAAGCCGTCCTACCAGCCCAGTGAAATAAGATGTACAATTTTCGATAGAATTTTTGAAATATTTTCAACGTGGACCATCAAAATTAAAAAAATAGAAGTCGAGGTTAACGGATGTGGATAGTACGAGTACATAAACATAATTTGGACAAATATTTTGACAGATAGAACTTTCATCTACACGGTTTCGAAAGTTATTGTTTCCATAATAAATGACGGAGGAAAAGAATGTTTGGATCCACAAGCCTTTGCTTTGCTTTCTGGTGGGAGCTAAAAAACACAAAATAGCAATGAGACACAACAGAAGCGGTTTCTAATTAATTTGCAAGTGGGTAAGGTAAATAGACATACTCAAAAGGAAAACACAAATCTAGTCCTCTAGCCATTTGCAATGAAGTTATTTGGATTGATATTTATCTAGTACTACTGGAGATTGTCTAGTATAGGCATTTATTGTTTACATTGCGCTTCGAATCTTCATGGTTTTATATGCACTCGGATGTTACTACACAATACTGTATTATTAATACCATTTCCTTATTCCAATGAGATTGCATTTGTTGCCATGCTCCTAATTTATTATGTACGACAATGTTTCCATATCCATTTAGTATTGCCTACATTTGTTGCGCATCAATTAATTCTTACGTTATACGACTCTGAGCCGTCCAGATTAAAAAGCCCCTTCCTAGGGCGGGTTACCTCACCCGCCCCACCCTACAAACTTGACCTAATTAAACATAATCTAAATCTGGGATGGAGGAACATTTAGTCTTGTCGACTCTGAGATTTTCTTTATCAGTATTAATCAGCCCAAAATAAACAATGGCTACGCCCATTATTTACCTATCAATGGTTTAATATAAAATCTACTTTTCTTGCAAACCTTGAAAAGTGACATTTAACCCTAACTTAAATATAATGTTCACTATATAAGCATGGGAAATTATGAAAATTCGGAAAAATAAAACATAGTAGCCCTTTATATAGTTATACCAAGAGTTATCTCTATCTTCTATTTATCAATAATAAATATTATTTGGCCGATCCGAGGATTAATAAAATTTAAAAACTGAAAGCAAGATCATGCATAAAGGCTAAGATATTCACAGTTGTGGATGCAATATTTCCTAAATGATTGGCGAACACGAAATCACCTCGGAGGATTCTCACATCACCCCCAGGAGGCTGTAGGATATATGCTAATGGCAGTCACCCACAATTCTGTTCACAATCATTAGAAAATTGGGTCCGAAAATTATCTATAGCCTTTTTTTACAAATAAACACATAAGGTTTATGATTGAGAATTTTGCATAAATCGTGCCTAATATTTATAGTGTGTATGTGTAGCTGACTGTCTACTTATTTTCTAAAAATCCCATAATTTTATAATCCAATGACTAGACGGCCTACGGACACAACTGTACTATAATTGTTAAGGTATACTTGACGAGTCACAACTGTTTGCGTTGTAAGATTATGTGAGTGAGTGAAGTGAGATACATTAGAATATTGATGAATGTTTGTCTTCCACTCTGGTGGCTATCATAAAATCAGTTGCTTACTTATCTGTGTTTGTTGAACGAACTCACAACAATTTCTGATTGTCTGTTAGAAAACAGCATTTGCTAGTTCTGCCATGCATTACTGATTAGCGCTACTCTGTGTTAGTTTTATTTGGTAGTATGTATTCTGTTGTGAGTTATTTGAAGCACACATCAATTAATGATTATTCAACATTTCTACATCCCTGAAAGTTTGCCAGCAATAATTGTTGCATATAATTCGGCGTAAATTTAGTGATGTCCGGATAACGCCAATTGTAAAATGTTATGCCACGTTGGGGTTATGGTCTGCCATATTACCCCCACGAAATGACCGGTTAAAGATCACGAAGTGCAAATTATTCAGCGAGGTTGCGCGCGAGGAATGAGTGAGACTGAATCATAAAGTCGCAAATTTGCAACATTTCAATTTGTGATTTAGTAATTTAGGTTAGAATATTGGAGCTATTTATAGTAGAATAGGTTTAAAAAAACATTGTAACTCGTCTTCGCCCACGTATAATTCTGTGTGCAAAAGAAGTCCTTCGGTTTATGGAGAAATGAGGGCGTAGTTAAAAGTGGGAAGTATTTTTAAAGGATGTGCATATTGAGTGAATCTCTATTCAGTCTTCAATCTCGTGCTGAGCACCTTGCCTACAAATGCAATTAGACATGTATTTGCATGATTTTGCGTATCTAGGATTCATTGTGAGAAAGTTTCTTTTCGGAATGTGCTTTAACCAAGTGAACTGTTGCTGGGAGAGATTAAAGTTGAGTAGTACTGCAACTGGCTATGCATATATAAAAGGAGAGTATCGGAGCTGGAACAGGGAGGCAGTAAATAAATGAATACCATTACATTTACCTAGGAGGAGGGAAAGCAGGAAGCAGAGTTTAAGACGGGTGAACGAGTTTGTAGGCACAGAAGATGTTAAAACTTGATTTGGAAAAGAGGAAATTGTTTAATTTATTTACTTGTCTAATGGAAAACAGATTGGAAACATTTCGAAAGGGAGACAGTTGTAAGTAATCCTGTTTTTCTTTTGCAAGAGCGAATTTATCTTTGTCCGTGCTTCGGAATATGATGCACGGTTTTCTCTGCTCGTCAGCTTTCACTTACTTGCCTCCCCGCATTAGCTGACTATGGATTCCGAAGTGCTCAGCAAATTGCCTCCATGTTTCCATTCGCTTTTGAAACATTATTTATGCAGTAAATAATACACTCTCTTCTGTGTACACACAGCAACATCGATAAATGAGGAAGGGCCACCCACCCAACAACACATAGCTAAGCCATCTCCACTACATTTGGCATTTGTTTGAAATTCTTCTGCTATGATCCGCCGACGACTTTGTCATAAAGGGAAGGAGTTATCATTTCCTCTCAGGGTTCAGGGCCGTGCCCAGGAAGGTGTGTCAATCCAAGTAGCCCAGGTTGACAATGTTCTTCAGAAGAAGACACTTGAGAAGATTTTGACTTCCTCCTGTACTCCTGCAGACTCCGTGTCGAGGCATTGTAATGGAATGCCTCGACTGTAATATCTGTAGTGGAAGAATGGAGAAAAGAAGGATCTCCGACGGATGTGAATTATGAGAATTTCCCAAGTGGCTTCTTCAAGAAAGGATGTAGTAGTGCCGTATAAATACGTTACATCCCTTTCTGACTCACTCCTTGTACTCATTTTACTTAAGTTGGGAGGGAACCATTTCTTTCCCCAGCTCCTGACATGACGTGAGTAGGTAATTAGGAGATACAAAAGTGAAATGATACAACTTAATTCCCTTCTTTGTCGGAGTCAACAGTCAGTCACGCATCGCACAGCCACACAAATAATACATCCGACCACACGCTCTCACCTACAAACATTTTACGATTCATCTCAATTCTCTCTGCTGGTCCCTCATTTCTACGACTTTCTCTTTTACTTCAGTTCCTCCGTGTCACTTGACCTTTATAATGCTGAGCTTGTGTTCGGAGCCACGACCACGCTATACACTCGGGACACGGTCCCATCATCAAAACACAATTTCGTTAATAATATATCAATTGCTCTTAAAACGTTCTGTCCACGCCACAAAGAGTGAGAAGCCATTGTCATTTTATGTTCCTATCTTTAGTGGAAAGGATTCGTGTAGAGGGAATAATGCATAACTTAAGCAGTAAAGTATTAGGCACGATTCATATTATGCCAAACTTATCAAAGTAATAAGACAAATGTTTAAATAAAAGTAGTTATAATTAATATGTCCGGAGTAGAGGACAATACAATATTTATGATATTTTCTTTCTGGTATTGTTGTAGTGAAGTAAACCTATATTTCCGCATTTTCTACTTCGTCCATAGGCGTCGGAACCGGGGGGACAGGGGGGACAATGTCCCCCCTAGAATAAGGCCAGGAGGGACATGTCCCCATAAAAATGTTCCAGAAACCAAACTAAAATTACATAAGTACCAGAAAAGGCGATTTTTTTGTCAAAAAAGGTTAAAAATCCAAAAAATTTTCTCCCTCCGCGCGAATATGTTTTCGTTTTACCAATATTTTATTATCTTGGTGCCCCCCACCCTTTCTGAAGAGGCCATTTTGTCCCCCCTAGATAAATTACGTTCCGACGCCTATGACTTCGTCGCAAGTTTGAGTTGAGTAGTGCCAGTACTATCTGTAAATTGTAGATATGGAAAGAAAAAAATGAGTGTGCCCTAGAAAGAGTATTAGGGAGTAGTAGACAGTGTACAAAATTTACCACTTTTTAGGCTTTTTTACCATCACAGTGGTAAAAATGCACTTAATGGTATAAATGTATTTAATGCTAAAAATGGTAAATATTTGAGACTGATTAGACAGCTTAGTACAGATATTAGACTTCTTAACATATATAGGTTCTAAAACTTTATTTTCTATGAAACATTTCCAATTAGCCCCTTAATTAATTATCAAATTAATCAAGTAAATATTACTAAAACCAAGATTACATTTGGTATCGTCAAATTAAAATTGATTTGAAGGCAATTTAATTGCAAATAATTTCTCAATCGGCAAATAAGGGCTATTAATGACCACATTGGTTGAATCTAACTCTGATTGATGAAAACTTATCAATTAGTAACAACAATCATCAGCTGCTAAGCTATTTAATACTTTGGCACCGAATTTTATTCAAAATCTAAACACGAAATTTAAACGAAACAATTTTTACCATTTTTACCACTTATCACTACTTTTTAGGTGGTGGTATTAAACGTTAAATACCATTAAAAACCACTTACCACTGGTAAGTGGTATTTTGTACACTGGTAGTAGAGTACTAGAAGATCTGCATTAGTATTGCAGGTAATTGGCGGCTCTATTCTGTGCATTTACAATTACAACATTTACAATTTATTTTTATTCTACTAGCTATACCTATGAATTCTGACCGTGTGTGAGATAGAGTAAAGTTTTACAACCTTACCTGGAATTAACACTTTAAGGCTGCCTCCACGATACGTAACAAATTGGTAACTCGTTCCTTTTAAAATGGGGGCTTTTCATACTTTTTAAAACGTGGATAATACATTTGCCTGCCGAATTTTTGCAGAGCGGGAAGGAAGACACACATCACGAATTCAAGTGCATTTTCCGTTGTACGAAGATTTACAACAACGTTCCCGATTGATTGCCTGCAGAATTGTACACTCATTATATTTTAAGTACTACAATTCGAATTTTGGAATCCTCTCAAAATTCGAAAAGTGCATTGAGATTGAGGCTATTTCAGACACAAAACAGGAAGTGCATTAAGGCGATTTCTTATACAAAACAGAAAGTGCATTAAGGCTATTTCTTACACAAAACAGAAAGTGCATTAAGGCTATTTCTTACACAAAACAGAAAGTGCATTAAGGCTATTTCTTACACAAAACAGAAAGTGCATTAAGGCTATTTCTTACACAAAACAGAAAATGAATTAAGGGGGCGCGGTAGTGGTAGGCTTTCCATGTGTTTTCCTACTCAAGGAAATCATGGATAAGTCACCTAATTTTCAATCAATCTGGGGATAGTTAGTCTCAAAATTTAGACTGAAGACCCTGGAGGGTCACAAGTTTGAGACATGTTATGATTTTGACCTACAAAGGTCACAGTGGCCATTCTACCAAAAATATTTTTATTTTTTGGCGGGATAGGTTTATAATTTTTTTTAAAAATAACTAAAAGACTTTTTGAAGAAAACGGAAACTTGTGACCCTCCAGGACCCTGTACGAATATTAGGTAAAAAAATCAAGATTGAAAACCGAAGCGCTTTTGAGTTTTCTTTGATTTGTTAAAAAAAGCAAAATTTGAATGTTTTTGTACTCAACTCAATGTAAATCCATCGAGTGAGTTCATGCCGAATTCCGCTAGACACCTCGACGGATGGGTGCGCCCCCTTAAGGCTATTTCGTACAAAACAATAACTGTACTGAGGTTAAATGGTTCGTTATAAGAAGATAATCGTCCCCTAAGGAAAGATTTAGCCTCAATACACTTTTCGTTTTGTTCACGAAATAGCCTCAATGCATTTTTTGTTGGTGTACAAAATAGCTTCAATACATTTTTTGTTTGGTGTACAAAATAGTTTTAATGCATTTTTTGTTATGGCACGAAATAGCATTAATGAAGTGCACTAAGGCTATTTCGTGCACAAAACAAAAAGCACATTGTGGCTAAATCGTTCCTTAAGGAACGATATGAACTAATAAATTCTAATGCTTGTAAAAAGTTCATTGCGAAATCCAGTTCACATATTATATCTACAAAATGATTCTATCTATACTATATTATATTGAATCCCTACTAGACAGTGTTGAATCCGTATTAGATCATGTAGAATCAGTATTAGATCATGTAGAATCCGTATTAGACCATGTTGAATCCGTATTGGACAGTGTTGAATCCGTATTGGACAGTGTTGAATCCGTATTGGACAGTGTTGACTCCGTATTGGACAGTGTTGACTCCGTATTGGACAGTGTTGAATCCGTATTGGACAGTGTTGAATCCGTAATAGGCAGTGTTGAATCCTTAATAGACAGTGTTGAATCCGTAATAGACAGTGTTGAATCCGTAATAGATAGCGTTGAATCTGTATTAGAACACGTTGAAACCGTATTAGACCGGGTTGACTCCGTATTAGACCGTGTTGAATCCGTATTGGACAGTGTTGAATCCGTAATAGACAGTGTTGAATCTGTATTAGAACACGTTGAATCCCTACTAGATCATGTTGGATCCGGAGAAGAACATGTTGAACCTCTAATAGACTATGTTGATTCTTTATTAGACCATGACGAATCTCTATTAAACCATGACGAATCTCTATTAGACCATGTTGAATCCCTATTTGACCATGTTGAATCCCTTTCTGTCCATGTTGAAACCTTATTTGGCCATGTTGAAACCCTTTTTGGCCATGTTGAATCCTTTTTTGTCCATGTTGAATCTCCTATAGACCATGCTGAATCACTAATAAACCTGATATCACAATTAGACCATGTTGAATCACTAATAAACCTGATATCACAATTAGACCATGTTGAATCACAATTAAACCTGATATCACAATTAGACCATGTTGAATCACAATTAAACCTGATATCACAATTAGACCATGTTGAATCACAATTAAACCTGATATCACAATTAGACCATGTTGAATCACAATTAAACCTGATATCACAATTAGACCATGTTGAATCACAATTAAACCTGATATCACAATTAGACCATGTTGAATCACAATTAGACCTGATATCACAATTAGACCTTGTTGAATCTCAATTGAACCTGATATCCCAATTTGACCTTGTTGAGTCACAATTAAACCTTATATCCCAATTAGACCTTGTTGAATCTCAATTAAACCTTATATCCCAATTAAACCATGTTGAATCTCAATTAAATCTGATATCCTAATTAGATATTGTTGAATTACAATTAAACCTGATATCCCAATTAGACCATGCTGAATCTCAATTAAACCTCATAATATGACAATTGTATGTATGTTATATGGGGTGTCCTGCCTCACTACAAAGTTATAGTACTAGGCGCAGGCCTCAATTACGGGCTTATTGCCAACTCCCTCAACACTGGTATTGTTGTTAATTATTACCCGAGAAGCCAAAGCCTGTCATTTACGAGTCACTGTTGTGGGACTGTTATCGGAAGTCTACTAGCCCAACAAATACAGGTTATCCAAGCTACTCTACGTACACACTACACATATACGAGGTATCAATAGGACGGCCCTTTTAATTGCGGGTTCGTGCTCAACCTTTGTCTTAATTCCACATTTGCAATTCAAACACTCGGCTTTAAACAGCCCTCGTCCATTACACCCAGCCAAAGATACGAACTGGCAGTGGAAGCACACATTGAATAGTCAGACGACTGAGTGCTCCACTAAGCCAACGTGGCTGGGTAATATTATGACAATTAGATCATGTTGAATTCCTATAAAGAATGATAGAGCATGTGCCATGATTCTATCTTGACAATTTAAAAAAACATCAAAACTTTATGTTGACACAAAAGCAGTGAAATCGTATACCCGTTTAAAAACATAACTCCATATTGACACTTTTAAAAGGGCGTAAGAGTTGAAGACTACATGAAACTGATTTTTTTAGGGGGAATGTGGAATCACCCCCTAATTGTCAACACTAAATTCCCAACACATCAAAATGACTTTTTATCAACACCCTTTTCCTTTTTGTCAACACCACTTTTCCTGTTTTGTCAACACCACTTTTCCTGTTTTGTCAACAGAAATTTTTATCATTGCACTAGAAATTGTAGTTAGTGAATAAGTGAGTGAAACAAGCATAAGAATGTTACAGTATTTATAAGATAATAATTATTGAGTAAGTCATACAATAAACTAAATACGTGACAATCAAACTTTCCGTTTTCTTCTACTACGACTGCACTACATATGTCCTTTCCTGTACATGACCAGTACTTTTTTTCTGGTCGTTGAGTTCTTTAACTATAAATATAACCGTATCTGGCCAGTTGTTGGGTCACTTTATTCTTCGTTTTAGAAGTAAATAAATTACAAGGACAAGTAAATTTCGGAGTCTACGACTTATATTCTATTTCCTCTTGCATTTATTATCAGCAATCTAAATATCTGATAATGCATAAAATGGCAATCTACCCAGGCAGTAACTTAGATTAGGAGAGAAATGTTACAACAAAACACAATATCTTCAATGAACTGTTTAACTTAAACTGCCCACATTTATAAGGAGTACATCTCCTTATAACTTGTTGACAAAAAGAGTCTTTGTGTTGACAATAAGGTGTTGACAAAAAAAACCGTTAAAAATGTTGTCGACAAAAGAGGGTTGACAAAAGGGTGTTGACCATTAGGGATTCTTCCGGAATGGGTGTCATATGGAAACTGGAGAATATTCGAAGGAAATGAAAAAATATTTATAATTAAGAGGTTACACACATGTACATCGTTAATTGAAAAAAATTAATGCTTTAGTTCCTCTGTTGGGTTAACTTTATTTTGATTTTGTAAAAATTGAGTTTGAACAATTGGAACCCTGACGAAATCACGTGTTGCTGAACATCTATTAATTTTTTTACTGTTGACTGTTCAGTTTCAACATACCGTTTTACGCTCGGTGTCAACAATCAAGATGCGTAGTAAACTTGGATATGAAAAATCAGTGTACTTGACATTAGTCATATTTGAATCTTTAATTTTGCTTACGTGCAACCGAGCCCTAAAATAGTACCCTAATACCTAAAACCCTAATACCTTACGGGCTAAAAATTTAGTTAATCATAATTGTGCGTCCGAGACTAAAAGTTCTTCCTGACGACGTAAACAGAAATCGGAAATTTAAATCTTTCTGATGTAATTTGAAACGCAATTCTAGAAGTTCAATTTTTATGCATTGCATAACCCATATTGTTATCTGTCATTTATGTCCTGGATTTGTGTAGTAATGTTCCCACGATTGAATCGGAACTGAAATTAGACTTTCTGCCAGGGAAAGTAAGAGTTGGTAAAGTGAAGTTGTGGTGTAATTCCGAGTTTTAGAGTTCCGGCATTTGTGAAAGTTGTAATAGAAAAAAATATGATCCTTTGATATTTCTCGTAGCAGACAATGAGGACTAACCTGCAGTAAAAAGTGGAGTGCGTATTTGTGTTTACTTTGAAGTGTACACTTCAATCGCATTCGGTTCTGTTGGTTTGTGTGGCGAGGCAAGTTGTGGGGCACATCATTGTGTTCATTTATGAAGTTGACTAACGTTGAATTGATGTGACCGGAAAGTTTGGAATTTCCCTGTTTCCTTCAATTGGATTTCCCTGAAGTGCAAGACTCTTCCAGATCTAAACTAAAAATCTACATAACATGCATAAATATGGAAATGGAAATCAGCAACTTTAGAAAATGCGTTTTACTGGTAAATGACAGTTACCATTTTGCTTATACTTATACATAATAGCATTACATTACTAAATACAAGGAGTATATGAAATGAAACTCTACTATTCCACAAGTATCATGACTATAGTATAAACGTAAATTGACACATGTGTATTGAATAATTCCTTATGTTTGTATGTCATTTTGTTTGTGCGCATGCAGGCACGTATCCAGAAATTTGGTCAAGGGGGAAACTAAATGTGAGGCGAAATATTTTTCGATTTTTGGCCTTTTTTTGGAAGAAAACGTTTTTTTTTTCTCAGATTAAGGGAAGCGTTGCGCCCATCCCACCCCCTACTGGGTACATGCTTGTACATATGGCAAGCCA
Organism: Tomocerus qinae; assembly: GCA_020055645.1. Classification (NCBI taxonomy): domain Eukaryota; kingdom Metazoa; phylum Arthropoda; class Collembola; order Entomobryomorpha; family Tomoceridae; genus Tomocerus; species Tomocerus qinae. The sequence continues at coordinate 2,082,023 of CM034548.1, read as the reverse complement.
CAACGTTTCTAAAGAGAATGGTCTAATTTATCAATATTATTACTAGGCCACCGTACTGTTATTAAATTTCAAAATGTATAAGCATCACAGTTTGGTATAATTGCGAAATGTGCAAATGTCATCCAGATTAAAACTTATTTTAATGTCTATGTACTTGTTAATGACAAAGTACAATAGAATACTGAATTTAAATACACTGTTGTGGGACGTGGTAGTAGAAACTTCTTCCTTCAAGCATGTTCCGTGTCTTGTGTTATATATAAGTTTTAATTATTCAAAGCAATTTATCTGATTGTATAGTTTACTTTTTCTGGCTATTTGAAACTTCCTGTGAACGATAACTTTGGAACGATTTAAACTGCTCAAACAATTGAAAATTTGAACAGTCTAGCGCAAATTGAGCTAGATTGTACAAATTTGTACGATCTTTATTGTGCTTCTTGAACTTACATTCATTACACAAAATATAAATTTAATACATTGTAGACAGCATAACCAATTTAAGTATTTGGTAATTCGTATCTATCAATTATTCCATTAATTATCATTACTATAACAATAACGCTAAATAATACTCAAAATATTATATAGGCAAAAACACTATTGGTCTAAAATATATCTTACTAGCAGTATTATCTCCTATGACAGTGTTGGATTGGCAATTTTTTATTCATTTTTAACCCACGCACGTAGTTTTAGGCTACGTACAAAGTAACTATAGATATTCTGTAAAACACGTATTTCTTCGACCTCAAACAGAGTATGGAAGTTATTATAATTTAGATTACATAAATAAGTCCCTAACAAATCTCTACGCATTGGTTCATAAGGCAGACATTTACAAACAAAGTGGTACAGGTTTTCACATTCATTTTCGCTGTTACTGCAAATAGTACAGAGTTGATTGTAATCCAAATTATATCTTATGTTGTTAACAATAATTCGCGGTGCAAATCTATTAATATAACGTTATTCTATCACTTAGTGCTAGATTTATGTTAGTCACTACTATAATATAATCGTGTTGTTCGAGTTGCGAGGTGAAATTCGGTATGTATGTACCATCGTGTCCGTATTACAAAAGCTTCTTTCCCGTTTGCATCAAAATAAAACGTTAAACATTACTGCTATGCAGGGCAACTAAATAGATAATTCATAATAATGTACGGTGCACGCGTTCTGTGTGCAGTTCCTTTCTCACTTTCATCACAACTAAATGTGGTCTGTTCAGTGCTGTGAGATGTGATGGTGAGGTCTTTGTTTTCTTAGATGATTTCACGCATTTAATATTTTCGTATTTTCATTCACTTTTGTTTATTGATGACATTGTAAATGGGAAAACTGAAACTGCTGCTAAATTTTGTGTTTTTATATACCAACTGGTATTGCCACCCATCACCCTTTAACTTCATCATTGTTATCAACAAGGACTCACCGGTAAGTTGAATTTTGAAGGGTGAAGGGGTAATGGATCAAATTCAATTTCAAAAAATTGAAGGGAGCTTTACCTTCACATTAAAACTCCAAGCAGAAACTTGGGGAAAAGCGTCTCCGAACACATTTTATAATTTTGAATAAAAGTCGCCTCCGAAAATGCCCCCACCATGGCCAAGATCTACTTTCTCGGATCCAACCGGCAGCACTTATCTTTTTATAAATATCGTTATTTTATATATCAGCGCTTAGATCAGAAAAGAGGCCACAATATTGATGGGTGACTAACAATTTCGTTTGATATATATAGAAAATTAGACGATTCGCCTTTGCTCATCAATCATACAATTCGCTCCATATACTCACCAGCTTTATTTACAACAGGGCCTGGGTCCTGTGACCGGCTAGTATAATAACTGTCTAAAACATAGCTTACTTTTAAGTTTTAGTCTACAGGGCATTGTGCAATTGGCATTCGTCAAAACTGGAAACAATCTCAATTACGCAAATAACTTTAATGTTGGTAAATACTGGCATTAGCCAATATTATCCGCTTCTTGCATCCATGGTTTGTTTTGTCTGTTATCACTCAAGGTTGGTGTCAGTTGATTCAATTATGTCTACTCTACCATATAAAAATTTAGCTCCATATGTTAGGGAGGGATACTGATTAAGGCTCTGGCATGTTAAAATATTGCATCTGAAACGATATCACATTTTTTGACCCAATACTTGATACCTTTTGATTTGAAAATGAGTTGGGTGAGAAAAGCGAGTTCTGGTAGTGTTCCAGATGAAGATTTTGATTGGTAATGACCGGTTTATAAATCACTCTCAGACCTTATGACTGAATTAACTGGAGATGATGGAATAGAGATGACAATAGCGTACTATAATAGTGGAGTGATTAGGTGCAGGTGATAATAGTGGAATGTAAATAGTGATTAGGTGTATTAGGAGAAAGTACGACATGAATTGATTTGACATCTCAATAAACTCTTTAGAGGACTAATTCCGTGATTCAGTTGGAGACGCAGTCAAGCAAGAGTAGACAATGGGATATCACATGGAATAATGATGTGGACCATATAAATACTACAAAAGAGTCGGTTTCAGAAGACTGGCCTTTGGGACAGTTTACTGCAAGACGAGATTTAACAGTAAGCATGGGAGAAAGGGGGTGGGAGAAAGTTCCCTGTGTCCAACGAAGAGTGCCAAAGGGAAGTGGGAAATAAAAAGAACTATTCTTCATTATATTTTATGAGAGACTAACAATAAGTTCGTGTAGCGGTGCAGACTCGTGTGTATCCACATCTCCAAATGCTCTCCCATATACTTATTCATACGCTGCATTGCCATGCCATGCTCAATTCTCACTTGTTTCTTTTGTCTGACTTTTACTCGACTCTAATGGCAAGGAGAGCGTGTATCACGGTGAAAGCCACTAGGCAAAGAGCACTTACCAGAAGAAAGTAGTGAGAAGATTACGTCCCTCGCTATAGGTATGGATGGCTATGTCAGTCAGTCTTGTTGCAGACTTTTCCTCCATCAAAGTTGCAATGCAATGCCCCAACCTAACGCTCCTCCAAAAGCACGCTGTACATCTCTTATTACCACATTTTATATATAGTCACCGTAAAGGCTATATTTAGACTCCCTATCAGCTTTCTTCGATTTAGATGCTACATTTAGAAATCAACCAGACAATAGTCGAAACTAAAACAGACTCTGATGTTAGTTAAATATCAGCAATGCATTTTTTTAGTTTCCTGACATCAACTTGTACCATGGGCCGGAATTCCCTTAAAATATTGTTTTCAGACAATTTGATTATTCAATGCATACAGAGTGCACTGTTAGATTAGAATTATCGGATACACAGCACTCTATCCAGTTATTATAAACATGCTGTTTTGTACAAGTGGGTGCCTGGGCTAAGCTGTTCTGTATAACATTGTTCAGAGATGTTTGTTTGGTAGAGATGTTCAAGAGCAGCCCAGGAAATGGTCTTCTGTTACTTTTCGGGCCACATCTTTCTCTGGCCATGTATCGAACTGAATATCACATTCGCTAGTTCTCTTTGTTATGCGGCCCTTTTCAGGGAGCAGAGCACAGCAAATGAAAGGGAAATCTCTCGTTTTCATCTTTGTTAACATTTCCAAAACTATATTACAAAGATAGAAGCATGTTTACAGCGTACATACAACCACTTTCCACATTCATCAATAATGTCTGATTGTATGTTCCATTTGTCCCCATTATTAATCTGCCAAGAGTAACGCTAGAAATTGCTGAAATGTTGAGATCGTTATTTTGTTTTCACTTATCAGTAAGTGGCCGCACTTCGCAAAACAATGACAAATTCTATCCTGCATAAGTAATGATAACCAAAAATGATGAAAGAAAGAAATTTAGAAAATATCTACGGCAGACTTGTATTGTTGTGATATTTTTTTTTAAGTTTTAGAGTTCTAAACAACTCACAGAATTGTATTATGTTCATAGTGTTTCTGTCAGCATAACTCAAAACTGTTTTGCCGAACACTGGCCATTCTTAGTAGTTTATGAAACACTTCAAGTAGCCGTAACAGCAGTATGCTAAAATGTCACTTGAATCTGATCTCCAGAATAATGCAGCTTATTTATTTTATTTATTTTTCAGTTAATTTCAATACAAAATTAATCTCTCTTTATAATACTATAGATATAAAGTAAAGACAATCGCTGTCCTTAATGAGTATGTTCTTCTGATACATGTCAGCCTTGATGCCATTTCAACTTTTTATTGCTCAATAAGTACAACCCGCTCTGGGAGAAGGATCTAAAAGTGAGGAGTATTGATTGGAATTTTGAAATGAGACCAGTGCCATATTTTATAGACAAAATGTTTCCAACACGCAATCAGCTTATGTTTTCAAATACTTTGAACGTTTGGGGATCTTGGCCCCTAGTTGACCTTATTTGTGGGCCAATAAATGAAAAATGACGGAAAAATATTTCAACCAGTTTGGTCGTTTTTTGTAGCAGTCTTTTGTCTATTCAAATATCCTTTTAGCTGCCGAAAATGAAACGCCGACTGTGAGTCGCTGATAATTTTCAAATATGCCTTGACCAATTGATCACCAATGTTCAAGTTTGTTTCCATCGGATTTCTTAGCCAGTCCATGGTTTTCTTTTTTAGCGTTGCTCTGTAACATCTTTACCATTTTTAACAGTTTCAAAGGAATGTTATGGTGGTTAAGGTTCTAACATTACGCGAACAAAGTAAGCAACTTATTTTAAGTGAGTAAGACGTTCGGTTGCCACTGTAGCCACTTCGATAGGGCTTTGTAGACGTAAAAGAGCAGTTCTAAATAATAAGTCTCTCTGAATCTGAGCTGAACCCAACAACAGAAGTAGCTGAACAAGCTTATTTGCAACGGAGTAGTACGTAGTGGAGCGACCTGAGATGAGTTGTACTTTGTGTTGCAACGTGCAAGTGAATAGAGATAACATAAGCCCAGCTAATGATATGAATTGTTACGATAATACGAATAATGAATAACGTCGTAATAATAACACGTGCATGATCCCAATTTACTTCATCTGCCAACCAAGCAGCTTAAAAGGTAATGGAATCCTCTGGTAAGTACTGAGTTCACAGGTAAGCACTAAACATCCATAGCAACTTCATAACTTGAGGTTTATGGAAGTGCGCTTTTATGCTTATGGAAAGCCTGCACCTACTGTCTACTTGCTACTAATAGTCTGCAACTACACAGCAAGGAAGAATCCATGTCTACGTACCAAATACTAATGTACTTCAGGCAATTTCATCCCCTCCACAACTACTCCGCTAGATATGGACTACTCGACTAATATTTTCCCCTAAAACTGAACATGTTAACCCTTAAACTTTAGATTATGTCTTCAGGAGGGCTCCAAGATCCAAAAGATTCAAATCTCGAAGATCCTGATTTTTATGACTAGACATTGACAAGATGGTTTTGACAATGTTATCGACATGCAAAAAAATGTTTTTTGCAAATATCAAATTTCTGCCTGACCAAAAATATTCAATTTAAAAAATGTAGAAACAGAAGAGCTGCCTGCCACCACTGATTCGATGCAAATATGTGCTACTTGTTAAAGAAATATGGCAAGTTCCTATTTGATGGGGGTGATTTATTTGTGTTCTTTACAACATGGAAGCACGAAGTAGCCTTAATAGTCTATATTTACGCACGAGTACCTTCACACTGTAAAAGTTACTGCTCTATTACTTATACATAATATACACTGAACGGTTCTCCTATAACTCCTTTGTAAAGCAAAATGCTTTTTATGTCTTGGCCACTATAACATAACAGATAGAACTCTCCGATGCCTTTATTTCGACTTAGAAAATAGAAAATACCGTCAATCGTAAGCATAACTCTTGTATTTAGGCATAATATGTCTAGACGAATGAGACTCTCGCGTTCAATTTGTAGGTATAGGGATTGGTGCTTTAAAGTATGAATATTGTGTAACAGTCAGTTACATTAAGATTAGTTTTGTAACAAAATACGTAGCGGAAAGTAAGGTAATAATGTTTTATTGATTTTATGGTAACGTTCTAAGGTTACCGAAGATCAAAGCCTCAAACCAACTCCTTTACTTCTCTTAGCAATTCGAATCTTCTTCCTCTGAATAAAAAGCTGCGTTGTTTAATCCAGCATTTTTGTACAAGTTTGTTGAAACAACTAAAACAAAAAACTCGTGTTTCTCAACATTTTTACAGGGAACAAATTCAGGATTTCGTTTTTGCACTGGATTTGTTTTATTCGTGGAATAAAATGTTATTATAGTGAACTATTTATTTAGTAACACAAGTTATCAGTCCGTAACTGATTGAACTAAATTCACAGAAAGAATACCATGCTTGTGTAAAATGTGAGAAATGAGATTAGTAGCCTTTAGAGGGCCCCTATGTGCACCCCCATAGGCACCTACATAGTGACCTTTTACTCCCGTACTTAGTGTATGCGCTTACAAAATATTTCACCTTGTTTTCAAGAAGGCAAGCATGTTCCATTGCCTGACATTATGAAGGCACCTATACAAGAAATATGACTGATTTTCCTGTCGTCAAAACTATTCTGCTTTGGATAATGTAATATAAATATTAGAAGCCATTGTATTCACATAGACGGGTAGGAAATGTTTTCTATTTAATTTTTCCTTTTGTAGATGAAACCCATTTTCTTTTGTCAAGTTTCTTTTCTGCTCTCATAAACTTTTTCAGAGTTGCTGTTTAGAGAATGAATTCGTATGGGATTTGGGGATATTATAGGCTTATAACAGGGGTGCTTGTTTTATTTATCCCCAACTTTCTTTATGTAGCACATCTATACAAACAAAAACAGTACAACACAATGGATGTTAGAATTTACGACGAGAGAAAAAGTTATTGTACAGGTACACTGACATGTTAACTCAACCTCACACAAAAATATTCTTGCATAACTATTTTTTGCAAGTTGGGAGTAGAAGTATTATTACAATTGCTCTCAGATACAGTATGCCAAATTACCAGTTTACATTGCACGTTCTCTCGATAATCGATGCATAATAATAATAACGTGGTATTTAATCTATTACTGGCCATGGGTTTTTTTAAAATTTATAACGTGTTCGTTTTTGTCTGATTTGTGTGAGGAAATGAGTAATAACCATAAGAGAAAGAACAGGAACCGTTGCTTTTTAGTGGGGACATGCATAAGGAAAGGAAAGCAGCAATCTGTCGATGTGCATGACTAGTTCCACAAGAATTATACGAAGATGATTCACAATAATCGTCACGCAGTTTTTTCTTGTTTTCAAGAGTTAATTTAACTAAGTGTCATGTTCATCTGAACAACAAATCTTAAATGAAATAAAAACAATATATATGCCAAAACTTTATTGAATGATTATACACCGATTTTTATGTAATGTCAATAAAATAACCTATTCAGTTTTATTTTATAACTATTGGATTGGAAATTCAAACCATTTCTACGATACTTTCAAGATGCAAGGCATTGAAACAATCTCTTGTATGTTTCATGTAAATAGCTATACAAGCAATTCAATTTTATTTTACCTTCAATGCATTTCACTATAAAAGATAGCTCAACAACAAATCACAAAAGACAATTGAGGCGCATTTAATTAGTGCATAATATGAATATGAGCAACACCTATAATTAAATGTTGGATTTATAAATAAAAACAGAAATAATTTAAAAAACTGTCGCTAATGATAAATAATTTAATTGAAACATATTATATCCCCATTGTTTAAGTAATGCAATTAGTGCATGATGTTAAGCATTTTCTTCGCGTAGTTGTCTCATAATTGCAATGTGTGTCTAGAATTCATTGAGTAAATGAAGGATAATTTAGGCTTAGGTATAGCATGCTAGAACATAGAACATAATAATATTATTTCATTGCATGTGTAGTTTGGGGTTTCCTCAGAAGGGCATTAAAGAGTCGCAAGACGTCTAAATAAGTATGAGTGTGTACATTCATATTCATGAGGGTTATTATTTTCGCTTCTGAATCGGATGCTGCTGGTCGTTAGAGTTGCATATTCTTTCCATGATCCTATCAACAACTTTCCTTGAGACTAAGGTTAGGGTTTATGTCGTACTCCATTTAACTTGCTATGCTGGTTAGTGTTAACGGTAGACATAAATGAGAAAGAATCCTCCATTTTTCAGTATTATTAATATTTACATAGCACAATAAGTACCTGCCATAGTTACCTTACCACTGTAATAACAGTCGGCCATGTTGTTGTAGATTTTCTACGGATTTTCTCAACAAAATTGTGAAGATGCTTCTTTATAATACCCCATTTTGTCTGTCCTTTAACTCTAACTATACTTGAAAATACATGCACGTAATTTTATAGTCACTTTGGAATTGCCAAAATTCTGAAGCTATAAATGCTCACTGCAATGGCCAGCCAATACTTCCTATACCATAAAAATGCTCTGAAAATTTGGCATTCGTCTTTCTGTTGGGAAACAATACGGCATTAATTGCTTTCAATCAAAAAACATGTATCGGTGATGCTAGATTTTACCTGTTAAGTTTTAACTATCTTTGTGATTAGAACAAGTAACTCGGTTTGAATTAGGTTCCGCCTTTCCAGAATAGCTTACGTGCATGTGCATACGAATTTCAACTTTTTGGAATGATTAAAATCATGTCTTCAGAACAATTGCTGTTCATTTGAGATGGTGTAAATTCTTAATTTCCCATGATCTTATCCGCTTTATTGCATTAAGGACAGAGGAAATGTTCCAATTCGTGCTAAGAACAAAAATGGGAAGATGGCAAAAGTGTCTAGAGCCGGGAAATTAAGTTCAAGTGCCAGTAACAGAATTTTTCATACTCTTCCCACAAAAAAATGTTTACCCCTGGGAACCACAAATCACAATTATGGGAAAGTACATTCATAGAGAGCGAGTATGCAATTGGGTAGATAGGCATTCTAGAAATGGTGTCAGCGTTGTTGCTGCCGAGGCATCTAAAGGAAGAATGCTACAATATAGACCTGTATTATGAGTTGTAAAGCCCTCGTAAACCGTCGCCGTCAAAGTCTAAGTACTGCATCATTTCGGCTAATACTTATCTCTGTTGCAGTCATTTGAACGGTCAGTTGTGAAATAATACAGATGTACTTAGCGATGACGATAAGTAGATGTTGAGCTAGCTGCAATATTGAATGGACTGCTGGATGCCATGTGGCAATTGTTTCAAGTTTCCTCGTTCTATGGAGAATTAAGTTCTCACACTGTTTTAACACTTCATAAAAATGAATATCTCAAGCAGCGCTGAGTACACGAAACATTTTTTGCAGTCCCGCTGCTTTTTCTCATGGAATTCGTGTTTCCAGCAATATTCTATTTAAAGTTCCAGTGGGTTACCTCGTTTCATCTCCCGACCCAAGACTTTTACACTTACAATTTGTTATACTGGCAATATTATATACTTCATAACTGTAGTATCTTATCAGGCAAAAGACATCTGAAACAGTGTTTGACCAGCCACCGGCTAGTGGGTTTTAACCTGACCACTGGCTAAAATTAAAACCAATTTATTAGATATGTCAATTTCAAGGCATGAAAAAGGTTGCCTTTTTGCTAGCAAAAAGACAAAAAGCCACCTTTTTTGCCCTTTTGTGCTTTTTGCCTTTTTGGAGTAGTCACCGCCACCTGTGATACTTCATTAAAGCTAACTTTTGGAGACTGTCCCGTCCTACACATCCAAATATTCAGATAAATTGCAGATGCTAGTTAGATTTTTTGATTATTAAACTATTTATTACTAATATTACACAATTCAAAATGAAATATAATGTGTTTGTGACAACTGACAAACCGTATAATAAAAAATGAGCCAGGTCGAACATCTGCGTATTGTGTACAATATTATTATATGAGATATATCAACTCAACCAAAATATCCCGGATTTGACTGTTACTGGTTAGAACAGCTCTAGGTTCTTGTTTTTTTCCTCATGTTTGTTAAAATTGCGTATAATGTTAGTTTGTTGTTTTCGATTGTTTTATTGTCAAATGAATGACCGACTGAAGATTAAGATAATTAAGAATTGCTGTTTTTTAAAATCGTATTTCTTGTTCACATCCTTGGTTGTCAACATGTCAATTGCTAATTACCCCATTTAACAGCAAAAAGGCAAAAAGGTAGCTTTTTGCTGATTTTGCTAGGCAAAAAGGCAAGCAAAAAGGCAAAAAGGTAGCTTTTTGCCTTTTTCATGCCCTGGTCAATTTTAGCCGGCTAAAAGTTCTAAGGACTGGCTAAAATGTAAACGCAGGCTAAAATTAAACTGATGTGCAAGTCTTTACTTCCAACTTTATAAAATATGATTTTACTTCTTTGGCCCAAGGGCTTTTATAGATTTACTAGCGATTTTTCTAATCGCACGTTAGCAAAAGCAATTTTGTGACGATTTTGAATTGAACGGTGTAGTCCAGAAGTTTAGAATTTCTATTTATAGGCTTATATTAGTTTATATTAGATACAAGGTCTATAGCAAATATTGAAAGAATCTCCCTCGACTTTCATATGAAAGCAATTCCATTTTCGACCGAATTGGACTGAATTGGAATAAATTGAAACTAATTGGATTAAATTGGACTGAATTGGACCGAGTATATTGCAATAGAACTTAAGTGGACTTGCGGAAGCCATTAGGCACAATCACCCCAGGAATTTATTCAAGGAGGTGAATCAAAAGATGTTGTCTATACTTTGACTGCAATTTTTTGCCGTTTTTGAAAAGTCATATTTAATCCAGTTAAAATCATAAATATTAAATTTGCACTTCAAACTTTGAACCAGTTTAAATCTGTTCTATAATGTTTTTGATACCATTCATTACATGTCACACATAAATATCAACCAGATAAAGTTGTCATTTGTTGTACATTTCTGACAAAAGTTACCTAGCCCAAATTCGATTATGCAGTCGTTTCTTGCAGCCCGAATGGATTGCGAAAGCCACTACTATCAAAACGCATTAAAGTGCTATCTGGCATTGAAAATGTGTCAACCAAACTTGAGGATTAAGATATGGTGAATCGAGAAGTTCTACACACTCCTATGTTGCAAAAATAGCATTATAATACAGTATCGTAAATACAAGGACTCAAATACTACGCTTTGCACTCAGTGTACAGTTTTCTCCATGTACAAATTGAATTTTTCACTATTAAAATACGAATCATAATTATGTCGATTTAATAAACTTAATAATATTAATAAACAATAAAAGGAATTTTTCTTTTGGTGGGAAGTCAGTTTTAAATACTTTTCAGGCGACAAAATGAATAAATAATATTTTAGTTACTTCGTTTTTCAAAAATAATTTGCAAGAGCATAGGTGGGGACTGATAATGGCCAACGAGTTTTGGTATCTAGGCTTATTTCTACGATGTACTTTTGATCTAGGTAGTTTATATTTTACGGACGCAATAAATAGTAACGATCGTGCTTTTTACATTGGTTATAGTTATGGCCGACGGTGCAGAGTTTGTAAGTATTTGTGTCTTATGTAATTTTCCGTCGTGTAGAAGGCCTAAGAGATGGAAAAGAGCTTGGATACGTGACTTCCGTGATGTGAATATTAACAGATCATTACTGGAGCCATTTAAAATAAATATCTGCAACTCGAAAAACCAGGTTTTTGTTACAGCAGGGTAGTAGGCACGATAAATAAAAGGACCAAGTGTTCATTTCTGAGAAACACGGTTGTAGCCTGTATCCTTTTTATAAGGATGAAGTTGTTATTGTCAAGTTGCAGTAAATATTATGGAATTAGATTACAGTTATTCATGTTGCTATTCTGTGCGTGACTGCATCTCTCTTGCTGAGCATTCACTTTTTTCTCTGATCAGATCTGACACAAGTGACAGGAGTGGTGATGTTCACGCTTTTGAAAGCTTTCCATTCCTACTGATTTTGTTAATCAGCTACATAAACTTCTGCTTTGAAACTAGGGCGCCTTTACCATAAAGTGCACTGTCAAACAAACCACATAGCTATATGTATTTAGGTCGTATTTTTAATGATCAGTTTGCGTACAGGGCCGCAGTCAGAAGGGCCCGATGAATTATTATAAGTGAAAATGTTTTCCATTTTCGCGTGAAGCGCGTAAAATTCTTGGGTGTTAAGGCAAAAATTTCTTTATTTTATTCGATTTCGGAAGGGGCCAATTAAGGCCTGGCCTGGCACCTCTTGCTACGGCTCGGTTTTGCATTCTGGCTACTTTTTTTATCCCCTATACATATATTAGCAAAATCGGTTAAATGGAAGCAGCTGCCCAGGGCCTCCTGCTTTGAGGGGCTAAAGATAAAGAATGAAAGATAGAAAAAGATAAAGATTACAAAGCAAACGACTTAAAAATCGTCAAAATTCTATGGTAAGGATTTGCGTTTGTAAGAGAATTTGAAACGTACAGAATAATAACGATGTGCTGTTGGCTGTTATCCATTTATTCCACGCAAGCAACATTTACCCAATTTCCCAAAGTATTTGTCGTGAATGGTAGTCAATACAAGCTTTATACTATAGGGGAACTTAAGCCACATCGGAAACCGAATTTCTACCTACAATAATGAAATGAATGTCTATTATCAAGTATTCTTACTATCAATAGGTTCCTTGGCTTGAAAGGTTTTAGAATAACATTTTTAATTCAAATCAAAACTAACACTTCCATGCAACTTTTGTATATAATTTTTCGAGAAATGTAAAGTAACTACCTCACGAGTTACGCCACTTTCTCAAGATTACCCTTTTTGATTGTTTAGTATTAAAGTATAGCTTGAAACCAAATAAGAAAAATGACGGGATGGAAATGTACTATTTTTGTGACGAATATGTCCCTATCCTGTAAACAATGGGAAATGTATACACCAAGCTTTTGAGTCACTAATACAGAGGGCCATTGCACAAAGGGAGTTAATATGATTTTTTGATCTCGCAATACAGTAAGTAAATGGGAACTGAAGGTGTCCCTGCGCGTAATATTTTTAGATCAAAAAATCGGGGAAATAATTAGCTTACGAATGGCAATGGCTTTTTGTGCACAAGTTTCATATCTCAGAGGAGACTGGGAGGATTTGCCGCTGAGAGTAGACATATATATGGGTAGGATTATTTTAGTTTAGGGTAAGTTAGGCTTAGGCAAGTTAGAGGATTACGGCAAATTAACCCTCATCTATCTCAGTTATTTACTTTTTAGTTTCCACATTAACATAGAAAGGTATCGTGGAAATTTTTAAACATTGGAAACAAGGTGGTTGGAACATTCCGCTGGAATGTACCTGATTGCCCTTAGGGCCATGTGATGGCATTTATGGTAAGTTTGACACATCCTCTCCAGTAAACTCGCATTCACTCGGCTGGCTAAATAATATGTATAACGTTTCACGTTGTATAGCAGACATAAAGATGTTCAATATTGTACCAAGGAACAAATGGGAAAATGTAAACGCTCGTGTTCCATTTCCAAGAAAACCGTAAAATAAGAAGCAAGCAAGAATTTTATTTATTCATGCTGAGACGCACACTATAGTTATACATATTCTCTATGCAACATGCAATATGCAATGCATGCACAGCATAGTATGTAAGAAAAATGACACTATGAAAGTAAGTGTGTCAGTGTCATGCTGTCACTGCTCTTGACTACTATCCTTGAACAGTATTCATGGAGCTAGTTCCCGCGTTTAAAACTACATCCTCACACGGGGAAATGTGAAGGCGTGATAAGAAATCGAGCCAATCTCGTAACCAATAGGAGCCCTCTTGTATTATTATTTCAGTCCTCTGTTGTATTAGAAATACATTGGATCATATGTTTCATTACAATAGACCTCCCACGTTCATTTGCTCGACTCGAGTTTTCGTTGAAGTTAAGCCTATTGTAATGCAATATATAATCCATTGTCTTTCTAATACAACAGAGGACTTGTGAAAATAATAATAAAATGTGACCTTGTTTGAATAACTTACGTTGCCTGCATTGTTTCGTCCATTGTGCGCAGCTGCATTACGAAAATTGGAATCTAAAACTACAATGTCATAATGATCTGCAATAGAGTTAGGTTAAACTAAACATAATACAACACAACGAATGTGCATCGAACCAATGTTTTGAACTAAACGACTCTATTGTCGACCTGTGACATAAAAATTACCATCCGTCAAAACCTAAAGAGGGATTCGTAGCATAGGCAAAGACATGAAGCTTTATCCCGCCGGTATATCTATAGCATAATACGTAGGTGCATCTCGGTATTTCATATTTGCATTGCGGACATAAAGGAAAAGTAAGTGAACTTAGTAGTACATAGTAATACTGCACAGCATACGTAATATGGTTAGCGTACTTAACTTTATAGCTAGTACCTTCCAAGAAGTACAGATTTTTCGACAATTTTCCATTCCTTGTATTGTAATGGTTGCTGTTGCTGGATTACTGTACCATTACAGGGACATTTCTTCCCATTCTGCAACTGTAGCTCTTAAGAATCCATTTCACTTGGTACTTGATAATCCGTCGACTTTCTTGGTCTATAGTTACAAGTTGCTTTCTGCTCCGACTTGTGAACAGAAGATAGCCTACCAGACAGTCCCACCTACCTAGTTATATTGTGTGTAATACTAGCCTTCTAACCTACACGTACTACGTCTACGTAGCGAAACTCCTTGGGCGCATAATTCTGACTTGCCGCACTTAGATCACTGCACAGAGAGGAGTGACGAGATTGCTAGACATGACAGTGAAGAGCTCCAGGACAGCAGCTTTCAATCTTGTTCCGATTTACATTGACTTGACTTGCTGACATGACGTTATTCCATCCATTGAAGATGAATCAATACAGAGCGCTATTTGCAGATAGATTTCTCTATTCCCTATTCATACATATATATAATTGTTCGGCGACTTGAGTCAGACTACAATATTTCCTATCCATGTTACATAGCTAAACTTGTCTCACTCTTGTCACATTTTAGCTAGTCAGACGCTTAGCATTGCCATTTGCTTTAAGTGAATGGCTCCTTTTCCATTCAGACTTGCAGTACAAGAATCTATCGTAGCCACGCAGTTTGAAAAATGCAAAGCAACAAAACAAGGTCACCCACATCTCATTCTTCAAGACTTTTCTACTTCTTTTAGCGTCTCAATGTTTTTCCCTGGCCCTAAAAGGTTTTCTCCTCCACTTTAAGTGGATTCCATCCTGATTGAGACACACCTTTTTCATATGACTGTTTCAGTCGAATATTTACTTATTACTTGGAAGGGTGGATACTTATATTTCGAGTGAAATTCGAGTCGAGTGTATAACAAGCAACTTGGAAATTCCAATTCCAATCTTAGCCATGCAGAAAATATACTCCCGTTAGTATGGGTTCTAAATGTACGTTTTTATTAACCTTCATACACCTGTAAAATATTATCTGCATCATGGAGTAGCTTTATACTTATCATAGCATTGCTTCCATTTAAAGGCCTTTGCTGGGCTGTGATTGTCATTCTTTATAGCAACTAGAAATAAGCCCGTCCTACGGACGGGGAACAAAATACAATACTTATTGAATCAACGTAATAATAGTGTACCAATTATACATCATTTTAACCAAATAGCCAAATAGCGAAGTAAATGTTTGAAGTCCTTTCGTCAGCGCCTGATTTTCATAATCATTAATATTATATGGATATAGCTTATAATTTTAAATCATTCCGCCATTTTAAATAACCCCGTCATTTTAACCAACCTCTTTATTTTAAAAATTTCCGTTATTTTAATTAACCTCGTTATTTTAATCAACCCCGTTTTTTAATCAACCCCGTTATTTTAATTAACTAAACCATTTTAATCGTCCTTGTTATTTAGTTTTAATCTATCCCGTCACCTTAATTAAACGTGTTATTTTAATTACCCCTTATATGTTAATTGGTCCAATTATTTTATTTTAAATCATGAATGATTTGACAGATATTCAAATATGAAAATTGAAGAACTAATAAATCTATTTCGTTTTCACCTCATATTTATTGATACTACTGTTCGTTTCTCGCAGCCACAAAGAAACAGGTGTAGGTGTAGCTAAAGATGAAGAGAAACAGCACATGTGACACCTACGTGCGACCATGGCCATGGTCGCACTTCCAGTGTGTAGTCACTGTAGACCTTAAACACGGAGAAACACGAATGGATAATTGGATTTTCTAAATTCATTTTAAAATCGTAGAATCAAAATATCAAAAATACGCTACTTGTGGACCTCAGTATTGGTTCTTAGAAGCTTCACAAAGAATTTGATAGTGATTGGTTGAAAACTGTGGGAGAAGATAGGTTTTGAAATCTGAGTTTTTCCCTATCCCTCCCATGTTAAAATTTAAATTTCAAATAATCAGAAAACGATTTCTTTGAAACCGATCGTTATGAAAATGACCATTTAAGGTTCTGACTATGAGATGAACATCCAGTAAAAATTTGACAGTCGTAAGTCCGCGGTCTCGCCAGCACGGGCCCACTAGACCTTTTGTTGTCATTATCATAGTCGCAGGGCCCTGCTGGCACCCTCCCCCCACGAAATCGAAGAAAAGTAAGGAATTATTTTTCCTTAAAACTCAAAAACCCTTTTCTTTCCTTTTTAATTTGTCACCCCCCCCCCGTCTGAAATTGGTCATTAGTCATTATCAGCTTTGATGGTATCTATAAATAAAATGGCATCGAGACATAAACAAAATAAACGTTTTGGAAATTTTTTTAATCAGCCTGTCTAAGGATCAGCTAATTTTCCTAAAAACTTTCATTATTGGTTACAAGTGTTTCAAAATTTGTTTCTGACGACGTGGTGCAAAAAACTAACAAAAACAAAATGGAAACCTAACATTAACAACCAATAGTGCTGTACAGACTATTAAAATATAGCTGAATAATAAAATAACTAGAAATTCTGTTCGTTCATGGTTGTCTTTCAAAAAATATGTCGCACAAAAATAATTAGTCAGTCATAGAAATGACATGTATTCTCTCTTTGATCACATAATATAAACAACCCTGATGTGGAAGTCTTAGCTTTCTAAAATGTCGTTTGTAAGCATTTCATTTGTTGCTGGTAGAAAACAATTTTTAAAAAATTCAAAAATTTACTGATAGTAATTTCCTTATTTATCCTTTTTCATTTCTTATTTTTTCCTATTTTCTTTCTTATTTTTCCTATTAACTTCCTATTTTGTACTAAATTTTAGGCATTTGGATTCTAAGCTTTTTCCACCAGCGTTTGTTGGCAACTACACATTTATAAGTAAGAATATATCCGGTACTCTAATTGTCATTGCTTACCTACTTAGTAGCCAATTCTGCCTTAAAACCTACACTATATACAAACCAATAACTAACTGATTTGTTGAACTCAATAAATCCATCCAACTTCATTCTAACAATCGTCACAAAACTATCTTAAAAATCTAAGACAAAATAATGGCTTGACGCTATGATGAATTGGCAGAATTGGCTATGGCATAACGTGATTCTGCAGGTTTGAATAACGAATAGCAAAATTTTAGTTGCAAGCCAAACTGAACTCAAAAGTATTTTCTTTATTGTGATTCCCTTACCGACTTGGCGCTTGATCTAGGTCTAGGCTTATTAGCAGTGCAGAAAGCTAGCCAAAACTCTGCCTCGTTGCGATAGTCTTTAAGGAGATCTGCCTTGTTATAAGAACATGAGCCTTTGTGAACAGTGTTCAATTTAGCTGGCATTTTTCATTATTTCAGCCGGCCCAAAAGGTTATATATAGTGTCCGAAATTTAAATGTATTTTTGAATGCCAAAAGGGTCTTAGCCAGGGACTAGGCCATTTTAGCCACTAGCATTTAACTATTAGCCAGTGCAGTGACCACTTAGCTGAACACTGATTGTGAATTTTTCTGGCTTTGCGGAAATAAAAGAGGAGGGAAGAGAGAAATGTGTCCACACACTTTAGCACGACATGTTGTTGGAAGAGGATTATTTTTTCATCTTGTCTGTAAAATGTAGTTTGCAGTTTGCATTTTAGGTATAGCATTAGCGGGATGAAGTGAGATGAATATAGTGGGGCATGGAGTCTGACAATGCATTGGGTGAATAAGGATGAATAGGAAAGCGGATGGTCTTAGATGGGGAAAGGAATCCCAGATCTGTGATTGGTGATTCTGCACGAGTGCCGTGCTTTCTTCTTTATTCCTTTTTGGTCGTTTGTAGAACGTTCAGCTGTTTAATACTGAAGAGAGTGACGTGACGTGACAACGTCCATTTGTTACTTTGAATAATTTATAGTCTTCGGCTTCCCTCAGTTACGATGACTTTTATTAAGAAAAACTTCCAGGCTCTATTAACATTGTGATTGTAAAGTAGAGTAAGTACTATTGTATTGCATCATTTTTTCCGTCTGCAGAGTAGTTAGTAGACAGTGCTACAGACTCTTCTTATCTGCCACACCAATCTCATCCTGACAGAGACAAACAGCGCCTGCCGTTAAAAGTAGAACTAGGGAAAAAATACGTTCATCACAATTATAATAACCAACTAATGATCGCTAAAATTGCATCGGTGCAGCAGTAAATCTTGCTTTCACGTTTATCCCATTTTATGGAAACTATTTCAGAGAATGGCTCAAAACATTCGGGTAAACTAAATACATGACATCACTCATGACAAAGGAAGCCATTGAAATGAACACTTTGGTGGAAAGTGAAGTTTGAAACTCTTTTCTAAATATTGCGGATCTAAAATAGGTACCTACTATGACTAATATATACCTAATGGGCACAGATATAGTTTTAGGAAGGCTTACACCACTATAAACATCTTTTATTGAGTGCCTAGTAAACAAATTAAATTCCACGCGAACACATAAAAATGAATATTGCCCTTACGTTGCAACGAGACTTTAGACTGGCACCGAATCGCAGAATTTCAATCTTAACAAAATAAAAAGGTTTCACGACATAGCGCGATGGTCTCTGCTAGGAGTTGACATTGTGCATTGACATTGGAGGTCGCGGCAGTGTTAGCTACATTTTTCTAAAGTTAACAATGTACGTATGCTACAGTTATACTCCAGAGATGATATTCGGGTTCTTCTGCATGAAATCGAACCTAGGGTACAGAGAGTAGCGTTGTGGTGAAAGCGGCGAAAGTGTTGAAAGTTGAGATGATATTAAATTGCCTGTTCTTTTAGGCACAAAGTGCCTCTTGAAATCCGTAGGGAGATGCTTAATCTATGAGGCAGATACTGTATTGTATAACCGCTCTTAAATTCCAACTACCAGATTACCCTGGAAAATCAGTAACTTGACCCAGCCCAAGTGAAGGATATGGATAAGTGTACCCGAAATTAAAAGTTGTGAAAGCAATAGAGCAACCAAACCAAGGCCGACTTGCATATGTCTACACTAGATACGCATACAGTCCATATGCGTATCTAGTGTAGACATTATGTAGACCTCACAGTTCTTACCTTGAAGTCCAAAGTGCATTACGGAGGAAGCAGCAAAGTGGCAAGACAAATTCGCATCTAAGATTTCGGTGAAAAGATGCTCTAATGAAATGTCGAATGGCATAAAGATTATTAAGGCTAGTCGACTTCCACCACTGAATTTATCTGGTCAGGGTTTTCTTGCTGCAACGTCAAATCTGTCAATGTCCGAAGTTATAATAATGCATGCACCTGATGCTTATAATATGACCAAGGGTCTGGACTGGTCCTAAACATCGAAACTTTTCATTCCAAATTTTGATTAGCGAGATGCACCAGCCTTAATCATATAACTATAATTTTAAGCTGTAGGTAGTAGCTGTTTGTACCTTACGTGTAACAATTTGCTACGGATTGGAATATCGATATATAGTAGAGTTGGACAATATAAGTATAGCTCTACTCCATGCACACCACAACTGCATAAATACTAATAAATTTTTACCCAAAAAGGACAAAACACAATGCGAGGTCGAAATTAGCTTGATGTATCAGAAAACCAAGTTTTCCATTTTAGCACTTAGTTAAAATTATTTAAGTTATAGCATAAATAATTTATAATTCTTGAGAATAATATTTCTAAACTTTGAAATGGCCAAGGTTAAGAAAACCACAGTTGTCTTCATTAAAAGGACTGTATTTTATTTGAAGATTGTGTAAATGGTGTTGGTGAAATATACACAAATGAAAAATTAGTGAGGGTATTTTCTTAATTGAAATTGATGATGATGTAAGACAATCCTTCAATAGTGATAGAAAAGAAAGTGAAGCAAATTTTGTGCTTTTGCTATTTTTATCGAACTAGTGATCACATTGATATGCAACAGTTCGGCGCCGTTCATGATATAACTTTCATGAATCTGCAAATAAGGTTCATTATTACCATCGTTTTATCATGTCTCTAGACTTTATTAGTTCTCAGCAGGTTATATGAATGTAGAAGGTTTCTTTTCTCTTTGATTATATTGATCGGCGTTTCAAGTATACTTGTGATTAAAATGGACAACGTTTAAGCCGCTCTCAATTCTCTGCCTAGAGGTAATATCCATTAACAACGTCATTAAAACCAGGGGAATATACCTATTTTCACTATTTAATTTGCTCCATTTAATATTTCATTAAAGCCATTTCAGTTCCAATTACAAAATATTGTTATCCCTCTCAGAAGAACAAAAACTTGACAATTCAATCGATCCGTTAAAAATAATTCTCGGAAAACTCAAACTGTGTGGTAGTTTCATTTTTATTAAGTTTTATTTGGGGATAGACCCCAAATATGAAAACAATACTAACTTACTTAAAAACCATTTCCATCATTCATAATTTGATTACTTTTATTGCTACAAATTTAGATTGCCTTTTAATTGATTCTAATCTGATCAACTTTAACCTAAACGAATATACAGTCTCAGTCTATATTCTAATTCGTCAACAGATATTCATTCTACAGTTCCATTATAATAGCTACCTACCTACTCGAATACCTGAATGTGTGATGTAAACCAGAGATGGAATGTTTCTATATATAATCGATTCCGTAGCCACACCAAAATGATATTAATTGCATTACTTCATAATAGGCCTGTATCCAAGAATTTGACTAAGTAATGGGGTAGGGGCAAACAATATTGTCAATAACATGGTATTTTCTGCCTGCTGTACTAGTTCCTCAATTTACCTATGACTAAATCACGCCATGGAAGATGAAAATAAATAAAAAATTATTTCCTCTGTCTAAATACGGAATTAAATTTTGCCAAGTTTTTGTACCAAGTCTTAATTTTTTAGACAGAGAGAATCTATAATAGAATAGACGGTTTAGATATTTATTTATGTTCACTTGAGGGTTTCGGTGTTGTCTGCCAAAAGCTGTCTTGAGAAATATTGAAAATGGGAAAGTGTACATAATTGAAACATAAGATGTAGGTTGTAGAAAAGTGTCCCACCCTCTCCAGATGACGGGCCATCCAACCCCACCCAATCCGCCGAATGGAAGATGTAGCAAAACCACACCAGCCCATCACCAACGTGCAAAATAATTCAACATCCCTTCCAGTTAATGAAAACATCCGGAGGGGAGGAACAATTTTTCAACCAGCCCACCAAAACACCCGGAAGGGAAAGTGGATGGGATGTGAATTTGTGAAATGGATAGAATGCTTTCACCTATGAATTGAAGACCTGGCAGTTGGAAATAAACGGTAGAAGAAATTAAGAGGTAGTATTTTGTGTACCCGCCTGAGAGATTGTGGGGAGTCAAAAATAAATGGGCAGAAGGTGAGGTCAAGGAAATACAAGTATAATGTGTGGAAATAAAGGGAATGTGTAGAGATGTACGTGAATGGAGATTTCCTGCTTTTGGGGAAAGGATATTTTGAGGGAAATGAGTGAGTGAGTGATTTGTGTGGGCAGGCATTTTGTGACTGCTGTAAAGGTTGGGGCTGATGTGAGGATGGAATGAATATTATAGAGCTGAAGCCATTGAAGCCAAACTAATCCTGAGTTAAGGCTAAGTATAGGTTCAGTTGGATTGGCTTGAGTTTACCTATTTTCTTTAATGGGAAGTGAAACCAGAAAAGGGAAAGGCAGGAGAAGAAAACATTAATTTCGCTCTCTTGATCTCCACTCGGCCAAAACACTTTGTCCCCGAGATATGGTGCGTTGCCTTCGGCCAATGGACGGTGGGGATGCCTAATAACTAACTACGTACTCACTCTCTCACAAATGTAATGCTTCTTTCCTTGTCCCACTTTTTTGTTTGCTTTCTGTTTTTTGTGTCGGCAAAGAAACTTATTTCTTTTATATCTGTGAATGAACCTCGCATTAGAAAGGAGCTGACTGACTCAGACGTGCGGGTCCAGATTTTTTACTTTACTTACTCTTCCCGACTCTCGCCATTTCCATTTTTAAGAGAAAGGTGCATCCAGCAAGTGTTTTCTTTCAATTCCGTCCTAGGTTAATTCCAACTTGCTTTCACCGTCCCAAATTCATTTTTGCTCAGCAGGTAAAATTACTCAGGAATAATTTTAGTTCAACTGCGCTTCGCTTGATTAGACATTCCCTTTAGGCTTAATTACGCTGTAGCCATTCTCGTTGATTAACTATTCCATTTGTGATTTTACATTCCAGTCATCTGTAGAAACGCATCCACAAAGAGTTACAAAGTATGAAGTGCCTTCATTCCAGGACTATTGCTGCTCTATCAGAATATTGTTTAATACATTGACTAACGATGTTGAGTGCTGGAAAATTTTATGACACCTTCTTTTCACTTTAGATATAAAGTATAGGATTCCAGCTCATGTAAATAGATACTATATAAATACAATACAAGCTTTATCGAATTATCTACCGACATAAAGCATTATGCTGCCCTATTAGTAACTACGGCTATAGTAAAAACGAATATTCCCAAACGAATATAAATTTTTCATGAAGAGACCTTGTAATTCCTTCTATCGTTTGTTATCGACAGGTACTGTTATCAGACACTCCAGTTGAATTCATATTAAGCTATGATGCCAAATAATCGTAAGAATGCAGTAATCGAATTTCCGTCTTGAAAATGAAGATAAGTTTTGGTGGAAAAACCCCAGGAGTATTTAATTGAGCGAAGTTTAGCTGAAATTCTCCGAGTTTCATTCGTTTTCTCTCTTTTGTTGAATGCAGGCTGTGCCAATAGAAGGGAGTTACTTAATGGAATCCAGAGACTCTTTTTGTACAGATCTGAAGAGCCAGCAAAGAACGAAAAAGAGATAATCTTTTCCACCTGTAAATAGCAGAAGTCCTTAGGCAGCAATGCACCAGTGTATTTTAGTGTAGTATAAAAGTGACTGTTGTTCGGTAAATGTGCGTCTCTTTGGACAAATTGTAACATCCAGTGAATGTCGGTCTGTATTGTGTGACATTTCCATCTGAGATTTACGAGACTCGATTTAGAGCAGTGAAAAAGCCTTATCCCTAAATACACACGCTCCCAGAAGTACCGTTCCTCAATTAAAAGTTGTACTAATGCCATTGAATTGCATGAGACTATGAATTTGTATACACAGGATTTAATGCCATCCCTAAATAAAATTAAGATCAGGCAATAATGCTTGTGCACTGCACTTGATGCAGCACTAATCACACCACCAATTCAAAACACTTTCGGCAATAAATCAAAACAATTTCCATCCAGACCTCTAAAAAGTTATATTATTGCTTTTTTACTTCAAAAAAGAAGCCAAATTATGACCACGCCAGACAAGGGTTACCAGGGGCCTATTACACTATTATTTTGCACTTTGTGTTTTGCAGTTTTCAAAATGTTTGTCTAGGGACTGAGCGAAATGGGATAAATTCTGGAAGCGCAACTGGCCTCGAAAATTAAATTTTAATTTGCACTATGAATCGGTTTACATAACCTCAAGAGGTTTTCCCTTTGAGGTATAGAAATTGTAAAGTGCGTAAAAAGTGAGTGTGCAAATTGCAAAGCAACGGTGTAGTAATAGGTCCCAGATATAGTTAAATGGCAAGTATTGGCCCAAATACATAAAACACTTAAGGCTGACTCGACGGTGCGCAGAACACTAATAACTCATTCCCCATGGGGAATAAAAGTTTGGATATTTTTTAAAACATTTATCCCCAAAAGTCTCTGCACTTTTCAAAATTAAGTAGATGTTGGAGTGGGAGAAATGCATGAGAATTTGACGAACTCGTCTCGTTTTCTGTTGTATAAAAAAGTAGAAGACATACAGTCATAATAAACCCTCAGGAATTTTGTGCTCTATTTTTTCAGGTACTACATTTTGAAATCGGTTGCCCCTAATTAGATTTATCAATGTTTTCCGTTTTTCCTATACCTTTCCTTATGGTTACGCTAAATTGTGCCAATTTTTATTACGGGGATGAAGGGCGCCAGTTTAGTTAAGTTTATTTACTCGTTGATACAATTATTGTTTACGAATTTAATAATTAGGGCACATTCTACTAACTGGGTTTGTTTATCATCAAGCACCCCCTTATAAAATTACTCATTGCTGTTCGTTGCTAAGCAACCGTAATATCGAGGCAGCTTAAAGTATTTTGAATTAATTAAAATATACATCCTTAAATTATTGTTTCGCTACTTTTAGCCCATGCAATGCATAACTTTTTCCTTTCAGTGAAAATGATACGTTATGCGGGCGGAACACTACATTCACATGCCGTGCAACGGAGGGTTTATGCCTGCTAGTGTTATGCGTTGTGTATGGAAGACACTTTAGTTCCTATTCCTAATATAGACTGAATAAGGTTTCCATCCCTTAGTTCATTCCTCCTATTTGCTAGATGCGATTACTTCAAGAATGTCAATACTCACTCAACAATTCAGATAAATTAATTCATTAACTTGAAACACAATTATTACAGCACCATTTTATGGCGAACTAACCAACTCCTGCAGCTAACATTCCTGCTAATCAGGCTATTCTCAGGTTTCAGTCTACACGACTAGGTTCTTCTCACCAGTCTCGTTCTCCCAAGACTGCTAAGCACGGACCGCTCCGCAATGACTCTCTCCTGATGTAGATTAGCTCCTTTCATAACCTTTCTGACGTCGGTTGCAGTCATTGTCATTGTAGGATATAATGTAAAGTAGTCTCTGAATATATGCTATCTACGTACATTATAACCGAATATTCTTCTATAGAATTATCAATTATTTCAATATATCATGACTAATCCTGAAAGTAAAACTAAAAGGTATGGAAAAAGGGAAAGAATTAGCCCTCAACTAATAACCTAAGCCAATAATTCATACTTGTATGATAATAAAATTATTTTGACTCAGGAAATCAAGATACCCAAAATCATTAAAGGACTATATATTAACTCTGCATAACACAATAAACCTGATATTATGATTTGGGTCATCGCTGAATCAGATAGATAATAAAAAGAGGCAAATTTTAATCCCCAGCACACATCTTAAAAATCCTCAATTTTGATTTGGTTTGTACCAATTTTTACCTGGAAGGAAGTCGTCTTTGAGATATCTCGTCAATGGGACAAGAAACCCTGAAAGAATTCTTCGCAAATGCATTATTATGCAAAGAACGAACTCGGTGAGATAGTCTAATAGGCATATCATCCGGAACCGAGAAGTATAAATATGGCACAAAGAGCTCCTCGCGCGGATCAAACAAAGTTCATGCAAATGGAAAAACCGTCCAATAGGGTTATTTCCTTTATGTACAAAGAGAAGTCATTGAATTGAAATTGGACATATTACTCGTTAACTAATTCCAGCGTCGAAACAATGACGACTGTGTCTTACTTATTACACTGTTCTCCTCCTTATAGACATGCAAATCTGGAATTGTATTATAGTTTCAGCTTGACAAGAACTCTTTTGTATTAAAAAGACAATGGATCATATGTTACATTACAATAGGCTTAACTTCTACGAAAACTCGAGTCGAGCAAATGAACGTGGGAGGTCCATTGAAATGCAACATATGATCCATTGTCTTTCTAATATTAAAGAGTACTTGTCAAGCTGAAACTGTAATAGCTAAAATCCGTCAGACCGATTATATTGTTGTGAAGCATTTTGCATCCAGTTCACAAATCAATTTAAATTGTCACTGAAATGAAGAGCAGTGTAGACCATTGTGACGTCCATTTTCTGTCAAACTCTAGAACTTAAATGCTGCGACATTAATTTTAATTTTTCAGTTTTAGCCGGGCCAATTGTTAACATCGTTGTTGATAGTTCAAAACGTGCACCATATTTACAGTTTTAAAAGTATATTTTACCCCCTTTTTATTTTTGACCACGTTGGCCCTCCATTTTCAGCCACTCGCAGAATCATTAAAATATTGTTGACTGGTGGGAAATAACTACTATTCTCTGCCTGCAACATCTTTGGCAGTTGTTTCCCATAAAAGAGCATTCAGCAAAGCAAATGAAGCAGATCACCTTTCGTCCTTTCCTTGCTCCACCCCACTTAATGTCAACTGTTTACCACTCCATGAATCGGTGCACCGCAACTGAACATTCTTGCTAACTGCATCATCTCTCTGCTAGTCGTAAAAGTTCCCCTTTCAATATTTAAAACAGTCTCTAGTCAGAGTTTCTCGTGCATCACTAACAAACTCCTGCAGTCAGGATATGAGAAATACGTTGGATTTAATTCCAAGATGTAAATAAACCGAGTCACACACGCCGAAGCTCAGGATATTCTTGTGTATGGGGATTTTTATATGATTTGCGGGTACCCAAACTTTCCATTTTCCCCGGTGTCGCAGAAAATGGTGGTAAAGTGGCGAAAAGTGAGAAACTTTGTGGAGTTTCTGGA
Organism: Tomocerus qinae; assembly: GCA_020055645.1. Classification (NCBI taxonomy): domain Eukaryota; kingdom Metazoa; phylum Arthropoda; class Collembola; order Entomobryomorpha; family Tomoceridae; genus Tomocerus; species Tomocerus qinae. The sequence continues at coordinate 2,055,184 of CM034548.1, read as the reverse complement.
TGTGTAGGCTCAGGAGAAGCGATACACATATCAAAGTTGGTTTCTCTGATGTGGAGCAATGGTTCTCAAAGCCCGATCTGAAAAGTGTATAAGGATTTGCTTCCGCTTCTCTCTTCATAATCCTAGATTTCAATTATGTAGAATTTGAGGAGAATGTGGAGGCGGAAGGAATTGGAGTAACAAGGCTGGCTGGATCTCGGACGGAGTGGGGCAGGGAAGAGAGTGCATACTGATGCGATGATCATGCCATTAAATCTCTGTGTAGTTAGCATTCGCACAAAATTTCTTAGAGAGTAGGGCTAGAGGAAAACACTTAGGAAAATGGCATAGGCAGAGAAATCGCCAAATCAAGGTTTATAATCTGGAGGCATTATGATAATGGTTATGTTTATAGTCGTACAATGGAATTTCTTGGTGGGAGCAGCGGGACTCCATTCCAATAATAGGCCATAGAATATTCATTATGCCAAGGAACATCGGACAGATAATTATTAATAACAGCAGAGTTTAGTGTTACCATTGCTTACTCTATTAAAATTTAGGAGGCTACAACTATTTTACTAAACAAATGCTGGCCTATAACAGTTAAAACACCATAGATCAATTACTACTGCGCTGGGCTATTAATAATATTATTAAGCAGATAAGACCATCCAAAATCCAAATAAGATAATGGCCTATAAATAACTTCAACCACAAGGTACAAATGAAAAATGTAAAACATGATTTATATTAATTGCCTTTTTTACTCCCAACAGTTATAGTTTCATAATACCATTACAATTATTAGTACATATCTGTAGGATTTAGTGTACTTTTGAAGAGTGCGTTCTTATTTTGCATCCACAGCGGGTATTATTGCAATTAGGGATTACTAACATGCGGTTTATCCATCAATAGGTCTTTCGTAACGCTGCTTTGTGAGCTCCCCACAAACATCTAAGATAAAACAAGGGTAACTAGCGAAGTACCCCCTTAGTACTTGGCCCTTGGACTACACGGCAACAAAGCCATCCCTACTAGAAAAACGGCCGCCAACCAGAAGATGGGGTACGGAAATGGGACAGTGGGCTATGGAATATCTGGAACATTTTACAAGAAAGGCATACCGAAGGACCAGGAAAACAAGCTGTTGAATATGCACAGAGATGGGCATGCTAATGCAGGTAACTAAGTACCCGTTTTTAATCTCCCTAGACTCTTTATGGTGACCCTTTTGATTTCGCCAAGTTTTGGATATGATAGAGAATTCAGAGCCATTATGCAGACGTTGTGCAATCATGTTCTTTTGGAGACAGACATTTACCCATGCAAGCATGTATGTATATTTAGGTTTGGTCGTTTTAACCAAATTGCAGTAATGCGCGTATGCATGTACTACCGATCCCTTAAAATGCCTGGAAAAGGGGTCAATTCTCCGCAAATTCAAAAAAAATACCCTGACCTTTGGCTTCAAAACCTGAAAATGAGGATTCAATTCCAGTCTTATAGATTTGTTATTCTAATGATATGACGATAATAATTTGGATTTAAGTAACTAATTAATTAAATATCTATTCAATTCTAAACAGTTTTCTAATTGCGTCTTCTTAGTAAACTCAATGATCTCTTTATCAATTTTTTGATTGTCGCCAAACAACTGATGGGTTTCACACAATTTATAAACACAGTTTATTCTATCTTTACTCTACATAAACATAATCTTTTAAACATAAAGTGGGACATGCGCATGGAATACTTTCACCATTCTTGAATAAAGGTTTGTATATTTGTCCGTAATATTTTGTAATTAATGAGTAAGGGTAATATTTTGTAATTAATGAGTAAGGGTAATATTTTGTAATTAATGAGTAAGGGTAATATTTTGTAATTAATGAGTAAGGGTAATATTTTGTAATTAATGAGTAAGGGTAATATTTTGTAATTAATGAGCAAGGGTAATATTTAGTAATTAATGAGTAAGGGTAATATTTTGTAATTAATGAGTAAGGGTAATATTTTGTAATTAATGAGCAAGAACTAGACTATCAGTACTGAGTCCAATCAACGGTCTATGAAATTCGGGTCAATGCGCAGTCGCTAGAAATTTACTGATTTCAACATTTTCTAGCACACTTTGTGTGCTAGGATTCAACTAGTTCTAATATATAACCACAGACTGATATAAAGCAATAAATTTATCTACCTACTATCTATCTACATATCTATCTATGTCTGGTAGGAAAGCTTAAGGAACCTGCACATATTACGTAACGCAAAACCCACTCCTCCATGTCTAACGCAAGTGCTGATTGCAACACTTTTGATTACCTTCTCTTCTCATCAATTGCACACATACTATATGCATGTTCCCTAAAAGCAAAATGCGCAAGCCCAATTCCTCTGAACCAATGGAATGAGTCATTACATATTATTATAACATCAAAACAATAAGAAGATTGAATGGTGAGTGGTGATTGAATGGAAATGATTAGCGAAAGGGGACATTGAAATTTCGTAATGATCGTAATGTGCGTATTAAATAGCATTTCAAAACTTCTAATCCAAATATAGGTTTCCCACAATTGGTGACCGGTCAAATTAACATGATCTGGTATTGAAATGATTCCAATACCTGTCTGTGTTCTTCTGGAATTGTGGGAAACATCTATTGGTTCTGCTATATAGACAACTGTGGGAACTTATTTTAACATTCTTTTGTTGAGTTGGGTTTAATTTTTTACTACCTTCTTGATTATTTTGTGCCGTTGCCACACCTTTTTTTATAATTAAATAACTGTACTGGGAGCCACTATTTATTCTTTAAAAATTTTGCCAACCACTGTAGAAAATAAAAGTATATTAATTTAAATATACTTTGTATTTACAAAGTTAACCCAATAACCTAAGGAAGGAATCTGTTCGAAATTGTTTTATTACTATGTTGGGTAGCCTGCCGAATTTCTCTTGAGTGCTAGGCTTGCCCCTTAGCTGGGTTCACTAGTTTGAAATAAACTTAAGTTTTAACTATCTTTTTGAGTTTAATTTATTGTATAACATGTTCGAATTGGATTTACGCCGTTGCATACACTAGATCCAATTTGATTTTAGGCAATTCTTTCCATCTATTTACTTTCAATATCCCTTTGTGGAAAGTTCGGTTTGTTTCCCATGGCGTCTTCCCAATTTTGTCCATCGAATGTCTCAATAGTTACAGATTGGGGCTGAGGGCTATCCAGACAATGCGGCATAACAGCCACGGAGTTCGGGTTAGAGCGAGGATTATAGAAACTTTGAACTCCGCATTTGGAACAAAATCTATGTTGAGCTCGTCCTGTATTGAAAGTGTAGGTCGTCAATGCATCTTCGCCTTGTAGTAATTTGAAAGAGGAGGACGGAACGATAAAATGACGATTTTGCTTTTTGTGGCATACGGAACAGTTACAATCAATGACTGTAAGATGTGCTGGTGCCCACACTTCGTATTTAATCGACCCACAGTGACAGCCTCCAACATACTTCACATTCGCCATATCGCCCCTGGCCAAATTAATATTATTTTCATCAGAATTTATCACAAATGGTAAAGTAAAGAGCTACACCTAAATGCTAAATATTAATTTGTTTGTCTAAGTCTAAGCTAGGATTGGATTACTAGGAATCAAATAGGAATATAATGAAATAGGAAATGAATACCTGCAACACAAGGAATTAATGTATAAATACGAAATGTCAACCAGAAAATGATTACCTAACTATGACAGCCAGTAACTCCAATTGCAATTATTTAAGTTCACACTCACAGATCTTTTGAAAAGCAATAAAGGTTAGCGTTCGCAACTTAATGGATACTCTCCGACAACTTAAACACGAATAACTGAGTGGAGTGATGTTCTTGTGGTTCGTGTCATTAAATTGTTAGACCGGTTTTTAACCAGATTTTTGTTCGATCTGGTTCGATGGTTTCTGTTCAGCCTACTTATACTTACTTTAAATCATGTTGGACTGACAACAAGTCGTTATCTCCTAATTATACTACACAGTATTCATAATTTCTAATCTAATCTTTTTCTCTATGCACTCACAAATACAATATCAGTATTTACTGACCGAGAGTCATTTATTACGAATACCAACAACTTAATCCTAATACTGCCTACTACATATTCATTATGCATCACTGTTGCTAGTATAACGAATGACATTTTCATTAATTACAACGTATTTATTACAAAATACACAGAGAACAATAACAAACATGTAGACTAGAAATATGTATCCGGAAAATTCGTACAATATGTAGAAATTGTATAAAGCAAGGATGTACTGAGGGGGTGTTTACGGGCTGGAGCCCCCATCCCCAAAATCCAAAGAAAAATTTTTTTTTCTCACAATAGCAAAAATTACGCCTTACTTTAAATTCATTTTGTTAAAAAATGCTAAAACTTTTCGCTCTATGACCTGTAAAAATCATTAAAATATCTATAATAATAATGCCCTCCACACTCAGTTCTCTATACATGCTTGGTATAAAGCACCTGGGAGTGTGGAGAATTCGTGTATGCATAGAGTTATCGTGTCTGGACATTTTTACTATTAAGTTGACAATTAGTTAAATAGCCTGGCCAACAAGTCTTGTTGGAATATGATACAGATAAAGTCAAGGCTGCTGCGGTGTTGACAGCAGATGCAGATAATTAAGTTACGTAAGAAAAAAGAATACTGTGAATTAGACACTAGACATCTATATACTTACGTTTTTTATCCGCATATATAGCGGATGAATTTGGTTTTATATCAATTCTGCATCGACCTCGGCTGTCGACCTTCTACCTACATCAGTGCCATTATTACAAATAACTGATAAACAGGCAATGCAATATCATTATTTGTTATGAAAAACTACGATCGGTTTTGAGACTTGTGTGTATTTTGGTGTTACTTGAAGTAACTTTTATTTAAAGTTAGAGATGTGTTCAGTACAAAGGTAGAATGAAAACTCAGTGGTGATTCAATGCTTTACATTGTATTTAAATAGTACACACATAGATGCATAATATGCATTACTTAACACAAACTGTGGGAAATAGAAAAATTAGGGGACACAGCTGTACCCTTATGTTAACTCAAACATTTCATGCATCATTTACTAATAGCGACTACTTCTCTAAGATTATTTCTAGCCAAGGGCCATTAATATTAAGTACGTACCCTTAAACATAAAGGGCATTACTAATCCTGGGAAAGTCATAGAACAAGTGTTTTCTAGATTATTCCTTCTAACATTATTATATAGTGCAAAATGTACGTTTTAACGGCGCAAGGAAAAAGTTTCTTATTTTAAAGACTAGTAGACCATGATATAACTTATTATAAAACAAAAATTTGAGATATTTTGGTTGGATATAAACTAGTGTGCCTTTACGTTTCCGAAAATCCTATGACTATGACTACTGTGACAGTAAATATGGATAAACCTCCGTTTTTTGTCAATGAAATAAAAACACGAATGAAAATGCTACAAATTGTACTTATCTGTATTAGGAAAGAGAAAAACAATACAAAATGTATTGTTAAAAGGTGTCTGTATTTTTGTCCCTGTAGTTTCAGAAAAAACGCTAACATCGAAAGCGAACCTTTTCCAGGCAAATAATCGGAAGTGTTATAATATACGAAACAACGGATGAATATACTATAACATACTATAATGTTATGCCTGTCTAAATGGTCTTGATGTAAATTCAAAGTGTATCCCTCCCTAGTAGATATAGCATAATAGGTATAGTAGAATTTCCCTTGTTTACGTGTACGGGAGTTGTAGATGCAGTAATTGGAGTGTTGGATGACAAATTTGCATTTTGTATTTGCAGGTATTTATGTTGCAGTGGTATTGGCGGTGTACCTTGTTCTGCTTACAATCCTGCTTTGTCGCTACTCGAAACGACCTTCGACCGAGTCTTCATCCACAAGTGAAACAAACGCTGCCTCCGGTTTCTTGAGCTTCACGGCTACCAAAATGGGTTGCGGAAGGAGAGGAATATTTTGTTATCTCTGGCGAAGACGCTGTTTCTGTTCCTGTTGTTGTCCATCCAGTCGAACGGAGGAGACAGCCCAGGAAATAACCGACTACCCTCTCAGCATCACTCACACAAAAAACGAAACTCATGACAAGCCTACCTGTGTTTAATATTCCAGTCATTCAGAAACTTGTCTTGTTCTACTTCTTAACCCCAAAATGTGACCATTAATTAATCATAATATATACAACTTATATTCTCACCGACATGATAACCGTTCATAATAAAGATCGAAATAGATATCTGTATTTATAAACTAAGTCACCCCCGAGACATCGAAAAACATCATTTTTATTATTTACATCCTGAATTACAACTAAATAGGAAGAATAGGGCCACCAAATGTCACACAACTTGCGATATCAATAATCTGATTGCAATTGCCAGATCTAATTTATTGAAATGGAGATTGGGGCCCCATAAATGCTCATATTAAAAATGGGAAACATGTTTTAGCGAAGACAGCGAACAAGGGAAATACATTGTGGCTAATTACTTTTATTAAGAGTTGGATTTAGCTGCTGTTTGACTTCCGCTATTATGCTTCTTTTGTTTAATCGGTGAACTCTTGATAGATACATGAAAACTGGAAAATGTCCCATCTTGACATCCAAAAAGGCATGTTTGTTTTTGTTCGCAAACCTTTTATTTCCGTCAATATTGGCCATTTCGTGCCACTTGTACCGTTGCTTGCGATATTTTTGTGATAACATCTTATGATCTTATATTTGACTAGAAGCAGTTGTAGCCTGTTTTCTCAAAAAATCTGTCTTATTCAAAATCTTGAATATCTGTAGAGTCGATTTCCAAGTATACAGGTAGTCAACATCTGCGTTGTTTTAATAATTTATTTAATGAGATTAAGATTCGCTTAATCGGAGTGATTGATTAAAAATGGTGATTAATGAAACCAAAAGAGTTGACAAGATACACAAGAAGTCATTTGATTGGACAGCACGAGAAGGCGGAGAAGCTGTTCACTGGGAAATATTGTAAAAACAAAAGTGTACCTGTACCACATACAACTGTTGTAACTAATTTTACAATTAATGTCTTCAATAATAATAATGTACCCCAACGCATACCTTCATGTGCTAAATTTAGTATATGGAGGTATGCGTTGGGGTACATTATTGAAAACATTAATTGCAAATTCGCAATAGACGTTTCTCACAATTCCAGAATAACACAGGCAGGTACTGTAGTCATTTCAATACCTATTCATGTTAATTTAGTGACCGGTCACCAATTGTGGGAAACCTCTATTGAAATGTTTGTTCATTAATTATTTAAGATGTTCTTGATGTAAATTCAAATCAAAAGTAAAGTGTATCACTTGTAGAATTGTCATCCAACATTATCTATAATATTATTAGAATTTCAATTGTTTACGTTTACGGGATTTGTAGATGTAGTAATTAGAGTGTTGATTAGAGTGTTGACTTTGCATTTACAGGTATTTATAAGTAGTTATGTTGCAGTGGTATTGGCGGTATACCTTATTCTTACAAGATTACAATTTTTCTTGCTATTTCATTAAATAACATGGCATACATCACATCGTATGAAATTCAGAATTTTCTCCCCGTTAAAATGTTTCTTAATATTTAATGGTCCAATTAATTAATCTTACAATTTAATATGCAAACAATTTTTATTGTGATTTATTCTGCACAAATATTAACATGATGAGATCAACATCTTTTACACGATTTATATAAGTATTATGTATAAGTATAGGAATACAATTCTTATCTGGTAGGTGTACGGATATGAAGATGCACAACAAAGAGGGATTCCTTACAATACTTTGGATAACTTAGACGAATGCCAAGAATTGAAATACATAATTTTTAAATTATTTATCAGTTACCAGCCAGTGACCTTTAACATACGGTCTGGGCTGCTGCACAACGTCAGCCGAATTTAACACATTTGATACTAAACAGCTTCCTTTTTTCGGTTCTTTTCTCTGTCAATATCGCTATGTAATTTATTTCTAAACACGGACACTATTTTACGTCTTTCTGTAGTATTTTAGATCTTTTAAACGTGTTTTAGACAAGGAAAAACTTCCGATTCCGACAGAATAGGATGATGTTATACTCATTGAATAAATTGACTGGTTAATTTACACTGAACTTGGCTACCCGTTGTGCAATTTACTTAACTATATATATCTACCAGGGAGAATAGACAAATGAAGTCGCATAATAAAAATACATACAACATTCAAAAACATTGGTAATTGCTTTCGGTCTTGAAAAAGGAAGGCTGCACTTATACAATTGTTAATTTTGACACGCAGAGGTTTCAATGTATTCAGTTTCTACTCGAAATTACTACATAATATTTAGCACCTGAAGTTACTTTCAAGTACGTGTATAGTTGAAAGTGAAATTCGCAAGTGGATAAATACTGCAAAGACTACTTGTAGATAATATCTTCTTTGGAATCAATAAAATGGACCAATGTCACACTACAATTTAGTTCTTCGATAAGTAAATAGTAATTGTACTTTACTCATCAATTACTAATTTGGTAACTAACTCATTCTGGATTTGGTATAAGTATTAAAGCAATATTGTATTGATTACGCGTACTAATATTACTACTGGCGTAACTGGAAATAAATGTTGTTAGCTGTCAGTATCAATTGTAACACATTGGCCCACATTAACGACCAATTTAGATCATTAAAAGAATTAAAATGTACCAAACTCATTAAATTTTAGGCTCAGCATTTCGTCGTAGTATAAACAAGTTTTGCTGAGGGTATCACATGGATTTCCTGACATTTCGATAATGACTTTTGACCTTTCGATGATTTTGCAAACTTCAAATTAGTTGTTTACAGAAAAGAGTATCTAAATAGAAAAATTGCGAATACAATTACTGACCGATGAGTTTTCTGAAATTAATATTTGCATATTCTGTGAAAACAAATTACATTATAAAACGTTTAGAGTAACTTAATTATAGTGCATCGTCAATACATAATTATATTGTCAACGTTTCTTATGCTTATTTTATAAATATTTAATCAAAGCAGTAACAATAATTGAGTTCTAACCAAAAGACAATATTTGATGAATCAGATCTAGGAGATGTCCATGTAAGTATACTATTTGATATATATTTTGATTCACTCACTCTTCATAACATATAAATGTGTTTGAAAGGTCGTTTTAGTAAGTTCCATCTCAACAGTAGTAAATAAAAATTATTAGCGTAATTCGAAAAGTTGGCAAAATTAATTGACAGTTGTAATGAAAAGTAAGAAAATGATGATAAAATGCTTTAGATAGGAAATTGTGTTGCAATTGAAAACGTGCTAAATCGTATTTCATAAATATCATTTGGCACAGTTATTTTTGTAGTGGAAATTGTTTTCTTCGGTAAATATTTAGTTTTTCAGCGACAATGAAAATGTAACTCTGAGGAAAGCAACTTTAAGTTTCATCGGACACCTAATAAAAATATATTATCATTACTTAACTTTCTCACTACCTTTCTTCTCTGTCAAACTTTGTTAAATAAAGCAAATGTGTGTAATATCTCAGGCACACACAGAACCGTTTCTTAAAAGTAAATAATATTTACATACAGATAGTAATTGGGGTGAGACAACGACTGACCTTCATTTCTCCATACCAAATTACACTTACTACGATAAGGATTACAAATATAACAGTGAATAACATAAACACTTTAGTGCGAGGAATCTTAATTAGTTAAGCTATGGACTTGGTTGAATATTTTGTTAACAGACAGTTTCTTTATAATATTATTATGTTTATTGTAATAAATTTCTCTATATCCTGCATGACGGAAGGTTATACAAAGTAAGGTATGCACACGAAGTGTCTCATCAAAAAGAAAGAGTTTGAGATTACAAGTTCCCTCATGGACAATATATTTATGGCATCAGATTCTAGAATTCATACATAATCAGACAAAATAACTAAAATAGCTAATGTGTATACTTTGACTTTGCAGATAAAATAAAACAACACTATTTATTATCATTTGATCTGAAGTAGCATCACAGTAACGGTTAACTTTCTTCTCCATGTTGAATTTCTGGATTTCACAGACATTTTCTTGGTGTTGTGTGTAAGTAGTTCACAATTTTGTCAAAAATTGTTTCGGGAACAACTTAGTAGCTGCGCCCTGCCTTTGGTTCTGACTCTAAGTAGATTGGCGTCACATTCGCTGGTTTGTATCTCCTGAAATTAAAAACAAGAGTTGATTATACCTTTATATTTCCATAAAGTATTAAATGTAATGTATGTTTCAACATTATATCTGTCAATTCTGTCAAGTCACTACTCATCCAGAACTTTGATCAAGGTGCAGAGGAGCTAAGAATTGTGAGGCTTGCGAGCCCCACAACCACAATCACAAATTATTAAAATGTTTTACCCCGTATGTTATGTAATACACACATTCCCCGCCTACAAAGGGATCTCGACCGATCCTCTTAACAATGGCAGCTTTCCATGAAATAATTTTGACTTAGTAACTTGCTAAGAATATTTAGAAACGCCTAGCCTTGTTGTCATAACAAGAATACTCAACCAATGTCAACAAAATGAGTAGTCCATGGCTCCGATTTATTCGCTTATCTTTAAACGGAAACGAATCAAAATTTTAAAGAAAATGAATAGCACAAACAATGATTATCGAACCCCAACAACCACGCATGCATGTAAAATCAGCAACTAGTGATTTTCATTGGCTGCTCTTTCCATCTATCATCTATATCATGCTTCCATTAATTCAAATTAGTGTATCTATATACTTATAATCTCAATGACTATTTATTCGAAACTTGTGACTGGATATGTGTAGTGCATATAGAGTGAACTAGAATTTCTTAGTTTATAGTAGGGATGAGAATAGTTTACATCGTACTTTTTAGAAAACCTATAAGAGTCTTTTAGGAGTAATTGCCTCTTAGGAGTCGGGCCCGGACAGCTAGTTCCTAACCTCTGATCAGATCCGTGTGGAGCAGAGTGCATAGTTTAATAACTGTGTATAGACACTTAATCAACGAGGGCGAAGGGGACATTTCAAGTGAAATTGGCTAAACTCTTGTTCACAAGGAAGCCATCCACGGGGAAGTTTAGAGATAAATTGAAATAGACTCAGAGCGTTAGGAACTTATCTCAACCACTTTATTCAATTATAATTAAATAGGGAATAGACTGATGAAATTTCTCGTTGAGCGATATAAAGTCAGAGACGTGTACGCAGGGAATTCGAATACGTATTGACATCACATAAGGACTTTGGTATATCTATGATTATCATCCGTCCCTGGAATATTGCGTACTAAGAATGTTGATGGGGAATCGCAAGAAATTCCTTTTACAATCATTCTCTCTTTTTAATGCCCACCATTGAACGAAATCTTCTCTGCGCTCACTTTTAGCACAGTATCAGTGACGAAAGGAGATCTGCATGGAAGATCGAAATTGAAATCATTCCATGTTGATAGCATTTCCACTTGATTGGGCACTGGGAGTTAATTGCATTCTTGTGGGCAAATCAAATTTGGTTCTTGATTTACTTAATTCAATTAGTGTAGTAGATAAAGTAGTTTACTTACGAATATGGAGAGAATGGAACACCAACGATGAGGAGTTGTTGTCGGTGCATATGAATTCTCCACATTCCTTGATGATAACCTCTGGCATCCAAATCCCAAATTTTAAAGCACTAAAGAATAAAAATACATCTCATCATATTATACTACAGATCAATAATATGAAGTATTTGTAAATAAGACGGCATTGAACAAGAGTAATTACTTAAACTGAGACAAACACCTAAACAATTTTAGATATTCTAATGCAATGGGGACATTCACGGCATAAAGGACAATACTCTACTCCCCTATATGGAATTGTCGTTTCAGAAATGATTGAAGACAAATGAATTATTAAACTTCGTAAACACGTTGTTTTGTTGGATGAAACGCTTATAGGTCGGTAGATACGGAGAAAATGTTGAGCTGTATGTACGAAACGATTGTAGAGAAGGAATAACATGCAGGAATAATAATGCCTAACAAGTTGCGCGGAGGAAATGCATGAGGATTCAGATGATATATCGGAGATAAATACTCGCAGTAGATGTGGAGTAGGATGTAGTTGGGACTGGGAGGTAGGAATATAAAAATGGAAGATAACAATGCGATGATAGGGAATGGGAATTGGAGCAAAAGAAAGGAATTGTGTAGCTAACAATACGTTAAGTACGGGCGTCTGGAGACTTTAAAATAACGGTAAGTGGAATTTGAGTGCGAAAAAGTAAATCTATCTGTCAATGTAAATCTGAATAAGGAAAAGAGCTTTGGGAGTGGATATCTGGCACTAGTTTATTTATGGCCTGACTGTGTCGGTCGGGCAGACGGCGCTCCCCGTCCCCATTGCCCGCCCGAAGTCTCCTCCGAGTCTTCCTTGGCTATCTAATGAAGTGGATGTGCGTGAACGGTGCACGGAGACACACATTTGTATAAGGTCTTGCCTCTCTGCATAATAATCAAGTAATTGCTCCTTACCTTAGCAACTTGAAGCCAGGTCTTGAAATCTCTCGGGTCGTCCATTTTGATGTACATCACATATATTTCCATTTCCTCCTGTCAAAAGCAAAGAAGAGAAAGCGAATGACATTTTGCAACTTTAGTTTCAATTCTTGTCGACTGTGACATGACAGGGAAAGGGCAGAGCAAACCGCAGTCGGAGAACATGCACATGGAAATCGGATAAATTGGGCTGCGGACAAATAGTGTGGAGCAGATCTTTCTTTCTGACTATTCGAGCCCTGGCTAAGGGAGTAGGGAACAAATTCATGCAGAATGTGCACTGCATAAACTATAAGTTCTGCAGTTTGGTATGTATGTACCTTTGACTCGGGGACGAAATTGGATTCGCAGGGGGATTTACTGTGGTCCAGCACTGTCGCCTCCTTCAAGCGTTTCCGGAGCAACTTTTCATAATTCTCCAGTTTCATGCTGAGGACAGTTGATTGACGAGAGGAGCAGCCGGGAGTGTCAGATATCCAATTGAGTGGGCAAACGCGGAATCCGTCCATCGAGAAAGAGAGGCAATGACAAACACATTTAATATCACTTATTTATACCTCTTCTACCTCCCCTACTATCAACCCTCTTCACAATCTCACACACTTTGATAGAACACAAAAAGCAACTTTAATCAGCACTAAATTAAGGACTTCGTTTAAATTATAAAAGAAATTAAATGGTAAGTGCGAATAAATGAAGTTCCACTTAATGAAATGATTTTGAGGAAAGTGCTACATTTAGTCCACGGACAGATGCAATAGTTTTGAATCGCAGTAGCAGCAGTAAAGTGTGTTCAGAGTTAATGGTAAGATTTGATTAAAGTACTACGTTGGTAACTTAGTTATTTTTACTACTTGCTGGGTTGGATGGGAAAGCAAGAGAGTGTAAAATGTTACCTTTCGACATGGGAGAGACGGACTCCTGGCGAAGTGTTGAACGATCTCTTTTTGAAGTAGACATCCTGGAAATAGGAATTCATATTGAGGCCGGATGCCCCGAAATGATATGTCCTCGACACATCAGGAATGATACACTCTCTTCCCTTGCGAATGTCTGGCAGTCTCATCCACATGTCCCAGTCCCACATCTACAAATGAAAAATTGATATGCAAGGAATTCAGAGACAAAACAGCTTTCATCCATCCAAAGTCTCTCATCCTACGACTACAGAACTCCCAATTCGGATACAAACGCTATTCTTTATTCACTCTGTCTGATAATCATGAAGTTGCATTAGAACTAGGGAATACTTCACTTGGCCTGTGAGAAAAACTGAGCTGCTCAAGAAACTGAGTGAGGTGAGTCAGCGACTGGCGGTAAAATACGTAACTCTTAATTCCTTTTGGGATTCCGGGATCCCAAGGCAAACCTAACCAAAACTTTCACGAAAAATACATGCATATTGCATCACTTTGTATAAGAAGCATCTCAAGTACATGCCGTAGTACATACTACTCTAGGCTTTCGTTAATTTCGCATCCACAAAAAACTCATTCATCCATACATTATTTATTCTCTATTTTAAAAAAGGCATCATTATAGGACAATATAATTAAAAATGTTGGGAGACAGGAAATTGGGCAGGAGGCGAACTGGAGTTCCACGTTGAATTCATTACCTCATGCCAAAGTGAAACCCTAATGGAGACAGCATGAAAGTGAAGATTTCCTCGACCACGGAAAGTAGGCTACGTACACAATTCACACATTTTGGAAGAGCTTATAGTCTATGACCCGTACTGCAAACTTTGTCCTATACGTTCTGAGAGCTCTACAAGGTGTCCAAAATAGGACTATCTACAACTTCGTGGGAATATATTTCCTAATCAATTTTGACTTTCTGGGCCACCTCCCAATTTCTTAATAAATAAATTCATGCCCCACGTGCAGATAATAATTATAATACTACCACCTGTGAATATACCTACTTTGCCCAATGCTTTGTGTGGATAGGTTCGGGTTGGCTTGTATGGAGTTGATAATGCACCTCAAAAAGACCTATTGAGGCTACCTAATGGACCTATTGTTGAACTACTATATAAGGCCACATAGATAATAGAATAGAAGAATCTCAAATTTTCTTTTTTCAGGTTTCCTCCATAATGTTTACGATTTAGATCCTCCAAAAACTGTACGAGTATACTCGTACAGTTCGAGGTAAACTGTTCGAGGACAGTTTGAGGTAAACTAAATTTTAGTAAAACAAATTTGAAAGCAAATCTCTTTCTTCATTATTTTGCATATTTCGATTTTGTTAAGCTATAAGTATATTAGTCATACTTAAAAAATCGAGACACAGTCTTTTATTACCTATGTCAACTTGTTGTGAAATCTCTCTGTGGTGGATATTATTATGTTCGTACCGCCTTTGCCGTAACTCGATTCTGTATACGTGCATGTGTATTCTGTCCATACATACTCAATTACATTCAGTATCTCATTACTACTCAGGAGAAAGGAATCGAGTTTCAATCCATAAAAGTTGCTTTCTCCTAATTCTTTTCGGATCGCTGTTGGAGTTTGCATTTCATTGTTTCCAAGTCTACGGAAGAAGAGATGGGTTTCTGCTAAACGCTCAGCTCAACTAACTACGTGAGAATTAGCCTTTGGGTCGGAGAGGACATGGCAGTGGACAGTTGTTGGCAGGAGGAAAGGGTCCAGCGCCGGACATTTCTCCAGGGTGTCGGATGGTCGTGGAGTTGACAAAGTGTCTGTAGAATCGCAGACTGACTGCCTACTTGCGCTGTCCTTCTGCCTCCTCGCCTCAGTTCACATCAACGAAAAGTCCCCAAAGAGTCTCTTGACGCAAACTGAAATGCTCCAAGACATTGTGATGGCACTCCAGTCTATTCCGAACAGCGAGAACTTCCTTTCGTCACTCACTTATATCCAATACACGTGCGGAAGTGCAATGGATATGCCCTAGAGCCCTTCCTTTGCACGTCTATAGGTGAGTCAATACAAGTCCCCTTGTGAGGTGTCCACTTTGTTTTGTACTTCTAACATACTTCAATATCTGCACTCTGTCTATCTAGACATGTACATGCTGCTACTATTACTACTACCTACCTACCGATTTCTAAAAGACTTTCTTATCCTTGTCAACTATTATTATTTCACACAAAGATATACTCGCTCTGTGCAAACTCCTATTCCCCTGACCATTCTGCCATTTCCAGACCTTTTTGCATGCAGGTAACTTGTAGGGACTTTCAACTCCTATCACATGCTTTTTCTTTATTTACCTAAACACAATTTTTGTGTTTTCTGTATGTGACTAGGTATATACCAATAATACAAACAGGAGCTCAAAGTGACATTTCCTTGTAGCAACGTGAACACAAGTATACATCTTCTACTACTCTGCCAATTGAATTGGATCGAGTGCGACCTAATCTCTCTTTTGCTGAAAATCAAAGCAAAGAGAGAAAGATAAAAATTCCGAAATGCCCTAGTACACAAATAGTAGATAACTGTGGATAGTCTCTTGGACCAAAAAGGATTTCAAATACGAAAATTGACGCTCTTCACTATAGAAGAATTATCTAGTACGGAAATTGGACATTGCCAACTCAACTCTCACAGGAACTACGTTCAATCACTCTGAGCTCAAAAGCAACGCACGATGCCAGTTTGCTCTCCAGCAGAGTGATCCGGTTAATCTGCTTAACAACGACGGAATTAGGTTACTTAGAAATTAAGAATGGAGCATTAGCGGGCAATAGGCACAGGCTCTCCATTCAATCAAGTAAGTGTCATCCACTTCTCTTCTGGGTAAATACATTTTAGGGTGAGGGGCAGAACTTGACATACAAGTACTATGAGACAACTTATAGCAATGTGTAAATATTTAGAACCCTGATGTGTCTGATGTTGAGTTATTTCAGTGTTGAATGGCCTAACTGTTAATCCCGCGAAACTCATTTGGTAAATAGAAATTGTAAATCAATACCTTTTCGGGGGTGGGCCACTTGCTCTCCAACTCGTTTTTGTAGAGAGACTTTTTGAGAATCCATCCGAGGCCGGGCATTGTCTCCACTCGGTACATAAGTGTTGGGTCGGCACTGGTGTGCTCATAACCCTGGTCGTTCCACGCCGAGATGCAATACAATGTCGGATCCTCTTCCAACAGTCTTACGGACTGACTAAAATAGCTGTAAAGAGTCGGACAATAAGCTCCTTCTTCATAACATCATAAGACATTTACATACACGGAGGGATACGGCAGAAGGCCCAATGTAAATTTAATTTCAGATAAAGAAACTCGGGCAGTTTCTCACGCTCTGCCTGCGCTCTGCCACATTATTTAGCAATATACAGAGAGTCCGGCTTCCGACTTGACATAATACCGATAGCGTGCCCATTGTTAAGCCTGGTTAGTACACGTAGCTACTGGACATCAAAATAAGGAAAAGGCAGTTTTCCTTGCCAAGTTGCTTTATTACAATCAATAATATAGTCTTCATACAGTTTATGGAAGATCGTCACGTTGTGCAGTCTGAATTTTATCTGAAGATGAGTTTTTCAGATTTAGCATTTTTGGATCCCTGTTCAATATTTGGGGTTAATGTCCTAAAAATAATGGGAATGAGTACCCTATTATCAAAATTACATACTCTTGTTTACAAAATTTAATTTAAAGCGTTATTTCCCGATGTCCAGTAGCTGTGTCTATTAACTAGCCTTAGAAAATGTTACGCTGGTATTGTGCCTCCTTATGTCAAGTTACAAAAGAACCTTTCTGTATACGTATACTTACTACAGATATTCACCATCTGCGTCCATCTTGATGCACAAGATATCTCCTCTAAATATCATATCCTTTCATGTAGTTTGGTTTCTACATGCTAAGAGAACAATAACAGAAAATCTTTTGCAGGCGTTACTTGCGCCCAACTGTCTTGCAGCGTCCGAATTGCGTAGAATTGCATAGACACTAGACACAGATAGAATAGATTTCGAAAAATAAATCACCCAAGAAAAACACTCCTTGAACATTTCTTCGACTTAAAATTTTATATTCTCAGCAGCGTTTGATATTTTATGTCGATTGTTGCTTTTTATTGTCCCTTTTAACAAGGGGAACAAAGAGCACACGTTTACTATAATGGGAACCAAGGAGGCAGAGGATATGAAGTACGGAGACAGGTGAGTGGACAAGGTATAAATAAATAGATTCGTTCAACTGCTCTTTACCTGAAGAAATCGGGGGAAACATCCAGATCTTCTTCAACGATTATGGCATATTTGGCAGTAGGGAATAAGTTGAATGTCGCCGTCAGAGACGCTTTGTAGTGTTGAGAGATTCGAGCGTTTCTCAATCCAAGTGGAGTGTGCTGAATCCCTCGGAGTCCAAATAAACGGGCCACTGCCATCGGTTCTTCGTAGTAGCCGTCAATGAACACAGTCACCAAAGATGGATTCGCCCCCTCGGCTGACAACAGAGACCGGAGCATCCTAACAACAATTACAATGTACTATACTGGAACACAGAGAAACCAAAATAACCCCATTGCCTGCCTCCAAACAATAAATGAATGCAATGAAATCTCCTGCACATTTCAGGCCTTAAGAATGACTTCTATGACTTTCCATGTCCATAGGATTTTCGAAATCCCGTCCCTCACTTACATACTGGCCACCAAATCTAAACTGACAAGTGCATTGTAACCGAGTGAATGAAATATTATATACGTAAATGAACCCTGACGCTTTCTCACTACTTTCTATACAGGAACTTGTATATAGGTACTAACATTCTGACATTGTAAGTAATAAGTTACACCAACTACGAACAGAAAGTCTGGGCATTATATTGCAGTATTGCAACATCTTCTGCTAAAGTAAGCCAAAGTTGTCATGTCTTGGGAAAACTAATAGGAATTTTCTCAATTCTTGTTAATTTAGTGTAGCACTAGATTTTATTTTTAAACCACAATAATTCACCATCCACGCCTCTATGCTACATTATGAAATGCATAAGACAGAATATAAAGTAAGTTGTATGCACAAATACTTCAAATTGCTTCAATAAGTAAAGTAAATATGCATGAGCAAAAATGTAACCACAATGTCATTTAATTCTGTGGAACTTTCGTAATTGCAGGATTAACTTATTTAGCTAGTGGGAGGTTGGCAATTTCTAAGTGAGTCCTTCAACTGTGAAAAAAGGCGGAAGACGACATTGCGGTTAAAACCAGAGAGCCTAATATATGAAAAATGTGTTATTACATAATGTACTGTAGTTGCACAATTTTAGCGTTAGAATTTTTATGTCACGTAGGAAGGAACTAAAAATAAGTCAAGTGCCAGGTATTTCAATAGTATAATTTCAGATTAAGTTCGTATGGAATAATTGAGGGAGACGTTTTGTCAAATATCCATTTGACTTTTATATAGAACATTTTATAGAGAAGTTGAGTAGGAATGTCTGTCTAGTTTCCTCCAATCCAAATACATGACATACATGAATTGACTGCACGAGCCTAGCCGTGCTTACTGTTGTTCATATTATTATGCATATCTCCACTAAACAGGGACAGTGCATCAGATTGGCTAACTGTAATAAAAAGGGGATGCTTGAAGCCAAATAGAAGAAAGATGCCTTACTAATCTCCCCAGTCTTATTTTCCATCAAATCAAAGAAGATTCTTTTTAATTTGGACTTGAGTGATGGAAGCTTGAGAGGTGCCTATCTGCATTCATATATAAAGCTTGAAGACATATGCTACTTATAGAAGTCAAAGGAGATGATTACACAGGAAGGAGGAAAAGGTTCTGCGGAGAATAATAGTCAGTTGGAGTTGAATAGTTGTCAAAATAAAAAGCCAGCATTGCAAGACTGTCTGCATGGAATTCTGGTACCAACTCTCTCTCTCTCAGTAGTCTGTACTGCTAGGGATATGAAATGATACGATGCCTGTAGCAATTTAATATCGTCCATGTAAACTGAGATTCCTCACACAAGTAAACGAGATACGGTGCACATTAAGGAGAGTTGAAAGCATTATGGATCCGGCACAACTTGAGTACCTAATCAAAGACCTTGTGGAAATGCGGAATGCGTGCAAGTCGGGGAGAAGTTATCAGAGATCTCTATAAAGTCATGAGATACTCACCTGAATAAATAGTGAGGTCGATTGCTTGCAATAACAGCTACTGGCACGTCGAAAGTCGAATAATTCAGGAGCTGCAAAGAAAAATAAGTCGGACTCAATACATTTACAATGGCCGGGATATGTATGGAAGGAGTGCCTTCTCACTCGTAGTTCATAGTTTATGCTATACTAGTTCATACATTATACTAGTTCCGCAACAACTATTTACGTAGCTCATAGGTGCCTATTAGTAAATTAGAAACACAGCACCCTTTATTAAGGTGTACATTATTATATGAGGTTGCTCTATGCAATTTATGCATACCTAATAATTTTATGAAGCGTGCTCCGTAAAATAAATAGCAATGACATCTAAGCAAATAGGCCTACAAACTTTTCACGTAGATAAGCTACCTACATCTACAGACAGGACTGGGTCTCAGAATGCCATAATATTAAACTTTCATTTGGATATAGAAGGGAATAAGAACAGGCTAAAATATATTCAGGGAATCTAATAACATTGAGTTTTTAAAGTGGAATTCACTGCAAACATGCATGAGACTGGTATCCCAAGTTATTGCGTGAGAGAGTATTTCAATAACCATACACTCTTAGACGCTTTCAAATCTGGTCATCTGGAAATCATATTTTAAGCAAAGTTCAGGTCGATTTAGGCATAAGCTTTGTTTGTTTAACTCTCAATTGCATTTTACGGAATAGTGGATATACGACAGACCTAACTGTTTTATTGAGCCATCTGGGGAAAGGAAGCTTCGGGCGAAATCAGATTGATTTTTACAGTTATCTCCGCATCTCAAACCAAGCATAGATTTCTATAAACTTATGTAATATAAATAAGATACATGCATAGCAGAGCATTAAATCACTTCGGTTACATAAAAAGACTCCCACGCGGACTTGACTTCTAAGAGGAGTTACTTCTAAAGGGGCTCCTAACCCTCATGCTAACCAATACCATATGGCCATGCACTTTGCTCATACGTCCAGCTTAACTTTGCTTTACTGATGATTAATATTAAAGATATTGAAAACCAAATTAATTTGCAAATGAATGAAAGACTAAAATTATCAGAAAGTGACAGTTTAATATCTGGTATTGGGAAGGAATACTTTTAGCTTAGCACGGACATTCTCGTCCATTCGTTTTTCAGTCGAGTTTCTTCTGATATGTACCTACATAGGTACATAGTTGAAGGGCATATGTCGTAGTATAACTGTACCCGCTGTACAACGGCGCCATTGTACTAGCATAACTGTCCCTCGGCAGTTATACTAAGATAACCGACCCCCCGAGGTTTCAGTACAACGGTTCCATTCTTAAATACATTGCAAAGCATGTGTTAATAAGACAATTATGCTGCTTTATAATGATTATGACTATGATTTACACTCAAAATCTAATTAGCTTGATTTACTCAGCCAAACAGTGATAATTGCAAGACCCAAATAATTATGTCGGTAGAACTAGAAACGTAAATGAACAATTAATTCCACTTAGCATTCTTACATGTATTCCCAACATACATCGCACTTTGTACCACATTTGTGTCATTCTTTTTACATGGACATCTATTACTTTGACAATCCGTCTTGCACTTACAGATTGATTGACTACTACTGTAGGAAGTTACCGACCTTAGAGCAGTGATGTACTTAATTGTATTAGTGCAACCGTGATGACAAAAAGACCAAGAAATAAAAAGTTACGATTATACAAAATACTGAAGGTATTACAGGAAAGCGCTTGTCCCGTTTTGAACGGTGCTATCATCTCAGAAAATTTAAGTGTTGTCGCATTCATCGTTCATTCGCGTTCATCGTCGCCAAAATGGAAATCTACAACTACAGTGCGCAAAAGGCATTATCGACACCATAATAAACGAATCGAAAGTTGGTCAGTCAAATTAAACACAGCGGCATGGACAACTAATACAATTAAGTACTTTTAGTGCATCACTGTCCTAAGGTCGGTAACTTCCTACAGTAGTCAATCAATCAGCAAATGCAAGACGCTGTGGTACAAAGTGCCATGTTGCCAGTGCATGTAAGAATGTTAAGTGCAATTAATTGTTCTTATACGTTTCTAGTTCTACCGACATAATTATTTGGGTTTTGCAATTATCATTGAGTAAATCAAGCTAATAAGATTTTGAGCATAAATTATAATCATAATCATTATAAAACAGCATAATTGTCTTACTAACACATGCTTTGCAATGTATTTAAGAATGGAACAGTTGTACTGAAACCTCGGGGGTCGGTTATCCTAGTATAACTGCCGAGGAACAGTTATACTAGTACAATGGCGCAGTTGTACAGAGGGTACAGTTATACTACGACACATGTACATAATATAAGGCTTCAAGTGCATGGTTTAAAACCTGATGAATACAAATATACGCTTGATGCAACCAAATAGGTATGATAAAATGTGGTAGTAATAGTTCTTTTGAACATATCGCCATCGACTCTATATATTTTTCAGATTTTTAAGCCACGAGGAGGCTTTGCATAACAATTTAGCTCCAAAAATTCCAGATTGAAGGAAATAAAGGACATTACTTCTGGTTGGTTGAGTTGATTTAGGATCGTATCTGTATATTAGATTTTGTATGAATTAGGAATTGAGGGGAAAGAAGTTCACCAATGCTTAACCCTCAAGTTTCTACAAAATACAGTATGATTATAAAATAGTGATGATTCTTTTAAGCAGAGGAATTCTAAAGTTTGCTGAAAAGAACCATTTTACTCCGGTTTGAAATTATGAACCCAAAATTCCAATTTTCACAAATATCAAAACATGTAAGGAGTCATGTAACAGCGGCCTTTATTTATTTAGTATATTTTACAATTTGAAAATGCTATCTTCAAACTGCCTAGGCAATTGTCATTGCCAATGAATGTCTAATTTACGTGCAATACAGATTCTTCTGCGCATTATTACATAAGAAAATGTGAAGATGTACACGAAGACATTACTTTTGTATCAACCTAAGTAGGACGAGCATTATTGCATTACTGAAACAATGTTTACATTGTTTTTGGAATTTTATGTTGCGAATAAAATGCATCCCTAGCGTCCTATTAGAAATTCTCTAGTTGTAGAAAGATGCCTCCGCAAGAAAGAGTAGATACTTATAGTTAAATAAAGTTTGCATAGGATGAGACAGGACAGGAGGAAATATGCAGATATCTTGTATGTGCAAGTATCAGACTAAAAGCACGCTCGTTTTACATTCTCCGCTTATTTACTTCTCCCACTCTGGAAATAAATAAGCAGGAATATTTTCCGTGGGAAGTGAATGCAGCCTTTGTTCAAGGATTCTGATTTGATTTGGAACAAAGAATTATGCAAACATTCATTACAGTAAATGGTATATTTCTGAGTTAGGAGCAACGTACGTTGCGCGGGACACGAGATGAATGGGGAAGTTAATTTGGATATTAAAATCAAAGCTTATCACATTTATAAGGATGAACTTACAGCGGACGGTGTCTTTTGGAATACAAGTGGAGATGGATCTTTACAACTGCAAACGCTGCCGTAGCCTTCGATGTGGTTGCAAAAGGATTTGCGACGCTCGTTTTCCTCCGATGAGTCCCAGGTGCACTGACTCTCTGAAATTCAGTCATTCAACATTTAGCCATCATCATCAGGATTAGGCCATCCACAATTTCTGCTTAAATACCGAAATACCTATGCATGCCAACTATTTATTACGGACCTAACCACCGACAAGGCCTATGAATATGATTTTAGGTATGCCCTCTCTCTACATGGAATGTATCTTCCTCCACAAACATCCAATCAATAATTCCCTCCTTTGGAGATGGCTATATGCACTTGCCATATTCTCCCTCTTTGCAAATACTTTTAAATCATTTTGTCTAGCTATGCCTCAGGGAACCCTTAAGAAAAATGATTATTTTACGCTGCTGCATTTATATACAAGGCTAGGAAGGAGACAGAATAGAGTTATTTGCAAACACATAATATTATGTATGTACAGCAGTGTATAGAGTATGCAGGCTCCCATCCGCATGAAAAATAATATTACTGTAATAACAGTCGACTTAAACAAATGGTTTCTTTCGAACCAAGCAAACTGCAATGTTTTAGTTTCTTGTCTTTGTTCAATAACATAATCGTCCGCATTAAAATGTCCGACCCACATCATGCATTAGTTCATATCTCAGATTTAGTAAGCACAATTTTTAATCCTCTGCCTTTTGTACGAACAAGAAACGTCTCCCTCGAGAATTAAATGGCTTGATGATGAAATTAAAAGGAAATTTTTTCTTTCACAAATGAACGACTCCATGCACTGTGGCTACATACATTTGCAGTTCTGTAAATCTCATACGCAGTGATTTTAATGAGTTTGGTTATGCATGTTCTTTTGTGGCAGCAGTTCTGTTATGCGTAAAGACAACGCACAGACCAAATTGTCAGTACAAACAAGGTATGCAGACAGTGCGCTGCCCTGGCAGTTCTAACAGCGAATAAAGGCTGTATTACATACACGTCGTACGTTGTAGTAAGTAATAGATGTCCCGATGTAGTATTGAACTGACAAAGCGGAATTGGAGTAATTAAGCATCTTCTGCATGGTATGCCTATCATGTACTTAATATACGAAGAACTGATCATTTATCGTTTAGACCTTGTGTTTGCGTAAGTTTGGCAAAGTTCATTAGCCTTACCCTTCAAAGAGACGAGCGGGACTTGAATTTTCAGAGAGACCGGAGCTCCCCAACTGTGGAATTCTGTGCTTTTGCTGTACTCCTCGGCAAGAGCCTTCCACGGCAGTTTGAACGTTGACGAATCTCCTTTCTTGGTGACCATGGCCCACATGTCACGCCAGCCGAGGTTCTTGGCTCTTTCTGAGCCCATCCGACCAAGCACTTCCCGAGCATTGTTCTTCATTTGAAATGTCCCTTCGTCCTATCAACATCACAGTTTGCACTCGTTCTTTATATATTATACACTTGTAAGGTAGGTACACATTCTACGTAGGATAAATACAGGTAGTTGGACAATAAATAATATTTATTGTTATTACAATGAGAAAAGAGAACTGTAGATTTAAATGACAATGTAAGCATTTAAAGTGACAGATCTCTATTCTCTTGTCATTGCGTAACTGTTCAACTCTCTTACACTTGTAGCAAGGACGAGAGTAAAGAAAAGAGTTACTACATAATCCATTAAGATAAGACAAAACCAAGCGAATCTTAATTTCATCATTCCACCCACCCAGCCATCACCCTTCTTATACATAATTGACTACTAACCTAACCATCGAAGAGACCATCAAGAATAATCCACTTCTTGGCTAAATGCACTTTCTTCTCAAACCTCCCTCACATCCTATACTACCAAGAATAGGTAACCCTTTTATAATAGCATATCTGCTCATTGCTTACGGCTACATCTCAAGAGACAGATGCATGCAATAAATCTCCACTTCTAAATAGTTCTAAACATTCCCATTCCTTACAATTAAAAATCGACATAAAATTTAATTTGTTATTTGCCTTAACTCCAGCTTCGCTGTAACAACGAGACTCATTTCTCTCTTCGTCCTATTTACTAACTTTGTACTGGCTATTACTAGGTATAGCTTAATAGTGGTAATAATGTCAAAGAAAAAGAAAGGAATTGCTTTAAGACTAATTGCAGTCTGTTTTATCTCGGTTGGCAGTTTTACTATTGTCAAAATTATAAGTATATTAGGATTTGTGCAGTCAGAAACATAAACTCCACCATTTTCTATATGAATCTATCTGGCTAATTTATAAAAGATTGCTATGCCATTTGCATAGAATGTAGGTAGGTGGGTATTCGTATCTTTAAAAAGCATTCTATTATATTTGAAAGTTTCGAGGCTGAACAGATGAAAACAAGACAGACACTACTGAAGCAGTTGCTAATTCACCGTTTTATGTGACAATTTTGCAGAAAGGAGTTGCGAGGAGAGGATTCCATGAATAAAGAGAGTGGGTGACACACTGGGAGGGGATCTTGGATGGACGCATTATTAATAATAAATATAGTACGTGACACTCACCTTGATGGCGAAAATGAGGATTCTGCCGTCGGCAATCATGTTGAGGAAGAGGACCATGGCCTCGTCCTCATGGGGCGAGTATGTGTCAAAGACTCTCTGGGCCATTACGCTGCCTGTGGCTTGATTCAAGACTAGAACATGAATGCCCCGATTTTTCCCCGAGTCCCCATCGTCCAGAATCTGAAAATAGTTCAGTCTTTGCGTTAAACCTTCCGATTTGACATATGGAAATGTCATACTGGAATTCTGATGAGATCAATAAACGTCAGGCATAAGGATTCTGCACAGACACAACACATTTACTCGAATTGGGCTTGCCAGGTTCCCGACCAACCAACCAACAACAACATTTAATACCTTACTGTTGGAGAGAGACTCGACTGGAGTAATATGATAAATACATTTTCTAGTGTTTCCATTACTGATGATGCTATTGCTAGATAAGGTTTAAGTACAGATATAATATATTGTGTAGTTAGCTACAGAGAACATTAGCCATTTGAAATATGAGATATTCTAAATGGACAAGTTGACAGTGGGAGACTCCGCCTAAATCTCAAGAAATGAATGGCACTGCTCTGCAAGATCGACCAGGTCATGCCCGCCCGACATGCTACGACTACACATTACTTACTTTACATATGTACGTAAATATCTAATGCATTGATGCCACAATCCTTCTATATCTCCGACACCACATCACAAAGGAAACATTCCACCTATTACTATACACCATCTACATGTGCGAACACTATAAGCAATCTCTTTACATTACAATGTCATGTACATAAATAAAGTATGGGTGGGTGCCTAAATGTAAACATGAACATTTGTCATTGGCTAAATACATTAATTTCACTTTAATACAAAAAATTAAGCTGGAAGCCACGTTCTTCGAAAAATACTCAGATCATGTACTTAGTTCACTGCAATTCTAAGGTTGAAGACCTACAAAACAAGATTTAGTACATTCAACAAAATTTGCAGCATCTCTAACTTAAATATTTAACACAATTTTGAAACAAAACAATCAAAACATAGGTAAACTGCACACTGCTACAAATTGATTGATCCGAAAAATGCATGGATAAATAATTGCAAGTTCTAAATAATGGGCACCAGAATACTGAATACTTGCTTTACATTGACGTCTCAAAGGATACAATCTGCCGAAACAAAGTTAATCAGCATTTCCAACACAGTTAGCTGTTGATTGAGTCGGCGATAAAGGAACGACCAAGGACCGATAAAGGATAGACCAAGGACCAATAAAGGATTGACCAAGGACCGATAAAGGATTGACCAAGGACCGATAAATTGCATGCATTTATCTGATGTCTACATGATAATGAATTGATTTTTGAATAAGTCAGGATAATGAATGAATGTCTTTACATTCATTAATCACTGACTATAGAGTACATTGAAATCATACTGTAAATGGTTTTAATGCTTGTAATTTAAAGGAAATATATTTTGATAGCCTTGTCGCAAAAACAAAATAATTGCATGTAAGTATGCTTGTATAGAAACAAACACCTGGGGTATGTTAGACACGGTGCATTGCGTATTAGTATCTTATTCGAACGTCTACAGTCTACACGTTTTCTCCAGTCCAGATCCAGACCAGCAAGCCAGCAAGACTAATAGTCATGCATGTATGTAGTACTAAGTCAATTCACATTCACATTGTATGTAGTAGTAAGGTTTAGCATTAAGAAGTCGGAGATAGTAGCTCTATAGCATGCAGTGCACATCTCTAATTGTAATTCATGTTTCTCACATGTGTACCTAACAATAATTAGTGCAGTAAGAGTTAGACGGATTCGCAGTGACATATTTGCTTCTCTATCCATTTTGGGACAAAGTGTCTCTCATGCGGTCAGTGTTTCTGATGCACCTAATGCAATTTATCAATTCAATTCGTCGCCTCGACTCAATGTAATTCAGTTTCATGTCACTTAGTTGGACTCCTAAATGAATCCTTATCCGACATCGCTTGCCTAGTCAACTAACAGGCACCAATACAATTGCGGAATCAAATTTTTCTGATTTTAAAAGGAAACATCCTGGGCTGTTTATTAAAAATAGAGTCTTTTATTATTCCCTGTATTGGACACTACGATCTACAGTTATTATTTTGGTTTAGGAACTTTTCCATTTGACCCGGAATTGTTTTTATTACTGTGATGGGTAGCCTGCTTAATTTCTTTTGAGTGCCAGGTTCGCCCCTTAGCTGGGTTCACTTGTAGTATATACATAGAAAAATTATTTCGGATACTAATTATTTCTAACGTAAGATATTTTTGAAGAGTTGAATTATTTTTACTGTGCAGGATTAAATTATGAATTTTATTAAGATAAATGTTAAAAAGTGTTAAGGAAATTGTTCAAGGAATTAGAGAAATATTTTGCTACCATATATCATTCATAATAATAATTATACTATAACTGTAGTGTTTACCAATTATAATACTTAATGAAATAACCGTTAATTATTAGTTGACAGTATTACTGTACTATCTTTTGGGTGGTGTTTTACCTGACATAATACTCCCTGTCATTTATTGCAACTTGGAAGACAATAATTAAGTCATCCCTAACGACTTAAATGTCGGACAATTTCACAGGACTGGGATTTTTTAGGTATAATAATATGTGGTCGACTGAGAGGGATGTGAACCTGGGACGGATATAATGCCCTCTCAGCCTAGTCTGAGAGAGACATTATATCTTTCCCAGGCTAACATCCCTCCCAGTCTACGACATATACGTAAATATTACAGCTAATGTCTAGCCGTGGTATGAAATATTCAATTGATGCTGCTTCGAACCGTTAATGAAGATGTTTTCGATCACCCTGACAAAGTCAAATAATATAAGATTTGTTCTAATCTCTTACTTTGTACGGAAAGATTAACTTCAAAGGTCTTATTTGTAAGAAATTGCCACTTGTGTCCAAAGGAGCGTGTAATATTCAAGTCTGTCTTGTGCTGGTCGCATTCACTGAAGGGATATGTCCTTGCTAACAACAGCTTTGTTGTAGTAACTCAATTAGAAAAAGCAATCAGTTGACCAATTCAAGGTGAACAATTCTGTTAAGAATAACCCAGGAACTGAATTGCCTTTGCAAAGAAAATCCCAGATGCATTGAAGATACGTGAGTGTTGTGTGTCTACTCCTCAAAGTCACCGAGATATTCCCATTTCTATTCAGAGAGATTGGCAGTGTCTGCACTAAAATGTAACAAGTTTTAAAATTGCAATGGCTCTTGACTCTCCGTCTACTCGGTAATGATTCTAACGATTCAATAATCGATTGGAAAAATGATCCTAAAGGCTGGAACACTTGTCGAATTATTCTACAGCAATATTCACGCAATTATTACTCTCAATATTTTGACTCCGGCTTTGTGTCTGCCGTGGATGAAAGTACCTACTCAGTGTGCTCATCATCCTCCATCTCCTCTAGTCAAGTAATTCATTTTACTGCTAGTGAGTCAGACAAATGATTTATTTATTCATTCAATGTGTCTCTGTCTGACGAAATGTAGCTCTGTCCAGCTCAGTTTACGAGAGATATGATGACCTGGAGTGGGTGGGCGGGTTCTGAAGCCAGACTCCAGAAAGTACTGTCCTTTCCACTTTGTGATCTACTTTTGTCACTGCATGTGATGTGACTAAAGTAGATCACAAAGTATTCTTTCACTTTCTCCTAATGAATCATTAGCAGAAAGTGCAAGAATGAAGACATTCGAAATTCGAATCCAGGGTTGCCTTACTGTACCAGAAAGTATTGTTATTGGCCTCCTTTGAATATCAACTCGTCCTCCCTCCTCCTGCCATTCGTGAATTGAATTGATGGAAAATCTTTTGAATAGCAACTTAGGAAGATAATTGCAACTCACCGTGGCACCGTCAACCGTAACTGCAACTCTGGATTGACTTGATTTCACCTCGATGGTTAAAAATCTCTGGTTGTTATGTATATTAGGGGATTCTCCTTGAAGAAATTCTCGCCGTTCCGCTTTCCAGCGACCTTTCCACCATTCTTCAGAACCTGTCACAAAAATCATTAATTATTCGTTAAAATATTTTATCTGCGTATATTAGACTAGTAAGGACCTAAACATATGCAAATTTTGGTAAGTTCCATGAAACTCATAGTCATTTCAAAAATGACTATTTATGGTTGTCAGGAGGAACATTTTGTTTTTGGAGGCTATGGATGGGAAATGTGATGTATATTGTCGAGTAGGACCTCTCATTGTATTGCTAATGAAAGAATTTCAAAAGCTATGATTGTGCCGACAATGAGGTGCTCTTCACAACTACACTTTATTCATGTTTCCATTTTAGATGCAAAAATCTTTTCCTGCTTTCTCCTATCAGGAGTTGGCCGATTACCGGATGCAATGCGCATTTATATGCACTTGTCTAAGAGAATTTACCATCGCCTTTACTTAACTTACTGCAAACAAGTATTATTTATTGATGTAGTAGTATAGAGCATAGATATACATTCCGTCTAAACCAAACATGCCCCTTAGTAGAATATTACGTGGGTTTTTTCTCGTTGTTAGTATTTCTTTTTTACTCAAAGAGGTATATCGCTCAATGTTCTCGTATGTGTTATGATAGACAAACTTATAATACGTAATAACAAAGTTGGTGCTTTGCTAAAGACAATGTTTTGTAAAGCTATTTCAGGAGAATAGCTATTTCTCCATTCCAGCCAAAACAAGCCAAGTGAAAACAAGACTAGACTTTAGGTACTTCTTGTCAGTCTTGTTGGAGGAACCCAAGTGAGACGGCAGAGAAAAAACTGCCGGGTATCTGTGTCCAGCAAAATAGTGCTTCCCTGCAACTTATACTGATATATATATATGCTCGACTATGGGACTTATACTTGTGTCTACGCGAATGTCTCTCTATATGAGTATTATGTTTAGGGGTTAGTAATGTGTTATTTGATGTACGTGTGGAAGAGCATAAGTATAGTAATATAAATAGTGCAACGAACGGCGGTGTAAGTCTGGAGGAAGGAAAGTTGAGATGAAACTCACCAGAAACAGCAGCAACAGCTGTAGGAAGAAATTGGGAATATTGTTGCTCAAGTTGCTGTTGCTGGAACTTGAGTCGTCGTCCAGTTTCCATGATAAAGACCACATTGATTCCAATGGTGACAAGAAGGATCATCACAACGACGCCCTGGATACACACACATCAGTATATAATAATTGACGGCGGATGCCATGAGATAGCTGATGGCTCTAACAACATAATGACATGGCTAGACAAAACAAAGTTGGGTTAAGCCCGTTTCATTTCACTTATTGACATCTCCACGTATTACCACATTTTGTTTTACAAAGACTCTCTCTCTCACAATCTCACTCAACAACAAAAAACTTTGTCTTTCTTATAATTCCTTCACTCACACTCTCACACTATCTACACTAGCGACCTATTTCTACAATAACATTTCTTCACATATTATAACAATTTTCACGTAATAGGAATAATAAATAATTGACTAGCGAACTAATTTTCTTTTAAAAAAATCATATGCCATCACATAAATATTTTTAATTCCCAAACCTGGCCATTTTTAAATTCCTTACTACATGGCTTCTATTTTGTACTCAGATCTGTTTATTTTATTGGGTAGTGCAGATACTCATTTCAAATATTTAGATAAGTCAGAAAATTGTACACAAATAATTATTAAAAGGGAAGACCCAAATTACTTAGGAACGAGCAATATCGTCTACTTAACATTACAATGTGACATACCATATTACCATGGCCACTACAATGTAACAAATCATTTTATCATGACCGCAACAATGTGACAAGCCACAAAAAAATTTTAATGAAAATTGGCCAAAATGTTTTTAAAAAATTGTTAATTGTCTTAGGGCGCCAAAATTTCTAATTTTTTCAAAAATGTAGTCTGGCACAATGTAATGTTAAGCAGACGATATTATATAATAAAGATCGTCGCCAAAATGAAAAATAAAATGTGAATAAAAGTAATGCAGTATGACAATGTTAATGGATAGTAGTAGGTGATGAAAATAATATTAATGTAGTAAGATAAAGACCTGAAGTAGTTTCTTGCAGAATCTGCGTCTGGTGTTGAGAGAGCGGGCAAAGTAGAAACGTCGGTGGGGAACAAAGAGTGTCGGTTGAAAAAGCGGACTGCGACTCTCCATGACTTGAATCTGCATTTTTCTTTCACTCAATTGCACTCTGAAGTTGTTTTCCCTGGTTTCCTTTGCTTTCTCTGGCGGATCACACTTAAGAAGTCTGCGTAATGAAGTCAAGACAAGTCAAGTGACAATTATTTTTTTCTTTCTGGTGAAACTGCACAAAAGTCCATTCAAACTAGAACGCTCTACTTCCATTCTGACAGCATATGGATAATGAAGATGAGGACGAAGAAATGCACTGACAAAGTTGCCCACACAAAACTCTGATTGCTGCGACTGAGCCAAGTGGAAATGAGTCTCGTCTCCCCGTACAGCAAGCGTCTGCTCTCAATGACACTGAATCCGAACTGATGAAAATAACTTTCCTCCGACAAATTCAATCGACGAGTCAACGAACGTGGCTGAGCGTCCTTCCTATAAGCATTTCATGCTCTTGTCGATCTCCCAATGACAACTATGACTTACTTATTCCGCTGCTTGGCGTTGCAGTCACCACCACCGACTTATTGTCTTAGTGAGATATTTGGAATATACAGGAATGAGAATGAAGAGCGTCTGGAAGTCCAAGTAAATAATTTCACTATCTGCCTGGCAGGGAAGAATAAGTCAGTGAGAATGTGTGGAGGGGGCGAGGAAGACGATCTGTCGGGCACAAGGCCGTTCTCTCGACTGCCGACTCGACGTGGCTGGCTGGCAGTATAACTGGTCCTCGACTTGCGAGCGAGGGGATTTACGGCAGTCGTTCTGTTCTTGCGGTTTCCTTCGGTTCTGTGGCTTCCTGTCTTGTCCTCTGTCCCTCTGGCTTGATTTGACTTTCTCCCGTTTCACTTGACTTTCTCAGACTTTCCTCCTGAAATATCAACGCAAACAATTCAATGGCCAATCGATAAATGGAATAATAATAAGAGTCTTTCTCTCCGTCCCTCACATCTCATCATACACCATAATGCTACACCAGACAGACAGACCGCGAGATTCTCTTTCTGTACTCGCCACTTAGTTTCCCCTTTGTCTACGCAAGTAGGGTCTGCCCTTAATTTCAAACTGACATGACTTCGTCTTCATTGGATTAGACATAACCAACCAAAGATCACACTCCAAGTACCACAGACATCCTCCAACTCGCTTCTCCTGTTACTAACTATTCGGTAGTAGTTATTAGGGTTTTTCACTTATTCGTTACAGGCTTATAGCTACTGGCCTTACATCTCCCAAAATCTAAATAAACACATATAAGGCGGGCAATAAATGAGCGCTTCTTTTTTGCAAGTCTTATCTTACAGTTACTATTAATAATAAGATAAAAAATGCCTTCCAAAACATGTGAAAGAAGTATGAATTTTGAATTTACGCTCTCATTTGGTCAATAAGTCAACCTATATGTTGCGTTTTCTTGTAGATGTAAGTCAAGTAAGCCGAAAAACATGCCTTTCGGCGTGGTTTCGGTTTACTTGATTTTGATATTGGAAAAGGCCGGGTGCTTACATCATAAACGTTACTCGGCTTACAAGAGAAGTAAGCTCAGTAACATGTAACCCGATGTAACCTATGTAACGAATAAGTGAAAAACCCTATTATATTATTCCGTACAGTTATATGAACTCTTACCTCGCTGCTACTCTGTATCCCATCATAATAATAGCAGCAATATTGTGACATCGCCAAAGTTAGTGTCTATGTACACAGAGGGATGATAATATTATGTAGTAGTGAGTAACGAATTAGTCCGTATATATAGGTATAGATACATCTATAATTGGACAATAATAAACCGAATATATATTACGCATCAAATTACGAATACGCATCAATGTGCGTATAGTTGAGGGAAGGGATTCCCTATCCTGTTGTTACGTAGTAGGAATAAGTGGAGTGACTCTAATATTTACTCTAAATATGCATTTCATGGACCACTCTGTAAACTACTTCACTTACCCCGTGCCATCACGTTTTGCTTACTTACTGGGCTCTAATATAATTATAAGATAACTACGCACATAACAATAACATGTCTCGTCTGCAGCTCTCTCAACTCTGCTGTCTCTTCTCTTTATTACTTTGTAGTTTAATGGCATATGTTCATGTTTCACCCCTTTCGACCACTTTACTCGCACTAATTCGATTAACGACGGTTTCCCTTCCATCTCTCCAGGACAAAGACTTTCCCTTCACAAATGTTAAATACTCATTTTATTCCAAGAATGTTTGATATCTTTCAATACAGCTGAGAGTCTACGAAGTCTGCTAGATGTTGAACTAATGATCCTTGCTATTGATACTCCCACTAATACATGCTTCGTTACGTCATGCGTGTAGGTAATATTTATCGTTTTATCTTTTAGTACTGCAAATGGCATCTGTGTCATTGTTTAAATAATCAGATGTACACATGTCCATGGAATAACTTTCATTTCCAAATCAACATAAACTTGAATATTAGGTTACTACACTGTGATAACATATGTGTGCATGTAAAATACAACAAGCACCAAGAAAAAGGGTTCAGAGCTAGTGCAACAGATATATAGGGATTATATTTATGTGGTCCATATTATGCAATAGATGAATAACGAATTAGTATCTTTATCTGTGACACCAATTTCTATTTTTCACAATAATAATATGAAGATACCATGAAGATACATGCAGACAGAATTATGCAAAGCGCATGCTTCACTTTAAATGTGTTCCTCCCCTTCCGAAATCGAGAAAAATAAAATTTTTGTCCCAATAAAACACGAAAAATAAATGCTTTTGGAAAATGGTGTCACTTTTCCCCTTCTTCCAAAAAATTTATCCGGCTCCGCTCCTGCTCTGATAATTTAGATATACAAGTTTTTCTGGTACATGCCTTCGTACTGACAGAATTACTCAATGTACCTTGACGTTTATACCGTAGTAATATTGGTGATTTGATACGTTTAAATCTTTTAGGGGTTTAAATGTGACAATGAGTAACCAACATGCTTGTATATGTTTATTACTAATATCCACACAATAAGTTAATTGATTGTGATACATGGCTAACCTAATAATATTGAAAAGTATTGAGGCAGAAATGGCAAATCAGAAGATTCGATTTGCTGACTAACAATGAAGAGAGAGAGAGCTGCCAAGGGAAATGGGAGACAAGGCCAAGACTGGATCTTTGTCTCTCAGTCAAAAATCAATCAGGAATTCAATGCTGAAGAGCAACTGTTGGAATCTCATTTGATTCTTGCGCAATTTGTGTATCTGAACAAAACAGGAGAACAAAGTATGGCAAGCCAAAGAATGAAAACTGTCATCCGAGATAAAACGAAGACAAGAGAAAACAAAACAAGAGCAGACAGCTCAGTCATCAGTTAATTTCAGATCACTAAAGATACATGCTGACTGAAGTATCGTCTTCCCGTCCCTGCTACAAGCACTCTCCATGATACGTGTCTATACTTCACTCTACCTACCAACAGAAACAGATCATATTTACTATATGCTGCTATATATATATATATATAATAGGGTAACTATAGTAGTAGTGTTCTTCTATAACACCAAGTTCTTCTATATGCATCAGACTCCGACTCAGAGATATCAGTTGTACACATCATAGTGTATATATCGTGTTGGGACTACAAAAAGACAAAAGAATCGCGTCGTGACCACCAAATGAGTGATTCGTGTTGAATCTCTTGCATTGCAGCAGCTCTCCTTTCGATTTGTCCTTCTCGTATTTATTTACATAGGCGTCGGAACGTAATTTATCTAGGGGGGACAAAATGGCCTCTTCAGAAAGGGTGGGGGGCACCAAGATAATAAAATATTGGTAAAACGAAAACATATTCGCGCGGAGAGAGAAAATTTTTTGGATTTTTAACCTTTTTTGACAAAAAAATCGCCTTTTCTGGTACTTATGTAATTTTAGTTTGGTTTCTGGAACATTTTTATGGGGACATGTCCCTCCTGGCCTTATTCTAGGGGGGACATTGTCCCCCCTGTCCCCCCGGTTCCGACGCCTATGTTTATTTATTATTAGGCAAAGAAGAATTCTCCTCTGAGCAAAGTCCTAGCTGACTGCACGCACTCAACGTACAATTATTCTTTAACTACAACTTGTTCATCGGTTACATTTATTATTACAGGCTAACATCTGAGCACACGTTATTATGCTATTAGTATCCACA
This sequence comes from Tomocerus qinae, assembly GCA_020055645.1. Taxonomy (NCBI): domain Eukaryota; kingdom Metazoa; phylum Arthropoda; class Collembola; order Entomobryomorpha; family Tomoceridae; genus Tomocerus; species Tomocerus qinae. Next base: position 2,018,968 of record CM034548.1, on the reverse strand, counting down.
TAAATAGTGCACCTTGTACATTTCGGATGGAGTTAGCATGTCGCCTGTCTGTCTCTCACTCGCCTCGTTGATTTAATTCTAGATCCTTTAAACGTTTGATAAATACCCCTACACAAATACTTTTCACTATAGTATAAAATATACTTGTTAATTAATTGGTTCAGTCAGTGGAGTATGCAGATAAATGCAGTGCATGGCAAATCAAATAGGAATAGTACGCAAAGAATGAGACTTTGTATCATTTCTTAAGCAGAGATAAGATTGCTTGTGTATCTAAATCGCATTGTAGCAAGAGGTGAGTGAGGAAGTCAGTGCAGTAGAAGTGTATGTACTACTTTCTAGTAGTAGTTGTGCTATCGGTTTGCTAACGACACAAATGAGACTATAATTTAGCTGGCACTGGCAGTCAACATTTTCCAAGATGAAAGACATTGTATCTTCATAATATGTGAACCCAAATAGCTAGCATATCATTATGTGTAGAGACGTCAAATGTGTCTTTTCATACAGACTTCACTCCAGCAAAAATGAGTATAATGTCTCATGTACATGTGAGGAGAACAAAAGATGCTTCTTTCAGAGCATCTCTCTGCTCCTTTCTTAGCGATTCTTCACTGCGAGAAGATCCGGGAAAGCAAAGTTCGAACAGAGTCTTGTTGTTTCCCACTACAGATATAATATTAAGAAGCCGTAGTGGCGATATTTTCAACTGCACAGAGAGAGAAATGGAGCTGAGCATCGAGATATTTGGAAAGAAGCCTAATTTGCCAACAGGAGTTGAAGCCTCAGCTGAGAGAGCATGGGAGAGATGAGTCGCCCGTTCCTTCGGTCACACACAATCAGACACCACGATGGAACAGAATGCAAGGGAACATGGCCGACTAATGAGAGACAACACAAAGAACATTTTCGCCACTCAACAAAAGAATTGACAATTGGGCGCAATGAGCCAAACTTATTCACTCAATACACTAGAAGATACAATAAGTATCCGACCGAGCAAGCAACACTGGCTACTAATGAATAACTAACCCTAAATAAGCATGGATAGGTGATTATATCATAATAATGTGTGACACTTGATTCTCACTGCTACAATCGAATATTAGACTACAGACTCATAATGCAACTAGATCATTAAGTCCCTACTTTGCTAGTATTTTTGATGCACATTAAACAGCAAGAAAATATGATTTTGTTTTACAATTCAATTGTCGTCCTGCGGATATTGTGCAAATTAGAACTTTTAAAAAATTTAATGGATGTCATTCTTATTTAAGTTGGTTGCCATTTCCACTCTTAAAATTATTTGCTCTCTGCTTTTCTAAGCCAATTACTACCAAGATCAAACAACCAAAAATGACATTGCTCTGCTATTTATCTTTAACATAGGTAGATTGGACGGTGGGCTAAGATCTTCATTCGATGTACTATAAGTATTGGAGGCTTTTTGTAGGCAATAAACTGGGACTTTAACTTTGACATATCACACATGCCATTCATTCAGTCACTTGACTTGGAGTTCCAAGGTGAGCATAGAAAATAGGAATAAATTAAACAGTCTTAAGACTTATTTTGATTTCTGACAAATAAGATAGAAATTCAAAGTATATCAAATGAAGAGCTCAATTCCAAAACATCCAAGCACCTCAAATATCAAGAGAATTTGGCAATCCATTTGCAATGGTGGCTTTAGCACTCTATTTTTTGCAATATGCTTGCAGATACACATTTCATGGCAAGTAAACCTTAGCAAATGAGTAATTGCAGAATATGATATTGTAACATTGTAAGAAAATCAACCTGATTATATTACTTCATCATTACAACAGTTGGTTAAAACTACGTGATTTTTTCCCCGAGAAAGTGATTACTGCCACACAGGTATACAGCCATGATTTATTTGTTCTTTATTGCAAGTTGGGCATTTTTCTAATCCATTCAGCTTTTGACGTTACCATAGTTAATGATATAGAATAATATAACCTACTGGAGTAAATAATGCATTATTATAACGTGTATATAGTACCTCTACTCGGAGAATTCATTGATTCCCATCTACAGCATAGGAAATAACTATAATCCAACACAGCATTATAATTATCAATAGCGGTTTATTGCACTTTAAGAAACGCCGACTCGTACATCACTGTTAGTTGCTTTTTGATTTGAGTGATTGCACTACAATCATTAATTTTTTAGTCTGGTCTTGGATACGGGTAAAAAGTTGAAAGTTATGTTCCCAATTTCTGTGATGTTATTTCAAATGCAGATATAGGTAGATATAGGCAGATGCATCGAGGTGTGCAGCTTCTGATGTGAGGGAGGATGGCATTGAAGAGGTGGCATTATCCCATTTTGGTAATGTTTAGCTGAGGAGAATCTACGGATTTTAGGAGAATGATCTAATGACTTGTGTAAGCTGGGGGGCAAAAGAATAAATCAAAGAGAGTGCACACATGCCGAGTGCATCAGTGCATCCCATTAGATACGTGGCTTCCTTCCTTGGCTATCCTATAATAGTGAACTCTAATGAAGTCTGGAATCGGATTTTCCGAACGCTTGGGCATGGCATTCAACTTTGGGCTTAAATATTGATTTCAGAAAGCTTGAATAGAAATTATGCACCATAATATTTGTATAGGGGAACGGAAGAAATGCTGCGTAGTCAATTTCATCGTAAATTCAAAAATTCCTGTCTGTATAAACAAAGTTAAATAGACACGGATTCCACAGTCTACTTCACAGTCGTCCTGATAGGCTTTCAAGTATAAATCAAAACTCTATAGGAAAGGCAATTGATATAAAAGGAGTAATAATAACATAATGGCCGTTTGGAACATTCTATTAATGACTTTTTGCCACATTTGAAACTCATTAGTGGACGGCAGGGCTAGAGTTCTTAGAACGGAAAGTTTAGATATGTATACACAATCAAGCATAATAGGGCAGTTGAGTTTGTGTAATTTGTCTTTGCTGTGCTTCCGTTTAATGTGAGTGAGCCTTGCGAAAAGTGCTAAAGATCAAACTATTGGGCTAGTCGTAAAGACTCTCTAAGAGGATTACTAGGAGAGCAGAGCCCAGCAGTAAAAATAAATATACCAACACATCAGGACAACTCATACCAATATTTAATGGTATGAGCAAGAATAGGATTTCAGGGAAGAGAGAGATCATTGTTGTGCAATGGACAGTTAGCATTGGCTGGAGTTTTGGCTTGACTCGCTCGCTCTCCGAACTAAACACATAAATAACTTCTTCTCCTGCCTGCTCACTCACTTACTTAAGTCGAAATACTTATCTGACAATGAGTGATGGACATTAGTACAGGATATTAAGGGCATACAGAACTGTCTCGTAGGTGACTGGGCTAAGAGTTGTGTGCAAATATATAGTAATTAGTTGGGGCCTACTCTATACATTTATTTAGCATCGCTTAGTTAGGAGGAAGCGAGTGGACCAAGTCTAGTTTAATTTAATAGTCTATTGTATGTATTGTAATTTAGGCAGGAGTAGTTAATGTGGAAGTAAATAGGCAGAGAGAGATGGGTGAGTTTATGAATGGAAGAAAGAAACGGTCAAGTCAGACTGATTTCCTTGGTTGAGAGTCAGAGTATGGCATGCCAAAGAAAATAAAAGAAAAGCAAACTGAAGAAATGGGAGAAGTTGAGCAAGAAAAGAAGGGCGAGCACTGACGAGTTAATGCTAAATAGGAAAACTTGAGGAAAACAAAACAGATGAAGGAAATGATGATGAGATTGAAGGAGTAGCTATTGTAGGCTCCTCAAGAGTCAGGAAGAAAAGCCGAGCAAAGTAGCAGAATGAAATAAAAGAGGCGCAATCATACACAAAGCCAGACGATGCCCTGCCCTCCAGAAGAAGGATTCTTTTGCAAACATCCCACCCGCCCTCAACAACCAAAGACATCGCCAAACAGCGGCAAAAGGGCCATTCAGCTATCGCTTCATTCAAAGGGGCTTCAAATTAAGGCTAGCTCTAAATATTCCCAGGAATTTGCATGACGCAGCCTGGCCCCAAAATGATCTCTCATTTCTACGGACAGACTCTTCTGTGGCCCTTCTTCCCCATCCTCTCATTTTTCTTCCTCGCCTAACACTTTGTTGGATACAGACGAGGAAAGAAAAAGAGGCAGAGCGTAGTCATTAGCAGTAGTCAACTATTATATTCCGCGACTTTCTAAACTCAAAACACAATGAAACTGTCTGCCCGGCAGAAAAAGAAGAAGTTGTGCCAGGTCGGAGTTTTACTGAGCGGAGGGAGTGAAGCTTGCAAAGAACCTTTCAGCTCGGTCGACCTAAGTATGTGACTGTACCTTATAAAGACAATAGTTATTGGGATTATATATAGAGATAACCTTTTCAGTGTGTTAATGCTTCATTTTCCAACAATTTAATTCCCGCTACCTTATATCATATTTAATTACTTTTGATCGAGGTTATTTGTGCACTGTGACCCAGTAAGTGGTTACTTCCCAAAAGCGATCAATAAACTGCTTATTTTTCCTTCTCAACTAACAAGGACTGCCTCGATAAATTTAGAGTTACACATTCTAGACATTAGTTATGTATGGGTAAAATATGGGTAGTTGGCTAGATAAATCGACGGTCAGAGTGACAACCGAATGCAATAGATTGGTTCACAGATTTACTATTGTCTGAGAAATGTTCAGATTTATTGTAAGCAGATTCCTGTGGCTTTACAGATGGACGTGGAGATACAAATATAACAATGCATGTACACCGCCGTGTAGTGAAGTACGGTTTGTTTGTGCGAATACTAAAGATGTGCCAACTTGGGTTCTTCACATTGGTATATAAATTTAATGATTACATTTCATGACGCTATTTATTCTAAACAGAATCGGAACAATAGTAAACTTTAGTCACATTTGATGGTTCATTTACACATCTTATTTTAAGAACATCAATAATATTGTCGCATTGTTACCAAGTACTTTCTAGTTTTAATATATTTCAAAAAACAAGTCTACTCCACAGACTTCTTGGTATTAGTTAACCACCTTCCATGTTATAATTTGTATTTCTCTTTATAGCTCATTAAGTTATTGAATGCATAAACTTACTTTTATATTTATCGCCAATGAAGAACCAATTGGTTGGCCATTCTGAGGATTAGAATGCGGGCTCAGTAGGATATTGCTATTGTTGTATATTATTCATTATTAATTATGTGTTTGTTTGTAATGCCTATTAAGTTTTGATGGTATTGCTGGATAATAGCATGAGTAAAGCTAAGTGATTAGAATTAGCAAACCAAATTACTGCCTTATCTACAGTCGTTAACTTTTACACAATACATACAAACTCTATGGCAGAGTTATGTTGCTAATCCGTAAATCAGGCCTAATAACTAATTTTATTATTTTTCCTTAACTTATTACTACTTATCATGACTTACACTCGCAAGCATACAAGCAACTCCATTAAGTATTCTATACTCTGTCATGTCATCATGTCGTTGGAAGAGTACAATTTGACAAAATTGTCTATTTGAAACTTTTTAATAGCCCAGTATTTCAGAGGTAAATTGCTTCCCGATTTTTGTTCATGTGGCACAGTGTTATATAACATAAATCGTAAGTATTTTCCGAATGACATCCTGTTCTCAAGGCATAGTCACTCAATGTGTATAGGCAGGGAATGGAAACGGGTGTCCGGGCCCGACTCCTACGAGGGAATTACTCCTAAAAGACTTTACTCTTAAACAACTCCTAAAAATTACTTTAAATCATTTCAATCCTGTCAGGTGAAAAGAAATTCGTTCTATCTTGTGCAGTAGCGGTCGCAATGATCTGCCACCTTTGGCGGGATCATTGTGTGCCATATTAAGCAGTCCTTCAGTGTGTAGTAGGCAGAATGACCACGCAAAACGTTGCCCCGTGTCGACGGCGTCGACATCTGGTAAATTGTCAGAAATTATGTCATTTCCCAACTTTTAGAAATCTGCAGTGCCATTCCCTAAAGCCCTTATACTCAAGTACTTCAAACACCAAAGGAATAAGTTCTTAAAAGTTCCAAAGTGGTGCTGCAGTAGGTGTCGAAAATAATTTTAAAGCAATTAAAGAAAGTTTCTTTGTAGTCTGAAGTCTAAATGTCTTTTGAATACCTGAAGGGCCCATCAATAGCCAGAAAATTAGAAGGGATATATTCAAATAATTATATATATATATTTGAATATATCCCTTCTAATTATATATAGGTATATATATATATTATATATATATAAATCGGGTGTTCATATCTATATATATTAAATTGTACTAATTATGCAAAAAGAAATTCATTAGAGAGGAGATTATTTGAAAATTACTTCTGGAGAGGATGGAGAAACTTGAGAAGAGATGATTAAGCAGGAATGTTTGATAGGGAGGAAGGAAAAACATAAGTCATGGATTCATTAAGAAATGTTTAAAGACGGGTTCTTGGTGTGGCCTTGTGACTTTTAAACGGGATGGGAGAGCGCTTGCTATCACTAACATCTTGATCCTTTGACATTGTATAGTTATCTGGGAATCACACGAAGCAGGAAGGAGAGCAGAGCAATGGCATCGTCTGGGAAGACACCTATCCATAATAATAATCTGGCGAAAACCATGTAAGGAGCTGAAGAGAGCGGGCAGAAAGTCTTCCCATGGCAGTGCATGAATATTTGAATGATTCTCACGTAGAGAGTTGATTGCCAATTTACACTGGCACCTCATAAGGGCAACGAAACGCTCAGATGAGGTGATATTCTACTTACTCACCAGCTAAATATCTTCTACTCACTCCAGAAAAGATTCCGTCTTACCAGTTGATTTCCTGCATATCATCCCTCCACGTATACCTTGTGCCTACATCGCTTGCTCTACGCAGTCTCTCCACATTATCGTCTTATCTAAATATGCACATACAAAATTCAAAGGCGCATTCCGACCAGAATGGCAAAAGCAATAACTACCCCATTATGTTTTCGAATTTCAACCCAATGGAAAGTGCAGAAGACAAAAGAAAGACACGACGGCAATAACAATGAATAGTTATGCAATTGTAAATGTCTGCTACACCTTGCAACTACTTGAGTATGTGCACCTAACTTGCAGATTAGATTAGGATACGCCGTATTATAATTTCTACATGGCCACGTCGGCTGGGTGACTATTTGCTTTAAGCAGCAGTGTCTACTAAATGAATGAGAGAAGAACATCCATAGCAAATCACCTGGAGATCTAACTTGACTATGTCAGTCCACGTACGCAGCCAGAAACACCAAAATATTAAATGTGAAGTATGTAGCCAATATTACTCAGAGATGTTCTTAAAATTTGCAGTCTACAGGCAAGGCCATCTGTTTCTCCAAAATTCATACGTGCATTGAGAATGAAATTTGTTGGCCACAAAATTATTAATCCGCATAAACCCAGAGATAAACTAGACTGCATCTAGCAAAAGAAATGTTATTGCACGACATACGTCTTTACATTTTGTTGTATATCGTTGGAGTATCGGTAAAGTAAGCACATTTCACGAATTAAGTAAAGATTTGACCTTGGCTATCTAGCAAAAAAACAATTTTGACAAGTGGACAATATCTGTAGTAACTGTATCATTTAAAGGTGCTTGCTCGGCGTAGTCAACGATATAACTGCAGGAATGCGAGAGAAAGTTGAAATCTGAATCTACAAGAAGGGATTGCTAATGACAATTTATTATTCTTGTGACACTTGCGTTGTCAGTAGCATTAAAAAAGAGAAGCGAAGTAAGTAAATGAAGTTTATGCGGAGGATGTTATGAGTTAAGGACGGTCCCACTACGTTGCCATTATTATATTACTAGAAAGTGAGTAGAGCTGGAGCCTACAAAATCTAGTTTACATTTCTAGCTTCCCAATCGTCTTTTTCCCGTTGAACTAGGCAAGTTGGCTTGGCTTTGATGTTCAAAATGAGATCAGATCAGAGTGCTTGTTCTTATTCCGCAAGTAACAGGGCAGTCTGTTTGTCTGTCTCTCGTTCAGTCAGTCAGCAGATCATATAATCATACCTTACTACATTCCTATAGCTATTTGTACTTGATAGTCTGCTGGTGAGAGTTCTCTGCCTAGTACAAAGTACTACTGCAGTGTTTTGGTTTAAGTCTGGTTGGTGATGGTAATAATATGGTAAATATAGGCATGTATAAATTTTTTGGTCATAAGGAGCCCGGCGGTAATTTTCTGGCGAAGAAATCTACAAAAAGGTAATGTAATGGATGGGGAGCGTAATGTAATCGGTTGGTTGGGTGTGAGGAATATAAAAATGGAAGCTAAGTAACTAACGACACTCTCCCACAATTCAGTTCGCTCTCTCTCCATGAAATATCAACTGAATTACAGGATCTTCCTTGGCTGCACTGAATATGTACGCATACAATGCATGTCTACTATATATCTGCCCATGCATGTCTACTTCCTTCCCATCATATTATCAGGTATATGCCATTATTCCACGTCTGTGTACAAGTGGGAGAATATCTAATGATGAAAAACATTATTTCCCTGTTGGCAAACTAAAGTCTGCACTTGAACGTTTGGTTGGACCCCATCTCCCACCAACCACTAAACTGACTAAGGATTATAATAGCGAACGCTATTATAATCCTTAGTCAGTTCAACGTTCGAACGTAGGGTATAAGTAAGTACAACTAAATAGTATACTGGAGAGGAATACTATTATTACGTCTGCTTATGGGCCAAATGCAGTCTCTTCTCGACAGTGAGTGTCTTATGGTCGGCTATGACATAACTCATCCAATGCTCATCTCTCCCGTTTGTGACAAAATGTGCTGGTGGCTATAGGCATTATTATCGTCTCTGCGGCACTTACTGACTAGGATCTCTACATCCAGGTATACCTGCCTGTGTACATTACTCCAGTCTATCTCTCCTTTGTTATCCATAGCCACTTTCTCGGAGCAATATTCAAGTTTGTTGGTGGAGCGAGCGAGCGGTGCATATGGCATGAAAGAGATAGAGGCGTTAGTTATGTAAAATAAAGCTAAAGTGCCATGCGGATTATTTGCACAAAAGGGACAGAGAATCCAATTTCGTGTGTCTATATACCATGATAATGAATGGAAACGGAAAAGACGGGGAGGACAGGATGAAGATCTACGCAGGAGACGGAAGGAAGCGGACTTACTACCTTTTGACTTATTGGGCCTTGCGATTAACTGAATTTGTTCCCCTATGTCTCACTTGCCTCCATCCATCCTCCTCACTACCTAATAACCACAGTATCATCTGCATCGCAGCGCGAGATGGAAACCTTTCTTTCAATACAAAGTAAGAAAACCAAAAAATGTCTGCACGTAAATGGCAAAGAAATTCTATGGAACGGGTCTGCATGGCATTCATTTCTCTACAAATAAACAGATAGAAAATAGGTCAAATCTCTCTATTTATATCCTTCCTTAGACCTGACTCTGAATTATATTTAATAGCATCAGAAGAAAGCAGGAAAGGGCTGCTTAAAAGAAACACCGACTTGTACCTTTCTCTCCCTTCCTTCTCCCCATTTTCATTAGGCATGTCCGTCGGTCTTTGTCGCTCTTCATCTTCAGATCATAAATACAAAACTAACAATGTTAGGAAAGTATAAATGAACCGCCTCTCATCTTTTTCTTTCATCTCCTCTCAATTGCGATAATGAGAAATTGATAACAGGTATTTGTCTTATTATTATATTAGTACTCACTCTGATTTGTGCCAAAGGCTTCTCCTGTTTTTACAATGCCACGATAACATCAGAATACTGTAAGCATGCAAACCATACAATATTTAATATACATTTGTGTGTTTTCGGTTTTCACTTGTATTTGCTGTAGATATCTAATAAATGATAAATTGTCAAAACTCTTTGTTAACTCTTCACCTTTGCTCCCACAAATAACTGCAATAGTTGTCTAATCTAGCTCTTCCAACCATAAACTTCCTATTAATTGTGTAATATTTATTAATGATCTTTCACTATTTTTAATTCTCTATTGGAATGCCACACGAATATGCCATTGAATCTGCAAACATATTACAATAAAATTTAGTGTATATGTAGGTTAGGTTAGGTTACGCATGAGCTCACAACCACAACAACAGGTTCCTGACAGAAGGACATTGTTATTACATTTCAGCTACCACTTCAGTGCAACCAAAAAATACTCACTGACTCTGATTTCTATTCACTCTCCGTCTGAGTATGTAAAATACAAAAATAATTGGAGGAGGTATATTTGGGCTGCAAGGAAGAAAGTCTTGAAGAGTGGAGTGTGTGAGACGGAATAGAGTCAAATGAGGTTGGTCGCAGGTCGGAGTGATTGGAAGGAGAGAGTGGGTCGCCTTCGTGGTGAGTGACAAGTGGCAGAAAGTCCTCCAAACAGGAATTTGGCGGAAGAGTCGGTTGAGAGTCGCGACTCCCGCTCTGCCCGACGAGGACTTCATTTCCATTCATAAGTGCAGTGAAGGTGAAGAGTCAACTCTTCCCAAATCAACTCAACTCTGAGTAGTTTCCATCTACTGCTCACTAAACCTCCGAGTCGGGAACAATCGAACCAAAGCCAAAGAGTCCTCGTCCCAACCGACGCTAGGACTACTTCAAACCAACTACTAAGTTGAGGGAATGAACGACGCCACAATCTCTGTTTGCTGTGTGCCTCTCTACTAATTGTTAAGCAAACCGCAGGAGCCAGAACTGAACAGCCCACTCCACAACGTCAACACCCGAATTAGCAAAAATTATTGGGATTTCAAAAGTTTCTGTTTCAAAGTGAGAGGGATTTTGAATGAGTCGTGACACGTCCTTCCCGTAGACGCCTTTTCTCTCGACTATAAATACACAAACAACGAGCGACTGCTCTCATCCTTCATCTCAAAGACTCGTCCGCTTGGACCCCACATCACTCCCTACTTATGATACTATTGTATGTACATTGTATACTAAACCACGGCTTACCGCATTTTCTGTAATGTACACCCCCAGGTGTTTAGCGTGAATTATTATTATCAGGAACCGAATAGAGTCCAAGATTTAGATTAGTGTGGCTTAGTTATTACTACAGTTGATGCAGGAACAAATCAAGGACAGAATAATTTTAAGTAGCTGTGACCCAGCAGAACAGAAAAATGAATTACACCCCGGAGTTGTTACAGATAGTCTGCGTTTAGTACAGAGAATATGGTATTCCATCCATCTGCTGCACATTAAGATTCATGTGGGCACCTTCACTCCTTTAATTGCATTGTTACTCATGCCTAAGTACGTATTGTCATGCCAGTGAAAGCTCAGTGCATATTCTGTGCACGTTGACGTTGATGCTTGCTTACTTGTCATCGTTCACTGGCTGCTGGCAATACTACTTCACTCCCTTTCTACAATCACTTCATTCGCACTTTCAGCAACCCTTGTCGTCCAAGATAATATACATCCTTCAAAAATATCCAATTCAGACACAATCCATCCCAACCACCAATCACTCTACCTATACATATAACCTTTTATAAATGAGAAGCTTTGCAATGACAATGCTATAGAAAGTAGCCAATCTTCCTGGGATTTGCACCCATTGGCCTACTCTTTGATGATCCCAATTAAGAATACCCGAGTCAAATATTTGTCCACTATTTGAATTTTAACCATAAAATGGAAGATGTTAATGATTTCAAATGGTATATATACAGAAATTACTTTGCTCAGAATTAGTCTCTGCAATACGAGTGAAATACTTTCCGGCTTAAATTATAAAATCAAATAATCTGAATATGTCATGTGAGCTAACTATTTATTTTTCGTATGGAATTAAAATATATTATTCGTTTGTTTTGTGGAACATCTTGAGGGAGTTCCTCATTTATGTACTAAGAGAAAAGAACTATATAAAGGTACAACTAGTTAATGGAAGTTTCTAACATGACCTCTTCGACACAGCTGAGTGTAGTTGCAGGACTTGTAAAGTATACTGCACTAAATCGTGTCTAACTTAGCGATTTAGCTGACTATAATTAGTACTCTATGGACCGAATCTAACAGAAGTTGAGTTGAACGAGAATCAAGTTCGGGTACAACAGTTCATACAATAACATTTCCGTTCAAAGTTAGGAAAGACTTACCACTGGAACATTATATCTGTAATAGAGTACCTTGTGCTGAAATAAAGCATTTAGAAGACTCGGAGAACGGAGAGAGACTCGGAGAGTACAATGGTACGTAAATAAATAGGAAGGAAGAAAGAAGAGCTAATTGTGAGATTTTTCTAGAAAGGAAAAGTATTAAAAAAGTTGAAATAGACGAGTTCGTACCTTGGAAATGTAGAAGCGAATGTGGTCCAATTGAATCCGTCTGGTCTCCGAGATGTTGGACTGGTCGGTTGAATTGAACCCCTCAGAGAATGGAAATCTAGACATAATAATAAGTAGAGACGCATAAGACACTATGAAAAACAGGAGACGCTTACTCAGCATAATATTGAGGACTTTTGTCCGTCTAGTTCAAGCGCTGGCTAGATGTTAATGGTATAGGCCCACTTCGTGCAACTCAATCGGAATATTATATAGGAAATGGCAGGAGTAGTCACCCAATCCTCCTGCTAAGAGCCTCTTACTCTGCAGATAATAAATAACTAAAAGGCACCTCCACTTACACGCCGTGCGTACGCTAGAAATACGACCGCAACGCAACTCTGGCAGATTGACTTTATTTTACTTCTGGTAACAAAAGTTTAGTTAGTGAAAAGTTGAGCAGAATAGGATTAACATGAATCAGCGAGTTCTTTGTCCAGTGCAGTCTATTGAATCTCAAGATTCACCAGAGATAAGTAAGAAAGGAGAACATATACTTAAGCAGGGAACTTGCACATCTTAAGAAAGAAAACGCTATAAATAGCCTTAATTGAAAATCCTGCTTTTGCAGAGCTCACTCGGATATTTAGCAAGTATGCGCAAAGATAAATAGGGATCCATGTTAGTCATTTGCCAGTCAGGAGAAGGAATCTTCGTAGATGTGGCACATTAGTAGTATCACAGTAGATTCAAGGACTTACATTGTGTGCTCGACATTTTATTCTAGATTTATTTAACATGTAAATATGTACTTTTACAAGTGAAGAGAATGACAAAACGCGTTTACCCTTAAAGACTATAATTACTACATCGTGGGACTAAAAAATTCCTCGAGTATCTTTTGTGGTCTTTGGAAACATTGCTTGCTTAGAATAATGGAATAAATGAAAAATCTGAAAAGGAGCTAACGAACTTTATGGAGCGGTATTCGTCCTTATTATAAGTAATCATGAACACAATATTATGTCGAGATGGATGACGAAAATCTTTTGTGTTTAGTATATTGGCCATTATTAGTGAATAGTTTTAGATTCTTTTTGACAGCGTCTGACTGCCTTTGTGGAGCTATTCAACTCTCAACTCATCACTCACCCAACTAGTCAATCCAATTCCATTCAATTGAATCCTATTCTGGTGCCCTTTATAATCTAATCACAGACTGCGATCTTTTAAGCTGGCGATGATGAGAATGGAACCAGATGAGGCAGAACAACACCATGAAACCTGTCCTCTGAAGAGTCGTCTGAGAGTACCATCCTCGCCTTATCCGCCTCAGCCCACCATACAGACTTATACACATCATGCAGTATTCTGCCGTCAATTCACATTCATTTCAACCTCTAGCTATTATCTCACCATTTTGTCGTTTTTATGTAGCACTTTCTTTAGAAATAAAATCTGTGTGAATATTTACATTTCCCCACCACTTTTGGGTGTTTTTGTCACTTTATTGTTAGTTTTTAGCGTTCTGGTAAAATAAGAGGATTTCACATGAAGAAATATTAGTTTCTAACAGAAAGTAGTTTCTCATTTTCTGTTATCTACCTACCCTTACATAGTAGAATAGATTCAGCACATGCAGCAAGGGTTACTGAGGGTGAAGTCCATGTTTACCAAATAAGAATGTCTTAAACGACATTTCATATTTGCTTGATCTTTACGCTGTTTAAGCTATCTCATTTTCCGAACTCCATGTATCATAACATTGTTTAAATGTCTACATTTGGTGATTTTAATCGTAAGGGTAAGCAATTACACTGCTGCATCGATGGGTCTACGCAACTGATACCAAATGGACACTATTGTTGTGCACAATGAGGTAATATTCGTGGCCATCAAAATCTGCTGACTCGAAATCTTTGCATTCGTTCGTCATTGCAAAATAGTGGTATAAAACAATGAATCACAAGTGTTTTCATACTTGTTACCTTGATAAATCAGCGATTCGCGTAGGAAGACTTGGGAACAATTGTCAAGAACAATAAGCCATGAAGAAATGGAATTGAACTAATCTTCGCTCACTATTATTGTGTCTATCATACTTAGATGATTCAAATTAATCGCTATGTAGATGGGAGTAGGTAATGTGTGAGAATCTTAGATTTAGTAGATATTACGGGCATTGAGTTACTGCACAAATAAATGTTTGGGGAATAGTAACTAATTTAATATTTCGTAAGTTATTGAACTACATTAGAAAAGCTCGAAAGAATTCGAACTAGAAAGAGGATAAAAAGCAGAAAAGTAGCAGGTTGAGGGGAGGATAGTGTTAATTCTTGGTCTGTAAGTATTTATAAAGTAGATGAGATAGCAATCAAACATTTTGAAAGATGTGGGGATAAGATAAGCTCTTCCTTTACTACAGATAAGACAGAACTCCAGATAACATTTTGGACACAAAATAATTGATGACCTACCTAGGGCAAGTAGACAACTAAAAGATACTGAATGTTGATGTCTGTGTAGTGCACTAAATGAAAACAAGATTGCCCAAGTGAAAACGAACACAAGTGCAGTTATGAAGGTCAGAATATGCTTACCTACATTAAACAGGTAGAAATCGAGTACCTAGTGAAGACGTGGACTACAGAAAAGATATTTATATCGTGGAATGGCTTTGTGTGTGTTCAGACTTGAGACTCAATGTCAGTCAGTCAACAAACTTCATTCATAAAATAAAAGTGAGAAAAGTCAACACTCGAGCAGATTTGCTCTCGCTCCCCATGTACACACACATCCACAAAAAGAGTGGTGGGAACAAGTCTATATTATTAACAATAAGATTTAACGTAGTAGTGCTGCGAAGCGTGGTTGCACACGCAAAAGCGTAGATGCATATCAGACTAACAATGAGTGGTAATACAGGAAAACGAGATAATATAATCCTCAAGAGGCTTTCATTACCAAACATCAACCTACATAAAATCACTACGGCCAACGTTAGCAAACACGGTCACAATTTAATCTCGGCACAATCACCTACTTATACTAAACTACCTAAATTGTGGTGGATTAGTTTCACTATGGGTCTCTCCATGCACACAACTCATACCTACAAGAATCTACACTGGGATGAATGCCTTTGTTTAATTGGCAACAAAGTAAATACCGTAAATGGAAACTCTGTCCATCTACACTAGCCCTTCAAGATTGCTAACAAAAAATTTCATCTTATTTCAATGCTTTGTCCTAGGATTGGTCGTAATTTTATAACTCTGCACACACATTTTATTTCAATGAGTATCTAAGCAAACCCAGCAAACATGTTTTGGATTGGAAATGTCGTTTTAAGGAATGATTTATGTTTTGGGATTTTGCTAAGACCTCTTTACGCTGGATTTCAGAAATTGAATTAAAGTTTGTCTTTTAATAATTCACAAGCTTCATAAAGTCCGAACTGCTAAAAAGCTAAGAGTTGTATGCTGTATACCTAGACTATATTTCTACCCACAAACCCCGAATTCAATGATTATTTGTTTATATAGTATGTTGTCCTGTCCCAATGAACCACTAAAATAACCATCAAATTTGAAAATTTTGGCAAGTGGTGTAAAAAGTTCACATTACTCTATAATATGTGGTACAGAGCACTTAAATGGAACATACAATGAGTCAAGTAGTCAAGACAATCAGGTTGCAACCGCAGACAAAATTCTCCAAAGCGACAGGAAAGCCACTCATAGTAAGCCACAAAAACAATCGAGCAAATGAGTTGACAACTTCAATTCAACACAATTTCGGTTTTATCGGCGTTTCAAAGGCGTTTAAGATATCGGATAGGCTCTTCATTATTGAAGTCAATAGTATCGACTGGGCATCCTGAGATTAGCCAATAATGTTGACAGTGGTGCCAAACTTAACTTACAAATACTATCGTACATAAAAATGCACAGTATTGATTTTTGTATGCAGTTTTTAAAAGTTCTCATCATTATCGAAATATGACTGACATCCCAAATACCACAAACTCCAAGCAAATACTTGAATTGGTAAATGGGGCTCTACTATAAGATGATACGGTATTGATTAGTTTGTTATCCAATTCTTCCTTCCACATTCCCATTTCTGGCAAAGCTTTTAAAAACTCAGCCACTGTACTAAATAAGCACGTTATTCAATAACCTGTACCAATCTGCAAGTCCCGGACCGTTCTGTAGGCCGATGCTTCCATTAATGCTATTAATAACTCTTTCTTTTCATTATGCTTTTTACGAGCAATTACTTTACATCAGCTAAGGCATTACGAATCGAATACTTCTCAGAGGAAAATAATCCTCAAATTAATAAGAAGACTCTTTGGTCGTCGCGAGATATCTTAAGAGCTAATAACTTTTTTATTGCTCCGCAGTGACGTCGACGGCAATTGCCACAAAAAATATCCAACAGACGTAACAATCGGAAGATTAATCACACTCTCTATAAGTTCTTATCTGATATTGATTTCTCATGAATTACACGTGTAAGTACGACAATCGATGCTCCTTAACTTGCTAACACCGACATTTAAAAAGAAATCTGCAGTCGATGTTGTAAATAAGACTTCAACGTCGCATAACTCACATACGCGTGCTTTCAGCAGACTCTAACTATGCATTACAAGACTGATGTAATTCCCCTGTTTAAGTCTCACCTATGGCCATAGACTATTTTTACCCTTAAAAGAAGGTATTAAGTATGGCTGGTGAAGCATCAAGTACAATTTTATTTACAACGGAAGAGTATAAGTCATTATCTTTCATTTGGTTTTGAGCTTTTGGGCTTGTTGTGTGTTAGAGGGAGAGTATGACATCTTTGATTAGTATAGTCACACTACCGCTCAAGCCGCGAGGGCTTACTTGCAGTGACTCCCGGAACAACTTTACTGAAGTGCACAGACTTACACGAAGAGACGAAGAATACTGAACCATGAGACGGAACGACTCAACACTGTCCCGCAACTCGATCTGGTGGACAGTCAGAGAGGGACCGGGACATGTAGCCCGACCGCCAGTAAATACAGACGAATCACTTATGGAAGTCTACTTCAACCTACCTTATCCCCTCATGTGCATCCCATTGTCCAGAATTGTGGTAGGTAGAACTATAGTAGTAGCACTTATTATTTTGCTCCCGTATTATACCTGCTTCCCTATTCCATTTGCTCCCAGTGATACCTGCTCCCTATTACTTCTGCTCCCAGTTACACCTGGCCCATTTTACACAGCTCCCGGTACGAAAAATAATGAGATACGACAGAACCAAAATTGAAACAAAACAAACAAAATTTAGTATTTTGAGACATGGGGGTGGGTGGATTGGACATGGGAATGGTGGGACTATGGGATTCCACCCCATGTGTAAATATGTAAATGGACCAGGTTTAACCGGGAGCAGAAGAATAGGGAACAATTGTAATAGGGTGGTGCAGGTGTCCCTGGGAGCAAATATAATAGGGGAGCAGGTGTAATACGGGAGCAAATGTGTTGATACCCAGAAATTCGCGAAACAAATTTATTCATAAGACAGAAATATTTACAAACTGCATTAGATCGGATGTTGGGTACTACCATCTATTGAGAAATGTGATGGTTTATGGTGTCCAGGGGGGCTATTCTCTATGGTTTGCTTAGGATTTTGGATTAAGTATCCGAATATAAGATTGACTTAGCAAAAAGTTAATCCATTTCTTATGTTAATTCAGTAAAAAAAATGCTAAGAGTCGGTTAGCAAAAATTGACTGCTAAGTAAAACTTACAATAAGCAACCATTTAAGAAAAAAATTCCCAAGCCTGCGACGTAACCAAGCGCGACGTTTTAAAATTCAAAACACAAGCATTATAAAAGTTAACCTATTCTTATTAAATCGAGCTACCAGTTTTACCGGCTTCTTTTCCTGCGGATTTGACGGACCCTTGAGAGATCAATGGCAAATCCGTCAATAGGCAACATGTTGTTTTTAGTTGTAGTTAGTTTTGGAAATGGCCGTCTTTAGTGTTAAATTGGTTACGTACGACGGAGTATCTTGATGATACAATTGAAAATTGAGTAAATGTGATAATAATAAACTCAGCATTTATCTACTACCTCCTTCGACAACAAAGCAACCCTCCTCTACTCTACTTTTATCATAGTCACTCACTGTCAACAATGTCATCCTCCTCCTTCAAAATCACTCATTGTCAACAAATTAATCCTCCTCCTTCACAATCACTCACGGCCAACAATGTCATCCTCCTCATTCAAAATCACTCACTACTAACAATGCCATCCTCCTCCTTCAAAATCTCCCACTACTAACAATGTTACCCTACTTCTAAATCACACTGGTTACAATCACATCTTTCACCTTCAAAATTGTCCACTGCCATGCAACGATGTCATCCTCCTCCTTCAAAGGCACTCATTGCCAACAAACTACTCCTCTTCCACTCTATCCCCATCATAGTCACCCACACCCAACAATAT
The DNA here is from genome assembly GCA_020055645.1 of Tomocerus qinae. Classification (NCBI taxonomy): domain Eukaryota; kingdom Metazoa; phylum Arthropoda; class Collembola; order Entomobryomorpha; family Tomoceridae; genus Tomocerus; species Tomocerus qinae. The sequence goes on along the minus strand of CM034548.1, from coordinate 2,000,140 downwards.
CCTCTTGTTCAAGTCACCCAATGCTAACAAACAATGTCATTCTCCTCCTTCACTATTATTACTATTACAAACTAACATCAAGGACAATGGAAACAAAGGAAACACTATCACTAATTGGATATTTTGCATTGTGTTGCTAATTGCTTTTCAATTGTCTTTCCTCGACCAACACTCGCTTCGCCGAGCGTCGAGGAAAGAATACCGAATTTACTAGCTGTATCACGTCCAACCCTTCAACATGCTACGACCTATGTAAAATTTGTAATAAGATCTACGCAAAAGTTCATTTAAAAACATTACAATCCTACTTCCAATCTCAACAATCCCACTTAGGGTAACTCCGACCATCCCTATCTTTTTGCTCAAATAATCTGTCTTAAGTCACCATCTTCGATTCAGTAAAGATACTGAATTAAATTTCGGACTTAAGTCCGAAAATTGCTCTCAAGCTTGACTTAATCACTTTTTCAGGCTTAAGTTCATTCAGTAAGCATCGCAAATAATTGTCTCACTTTTTGGAAATACTTAGCAATTTTACTGAATCAAAAATTTCTTAGAAATAGCAAAATTTTCAAATAGGAACCATAGTGAATAGCCCTCCAGGTTTTCAATGGGAGTCTTGAACTGTGCTCTTCACAATATGATAATAGTGTACAGAGAATTCGTATTGCTTATGCTTAACTTAAACAACTTAGCTTTCAGTAAGTAGTAATCGAGTCTATTCCTTTATAATCCACAAATCATTATTCCTCCTTCTCCAGTACCTTCCGATTCAGTTCAAATCCCTGGTTTATTTGAAATGCTAATTCTTAGCCATAGGGAAATTCTAATCTGAACAAACGTAACTTAATCCCAACCGAAATATTTTCTCAGAATTTCCATTCGTTGTTTTAGTTTCCTATTAAAAAATCTTAGACAAATCTATCTGTAATCCCTATTTACTGTTCCAAAGGAATTCGCCCGATCTGACTATAACTGTAGCTATGGGGATATAATTCAAACCCTCACGAATACAGAGTACATATTCCAAGCTCATAAATGCAGAGTGGCAATACATGCTGAAAATGGCTACATATAAATCTTCAAATGTTCTTTGGAATATAGTAACTTGAACGATTACTGATAAAGGGTACGGAGGATGGACACTCTTAAAAAGAGACAAAGGAAAAAACTATGGAAAATCATACTTCTAATAAATCATCTTTGATACTTCAGTTTCCTGGAATTATACCCAATTGTGACTAAGGAATACGAAATCTTGGAATTATTTGTCCGTACGGAATGCTTTATAGTAGAGCATCTAATCAGAAAATGTTTGCTTTCAAGCCGTTAATGTTTACCTGCTTATAAATTTGGAGGAAAATATTCGTGCGTGCTTCTCTTATATTCTTCCTTCTTAGAGGTAGTGTACTTAGGCACGTATGCATTAAGTTTGTCAGCAGAAAGTACAATCAAAAATACTCTTTCGCTAGGTACAAATAGTAGAATAAGAATTACCAAGTCAAAAAAGAATGGTTAAAAAATCATTAAATTCTTGTTGATTTCAGCTGTACAGAAAATTTAGTCTAGCATGAGAAGTATGCATTATTGCCTCAAAGCTATACTAAATTGGAAGGAAAGAAAGAAAAGTTTATAATTGTGTTGTTTAGCTCTAACGTTATTAATGAGCTTTCGTTGAGTGAATTTGAGCATCAGTTCGCACTTTACATATGTACTACAAACATTTGTCGAATGAAAGAGAACGACTTGCAATTGAAGCGACATTTGAGAACTTTGTAAATTGTCGCTTAAACACTTTTTTCAAGTTCGTTACCTTTAATGCTGTAGACATAATAAGGATACAAAGATAGACTTGTCTACGGCAGATAAAACGGCAGAAATGTCATTAATTAAATTTGAAATCTCCATCCACACTCATTACTAAGTTACAGACCAATCAAGCTCCGTCAGTATATTATACATCGTTTGTTAGTACGAGCACTTGAGATCTATTCCTGCTGCAAGCTGCCAACACAATTACGTCCCGCATATACATTCTCTCCCAGTAGTAAAACGCTGGCATTTATAGTATCCTCAAATAGTATAAATTCATGAATACTACAGCCCAACATTTCCTGGCTAAGAACGCGTTCGAACGGTCGGCTCTGTCTTTCATGAGTTGTATAGCCACTTTACGGATGGCTCTGATATGACTGCAACAAGTTTATGTTTTGAATTCATGTAGATACATGACAAATGTATTATGATGTATTATGCAAACATGTATTTATCACAAATTAGTGTACAATAAACGTGCTACAAATATTGGATAATTTCAGGAGTTGTTAGGAATAATTGAGTCATTGTTATATAGGTAAGAGTGTTACGTATTTGCCACTCGGACTTGTTAATCCCTGGTTAAATGTTTTTATGTACACGTTAAACTGCATAAGCCCAGAACAAAGTTCATTAAAATAATTTGGCATCCAAAACTGTTATTTCAGAGCAATGGCAGCATCTGAATAACCAACTTTCAGTACCTTGAGCACGGAAAATTGAGAGTTGTTTTTCTAGCCGCAACTACTAAAATATTCAATGAGACTTTGTCTAACAGAACTGAAGTAGCGTATTCTGGTCACAGGAGCAAAAACAACAACAGCATCCGAGTCTGCCATATGCAAAATGATGGAGATGAACCTTTATAACAATGACACTATACGATTGAACGGGGGATGAACAATTTACATATAACTTCAGAATATTGTTAAGTACACTGTTAGTTGGCAGTCGATGATTTCAGTTGCAGATATATCATTATACTACAACTCAAGTCGACCACTTGATAGAATCGTAGGCTAAGGAAGTAACTAAGTAGATAGCAATTTGGGTAAAAATATTTTTCAATTGTGCTGTACTTTGAGCTGCTTCTCGGCAAAGCATTGTTCTTTCTCGTTCGCTTTGCTTGACTGATTGCATGTATGACGAGGAGGAGGGCACATATTTTATCTGCCACTGCACACAAGGTCCATGCCTATAAGTATGTTCACACTTATATAGTTAACGGGATGCAATGCTGATATTATTTATATGGTGCTATATTATCCTTAAAATGTCTGGAAACTTGCAAAACGATATGCAAAACATCTTCAGCATTAGGCCCTATTTATATATAGTAAGGTATAGGTTTGTGTTTAGTATTGGCTATAAATGGAAAAGTGTCTCGCCAATTTATTTAGTAGATTCCACGCTGTCTGTACGGGCATTGTGAGTAATTACTAAGAATTGGTATATTAGGTAGTTGGTTGGCAGTTTGTGCATAGTATTAGCGAGAGTCATAATGGCATGCAAATGAAAGTAGACAGATAAGCATCACATAAGCAATGTGATTATAAAAGTTTAAAGCTGCCATTCCAAAGAAGACTTTGAGATTACTCGAGTTTGCCCTGGCTGGAATGGACTATAAAGAGGGAGAGGTTATGAGCCGATTAAATTTATGTCTCAGGATTGGAAGAAATAGTCCACTCGGTCGGACAGGACTTAAATAAATGCTCTCCTCAACTAACATTTCCCTGCTTTGAAGTTACTCCGTAGACTCAATCCTATCTCATTTCATTCCACTTACTCAGACGCTGCTTGTCATAAAGTAACTACATGCAAAATAGTAATCCCAAAGTTACCTATTTATTCTCTGGCTGCTTTATACTTATCCATACTTATCTTCTCCTCCTCAAGACTAGACTCTCTCTCTCTCTCTGCTGAACTTGTTCCATATTATTATTATTTTCTCATTTAGTCGATTCCTGCGTAACGTTTCTCATCTTCCATTAACAATGAACTATTTTGTGATGGTTAATACTACTAACGACAAAATAATACTCTTATATGTATTCAAAGCAGCAAATTCACAAGATTTACCTGCTTGTGGCTGTAGTACGTATTGTTCATTTCCCTATAATACTATACGCAAGACTACAATGCTGTGCAGTGCCCACTTTACACGTAACGACTACGATAATGATATTACGCTATTCAATGTCCCTATTACAGGTTTATAATATTATTATGAACTGCAGACTCAACTCATTCATTCGTTCCGATGAATGCTTTTTATTTTTATTACTAACGGTGAACTTGGATTTGCGTAGACTTTGTATTTATATTGCATAGACAGCCAAACGTGCCATGGCAAGAAGGAGGAAGACAAGTCACTCAAGTCAGTAGCAAAGATTCAGCATTCTTGTTTTTTAACGAGAGAGATGTTTTGCAGAGATGAGAAAAAGAGATTTCAGCTGAATGGAGTTTGGTGTGGCTCGGAAGTTATTGCATGGCATATAGCCGTCGACTTCTATTTATTAGTATATGGTTTATTTTTGGCTGTAACAAGCTCGAGTCTGCTACAATGCAAGTGTATCGCTGTTGAAATGCCTACGGGACGTTTTTTGGGGACATTATAGTTAAGTGCGTCCGTATTTACTATTACTATTAAACACATAACTTTCCGGCAAGTAATAAATGCCAGAAGAGTGAAATCTCTTGGCTTGGATTTAATCTTTGTACATACAGGTGTAAGGGAATTGCACCATCTATATCCCAAAGTATTTCTAATAGTATATCTAATATTACCTAATGGAAAATGATGCCTATTGTATTTTCTTCTGCAGTCTAACAATGCACGTGGGTATAGCCAGATTAATTGCACTCTGAGTTGTAGTTAGGTATAGAAGGTATGCTCGGCAAGAAATTGCCTCTCTGAAAATGTGCAATTACGTAAGTTAATATTAATGTAGGTACATATATACTTGCGAGTGTTGATACTTTGGATTACCTACCCAGCTAATGACCCATAAACTGTTACGGCTCAGTGTTATATGGCATAAAAATTTTATTTCGCGTTCATTCGTCCAATAAATTGCATGGATGGAATTTACATACAATTTAAATTTGTTCGTAATTCACATATCAAATACTCAGCCATTTCTGGTAGTCCAACCAAAGGGAAAGGGAGAAACCAAGAAAACGTGCACTGCTGAAGCAGCCGAGGCGAGAGGTATGAGACCAGCCAACCAAGAGCTCTGGAAAACTTTAGATGAAACTGGACCGGAGTGGTCGACACAAATCGGGGCAGAAATGGGAGGAAGCTCATCTAACGAGATTTAAGAGTTAGATCAAGGGCATGTAACATGTGAGGCATGCTGACACACAGAGGCAGCTGTGATTTTTGTGAATTGCCGATTGCCACTCATGCGACTCGTCTGAGTGAGTCTGCCATTATGTCGACCGAGAGACAAGTCAAGGACTGTCATGATGAACGGCATGAAAATTGCTGACGGATTTTTCGGGACTTGAGACTTTGAAGGAACTGTCTTGTTTATGTCCCTTAGGTTACAATATTCTTTTAGGTTAGAATGCTCCGTCCACAAAATTCTCCATCTGCACATAATGCTTTCACTTTTTCCGCCCCTGGACTAAAATACCCAAGCAAAGTAGTGACTTTCACTTGTTTATCCGAAACCGAAACCGTCTCTAATAAATCTGGCATTGTTTCCTCAATATTTAAAATATTATAACTGCAGTTGAAATAAAATATGCAGAGAACAAATATAAATAAATGTTACCTATATAAAAGTGTCTACCAAGGGTGAAAATTGTATTTTAAGCAGCCAAAAAGAGCTGTCCGGTATCCCTAAAAATTGCAAGTTTAAACGTTCCAAATATTCAGCTAAATACTGCGACGTTATACATGCCAAAAATATATGACGTTTTCCCTAGCAAGGATGACTGAGAAGACGGGTATAAATACGCTTGCAGTAGCATAACATTTCCAATAAATTGAAAGTATAAGAAGGAATCAGATTCAAAGAAATTCGGGTATATGGAATTACTTTTTGACTTGATTATTATATGAACGAATGAGATCACAAAAGAATCTGCGGAGGGTGCAACTATAGATAAGAGGTCAGGTTAGGAGTTAGTTTTCGAAGGTTAGAAGGAGCCCCTTGTAAATCTAGTAAGACTAAAGAGTTAGATACTTTTTGTCTGGAGGCAAGGCATTCCAGAGTAAAACGGGCAAGGGATTGGGTATTTGCAAAGGGGCCAGAGGTGGGCAATCTGAAATAAGTATTGCACTATTTATGCACGTATAAGCTACGGTCTATTATGAATATTAGTGGCTGGGAATGTGGAGGAGAGCGACGTGGAGGAGATTTACAGGAGCAGATTCGATGGTTAGACTTGTATAATTTCATTGGTTTGGTTTAACTTCTTAGCTGGGCAAACCTCCTCCCTTCGTAAGTTGTCTAATAAAGGTAGTTTGCACAAAAGAGAATTAATCTAAACTCTAAATTCATCTCTTGCTGTTTTGTCTACGATGAGTTTGCAACTAAATTTAAGCGAGTAATTTAAATTAGATTTCCCAGGGCGACTCCGTCACATCGTAACGAACCATGTGTAGTACTTACTTACTAGTAGATGGCTATAAGCATCCTAAGCATTCACGCCTAGCAACTGCTGACTACTGATGCACGTACTAATGATAATTTTCAGTAAAAAGGAGTCTTCCCTACACGGCTACATTAACGGGCACTCATCATTCATACTCATAATATAGCAAATAAGAATATGTATATTATGTAGGAACATGCATTCTCTCATAGTAGTCGTTCGTATAATATTATTATTATATAGTAGATCTGTAGGTAGGTGTATATGTAAGTAGGCGCTGCACAGTCTCTGCCTGGATGGGAGAGTCATGCAGACTAGACGAGTCAGAAGAAGTAAATACTTTATTCACAGGCAGGACATCACATCTTTGCAAAATGGAACGGTGCACTTAATTCAGCTAAACTATGGCAAGTAGGATTTAACAGTCCTGCCTTTCAACAATCTCAAGTCTGCAGCAACACCATCAAACTCTCATTAGTCTCACTCAGCTGTTAATGCAATATCCGCTCATCTCGGAGAAGGTTCTCGGAGGTCCTGTCAAGTCGGGTCTGCCTCAGCCCACACCGAGAGGACATCTCGTCTTCATCATCGTCGTCTGCCTACCTGTCTCCCTGTTCCTCATTTCCTCCGCTGGCTACCAAACTCCCGAAAACTCAGCTGCAGATGCCAGCCAGTTTCTCTCATTTCCTTTGAAATATAATTGAGTTGAACACAATGGATTAACATAATGAAATTTAGACTACCCAATGTTCTGCGATGGGAGGATATGATAAGCACAAGTTTGTTTGTCAAAGAAGTCAGGCATCCCTAACTATAACTTGATCTCCAGCAGTCACTCATCGACAAACTTTTAGTTTCTTCCCTCAGTTCTTTATTCCCACTCGTGTTGACTCATTGTGATGGATGCTAATAATACCTGCTAATTCCTCCTAAGGGACCGTCACATGTTAATCTATATTAACTCTCATTTGCCAAAATTATTGTTACACTTTAACCCCACTTAAACAAGCATCCTAATATATCACAATGAAATAATTATTCCCGTTGCTAATTTCCACGTCTGAATTTTCTCCCATCACTACATCCTAGTTGGGTTTCCCCAAAACCGCCAACTGCAATGGAATTTAGTGTCTACTGCACTTGACTGTATTTGTCTGACATGAAAACCTTGTGTTTAGACAAGGAAGTTAAATGCTTCCGATTCTTGTACACCAACATTTCTATTTTGAGTCATTCTCGCCACATTACTCACTGCACTGATGACTTTAACTATGGCAAGGTATCACTTCAGGTGACGAAAGGGAGTGTCCCAACAGGTGAGTCCTAGTCAAGCTCATCCCTTACGGCGGGTATAAATTGAATTGCGGATAAATAAAACATCTCTTCATGCGGATAAAACTTCATTGCAGGTCAAAGCATATAACTCTACTGATAGATACACAATAATAGTAGTTATTATGATTATACGGACACTATATTATGATTGTTTGAAGCTATGAGTAAGATGAGTTCACGGATTCAGATAAATCCCCTTAAGCCCAACTACAAACGTAGATTAAAGAAATGTAACCAAATGCATCACACTGAACCACATCGTTAGTTACATAATATTCTTCTGTTGGGTTAGCTGGCTGCAGATGAAGCAGGTCTTGCTATTACGTGTTACGACCATGACATTACGTCTATCAAACATAATTCTGCCTTGTTGTATGGCCTATCTCGTCTACATACTAAGTACAGTGTACATATGGTCATTACTGTATTACTCTACGGAATTTATCATGGATCTTTCATCCCTTCCCACAATCAGCATTATTTATGCTCTAGTAAAACGTAAAAAACCTGCCCATTCCATGTGCACTAACGGAATCTTGCTCCAAAGTGGACAGGGCGGATTTCATTTCTGTTATTTAGAAATTAAATTTTACAACGTATAAACTTTTCAGTATTTCTCGAGATAATCTTTGATTAGTTGCAGCTAAACTACAAAGGCATGTTGGTCCTTGTTTGTATTTGTATGTAATCATGTAACGATTTTAGATCTTCAATTTTTGCTTGTGGGTGCAACTCAGTCGATATGTTACTTAATACTTAATCCATATTTAGAAATGCGGCACGACTGTGTTTCATATATACTCCCACAAGTTATGTAATTTTAATTAGAGATGCACCGATGCCGGAATTTGGCTGATTCACAAGCATCGGCATATTTAATTTGGAGCGAATTTCTACATCTCATCAATGATTTACAACAAAAGAACGAAAAAACTGTTAATTGCAGTTTGTTCAGCAAGTGGACAAGTATTAAAAATTGTAACAGTATTAATATTACTACAATGTAAAGACCACTGGTCACACCATAACAATAATGAATTTAAAAGCAAATTTGTCAAAACAGCAATAAATGTTAAACAAATTATTTTAAAATCATAAAAAAAGAATCGACATTTCGCGGATTCAGGCTATTTATTTTGGCCGATTCCGATGCATCGGTAAAGCAAGACAAAGGCTGCCGATGTATCGGTGCATCTCTATTGCTAATGTATTAATGTTAATCATTTTAGTAATTTGTGTGTTTATTTCAAAAATATTTTTGATTTTTAACTAAACCTATTTACTTATAAACGTAAATATAAATTTCATTTGTTAACCACGCCAAAAACAAATCCGCCAGTTGAAAGTTCATCTTAATAGGTCTGCTCAGTAATTGAAAAATATTGAGAACATTCTAGGAAACGGGATGCAACTTTCGAATATTCATTTTTTCATCTTACTCGGCAAGTACTTATTTGGACAATGAAATAACAGAATTTTGTTGCGTACCTAAGAATGGAGTAAATTACGGAACGATCTAGTGAATGTAGAAATCTGAAGCTTAGTACGAGCCTTCGTTAGCTTGGCAAACCAAAGTAATCTGACAAAACCACACGACTACTGAATAAACTCCAGTTTTCGCAGTTCCGACACAAAGGGTGATGATGCGGTTACGTCGTTCTGTCAATTGCATTATGTGCCTTAGTATGTACCTGGATAGTGCACTAGGATGGAATATTTTCACCTTAAATACTTCGTCGTTGAACTTCCTTCTCCTTTGCTGCCTATATATGGTAAGTACTGAAATAATTGCTACAGATAATATTGTATTTGTACTACTTGATTTTTATTACATGTGAAAAGCTGTGGATGTGATGGCGAACAGGCTTTGTCGCTTTGGGCAACAAAGCAGACAACGACAACTTTGATATCTGTTGCAATACAGTTAACTAGGTAGTTGTTCATTTAATTGGGGAAAATCATGTAGCTGACATTGCTGCATGAGAGAGAAACGTCAATGCATTTTGTATGTAAAAGTGGTTTATGTGCAGTTACCATCTTTTTTCATGTAAATAGTTTAATACTCGCAAATCAAAAGTTGGGCAAATCGTTGAAATATTAACTTGAAACAATTTGAAAAGTTTAGGCTTAGATAGGAAAGAGTGTTGAAGAGGCGAATAGCAAAGTGTAGAAATTTGGTGTTCAAATCTATTCGTGATTAGTCAAATTACTGTCGGTGGAGAGATTGAGATGGAATTCCGCAGCAACTAATTCACGACTCGACAACCAGAGAGGATTTTTGTAGAATTAGGTAGTTCAATTGGATTGGAAACTGTATATAAGTCTGAAGCGCTGGAATAGAGGTGTTCACTTTTATTCGAGCGAATGTGGTTCAATAAAACAAAGTAAGTATTCTGCTAAGTGCCACACCAACGAGTTTATAATTGCAAGCATATGTCTGGCTATGAGTGAGTGGGATATATGAGAGCTCGTCTTGCCTTTAGGCCCGACGTCGCTGGGCTCGGAATTTATTAGCAAGTTTATTTGTGAGGAATAATAACCTCGTGGAGTTTTAAATCAGAAGAATCCAGTTCTAGGGCTGAGAGTGCAAATGGCATCAGAGTTTCCTCCTGCAGCTCATCAGAAGATTCTGGTGATGACATGACAGTGCGCGGAGTACACAAGACTGGAATCCACCTTGTCGAAATGATAGCAAAACCAAGAAAACAAATGTTGGCTCAAGTCTTGCCCTGTCTGATTGGCTCACTCACACGGGGACTTGGTACTTCTGGTGATGAGCAATGAACCGTTCTTGCTGTTGCTTCATTTACTTGTGGATAGAAGTTGCAATTGCATGTTAACTTGCAGTTACTTAATTCCTTTGTGCCAAGTTTCCAAATTAACTATGAGATTGAATATCACTCGGTTGTTGTAATGCTATACGGGAGGGACACCAACTCAAGTTTCAAGGTACCTATATACCTATCACTTAATACCACCCAGCATAGCTGTACAACAAGGCAGCCTCCCTGTATACAAGAGTATACAGGGTGTACCATGTTCTACCTAGTACTGACATTTGATACCTAACATCCTATTGGTAAAGCATCTCTCAGAATATACTTTTGTAACAATCTGGGCAACTCTGTAATACAGTCGAGTATATAGAATCGATTTACATAAAGAGTATGCCAATGGACATTTGTACCTAAGCTACATAAAATAAAGCAGGTAGTATTTATTACTTGTAATTTGTAATTATTGCCCAAAGAATTTTAATGCGAAGGTCTATGAACTCTATAAATGCTCTGGTTGAAATATTGCTAGAAAAGTAAATTTCTCGTACAACTGTCCGAAATTATGACAAAAATGATTGTCACCTGCATCACCAAATGCTAACGCCAAAGCTACGTTTTCGTATTTGACTTGGTGCGAATGTTTGGAGTACTTGGAGTGAGGAGCACGTATTTAGTTGCTTCCGTGCATTTTGCCATCCACGAATGGGTTAATGAAGAGGTGCATGTCTGTGGTAGCAAATGAAACTTTGAACTCGCCAAGTAGTCAAGGAAGAGTAAAGATAAGTGGGGATATTGAAATAAATAGAACTTAGTCTGCCGAGCGTACGAGTAATTGTAAAGGCCTACCTCCTTATTTCAGTGACAGTATCAAGCAATTGTAGTTTGAGAAATGGGAACCGTGTGCACGGGCTGGCTCTTCTCCAGACGAGCGTCCGTCAAACAAACCAAGTCTAATGCAGATGATAGGTAAATTAGGATGTACAGATGTGTCACTAGCAAACATGACATCATAACTATGCACTGCACCAACCAGCCACATGAGATCATTCCTAGTCCACAGAGTCGAGCAATGTCAGAAATGCTTCCCGTATTTGTAACAAGCAGGTGTAATGTCTTCGTGATTAGGATTTAGGTTCTTAGTGGCTCCCTGACGTATTTTTACATCAGTGGCTTTGTGGCATTATCGACAATTATCTGAGTTCTTTGTTAGGTAAACATGCATTTGTAATTGAATGAATGGGCGTAGAGACAGAGCAGTCGCGATTATGCATGCACTTTAGCGTCTCACGTATTATTATTTGTCTCTTTAAATAGAAATAGAATGAGGATGGATGGAATTCATTTTTGAACAAAGCAACGACAGACGGTTGCCAATGTACTTCCCTCCTGCTAATCTGGGCAAGGAAGCAAATGCCCCAAGAAATTAATGAAGAGTGACACAGAAAACACAAGTTCCTTCGCTCCTCCACCGAGTACACAATCTTGCATTTGAGATGCTGGACCTACATGAATTACAATGCATCCGTTTTCTCTTTTCTTTGCAATTCTTAGACGCTGTGAGTAACAATAACTTATACATAGGTACTTGCACATCATCAATCTGCCTGCACAATGATCTCTAATCTCTGCTGTCATGTCGTTGAGGAAGAGCCATTACAGGATTCTTCAGTCCCTGACTCATACTGTTTAGATTGGTCGTTGCCGCTGGCGGATTGATGTCTCAAGTGAAGATGAGAGGGTCGGAGTGTCCGAATCTATAAATGCATCCTTATCTCAATTTTGCTCTATTATGTGATGAATTAATACATTAACTCTGATTCTACTGCCATGTCTCACTCAGTGCTCAATAACCATACTAATGTCTTTCTAGCCATCACTCAACAAGACGGATACCAACACAAAAGTAACAATGGAGAGTTGCTTGTATGCATGCTTATCTTATCTTGTACTCACTATATGGAAGATGTTGGTGCAAGTTGAAGATGATGTGCATGCAGATCTTTTGAAAAGTGAAATAGGGTTTGGGGGTCACATACTGCACTACTCTGTACAATGAATGGCAAAATAGTCAGGCAAGATTTACATTTCAGCATCATGCGATATGCAAATGTCCAGTACCTAGATATAGTTTCATTTATATAAGAAGGCATGTCGTGCATCCCACATTTATCTCATGTGTATGCACTTGTCTTCTGTGCAGATACCGGATGTAATTGATACTTCATTTATGAATACACATATGGCTTGTCAGAGTAGTAGTGGATCTGTCTGGCTATACAGTTTGCTACACTCTGTACTGCATACAACAACATGCGATGTAACGGCTAGAATCTGTAACGAAACTCAAGACGTAGCAAGAAAAAAGAATTATTAAGTATTTCATGATTTACATTGGGTACCTACCTAATAGACCACCTTGGAACTTCCAGTCCAGCAGAGCTGGCACCAGCTCTTGCATCTTTAAGTCACGTATTACCCTTTAGACCCGGAAAGATTTTGTGTTAAATTGAAACTAATCCTCGCAGAAAATTCTTTTTAGTGAGCGATGGTCTAGCTTTGGTCACATTGGGTTCTGATGGGACGATAACAATAGTCTACAACCACTGCACCAATAATTACACTATGCCATTGTAGAATGTTGACTCATTGATTCCTTCACTGTAATATCTCATGCCATCACTCATTCCCAACTTGACTTTCGTAAATATTTTTAGGCATTTGGTCGTGGGAAAGAAAAATGTAATTCGGATCTGTTTTGTGATCACCTAACGTATGTTGCAGTTTGTGTGTGTGCAATTCAAGGCAAGTGACGCCAAATAAGAAAATGCGTGTACAGCAAAAGCCATTTGTTTAGTGTATGAGTGTATTTGATATTGTATTACACAAGAGTCTGAGATCTCTCAATATTATTGGCTCGTCTTTCTCCCAACTCATAAGTCTGTCCGCTCCTTCTTCCTTGCGACATAACGACACACAAACTCCACTTGAGAACTCAATTTGCAACAATGGCTTCTGGCTAGACGATCTTTGCTAAGTCGAATTATCCTATTTGTTCCTTTCCCGTGATGCGTCTTAAACAAATGTTGCTGGCTGAGTGAGCAGTTCAGTCGAATTTAAAGACTACTTGCACTTACGTCAAGTGAGAGCGGGTGAGTGCGAGAAAATATTTATTTATGTCTCCTCTGCGATCAAATAAATAAATGTCGTCGTGGAGAGCAATGGAATCCCATCCTCTGGGCACACAAGAACGAGATTTTAGTGCATAGGCATGCTGAGGTGATTTAACCATGCAAGCGATAAGAGACGACGGAAATATAAAAACTGAAGCGTATTTTCATTTACAGTGCGATCACAATCCTCATAACATTTAAGTTATCACACCAATCAGCGTTTTGTAGCCGAGGACATCATAATACGAACTCCGTACCCATGAAATGTAACTTGGTAGCTAAGGGGGCAGCAGGACCCTCTCCTCAAACCAAAATCTAAGAAGAGACATTTTTGCAAATTGCACAAACTACATAAATATCACACATGTTTTGTACACCTTCCTCCAAGACATTTTTGGCAGCGAGCCATATTAGCATCTTTAAAAAGTGGAAACTTTTAAAAATTGTTTTGATTTTCTAATTAATACAAAGCTATTAACCTGCTCCCTTCCATCCCGTACATCGATTCCCATTAACAGGAAAATATGCTTTCAAAAAACTCATGATCGTGTTTCAAAGAGACTTGTGTAATGAAATAAGCGAGGATGAAGTGAAGATGTCTCTAAATTTTAACATCCTCTGTAAAATATCTGGCACTGCAATTGCATTTCCTTTGTCCTAAAAATAGTTTGTCAAATACCATAAGACCATGTAGACATAGCTCCAGACTTAGGAAAGTTATTCTATGCAACTGTTATGATCTCCTTCATATATTTATCACCTCGCCAAGAATTTTATTGCCATACTCTTCCTTTCACAGGTTTATCTATTTTAATTAACATATGTACAGATAGTTTCAATTACAATTGTAGTCGTAGATCCAAAAACAGTTATAAAAATGAAACCGTTCTTGAGTTATTGCGTTACGAGGGATGGAGCATATGCATACAGGCAGAGAGACAATATATCCTTACAACGCCTGCTACCCCTTCATCCATAATACAGGATTGCAACTCTAGTTTTCCGACAAAAAAGACATTAATTAAGTCTTTGGTATATTATTGACAATAATATTTGGGATAGAAATAAGCCAAATCAAACGCGTTTGAAGTTCAGTTCTATTCTTTATTCGAGTAATGTAGGGAGGCATGTACAAATAGGTATGAACAGACCGTATTGAGGGGGGGGCATTGGGGGCAAATGCCCCCCCCCCCCGAAATCCAAGAAAAAGGGAAATTTTTTCTCAAAATACCAAAACATTTAGCGCTTCGCGCGATTTTGCCTAATATATATTGCCCTATGATATCATTGCACCCTCCGAAATCGATTTCTAAATACGGTACTGATCGTAGACAAATGTGAATTCCAAGAATAGCGATTTAAGTAAATATCGTTTGACATAATAGAAATCATTTTGTTTTTCAAGTGTGACAACATTACATAATACTGTACAAAAAGGTGGAAATTGAGGACGTTGAAAGTGAAGTAAACTGTCATGTTTTTCACTCTGCAGTTAAGCCTTAAAAATGGCAAAAAATGTATACAACATAAATAAAACAAAAAAGTCGTGGAGAGTTATTTTCTGGAATGAAGCAGGAGAGTGCACCGATGAAAGTGTGTTGACGAATTTCAGTTGATCTTTTATACTGGCACTCCCGCCCGCCGCCATCCCATTCATATAGGTATATATTATACTATAATCTCCGCAAATTCTCGTTAGCAGAGTAGCTGTAGTTACCCTCCCACTCACTTGCACTTTAGTGAAATCATCTATAATAGTACTCTTGTCATGTCAATAGCTATGAACAGTGGCAGGGAGGGATTCTATCTGCACATATACAGATTTACAGATATAGAGTTCCATATAATTGTACATCTTTAAGATGCAATCAAATTATTTTTTTGCAAATGCAATTTACTTTTACCGGTGTTTGCAATCGGTGACTATCAGAATAGTGAAAAGTGGCGCAGCATAACAGTTTCTTCGGATTAGGCATATCATTATGTGTACGAGCTGTGCAGTATTTTGAGACAGTAAATAGGAGTAGAAAGGAGTTTATGCTGCTCGCAGCAAATGATTGTAAGATGCTGAGTGAGTGAGATGGAAATCCTTGAAAGTGTGTACTGTACACGACAGTCGAGTAGGAATTGAAAAGTCTCTCACCAATCTTCCATCTGCATCTACCCACCTTTGAATCCTGCATACATCATTGATCCGTGCAATAATCCATGAGAAAGTTATTGATCACCGAATTTGAGCCAGATATGGCAAACACGCACAAAGTACTGCTCGTGCCGTCGGGCATGTTCATGGAAAAGAGATCTAATTGTAACTGAGTTTAAAACAGAAAGTGTTCACTACTTGAATCATTCCGTAATCCCAACAAGCAATCATCATATAGTTGTAAATAAAGGAATTGTATGTACCTTCAGTAAAATTCAGTCGGTTTACACCTTATATGCCTAATTACTTGATGGTTGTGCAGGCCTTCCTAAAGGAGACGTTTGAAGGCTGTATAGCAGGTATGTCTTTCCCTATACCTTATTTATAAATAGTGAAATGTGATAGAGATCAGTCTACTTATCTTTAGATTGGATTAGCATGTAACTTCTTGATGCATCCTTTCCACCATGCTGAACCGATATGTCATGCATTAATATTTAGTGGAGTTCGAGTGTGACTTCTGTGGAGAGATATTGTACTGTAATATTTATATTTATATGAATTTGCTCGTGACTATTCCTTATGTGATACATTTAAGAATATCGTGTCATCTCGTCGTGCATCTGTTAGTCTGTTCTGTATTCATTCTGTCTCTGTGAGAAAGTTAGCAAGAAAAAAGGCTCCCCCTTCCTTTCAACAAATCAGAATACATTTTAATACTTTTCTTGATCTTATGGTTGAAGGAGACAGACGCTCTTCAAAGTTGTGTCGTTCTGACTGAAATACTAGAAATTCTTTCTTAGCAACATCATAATATTATTACTATTATCAAGACGAGACAGGGTCATACAAGACTTGTCGATGTTTATACTTAAGGGTACACCGTAAAGAATATTTGTGCTATTATTGCCACGCCAGAGTGTCTGTAGGGTTAGAAAGATGAAGCCGAAAGCTAAATCTGCTATCAGAATGGGAAACGCATTGCATTTTGATCTAGTCATCTCAAGATGACTCGGGCTTATCTTTAACTCTGTTTTGAGCTGAAAGTAGTGCAATTCGAGTCTACCTAGCTATCTGTGTGGACTGAGTGAGTTTTGTTTAGTGGTATATGTCTCTTTCTGATGCACGGTCTTAGTATACGTATATAAATATTCTCTTTTTTCCTATTCTTTGTTTTTGAGGTTTGGCTCATTCAGTTGTTATACTGTAACTGTTCAAATGCAGAATTCTTGTAACGCCAGAAAAGATAAACTGCTTTGGTGGAGGCACCGTACGTAGAAGGGATAGATAGAATCTGTGATAGTGATGAGGAGAGTAAGCCTAGCAGTGTGATAGCCGTGCAGCCACAGATACAGACGATACGTACTTTATATTTAAGTATAACAGATAAATCTGAAAAATGCGTGTCGGTCTCTTTTTCTTCTTTCAGTTCCACTTGGACAGGATGGGGAAAGGATTGAGTCGTGAGAGTGGAGGAGATCCTGCTGGATTGTTGCATGGAGGAAGAGATGCAATCATTTCTCCTCCACTCTCCCGAGTCTTTCTATCAATTCTATCTTTACACGAACAGAGTAACGCAGGGCACGACCAGGGTACGGAATTAGATGAAATACGGAATACGCACTTTGAATTCCGACATGTATGTACACGCATGGAGATATAAAACGAAGTTCGCTCACACACAAACCAATTACTCCCTATCACATGTCACAGCCACGGAAACTATCATATTACTATCATGCAAAATCTATTGACAATGATATTGTCTGATCCAATCAAGAACTTCAATTGCCAAAACGTGTGATGCTGTATACTGAGATTCATGAACGGTCATTAGTAATGATGCTCTTAGAACGAACGCCTTAAAAATAACGTTAAGGAGAATTAATTATGTTTCCCATGAATCTATCAATTATTATTTTGCGGTGCTTAGCTGTCTGACTAATTTGGAGATGAACAACACCCATATACGATTTTTTACATAAAAGTCAATATGTAGATTTAATTAGGGCGCATGTGTTTGGAAATCGATCACATTTTCCTCTAAATGATTGAAGGTCTGTTAATTGACTAGGTACTTGGTTCACATTGTGTATGTAGCCATAATTTACATATACTAATTACATGTAAATATACATTTTTGTAGAAAGTATTTGACGCTGTATAACAAATTGAGTAATTGCTAATTGCAATAATGATTCAACAAAATTATTGACACATTTAGATGTGATAAAGGAATATTGACTACTAAAGCCAATCTCTCTCGTGTTCTTAACGAGCTTGACGGTGGGATAAAGGTGGGTGGAGAGTGTGCTGATGATAGTGGGCTACTGGACACTCCTTATATTTTCATAATTTGGTCTAAGCAATTAATTTCCCGAGGATTATTCATCCTTGTTAAATGTGGAGGAATGTAAATAGGTAAGTATACCGTACAATTACTATATAAGATCAATTGTAACGAGACACAGAAGATCACGAGATGGGAAACCAGAACGAGACACACACAACAATGCAAAGAGTCAGTGAAGTAAAGGAAGCTAAGCAAGGCAAAAGAAAACGTCACGATAAACATGATTATGGGTTTCTTTCCCGTTCGTCATTACTGGTAGGTACACGGATGCATACACCGTCCGTGCACGCAGACATTACGGACATGGTATAAGTAAGCAGTTTAAAGTTGGGTGAACTGAACAGCTGAGTGATTTGAAATTTGATTGGGCTATGCATGATCAGTTAGTAGATGTCCAAAGGATAAATGAGTTGATTGAATGTAATGTGTGATGTAATCAAAGAGATACTGATAGGTCTCTCTCTATATGCCAGCCAGAACAGACACTTGTGCATTCTACGGTTTATTACTACATATACCACAGCACTTAATATAATATTCAGATGAATGCTGCTGGTATAAGGGATACCCGAGTCCGAGATTGCATGCAGTTCATGTTTTCCATCCATCAACTCAATTCAGATTTGGCAGCGACAACAAAGAAATGGAGTATATCGTGGCAATAATGTGGAAGGAGCTCTTGATGAATTAAGTATACCTATTATCAGTGTAGTAGACGAGATATGTACAGACAGTCTAAGAGATACAGGGAAGATGATGGAGCACGCTAACGAGTCTTTTGACATGAGTTCAACTTGGACTACTACAAATACTTAGTCCGTTCGTACTGCACTTGTATACAGTGTCCGCCAAGCATGTGAAATATTGAGTTGTGTTAGAAACATGTTTCGCGGACACCCTGTATACAAAGCATCGATGCAGTATGATAGACGATGCGAAATTGAGATAATAATGGATGACGTTATGTTGATAATGCGGAGCTGTTGTTCAAGAAAATGATCACAATATTCACAACAGCATTTTTTCTAAGTGGTCGTGTAGCGGACGTTTACATATATTCCTCTGCAGGTAGGGTCATTATACATGTGTGCATAAGAGATAGAGCTGCTGACGATAAGCAGATCGTGTATGGCGAGACAATAGGAGATCAGATCAGCCAGCAGAATGATCCTGTACAAGAGGGAGGGCAGTTAAAGAGGGAGGGCAGTTGTAGTCTTTGTTGGGCAGAGTGGTATTTCTTGGCATCCGTCTTGCTCTTGAATTGAAGGCTAACTCAGCTGTCCGATGACAATCGCCGACAAGGAAAGCGTGACAGGACAAGCAGCAAGAGCTGGAGGCACGATCCTCCTGGTTGTTACATTTATTGGACTCGCTCTTTGCTCTACTTCCAGACTCTTCCCAACGAACTCCAGCCAGTCTACCTCAATTTGTGGCTGCAGAGGAAGAACACGCATCCGACAGACACATTCACTTCTGCTACCTGATGATGCCAGCACTACAGAGACCATTAGTGTCCAATATTTTATAACGAGAGACGTTTTTCCGCACACATGACTACTCAAATTGGGCTGAACCATGAAAATCCAGGTCTCCAATTTAGTAAATATGTACAAATGTACACTTATAGAGATATAGACGTATCCCGTCTGTTTGTAGACGATGTTATAATAATAACCTAGTTATTCACGCAGACTGGAGACCCAGTGAATGTTGCTCCCAACCTCTTAGCTTCTGTCGTTTATGATGGCATACTGCATAGTAGGTATATTTATAAGAGTAGCTGTATTTACTGAGGATGCACTCCAAGTAATATAATTTACCGTATTAATCGATTTAGTTCCCCATATCGCAATAATTCCCCAGTTGGGGAACTAAATGAATAAATTTGGGAAAATATGGCTCTCCAAATGTTTAGTTCCCCATATCGAAATAGTTCCCCACCCTAAAATCCTAAATTAAAGATATTATTATTCAAATCAAATCAGTAAATCTACACTTAGCAGTGCATCTGTACCCAGTCAGTACATATGTGCCAACCAGTGTACAAAATACTATTTACCATATATTGGTAAGTGGTTTTTAATGGTATTTACCACCACCTAAACATTGGTGGTAAATGATACAATTGGTAAGAAATGGTAAAAAATAGTTTTATTTAAATTTCGTACAGAGTTTTGAATAAAATTCGACACTAATACATAAAATACCGTTGCAGCTGACGATTGTTGTCCTAAATTGACTGCCCAACTTAATGTGTGTTAATTAATGCAAGAAAGAGTCAACTAATTGGGACGAAACTATCCTTATTGAATAATTAATTTTTATCAAATGAGCACTTTTCTAATTAAATGAAAGTTGGCTGTATACCAAGCGAATCAATGTCGCTTAAATGGCCTTTTCACTACCTCAGTAAACATACAAATATTATAAATCGTAATTAGAAATATTTTAGAGAAAATAGAGCATAAAAACTTATTTTAATGTGTCGTTTGTGTATCTCTGCTAAGTATTCACTGTAATTTATCATTTTTACCATTAAATGCATTTTTACCAATGATGGTAAAAAAGGATAAAAAGTGGTAAAGTTTTTAAAGTAGAATGAAGATGCTGACGTAGAAATGGATGTTGGTCTAACCGAACCTATAAACGTATCTCTATCTTCTGACGACGACGTTGAAATCTAAATTAGGACTAATATGCTCATTCACTATATTTAGAATTTAATTTTACATAGAAATAATACAAAAATTTGACATAGAAATTTTTTAATTTGCCATTCAAAATATAGTTCCCCATATCATAATAATTCCCCATGTGGGGAACTATAAGAGTATTTTTGACCAAAAAATGGTCTCCAAATGGAAGTTCCCCTGGGGAACTAAATCGATTAATACGGTATGTTATCGACTCACGGCAGCAGCTGTTTTATTTTTAGCATCTCTACCTACAGCATACACGTACTATTTATGCGTACAGAATTTAACACTCAGGTGTGCATCATGATTTGATTACAAGTTCTACCTGTCAGGCTATGGATATGTAATTGTTTTATTGTCAATCACGAATCACATTCAAATCTAGTTCATAGACAAAATGCCCGCTTTAATTTGTTCCGCAGAAATAAAAGAAATGGGGAAATTCATAGCTAACCCCTTTAAGAAATGCAATGCCAATGTCACCGTGATGTATGCACACACCAATTAGTCTAATTCCGTGACTGTACGAAGGTAGTAACTATAATAGCAACCTAAGCATCTGCATTACAAAGATAAGCTGTTTGTATAGACGGCTGAATAATAATCTCTTACCTCAGCTGTGGAATTAGGGGGCTTCCACTGGTTCGAAGCTAGCACACCGCCTCTGTTCAATTCGTGATTCACCAGTCTGGAAAAGTACCAAGACAAAGATTCAATTTTCACTCAATACATCCGCCGAGTGCAAAAACAATTTTGTTGGTTCTATAATTATTCTCAATACTGCGATTTTCAAGCATTTTAATTGCACTACTAGCTTAACAATAATATTTTTAACTTAATTATGTCATAGTTTATAGTTTAATCAAGTGCCACTTAATCAGCTACCAACAAGTTAATGAGTGCCTCCGTTTATATGTAACATTACATATCTACTTATCATTTTACAAGCTGTGTAAAATATAACAAACGAGAGGCAATAAGACTTTATAGGCCTTCGCTGCTGGATGAACTAAATTGGTCTGTTATGTATGATCTGTCAAAACTACTACATGTATAACAATGTAATGTCAACACCTATTAAACTAACCAGATCAGATGCTATTTCTTTGTTTGCAAGTAGTAAACATTGGTGTTCCTCTTTTTAACTATATCTAAAATACTGACACACTTGTGCTGAGACACTTTATATTACGGGACTGAAACGAGACATGGTCCCATCGGAGAAAATATCAGAGTGCCACCCGATTCACCGGATGATGAGAAAGTAATTCCTGACGGACACAGACATTCACATTGATTGGCCCATGTTCAAAATATTCACAATGTCCACCACCAGAAATATTCACTAGGTCCAGGCGAGGTGGATGCGATATTTAGAATAAATGTTTTTCCGTGCAACGACGGAAACAGAGCGCTAACCTTTGTGAAGAAATGCCGATGCTGATATGACATTGTTATCAGATCGATATCAACATTGGATGCGGTTAACGTGAATTACATTGGGAACAATTAGAAACATTTTATCCTTCCTCTACTACAGGCCTCGTACACATTTGGCTGTTACAACTGGATTCATGACATGGCTGTATTATGTAGAGCAAGTGGCCAGGGATGTGCAGAAGAGGAGTCAAAGCTGAGCAGCCGAAGAATGAAATATTATAACAATGAGAAAAGGATTTAAAAGGTAAAAAGTGAACCGATAAGGACTCAATCAATTTCTTCGATTAACTTTGTACCTTTGTTGATGCTCTGGTCGGACGAAGATGACTTGAAGGAGTTGATGACTTTTGTTCACAAGTTGATAAGAAAAGTACAATGATGCAGAAATTTAATCTCAACTGCCATACAAAAGCTTCTCCGTGCAACGGAATATTGCATTGATATTAGTGACAATAAACCACAGGAAGAAAGTCCCCACGGACTAAATATATATAACTGGATTTGCATTATTAAATAAGGGTTTATTTCGTATGAATATTGCCTATATGAAGTCAGATTGTAAAAGATAAATACGATGACTATGCACAGGTGTGCTAAGCATAGTTTCTGTGTAGGTATTGTCTTGTCAAGACTCAAGCCCAACTAACAGTTGCTGCAAGTATTGGCCAATCTTCATCTTAGAGTACACCCAACAGGCTATATCATTTACATGTATTCGGGAATGGAAGCTACTAGGAATCTAGGAATAGCTTTTCATTTCCATCGCCTGCTTTGCAAACCGTTTTCACATGCAATTAAGAATTGCTTCCCATGAGTAAATTCCGGTTATTAATGATGTCCACCTAGCGAGAGATAATATAGCATTTTTGATTCTCAGTTACTCAAAATTAAACAAGATGTAAAATTTACTTTATTACCCAACGCCTCGCTCAGTACAATGTAGCTGTATATTTTGTATTATGTTATTCAAATACGCAATGGAAATTATGGAACCACAGACTTAGAAGCTATAAACTTTGGTGGAGGTTAGGTTACGAAAAAGGAGTACATACTTAGTGAAATGTTAACCACCTCGTAATTTTACTTGGGCAGGTTATTACATCCATAACGTCTTCTAAAAACGCTGTAGGTAGTGGAATATGTTGCATTAATCGTCTTCTTTAAACATTTTCGGTAAACTGGTATTAGAATTAAGGACATCTTCAACTATTTAAGCCTTCACGGAAATTAAAAGGCTACTGCTGTCAGCAAAAAATATTAGAATTTAGAAATCCAGAGAGATTTTATAAACACGGGAAGTGTAATGTATTTATTTGTTCCAAAACAGTTGTTAAAATTGGATCTAAATTTTGTTTTCTGAATATTATTTTTGCAAAAAAAGTTGCGAAAACTCAGGAATAAATTATTTTGTAGGAATTGACGTGAATCGAGTTATAGGGTATCTATAGTGATGGAGTCCATCATATTACAATTAGTATTGAGTAAAATTCTGCACACTTTTTGTCTTTTGTAAATTTTGGATACCTAAAATGCTAAATATCCATGAGCTGTATATAGACCGATATTGTACTTGTGTGCAGCTTGAATAGAAAATAGAAAGTAGACAATCATGCAATGTGTAGGTATTTGTGTTTGTTTGATAGCAGTTATATTATAGGAGATACCGTGCAAGGTACCAATGAATGAGTATGTATGAGTAGACAGGCAAGTATTTATTGGAGTGTTAGGAATAACATGATGGGGTACCAGTATTTACTGGGGAGATCCAAATGTAGAGGAAATACAATCTGAGAGTAAAATAAGGAAACCACAAAAGGTAAAAGTTTCGAGTCAGGAAGAAGAAGAGTCTCAAGTGTTGAATAAATATTATGCTTATCCAAATGGAAGGTATGCTTATGTATTTTTATGTTGGAGATACAACTGAAGAATGGAAATCTGGGAATGCCTGTAACACTGAAGTTGGTAGGCAAAGCAAATGCAAAGAAGCAACTTACGATGCAATTTGCTAATTTATTTTCTAGAGGGATTTTCTTAGCACAGTACGGCGGCGCAACTTTACGACTCCCAAGGAAAATTCCCCCAAAATAAAAGTGCAACTAAACTGTAATAGGAGGCTAATTCTAAAGCTTATTCTAATAGGAGGTTGGGCAGGAAAAGGCCAACTTTTCAGTGCTACTCATCTCCCGGTGAACTTTCCTCACACTATCTCAGCATGGAATAACAACTTGAACTGCATGAGAGTATTAGTTTTCAGATTTTATTTTAATACTTGAATGCTGTATCTTGCAGCGAACCCAACTGCTACAATTGAAGTCCACTTGAGACTCCCTTTTTAACTGTTATTGCATTACTTTTTCATCTAAGTACTCAACCGCAGAAAACATCAGGAATGGTATGTATAGATTCAGAAAAACAGACACCATTGTGAAAGGTGGAAGTATAGAGGTGCTTAGTACAAAGGAAATATTAAAAAATCTGTATTATGAGCTGAACAGAATTGATAGATATAGTAGGCCAGTCCTAAAACCGTCAAGTTTTAAAGTTAACGTTTTTCCTTTGGTAAATGCATGTGATCTGAGTATGCAGACCCCAATTAGTCAACACTAATTTTTTGTAAATATTCTATAAGTTTTACTTCAATGGAACTCAGATATTGTGTAAGATTTATATTGCACTTTTGGTGGTTTATCATTATTGCTGTGTGGGATTGACGTTTGGTCTTGGCTAATCATGTACTTTCAAAGTCATTGCCAATTAATGAATTGCTTTTATGAGAGAGTACAATTGGAAATAGTCATTCTATAACTGCTTAACCGAACACTCTTTGACAAGTAGAGATAAAAAATGTTGAGGCAGATGTTAGTTTGGATCTTGATCATTAATGAGTGGCTTTAGTGTCCATTTAATATTTGTATTCTGTTTCATGAAGCTGTTCCCTAAATTTGAACTGTAATAAGGAATGTATAATGACATTCGTAAGAACAATACAGCGTTAGTATCAATAAGTTAATCAGAAATCAGAGGCTTAGATCATTTCCTTTGCTTTCTGTCTACAATTATTAATGAACTTACTTCATAGAAACAACAAACATCTTTCTGTTCATTCCTGGGGATTTATTCATGGCAACTTATTACGAAATTGTTTGCATCTGTGTGTGGACTTTACTAGCATCATCAGGTGAGTATAGTATACCTGAGTTTGCATTTGCAGTGTAATTGTCGATTTGAGATGCATCCTATCACCTTGAACTTACTCATGACTACATTTGGATTACACTGACATCGCATAGCTATATCAGTTCATATAATTACATTGTTTTGTATAATATTTATCGTGGTACACAAGAATTACTAGTGGGATGCGGATGGGAAGATAAGTAGCAAATGGCTGTAATGGCAAGTTGCAAAGGTTGGTACCTGTCCAGGTATATCCAAAGTAAATAGTAGTTTCACATTGTTAGTCACTTCTCTCTGCAGATGCTGTTTACTACCTTACTCTACCTCTGCATACCTATTATGTGTACAATATAAACAACTTACGTACTGCTCGCTGCTTAATGCTTACAGTGATGCTCTTCAAAGTCGACAATTCTCATGAAAGCCTTAAGATGAGACGGATGATATACTACAGCATTGAATTGTTTTCATGCCATGTTTTGATGTGTGATATTTACTATTCATAAATAACTAGAGAGATTGCTGCACAATTCGAAATGATAAAGTAATTATCTGATTGGAAATAGGAATAGACAATATGATCATCTACGGATGTACAGGGTACCCACGATCTCTTCCTGTGCTTCATACTGCAAAAAACCACCAGCCACTATTCAAGTGATTTTCACACCTCAACCAAATTGTTTGCTTGATTGTCAAATATCTGGGTTTGTATAAACATATTTGGAGTATAGCTAGCTAAAAGTTGAAAGTGGTGATAATATTTCGAAATTGTTGTGGCGAGGAAAAGTTGGCATACTTGTGAAGAAATCGGGAATTGTCGAAGCTTGGGATTTTTTCTACTTGTCTTCAGTTTCGGTATCATGACTGTAAAATACGTTTAGAGTCGGTGAACATTCTACAGTATAATAAATTTGGCCCGGTATTTTAAACGATTTATGATTGCAAGCTGTACACCATCTAGTGTTGGCTGTAGGGGGAAACCATAAATCACAGACACCCTGTACTTTGGTAATTAGAATTTAATGCAACGGAGGTCTTTAGTCTTTCGAGTTAAAAACATTATGTTCTTGAAATGAATTTTTGAAGTTTGAATTCATCTTGATTAGTAGGAACTTGGTCTGGGAAAAAAGAGATGCATTTTCTTTACTATGAGAATTAGAGATTGCATAGTAGTAATGCAGTCGTATCTAATTTGGGTGTGCACAATAACATTTCTTCACAAAAATTAAGAATTCTGACAACGTTTCCTCGCAATGAGATATCCTTCGGTGATACACACAGATGCATGTAGTATTTAATAAACAGACATGAAATATAAATATTGTTGCATATGCAGTGGTCCGTAAATAATTTACAGAGTACTATGATACATTCGTACACAATAAGAAATGAAAAGGTGAATATGCTCAAGATGAGCAGAAGCCGTAGCAAATTCCAATCAAAAGAGTGTGTGTGAAGGAGGAATAGTCTAGCCGGCTGGGACATTTCATTTTACATATTTTACATACAGATACTGCTATTAGCTTAAAGCAAAAGAATATTGTAATGGGGAATTCTCATTTCGGATGAATATTAAGTAGGTTCCTGCCTATATAGTCAACTCATGCACTAGCAGTCTCTTTATCCAAGGTATTTGGCATAAAATCCCCCTAAGATCACAATAAGCCTGTATGGATATTCTCTTCAAAAATGAAAATACAGCTTGAATGTTTATGTCCCCGAGTAGCATTAAATACAAGCAAAATGTGTAATAGCAACGCAACGAGAAAGTGATGAATGAAGCATTATTACTAAGTGTAGGCTGTACATACAGGGTCAGGAAATTCTTGTCTGATGGGTAAAGATAAATACTCAAAAGGACCTAACCGTATACCCGAATGTAGCTGTAATGTTGCTGAAGTAATATCAACCCAATATCGACATATATTATACGTGTAGTTGTACTAGGATAATTATATTATGTCAGGGCTGCCAGCCGACGGTCAATGGTGGTCATTACCCGACAACAGGTTGTAGCATACAAAGTAATCACTTTTTCTCTATAGGTTATGTATGACTATGTTGCTAAATCTAAATTGTCCATGCTCTTGACATTTATTTTTGTTTTAAATTGGACAGCACAAATTTCTTCGTTTTGCACATGGAGAAGCCTTTGTCAATATGTCACGAACATCATTATTAATACGTTGCAACGTTTTGAATGACATTTTAATAATGTAGCTAATATATATTTGAGTAGGCATACAACTTGTAGGTACTTAAAAATGGTTAATAGTGGGGTATACGGGGCATATACTTTGTAATGGCGGAAGGTGAGTAACTCGGACTTGTGGCTCCGAAATATTAAAAAAATGTAACACGTTTTGAATTATAGCTTTAGCGGGAAAACATGATTTCCCGCCAACGCTATAATTCAAAACGTATTAGAAATTTCAAATTTTTATGAGCCACAAGTCCGAGGTATTCACCTTCCGCCACTGTTTGGAAATTTTGAAGCCTTTTGGTAAATAAATGCAGGCTATCTACATTCTAATCCTAAGTACTACGCACAAAGTGTATGTTCCAGTTACCCCGCTATTAACCACCCTTAAATATTTTATTCAATTGTAATCAAAAACTATTTACTATATACTTATTTCTATTAAGCATACAGATTATAAACCAATGAAGAGGCTGTTAGGTTTGACTGTAATATAAATGGCAAAGATTTGTAAACGGCACAGTTGGCTGTCGGGAAATTGTGAACTAGTCCTCACCATCTAAGTATCTCCCCTATCATGCATGCTGCGGAGCCTAAATGTATCATCTTCACATGCAGTAATAGTATTGAGGATGAACCGAGTGGGCTGTGGCGTACGTGGATCTTGGGTTGTAGAAAAGTTTAAAATTTTATAGCTATGTGTGCAATTTGTGGATAGCTGGTTGTAACTTGGAGATCTTCTCTCATATCCATAATAATTGTCCAAGTACGTGCATATTTGATGTTTAGCTAGGCATTGGATTTGTCTGAGTACCTAGCTAATGTGTAAAAGCTCGGCACCAAAAGTTCTGAGTTCACTCAATCATTATGTACGGGATGAGCTTTATTGTTGAGTTGACTGTTGCTTTTGGGGGAACGAGTTGGAAACAAGATATTTATTGGCCATTGCCCAAGTTCACTCAGCCGACTTTGCTTAAATCAATCGTCCACTTTTCAGAAGAAAACCCTGCTCTCATCATCCCATGCACAATCTCCTACAAGGAAATATGAATACTCAGAGAGAGTACCTAAATGTAAGCACATAGTAATGCATTGTGCATAATACTGACATTACAGTTTACTCCCCACTTGGAATGTATTTATTAAGGACCACAACTTTTACGTTCTACTCATCATACTCCATTACATCTTCAACAGGGTTTGTGGACTCGGCTCGCTCCCACGCCACGGGATAAATGTACAATATTTACCAGATCTGACGTGACAATGAGTCCTTTATCAATCATGAGAAAGGAAAAATGGGGCGATAAAATGCAAGTAGGGCAAATAATATTCTCCCTTGAATTGTATGCGAATTTTCATTTTCTCGGGACAAAAGAGCTATCTATACAGCTTCCGGAAACGACAACCCTGATTTGATTATAAATACGTTCATTGTTACAATGTTAGTGCTCGTCGTACTCAGTAAGTAACAGTAAGTCAACTGTACAGAGCAGAGCCCACAGCACATTCAACGACGACTACACATTTGCATTTCATATGTGCAGAAAGGACGGAAAACATTAAGATTTATTAATATTGTTTCTCGAGAACGTTAACTTTGAACTCACTCCAATGGCTCCACTCACTCTAGTAGAGTTGCTACTATTTAACTACGTGTACTGACAGTACCTACAGATTTCCTATGTTTGTATTTCTGTATCCATTCTCAGCTATTGTCAAGCAGTGTCTCCAAAACGAAACTCTTCGTCAAGTACTAAATGTAGTAATTATGTCCCTTTTATTATCCTGTAGCATTATATTTTAATAGTCTTTCTCTCTGAGATCAAAAAGAGGATTGTGAAAATAAAAATCTATTATTTTAAATCTGGAATGTAAATATCATCAAAGAGTCAGCTCCTTGCAGCGGATTGGAAGACACAAGGAAGCTGTAGTGGGAAATGGTTAAGCAAGAAAGCAAAGCTCTTTAGCAAGCTATTTAAAAAAGAAGAGCTGTGCGTAAGGATTTGTAGTCCGTATAATGCACGTAGTGGGCTGATGCGTCTGTTGTAGTAGATTATACTATTCTAGACAAATAGAGTATTAAGTATTCATGCATAGATTTTATAGAGTACCTAGGTTTGGGATATAAAGGGCGATATTATTATGATGTGAATTTGGGACAGAGAAGTGAATTGAGACGATTCGACTGCTTGGGTGTAAAATGTAAATCGGATTAGATTGTGAAGAGATGAATAGCTACTTGGGTTCACTCCACTTCTTTTCACTTACAATTACGTAGGGATATGTTATACTCTTGATCTACAAATCCGTACAAATAGAACTCTCTGGGTATTTACCCACTTGCGACTATTTAAATAAGTATGGACGTGCATACATCAAAAATTAGCTTACACGAATACTCAGAAAGGGTTTTACTGATACAATGAATGGGCTGTACAATACAAACCACTACAAACCGTCCTTGTGCTTGAGGATGGATGGAAACCGTCTGTCGTCGTGGTTTGGCATACAGTGTAGTAGTAGTTCAGCGAATAGGCACAACAATTAAGTCTAGAGACATGAATAGGTATACAGACTCATTCAAAACAGAAAATCGGATCAAGACAATGCGACGAGACTTACTTATAAGGTTGCCGCTTTATTTTATTGTGTAAGAGAATATGGAGTTCCACTTGAGGAAACAATGGAAACACTTGAATGGTTTGTTGCCACATAGATAAACCGGGCTGACGGAAAGTAACGTAAAGCATTAAAGTAAAATAAAAGGGCGAAACGAAAGACAATAAAACAAGACGCATTTACTATCACAATAGAGATACGTGCACTTGATGCTTTACCTTAAGGTAGTAGTGAGTATAATAATATAGGCAGGTACTATTTGATCTCCTCCTAGCTACCACACAAATGCACATAATAAATATCATGCTTATTATTATTATGTATCATAACATACGTTCAGATCAGAGCCTTATACTACTACACACGTTGCTTTAATGTGAATTACAAAGACTGGTAGACATGAAGGAGCTACAGTCCGTGCAACCAGCTACTCGCCATGCCCGCCCGACAATGTGCTCGCAATCTACAAAAACTGTCTCTGTTGGGCCCACTTGGACTATCTTTACTATTCGAAACTATATAATTAGTGTTAGTATAGGCAAAGTGGAATTGCTTCACAATGGAGCATCCATTAATACTACTTAATGTATAGATTTGAATACGCAATTAAACAAACTCGGTTACGTGGCCTGATCTACTGCCGGGATTGTTTTGAGAAAGGACTCGAAAATGGAGTATTTGTGTTTGCATGCGAATTCTATCAAGTATTGTGCATTTAAGTAGGCAGTATTTGTGCTAAGCAAGACTTAGGTAACTTAATAGCCTCCCATTCCATTTTATCACAGTGAATGTCTTTTATTGTCATGTCAGACTACCTCTTCGGAAAGATTAAGGCGAACAGTCAGACTACTCGTTTAACTCTCTCGCACACCACAAGGCAGTTAACTTGTCTCTTAATTCAGCATAAGTTTAAGTACTGTGTAATGCTTATCTGTAATGCAGACATGCATCGTGGGGAGAGAGGGAGGACTATAATATGCGTACTACTGCCACTATCTATCTACTCTATGATATAATAAAAACTGTCTCAACGGTAACCAGTAGAAATAACAGTACTCAACCAACTTCATAATATATTGCCCGCTGCTGTCAAAACCATCTTCCAAAAATCAGACGTGCTCAGAAAAGCTAATTGTACTTGAGAAATGAAAAAGTTGTTACGAGCCGCCTTTCCCTTTACCACCCTTTGAAATAGGTCAGTCTTCAAATAGACGAGATCGAAATGTCAATTGAAATTTAGGCATGCATGAAAGTTAGGCAGACACAGTGTTTGACAACTTTTGTATATCACTAAGGAGTGCATGCAAATGTGCACAGGAGCAGAAGTCAAGTGCCAATAATATAAATAGCGGATGTGTTCTATCCCAATAGGTTTTTAAAGAGATGTGTGTGAGTGCTGCTTACGAGGAATCCAATTTGAATTCAGCTGATTATGATTGCCCTGCGGAGCGGGATTGAGTGGTGGAAGAAGATTCTCCTATCTCACCTCTAGTTACTCATTATAATCATCTCCAGATCATTCATATTATCAGCAGCCAACTCCTCGCTTCGTAATTCATACGCTTGGCCTGTCGGAGAATTGAAAGCGCAGCAATGATGCATGCGATACGGAGTATTTGGTTTTCGTGGCCTAGACAATAGGAAGAAGACACCCCGCTTCTCTGAGAAACAAAGAAATGTGCTGGGTCGAGGTGTTTCCATTCCGACAAACACACGCAATGCAACTCAATCTCTGTCTCTCCGTGGGAGAAGAAGAGCAGAAAGTAATGATAAACAAACACAAAAGGATGGCTCACATCTTCTTCACTCGAAACATAAAAGATCCGTCATCAACGAACACTCATCACTACTTTACACTACATCTCATCTTGTAGATGCAATTCACTCTGTCTTTACCTATCTGAAGATATTGAACTGCCTCCTTCAACTGCCTTAAGAAAAGAATGAGAACTCTACAGATAATTAGCACAGATACATTTGCATACAAGCCTCATCTGCACACCACGTTATCCTCTGCTCCGTTCCTTCTAAATAGTAATGGCCCAAAATTACTTTTAACGGGCATTGTAGTAATTCCAAGGTAGGAACTAATAATCGAAAATTACATAAAGCAACTCTGCAGATACACAAAGCACTACTAAATACGTATAATATACGACAGAAAAGTTTCTTGTGAGAATATTAAAATGGCAAAACAACTGAAACTGCAGATGACCTTCTTACACCTTTGCACCAATTACGACCAAATCCATTTCCCTGATTTACTGAAATATGAGTGACTGTGACGACATTCCTCTAAATGCTAATTGAAATCCAACAATGACCCAAATTTTCCGATTTCTTACAAGTTTTGTCTTGCTGAGAACCATTTCCTCGATTAGCTTGGCCATCTTCACTATCTATAGATTAGACTTTTCTGAGTGATGCTGCATCCAAATTCACTGGAGTAGAAAGAAATAGAATAGTAATGTCTGTATTATGTCATAAGACGCAATTTCTGTAATGACAATGCTGAAAATACTGCAAGACAAATTGGCATTCTACAGAGGCATTCTGACTCAACGTTTTTTTATAATCAGATGTTACACTTCGTGATGCAGTGACAAATAGATATAAAATGAATACTTCTATGATCTGAAGATCGTGTAGCAGGCAAACAAAAATGTCTTCCAATTAATCGCAGAGTGGAAAGCATTTCATTAGCTTTATGCGTCATATATTTATTATCTAAGTGTCCAATTAACCTCTTGGAATTTGATTTACTTAAAACACTATCAAATTGACATTTCGCCGGATGTACTTGCCCACACACACATTATAGCAATGGTATAAAATGTTAGCAGTACAATTAAAGAAATGAGATAGCAGAATAGATACTGTGTGGAAGTAAGTACTCGAGTTTCGTGTTCATACAAAATGCAAAACAGAACCAGAGCCAACATTAATGCGATTAAAAATTACTCTTTTGTCTACTTTGTAATGTGGGCTATGCTGATGCTATACATCAAGTTGAATTATAGAAGTACGCATATAAAAACTCAAGAACAATATCTGTTGTTTCGTGTAAATAGCATAATTTATAGAACTTGGTTTCTTTGATGGGTTTAAATTATCTAAATATTTTTGAGTAGGTTTGCAAGCTCATCATTAATTTATACTTTGCAATACCTGAAGACATTTAATCCGATTGTTTGTTATTGTTAACAGGCTATTTCTTACCATCTTTAATCAGATTATGTACCATTATCAATTTAATACATCTGTCTGTGTAAACTATTGTATTAACTCGGATTATAGTTACCTAACGTGGCTAATTAATTAAGTACTTAAACCCAAATAATAGCATTGACAAACAGGGAGCGTCTACGAGCAGCAGCTTACAAAATGATTTTCTTTAACCCATCAAAGCAACTGTATAATTTCTGACTAATATCAGCCTTATTGTTGTTTTGTAATACCCACAGTATGGGCCCTGCAATTATGTTCAAAAATGCTGGCAAATGCAAACAAGTAAATATTTCAAAGATGAAAGAATAATTAATGAAGAGCCTGCAAGCGAAAATAATACCTGAAAATTCGCCCAGACTAATCATGTTATCATGAATAGTTCTACATTTACAAATTGGATGTGGCATTATTATAAGTACACAAAAGTATGCATCTAGTATTATCTAGTAGAAGAATAGCATTATAATGAAAAAGGAAACAATAGTCACCAGATTGTGATAGGCCATTCAAATTTGGATTTAAATACTACTTATACGCCTTCCACTAGACTTAATGCCTATTTAGACTATATTTATGGTTACACAAAACGTGAGATTGACATTGTCGTCTTACGCATTACGAAAAACAAGTTTGTTCGATTGTATTTAGGTAGTTCCAGGTGATTATTTGCGCTGTCGTAACAATGATTTTGGTCTGTTCGTATTCAGTATGGATATTTGTGCTAGTGGGATATTTACTAAAATCTTTATTTTCATAACGTGTAGGTAGGTATAGGTAGGTAGGTAAATGTTATACGATGATGTACATAATAAGGCTTCCAGTAAATATGTATGTATGTATCATTAAGTCAGAAGATAATGTAGCAAAGCCTTAGTAATGTAACCCTAACAATGAGTTGGAGGATATGCTTGCTCGCCTACTATGACACAGCACAATGGGAAATGTTCATTCAATACAAATTTATAATACATGAAGTAGTTTGCCCAAAAATGTTTAGAGGTGTAAGAGAAGACAAATAGTAGAATAGAGACATAATAATAATTTGGGAGGTAAGTTGCATGAAATACTTTCTGGTATAGAGAATTGGAGGAGAGATAGCCTAATGATAAGCAAGTCAGTTCATTGATAAAACATTCGAATATTATTAGGTATAGGTAGGACGTCTCGCACAGAATTTCTATGCGCATTCCAAATCCCCATGCAACACGAGCATTTCCCCTTGTCATTTAAGTTGCTGTAACAATAGGAAGAATCATATAACGTCTGTTATTACTATTATTATCATGTTGATTCTAGTCGAGTCTGCAGAGACATGACGAGCTGTCATTGTCACCCGCATTAAATGACTTGGCGTGACACCGTTTTATTAAGCGCTCTTTACTACGCCATGCACTACACCACCATTATGGTTATATTGTAGAACTAGTACTACCTACTATAGGAATATACTAGGTATACCTCCTACAGTATATCTCCGACACTAAGTACAGGTCCTTGTAATAGTCCGTAATAACTACATAACTTGTAATAGTGTCACATTATCACCAACTAACTATAATTGGAGGAATGAATGTATCTTCAGACTTCGATCCGCCGCGGCACTAGCACACAATTTACTTTCATTAGTCATCTGTGTTTGTATTTTTGGACGTCCGTCGTACTCTTAATGTCCCATCTCCCATATCGTTTTATTTTCAATATTCCTGCTGCTGGCCAACTTTCTTTTTCAACTGCAGCGTTGCACTTACTGATAACCCGACCAAAGTACCCATTATTATTTATATGCACAATATTGGAGATCGTAGTACTTGCTGAAAGTCCTACTTGCAAGTTGCATAAAAATTCCATTTTATCCTATTGCTCGGATTTTCAATTACGTAAGGCCAGTGTGTACAAAGTATGTGCATTGTCCTAGTAATTAGGGGTATCTATGCTTTGTAGTAAAATCAAATGAGGATATTGCACACACTGTCACTAATTGTTGGAATTCCAGATCCACATGAACTCTTAGATACCGATAATGAATGCTTCTACTTAATGCTACAAGAATGCTTCGTCACTAAGCACATCCATATTGACTTAAGTAGCTGTAAGGTCTGTACTTAAGACCAAGTCGCTATTTGGATGACTTTTGTTAAGTAGGTGGGTAGCACTATTGTGCTTGGTGAGTGTGGAGTTTCGGTCGTTTTCTGATTTAACACGTGGGATAGTAAAATCAGTAATGACGGCCTTCTTCAAGATTTTTGATTACGACATTGTTACACTGGTGAGGGAATTGTGAGTGTGTGTGGCAAGAAAGGGCTGAGTTGCTATAAGGAAGGCAAATCCAAGAAGGCTTTAATATTATCAGTGCTCTATGCATTTTTATGGCTTGCTAATCCCTTTTAATGACATGCTCTGCTCTCAGCATTCAGCTAATTGTCGACCAGATTGTGAGACAACGGATGCGTGTTCCCTCGTACTTGAGAAAGAGCGACATTTGGGACGGCGACAACGACACTATTTCCACATTGACTATTGACTGTCTTGCTAGTCAATCTGCGACATCACAGCCAGTAAACCCTCGAAATGGTACCAATTTGGTTCAGAAGGAATTCTAAACCAGAGAAGGGGTGCACTTAAAGAAATCAAATGTGTTTATGTTGAATCCCTGCCTTCCCCAAATGAATCGAACAGTTGAGCATGGGCTAGAGTAAAAAGGTGCTGTGCTCGCATTTAAATTACACAGTTACTTAGTTAAATGCATTTTGGCGAATTAAAACAATCCCTTAAACCTAACCAATAAAAACCTAACTAGAACACTTAGATCATATTGTTTTATATAATTTTATGTGCACAGGTTATCCACTATGGTATCCGGATAACTTGTATAAATTATTTGGTATATGAGGGTAGTGACAACTTGTATATGCAAATGGATATACTCAAGTTCATTTACTTGTGCTTGTCATTTAATTTTGTACTTTTCCGGTGGTAAAGTTAATCTGAGGTGGTAAATTCTCAGACACAGTCATCGTGCACTAGCATATGTATTGAGATTCTCTCCATCTTTGTAATATAAATCTCTGACATAAGTATACATGGTCAAATGAAAGAATTTGACATAACAAATAAAATTAGTTTTATTGGTAATTAATGTACAGTGCCTACTGTGTAAAAATATAGCTGGCCATTTGGATGCTTTACTGCATAGTAAGTAAAGAAAACTATTATTCCGCTGGTATAGTAAACATAATCATTTCATGCAAGCAAGCGTAGCATTTCTTTCATTCATTTCAGATTCAATTTCTAAACACATAAAGCGTGACTTACATATCACACTGCTTAATTTTTTTAGATTCTTTACTAAACTACAACACGGAAAGGTGGACTGAATTCACAGAGAAGGTGTGGGGAGGCATCTTTATGTTGCCAGCCATATGGCGCACAATTATCAAGGTACAATTAAGTAAAGTGCTTCTTAATAGCCTTTTGTATTTTATTTATAGCATCTTGTCTGCTGCCGGATGCCACAACTTTGAAATAGGCCATTGCAATCCATTGGCGATTCTTTTTTAAACTTGTAGTAGCAGCCACAGTGATATTTTCCTCCTCCAGTAGCTATGAAGTGAAGACAAACATTGAAATAGGTGTCTGTCTCTCTGTACTAATAGATATTCCCTACTTTCAGGCTCGTTGAGTTTCTTTTCAACTTCTTCGAAAGAATGTCCATTATATTTGTAGATTGTACAATCACAATTAATTAATTAGGACACAGCTTTGGAAATTCAGGGGAGACAATTTTATGATGCCAGCTAGTCGTTGCAATATAATATTGATCTAGCGAGAACAACCTCCAAGTTTCCACTCAAAAAAACACGTTTAAGTCTCCAAGCATCCAATATTTAATGCTGAGGAAAAATGGTAGCGTGTCCCTGCTTTTTGGTATTGGTAATTGAAAGTAGTAGAAGTTAGGTGACATAAATATGCCATGCCCCTACTCTACTACAGATGTAAGTATTAAATAAGTAGTATTTGAGATCTGTATTATGATTATGGAACTCAGAGGTAGGTCAGCTGGTTAAGATGGAAAGCGAGTCGAGTAGTTGTTGTTACCTTGATTTGACTTTGTTTTATTTCCTGGCCTACTCTTCTAAAAGTAAAACTCATTACAGAGTATATAGTATTACAAGAAGGGAGATGGTCTCCAGTCATGCGATTCTATAGACATACTCTAATGTGGTAATGCAAAAATGTTTTGGCCATTGTGAATTGAATAAAACGAATTTCCTCGGGAGTATTTCTGTTACAATATGACGGTAAGGGAATTATTGTCATCGACTGGGAGTACAGGTCGGAGCAGGGACTCAAAAGGAGGTGCATGCTCTTTTCTTATCTCATCTTTAATCCACTCACTAGTACCTACACTACTTACTTAAGTCTTGCTACTTATTATCAGCAGTGGGACCATTTCCCAACACACACTCTCTCACTTGGCCGAATTGAGTGCTAACATTGACAAAACGGTCGTAACTTTGTTGAAAGAAGTTGGTTGCCTCGCGTGGCACGGTGTGGGTCTCAAGCACATAGGCATGTTCGGTTTAGTCTGCTTAGTACACATAAAGGCCTACACTTAAGTTGGTCACAGACAGACGTAACTATAAATGGGACTAAAATGGCACAAAACGATTACGACCAATGATATATTCTTCGACACGGAACGATCCAAGTCAAGGAAATAATGACGAAACACTTTCCTGACTCCTACCACACTCCATTATACATACAACTGCTAAATGACTACTAGACTGCCATGCATGTCACCGTTGTAGTAATAGACCTTATCAAGTGGCCTAATATAATAGGTATTTATAGATGACCGGTCTCTGCAGAAATACGAGCTGCCTGTGGGTGAGTCTGTATTAAGTAGTCCATGTTTTCATGCAAAGGAAGTGGTGCTTTGGACACTTGACTCGTCACCCAGACTCTCTGGCCACAAAGGAGTCCAATAGAGACGTCCAAGCAACAACCTCTTTCGAGGATGACTTGCGCTCCCTCACTACATTTTTCGCTGATTCCGTATATCAATCAATATCACAATATTTATCTCCGCAGTTTACGGGTGTGCTATTTTGTGGGCCAACTTTAAGGAAACATCATAAATGCATGTAAAACGAAGTACAAAGTGTGTAATCTGAAATTCCCTTTCACACGAAATTATTTTCTTTAAGAAAACTACAAATAGAAAACTAGGCACCAGTTTATGCTGCACTGCCTTCCTACCATGCGATTTCGTTTGGGATTTCACAGGTGAGTTGCTGCAATGTGGCGTGGCCTGTCTGACTGACTGATTCCGAGAGAATTTGTTTCTCTACGGTACAATGTGTACTACTACTCATTCTTATTTCACAAATATTAGTCCGCTTTGTGAAGGTGAGAAGTTGCAGGTACTTGTGGAGATACTTGAGTCAGTCTGCTAAACTAGTCTGGTTGTTTATGCGTGTCAATTGTCATTTCACAGCTCGCATTTAAAAGTGTCACTCTATGTACACATCACGACGAGTCCTGCTCTTGTCCATTCATTTGGAGTTAACACTCAAGCGGTTGCACACACATCTGTCTCAGCCAACAATCAAAGTTTGGTAGAGGCTATTTACGCATCAAGACTATTCAGTGGTTGTGTGGCCAAATATCTTTTTGATCATGAAATGGACTGTGGTTTAATTCCAGGCGTAAAAGTCAATATCTTCACTTTCCTCTAACTCTGAATGTTTAACAGCCAAGGGCCTAACATCAAAATCTACTG
This sequence comes from Tomocerus qinae, assembly GCA_020055645.1. Classification (NCBI taxonomy): domain Eukaryota; kingdom Metazoa; phylum Arthropoda; class Collembola; order Entomobryomorpha; family Tomoceridae; genus Tomocerus; species Tomocerus qinae. The sequence continues at coordinate 1,960,791 of CM034548.1, read as the reverse complement.
TCAAGTGTGTCACGCTATTTAATAAGCTCCATGTAGTTACAAGATGTTGAATCCAAAACGTGTGCACACTAAGCATGTACTTGTGTATTAGGACTACAAAAAATCCAACAAGTTGTTTATGAGCAGTTGGAGACAGTTAGTTTTTTGCCTTCTTTCTCAAGTGAGTTCATTTATAAAAGTAGACGCATAGTTAGAGTTATCTGGCAGACGACGTTAGCCGACTCACCTCTATTTAAGTTCTTCGCCTGACTTAATGTCTTGCTGCCTCAAGCCAGTCAAACATACATTTTGGACATTATGTTGTTGAATCCCCATACTCGTGTAAATATTTCGTACGTATGATGAATATATTAAATAAGTAAATAGTACACATCTCTAGGTAATATGCACTATTCATTTATAACTACTATACAAGTACGTAAGAATATCATAATATTATAAGAATATAGTAAGTACGTAAACACAGAGCTCGTTGAGCAGCTAATTGTTTGTAGTATGGCATTAAAGATTCTGAATTCAATTCAGTGTCTGTCAGCTTGTCAGGTTATAATCTCAAGTTTTTCGGATAAGTAGTATATTGGGATGTAGTGCAGCGCAGATGTTTGCAGTCTCGAGTGCTTTCAAGCAATGGATGACTGTTCTAAATGTGTTATAGCTTCCTATAGCAAGAAATAATATTATCATTATGTAAGAGTACGTACATAGGAAGAAAAAAGATGTACAGAGTGCTTATTATTCTAAAAGTTAGGTAGGGCACTTCCAGTTGTCAGTTTACTAAACACGACAAATCCCAGTCTGTGGGCAGACAGGGCAGAATAATCAGTTAGTAGAACATTCAGCCATAATTTTCTGTAGAATAATTTGATTTGTTCTTTATACATACTTATTAAACATTCAAGTACTTGTTACGCAATTGTGTGGAGATTACTATATTACAGAACATTATTAGGGCTTAATAATTATTTCACTAGATGGGTGCCTGAACTGTGGCTTTGCTCTGCGTCTCTAATTTGGAAGAATTAGTTATCATTAATACTATTTCTTATCTATCAGTATTTGGATTTGAGACCTTTCTTTTATGTACGTCTGCTTACGTAATGGCATGGTGTACATGGGGCTGTAGAAAAAGTCATTTTGTCAGTAAATAGAAGTCATTTTGTCATTAGTCCAAGAAGCGGTAAAATAAAGTCTTAGGGGCAGTACCAAAAAAGTACGAAAGGCAGTAGAACGAGTAATAACGGCGGTAGTACCAACATGAATTCTATTTCCTGAAATGGACATGAAACATGAACATGATGAGATTATTGGTGACGTCAATACATAGTATATGAATGCCTATAGTGATATAGTAATGTATATAGCACAAAATCATGAGAGTATTGAATTATCACAACACAATTCAATAGAATGGTAGTTTGTTATCTACAAGAGATGATAAGACGCTCATTCTAAGAATACTATGTCTGCTACTGGAGAAAAGCTTCGCCTTAAGTAATTTGACAATAAAGCTTTGATTTGATTATGCTAATGTCCTTCCATTTGTGTATTTGTGCCATTTAATATAATATTGGTTTTAATCTCATTATTTAATTTCATTCATTTTGACTAAATCAAAAGTGTCTTGTAACTGCTATTATTACTCGTTCTACTGCCCTTTGTACCTTTTTCGGAACTGCCCCGAAGACTTTATTTACCGCTCCTTGGACTAATGACAAAATGACTTCTTTTTACTGACAAAATGACTTTTTCTACAGCCCCATAAACCTATACCTTTTACGTAATGCAATACGTAACAAATAATATTATGTATAAAACGTGCCAACGATTGCTCATCTTTTCATATTATTACTTCAGGAATTATATTATAGTACTTATTATTGTGAATTATATTACATGAATTATATTAATTCATGAATGTTGTGAATGCATGAAAGGTAATCAGTGCTACTTTTTGGTCATTGTCTAATTACCATGGCCAGGATCAATTTTTTGACTAAAGGTTCACATTCAGGGTCTTAAAGATTCTAAAATATCTCAATATATAGTATGTTTCTTTCAACAGGGCATTATTGTAATTGGTGCAAATGCATGGCAAAATTGGTTGGAATGCTTAAGTAATCGATTACAATGAATGACTAGCTTTATGCAATCCTTGTTTAATTAAGGTAACGAACTTGTAATATTAAATCGTGTCAAAGCTTAAAATAAATGTCACTAAAATTTAAACAGCATAAAACTAAACCTGAAAAATAAAATATAATGCGGCATTAAATTTCAAAATAAATAAATAATGGCTGCAAATTTCACGGTCAGTCTCAAGGGCATTGAAAATTGTAATAATTCGGAAAAGTGTCCAAAGTTTCGCCTGGCCAAAGCCAAATCCTTCCGCCCACCCACGAGCTAATTGCAAAGCAAACGATATTAATTATCACTTGTACTATACTTGCATACAAGTCTTTAATGCGTTTAAGTATTCGTATTTCAATAGCGAAATGTCATCCCGCGTAACTTAGCTGTGTTTCCCTGCCAAATGGTACTATTTTCTACGTCCCAGATTAACTCGTTAACACACGCGAAATGGAAATTAATGCTTATGTAACATCTTCATTGATAAATAGTCAACAGAGCTTTTCAGTCGTATTTTACGATTCTGTTGACATTAATTAATTATGGCTGCGTAGACTACATAATGTATTCTGGTGTATCTACCTAGAGCAATAAATATACGTAGCAATATATAGGAAAACTGTTTATTACTGCAAACACAATGTTCTACTTTACAGCAGTTAAGTAGATTTTATTATAAATTCAAATAAGCACTATCAATTACCAATGGAAATCGGATTTCATAATTATAACCTAGCCCAAGATGTAAATTTTACGCTGTATGCAGTACACTTATGGGTTCAAATGATAATAAATTATGCTTACAATGCTAAATGTATGTATTGTTCCACAAAATCCAACATGAGTTAATAGCTTGGCTTAATGGGATCAAAAATAATTAGCTTGTTGCAAATTATACCGTCTTTCAATTGTGTCATTTATGTCAAAACAGAATTCGCGGCGGTTCGCATTTCTTCATCCTTAATGCTACATGCAAAATATACTTTATTTCTGGTTATTCCTGAGAGCCAAACATGCATCTGTTGTCCTGCATGGAATTTTTTATGGACATTTAATTACAAACCAGTGAGTACAATTCTCGGGGCTGCTTAGCAGATTGCATGAAGTACTCTGAAGTAGTCAAGTGGTAGAAATAAATAAATAAAACGGAATGATAAATCAAGCTATTCCCATAGATCACGAATGTGTGCAGGGCATTACATCACGTGGATGTCAGAGGAACATTCGCATCCTTTTGTAATTGCCATTAGACACAGGGACTACATATAAGATAGCTTGAAACACTGTTAACGACAGAAGGATATTATGGTGGATATAATATTATTTGGTGAGCTGACTAAAAACAATAATGAAGACAGAGATAGAAATGTTGCAAATGCAAATGAAGAGAGAAGGCTACTGAGCTATCGTATACAAATGTAAATGAAAGTCTGTATTTTTACGCATGCATTGTCTGTGTGTAACAGCGATTAACTAACATCAGTTACATCAAGCCAGTTTGTTTGGCTGACTTGACTCAGCCAGTTGACTTGAGAGAGAGAGAGAGAGTAAAAGGGAGCCAAGTCAAACTTATCTGAAGGTTCACATAAATAAATCGGGTGGGTCGGACGGCTACATCCATGGGTCTGTTGTGTGCTAGTATGTATATATAAAAGGGTTAATATTGTTATTATGGCAGTATGTACCTATATGAGTCTAAGCAGATGAGACGATGAGTGTGTGTGAGTCAGTGGTACATTGTGCAGTAAATAAGGCGGTGTATGTAAATAGCCGGGTAGTAGTTAGTGCAGTGCTTCTGCATTTTCATGTAAGTAGTACATAGCGTAGTGCTACATGCGATTGCCATTATCATCTGCAACTAAAGCAACATATAGATTAGGCTATAAGACTGGAGATTTGAGTAGTGCCATTACACATGCAGAGACAGCCAGTCAGGAAATGTGCATATTTTTAGTGTAGTAGGTAACTGTTTAATTTTTAGTCAAGAGGACATAATGGAGTCAAAATGTGTTTTTCCTTCGCTGAGAAACATTTTAGCATTTGAAAGGATATGAATGGGAAGACGCTGGCAGAGGGAGAGAGACATGCGAGGTGAAGAGATGAGCAGAAGAAATAGAGAGTGAGACGAGCACTCCACTTTCTGCGAATCAGTGTCATGTCATGTCAACTATTTGCAGAAGACGGGCCACATAAACTGCACAAGTCCCAGATGCACAACCTCCAAATGAAATAGAAGAGAGCAAGTAAATATGCAAAGTAGTACATAAATTCGTACTAACCCCAATCGTAAATACACTGACTGGTGCATTGCATTCTACTGCATTTCCCATTATTCTTCAAGATAACACAAAAACATTCTCTCTGTCTCCTGCCTTCATCTATATATATACTATGTACAACTATCTCTCTGCTGCATCTTATTATTATCAACTATTTATACATACGTGGACTATGTATGTATAGCAGTATAGTCTCCATGCTATAATATGACATCTATCTGTCCATTCGTTCGAGTGCCAACAGATATGTAGATGAACTTTTAAGCTCCCACATCCCATTTGATTTCTATCTAACTAACATTATCTATGCAAATTATATACAAAGCATAACATGCATCTCCATCCACTCACGAGTTATTTACTACTCCTGCCTGCCTGACTATGACTCTGACTGCACTCTCCAATGAACTTCGCTTAATGCGTGAACTGCAATGAACTGAATTATTAACCACTGTACTGCTACACTCGTGTATATATGCATGCATGCATTAGGTATGTACTTATACTATTATAATATCTGCAATTGCCGTGCAAAACGAACTCATCTCATCGTGATTTATGACAAACATCTTCACTAACATTTTTTATTTGAAGGCTCTCTTATGTATTCGAAATTTAAGAACAGTAGCAGTTCTGCATTGGGAGCAGTTGGGCTTTAGTGGACATTAAAACAGAAAAGTTGAATCAGGTGCAATTGCAGAATACGCAAAATGAGTGTAGTAGAGATGTAAGTAGACAAATAAATATGTCTTTCTCATTACAGCAGTTAACAACTGTGTCGTAATTAAAGCTCTTTAGTGGTACTGACTATTGTTTGGCAGTTTCGTGTTACAGACAGGCGCTAATAAATACTTCTAAGGTGGTTTACATAATTTAGATACGGCTAATACCAACATTACCATGTACTTTACAACTATTTAGCATTAACTTAAAATAACTACTAGTCGCTACTGTGAAGCGTTGGAAATTAAAGTTGTATTAGCATTCATGCCAAGCTGCACTGTACATACTTTGTCTCGGGAGATGGATAGACAGATAATAGACGTCAGATTATTATTCACTAGACAACGACGCACTGACTAATTAGCAATTAGCACACTGCTGGAGTACTCCTGGATTCGCGTTTTGGCCAACATGCCATTGTTTCCACAATCTGGATAATGTGGATAAGCAACTAACTAAACTAACTCCTGCACAGCCTGGCTTTTTCCACACCCATATAACATCACTATTTACGATATTTACTGGAACGTAATAAATTAAGCTCATCTCCCAACGCCAAGTCATGCAGGACATGAAAAGGACATGACGAGCTCCGCATGAAATCCTCTGCTGGAACTTACCAGAATATATTGAATTTAAGGCATTGTTTGTTAGTAGCTCAATTGATTGGCATTTGGCTTGCTTGGCAAGTTTCTGCCAATGCAAATGCCAATCTATTGCCAATGCCAACATTAGCTGTTAAACTAATGGATTGCTTTAGATTGAATTTCCAATGTGTCGATCCTCGGCAACAGCCGTATTTGTCTATTATACTAATATATAACACTCATCCTCTTGTCATCCCTAATGCTATTTCTCTTCACCATAATATTGTGGATTATAAAGACTCTTCCGGAGTTACATTTTCTAATTGAAAATTTTGAGACGATTCTACGTACACATCTTATGAAATACAAATTAATTCGATTTAATACATAATAATTTGGGCTGATATTATGATGCATATTTTAATGACGCTTTTGACTGCGTGGGAGTTAATAAGACTGAATTTGATGTTTAGAAAGCATTGCTTGAATACATAGTGGTAAGATATCAAATTTCAAATTGAATATTGACTGGCAAGTATCCCTCCCTATATTTGTATGTATGTGTAGGTTCCATGGTTAGGGCAGTAGCGTGGACTGATGAGGAGTTGTTTATGTGATCATTGTGAGTACGGGACGTCCTGTCTATATAGGAGAACAACAACTGCAAAATGACACTGACTGACTCTCTTTCACATCCTGCCAGCCCGAATCCGTGCGTGGCTGTTGATTTGGCCCTTCTGTTTTGTGTTGAACTCCTAGGAGTTTAGTTTATAGCTGGATATTCTGCTGGCCTGGCTGAGTTGGTCGGCTCTGATGTAGTGCAGTAATAATAGTATGGTGATTGAGTGGAGTTGCGAAGAGAATAATGCATGTAAGTGTGTAAGTTATGTTTGTTGGGAAAATGCGCTTGATAGTTTCGCGAATAATAAAATGCGCTATAAAATTAGGAGAGGCCTAGCCAACTATTAGGCATTTAGAATGTGTCTACATAGATCAGGAGATGGGAAGATAAATTCATTCGTGAAATACAGATAGATAGATATATCGCCACAGAACATACTCATCTATATTTATGTGTACACCTCAACTAGTGCCAATGCAGTATGTATAGTCATCCGACATCTACATAATACTTATACTCAGACAGAACAGCGTAGTAGTAGTAGTAGTAGTAGTAGTAGTAGTAGTAGTAGTAGTAGTAGTAGTAGTAGTAGTAGTAGATACATCACACGATACATCACAAACATCTCTATATACTCTCAGCTAAGTTAAGCCATTTATTAACTGGAGGTAGACACTGTAACTCAGTACAAACACCGAACAGATACAAATGCGTTAATGCCGTAAAATAAATTCCAATTCAGCCCTGTAAATGTCTATGTGTACTTTCATTGCGCATTCTGATGCTAATAGTTTCCTTCGACTGCGGGTCTCTGAACCTAGTAAATAAACACAACTCTATTATCACCCCACTGCTGAATTTGTCCAAATCCGGCACAATCCCACAATTTTCATTTTTTCAACCACAAAGTGATCAATTATTTTATTGTGATTTGAAGAGTAAATCCGGTTGAGTGGATTTGAAGTGTGTACTAAGGTGTATGCATAGGTAATTGTAATCTCTATTTAATCATCGCATATACAAACTCGGCAGATGCTGTGCAAGTGAGTTTACAAGTGAGTTGTGTCACGAACTCTGCTGCATGCCGAGTCCTGAAGTACGTAGTAAATGTAAAGAAGGAGGAAGTTAAGTAACTTTCGGTGTAGTAGATGTGTGCTGGGATGTGAGCTACTACTGCTTCTAGACTCAAACAAAGACTCTTTTTGATTATTCATGAGTCGATTACCGGACTTGACTTAACTTAGTACTTTTAGCATAACTATACATATCTATCTATACACATATAAGCTTTTACTTATAATTAGAACGCAAGCAATGCCTGAGACTTGAGAGAAAATGAACACATTTTCCATCTTCCCTTGAGTGAAAATTCTTTCCGACTCAGCGTAGCCAACCCAACGCATGCATGCATGCTTGTACTATATTATTCGTGTGTTATTAAGAATGTCTTGATCACTGTATACTAATAATATATCCAGAGTAATGTCAGAGTGTACAGGGTGATCGGCACTCTCCTGCTCTAACACACTTTCACTCAGACTCCACTAAAGTAGCCGGAGCAACTTGACTACTCCAATTTATTTCGAGGGTGAATATTATCCGGATTTAAATTATTTATAGCCTTGCTGCACAGGCGACGGTGTTCTAATTTTGTGTAAAGCAGGAGTCACAAGTTTTCTCATGCCTTGCCACACACTATGCATATTGCACAAGCTAGATATAATATTATTATTACAGTATGTATATCGCCATTTCCCTCGGACGCCAGGCGTAGTTTAGCAAAGAATCTTGTTTGCTACTCCGTCTACATTACAGATCGTGAGTTGACTTGTATTGAGTAGGAATGTAATGCTATGCAGTGTTCGTGTGTCGTATCTTATTGCAGTCCATGAATATTCATTGTATGCTTAGCACGGCAGAGTAACACAAGTTACGAAACATCTAACTTGCTTACCTATGCATATGTAAACTACAAATATATAAATAGCAAATAATGTATGTACATACTTTTGCCTACATTTTAGCCTAAAACTTGGACAGGTCCATTCCCTGTTGATTTCACTACCAAAATTTCGTTTTTGCTCATGCACGCTCTAGTTAGGTCTATTGCATATCTAATCCAGTCTGCCTACCTCCACTATAACAAAGTACATCCTAGATTAGTCGTTGATATTAACAAGAGGAAGTTATTCACCTAAAACTGGACTGTACTCTCTCCAACGTCTGCATGACATTCGTGAATTGCTCCGCATTAGTTCCATTCGGCAATCAGTCGACTTTAGTCGCCCAACTTCCACTTTCCATCTTTTGCCTTGGCTCCATTTCGTTTTCAATGGACATAATAATATACGGAAGTTTAACAAGTCCACTATAGCTATGCAGTGCATGAGGGAGTGAGTACGGAGAGTAGATGCACGGAGAGTTTACATTTTCTGTCCGCCGAACCAACACGAACTTAATTGCAAGCAAAACAAAAACAAAAGGAAACCTAGATAGCAAGTGTTCCTGCAATAATTTAGCCGACTGACTGCGACAACTTCACAGAAGGCCATAATAGTAAAAGCAGAACAGGCTCTGCCAGAACCCAAGCATGAATAACACCCAAATACGAGCTTCTACTTGGATGGATTGATTGTTTTACAATTCATTGCCATTGCCCATTTCATTCACCTACATCGAAAGTCCATTCTCAACAATTTTTTATTCACATGCAGTACCAAAAGTTGTATAAAAATTGTAGTGGCTTATAATGGAGCAGGAACGGTATCAGCATATAATCTCCCGTACTAGAAAATCTCCCCTATTAGAAAATCTCCCCGTTGGACAATCTCCCTATTGGAAAATCTCCCCGTTGGACAATCTCCCTATTGGAAAATCTCCCCGTTGGACAATCTCCCTATTGGAAAATCTCCCCGTTAGACAATCTCCCTATTAGAAAATCTCCCCGTTAGACCAGGTAATCTCCCCGGTATGAGAAATAAGGAGAAACGACAGAACGAAAATCCAAACTATAAAACGTAGTAATTTGAGACATAGAGGTGGATCGGACATGGGAATGATGAGACTATGAGATTCCAATAATGTAATGGAAAATTGCACATTGTTTACCTGTACTTGAAGTAAACTGTTTGTCCTTCTACTGTTTCAAAAATACTTACATCCAATTATTTTGCTATTAATAAATACCAAAACTGATGCACAAAAAGCAATATATTTGCTGCCCGCCCCAAATTGTTAGTAAAGGAAGGAACTAGGATAAGAAAAAATGGTATAAACGAGATTGGTCACTACTATTAATTACTTGATAATAATATGTATCGATTTTCTTTCTGTCGTTTCTCCTTATTTCTAATAGCGGGGAGATTAGCTGGTATAACGGGGAGATTTTCTAATAGGGAGATTGTCTAACGGGGAGATTTTCCAATAGGGAGATTGTCTAACGGGGAGATTTTCCAATAGGGAGATTGTCTAACGGGGAGATTTTCCAATAGGGAGATTGTCCAACGGGGAGATTTTCCAATAGGGGAGATTTTCTGGTACGGGAGATTTTCCGAGGTATTCAGCAGGAACAATAAAATATCCACTACTACGGAATATATACATGTGGTGACACTCTTTTGTAATGAGCATTGGGCAGTAGTAGGGCATGCAGAATATTATGATACACAAGGAAGTCTAAAGATACTAATAAGGAACATCTATAAGGGCACCTTATTAAAATGCGGATGAAATTATGGAGAATTACAATATGATAATATAAAATCTTGGGGATAAATAATTTAAATTGTGTAGCTTTGAAAGATGTAATTGTATTACAACTTTGTAAATGTACACTTGGTTCACAAATTATATTCCAAAACACAAGAGAATCCTAATTTTCCCTTCTCACAACAATTTGCGGTTTCTTTCTAAACAATATGATGGTTTTGCGACGGTTGCGTCAAATTATTTAAGAGTGCAGACTTATTGTTTTGTCCCATATTAAAGAGCGGTGCTTCGGAGAGTAAGTCAAAGCTTTTAGTGACCTGTGCATAGTTAGTCACTGTAATTAATTCGATGCAGGGAGCCAAGTCTGACCAAATTCCAACTTGGCTCAACAACAGAGGTAGGCAGGCATTGCAAATGTGTTTTTGTGGCATGTAATGTGAAGTAAAAGAATTAAGTGTGTGGAGAGGACTAACCAACAAACACAGACTCAGTCCACATACATACATACATACACCACTACATACATATAAACATACACCACTACATACACGTATGTACCACTACATACACGTATGTACAAAACTCTCAGGGTACAAAACACCATAGCTTTTTATTTGAATTTCAACTTAATGCGATAATCTATGCTATGTCTGTTTTATTTGAATATAGGCAAATTGTTAAGTATGATCCCACTCATTGCACATTACAATTTTTGTGAACCTTCTGGTGTACATAAGGTCAAGCCGCGTCAAGCTGGTTATATTTTTGTGCATTTTTGTAAGAAATGTAAGCACAGCATTTACTGCAGCTTATATTCAAGACAATACACATCAGCACACATACATGCAGTACAGATAATTAAATAAAAAACCTTAAAAAACCCCACGGGTGAAAAACAGGGCCCACAACCCTGGTAACGTTGTTGTAGTAACTAAAAAGCACAAAGCTAAAGGGATTTCAGTAGCCAAGCGAAAAGAAACCACAGGGCCGGTTGAATCTGTTGGTCAGATCAGTAGCACAAACAATCCGAGCCAAATTACTAACAATACATAAGCAAATCAAGTCAGGCAGAAGAACCACTTGCGAATGCTTCCTACTAACTAAAACTAACTACGGTCATTACAGTTCAATTCTGCTGACATGACACGAAAACAAACCAAAGCGTACCACAAACGAACGTCACAGACACAGAAGCATTCTTCCCAGTCAAACGACCTCGCCAGCTTCGTCTACCTCTCGGCCAGGCCACTTTTCGTCCTGTTTGATTTCTTCTCTCGCATACATGAATAACAATCCATCCAATCGACTCACAATTCCATGCATCTACCCTAAAATGGAATTTACCTTACGTGCATGCCACCTCGTTGCCTACACCAGCTGCATACAATCTCAGCCACTGCTACGGAAGACAAACTTTGCATACCAAAATAAAATAAATACTCTCTCAGCCATCTCCTAAATGTCTTCAAAAATTATTTCTTGTAATTTAATCGTACGAATTCTTCCCTCGATCTGTTCCGAATTGACAGAATGATATTACTTATATTTATAGTTTGTTCTGTTGAGATCTTAGCTGATTGCAGATATAATGTGTAGCTTTTACACATACCTATAAGTGGCTAAATATTTTCTGTAATGAAAGTATTCTCCAGTCCAGACAGAAAGGTGATTCATACGTTGACACTATACTATACAATACGCATGAATCCTTGAATAACGGGTACAAAAGTATAAATAGGGTAAACTGCGGGTCATTCTACCTGAGCGGCAGTAGATATGCATAAATAGTATGGTGATGTCCATTGTGTGAATATTACAAACAGTAGTGTCCACACTATTTACAAAACTATTCGAATTTATGCACTGTAGAGGTACGCATTGAGTAGTTGCCTATTATTTGCTTCACTCGCGTTAGTATGCTAACCGGTGTTACATCTTGAATTACTTACACAGCAATAATAAGATGTTATTAACTTGATTACAGTAATTTACTACCACTTATCTAATGACTAGTATTCCTATTTCTATGTAACTTGGAAAACAAAATTGATATTTTTTTGAAAATAGAAGAAGTAGTAGTTGAATAGACAAGCAATATTTTAAAAGCAATTCATTTGGAATACCTAAAAGCATAGGCACCCAAGTGAATCCTCACTATACCTGTGGTTAGTGAAATATGAATTTGTTATCAAAGCCGTACTACTGGTATTGATTTTATGTGCTTGAATATGTTTGTACATTTTCTATTTAATGAAGTACAGTGGGCTTCACTGCTGATTGTCATTGTCAATTTAGATATAGAATGGCTTGGGAATCGCTGAGAGATGCTCTACTTTTCCAAACACAATCACCAGAGTCGGAGAGTGTAGTCAGAGCGTGGGGCAACACAGAAAGTTTTTATTTATTCATCAACATATCTTTCACATGAATGAACTGCAAATACTTAAGTTCCTAAGCCACTGGCGTATTTATTTCTATTTGGGCACAGATTACTTTATAAGGTTCCCTTTCATTCGTCATCATTAAGCTATCACTGCAGCAGTAGCACTTCATTTTTAACTCTCCCATGATTTCCCATGTAACAGAAAGTAACAATACTAATAAATGTATAATAGACATCACATGCATTGACTGCAGTTACTTACCATAAAGCACTGCTGCCCACAAACAGTCGCAATCAGCAAGGTATAAAGACCATCTCCTTCTCACCAGCAGCAATCACAAAAAGTCTGTCAACAACAAGATAGTCACTTTATTAATAACGTGTGCATATCACATGGATTACAACGGGAGCTACAATATGTGGTATACATATGTACAATATACGACTAATACCGGTATATATAGTAATAGGTGGCTGTATACTACTTATTATTTGGATGGCGTACTTAAGTGCATCAAACCACTTGCTGTCTACAAGCACCTTCGAGTTTAGCTCAATTCATAGCAGACCAATAAATAGCAGAAGAAGAAACCTTGCCGGAAGTAAAATGTTGAATTGCATTCATAGGAGGGATTGAAGTGTTTTGAGTGCAGTAGAGTAGAAGTAATTAGGGCACAAGTATTTCAAGCAATTATTGGAAGCTGTAGTTTAGATTTACATTTACTACAGATGAATACTCTCGAATGCAGAATAGGTCTCTAGTTATGAAGGTGCTTGACATTCTCCAATAGGCAATTCTACACCCATTAAATAGAATATTTTTTGGAACCTTGGAGGGGATTGAGGAAAATCCCTGCAGAGGTTTGTATGGAATTCAGAGAGAGAGTGGCACTATAAGATAAGACTGCATAGTAAACAGTACCGCTATAAGGATTCTCTGAGAGAGTATTGGGTAGGGCTATCTTCTAGAGAGTAAATAGAATAAAGTGCATACGAGTGTACGCAGCAAGGGGACGAGAGAGCTGTCCACGTTGTGAGTGAGTCTACGTGCCAAAGAATAGAAGCATGATCCACTAACAACTCGGCAGAGAAACACATAATTCAATTCAATACATGTAATCACAATAAATATGTATTGCTGACGATTAAGTGAAGAGAATAATCACAGGTTTCAGAACAGCTTAGACGTTTAGCGCAAGAAGGTGAGACACGATATGAAGACGAGTATCATCGAGGCATCTGCATCTATTTACATCGACACCTTTCTGTGCACATTCATGTACTACTACTACTACTACTTATAATAATATCATGTATATCTCTGAGTAAGGGGTCGTGTTAGCCTAAATAAGAGAGAGTTGCATTCAATCCAATAATCAGCTGCTATAGGGACGAATACATAAAATGAATGTTGGCCATATGTCATTACATTGCATTACTCTGCATTAGCTGACTTGCACTCCTCCAAATCATCCGTTGCAACTTCTGCCTTACTGTACTATATGCAATTCCTCTTTTTGCAATAAGACTCTGCATGAATGGCCATATCACATCTGACACAAATATATGTATTGTCTTATAATATTATCATATAGCAGTGTCTATATATGTATATACTTATAGTATTATAATAGGTAAGTATAGCCCAATTATCTTTCTTTCTTGCTGAATGGAATGCATTCTCGTCTGAATTCCAGAGGATAATTCAGAAGAGCAATAAGTACAGTGAGTGGTGGGAAGTAGCATTCATATTTATTATTCCATAGCTGTATCGTAATATTTCTTAGCAGCGATGCACAATTGATTGATTGGGACCGCTCATTGTTGTGGTGAGGAGAAATCTGAAGGAATTTTCGTTGGCAGTAATTAAGACAGAACTACATGAGAATAGCGCTGCTGGGATCGAGAGCAGACAAAGTTGTCCATGCCTTGTCAGTAGTATTCATTGCATATTTTATCATGTGCGAGCATCAGCTGAGGATATCAACCTATCTATATATGAATGTCTTGTCCTTACTATCCCATGGTCATCACTTCAGATAGCGATCTCACAGAAGTTTTCCAACAACAAATCAGACACAGAATATAAATTGAAGGAAAGAGGGTAGAAGCAAGTCCAGTTTTTGTACTATCTGCATCAACTACGAGCAACATTCAGATGGTCAAATCAAGTGAATGACAATGTCTCACAGACAACTCAGCTCTACCTTCCATCCTCTAATGACTAAATGCTGAATACATCTACTCCTATCCTACCTATACCACAATCTGTGACTGTACTGACTAAAGGCATCTAATCAGCAGAATTTTCGCATACGTCAACAAAGACAAATGTGTGCATCTTATCGCCACAAAATGTACATTAATTTATGTTCCATTGAATGACGCACGCAAATACTTAATACGCAATATTCATACAGCTATATATTCATTTACCGATTCCGAAACTGAGAAATTTTTATCCCGGATACGCTGCAGTTTTAACTAAGAATAATTTTGAATAAATCAAGGAATTTGTTGCAGAGTAAATTGCCATATATCCGAAGTTTAGTATAACAGAATTAGCTCTTAAACCGTCTCTTATTATAAACCCAGTAGTTTTTCAGAAAATGAGGTAGTTAAATATCTACTATGAATTTATGCAGATGACTTCTTGAGTATGTTGAGTGCAATTAAAAGAACAAGTGGCGTATATGTACCGACACTTTCTTGGATTTCTGAGATAATCAATCTTTGATGCTCAGTGGAGTCAACCTCTGATGTGGACTGCGCAACTATTTTATATATGGAGATACATGGGTGCTTAACATGTATGCACAATTTGTCGGGCTAAAACACAAGTTCTACAAAAATTCCACTCAAACTGTCAAAAGTTTCTTGGTAGATAGCTTTTTTCCCTTGCGGATCCCCTAAAAGTCTTTCAAGTGAATCATGAGATGAAAAGTCATGAAAATAATTCCAGTTACAGTTTTATACTTGTCTCTATACATTTACAGCATACCGACGAGTAGATAGAAACACCTAAAATGCATGAGACTGAGCATGAGACTTTTGATAGCTTGAACTATTTTAATGACATCCACGCATTATTTACCTTTATGGCATTAATGCTCCTAATATACTGCTATTTTTATGACGCACCTTATATTGCACCGACAAACAATGCACTGCTGAATAATAGTGAATTTACCTCCTGTGTATGTCGCTGATTTACGAAGTGGCTACAATTTTCCACTTCTGGGAACATCCCTGTAACGTATTTATAACATCTCAATCTGGCTTACAAAGCACTTTTCGGTCAAATAAAAAAGAACTTTACTCTAAATAGGTATTACTTTTCAATTCAGTTAACTCTCCTTTGTTCGGAATAAAATTCAGGATTACAAAAGTTACCGCTTTTTGGCTAAAATCATTTACTTTTTAGTTCATATTTTTGTTTGTCCTAAGAGTATGTAGATTTATTGCTTTAGTATGCAAATCATTAACTAGACTGTTACGAGTTAAGTTAAATTGGAATGTCATTAAACTGAAGGTCAAATCTCAGATTTGCTCACTTATAAGGTTAGTTTTACTAAACAAGTGTTAGAAATGGTAAAGAGCATTATGCATTGTCCGGAGAAATCAGGACAGCAGGAGCGAATTCTCCTTGCTCCTGGTTTGTTGACGGTATTATTTCAGCTGGGATTACTCAGGTTCATTGTTTTGTGGCTAATAGTTGCCGAAGTAGGTGAAAAGCAAAGGAGGAGAAAGTAAAGCAGAGCAAAAGAATTACAAGTACATTTTCGTGGGAGGTAGAAGATGGAGAGTCATAATACATAAACCACACGTAGGCAGCTTAATTTCTATTCAAGCAGAAGGATACAATGCATTTCATAGTCTCCTATCTCACTCATTGTTACTTTGTGCTGTGTACTTGACATAAATTAGATTTGAGATACGAGAAAGTTTTTAATGGAAACGAGGAGCTAGCAAGAGCGAAAGAAAGGAGATGGGATGTTCTTTGTATTTCTAAGGTTTTTACAAAAAGTTGCTTTGTTTTCAGCTCCTGTGCTACTTTCCCCAACCTGTGCTTTGTGTGCCATTGTAATTCTATCTTCATCGCCCTACTTGCTGCAGCATCCTACCCTATACGATAAGGTCGGGGAAAGTAAATAAATATCATAATATTCTTGCTATTGTCTGCTTCAGATAAGCACGAGGCACAATTCTTAATAAGTTACATAAGAACCCAACACACGCCGATATGTTTGTCCTAAAGATTGCATCATCACATTGTAAATTCATGGAAAAACAAAACTGAAATCAGCATGCCCGTTGAAATCCAATGAAGCATGTTTGCTTCAATAACACCAGATCATGGACTCTGGCAGTACAAAAACATAATGCGTCACAATATATCCATATTATGAAGCGAATAGTATCATTTTGCAAAAACTCTATTACAGGTTATATTGTACATAAAGCATGCAAAGAGCCTAAGAAAAGAACTTATAAAAACAGTCGATGCCAGAAAACCCATCAAGTCTTTGCCCATGCAAGGAGTACCTTATGCCTCGTGTTAAAGTCCTAATACGCATAAAATTGAATTTGGTAAGTATGCTGGGTTTTCCGTCTTTTCTGTGTGCTTCATCGCTGCTGCTGTTGGCTGGAGGTTGACTTGCTCCAGTTTGGAGATAAGCTAAACTTTTGCGTCGATATTATTAGAGGAAATGAAAACGAAACATTGTATTGTGTCATGAGTAAGGCTACTTAAGTGCTTTGCCTGACAATAGATAAGAGTGTTATCATCTTAGTTAAATTGAATTCTGCAAAAAATACAAAGTAAAAGTGCGCACATCATAACTTCACCTTAGACATGCAAATTGCACACTCGGCCACGATAATGAAGCAGGCCTAATTTACCAAAGTTTCATTTAAGCACAAAAGTTAAAGGAAATTCGTTTGTACACTCTACTATAAGATGTTGCAAATTTACAAACCTGCCCTGCTGCTATACTGGTTTGCCCATCGATGGGAATACAATTAAAAAATTGATACTTTCCATCATCATTTATATAAAGGTTTCAATTTTTAAATAAATAAATAGGCAGCTTTTCAAAGTTTTGACCTTTCACTGCATAACTACTATTCTAAAAGATTTTTAAAACTGAATCTGAGGGTTCTGTCATTGCCATTTTCATTCCGTTTTTTGCATTCCTCGTGTGGTGGTTGACAAAGAAAAGTTCTATGGGATTGGATAAAGCGACCGTAACCGAACAGAACCGCGACAAAAGTGCTTTCCCCTGAATTACTAGCAGAGTGCTCAAGCTTTGTGTCATTAACCACTATAACCACAAACATAAAACAAGTCTCCAGATTGTATTGTTATCAGAACGGATGAAATTGAAGTGTAAGTCAGGTGGACGCCATTGTCCAGCCACATGAGAATGAAAAGCCTCCTATATATGTAGTCGGGTCAAAATGTGTGTCACCTTATCCCTTTATTTGTTGAAGATGGTCATAATGGAGTGACATATCTCTCCTATCGTTATTACTGCTTTTACCAGAAATGACAGAATATTTACTTTTGTTCTCCAGCTCATTTGACTTCAGTAAGAATACAGCAAATGTCCTCCAAATTACGTGTACATAGCAAAATCAATCCAAAATGTTCTTTGCATAGCTCTTTACCAATTTGCGTGCAATCAAATCCAAGTTCATAATGTCCCTCAAATTAAAGTAATTGATTCCTGTTGCTGCAGTGAAAATTGGAATCAGAGAAATGAATGTTTTTTTTTCAATTGCGTAGCATAAGGTTCTGGAATATAAAGCACTCGAATATAAGATCGATTCCTACTTCTGACTTTAGCATGTGTTTACTGATAACATAGCGTCCAAGACTAAAGTCAACATAATATTCGTATGGCCTTTGAGACGAGGTACATGATCATCATGTCCTGTCGGCGGAGAATCAAATACATAATGGAAACTTATTACTGAGCATGC
The DNA here is from genome assembly GCA_020055645.1 of Tomocerus qinae. Taxonomy (NCBI): domain Eukaryota; kingdom Metazoa; phylum Arthropoda; class Collembola; order Entomobryomorpha; family Tomoceridae; genus Tomocerus; species Tomocerus qinae. Next base: position 1,942,377 of record CM034548.1, on the reverse strand, counting down.
AGATGTAGTGTGAGGGGTAAATGACTTTTTGCTATTGCAATTACAGATATGAAAGAAATTTGTAATTTATATCCATCCCTTGGAAATGAAATATTACTGCATGGTGTGAAAGCAGTATACCATGAACAACCTTCAATTCTGACAGCGTTACTGTCAATCTCATTCTCGATTTACTCTCGTACTCCTCAATATGAAATAAAAACAAGTTGAGTCTGTCTATGGCCATGAGAATTTCGAGACGGGGGGAGTTTGCACTCCACTCTCCATATCATAAAATATTCTATTTTTGAATATCATTAGATATGTCCGAAGAAATCTTACCAGGTCTGCATAAAAACAACATCAATGCAATCCATTCGGAATTGGTCTCTCTGATGCGTGGGCTCCGTGGCTAGAGTGGGACGATAATATTCCTACTACCTAATCCCCCGCATTAGATACGTAGGCTATAGTATACTAATAAATCCTCGTGATAGATAACCCAAACATTGAAAGAGATTTTAAATTCCCTGCTGTTGCACACTTCCACATATAAAGGCTATACATCCTATAACTATTTCCATTTTATTTCATCCGAGTACCTGCCAATTTTCATATAAACGCATCATAGAAATTGTATTTCGACTTGTGGGAAAAGTAAATGAGAAAAACTTTTTTCATTAATCATTCTTGCCTACGTATCGAAGAGAAACATTCTGATACATATTCATATCTGACATGCCCATGGCCACACTTATTTTGCATTTGAAACTTTAAATACTTTCGAACCTAATTCTCTCTTTCCATAGGCACTGTTATGCTGAGCAGTATGGAAATTGAATTGCAGAAAAGGAAGGACATTTTTACTTGATGCCCAGGCTTTTACATTGGTTTTTTCGGACCAACTTTTCTTGGCTTGGGGATAAACAGTTATCCCAAAAAGCGGAGCTTTGTTGCCCTTTTATGCTCTGCTTTTACTTCTACTTAATAATAACAACTAGATGCTTGAGCAGTGTCAATGCCAAAATATAACATGAACATTAGATGTTCACATAGACCACCAATGCACTAGCCAATAGCGATAGGAAGTTGGAACAAGTAAGTGGTAGTGAATAAATTTTATTTTCCCTTCGTGTAGATGCAGATAATATATACCAATTTGTATAAACAAAAGAATAAATTAGAATTGAACTTCAAGCCGCGTTTATTTTACGGAAAAGTAAAAGTAGTAAAACTGAGTCAGCAGCAAACTAATTAATATTTTAGAATCTTATAGATAATTCTTGTGACCAGAAATGCTAACTGAATGCATTGCACCTGCCATAAAGTGAGAAGTGTACCTAATTTTGAAGCCCAGGAGACGGAGATACACTCGAGTTTATATCAAACGTATCTCCATACATAGTTGTATCCTGTCAAATAAAACGTGCACATCACGCATCAAGCGAATTCTAGGACTTGCATCTTAAAATATAATTTACCCCAATGTGTGTTCTGTTTGTGGAGTCGAGTCAGGTCTGCGTTGACCAAACTGTCGGTTTCGTCCCGCTGCGGAGGGATCATCAAGTTATAGATATCGGATATTCACAACAACAGCTTGTGCAGTTCACCATTTGATCTGCAATAATGGCGATTTTGTAGGGACGCATACCTAAACTGACATAGCATAACAAACGAAGCCAAGGCCAGTCAGCAGGAATCCGACGCTGTTAACGCCACTAAGTTGATATTCCCAGATAGCCGATCAAACGAATCCCTCAATATCCCCACGTTGTGTCGATTGGCATTTATTCGCCTCTGAGATGCACATTAAACATTTTAAATGTTGGCTGTGATTTGATGTTGTTCCCTGCAGGCTCTCGATGTCTGGGAACATGACCTCTCTTCATGCCAAATACCTACCTAATGTACAAGACTGTCTTGATTTGACGCCTTCTCCTTCCCTCCGTAGCTACCGCGCTCCAGGTTCCTCTTCTACATTATATATAACACCACTCTGCTTCAAAACGTGTTGGTTATACAAAATAGTACAGGGTTTGCATTACGTTTCTACGTGGTTAAAACTTTAGATTTCCAAAGCAGGCAGCAGCGGCTGCCACTAAAAGTTATATTTTTCTTCTACATCACGTAAAGCATCTTTAATAGACAAGACATGACGATTTCGGCAGTTGTAAAAGTGCTGACGATAAGATAAGCCAACCTTCGAACAGCTACCTCCCCAATACGTTCAGACAAAATCAAATTAAACCCTTCTCGCGATTACATGCTATTTTAAAGTCACTATTGACTCATTTTCGATAGGCATTTCGAACTTTGCTTGGATATCGGTAACAATATGTCGATACAAAATCTGGTTTCTGCATTAAATGTCCTAGCCAAATGTTATAATGAGTCAGCTAAATGAAATATGTATTGCACAATAGAATAAACATATTGACAATGACGAACGGGTTGAAAGCATTTTGTATGCATCACACTCCCGTCCTAATTGCTGATAATAATGCCAAGCAAAGTTAGTCAGCATGGGTCTAACTAACGCCATGTTATAATATTATTTGTCCAGACAACTTGCTTCTAAGGACAGAGAGTGCGAAAAGGTGGATATGATGTAAAACTGGAAGTAGTGTGGTTTCCACTCCACTTTACACGCACTAGACTTTGTGAGTATTGATTATAGATATTTCTGGAGCCGAGTTCCATTTCAGTTCCAGTTGGCTTTCTTGGGAACTGAAATAAAACGGCCTACAGCTACAGCATTTAATATCTCCACATCTGACTACATGCTATTTAATATAACGCACTTCCCATTTCCGTCGCTGTGGTATATTTAAACATCAAAGTGTTTTAGTTACTTTGGAGTGAGGCAGCCATTCCAATGGGCTACACAATACAATTTTTGTGACGACATATTTCTCAATGAGGGTTTACTGATCAAATGAAATAAGTATTTTTACATGTCCAACGACGTCCTAGATCCACTTTCTGTCCGCTCAAACATTCTTAGAATATTTTAAATTACACATTGACGTGAATTGTTGACAATGTAATCTAATATCAAGGTACCTAATTATAAGAGTAAGTAGTACGCTCAACGGTGTACATAACTTTTGCTATATGACATAACTCATACGTGATCTTTGATGATACAAACAAGGAGAGGTTGGCTCCGTCACCTAAAGCAGGAATTTAATGTTGTGTAACCGGTCATGTTTTGAGCCCCGTGTTATTCTGTTTGTCATCGCTATCACAATTATGAAATCTATGTAGCGTAGTGCCCCAAAGAAATGTTTTCCGTCTCTCTATAAGTTTACTTAGGTAGTAGCATGATTCCGAGAGCGAATCCCAAAGCGAGACAAAGAGTCCTTTTGTTCTTTCGTTCATTAGAATTTACTTTTGTGATGAACTTCATTACTATCATGATATGTATATATATAAGATAGTAATAATAGTAAATATAGCAGAACCACGAGAATTCGTCTTGACTTTTGGCAGAATAAAGCGTGTAATGATCATAAATAGCAAATGCTTTGTTGTGTATGATGACTTTGAGGCAGATGATGCAAAGTATAGTGCCACAACAAGAGACGGCGGAAAACACCGAAAACAGTAAGTTCCTCGCCACTTGTAAAACTACGTGAAAGTGCCATAGCTTAGCGATCTCAATATATATATACGTAGTAGTGCTAGAGCTTCCTCTCACGCATCAATGCTATCACTCCACATAATATTATCTTTATGTTTACATTTGCTTGGCAGTCTTCCTTCGGCCTGGCTGAAAGTACTTTGACAATGGGACTAAATACTTTGTCAGTGATGTTGTGGCCAATGACAAGTGGCAGGGGAGAATTTATGCGAGATACACGGCAGTTTGGGTTTTGTGTTTGTGAGGACATCCGTATGAGCATGAAAAGGAGGAGAGACAATGGAAGGAACGGAGACAAAGAAAGAGCATGGACGCGGACTCTCTCCGACAATCCCTAAATCTACATCAGCAGACACTAAGCCATAATGCAACATTCCGGATGTCAGTTCATATCTACCCAAACTGAAGAAGCAAACAGAAGAGTGCCGTAATAATTTTTATGCAGTTTTGCAGCGAATGCACCTTTCTTGATTATTTTTGCATGACTTGTCTACTAGCAGAACAAAATGCAACCATTACTTCTTCTGGCAACGCAATACCGATACAAGAATAAATGATTGTGATAAGAGATGCACCAAACTGTACAGTTACCTCATAATATTATTTACCTGCACAGTTATATCGGAATAGCCAAATAAATAAGAAATTGACATTCTAGCATTACTAGACATCATTTTATTGCAATGCAGGTATTATATTTAACCTCGCCTTGTTCTGATTTCCACTGGTGTATGCTACATTCTACTCTCTTTAGTCTCTTCAACTTCTATAATAAAAACATGTCTGCCAGGTGTTAGTATTACTGAAAGCATTTTGCAAACTACGGCTTAGCTACTAGGTACATTCATAGCAACACGATTTGTGTGAATGTGTTAATAATATTTGTGTTTCCAGCTTTAAGAGCTGTTTTCGACTTTTCCATATTATTCTTAATATACCACGTGTTTCTATATCTAAATGTGATCACCTTAAATACGCAACATACACAAATATGCAAAAGTTGTATGAATGAAAATGTTTAGGTCCCCGTATTCGAGCCCATCTATATTATAATATATAAGCTTGTATTCATGTTTACAAGTGATTTTATTTAGAAATGCGAAACAGCTTTTGAAATGCTTTTAATGAAATATTTATGAACATATAAAACTTCATTTGCTGAATTTGTTTGTGATGATTGCAGAAGAATTAGGTCATGATTACAATTTGCCATTGCGGTATTATAATAATTGCAAGAGGTACAAATCATATGTAAATTCAATAACTCATAATAACCATAATCAATACAACTACAATTACAAAAATTATTAATTGTAAGTGAGAAGAATTCCAGGTTTAAAAAAAACATTTCGAATTTCTTATGGTGGTAACTTGTCTTGGGATGAATATTATTTTAATATACGTAGATGTAGGTGCCTAGATAGATATTATTGCTACTAGTAGAAATGGTGTAATGGAGTAGTAGCATAATGGCAACGGACAACAAACAACGGATGTCTATCACATCAAGTGCCTAAGCAAGGGCCCATAATAAATAAGGTATCATTTGTGTCTGGCCTGATGTGGGTGCACTGCAATGCACGTCTGTCTCTGCATGCGACCCTTCCTCTTGTTCATGTTACTCTGCACTTTATTTCGTAGCAACAACAGACCGTACCTGGCATGCACAGATAAAAAACAATGTATACAGCACAAAATGCACATGCAACAAATCTGTTAATTGGATGACTGGCTTTGGAAGGAGGTTATCCATATGCCAGAAAATATTTATCTTTGCTATTTACCGTAATAATATTAAATACTATTTATTTCCTCCCTATCTATCCTTACTTGTCACCAATCACACGACAAATCATTCTCTGTATATTCATATGCACTGCATTGACATAGACAATGAAAAACTTGGTAAAAATAAAATCCTTAACAGGTTATTTGAAGCTTGTTTCTATTATAGTAACAATTTAATTTGCTGGTGGCTCTTAGAATTTTACACACTGGAGTTCTATCATTAATTGTCATGTAATATTAATCAATGTTTGCCATACAATAACAGACAATGAACAATTAACTACTAACTGCGTAGTATACATGCAATACTCGACCCTTAAGAATGGGGCTATACGATAATGACAAGTCAAAAGTTATGCAAATTATTTTATTATGACAATTCAAAGTAGTTAAAGTCGACTTAGTATACCGCAAAAGAGCTGTACAAGTAGTATACAAACAGGACGTTTTTGTGAAATGCAGAAAGAAAAAATAAAATTTGAAATACTCTAAATAGAAATTAGAATTTGACATTTCATATTAATCAAAACTGATGTTTAACATGTTTTGGTAGTGGACGACAGTGTCGCCACACTCCTTTTTACTCAATGTACGGCAAGGAAGGTGTAGAGTAGAAGAGTGTATTATAATTTAATTTGCTAATGGATTACACCAAAGGAAACGATAATAGTAGAGTTGTAGAGTGGGCATTTGTGGTTGACGGTTGAGTGACTTGTTTTTCTCTGCAATAATTGACTAGAATGCAATAAATGGAAACCACTTGACATACCTTTGCATTTTAAAAGCCTAATGGAAATAATGAATTAACTGCATTTGTTACAGTAATCTGTTATCGTAGAATGGTGCATCCACTCCTTCCTTGTAATAACCGATATGGCAACTCCAAATCTATCAACTTTGAGCATGCATTCCACAGAAACGGAGTACTTCCTTTGTTATTTTGATTCGTGTCACAATGTGGGTAAACTGATACATTAGCAATTAATTGATCAGATATTGCATTGCAGGTAGGGCATTTATGTTTAAGGTTGCAATAACTAGATTTTGCTACCAAAGGACTTCCATGCCACATTTGCGTGGCTATTTGTGTGCCTCAAGGTGAACATGAGTCTGGTTGTTTGGAGAGGAAAATGCATGTAACAACAACGGGAAGTAAGAATATCCGCAAGTCGTATATTATGTAACACACTATTGACTTATCTGATGGGAGAGTGTGCTTAGTCTTAACTTTTGAACTAGATATTGACAATAGTAGCACATTGGCACTACTTACTATAGACTGATAATAATGCACTATGATAAGTAAGCCAACGATAAGCACCTTCCTATACAAGTTGATTGTGTAGAGCGGGGTGGAAACGCAATAACGAGGTAACTAACCAACTCTATGATCTTCCCCACAATGTTTGTACTGTCAATGTTATAATGTGTAACAATAACGATATGATTATATTTATGCATGCATTGTGTGTATTTGGGCAAGACGTTGTTAGGAACTGACACACAGACTACAACAGTAAAGATAGTGGGTAATTGTCATATCATGCTAATCAAACTAATCCCACAATCTGAAAATGACTTTAGCCACTTTGTAGTGTTGTTGGTTGGGACTTGTTGGGTAGGAGACAGCCAGCCCAGTCAGGTAGGGGATGCAAATGCAGGTGGGTAATGACGATGAGCCACTAAGTGGAGTTTATTTTATTTATTATTCTCCGCTATCGAGTTTAATGGGCGTGTATTGTCTGGTGTGGTGGCAGTGGACAGAGTCTGTGTTAGTAGTGGTTCTTAGTTAGTTGTAGTTACGTTATTCCATTTTGTTGTATTCAGTTTGACTGCATAATAAAGTATTATGTGTTTGTGTGAATGAATGCATCAACAGGAAAATTACTTGTGAACAAGACAAAAAATGTACCGCAATTTTCTCACAGTCACTTCAGTTCACCATAATATAATTCTGTTGGCCATGGAAAGCCAGAAATGCATGCATATTAGCCACAAGTAAATAGTACAGAAGGAGCATGATGAGAGTACAATAGACGGGCCTAATAAACTATATCAGCTGTACCCAGTCCAGTCCACCCACATTCTTAGACAACAACAAGTCAAGAAGAGCACTCAATATTATTACATAATACTCAGACTTGCTTCTCCACTAGATAAAAATCCAACCACAACAATCCAAAGCCATTGGCATTGGCACACTCAATTACATAGAGACACAAACAGATCAAGCAAATCTTCTCTAGAGCTCTAGCAAACAGAACTTCTTCCTCTAGCAAATACAACTTCGTCGTCTAGCAAATAAGACTGGCTCGTCTAACGAATTCTTCCATTCTGTCTCGCTACTCGAGAAAAATGGTTTGATACGACTGACTGTAGATCTCCCTCCCTCCTACTCAGTGCTACGTACTTAATCTGCAAGATCCTGGGTCCTGCTGCAGCAATAAGACACTTGAAATATCTTTGGAGTAGTTGTGTTGCTGGGATGAAATACTTTAATAGTTGATCATTCACATAATATTACACACCTGTCTTTTCATCAGGCAAGCATTAAATAGGACTCTCTCATCCCCAGTTATTGGGATTCCTTTATATAGCATTCTTTATTTCAGCCACATTCCAATCCACGCATTATTGTAGTAGAATAATAGGATGCCGACTTGTCTAATACTCTTATTGCTTTATTATGTAATCACGTATTTACATTGGTGTGCTCAACTACGCAGCAATTGCTTTTCAAGTGCAAACAATGTGAGACAAATGGGAACAATAGCTATAAGCAAAGTCGAGTACATCGAACACACACACATGCAGTTTCTATATAAGTAAATAGCAGCACAAAGGAGAGATTACTCCGTATGAATAAAATGTTAGATACATTATGCTATGCCTGTTACCACTGTTTATCCACAGGTTATTTACTTCTCTTGTTAGCACAAACATTCAGTCGCTACTTATTTCCTTTTCTTACCTTTTCATATTAAAATGTTCCTTCCTATTCCTTCAGGCTGAGATCTTGTTTTGCTATAATTAGCTTGAGGGACATGTTCATTAAAGGTGGATATGTTTTATCGATCTGTCTTACTCATTGGTTGTTCTATATTAACTATAATTTCATCAATCATAATGAACATCATTTAACAATTATTATTTTGCTCAAACCAAGGCAACAAGATGCATCTTATTACATGGTAGGTACTGAATATATTAAGGAATTATTTTCACATGGCTATCTCCGATGAAGTAGGAATTATTTCACTGACCTAAAACAATTAAATTACAGTAATTGTATTGAAATTAATTCAATCCAGTCAGGTCAGGGTGGATTTATTACACTTGAAGTGTGAGTAACCAAGGTGCGAAGTTTACATCGTAATAGTGCGTGTCTTTCATAGAAAAGTAATAATTTGTGATTAGACATTCATGACACTATTAAAATGAGGCTACAATTTAAAATATTCAATTAAGCCATAAACTTTAAATATGGATGTACTTAGCTAATATAAATGACCTTAGAAGAATTGTCCATAATATTGGTCAATTCCACATAATAATATTCACATAAAGTTAATTTAAAAGCTGCAACTTCAAACGTGTAATCCCGTAGTAATTACAATATTACTATCAGAATATAGACACACGAATCTCTGAGGCTGGTCTACAATTGAAGAACGTTACAAAAGAATATAATTCTAGTTGGAAGTGCCATGGCAGCAGATTTCAATGAACTAATATGGACTTACTTTTGAGGTATTTAATGCTCTTTTGTATTGGCATATGCGTCAGGAGATACGTCTAAAGGTTTAAATGAATTACACAATTTCCCATTTTAAATGAATATCTTTTACACAGTATATTATGTGAGTGAACATCCTGTATGATTCAAATTAAGATCCATGCCTAAAAACACTAACGCTAAGGTGTGCCTTGTCCAAGAAATTCATAATAAGGACTAATAAAAAGCAAACTGTGACTGTGACCACTCGACTCGTGCTAAAAGTGTGATGATGTAAGACTATGTAATCTCAAAAGGGGAAATTTGGTTGATAAATTGTTTTAGCTGCTTATAGCAATAAAACTGCTATCTTAAGCGCACTAATTTTGATTCAGCTAATGGTTTGCTTGATAAACTCGTATGCGAAATTGCAGAGTACATACAAAGAGACAGTGTAAAGCGTGGTTTGTGCATTGCATATACCTTGATTTAAAATTACATAAATTGAATAGAAAGCTAGCGTCTGCTGCTAAACTATGCAATGTGAGAATTTAATTGCAAACTCAAGAAGCAATTCAATGTTAGGATAATTTATGCTTACGTCAGTACAGGAGTAAGCTGTCGGTATGTGTACTAATCTTGGTGAAAGAATGCTAAAAATAAAAGAGCGAAGGAATGAAGGAGCGACTCTGTGCATTCTGTCTGTCTGATAATGTTGCAATGCCATTGAGAAGCATTGCATACATTATACTATAGAGATAAGTAGAATTTAGTTTCTAACTTGAGTGAGGGTCATGCCATGCAAATGCACAATCTCCCATAATTTCATTTGTTACCTACCCCTGGTTGAGATAGCATTCGTGTATTGATATTTGAGAGTGCCTGTTGTAGGCGTTTAGAGGTCTGTGTTTGACGAGACTGTTTTAGGAGGATAATGAAGTATTTGCAGTTAAAAGTTGTTACTTGGATTGACGTATATAGACACGTCCATGTGGATCCATACTGGAGAGTAAATAAACAAACAAAAAATCAACATACCGCGTTTATAGCCCGAGGAGAGCTATTGATCTCGGAGGGGAATCACCCGGTTCCGGTAGTGAGTTCTTAGATGAGTATAACACTGCTTGGGTTCCCCCAGAATGTCGTGTTGAACGAGTACTATGATGAGTTTTGGGAAATTATTTTATTAAGAGTTGCTGAGACAACAACATGACAAGAGTCCAGGAAGTTTGGAAAATAGATGAAGGAAGAGTCAGTGCTGGTCGTAGGCCTGAGTTGTTGTCAGCGAGGCTTCCGAAGCCTCAATGAAGTGCGAGTGTGTCGAAAGCCCGAGTTTTCTTCTCATCACATCAGAACACATCTTCCGATCGAGTAAGTATGAATGTACTTATTTGTGTACAGTAGCAAAGCACAAAGAATCCAGCCAAATCAAAAGATCTTACTGCACTGCACTTACGGAGACTGCGGAGGATTCACTGATGATGAGTTCTACATACTTAGTTTCGTTTTCCAGTTAGTTTACTCCGGAATTCAAATTTCCTCTCTATTTGCATTCGCTTACTGCAATTATATGTAAGAATTCCACGACTCTCCCTCCGTCTATGTATTTATGTAAATCCACACAATTTCGCATTCGCATCCGATCCTTGCTTGTACTCCTTCCTACATTATTCTATTTAGTTGGTTTCAAGTTCCAGAAACTTTGCTTGATGCACAGTGCACTACTATGTGTACAGTATATTATTATTCCGAAATGTGTGAGTTCCTCTCGCTCTGATACAGATTTGCTAAGACTGCTCCAGTCAATAAGTCAGTTTGTGGGGTACCTACGACTATACTAGTAACTGCACGTGTGAGCAGATACCCAACCTTTTTATGAATTTGCAATTCTCAGTACACATTTGCTGTGTATGTAAGTAGCGAAATCAAGTGATGGGCCCGGTGTGTAGTTTGTCTTGAATGGACAGGGACGACGTTGCGATGCACTATGCTTGCTTACTATTCTGGGGACAACTGAAGTTTCCTTTACCAATCCCTCTCGTTCTTATACTTCAAAGCGATATAGCTCTCAACTTAGAGGGTGTGCTGGCTCGCTGTACATGCATATACATACACACGACGACCAAGGAGAGTGTGATATGCTAGATACGTTCAGACCCAAACTACTACATACATACAGACAGACTCTGCCAAACTAATGGAATGGGGGAGTGAGTCTCTATTGTACTCGCTTTTCTGTTGCCTTTACCAAAACGGGACTCTCCATCTACTGCGTCTTCCTTCCGGGGAAGAGGGGCTTCCATTAATACTGGCAATGAATACTCCATATGCTATCATCTTTATTCTATAAACGTGTTTGTACCTACTGTATTGCATTATGTAAAACTGCTCAAGTATATGCAATTGCCCAAAACAATTAAACTCCACTCTGCATTACTATCTTTCGATATTTTTCAAATGAAATCAAGTTTTGACGTATAAGCCTTTGATTTGATTGCTTTATTAACGTGACAGCGCTGATCAGCTCTAGAGTAATACAAGTAGCCTGGTATTGTTAACCAGTTAATTAAATTATCAATAAAGTCATTTTAACTGAACATTGACCTAGTCCTCATTTTCTGCAATTCCATTTTTCTTAGATTCGATCGACTACCTGTAATGTAGGAGAAGACTTACCAATGCAAATGGGGATTTTGAATCTTAATCTTGTTAACAATCCATGGATTGAGGATATTAATTTTAAGACGAGTCAACCGACCATGCAGTTCCTAATCGACTTACATACATTAATTTAATAGCGTCAGGTGATATCGGATCCTTAAAGAATTTGTAAATTATAGATAGAAATAATATTCATGCCAGTATTGATTTTGTAATTAAGGGAAGGGTTGATATAAACGGTCCACTATTGCTGAAAGGTCTCTCACCGATTCTACAGCAAGTTAGTTACAGAAGTATAGAATCTAAAGTACACAGATAGGTATATATCTCACTCACCAAGCAAACCAACCAAACTGAAACTCATAGAGAAACCAAACATAGCAAAAACAGCCGAGAGAAGATTCTGTAGACTTTTCTGTCTGCCCATCCGCCCACAAAGTCACCATCTCCCGTCAATCTCCAAAGACGGTGAGGCCTAAATAATTTTGCTTGTCAAATGTACATCATCTCATAATCCCATTTGACAATTAAATGTAACCACCTGATGAATATCGGTGCGGCAACGGATATTTGCTGGTGAACATTCTGCAGTGCAATGAGCAAATTGTGATCAGTGCATTTGGGATTGCTGTAAGGGAATATGATTAGAATCGAAGTCTGTTTAATGTTCCGATAGAAAAGCACTCTTGAATCCTACCCAATCCTTCCTAGGTGGAAGAATCTTCGTTTTGGTGGAGAAAAGTATTTCCTGTGCCGACCGACCGTGATGAAGCCACACGACACACTAATGCGAAGTTTTGATTTTTCCTGGAGTCTTCTTCACCCTTTCCAACTCACTACGTAATTAAAATCAGTGTAAATTAATAGATGAGAGTACACACTCTCGGTCGCGGATCTCATAAGGAGAGCAGAGATTTGCGTTCCAAAGTTCCAGATTTATTTTGCCAAGAGTTGTTTGAAGATATTTAGATATTTACTTACAGTGAATTTAACGTTCTGAACAAAAATTGACACATTTGGCATAAAAGTGTTTACAGTAACATATCACTCGAGTCGCCACTCTGAAAATACCATTTGCCAATTTGTAAATCACACTCTCTTTCTCCTGTTTAATTATTTCATTCATTAATTTTTCAATTGGGTGACTTGGAATTTGAAGCTTCGATTTTTAGCCAGTGGCACACGCAGAAAGTCTATTTTGTTTCAAGCAACCTAATATTAATTTAGCACATTCTAAATGTGGGAAAGTAAATGAATATTGTGATTTCAAATTGTGAAATAGTTTTGACAAGTACCACACATTTCAATTTTGACTGAATTTATGCATTCCTAGAAATTAAGAACTAATCCGAAACTGTATTATTATGTAGATGTACACTTATAAAGGAGTTTATTAAATTCCTGTCCTGAAAAGTACCTATTTAGTACGACATCGATGGAACGTAACAATAGTAAAAAGTATAAATTCACATTATATGTAATAATTTTGGAAAACATTGGAAACTCGAATATTATATAATAATTTGACACCAAATACTTGTATAGTAGGTATTCTATTTGTTTATAAATCAAGTTAGCGAATTGATATATTAATTAAAAATATTTCCACAAAGCTTTATAAAGAGATAATTTTATATATTTCTGTCCAATAATTCTGCCCAGTCTGGTTTAAACATATATTTGTACTCTAATATACTTTTTGTAATAAGTATTGTAACACTAATCAAAATGAGATGTGTAATTAGTCAAGTAAATTAAGCGGATGAAATTTCAGATAAATTGTGACAGTTGGTCTCTGATGTCTTACCTGTTGTTCTTATAGTAATAACTCATGAGAAATTATGACCTAGAATTAAGAAGTAAAAGACTATTTCAGAGAAACTCTAAGGATCAAATACAAATCAATACATTCAATTGTCAGTATTACCCAATACACATACTGTACATATTACACGTACCTATAACTGTAGAATCCTACCTATAAATAATTTAATATTGCAAATCTGCAAATATCTGCCAATTATTCTCAGAATAAAATGCAAGAAATGAGTCTACATCTATAGCCAACACTTTAAATATGTAAGTAGTGATGACTGTCAAATTTTCCTCTAATATCTATACGTATAAAAAATAGAGATTCGATATTATAGTACAATTTCTTTTCCCATCCTGTTACAATTATTTGTAATCGTAATTTGTAAGTTGACTGTAATACCAAAGTATATGCTAAATAGATATTTATATATTACCTTCCTATTGACATACGTACTACTAAAGTAGTTACTAATGAGTTTACCTGGTTAATTGAAACGACCTGAAGACTCTGTATATACTGATAACTTATACTTTACGGACTGATTCAAATATTATAAGCCTACTGTTGGAGATTTTGGAAAGCAATACTTTTCGGATCACCACTATTTTGGTAAGATTTTTTCAGATATAAATATTTTATGGGATAAGTGCTTAACTGTGCGTTAGCTTTCATAGATAATGCGCATTACTGAGTCACATTTAATTAGTACGACACAACCCATTCATTTTTAATGTAAATCTCTACACCGGCAAACAATGATTAAGTGTAACAGTGGAAGTAGCATTTTATCGAAATATGCTTTGGGTGTATCCAGACTTCCAGACGATAGTTCAAGAAAGGATGGCAATAATTTATTTTAATTTTTAACGGCTCACATGAAATTGGTGAAATTTAACTATGGATATTTAATACACATTCATAAAGTAGGTCACAATACAACCATACACAGTCGCACTACTTATTAAAAAATCCCCCATACAAAATTCATGTGTATGCCATACCAGTTAATTGACACCCTGTTGAAATATGGGGCTCTGGAAAATGAAAGCTGTTATGGAATCAAAGCAAGTAAATCATACAAAGCGCAAAACCTTTTTATAAAACTTCAGACTTTTTATCGAAAATGAATCTAAATTTTCCAAACACAATAATATCATTGCGCGAGAATCGAAAAGGGAATTTTGAGGAAAAACCTACTTTATCTTGGGTTTTGAGTTCCTGTAAATTCGGGGTTCTCCTCTTAGAGTCAAAACTCTCTATATCCATCTTTCCGAAAAGCAGAGAGCACTGTGTACATCCATCCACCTCATACCAATCATAGACATACTTGATGCTAACCACACTTCTACCATTTCTAGCCAACCACAAAAAATTTTAAAAAAATAGAATATATTTTTTCACTTATAATCTGTCGGTTCGGGGTCCTTCCGAAATTATTTCTGACTGCGTCCCTGGGGCGTATTTGGTGGGTGAGTTGGTGAGGGCAAATATTTAGCATGGCTCAAAATCTGTTTTACTTTTACAGTTAGTCCATATCTATAAAATTCCATCCTTGCAACTGAATTAAGAAAATATAATACGGCTCGTAAAGTGCCTAGACGTCAAACTGAATTATTTTGCAACACTGTATTACCCTTCAGTTTAGTTATTCAAAAGTAAATAGTGGAAGGTAGGTGGAGCAAAATGAATGAGCAAGCCAAAGTAAAATCATACAATCATGCATTGGTAGGTTAGGCCAAAAAATAAAAAATCTGTAAACTTTCAATGTGTTATTGGATTACGTAGTTTTGATGTGTGCAAAATAATTTGCATTAAACGAAGGCCGAAGCTAAGTGACTGTTCAGTAAGATCAATTGTCTTGTGGAGTGGAATGCACTTTATAGCAGGTTAACTTAGTCATGAAAGGCGAGGGGCTTAATACGAATGTCTTAATATGGAAAGAGGATTTATTTTATCTGTTTGCTGAGCTGCATGAAGAATGGGTGGCTTAATTCAGATTTTCTTGTCCGTTTGCTCTTGACGGAATGTTAAGTCACAGATAAACTTCAAGTTTTCCACATCAGGTACTCTTTTATGTATTGCATTCATGACAGACGCAAAAAATCTCATTACAACTTAAATACTTAGCTTTAGCTGCTTGCATTTGCATCCGTCAGCCTGAGTACTATAATATACACATTATCACATTAACATATTTAAGAACGTATAGAGATAGAAAATGGAAAATGACAACAAATACGCTAAATGTAACGACATTTTTTCTAATTAATGAGTCACCAAAAAGTGAAATAGTTGCTTAAATGTATTTTAAAAATAGTTTTGTCATTTCATCTTGTACATTATTAGCTTTGGTGTCTCCATTTGGCCAAACACGTTAGAATTGTCAGTCTGAGAAAACAAATATTTTAAAAATCAACTATGAAAAGTAATACTTTTCGTATAGTCAAAAATATGTTTAACGCTTCCTAACGTAATCTAAAAAAGGAAGACAATAGTTAGCAAATAGTCTGTACCAAGCTGATTTGTGCTAAACTGATTGGCATGGACATTTTCCATGTTTACCTTGTCAATTTGATCGAAATTATTATGGCCCATATTATGAACCTCGTCTTAAGCTCTGAAGGCCTCTCAAGATGTCCTAAAGACATAGAAATCGGCCTCTTGACGACTTCTTATGAACATAAGATGGAGGTCATAATACGAGCCTATCATACCATCATCAATAGATTATACTCTTAGACCTGAGAACATCTCATTTACCAAACGCAGGCCTATGTATGTTTCGTATATGTAGTTTCATTCATTTCAATCCTTTCCATTTTCGTTTTGAAAGGGAATCTGACTGATCTGTGATATAACTTCATGGAAGATTTAAGTAGGTATACACGGCATCACATTATATGTATGTACATCTCGTTTTTTGCGTAATGTCTTGTTGAATTTAAACACTACTAATACATGTAAGAATTTATGCAGTTTGCATGTTTTTTCCTGCGCCACATAAATCATCAAGATTAAATGATACAGATAGCCTTCTATTGAAGATTCACGTAGGATTGCAAATCGCAGAGATTTTTTAAGAAGAGGTTGATTACCAGATTATTTAATAAACCCCTGCATGTTCTGATTTTCACAAGGTTTAGACTTAAGACTCGTGGGAGTGTGACTGTCACATTGAGAGTATTGATTTTAAATCAAACATAACAAAAGATTAATTTTTTTAATTTCAGATATTTTATGCTGTCATTTCCGGAAGAAGAGAATCCGAAGTAGAATCCTACAAATGCATTCGTCAGCACTTGATTTCAATTGATGGACTTTATTTCTCTCGTACTACTTCAAACAGATACTCAGAAATAATTTTTGGCTCACTCGAACTCAGTAGTAGTAAGCAATAATATCGGAAAGCAATTTCAGTAGAATCTATATCGCAGAAACAATTAGCTACTACAGAGATACACAAGCCTTTTACAGAAATCGATTTCTCCTAAATGTGTATTTGTGAGGAGTTTCAACCACTTGGAAATCTGTATTCAGACAATGTACCTTAGATAAGGGACAGAAGAAGGGATTGCAGAAAATAATTTAATTTTTTAGTGGGATTAAAAACATTGGTGACTGACGTCTGTTGGAGAACTGTTTTAGTTTTCAGACAAGTTAATAGATAGAGTATAGCTGACAGTAGATAGAGTAGGATAGAGAGTAAACGATTGTTGAGAAATTCTGTTGGTTAGGAGTTCCCATGTTCAGACATCACATGGTAAATCTACATACTTTTATACAATACAATTTTATTTAATTTTATACAATTTATTAATTAAACTAAGGAGGTCAGTGTGTGTGTTTAATTGGCAGGAGAGGAAGCCAGCCAGTAGGAAGATGTTTGCAATTAGTTTGATGTTTGTTGCAGAGTCCAAGGAGGAGAGAATGGATGTCGATGTAGTCGGAGCACATTCCTCTGTTTCTGTGCAAACGATGTCTGGACACGACGGGGGTCGAGGGGGCGAGGGGGAGGACTCGTCGACGTCTTTTACCTCCGACTCGGACTCGGAGGAGTCTGAAGGAACTTCTCTTCTCAACATTTGCCTCCCTCGGAAGCTTCCTGTTCTCGTCTTAGACGACGTTAGTTCCATCTCAGATGTTGTTCCTATGTCCGTAGACACTTGCGAAGACTACTGGACTCGACTGCATGACATTCGGGTCAACGGATCGGTAACATGTCCCTCACTTTTGTTTATCATGTCGATTAAGAAACAATTCAGTGGGGATTCATTGTTTTTCTTACCAGATCCTGGAGTATATTGGACGAGGTAAAAGTATTCATGACAACGGTCTTGCCCAGTCAAATGTACCTCTGACACCTCTCAACCATTACTTCGAAATCACTATTCGGGATCCCGGAGACAGCTGCTACATTGCCATTGGTCTTGCCAGACGTGTTAGCTTTTGTTTATTTCCTTTGTTATTTGAATATGCTCTAACTAAAGGATTGCATTCACCATTAAATAATTATGACTTAGGACTACCCATTACATAAGCACCCGGGATGGAATCGTGGCTCCATTGCTTATCACGCAGACGACGGAAAGATATTTATAGGTAGTGGTGTAGGAACTCCTTTCGGCCCTAGATGTAATATTAACGATGTTTTGGGTTGTGGAATTGTCTTCCCTTTAAAATATAGCGACCCTGCTCCTGGGTATGAAGTATTTATTAATATCATTATCCTTTTCTGGGAAATTATAATAATAATATGCTTTATCTTACTATTTATTATATATATTTTACTATTAATTTTATATCTTACTATATAATTATATTTATTATAAGTGTATTTTACTATTAATGTTGTTTTCATATCCATCTCAATTTTTTAAATGTGCTCCCCATTTTTATTTTTGGGTTAGTGCCAAAAGTAAGAGGTGGCCTTGGGAAATTGGGGATGACTGTGCTCCGCCAAAAGCTCGTGTGCGTCTTCGACGGCGAAGAGACCGCGGCTACAATGTTGACAATGTTCAAGATCATAGCAGTGAAAGTGAGGACGATATTTGGTGGAACAATCGCAATCAGGTTTATGAAGATAAAGTAAAAGTAAGTGATTTCTCAGTAAATTTTGTGCATGCTCAAATCGCCAAAAATAATTATTTGAAGTAATTTTTTAGGTTTTCTTCATGAGGAATGGGAAATTGTTGGGTATAAAAGAGATAAGAATTCCGAAAGGAGGATTTTATCCCACGATAGGCATGATGAGTACTAATGAAAAGGTCGTAGTGGATCTGCATCCACTTTCAGGCTAGCTGAGCTGCAGATGTCGATTAAAAGACATCCCGACGGTTGTAATCCCTGTCCGTGTTAGATTATATTTAAAATGCGGAAGAAGTGACCAAGAGCTAATATTAATATTTATTATGAGTTGAACATGCGTGACCTTTTCGTTCGTGTGCAAGAAAAATTCCAGCATTCCATCCATCTGCAAAATTTGTATAAATTCGTTTGTCTATCAAAATCTGAAACAAATCATCTAAATAATTCAGGTCAAGTCTTCTTCTCGTCACTTTATATTCCTGGATCAAGTTTCAGTTGATTCGAAAATGGATTCATAATTAGTCATCTGATCCTATCCTTTAAATTGTGTAGATTTAACTAAATACATAAATGATAAGATGTAATTAAGAAGAATCCATTCACAAAAAGAAACTGTGATCAGTTTGTGTGATATTTTAACAAATTAAACCATATTATACAAATCAAATGCATAAATAAACACTCTCCGTAAATTTTTTACGGTACCTACCAAATCAACCAATTTCTGTAGTAGAGTCTAATCTAAAGTGCGTTCCTTCATTTCTTATTTATATCCACTATTTTGGGTATAAAATAATGAATTATTTGACATAAGAATACCATTTCAGTAGTACAGCTATTAACACACTAAAGCAATCGATACTTTCTCTCTTTAGGCGGAGATGCTATATAATAATATATTATGTATCAGTATCAGTTTACCGAACGAACCGACCGAACCATGCACAAAATCCATAATTGCCATCCTGCAAACTTTCACCAGACGTATTCAAAGCTAAAAAGCATTTAAATTCGGGTATCATCTTCTGAAGTGTTAAAAATAAGCCAAACGGAATTTACATAAGTACACATAACACACCAAAGAAAGCTTTTTAAAAGAAAATGGTAAGGGACGAGCGTGTAGAGAGACAAAGGTTGGTGCAAATGGCAGAGAAAAGTGAAGTTAGACGGAGAGACAGACACTAACAGAGATGTGATTGGTAGAGAGACACATGTGATCATTTCGGCGCTGCAATTGTTCCTCATCAAAATGGACAGGAAAACGAAATGAGTCGATTTGCAAAATTCGTTTTTGGAGTTTCTTGCGGTGTGACCGCAATGGTCGTCGGTTACGTTCATCTCAAACAGTACTTTGATCGGTAAGCAATTAAACTTTGATTAATTATTGGCTGGTAGTAAAATTATTAACCATAGGGTTTATTTTTTCTTATAAAATAGAAATACTACGCAGTGGTGCAGACAATAATGACACTATAATATTTATCCGTATGAAATGATCTTTTTATTTATTGACAGGATAAGCTTGCATGAAGGGATTGAAAGGGACTTAGACCGGCAACGCAACAAAATCGAGAATCTTCACAAACTTCAGCAAAATATTGAAATCACTAAGCAATATAAGCAAATTAAGGAGTTTGACAAATCCAACCGAATCACTGAATAACTTTGTAAGAAAGGCCAGTTATCTTTCCGGTATTATCTCTTTACTTAATCCCCTATTCTTGTGTTAAAACATTGAACTCCATTGCTATATGTCAATGTCAACAATCGAATCTTTGCTAAATGCTACGGGAAAAGTGCTTAGTCTTAAGCTGCAGTCAGATGGATGAACCACAGATGTGTAGACTATTAGCTTAGAAATAACCCGGGGACTCAAGTCTCTTTGAATATTTCATTTGGATAAAATGTTCATGGTTCCAGGGAAAACAACTAAAAGTGCATGAAAACTTTCGTTTCTTTTTTCCGTTTCACTCTTTTGTGTTACAATTCCTTCCTATTACTACACTGTATGTAGTTTTTTATCTCTGTGGGATGAACACTGACCACTGACTTGTACTTATTTATAAACAAACATGTCAATATCATGTACAATATTATCATCTAAATGTAATTTGCAAATAAAGGAACGGCAACGTAAATAATTTTGTTGTTCGTCATCATTTAATCACCTTTTAATGCATACGAGTGTCCCAGAATGAATGATCCACACTTTGACCCTAAATAACTTCCGAACGGCTTAACATATTCTAACGAGATATGCACCAACGGAAAGACCAAGCGAAAACTTAGAAATGAGCTAAATATCAATACTAACAAAAAATTATAACTTGGTCAAAAGCTGCATGCACAAAAAAAGGTGAATTCGTACTCCCGTAAATGACGAAATGCAACTTTGATTTTTAATAACGTTTGAATTATTAGGTTTAGGTCAATGAGGTCAACGGCAGTGAAAAGAGCATGCGATTTTGAGTAAAATCCAAATATTTTTTAATGTAAAAGTAAAAACACATTGTTCTGGAAAGTGACTCGCAAAGAAGAGTAACTTTCAATGAGGAATTTTTGCAAAAACAGATTAGGGTCCCGATTTTGTAAGGAAGGTAATTTTGACAGTTAGGAGTCGTTTTCGGACTGTTTTTCCAACTCATAGATCTTAATGCACGTAATTAAATGTCAATCTAAATTACGAATAATTGTGGAACTTTAAATTAACCTATCTGTGTGGTGCTGGATTTGGTTATGACTTTGGGATACTGTCTCGGGATTGTTAGACTATCCTCTTTAGAGGGACATTAAAACGTTATAACATTGCAGCGGTGACCGACCTGGAGTTGAAACCAAATCAGTCCGAAAACAACTCCTAAATGTCAAAATTACCTTCCTTACAAAATCGGGACCCTAATCTGTTTTTGCAAAAATTCCTCATTGAAAGTTACTCTTCTTTGCGAGTCACTTTCCAGAACAATGTGTTTTTACTTTTACATTAAAAAATATTTGGATTTTACTCAAAATCGCATGCTCTTTTCACTGCCGTTGACCTCATTGACCTAAACCTAATAATTCAAACGTTATTAAAAATCAAAGTTGCATTTCGTCATTTACGGGAGTACGAATTCACCTTTTTTTGTGCATGCAGCTTTTGACCAAGTTATAATTTTTTGTTAGTATTGATATTTAGCTCATTTCTAAGTTTTCGCTTGGTCTTTCCGTTGGTGCATATCTCGTTAGAATATGTTAAGCCGTTCGGAAGTTATTTAGGGTCAAAGTGTGGATCATTCATTCTGGGACACACTGTATATTATATGATTTTAAATTATGTTTTTTACAATAGTCGATTTAGTAACGAAATTTTCAACTAACAGCAATCAGACATAAACTTTTTGTTTTAAAGATAGATGTGAAGTTTTGTAACGAACTTCAAAAAAATACAATACACTAGTATGCTTTTAATTTTTAGATATACAGAAACCTGTCAAGTATCAAGATCATTCGTAGTTCATATAGTAATACATATTGTGACATCTTTACAATATCTTTTTTCCTTATTTTTCACTCACAGATTTTGTTTAACACATGATATTCACTTTTGTTGTTTGTGTCGTAAATACAGATGTTTGTTTTCCTTTTGTTTCGATTATTCAGGTGACATACTTGTTAGTAGCTTAGCATACGTAGCATCAAATTCCGATCTTCAACATCAAGCCGTTCGGGATTGGTAGGTGTCTACATCTCGGCCTACTGCTGATTGCAATTTTGCTCTTATTTAACCAATTAGCAACTACGATATCTACATTTTTCAATACAATCTATCCACTAATCCACTATACCTATTCTATACTTTTGTCTGTCTCTACACTTCTAATTTGGCTTTATTTTCCTATTGCAAACTAAAATCATTGCAAAATGTTGCTTATATTTTAAAGCAATGGAATGAGAATTTAGTGAACATTTTATATCTGAAATTCTGAAGTAGCTATTTATCTGGTAGATGCAATTGACAAATCTTAGTAGAAGCAAATGTGCAGACCACTAGTGCATTGTAACTTAGGAATCACAACCCGGCAAGAAAAATCACAAAGAGTGCATTTACTAGGATACGTCTTGTAGTTTTTTGTTTGCTATCACCCTAAATGAGTACTCTCTACCATTTTTACATATTTTAATAGTTATTTTTTATATAATTGAATACTTGATTTGGTATTGAATTGAATATTTATGTAATAAAAGTACCGGATAGTACTTTAGGATAGCTATAATTAGGTTGTACATAGTACATCAATTCCTTCCTCTGCTTTACTAATTACAATTCCTATTTTCTAAATGTTGCTATGTAACTGAAACCAACTGGATTTAATTGGATGTTTGAACGTTTCTCTTTTGATACTTTTTTGATAATCAATAATGTAATAAACTGAGTTGGGTAGACAACCATTTCATCATATAGGTTGTATATTAACAAAGGCAGTAGCGCTATCGTATAAGTATATAATGCATAGAAACAACAATTGTTTAGTGCTGTATTACGTAATTTTATACTTTTTTATATTTAGTTGACTTACGAAGTGTATTTAATTAAGTAATTAATTGGAAATGCAAATATCTCTAAATATGAACATCATGGGACAGAGAAACTAAATCTGACAATTCATCCTGCGATTTCATTATTTTTGACGAAGAGATTAAATACGTTAAGGCATTGAATCAGTTTGTATTATACCTCATAATCTCTCATCGTGATTGAGAAATAGAGTTAGGTTTTAAGTACGCCACTACCATACCTAACTAGAGACATGAACAATAAGGAACGGTAATCAGAAGTCACATGGATTTCATGTGGTAAAACGGTAATGCAAGCATGATGGTAATTATTGTTAATTTTATGGTAACAAAATCGAATAGGCTCCACTAACATTGATGTCATACGTTGACTTTTCTTGCCAGTTATGTATTTAGTATTTTACCAACTAAACTAGATAGAGATACCTTTTGTAGAAATTGCCTGAGATAAAAGAAGTTTTGGTGCTATAAAAAGTAGGCGAGATTCTATTACAAGACGCTTTAGATTTCAGTATAAGAACTTGTAATAAATAGATCACTAAAATTGTTCAAAGCTTTAAGTACTTCATTCAGTTATGTAATAATACTCCTATTTATAAGTACATACTAAGCGGAAAGATGAGTGAATTACTTTGAATTACACCGCCGCCACCCAACAAAAACAGAATTTACAATTATTCAAAATATCAACAACGAATCTAGACTAGCAAAGGACTATTTTAAAAATCTTAAGAATGACGCACTGATTGTTTGCATTAGCTACTACATTTTGGATTAAATACCGTATAGGTATTTGGTGACTGAACTATCTAGTTCCCTTCATAGGGAAGTTGTCATCATTTAATATGATGCGTTCAATTATTTAGCAAATGTTTAATATGGCCGCAGAGTTCTACTTATACATATTTTGACTGGATTTGAATCGAAACATGGAACTATCTGTATGACTGTTATGAGGAATATAGGTTGAACAGCGTTAAGCTGACCCACTAGCTTAGCATGCAGGGCTCTAGTTGCACTGAAAGAAATACATTTTTGCATTCCATTTTTAAGTTGAATTGTAAGAATGTGTGTTTACAATTTTCGATTCTTTTATAGAATTAGGATGGACTTTGATTTTTCAACGCATTAAATAGTCTTCTCGATTGAATTCTTACGTCTTCATCCTGGTGATTATTCATTAAATGTTTTGCTTTGTTTTTTATCTTCTCTACGACATTGACTCCGAAAATAGCAGCGTACCTGAATATTAAAAATTATATTGTTTAATTTTATTTTAAAATGTGTGACATATCGAATGACATTATTGCATACATTGTTTCAGGTGAAGCCGCCTTATCTTCAGGTGGGAGATCAAGGGTAGGATTTAAGTCGTGAATTGTTGCTGTGCTTGTTAAATTTGCCAACAGTGTGACTAGTCGCATCAAAACTTCCAGCTCTTCAGACGAATCCAACAGGTACAAAAGTCGTTTAGGAGCCTGTAATAGACAACCGTATTAAATGTTAACAAGGAATTAATAATTAATATTACACCCATCCCCTAATTAATAAGCCTAGCTATCCAAATACATACAAGACTTTCTAGGCAATACTTTCTATTTCCCTTTACAATAGAATAAATATGAATATTATATGACTGGAGTGAGCTCTACCTGCGCTGCCAGTAGACTTGGCACCATGTCTTCGTTAGTGGATAGATTTACAAGGAGTTTGAGAGATTGGAGTTTGATAGGCAATGATAATTGATCAATTAGGGAGTAAAGACTGTGAAGAGAGGGACAAAACTCGTCGTGCCAATCGGGGAGCACTGCCACGTTGGCCAATGTAGTTAAAACTGCTTCTACAAGCTCTTCCGGAAATTTCGTAATATCTCCAACATAGGACAGCAAGACAGGAATCATTGTCTGAACAAAATTGAGACAAATATGGTTAATTTGAATTTTTTGAAGAATACCTTTGAAGTGGATTATGGATGGATACAGACATACAGGTATATCACATTCACATAATACAATAGAGAATCAGATTCAATTATGATTGTAATATTTTGCTTTAAATGTTGCTGTACTTTTAAATTACATTTAATGGCAAGTTTATGGGAAATGCTTATGGAAAATTCAATGAAAAAAATGTAAATGGAAGCCACCTTCATTTCTCTTTGATTTTGTTCATTCAGTGCCATATTTCCTAGTGCACGGATTGTTGCCAATCTAACTTCACTTTTTGGATGACTGAGTAGATTCTGGAGACGAAGAAGACAGCCAGCTTCTCTCAGGTTATTTTGATTCATTTCTAAAGTTGCTAAGTTGGCAAGAGTAATAAGAGCTCGCTCGAGGACACCTTCGTCGGAAGTGTACAGCAGAGCTACAAGTGTTTTTGCTTCGTAAGAGTCCATCGCTCTAATTAATTAGCCAATTAGTTATTAATAATATTCCGTGGGAGGGAATTAATCTTTAAGATGTTTTGATAATGAATTTCAACTTACCGTCCTTTTAGACTAAGTGATTCTAACTTTTCCTTGAGTTCTTCGCTAATATCTTGAATGGCTTTATCTCCTTCTCGACTTCCGTCCTCAGTGTTATTTGCTACTTCTGGACTTCGACGAGCCAACGACTTCCGAGACCATCTCCGCCTGACCGGCGAGCCACTGTCCAAAGGAACTAATGACAAGTTATCTGACGATCGGCTGGCAATGAAATGCCGAATGTCCACAGGACTCAATATCCGAGGTGAACTCCAGGGTGAACACTGACAAACAAAAAACATTTTTTTGTTTACTTTGCTTCAATGAGATGAGAGGCTTTTCTGTCTACCTACTTGCGACCTACCTGTAAACTTCTAGGGCCTAGAGTGTTTGACGAGTGTCTGCTTTGCCCGTTGCCCTGAATGGCGAGCATTGTGTCCGCAAAGTGGCGAGCCCGAAAGTTCAGTTCTCGAATTCTTTCTTGAACAGACAATGGCCTTAGTATTATGCGCCCTGTGTTGGAAACATCCAGGTTTCCCAAAAGAGCATCCGTCTGTGTAGTTTGAGATAATCGCCGGAAATAAAGACGAGCCTCACCCTCAGGGTAGCTTACTGTAAAAGTACCATTTTAATTATACAATTACAAATTACTATTACAACACAAATTAATATTAAAAACGTGCACTGTGTTTTAGTACTCGGCACAATTATTCCATATACTTGTATTAGAACGAACGAAAATAGTATACGTACTTTGTAACCTAGCGCTTACTTAACGGGGGATTGAGGTGTTAAAATATTGGTACTGTTTTCCATTGCATATTTTAACGTCTCAATGCCACGTAAGGAAAGCCCTAGGCGAATCCCCAACATTATCTTAATTGAATTTACAAGAAATTATTTTCTGCTCCACGACAAAATGAAATAGGATATATTTTCTAATGTATTTAAATCAGCGGCGATAAATAAATATCTCCTTCTTACCGTCTCCTTCACGTCTTCGGCGATGGAATGCAGTTCTGACGACTGAATAGCCTACATAAGCAAATCCAGCGAAAATCGCTGAGCACAGGGCCACTTTGTTGACAGTTTTGTCACTTGAGGATCCTGATGCCATTTTAATGATTTGTTTGGAATGTCACTGACTGCCTAATTTTATCTCTGTTGTCGTTTTCACCAAATACGGGATTTGGAAGAGAATAATCTCGTTTCTTCGCTGCAGCTGACAAACATTTAGCTAGTGTCAAATGTTACACATTCAACATTTCGTGGCCGTTGATCTGAATGATTATATACTAATAACTTTGGTTTCTCTTTATTGCATTCTATTACTGATTTTCTATTCTTCACTCAATTAAAGTAATGTAATTAATGATTTTTACTACATGGTCTAGTTTTGACGGTCGTAGACAATTGACAATACTCAACATTTACTGTCAGACATTTACTGTGTAAAACAAAGTATTATTTGGTAAAAGAACTAAAACAAGAAATCAAAATAAATTGACTGAAGTAAGGAAAGGGTTTAGTTGGAATTCCAAATGCGACAATTTTCGTTCATAAACGAAAGTTTCGACATAGGTGGGGAAAAGTGTCCAATCAGCTGTTGATTTTATTGTTCATTTAATGGGGACTTTCTGGTGCTATTCACGATACTCCAAAAAGGTCGTGTTATTATTATTTATGTCCATGGTGTGTGTCTGCCTATTTTTTGTGCGATGATTAATAATGGACATTATCATGAAATGTGACCAAAAAGAGCAAGTCAAATCAAAGTACAAGTACAGGCAGCTGCCGTGCACTGTGTTTAAATTAAACTTATGTACTGTACGATAACACCTCTTACGTGCTTACTTACAAACTTGCTACGACTACGATACGACGACGTGCTGTTGGTCTGTCTGTGTCCAATCCATCCAACATTATTCATGCCAACCTGGGATGGATATACCTTTAGGAGCTAATGAATGTTATGTGGAGTAGCAGCAGACCTTGTAGGAAAGGCAGACACACTTGTACTACTTTTGCCCTACAGTAAGGCCCATTAGCTTGTTTTCTCTGCAGTTACAAGTCCGCGCCACATATAAACATTTTTAGCTCTACAAATGATAATAAACTATGTCCAAATGGGTGTAAAAAAGTGGCGTGAAATCGCATAGAAAGTTTTATCTGATTATCTGACGTTACATGACGATTTTAGTGATGTTTTATAATGACCTTTGACCTTTTGACACGTATGACTTGACCTTGACATGATCTAACGAAGAACCTCTTCGAAGGAGCTATCTCATGACGTTCTACAATGTCAATTTTGAAAATGTAATCACTTTTTTTTCATCGTGGATCTAAACTTTAAACTGAAAGATTTTGATCCAAGCTATGACAAAGCCATTACCAAACTTTGATTTCTACTGGGAACGATTATCTATTATAATATATATTTGTATCTTAGGCAAGGCCACAGACAGAAAAACATGTCGGGACACCGAGAAAAAATATCGTACGTAACGAAAAGAAGCGCGAAAATTTTTCTATTTTTTACGTGTAGAGACAAAAATTTCTTTATTTTTCTCGATTTAGGGGTTACCCTTGTGAATAGTCACTCATCATTCAATTTAGATTCATTGCGAAAAAAGGGTATCATCTAATATCACCTCACTAGTAGTAATCAAAAGTAAAATCGAATCGGATTTGATTTAGATTCAGATTGAAGAAAATGGATCAAATCCAACATAGCTTTTGAGTGCTCTGATTAAAATAATTTGACAACTATGACGATTCAATAACAAAAGTAATGATATTCTACAGTTTAGCCAAGGTGAGTGAAATTGTCATGGTAATTGTCCCCAAAACAATTTCACTCACTTCCGATGACTTGGCTGATTCCGCACTTTAACACTACAACCTGCGATTTTCCAACCAAAATCTTTCTAATCCGAATCTAAATTGTCCCAGGAGACGATTCGAAAAATTCCGATGAGAACGATACGATTTTCTTGTTCGCGCATGAGCAGACGCAGTTTTGATGCAAAAAAGTAAATCAAATCGGATTCGATTCTACTTTTGATTACTACTACTATATGACTACGCCAGCTTTGATATCCAAATATGTAAAATACTTAAAATAAGTAAAACATCAGATTCGTAGTAAGAAACTTAAATCTTGTCACTTGTTGGAATTACTAGGGTTTTACATATCTATTGTAATTTATTTTGAAAACCCAGGCTCATGTAACTATGAAAATTGAAACTTTTGGGTGTCTATCTAGAGACCTTACTGTGCATATCCGATTCAATGCTGCTAAAAACAGCACCTTCCACTCCACCTTGATAGTCTCCTGTATTGAATCCGTGTGTTTATAAGGCTATATTATCATCTGCTTACGTTATCTGGCGTAGCTTATAAATTTCTTGAATTTCTCCCTCTTCTTTGCTTTCTCTTGAAAATGCTGATATGCACTGTCGTGTTAACCTTACCTTAAATAAAGTCCAATATAATATATACATCAAGTGGGCGATGCAGGAGTATAATAATAATAATATTGATGTGGTATATCTAAGTAATAGTTATTTTTTCACTTATGATTACGACTTAAAACTACAACACCGTATTATAGCTGTTCATTTTAGCCAAATACACCTTTTCAGCCTAGTAAACAGTTAGTACACGTATGTGGAATATAGTACATACCTCTGCCCTCCTCCTTGCCTCTCGACATTTTACTTTTTGGCTTTCTCCTTATTCTCATGTTATAGAACTCCAAGATTTCAATTTAAAATATGCAAATGTGCGTACCAATATGCCCTGTAAAAGTAAAGCATTGCATAGACATGTTGAATTGTTTCGCACTTCATCGGAAATAATTGGATGGGCAAGTATTAGGAAGAGATGCATTAAAGACTGATCCTTGAGACTAACAAGTTGATCGGGCTGACTGAACTATGGACTAGTATTATGAGTATGAGATGCATTAGGTTGCAATTAGATTATAGTTAGGTTATTAGACCTGACCTTTTAAGGCATTTATGACGTCCCTGCACTTCACTTATTTCATGTGAATTAAAATGATTAAATTTTTTCATTTGCATTTGTTAGTGTCTATTGCACGTTAACAAAGCTTCACAAACTGATGAGGCAATCAAATGGTAAACACTAAAAAGTCGATTCCATAGAATCATGATTATTAATGATATGCAAGTAGGTCCCGTGAGCGATAGTGATGAGTGGAGTATTTCCGTGAGTGGTGCATGGTAGTGCATCTCATCACGTAATAAACAACAATATGGAGTAAACCTAATTTTAATGACAGATACTTAAGAGAATTCAATTAGCATTTAATTGCATTGATAAGTATTCATACTCTTGACAAGATAAATAATATACTGAATGTAATTCTTGTTGATTTTTTTAAATTGCAGTCAATTGTGGTAATTATCCTGACGCGTTTAAAATTCTCATGCAAGAATCAGCAAAACTTGGACGTGAAATACAATGGCGACTTTATGTTCGATGTGGCGGTGAGAGGTTATGTCTGTTGACATTGAGATTTATATAACTGTTCTATTATACATAAAGGTATGTGTGTATGTATGTATGTAATTATAGGTACTTACAAACTTTTTAGATATCTTTTCGTTTTGGATGTCAAACTAAAATACTACTGCGTCCTTAGGACACCGTGAATATGCAGATCATTCCATCTTGTTACAAAATTGGCATTGGATGGCCAATTTTGTATTAGGGAGCTAAATGGATTGAGAACTGTAAGCCACCGATACCCGACAGAACGACCCTATATGGGAAGAAAGGGAGACCAGACCTTTAGACAACTCTCCAGGAATATGTCGTGGCCATAGCCGCCTGTAAAGTGAAAAAGCGTCTCTGGAGGAAAAGCAGAAGGACTGCACCACTTTTCCGTATGGATATTCTATGTATTTAATTTATAAACGGATTAAATGGATGTCTTTTCCATATTTACACTTACATAATGCCTGATTTTTTGTGGAAAATTAAGCCGGGATGCACATTTCAATCATTTTGTCATGGAGAAAGCGAATTATAACAGCCGGCGCTAACAGTAAGTGGAGATCGACTGGACAATGAGTCATTTTTCAATCCGGCAGACCTGACATTCCATTCTTCAATATTCAATACACAGGAACAATTATTCTGCCAAAGTTTCACCCCAATGGAAATGTTAACTAACTAGTATAGTTAACTGACATCGCAACCAATGTGCACTTTTACCATGCTTAGATCCGTGGACTTACATGGACCACCATGGCTTACGGCAAGTGACCTGCAGCAAAGTTTCTCCTTGGAGATCGTTGTCGGTTAATTTGGTATGTTCTTATGCCTCTTGTCAAATCACTTCTATTTTTAAAATAAAATAAAAGTTTAAAATAACTAATATATTTGTAATAATATTTTCATGTGATTCAAAAGCTCCCACCCAAACTAAGAAAAGCCCCGATCAGAAGCCTCTACGCTCTACTCCGCTCTACAATGTTTGCCGTACAGCAGCAAACTATCAAAGTGGAGGAAAATAATCAGTGTAGGTTAAAATACTTTCACTATAGCATTGAAAATCCTTAAAAGTTGAAAATGTGCTACATTTTATGTTCTTAAATAGATTTTCCAATTGATTTGCAGAGATTTTTTCTAAGGATGAGTTGCAATTAATTGGAACAAGCTAGTCTTCAACGTCTCCGTTTAAATGGCTTTACCAACTCTCTACTCACTCAGAGTCTATAAAAATGTATTCGTCACACTAATCCACATGTATCAGCAATTGCATTGATTTTTGAAAATATTCGACGTAAGATCTTTATCTATATAATACATTAACGCATTTGCTTAAGATCATGGAGGCTTTATGACAATTTCGCAAAGGTGGTTAGTGAATTGTCGCTCTCGCCAGTTAGGTGACAAGCCAGCTAAATTTTCTTCTGTCATTTTTGAGACCGAATAATATTTAGTTCTGGTGGATTATCTGCGGATTGAACACACTTTTTTGATATTTATTAGCTTTATTATTGCTAACTAAAGCAATAAGTCTGTTTATGCTGAAAAAGGAAGTCTTTATTTAATGTGAAAAAGGCTATCACAACATATTAGCCAATAATCAAGTATTCAAAAATAACTAGCACCAAATTGTTTTTGTATCAAATCCTGAAATCTCGTCTACCCAATTCGGGAAACTTTGATGCAGATTTTGTTTTTGCGCTTTGACATGTCTTATTCCCAGTTAGGCAGGTGTTACCTATATAGTGCTGTAGAGCATCTAATACTAATGTATGTGATTGCGCCTTAACACTTAACCTTTCAAAATTGGAGGCAACTGGCAACAATGTTAAGCGGTCAGTGTTAAATACGAAAATGATGAATTAACATTACATGAATGATCTAACGTGATTATTTTCATGGCATTCCTTACTCATTTGTTTAAGTCTGATGTTTGTGCTTCCTTCGGTGGTAAATTAAAAATAATATGGCTGTTGTTAATACCTTTGAATTTTGAATAATATCACTACTCGCTACAGTGGAAATCTGGATATACACTTCGAACCTTTTGAGCTAGATGCGGAAGATGCGAAGTTAAGATTCGACAGAAAACTACGATACCTTGATATTTACAACTCCGTCAATGATTTATGGTTAAAATTTCCTGCCAATAGGTGCTCTGTTTATTATTATTATTAATGACTATGATTGTAATTAATTCACTGGGCCTTGATAATTAACTGTATAAGATTGTAATTGATATACAGATTGTTTTCAGCAACCGAAGTGACGCAATCAGATGACAAAGACACCTAGGCTATTAGAAAGACGTCAAACTCATAAGACGTTTAAACGTCTACCTCATCCCCATTTCTACCTCATCCTCATTTCTACCCCATCCCCATTTCAAAACTTATACAATATTTTAGACTTTTCATAGGGAATTTTACAAAAGTTTTCATTATTGAAAGAACTCATTTTCCTATTTTATTTCCTAACATTTTCATTTTGGCAGAATTTATATTTTTGTCATTTTTTGAACTTTATTTTAAGCAGTATTGCTTAAATTCACTCTTAATGTAACTTTGAGTGGTCTTTCTAATAATGTTTTTCACTTTAATGTTCTACTTCGAGTTGCTGAATCATTTCGGTGACTGTTATATATAGCGTCTTACATGGAGTCCGCATAAAATTGCCTTATGTTTGTGTATTTATTTGCCTTGTTCATGAAAGTATTCAGTGGTTAAAGTAGTTGGCAAAAATACAATACTTTCATTCTTATGTATTTTTTTACAATTGCTCACCTAATTGGGTTTATTAAATGATATATACAACTGAATTATCACTAGATAAAAATAAAGTGAAAAAATAAATCCCATCAATGCTTTATAATACACTTTATATTTTTGAGTTTTTTAGTCTAATTAATAATTTGTTCTTGTTCCATAACTTCAAAGTAAATGCTATTGGTGTCGGTATTAATGAAATTGCAAGTATGATATACTAATAAGCTCGGAGGACGGTTGGATAGCATAATACAAATACGCAACTAAACGGAAGGTCAAAAGGAGTTTGACCCTTTAGTTAGAAATATGTGTTGTAAGCATCTCTGTTGATTCAGCTATCTCAGTTCATTTCTAATTGCATGGATGTTTGTCTCACAGCTCATCAATTAGGTGATGCTATGGCTCTAATACATTAAACTGTTTCATTCTTACTGGCTACACGGTCAGAGTTTGTTAGCCAGTGAAACTGTTATGCATAGCACGAACAGTTAAATGATGCAAATAAGTGTATCTGGCAGTGTTAAGAATTCTTTATGTAAATGTGCCTTGGAAGTCCTTTATGATTTAATGGTAGGTACAGCCACATCCATTAGTAGAACAGCCATGGCACAGGAACTGATAGGAAAGGATATCTCGTCCGTGTTAATTATGTTGCTTTGCATACATGCATGTACAAATATTATTCTTATCATACGACTACGTGAGCAGCGTGAACGACAAATCCAGATTTCATTTGTTTTATTGTGAATGCCATTCACACCATCAGGTAAAGCATAAATTCACTATTATTTATGAATTTACTTTTAAAGGAACCATTCCATGACGTTTTGATAGCATATACAGCAGATACGTAATGAGTCAAACATGCCTAAATATTTGCTCAAATTTGTTGCTTTAGGAAGTATTATCCACAAAAAACGTGTTGACACTCGTTTTTCAGCAGCATAAGTAAATGTGTACTAAAAATGAAACAACAGTTTTGCCATGTTTAAATAATACACTCAAAATAATTCTGACTAATTCCCACAGGACTCACTAATTGGGTTTTGGTAATCAATAATTACCTGTCTCATCTCAACAACACCATCACATATTGAAAATTATTTGGCAACTTGTATTTTCTCAAGCAAGACTTAAGCATTGAGTGTCATAACGCCAATAAAAATGCCCTTTCTCTATTTATTAAATATGGTTGAATCAAAATAAATTTTTTCTCCACTTTAAATATGTTTCGGACAAACAGACGTCTTAACAGCCTTATTGTTTTTAATGTACATTCATGCAATATGAAGCCCGTTTGCAATTATTTAGGTGCAGTCGTACGTAGCTATTTTGTTGCTTTTTATGTTCAAAAATAAGTGCCCTCCTTTCATTAAAAATTGTTATCTTATATAGTAAAAAGTAAAAACATTTTCAATTTTGAGTGAATACCTGATAAAAATATATTTATTGAAATTGAATTCGTCCTTAAACTTCCATTGAGAGATACTTTGTTGGTTGACTATACGTTGAGGTTGAGTCCTGAGACACATCACATGCACTTACTTTACTTTTAAGGCTGCCTCAGATGGCACGGGTTTCCAATTTTTGGACTCATTTCAAAAGATGAGCTAGATTTGGTTTTCCGTCTTCGATTTCTCACTTATGTACCGAGAGCATGTAAGGCTTAGAGTTGCCATTATTGAAAGCAGAAAAAATTAGCGGAAGTTTAGTGTCTGGAGTGAGAATTTACGTCTCTTATTGTACAGCTAGGTTTTGAAAATGGTTGATGATAAAAATTACCAAAAAAGCCTTACGCATCCCGCCAATTTCTTTCTCCGTTTTTTGATACTAATTTTTATTTATTACATTCACTCGCGATGAGAAATTTGTATTTTAAAAATCTTCCTAATCAATTAGTAAATATGGTATTATTATGCTCTTAAAATGCCCATTATGCTCACGTGATTTAACAGAACGTTGGCAGCAGAGACAGTTGTAAACATTTCTTCACAGTTCTTAATTTTGTTATTTTTTATTTAAGCAATGAATTTCATAGATTTATTGTTGTAAATTAATGCATAAGCCCTAAACTGTGTTCCCTAAATTTCATTATCAGACTTATAAGCCATTATAAGTATGTTTAATGCCCACGCACTTCACTCGATTGCAATTAAATCAAAATGAGTTATTTTTTGTTCCTGAAATGTGTAAACTGAGTGAATAAGCTGCCGATCGGCCTCGGACAACCTGAAGCCGTCTTCGTAAATGCATGCTGTATTTTCTCCATAATATAATAAATAAAGGAATGAAGGGAATGAGCTATATATTCTATATATATACACCAGCAGGGTGGTTAAATTAGTAAAATGAATCCTATGACGGATGATCTATAGAAATAAAGCTATACGGTGAACTGGCCTGAGAAACTGGTCCAAAAGGGAAAAGGTGAACTGTTCCAATGACAAAGGTGAACTGTTCCAATAACAAAGGTGATTAAGGTGAACTGTTCCAACGACAAAGATGAACTGTTCCAACGACAGAGGTGATCTGTTCCAATACAAATACAAGTTATGCGATTAATTTTGTTTAGCTAAATAAACGCTGGAGGATGTGTATACTGTTGTGCCTTACGCCCTTAGTTTTTGCTGTGTTACCAAACTAAAATGGAAATCGGTTTCATAAAATTGTTTCAAACGATAACTTATTATGTAATATTTTAAGTATTCTGATATTATGAAAACCTCGGAAGAGATTGCACAAACATCAATCTGTTCAATAATAAATAAATAACTTAGGCTAATCTATTAGACGTATGGTCCCAGGGAAATCATCCTTGATTAAACTAGTAGTCATGAATGCCTTAAATTTCGTTCTGCTCTCTTCAGATATTTGGTTGCCTCTTTCACATCTTACAATAGTCTACACCATAGATGTAAGTTGTAGGTATATACATCCCATCCACTCCAAAAGATGGAACATCGAACTCCATCCCATCCAGCCCATCACCAGCATCCAAAAAATTTAAACATCCCATCCGACCCATCATAACATCCAGATGGGGAAGGTATTGGTTTTCATCCAGCCCACCGAACATATACTCGATATCAAAGCTTAGAAGCTTGTATCTACGTAGAAGTTGCTTACTTCAAGCATTTATTTGTATTTGTGTGAACGCAAATTAGAAAAATAACATGCCATTTCTTGCAGTCGGTTATTTCGAACCCTTTAGTTTAAAAATAAGCTTCTTTGAAAGTATAGTTGCATTTTGTATGCCTAAAGCACATCCGATCCACTCCAAAGGATGTGAAAACCAACCCCATCCCATCCAGCCCATTACCAACATCAAAAAAAATTAAACCATCCCATCCAGCCCATCACGACCATTCAGGCTACTGTACCCATCCCATCCAGCCCATCATCAACATCCAAGAAATTGTATCCATCCCTTCCAGCCCATCCAAACATCCGGATGGGATGGACGGGATGGGGATGTTGGGTAAAAAGGAAGGGATGTTTACATCCATGGTCTACACGTCCTGATCGGGTACCAAACCGATCCCAGCCAAGCAAAGCATGCTCAGGACTAAGACGATTGGGGGACACATATCTGAAAACAAGCCTCCAGTTTATATTCTATATTGTTGTCTATATTTCTTTAAAACTAATATGATGCAGAAGGATTTCATACTGTCAACACAGATTTCGTACAAATCTGATGTTGTATGATAACTTCATTGATAAGCCTCGTTTGAAGAGAATAATTTTTGTTCTCACTTTGTACTATTCATCAATAGCATAGCCTACTGTTGAGGTTTGACAACATCACCAAGTATTACAGAAATAGAACAGTTTACCTTTGTCATTAGAACATTTCATCTTTGTCGTCAGAACAGTTCACCTTTGTCATTAGAACAGTTCACCTTTGTCATTAGAACAGTTCACTTTTGTCATCAGAACAGTTCACCTTTGTCATTAGAACATTTCACCTTTGTCATTAGAACAGTTCACCTTTGTCATTAGAACAGACAATTTCAGAAATGGCAAATAGAAAAACTTATTAGAAACTAAATTGTTTGAAGTTTATAATAATTATAATGTTTGTATAAGGTGTTGATGTTGGTGACCGATTAGATCAAAATTATCTTTGTTTCCATGTAGCAAAAATTCTTTGTTATCTATATTATTTATATAGCTAATAGCTATTATGGCCATGACAGTCATCATATCTCATGTTTTGCCTCAGGGATCCGATTGTTAGAAAGACTTATCGTCTGTTTTGAAGGTTGTCTGATAACATTTTATCCATCAGATATATATGTGGTAGTTTGGCAGGGATATAATGTCTCTCTCAGACTAGACTTGGAGGGATTCTGGTGGCCCCGAATCATGAGGTTTTAGTCTGGGGGAATTTGTCTCCCCACTCCGCACCAACGTAATAGATTGGTATGAATGATCCTTCGATGACATAATTTTTAAGTGCCACAAAAATTTGGTTACACTTACATATTTTATTCATTGGCGAAATTTTTTTCAAAACCTATATAGAAACCCGAAGTAGTTCCGTAATTGAATTTGAAATTGTTTATGTAATAATTTCGAAATTGTATCGGCGCTTGCTCATTGCATTCGACGATTCGTAAGTGCATACATGCAAGCAAGAATTCTAGCAAGCAAACAAACATAGAAATAATGATTAAGATTATTGTAAGAAATGGTGACAAATGTCAAGTTTGTTGCAATTTTTGTATCAGTCATAATTATTATTAGTTCAAGGTAGGCAGTCAAATGAAGTATGTTTTATTGATATTGGTAAACACTGCGGAACTAAATGCCATACTGGCAGTATCAGTAATTGGAAAAATTTAGGTAGCTTAATTGGCTTTGGAAAAATTGTCAATTAGTAATAATTACAGCTGAAAAAATCTTAATCATTATTTATGTTTGTTTGCTTGATTGAATGCTTGCTTGAAAGTATTCCTTAACGTATCGCCAAATATAACGTGCAATGCATATTATTACATAAGACAATTTCGAAATTCAATCACGGCACTACGTCGGATTTCTAGCACTCCTGCTAGTTTCTGGCTCGGCTCGCTCAAAAGTTTTCCCGCCATTTTTATTTGAAACCTACAGGCTTCAACCATTAGTGGCTCGCTCGCCTCGGCAGGCCAAAATATTTTTTGAATGGCTGGCTCGGCTTGGTTTGCCAAAATTTTTTTGAGCGTCTGGCTCGGCCCAGCTCGGCCAATGTTATCACCTTAAGTAGCATGTGTGGTTTCTTGGTTTGGAAAAAAATTATGCCAATGGATAAGATACGTTACAGTGTAACCAAAGTTTTTGGTACTAATACATTAGTCATCATAGGATCATTCATACCAATCCATTACGTTGATGCGGAGACATATGCCTCCCAGACTAAAACCTCATGGTTCAGGGCCGCTAGGGGTACAGAGATATCCCTCCCAGTCTAATCTGAGAGCTATATCTTTCCCAGTCTCCTATCCATCCCAGACTATTGCATAGATGTACGAAGACGTTAAACAGGACAAAATTATTTTCTGCCGCTGCATTATTTACATATTAGACTAGGCTATTGTTTTGACTCATTTTATAAGGGTAAATTCTTACATGACATCCTCGATTATGGGTCATTTTTGAAAATGACTTCTGTCAAAAGTCAAAACATAATATAACCAAGTGTTATCAGGTCATCTTGATTTAATATTCTTTTAATTATAATTCTTTTAATTGAATTCTATTTTCAAAGGGTATTGAGTAAGAACTTGGAGATCCATGATACAGGAGGAAAATAATTTACATACTATAGCATTTAATTTTATTTAGTTTTAATGTTTGCTAACTTCCATGTTAAGTTTTTTGAATTTCATTAAATCATTATTACTATAATGAACGCGAAGTGTTGATGTAGATTGAATTATTCCGTATTTATATCGGTACTAGTGAACCCAGCTAAGGGGCGAACCTAGCACTCAAGTGGATTTCAGCAGATCACCCATCACAGTAATAAAAACAATTCCAAAAATCATACGTGTTTCCCTTATGTTATCATGTTAACCATTACTGTTATGTAATTCTACAAAAAATTTTTGCAAACTGGCACAAAGAAATCAAGGTGCCAGTAAAAAGTAACACCAGTCAGCTCTAAAAAAATTCTAAATAAGTTTGTCGACATAGCAGAACCAATTTGTATTAGAAGTTTTGAAATGCTAATTAAAACGCTCATTATGATCATTACAAAATGTACCCACCTTTCGCTAATCATTTCCATTCAATTCTAAAATGTAATCGTAAAAATTCCTATTTATGTCTTGGTAGGAGAGCCTAGGAAACCTGCATATATTACGTAACGTAAAACCCCCTCTCCCAAGTGTAGTGCAAGTGCTAGCTGTAACTCTTTTGGACATCATCGCCTCCCATCAACTATAAACGTAATATATGCAAGTTCCTTGAAAGCACAAAAGCAAAATGCACATGCCCCCCTCCCTCTAAACCAACGAAATGAGTTGTTTCATATTATTATAACATCAGAACAATAATACAAATTCACATAAGATGATTATTGGCGATTGAATGGAAATAATTAGCTAAAGAAGACAATTCGTTTTCCAAAATCCTGGAATCATATTTTTCTGATTTTAAAGGGGAACATTCTGGGATGCTTATTAAAAATAGGGTCCTTAATTATACCCTGTACTGGACACTACGATCTACAGTTATTATTTTGGTTTAGGAACTT
Source organism: Tomocerus qinae (assembly GCA_020055645.1). Classification (NCBI taxonomy): domain Eukaryota; kingdom Metazoa; phylum Arthropoda; class Collembola; order Entomobryomorpha; family Tomoceridae; genus Tomocerus; species Tomocerus qinae. The sequence continues at coordinate 1,902,643 of CM034548.1, read as the reverse complement.
TTCCATTTGAACCGGAATTGTTTTTATTACTGTGATGGGTGGCCTGCTTAATTTCTCTTGAGTGCCAGGTGGCCAGGTTCGCCCCTTAGCTGGGTTCACTAGTCACCAATAATCAACTTATGTAAATTTCTATTATTGTTTTAATGTTGTAATATGAAAAAACTCATTTCGGTGGTTCAGAGGAAGTGGGCATGCGCATTTTACTTTAAGGAACGTGCATATATTACGTGTGCAGTTGGTGGGAGGAGGAACATAGATGTAGAAAGAGGATTTAGATAACGCATAACAAAATAACAGGATAAGTAACAGGATATTGTAAACAGGCAAAAAGCTTCCATTCTCCACACTTTTTACACACGTTTCCCGGTCTTGGCCTTTCGTACAACAAACGCTTCCATATAAATTAATACATTGTGAGATAGGGAAATGTTTCTTCTAGTACGGTGTGTTAGTGTGTTTCTAATTCTATGAGGAGGAAGTACATTTTCTTATCACAAATGCGTGTTTGTGTTAGGTTAGGCTAGGTTACAAGTACAACTAGTATGAGATTATTATAGTCACCCTCTTAAGGTATTTCCACTTTTCTCACGGTGAAATTAGTGTCATTACTAACCTTTCTCAGTCAAAACCAGCGAGTTATATTGGATTAATAATTACAAACATGACCCCCCCCCCCAGTCTGATCCAATAGGTACTGCAGCAATTAAACTTTTATTGTACTATTATACCATATAAATAAGCTACATACACTAAATAGTCATACAATCCAGTCCTTCACTTTTATTTATCTTATCATTTCATGTTTTTTGTTAACCAAGTGTGCCTGCCATTTGACTGCCAAAACATTTGAGTTTACTTACATATTATCTACGTTTATTGAACATGTATAAGAGATTCCTATTACAAAACAAAGTATTTGCCGATATCATAAGCGCAAACACATTGAACTTGACAAAATAAGCGTGGCACTCGTGCGGGACAAGTGACAAGTACTTTTGTTAAGCTTTTTGTGCCAAGTGAATGTATTCCTCTTTTACTGTAAAAATGGAATGAAAAATAAATATAACGTATAATATGTAGGTACCAATTCCTACGTTGTTTTGTATTGTGTAGTTTTCGCGTTGGCTACTGTTTAATAAGTAGATATCTTTATTTTCTTTATCAATAAATAACATGATGGTGTTTGTGCATTAATGTCGTTGCCCTTTGTTTTCGTTTGATGACTATACTAGCTAAAACGCGTAGTTACCCGAATTGAATACACGTATTTATAACCAGCTAATCAGTTCGTGAGAGCAAAAAAGGGGATAACAATTACTGATAATTACATTTAGTCTTCCACATATAGTAAGTAGTCATTAGAAAATATACAAGGTCGTATTTAAAATGGGGGCACGGACACTCCTAAATCCAGAGAAAATAAAGATATTCTTTTTAAATCGAAATTTCGATTTGTTAAAATGTTTTGTTTTGCCTATATATTTTGGTGTGCCCTCATTAGGCAAATTCCTGGATACGTGCCTGGTAAATGCATATCTCTGGGGAAATTAAATAGCCGCATGTTTATAATGTGTTTAGTGCTTCCGTGAAGCACAATTTACACAAGGAATAAATAGTTGTTTTAATACATTTTGTTGTTAGTATAATTAATTGAATTCTACTTACTTATTCACCGTACACATGCACCTACCTAAAACTAAGTGGTAATTTCATAAAGAGACTTAAGGTCACTTACTTTTGAGATTTCTTTCGATATGTCTACTAGTGTCGTGGGATTTTTGGCAGATTTTTATAATCTACATAGCTTTGATGTCTGCTTGTTGGAAAGCTATATTGCTCAATTAAGTTTTATTTTGCACTTTTCCAAAGAAAAAGTGGCCAGTAGTAAGAGTAACTTGGAGTAGCCGATGCAATTATCTAACACCAATAATCGTAACAAAAGGACGACCATTTCGTTTTGTCATATTCCCATAACTATGAAAGCAAAATGTCATACAAATAACTCAGGTGAACATTTATTTTAAAGAAAATTTTTAGGATTTGTTAGGTTTAAGACATTTATATTTTTTTAAAGTTAGTTTAGTAATTTAGTACATTAAGATTTTATTTATTAAATTATTCGGCTTAAAATGCATCAGAGAAAAATCTTTCTTAATCGTAATGAATAACTTTTGAATGTTTTAAATATATATTTTAAAATTTTGGATGTCACCGTTGTCTAGTTTGTGTATACATGACCGGACATGTAATCTTTAAACTGCGACATATATACTTTGATACAATAAAATGGAGAAGATGGGGTGAAATATAACCGTAAAACGATGTAGTCATCTATTCATCGTACCTAATGCCCCTCATAGAGTATTCAATCAGATTTAAATAGTGTACCACAGTAAGAAACTTTCATTCAACCTTTCATTATAGTATAGTAATTAAGATTAAGAAATTTCTCAGTCATACATAGCAGCTACGTCATAGTACGTAGGGCTAGCCCAGGATTGACCCCAAAGGGTCATTTCAGAAGTTTGAATTAATGGGATTCGTAGGTCTGAAGATTAAATGTTACTCAAAAAGTAAATATCATACAACATTTATGGCAACCTCCTGGTGAGTACTGAATGGTGAATTATTATAATTACTTGTATATATTTCAGTAAATGGTGGTGAATGGTGTTTGGTAAATCAAAGTCTGGACTTGGTACGTATGCCGTTCTGTTAGACAGGATTTTCAAAGGAATGGTAATGTAGTAATTTGATTCTCAGCTATGAAATAAACACCGAAAGGCAGTTTGTTGTGAATGAGTCTGGTATGCTGCCTGGCTGTTGTGGTATCACTGTCCTCTATCCCTCTCCGTTTTCACAGTCATCGAAAATGTTTAAATTTCCAGAGAAACAGGTCACGCTGACGTTTACCAATTTCCAAATTTTGACCAAAATTTGCAGACTTTAAAAATATTCCAACTTATCCTTATTTCCATTGCAACGTAGTTGCAAGGGCAGAGCTTCAAAAAGTGGGACGAGCTAGGTCCGATTTCTGTTGCAACCAGGTTGTAAGAGATTTTCGATGCCTGTGCGTTTTCCTTTTCGAAGTGTACTCAGAAGGAATAGCAGAGGAAGTACACAGGAAAGGATAATAATATTATTATTATACAGCACATTATCCCGACCCTACCTTGCCCTGTACGGACGGTTATCTGGATCTATGTTCATGGAATGAAAAATACTTCGAATTGAATTACTGATTTACATATTAGGATTACTTTTACCATTACATAAATTAATAGGGAAAGTGTTGATACATAAAGGAAGAATCTATATAGTGATCCATACAACATTGCAGCCTTATTTAATTTTGACCAATGTAGCTCTGCGAATAAGAATTTTAACCTTTTTAACCGTAAATCAATTAATTCTATAATTAGGGTTTTTGACTTCAATGTGAAAACTTTTTATTAGTTTAGCTTTTTGTTTGAAGCTTCAAAATATTCAAAACAAAAAAGAAAATCCTATTACATGGCAAACCAGATTATTCCTATTTACGGATTTGCAACTCAAAATGTTCTTTATTATCTCCTTGCCATTCGAAATTATTCTATAATCTATGTAAGATTATCCTACGAGTTTTTAAAAATGACAGAAAGTTGAATTATTTTGACGATCTTTAAAGGATGCATTCAGTTATTGTCGTAACAATTAATCTTTGAAGGATTTTTCTTGGTACAAATATTAAGTCTAGAATAAATAATATTTGATACAATGAAACAATTGAAAATGTTATTGCCATGAAACTGAGTTCCCAGTTTTCCTGCATTCCGAATGAGTTAGGTACTTGTCGTTAATGTTCTGTAACTATTTGTCAATCTGCATTTCCTTCTCTTGCTTAGATCGAGTTATATTTACATTGCGCTTAGCTAGAAATTTTTATGAAACCATAATGACCATTGTCAGATAATAAAGGATTGGCGATGCTTGCAAAAGCAGGTCGGTTATTTGTCACCACATTTTTGAAATGCAGTCACCCGAAGAGAAATATTAAAATAGTGTATAGAATCCATGTTTTGTCAATATAGCTATTTGGCCACTAATACGTGATAACAGTCAGGTCAGGCCAGACAGGCTGTGCGGCGATATTTTTATTCCTAGTGACGCTGTACAAGAAAAAATGTGTACAAGTAATGACTTTTGTAAAGCAAACTACGGATCCATTATACGCAGTTAACGAAAACATCTAAAAATTCCATCGGCCTAGTCAGCCATTTAATAGAAAACAATAATATTATAAATATTACAAATTCCATGGAATTTATATTCAACTTTATGAGTGGCATTATCAATATCCCATCCATAATATATAGCATCAAACTCTATGATATGTATTGCAATAACAATACTAACTAACTAAACCATTTTATGTATTACACAGATTGCATTTTATTGACAGTTATATTATAGTATGTGAGCATTAGGATATATATTTTTTGCTTTCATTGTGTAAACCTACATCTACCGAACAACATTAGTCATATTATGTACATCAATCCTCGTAATTCATAGTAATAAAGCAAACATCCAAGATCAGCATAGAAATTACAGCAAATGATTACTCTTGTAAAGCAACACGAAACAACGCTACATGATACTCAATATGCATAGAATAAAGTATATAATGACATAACCGGCATGTCATTGAAAACAGAAAATAGTCCAAAGTTAGCAAAATCTCAAGTGGCAGAACCTCGTTGAAGAAATGAACGTGTTGGTAGCAAATCCTCACATACCTCCATCTCTCTTGGTCCTTTATTAGTCTTACAGTGTCCAAGCAACCACAAACAAGCAACCACAAAAAGAGTGGAAGACAGCCGATCTTGCAAATTGGAGTGAGAAGATCGGAAACCCATCAAGATTAATGGCCGACCAATTTCAGTGTAAGTAAATAATGTTAATCATTTGTCCGCAACTTATCTGTGTACATTTGCATGCCTGCTTTGTTCGAAACTAACCACAATCACAAAAGTGTGATTAGCATTTGAAGTATAATATACACGGCGAAGTGTGACACCAACAACAGAGATATGCATCAGAATATTTAATCTTCAAAGAGTATCTACTCTCGCCGTGCCTTCATTTAGAGTATTTCCCATATAGGGATTTGGAGACCTGGCAAGTAGAATTCATAGAATATCAAACCAGAACAGACACTTTGCATAGGTCAAAGCCTTTGTTGACTTATCTTCTTCAGTTTATAGTAACTACATCATTACAGAGTCATTGTGTGTTTTGCATTATGAGCATTATGAGCAAAGTACACAGACGAAATGATATATTGGTATAAATACTTTGTCGCGAATTCAGGCCTCGTTCATGTGATCGCTTATTGATATTACAGCCATTTAAATAATTGAGTTTGTTCAGCCTGGCTTATGCATTGTGACAGACAATAAACTATCAAAGGTCGTTACATATTCATTGCTTTTAGTCACTTTCCTGCCACGATGTTTGCATTGTCGCACTCTATCTAAAAATCCCTTAAATATCCTGGGGTATTTACCTATACAAAACTATCGTTTTAAAGAAAATGGTCATCGGAGGCAATAAACACAAATATTATATGCTTACTAAATGCTAATGCCGTCCCGTGAATTGTTTGTTAGTTCTACTAAAACAAGCAATGAATAAAAAAGGCATGAGAATATTATTTATCAGTACATGTTAGTCAGGCTAACTACATGTTATCTGTGTTAATTATAAATTATACACCCTTGGCATGGCTTAATTACTAGTGGTGAAATTTTATACCGAAATTAGTATCCGATCTGTAAAAGTACTATTAACTCAGACAATGGAAAATGTACAAAAGAAATATTAATACGGTTGGTTGGTGGCTATTCTGGCTATTCTTAGTGAAATTCCAGTTATTTAAAAATGTATTTAGATATGTATGCAATATGCATGAAGCTGATTCACGAATATTTGATGATAAGCACTTGGGCACTACATACACACACTATATACTCTGAAGCAGCAAAGCCAGAGATACACACTAGACACACTTCTACCCGTACTATATTATACTCTTCCTCCTCACCTTTACATACGCATACAATATACTTAGTAATACTTATAATAAATAGCACACGCATGTTGTGTGCATACTTAGGCATTCATGAATTATCTTTACTATCCACGAACGACCCACGCATGGACTGACCGACAGGTGTTGGCTGGCACACCGGACGGACGGAGGCTTGCATGCAGCCAGGTTGACCATTTAAATTCTGATGATACCTTCACTATCAGTAATTCGTTATTGATAAAGATTATGAGTTTGTGAATGTGCATTGAAATTGAATCCCAGCAAAGCTCCGTGATGTTATATATTTAATAATATATCATACGATAGCGTCAGATAGGACATTCCTTGATGTATGCAAACCGATATGGTCAGTTTGGATAAGGGAGAAAAGTTATGGCTACACGAAATTATTATATAGAATAATATGGGCAAAATACACGTTTTTCGACATGCTCGGAGCGGAAAAGTATGATTAGTGCTTCCAGGTTAATTATTTAATTATTAATTTCAACTTTCAACTTACATTAAATATTTACTGAAAAACTTTGTTCGATTGAAAATGTTTTCGATTCTGCGTGTCAAAGTTCACGGCAAAGCGATTTATTAGTATATATTAATCCCATTAAAAAGCAGCTTTAAATACTTTCGAAATACTTGAAAATTCTATCCTGACTAGCCAGTGTTTAGAGAGCCAAGATATCCAATTGACCCAACACACAGTATACTATACATATTATACAGGAATGTGCATTTTGTGCATTAAATAGCACTATCACTGCGAAATCTGCATTAGAGACCATTTTAAAAGCGTTCGATATACAAACTCGTGCCATTTTCATACCCGTAAGGAATAACAATTAAATTCTGTGGAAAGGGCGCATAGTTTTTGAAACCTTTTCTATCAAATCTTTGGGCAAAAGTCTCTCAATCTGGGAAGAATCCGCAGGGCATGTATTGTCAAAACGTAGTAACATTGTTGTTGCAATTTAACCAAAATGGTTTAAAACCCTAACATCCGAAGTTGTATGCATTGAAAAGCTGACTTCTTAACTTCTAATGGTACCAAAATTTTGTTATTATCGCTACAATCCCCTTTAAGAAAACTATTGCTAATTTGCTGAAATTTCAAAGTAGTAGTGTCCATCCCCCTGGGTTTCAATATTGTAACGAGCTCGTTTTTCCACTCTTTTCAGTAATGAAAAAACAAACTTGTTAAAATTATGTGCATCCCAAAAAAACCAAGGAGGCAACTAAAGATTAAGTTATCCCTTTATCAATCTGGCGTAGTCTGACAGGACCTCTACAAATCACGCAGTTTCTACTGTACATCAAACTCTGCTACAGATCGCACTATAGTGCTTTGCTATCATCATAATCTGTGGGGCATGTATGTAAATGCAGTTAATATTTAAATTTAAAGTAGCAGATAATGTCATACTTGGGATGGACATGCAATCCAGTGTATTTCAACTCAAAATAGTACCCAATGATACACGTATTACTTACTATTATATAGTTGTATATAGCTACAATCTACACGTTAGGAAACAGAGTTGCGGTTGTAATAATATTATTATCATGTAATGTATCTATCCCTCTTAATTGAATTGAATACATTGTGTATTATATGTTAAAATCTATGTGAAGCCGTCAACGAAAGCTCGCGCGGGGAAAGGGGAAATGTTTGTACAGCTTAAAGCTAATTAATTACTATTACTATTGCACGATAGAAACTCCAAACCAAACAAACAAGTTGTAGCAATCAATCACTATTTCATGGCTTTTTAGTACACAGAATAGAAACATGGCTTGGTACCATAAGACAATGTGAAATATCTGCATTATCTAACTAAATGTTGAAAACACTAAATGTTGAGCTTTTAATGTCAATTTTCTACTAGACTGTCAATATGAAGACAAAGATACCAAGTGGTACCTCATTAATATTCAATGGACGGATTTGGGACATTTTCGAAAAGGTCTGTCTCGTTCCATGAAACCAACATTTTTGCCAAGTTTAGATGTTCTCTGTCAATTGATTTGATAGGCAAGGGCCGCGTACACTGATGAATGGACATGTTATGTGATTCCGTAAGCTCACCTTTATTCCTCAGGCGAGCAAAAATAAATGGTGGTCCAGCACAATTTTACATAATTATAACATGATATGTATGGCTAAAATTTTATAGTGTATGCATGGTTTTTATTTTGCATCTAGTTTCTACTTAAATCTCTGCCGAACAAACTGCTGATATGTTGGTGAGAACGTAATGTTGAGAAAGTTATCTGAATATGATTTGGTGTGCGTAATCAAATCATATTCCCTTCTTGTTAGCACAAAATGTTAAGTGCAGTTTTCCAGTCCTGGATGGTTGTGGTGGCTAACACAGCCCAAGTGCATAATATTATCTGCGTAATACACAGACGAGTATACATTCAGTATATTAAAATGGTTACCTACAAAGCGAAGTGTAATGTAATTGGACAGAGGAAGACCACCCGACGACAGGGCAGACGAGTAAAGTTAACTCAACTCGAACTGAAATTGAACAGCTAGTAATTGTAAAGTAAAACAGAATTGACTCATTATCATATCAGGATCTAATCTGAAACAGATTACGGCTTAGGTTTCCCTTCATATGAGGAGTGCATGGTATAAATATAGGGGCCGACGTGAGTGCGATATAGCAGAGTAGGCATAGCCTAACAACGGACACGACAGGCTGTCCTGAAGCACATAATTTGTGATTTGGCAGACACGCCAGGACACATTCTCGGCAGAAACGGGTAACAGAGAAGTGGTAAGCGGATACCCGCAATTGCTCAATTACCAATTATTCAGACAGTGCCCTATTTAAATACTCGTTAAAGTGTTGGCAGCTCTATGTTCTCCAAGACAGTCTTGCATTTCATACGAAATGCCGCAAAGTGTTATTTCTGATTAGGGAGGCTGGCTGTTCAGTGGACTTACTCTTCGCTTTGATGCTCACCGAGCAGCAAAGGATTGGAAACAAGAGTTGAGTAACTGAGAACTCAAGGATCACACACAAGTACGCTTATACTATTAACTCCGATGGTGGGTGGTGGACAACCACTAAAACATAATATTATACATAAGAACCCTTTAAGTATACCCTGAGGTATCCACTAGTGTCAACAGTGGACTATATTTGTTGTTATGCTGCTGCCTACTAATAATCCTACTCCTTAACACTAACCATAATATAACAACAATGACATAATAATATTATTATTATAGTATAGGTTCCTAGATGCTAGCAATAACAGCATCACCAAAATATTCTAATTAATACAACTATGGATTGCGTACCATAAAGTATACTATGTAGCTAGACATCTTTCTTTTTTACTTACACTTAAATGTATCTACCTACTTACTAATTAAAAGTACGCATACTTAATCTGAGCTGTGCATGAATCGTATATTATACATAACAATAGCTTTGCTCTTGTTATTAATATATTGGTAGCATAGCATATTTAGAAATGAAATGAAGTACTCTGGTTCGTAAATGAATACGAACGAACGCGATAGTATTATTTATTTATAGGTCCAGATTATTTAATAGTGAGTGATTGAGGGGACTGAAACATTATTTGTTATAAGGATGTTGTTGCTGGACTGGATCTTTCTGTCGGCAATCGGAGCCATGTATGTATAACATAAGAAGCATGCTCTGCTGTTGTCTGACAGTCATTCCAATGCCAACTGAATGCTCGTGAACGATATACTGTTTCTGTTTGAATCCACAGAATAGAAAAAAGCACCCAAAATAATATTATGTTCATTTGCTAATGCCTACTAGTATGTGGAAATAGTAAACCGATCATGAAGCCAGCAAGGTAGGTAATGTTACGTTAGTTAGTTAGGTAGGAGTCCGTAAACATTAGGAACAAGAAGTCCATAGAAAAACAGTTGAAATTCTAAACGGTAGTGTAAGCTGAACTTTATAGGAGAGCAGTCAACGAATGAGATCATATTCCGTTTCCAATTGAATCCTTTCGAAATGCGTTGCTTAATGTTAGCTTAACTTATTGCCTGATTTTCTATTGTCGGTGATATGATTCAGTTGGATTTGAATCTGTCCAGCCCAGTCAAGTCCATTTGTAAAATATCTGGGTGCCCACGTCAAGTCCTCATTTCTATCAGTCTCAATGTAAAAACCTTCTCAATAACATCGTCTGGAATTTTCCAAATCTTTGTTTGATGTGTCAAGAGTTCAGTTCTGTTTACTTACTTTGCCTAACGAATCAAGCCCGAGATTCTTCTCCCTAATCGACTCTATTTTTAGATGTCAAAATTATTATTTTATTTTCAAGCAGGTTTGATCTGACTCATTTCATCATGACATCCGAACTCGGAGATACTTTAGAAAACATTTTGACCTGTGCAAATATTCTCGACGACTTTCCTTTGAGTCCACACAATTATGACGATGGCCTCTCCACCTGTTTAGATTTGTTCTCTGACTGTTTTTACGACTCCACTTCCGTCTCACCCAAAGGTAACCAATCTCGCTTTGCCTCATTTATTTCATTTATACACATACAATTGCTTAGATTTAGATCCTATGGCCTTCTACCAATACAAATAAATAAATAGCTCACCAACATAAATATTGTACAACAGACACTGTCATTTTTATTAAATCCTAATATTTCTGAATACTATAATAGTATGCTACACACACGTACTTGTGCGTGTGGCTAAGCATGTTTTGTGCGGGCTCTGTAGTCATTGAATGTATATACAATAATATGACAAAATGTCATGTCTGGCCCCGATAAGATAATGATGTGCTTATGCACTTTGAAGTTAAAAATTAATTTTCATGACAAAAAGCATCCACTACAGATATCTTAACAATGTGTCAGTTTTATTGACCAGCGTATTTTGAATGCTGCCAATGCAGCTTCCAAGGAAGTATAGCAAGGCCAGTCAGTTATTTTATTAAATGCCAACCTTTGAAACGTGGGGACTTCCATAGATTTAGCTGTGTAAAATTGAACTAAGCATGATAAATATTAAAAATAAATAAATAAAGGAATAGGCTGGGAGACAAGGATATTCTGTTGCATCCTACGACGTTAGTATGGCTCATGATGTCCATTTGGTTTAGGGATGACTTCTTAGGAGGATACATTTGCATAATAATGTATATATGGAGTGGATTGCTTTTCTTTAATGCATGGCTGGGGTACTTAGGGGAATTAAAATGGTGCTAATTCAATGTGTAATGACGTGAGTCTAAGTAAAGGATGGTTGACCTTAATGTGACTATAGATGGGTACTTATAATGTTATTAAGTGTTAATATACCTAGACTTGTATTCTAATGAGTCTGGATTGTCATGATACTAATCCGTTATAACAATCTGGGTTGAAGGATACAAATGGTTTGTGTGTTTAGTATGACTAATGATGTCCCCGAGTTGTTTCCAACAGTTTACTAATAGTATTTGTTGTTTTCTTGATTGTTGTGAGTCATTACCAAAAAGTACTCAAATGTTGTGCTACCTCATAGACTGTAGTAGGTAGGTACTTTACACCCTGACCGAATCCCTGATTGGAGTGATCAGCTTGAGAGTGATTGAGTGCTAGTTAGATAGACATTTAGTGGTTTGGAAGTGGTCGAGGCTGGAAGTGAGATTAGCAGGGGAAATTGTACAGACAATTACGATACGGGATCTTAAATAGTTTTGTTTGCTTTTAGATAGCTTATACAGTCCATCTCCTTTCTCCAGTTCATGTGACTCTTTGGACTTGACTGGACCTTGCTCATCGTCTTCAACTTCTCCATTCCAGTGCGAGCACTCGTCTCTGTACTGCCACTCTCTCTCAGACGTGAGTCTATAATACTTGTCTACCAATTTTAGTCCAACTTCAACCTAATTCAACCATTTCCATATTTGTGATTTCAGTTTGACAAATTGACGTCGGATTTAAATTCTCCGTCCTTCCAAGTGCAGACGGGCTATGTGGAGGACTACGAAATATTGGACACCTTGGGCGGAATCGGCGGTAGTGGAGACGACAACGAGATCCTTGCGAGTCCCACGGAGTCGCTCCACGACTTTCCGTACGGGCCGTGGAGTCAAAACCAAAATGAAGATCCTCTCTCCTTCTCTTTGATCGACGAATCCACTTTCGTGGCAGACGAGTCGAGTGTCAGCAACATCTGCATGCCCCCGGAAGTTTCTACTCACATCCCGCATTTCTCCCAGATGCCCGTGTCACCTTCTCCCTCAGTCGCCGACTCCGCCTACAGCCGAACGAAAAGAACTCCCGTGAAAAACAAAACTGGCAAGAGAGCAGGGCCTGGCAATGGGCGGGGCAAGTCGTGCGCCCCCGCCGGGGGCACGCAGGTCGAGCTTCGCTGTCCGTACGACAACTGCGACAAAGTGTACATCAAGTCATCCCACCTGAAGGCCCATGTTCGGAGACACACGGGCGAGAAGCCGTTCGTGTGTCCCTGGCAGCAGTGCCCCTGGCGATTCTCCCGCTCCGACGAGTTGGGGCGGCACTACCGCTCCCACACCGGCGTCAAGCCCTACCAGTGCTCCATTTGCCAGAAGAGATTCGCTCGGTCAGACCATTTGTCCAAACATCGGAAGGTGCATGAGCGCTCTAGAAATTCCTGTGATTTGCTTCTGCTCCCGAACTTGAATACCAATTTCAATCAGCACTTGGACTACCCGGAGGAGAGATCTGTCACTTTGCCCAAACCGCCGAAGAGAGGGAGGCCGCGGAACAGCCCCAACAACGGCCACTACCACTACATGCCGACCTTCCAGCCGGTGCCGTCCTAGAGACCTTCTTCACCCTGACAATCCTGCCAAGCAAGGTTCATTTCACGCACTCCGTTTTAAAGGGGGGGCATCTCTGTAGTTAGTCTTTTCCAGATTTTTAAAGAGACAAAATGACAATAAAAATTGTAGTGACTAGTGTAGAGTTATAGAATATTATTATAAGTATGACTATGAAAATCAGTAGCTCTTTAGTTATCCTATCTCGATAGCAAGTAAGTAGTTAGTTTTCATTTTGTGACGTTCGTGCCCCGTTCTTAGCCAAGCTATTTGTAATTTTGTAATTCACCATTTTCGTAAGATTTAGTAGAAAGAATTATCTTCAATAGGAAGTTCGTTGTACTTTTAGTTCAGTCTCTGGCCGACTTTAAATCAAATGTATTATTATTACAATATATTATTATTTGCCTTATCCATTTGCTACACTATCCTATTAGACTATTATGTAGCCACTCCTAGTGACTGCATTCGAAAGGCAACTTCAGTTTGTTAATTACAAAGCACCTACCAGTAGGGGTTAGTTTTACTCTATTATTATGATTTTTGTACAGAACTTTATTGTTATTGTTTAGTTGTTAAGTTTTGATTCATTCAAGAGTTGAGTGTCATTGATAGCCATTTATATTAAATCCTAACTCCATTTGTTAAGATTTAATATTTTGTACATACATACATAATTATACTTACTTAGTATTTATACTAAATCATATACGAAATGTTATATAATCGTACTTAATGTTATTACTAGAATACTATAATATGTATGCCATAGCAGGAGTAACGCTTTTTATATTCATCTGTCCAGCTGCCTGTTCATTCAACTTTCTAACTGACTACTATTTTTCTGAATCCGTAGATTGAAAGTATAGCACTTCATTCTATTTCCGATTAAATAATCCAAAGTTTCCAAAGGTACCGAAAATTATAAAATTGATTTCGAACACAAATGTACAATAATCTATTCAATCAATATTTTCAAAACACTAAACAACAACACAAAGTGCAACATAAATCTGAGATTTGCATTTTTGATTTGCTTTCACTATTTTTGAATTTGTTAACAAAACTCTTTACTGTTTAACTTGTTAAGCTTGTGTATAGCTGTTATTTTAAGTCTTCGTTAATATTTATATGATGTACGAATTATCTCATAGTCCGTATTCTGACCTGCTGCTATCGTCAGCAGCAATAGAAAGGTACCTGGGTGATATGTATGTTTTTGTAGATAAATAAGGTAGTTAGTCACAATTAATAGATGATAAACATAAGTTGAGTAAATAAAAACATGTAGCTAGAGCAAACCAAAACAATGTACATATTGTATTGCTACCTTACTTTGTAATCGAAAGCTGAATTGATATCTGGTTTCCCATAAACCAATAGTTCGCTCTCGTTTACAAATAAATAGTAGTAATAAATAATAGTCTTAGTTAAAGTAGCGTATGTAAGCAGAATATAGTGCGTAGGTAGATACAGGTAGTAAGTGTTATAATTAGTCGAAAGGCTGAAAAGTATTTGCTGACCCTTAGCTGAAGATTGACTATAAAATTGGATCTTTTTTATCCCTTTTGACGAAAAAGTCAACTCAGTGAAAACGACGCAATTGCAGACGTAAGCTTTCTTGCTGGAGACAAGATCTGAATCATTAAATAATAAGAAATATGTACGACCCTACATTCATTGTATTGTTGTAAACCAGTAGCATCATAGAGTTCCGGTTCCAATTATCAAAATTAATATAATTAAATTAAAATATCACAATTGCAACAAAATTATGCTGTCAATGTTAAAATTGTTAAAATAAACGTTGGCCTAAATTAATTGATCTGCCTATTGTTATTGTCATCCTAAAAATCTTCTTATTGTCATATTTGGAAGAAAAGAAAGTTCCACATACGTTTGATTCTTAAATGATTGAGTTGATTCAATACACTTTTACATATTCATTTGCTGTAGTTCTTCAAATTTTTTCTGATGAGTAACACATCCTTCGACATTACTTTATTTAACTTTACTTTTTTAAAATGACAGGGATATTTAAAATGACGGGGTTATTTAAAACGACGAGGTTATTTTAAATGACGGGGTTATTCAAAAGGACGGTGAGATTTAAAACGACGGGATTGTTTATAATTACGTCTATTTACGATGATGGGGTAATGTAAAATCACGGGTTGATTTAAAATTTTATATGACGTCTATATAATAATAATGATAACATAATGAAAATCAGGCGCTGATGAAAGGACTTCAAACATTTGCATTAATTTCGCTGTTTGGTTAAATGAGGTTGAATTTGATACACTATGATTATGTTGATTCGATAAGTATTGTATTTTGTTCCCCGTCCGTATAGGATGTTGTAGCAATGTAGCAAGCAATTTTTTAAACATTTTAAGCTGTTAATTTTCATCCTTTTTTAATACCAAATGCATACTCATGATCTACCGTCCACATTAAGGGATTACCCATTTCCCGTTCGGAGAACGGACCTATTACTAGTAGCCAATAAATCGTAATATTATAGAATCAATCAAACTGGTAGAAGCATAATATCTCTACTTATTATTATTAGCCTTGAGTTTAAAAATATTTATTTAATATTCCAAAAGTACGTTTTTATATGTTGATACAAATGATAGCGATAAACATATTTATTACAAGTTTCACAAACAAAATAAATGTTCTATATAGTTAACATAATAATGATAACTTCCTTATTTATTCTACAACACAGAAAATAGTTCTTCATATTTCAATATTCACACGAAATTGCGACATTCGTGTTGTCCCCGACGGCAGCAAAAGGAAACTTAAAGGATTTCACCGTCTGTGTCGGTAACTGCGAAAACAGAGGGAGAAATCCTTTAAGCTGCCAAATGAGAGGAAATGAGACAAAGGCGCGATTGAACGTTGAGTGAGATGATGAGTCTGTAAGTTGTGTCCAATTTCCTTCCTTCCGCCTAGTCAAAGACTTGAAACCAAAGCCGAAATAAAAAGGATGACATGGTATAGATGTGATTACAATTACAGCTCACTCCATTCATTACAACTCCCGATCATCTGGGCACGACTATCTTCGACTCCTCCGACTCCCTCTCTCTCTCTCCCACCTTATACTAAACAGATTTCTCCTCTATCGCTTGTCTTAAAATGCAAAGATAAATTACACCTAAAGCATCAACTCACTCAATGTTTTCACTTATGTACACCAACGCATACCTTCATGTGCTAAATTTGACTTACGAAAGTATGCTTTGGGGTACATAAGTGAAAACATTAATAGTCCGCCATTATGGTCCATACTTGCACACAGTATATAGGTCACCAATGATTCTACATCATCATCATACCTATAAGATAATCGCAAAGAGGAGTTGCGCAATGAAATTTCCGTGATAATGTATAAATGTAAAAGATGAACTTCGTGTAACTACGCAGGAGCAAGAATAATTACAAATTTTCGAATCCGTAGGACGGGCTTATTTCTAGTCACTAAATAAAAAGAATTTCACATGAGCACATTTGCGTTGTCCTCGATGAAAGCAAAAAGCAACTATAGGGAGATTCACCGTCTGTGTCGATAACTGACGAGACAGAAAGAGAAGCTCCTTAAATTGCAAATGAGGTGAGATGAGACAACAGGCGACTCGGTCGGCGATTGTACGGCATGTACATGGTTGGTGAGTGTGAGTGACGTGAAAGCGAGTGAGACGTTGACGTAGAGCCTTTTAATGCTTGTACTTACTTACTGCCACGTTGTGCTGGATGAAGTTGTGTGTGTTCATCGACTCACATATTTATTATTATACCATGTCTCTACCTGGTATCAACCCATTTGCTCCCGTGTTGCACCTGCTCCCCTATGGCATCTGCTCCCAGTGACACTTCTCCCTATGACATCTGCTCTCTATTGCACCTGCTCCCGGTTAGACCTGCTCCCTGTTACACTAGCTCCCAGTACGAAAAATAATGACAAACGACAGAACGAAAATTGAAACTACAAACCTGAGACACGACATGTCGGTGGATTGGATATGGGAATGATGATACTATGGGATCCCAGTTTCCAATAATGTAATCGAAAACTTCTGCCGTCTGCACAATACTGTTTACCTGTACTTGAAGTAAACTGAAATGTTAATAAAGGAAATAACTAGGATAAGGAAATGGTATAACGAGATTGGCCACTACTATTAATTATTGATAAATTCATAATAATATGAATCTGTAATTATTAATAGTTTACAGAGTGGCCAAGCGGGCAGGCTTCGCTTCGTTAACAAAAGTACAATAGTTCTTTAAGTAAATTCGTTATGACATCAACATTACAAAAATATTGTAAATTTGAATAGAAAAATGTAAAAAATGTCGTTTCTCATTATTTTTCGTACTGGGAGCTTGTGTAACAAGGAGCAGATCTATCTCGGAGCAGGTGCAATAGGGAGCAGATATCATAGGGAGAAGGTGTCATTGGGAGCTGATCCCATAGGGGAGCAGGTGCAATACGGGAGCAAATACAACGTTCTCTCCACTAAATGATAAATGTTGCGCTGTTTGATAAGCAAATAAAAGAATGGATGAATTTTGATTGTAATCACAAAAGAAAGAACAACGGGAACCTTACCAATTAGTGAATCTATAAAAGCTTGTGGCAGTGGGATGCGTGAGAAGATGACGCCGACCACTTGTTGACTGCTTGGGATTAATATTTTCACTGGGATTGAAAACGATTTACCTTCAATAGCTTTTCTCCCAGTCAGTCTTATCAAGCAGTCTGAAATTGACACTGGCGAAAAGAGAATTTCCTGTACATTATTTCGACCAACTGATTTTTAGTTGCTCATCGATATGATTGGGTCAATGAGCTCAGAAAGAAGGCAAAATGTCAGGTCGAAGTACGTACTTTGGAAATCAGTAAGAAGTACTCAGCGAGTCTGCAATTACGTGACTAAATGAGCTCAAACATCCAATTCTCCACGCTCACTCGGCTCACCATGAGTTCGAGCATGTTCTGATTCTCTGTGTGAGTTGTCCGTTGCAGTTCTTGATTTAAAACCAACCAGATAGCTACACATCATCCACACATACAGAACCGAGTTTCGGGGAGGGCTGAAGTTTCATACCGAAATGCCACAATAGATATTACCTAATAATTTAGGTCCTTTTTCTCGAAAATTAGTCAAAAAGTGCCTATTACAACATAGTAATTGCACGAAACGTCAAAATTGTAGGCATTTCGAGAAAAATGGCTTTTTGTGGGTTTCGGAGGGATCTAAGCCCGGAAAACCCCTTCTTCTGTACATCCTTCACACACATGAGTGTCAACGTTGGTAAATGGGATCAAAGTACAAGACTCGGAAGAGTCTAATCTAAAGTCAATCAATACATAAATAAAAATGCTTTGTTCTAAGATTTGCATGCATTCTGCTTCAGTGTGGACATTCAGTTGGGGTTGGAACGGTCCAACGGGTGATCTGGGAGGGAGAGCCCCTTTGTCACTAATCTTTTGTGTTTATTATTAAGAATGCCAACATTGCTAATTTTAATCTTTATGAGGACACTTGAAACATCATTCTGTCTGTCACATCTACTGAGCCAGTTTGCAGAAACACTGGTCGACTTTTTCTAGGCAGGCATCTTCTTGACAGAAACTCAGTTGGTACTTTTCTACCAGTAACGAACTTGCAACCTACCTAGGGAGACATGTGTCGACTGGGAAATACCACTAATGAGAAATTTAGTATCGAAATGGAATAGAAATTTGTGAAATGTAGAAAAAATCATGGGTAATATAGAGCAACAACTTCAAATCTTCGATCTTATTCTATATTTGCTAGATTTTTCCGCTATTTCCTACAAAATACCGTTTACCACTTACAAATAGTAAGTGGTTTTTTTACTGGTATTTTCGTTGAGTGGCGCCGTATTTTTCGTATTAGCAATAAAGTAAGAAATTTTATTTAAATTTTCTACAGAATTATTGACTTAAAAACTGGCGCTTAAATTCGATATAGGTAAGTTATTAGCTGTTAAATATTTTTTACCACAAAGTGCACTTTGCCACTGTTAGGGTAAAAATGTGGCAACGTTTGTACAATGTCTGTCAGGGTTGGGATTTCGCCACCCAATTTTCGTTTCTAACAGTTACTAGTACCAATTTTCCTTTTGGCAGAAACAGGTTTAAAGTTTAAACCAGGTTATATAACCAGGCGAAAAGTGGTTGAAACTATTCTTCATTTCAATATGAAAAACTAGGCAGTTAAAATTCTCAAAACCGACAATTTTGATCTGGACTGCTTAGATATACTACATTGGACGTCGGTGGAGACGAAATCGGACGTCTGCTAGAATGAAGTTGGAAGGCGGTAAGAATGTTATGGTCCGGTTTTATATTGTTTTTAGGTAATAATAACTTTAAAAAACCTTTCAAAACAATAGAAAAATGTGGTTTCAGCCACTTTTGAACTGTTTTTCTACAAGGTTTTTGCCAGCCGGTTATAACTAGGGTGGTTAACACCATGTGCCACCCCTGCTGTCTGTGCTATAACTATTATTAAGTAAGTTTGCTCCAAGTGCAGGAGATATGCTTTGTATATTTACTCCATTATTGCATATTAATGTTTTCGATAATGTACCCCAAAGCAGTTTACCCGAAGTCCACCACACGCAATATGCCTATGTCGGGTAACTTTGGAAGGCACCCGACATAGGCACATTACGTGTGTTGGACTTCGGGTAAACTGCTTAGGGGTACATTATCGAAAACATTAATTGATGGACAATTACTGTTCTGTTTTCACTTTTACACTATATCGCTGCCTTTAGAGCCTTTCTATATCCATTTTGTCAAGGCTTAATAAATTTTCATTCGTACTCAGTCGCTCACTCTGCATAGACTATGACCCTCTATATTTTGATTTCGCATTTTTCCAGTCAACATTGCAGGAGAGCAGGGCTGGAAAATTGGGGGGGGGGGGACCGGGGCGACGGCACCGGGCAGGCATCAAGCTGAGAGCCATTTCACAGATTAGTATCCCAAAGAAACTATAACAACAAAGGGTTTCGAAAGATCGACGCAGAGACCACTAATTGGTTTATTTTCATTGTGTTATCAATCACGAATTCGGATTTTATTACTTCGTAAACAATGGCCATTGTTTGTTTCTTTAGGATGCTATGATACTACTACTAATGTACTTCTACATAAAGAGTGATAATACAGTATTAATTATTCAAGAATCGGTAACGATTACTGTATCGAAATGATTTTTCTGTCTGTCTGTGTATCCACCATTTTTCTAATGTATTAATAATTTACATGATAACTTTTAAACGAAGTAATATTTTTGAATTCCTGCTTCAGATGTTAAAAGACAAGGTCAAAACACAGATCAAATTTTTTAATGGACCAAATCGGTCGCACCCTTTGCACTTCTGGGGAAGTGAGTAACTAATTAGCCTAATGTTATAATATACTATTGTGAAGTGAAGTATAGTAACGCAGACAACTCGTAAAAGTAACCCTCAAAAATTTGCGCGAAATTCATAATCAGTCTCTATATTTTCCGTTTGTAGATAGCAATGTTTTAAACTAGGAAGGTGTAATTTAGGATGGGAGAAGCTTATTTCCAGTTTTCACTTGCATTGCACCCTAGTTATATAAATAAAATTTGATTACTTATTAAATTGAACTGATTAATTTCGTGCATAAACACAAAAGTCTGACATTGTTGAGTATTTACCTCCTTTGATATGTGTCATACAATGACATATTCTTGGTAATATTTATGTGTTGAAATTGATCTTCCTGAATTAAGATTTCTGTCTTATTCATTATAGATATATTGTAGTGTGTGTCCTATTTCAGCCCTTTTCGATATGTCTGTAATAAAATACCTATCTACTATACCCAAAGGTCCAGTCTATCAACCTTGTCAATTTGCATGCAGATCTGCTTAAGTTAATAAAAAAATAAGTGTCTGTGAATATTAATTGTTTTTCGTAAAATCAATTATCATTAGTACCGTATTTAGAAGTCGATTTCGGAGGGGGCAATGACGTCATACATTTATATGTATTAGGCATAATCGCGCAAAGAGCGGAAAATTTTGGCTTATTTCGTCTAAAACGAGTTTAACATATCCTAAAAATTACATGGTTACATGGTTACTCAAAATACCAAATACAATTTTGGTATTTTGAGAAAAAATTTTTCCTTTTCTTGGATTTCTGGGGGGGGCATTTGCCCCCAATGCCACCCCTCAATAACAGCCTTGATTATTATACTTATCATATTCGAAATAATACTGAGGGCATAAAGTCCGATTCCTTACCGTCCCTTTCCTAACCTGACTCGGTTCTGTCAATACATTATCTCTTGTGTGTTATTTTACTATGTGTCTAAATTGTTATGTTCTCATCAGTTATCATTATTATTATTATTATTATTATTAAATCTTTCTTTCAAGTGTGTTTATGACATAATATATAGTTGGAGTTATAAAAAACCTGCTGTACAAATTATTTGCTTTTTTGTAATTGTGTAAAAGATGAATTTCCTTACTTAGCTGTAAATAAATAAATCCGACAGCCTTTCAGCAATGTTGCAGTTGTATTGTTGGACTTGATAGTACTATACTTTTCATTGATATCAGGGTTTTTAATTCCGTCACGCATATGCAATGAAACTGCCTACGAAGATCAGTAGAGTGGGAATCCTATTTATTAATATTCAACTACTCTTTGCTCATTTAGAGGGAATAGCCGCATTAAAAATGGATCAAACTTGACGCAAAGGTTTAAAAGTGTTATATATCAATACTAGTCTTAGCATAGAGTTATAGTTTATATAGTGGATGTAAAAGTTATATAATGGCATTGACTTTTCATTTCTGACAAAATTATGAAAATGTGCTTTGTGGTGGTGGACATTCAATGGAAACGTGTGCTCTCGAGTTGTCCTTTATTCTGCCAATGGAATAATGGCATAGAATTATACAATATGGCTGGTGTGCAGCACATCAATAATAATGCCAACTAAATAACTTGCTGCATGCAATTTTGCAATTGTTGGGCAGACATTATTACAATGCCCATCAACAACGACTTCAGATTGAGCAGAGTTTAATTACGATAGGTAACCAGGTACGACAGTCATTATTTTATTACAGCTAAGCCACATCAGCAGAATGGAACATGACAATGAATTCCGTTTATGCTGCTAAAATGAAGAGATGACCTTTAGAACTGAACTGAATGGTCATGAACAGCATGAATGCATGTTCATGAAATTCTTGTAAACGTTGAAACATTTATACCACATTTTCATAGTGTCTGGCATTTCACGATCTGTAGTGCCATTTTGTCTAATACATTTGCCTATTGCGCGGGGCACTTCTAGAGCTACTCCATGCAGACAAAAATCACATTTAATTTTTTCTAAAAGTCTATTTCATTTTGCAAAAAATCGATATCAACTGATAATCATCACGGGTTGTTCTCATTTGCTCCCAATTTCTAAATGGCAAACCGTGAATATTAACCATCAATTTTTCATCCAATGTTTTTTGCTAAGCATATTCCAATATTAACTGAAAAGATTAGAAGCTGATAGTAATGGGACTTCAAAACTTGAGCCATTAGAAGTTTTGGTAATTGTTTGTAGTAGTTGTTGCAGCAAAAGTATCTCCAAACTCTCGGACAATATTTATTTTGAGCCAACGATTCAAATTTGAAATCGGGATGTGAAACTAGATTGGCTTATAAATCACAAGGAAAATGTACATACAGATCTTCAGGTCCCACCTGCAATATATAAATACTGATATTTATTGCCAATCTTCAACATGAACGACAGGAGAGCGAGTGTGATTGCCAGGTGGCTGGTCATTTTTATTTCTATGAGTGGATTGTGTGAATGTCGAAATAAAACAACTCTGGCGGACCAATTGTTTAATCTTCCCATGGCTAGTAAGTTTTCTTAGTTCACATTTTCTACAGTTTTGATTTGCGAGAATAATTTTGATGAAATGTTTAGGAGATTCTCCAGAAAAAGAAGCCCGCGTTAGCCTTGAGACTCATTCTCTCCTGCAGCCAGTCGGAGATACCAAAAGTCCCAGAACTGGGCAAAACTGTGAAGGGGCCTGTATTAGTCCGCGAGCTTGTGACTACCATGGGGGTACTTCAAAGGGCCATTGCATAACTGGCAATGTTTGCTGTAAATGTAAGCAATTTGTCATGCTAAGATGTCCAATTCGCCTGTTTGGTTCCCTGATACGATTTGATTCGCAGTTGGCACATTTCCTTGACTATTTTATTGCTTACGCAATTTATTATAATTTTAATACCAAAATATCGTAAACCAATTTGAATGAGTGTGCACTGAATGAAAGAGAATAGCCCGAAAGACCTGAAGGCCAAATACATCTCCAATGGAGCAGGTCAGTGGAAATTCTTTAGTAAAATGATTGCGTGATGGATTACTTTTGTAGTAACGATAAGTATTTAGTACTCATTTAGTTACTTGTCGAAAAATATCATGTTGATCTTGACATTTAACTTTCAGTTGAACGATCGTGTCGTGGAGTTTCATACGAAAAAATCTCATTCTTTCAGTCTCCTAACTATCCTAACTATTTAAACGGGAGTTTAGAATGCAGCCATGCCGTCCACTTTACAGAAGATGTTTGTGCTATTAGGTAACTGACTAAATTCTAATATATAACCACAGACTGAGATAAAGCAATAAATTTACCTATCTACTATCTGTATATCTATCTATGTCTGGTAGGAGAGCTTAGGGAACCTGCACATATTACGTAATGCAAAACCTACTCCCCCACCATGTCTAACGCAGGTGTTGACTGCAACACTTCTCCTCCCATCAATTGCACACATAATATATGCATCTTCCTTAAAAGACAAATTCCTCTAAACCGCCAAAATGAGTCGTTTCATATTATTATTACATCAAAACATTGATTGAATGGTGAGTGGTGATTGAATGGAAATGATCAGCGAAAGGGGACATTGAAATTTCGTAATGATCGTAATGTGCGTATTAAATAGCATTTCAAAACTTCTAATCCAAATATAGGTTTCCCACAATTGGTGACCGGTCAAATTAACATGATCAGGTATTGAAATGATTCCAATACCTGTCTGTGTTATTCTGGAATTGTGGGAAACATCTATTGGTTCTGCTATGTGGACAAACTTATTTAACATTTTATTGTAGAGGTGGATTTAATTTTTTACTACCTTCTTGATTATTTTGTGCCATTGCCACACCTTTTGTATAATTAAATAACTGTACTGGGAGCCACTATTTATTCTTTAAAAATTTTGCCAACCACCTTAGAAAATAAAAGTATATTAATTTAAATATACTTTGTATTTACAAAGTTAACCCAATAACCTTAGGGATCTGTTCGAAATTGTTTTATTACTATGTTGGGTGGCCTGCCGAATTTCTCTTGAGTGCTAGGCTTGCCCCTTAGCTGAGTTCACTAGTAATTCATATTCACTTACACAATGTTTACAGGCAGGTTACTAATCTGTTTGCGAGATATCATTTCCTTAATTTTATTGACAACTGTCATGCAATTGAGGATTCATTCATCCAATGCATGGTCTGCTTTAAGCAACCCACAGTTTAAAGAACATGATTTATAATAATATTATTATAACACCTATAAAATCTATTCTCACATCATTTTATTTTTATACATTATACATCAAGCTTGTCAATCGTTTATACTTTGTAGAAACTTTTATACTTCGGATCGGAAGAAAATATATACAATTGGGTTTTCTATGGTTTTGAACAAATGTCAAATTTTTAATTTGATAAGGTTGACTCCTGCATTAAGTTGTACGAATCGATTCAATTGTAGGTATCTATGATAAAGAGTTCCGTAATCTATTGTACCAACTGTTAAATTCAGTTTCAAGGTTCTAACTATTCCCCTCCTATTAATTTTTTCAATCTATCTTGCAATAATGCTATTCGAAACTTAATTAGTACTTACAAATTTTTAAATCCATAGTCCATAAGTAAATATAGATAGATAGATATTTATTTATTGCGTTTCCAACGGGTCATTTATTCATAAATAAAGTACTGTTTGAAAAGGTCTGAAATTTATTTGCTTAATATCTAATTTTTGAAGATTAGATTAGAAAGAGCTTAGATGAGCTTCTGTAAAGAGTAGAAATATTTTTTTGCCTCCTTATCACTTCGTGAAAATCAAAGTTGAAGTGTTATTTATTCATTGTGTTCTGAATATTGCAGAGTGGATTTCTTGGATATGCGTTCCCAGAAGCCGATAAAATATCCACGCACTGAAAAATGTGTTATAGATAGTTTGTACGTTTTAAATACGCTTAACGGACCTAATGAGGCACTCTGCGAAATGGAAAACTATTCATGTAATACTGTAATGCATTAATTAGTAGTAGCTGTAGTAACACAAGTTGACCTCTCCTGCATGACCCCCTCATAAGTTGATCTCTTTAATCAGTTGATGGCCGGCATTCGTGTGATAAAATATTGTTCTATTTATTACCAGCAATATTTCACGTTGACACAAAATCTCGAAAACCAGTGACCATTTTGTTTGTAATGCAAAGTGAGAAGTACAGATGGAAACTCAAATTCACCCAAATCAATTGCAAGTTGCAGAAACCGTGGAAAAGTAACTGAATTCCTTATATTGACATTTGGGAAGGATGGAATGAAATATAGCAGAATCTTGTGAAATTGAAAACTCTGGAGACGATCGATGCTCGACTGTTTTAAGCTTTGTATGTAGAAACCTCGAAGGGGATCGTCAAGGAAGCATCAGAAACAGTCGAGAATTGATTAGAGAGTTTTCCATTTCGCAGTGCAGAGATTGACAATTGAATTCCAACTAGATGAAGTTGACTGTGGACGGCAGTTAATGTACGAGCCAAATGACAATGATCCTGCAGGGGAACTGAATGTGGAGGTCTCGTACGACCCGCTTCTACCTGAGTCGCCTCTAATTGTAAACGGGAAAAATGCAGAAGGCAGGGAGTTTCCGTGGCAAGTCAGTTTACAAATCACGCCCAATCACCGCTGCGGAGGAACAATTCTCAACGAGGATTTTGTCGTGACTGCCGCCCACTGTGTCATGGGGTAGGTCGCTCCCATCTACGTAGCGTCCTAACATCGTAACCTAACAAGTAACGAATCTAACATTGTCGCTCTATTGCAGGAAGGCATACGAATCTTTGGAGAAAATAAAAGTTGTCGTGGGAGACTTGATTCTGAACACGACCGAAGACGGGCAGCATGAAGAGCACAGCGTCGAGAGCGTCATTGTCAACTTTCACTACAAGACATTCCAATCCTACATAAATGATATTGCTGTCATCAAAGTGAAAACGAAAATTAAGTACTCGCCTTCAGTCCAGCCAATATGTTTACCACCCAAAGGTTAGCACTAAATTTATGGACCCACCAACTTGCGAATGGGAGATCCATTGTATACTACAATTAAACAAGTGTATAAAATGGAAGTTCTTGAGTGGACTAGAACATCATTAATCTACACGGTACTATCTACATAGATTAGCATAGCTAATCTACGAAATCTTCCGCGGTTTGTGGCAGTCTCTTCCCTGTAATCACTCATCTCATAACCTTAAAGGAAAAAATCTCAAGTCCGATAATTTCAATAGACAGAATAGAAGCCCTGCAGTTGACAGAAACCTTTAGACCATTTGAGTAGATAAGCTCGGCCATAATTATTATTACTTATACTACCATAAGTTAATCTTGAGATATTTCTAATTAGTATAATTTGTTGGTAGCTTAGACTTGTCCATCACAGCCATCAATTTTTGGATCTAGGATTTGAACGAATATCAATTTTTTATTTTCACATGTTTGACTCCGAGTAATTATCAACACGAAGGCATCAAATTGTTTTCATCAAATAAATAGATTGCTAAGATATAATAAAGAATCATAGATAGACAGAGTGAGGCTAGCGCTGGTATAAAGTGTAATGAATTTATTTTTTTATATGCTTGACTCCGTGTAAATTATTAATACGAATGTATTAAATTGTTCGAATTAACTATTTAGATATCTAAGATAAGTATAAAGTGTAAATAATTTCAAATTGAAAGATGCCTCTTTGCTCGGTTATTATGAACAGTTGCACTGATTATATCCTTTTATTAGAAGGATTCGTGACGGAGAATCGCGAGGCGGTAATTGCTGGGTGGGGTCGGCGTAATGGCACTTCCCCTAATTCTCCAGAGGCAAAAGCGTATCGCCTACAAAAGCTGACAGTCAGAGTCCTTCCGGACGACGAATGCCGAGAAGCTGTCAGACAAGAATTATCTATTTTATTAAAGAAGAATATTACAGCCAATGACACTCAAAAATACGCTCAATTGGGGTTTCAAAAATCCCAACTTTGTGCTATGGCAAAGCTTAACTCGACAGTTTGTTTCGTGAGTTATCAAATAAAGACTACCAAAATAAGATTTCTTTGTTTGCCACTTTAAATAAATAATATTTCTAATTTCTGATCACGCAAATACAAATCTTTGTTGTAAAATTGGGTAAATAAATTAGGTTGATCATTAACGTTTCTGTATTTGACTTTCAGGGAGACAGTGGAGGAGGACTAGTAAGTCGAATTCATTCCTTAAGATATCAGAAATAGGTACGAAAGAGTACAATGTATGTTTATATTCCAGGTAATGCAAGATGAGGAAGATGGGCGCTATTTCCAGGTGGGAGTTGTCAGCTACGGCTTAGGTCAGTGCGTCGTTGAAAGAATCACTCCAGTGGCCTACACAAGAATCACCGAATATTTAGATTTCATTTCCATGGCCACTGCGGACTAACGTCTTCTCAGGCTACAGCAAATGGATCATCTTTGTCGAGACTATTTTGTTTAAGAAGCATTATTTCCCAAGGTTCTCACTGATTGTGCTTTATAAATTATTTTTTGCTACGTAACATCTCTGTATTTCAATCATCTTTATCCTCGTTAATAAGCAAATTCAAAATTTAGAATGTCCTAAATATCTTATGCACTGGAAAAGTCCTTGCATTGTATATTGTATAATGAACAGAACGATTGTT
The DNA here is from genome assembly GCA_020055645.1 of Tomocerus qinae. NCBI lineage: Eukaryota > Metazoa > Arthropoda > Collembola > Entomobryomorpha > Tomoceridae > Tomocerus > Tomocerus qinae. The sequence continues at coordinate 1,874,613 of CM034548.1, read as the reverse complement.
TTGCCCATTAAAAGGTTAAACAGATAAAAGAGAAATTTTTTTCTGATTTTGCGATCAATTTAATCAAAGTCGGTTTAAACTGAATATTTACATTAATAGTTGTTAATATAAATAAAAATGACATAAGATAGAGCTTTCTTATTTTTAACTGTTATTTCTGAAATGCCATGATGATTGTGGAATTATACGATTGAAATTTCTAATTCCATCACGGTATGGTAAGAACGATATAAATTGAATGCATTTAAAATCTCATGCAATAAATAATGAGTCGAGCAAGTGCTATCTCTTGAATAGACTGAAACTGTAATCTCAGATCAAAATGGTTAGACGATTCATAACAAAATCTTAACAATGAAATTATTCTATGGCTTTGAACGAATGTCAATTTTTTAATATTTTATGCTTGTGCTTGGCTCCGTGTAATATTAAGGCATAAAATTGTATCAAGAAACTCAATAGATATCTAAAATAGGCGTAACGTGTTTTTGATACTGATGCTGTCACATTAAGCTATACGCAATTTTTTAAGACATTGTGATGACCAAGTAAATATTTATTTTTGAACGACATGCACTCACCTTTAGAATATGAACTAACCCAGCATTCCTACATACACTGTCATTTAAGCATAGTAGCACCTTTGTTGGTAATCAGTTAAACTCTTAATATACTCACTTTACATGAACCAGTAGAAGTAAATAAATTCATTCTGCACAAATTTTAAAAGTTAATTCCTTTGCTTTTCCAAGAATTTTTTATAAAGAAAACAAGTAAATTGTAATTTTTGCAAAATTAATTTCAATCAGCATTCCATTTCAAACTTTACGGCTTACAAGGCCTATTATCGGATAAAAATACCGGAAAATGTTTGCGCATATTTGGTTTTGTCATGAAGTGCATTGTCAGAAGAGAACAGTAAAAAATGATTTTTTCCAACTGCTGTTTCAAACCGTTGGGCTGGCTGGCTGGTTTCGTTTAACACTTTCTATCTCGCCATAGTGTTACATAATGCTGTGTATGGTAGCCAAGCCATCATTTTGGGTTCATTGAAAGTAGCATAGTGTAATTTACGGTGCCCACTACACTTTGGGTTTGGTGGTCCTCGATTAGGTATTGCACTATTGTTAGTTTGTGCTAGACTATATAAGCCAGCCAAGTTTTGTAGACCATTGTAGTATTGCCAAATTGCATAGACATAGTTATAAGGCTGTGTATAGTATTTGGCTGTACTATCCTACATTCCATTTCCACGCCACTTATTTATGCATATAGTGCATGTGTACAACTATTTGTCTTCTATTCAAAGAACTGTGATGTTGGTTAAGCATTCAATGTCATTCAGTACCATTTGATCATGTTATTATGGGTGCCTATATATAGTGCACAAGTGTGCCCCACTCGGATATGAGATATACATAGATATAAACTATTTCTGCACTAAGACTCTGCCTGACCGAATAAATTATTGGTTTGAACCCATAAAGGCGTGTAATGTGCAGAATCTTAATGACCAATTGCTTTTATTCTGCGTCTGTTTTCACAGAAAATTGATCAATTTCCTATCCAACAAGCTAATTAGGAACACGGAACGAATCACAATGGAAAACATTGTTATCTAGTTCATTGTGTTAGCCCATTGTATGCCTACATTTTACATTTTGTAGGTGTACGTACATTACAGTTAGGCATATTCGAGGATAACGTACTAGTGTCCCTTGGCAAGCCATTTTTTAACAAACTTAGGTACTCAAGTACAATTAGGATAGGAGTTGCTTGAGACTGCTGATTTGTAGGCCCTTGTATCAAATGGAGCCAAGCAAGTCTTATAAAATATTCATGCCAATGGAATGCTCTTTTCCAAATGCTTCTTTTATTGCAGGCAGCAATGTTGCTATCCCAATAATTTCAATAAATAACGTGACAACTCAATGTGGTTTATAGTCACCTACACGCTCCATTATTTATTTTGGTGTACTTACTACCTGCCTAAACTCTAATAGCTGTAGTTATAGTTATACTATTTACTATTTTCTGACAGTCACGTCTAACAGCTTTTACTTTTAAAGCTAAGAGCTTATGTTATGACTGATGGGAATCCTGGTCAGATTATATATGAATACCTTTACCACTTTCTGATATTTTTGGTACAACTTGACAATAAAGCGTTGTTTTGATCTGATTTGACTTGTGTACTAAGTATCCCCTTGAGGTTAACAGGGTGAAAAACGGGAAGAACCAATTTTGGCATATACATAGCTTTCAGATAGGTGGAAAATCCACCACAGTAGTTTGAGATAAATGAAACGTTGCAAAGCATCTGTATGGTATTCACAAATGAGTGAAAAATAGGTGAAACCCAAAGAGACAGAAAAGGGTTAAAATATTGAGTGCCATACACAGCAAAATGAGAGTCGAAATTACATGACATTAAATAATTTACAAAAAATTGCAACTTACATCCAAATTGGTTTATAAAATCGGAAGGCTCGAGAAACTTGTGCGAAGGAACTCTTCAATTCAACGATGCTATATAGATGTTTCACATCGACATCATGTTACTGAAGATACAGAACATCGGATAGTTCAGTACCATAACCAAATAACTGCCCGAATCTCCTCCATTGAATACAGGGAATCCAGTCGGAATCAAACGATGGCAACAACCACCTAATCATGTGCTGCTGGTTGGGTGGAAAATCTGCAACAAATAATGTACGAGTGATTGGTTGAGTATGTAAATTGCATTTCCATATATTATGCAGTGCATTCACTGTGTCCGCCTGAATACTAGGTGCCCGTGCCAGCGGATTGTATGTCGTAAGTTATATAAGTTGTAAAGTATTTCTATGGATCCTAGACTATGAAAGTACAAAATGCAGAGTACAAATTATTAAGCCAAATGTTGCATATTACCTTGTAGTAGGTACAATGTAGTAGAAAAAGGCTTTTGCTTTGCAGTACACACTCCATTCAGTGTGTGAATAGGCAAGGATGGCCAAACACCGGAAAGTATTTAGGAAGACCTAAATATTTTGTTTGCAGATAGATATAAATTTGTCGTTGTGACACATTGTCATTGCCATTGCTCATCCGTCCTCATGAATAAGTGATTGTGGGAAGAGTGCATGGAATTGGATAATTGCAAGCACACACATCATAGTTAGCTAATAGTATAGTTAGTGGACCGTCACGTCAGGTAAAGGAGTATTGGCTACGTACTATATGTATACGGTGCAAAGTACAATAGTTAGTAGGTAACCAGTTGAAGTTACTCGGCTACTAATTGTGAAGAGCATTGTCAGTGGATGGAGGAGCATTCATGCCGCAGCAGTGGAGGCAAGGAAGGGCAGAGCTGAAGGAATATGCACTCTAATATAGGGCAGAAGGACAACTAATGAAGGCACAAAGTTGTCGTGCAACCTGCAAAAATACATAGGTACATCATTTTCGTACTAATCCCAGAAACCAATATGCTTAGTAGATGACTTGCGCTTCACGACTTCTCAGACCGGGCCACAGCATAGACCCAACTCGTTTCTGCCACATTCCTGCTGTCTACCTCTCAACCCACTTGTGCAAGGTGCTTTCATTATGATGATGAAAGTAAACACTATCCACATACTCAAACTCTCAAACTGATTTCTTCTGTCATAAAATAAATGCACGAAAAAAGAACTACAGCCTTACGATATAGGTTAAAATGATGTTTTGACAGATTTGGTCACATTATATATTGCCAATCATACCCATTTGTTATTGTATTAATATACTACCACAATATTTTCAACACAACACTGCCATACACTACGAATAAATATACAGTCTCAACAAATAATCTAACCGGGAGCATATTTCCAAGCATACTTTAAAATAGTTTAAATTCAAAAAATAAATGCACCTCATTTTGCCCATTAAAATTTTAATCTAACTAAAATCCAAAAGCCCAAATGGTAAATTTTGTTTAAGTACAGTGTTTGTAATGTGACTATACCACTCAGACCAATTTTTAAATTATAATTGTGCATAATCCACATGATAAAAAACAATCGAATGCTTATAATTAGTTGGTCGCAGTTATTTATGACCCTCTTTAGACAATTAATCGTCAAGCCTACTCTTTTACAAGGGGTAAGTAAAAGGTCAAGTTGCTATACGAGAAATTTGACAATTTTTTCTAACCCGGGAGGAAATCTAATGATACCTAATTCTGGATGTTATTTGTATCAAATGTAGTATATCTGTGGTAGGCTGACTAATGGGGTCAGCTCACTGATTAACACTACTGCGGTGAGACTAGTCTCACCGAGTCCTGCACTAGGATAATTGCAGTGAATACTAAATATTTAAGCGTTTATTGATCATATTAAAGCAGTTTATTAAATTACACATAATTAGTCTACCTAGGTTTAAATGTTGCCAGATCTGACATTCTATTCGAAAGATATGGCATAAATCGTTTAACCTTATGATTTTTATGCAATATCTTTTGACAGGGATGCTAGATCCTAAAATATATTTATTCTAGACTAATACTGCTCAGTTTAATATACTTTGATGATTGCGTTTTAAACTCTAACCTATTCAATGGCTATGAGTCTGTCACTCGTAGTGACAATGTTCCCAAAATCGATGACCTTAGTCGCAAAGGGAGCTGTGCAGTTGGGTCTGCGAAGTTGAGAATCCAATGTTTACATAATATACAGCCCTTAGTAAATGGCAGTTTATTTATTACAAGCGGAGCAGAGAACAGAATCAAGTCTTTAGCGTCAGCTTGGATTATCTCTAGCAGTGATAAGGGAAGTGAAGCCAACCTGTATTTGTATCAACGTACGTATGTCAATTGCCAAGCCATGCCCAGCCAACAAATACTAGAAATTGAGCGAGAGCTGAGAGACTTCCTTCAGAGCCAGTCACTTGCAAAATCCACTGCTAAGTAGCCGCACATTCTGACCCAATCAACTAAATACGTAGAGAGATAAATGCAAGCCCGACAACCTTTGGCTGGTTCTTTTACTCACCGTCGTTGTTGTTGTGTTGGTAAACACTCGATAATAATATCATCCCCAGAAGATGGTTAACTACTAATAAATACATACGTCTACTACAGCTGCCACTATATAGTTACCACTACACTTACTTACTTACTACTAATACTAAAGGGTGTCCGTCTGTCTCATTTTGCAGATCATTTGCTACATCTCGGCATTTATCTATCTAACCAACGTTATTTTCTTATTCGCTATCAAGCAAAGTCTGTCCTTATCATTGAACTTATCACACCTTGTTGACTGAGGGGGGTCGGGTATACAGTAGTATAGGTGTAGGATCGAGATTGGGATCAATCACTTCGCCTTCCTTTATTCTGCATATTTTATGTATAAACAAAGCAGTTCATTATTTCGCACACTTGCACACACAGATAATGCTGCCTGAGTTGAGCTGATTCGTATTCTTGTCATAGCCTAAACAAAGACTGACTTGTTGGCAGTGTGCATTTTATTATTATTTGCTGGTGTACCTAAATACTAGAAACATACTAAAAAGCAAGTCAGACTTAACTTGTCCGTCAGTACCATGCTCTAGCCACAAGGGAGTTGCTGCTGCAAACTGACACTGACCAGTTCGTTAGAATACTAATTATTCATGTAAAACTCGTAAAAGAGTTTTGTTAAAATATATAAATCAGTTATAGGTATCTGCATACGTGTTGGTACTAAGTCAAGTCGCATTCACAAACGTTGAAGAATGTTTTCATTCTTGTCAAGTTAACTCGCGTTGTGCAGGACGTCGCATTCCAGCCTATGACTCTGCCTGTCATCCAAATTATTTGTCTCACGTCGGTATTAACTGTTGTATCCCAACTGGGAATAACATCCTCAGGAATTTCAATGGCTTTATTTGTCATGTGAACTCGTAACAAATAAACTAATTCAGACCAGAACAGCAAACAACCTGCTGAGTGCGCACTTTGAGTTGCATTCATGAAAAAATCAACCATTCTTAGGAAAGTGTTTGTGACAAGTAAACAGCTACAAGTCTAATTAATCTCAAGAAAAACAAGTGACTTCATGCCATTCAATTTGGCTCTTTTCAACAAAGCACACAGTTCAGATTGTATCTACAAATACCTCAAACGCAATGCTATTTGTTGGTGACACTCAGTTTATCTTTGATTTATAGCCACATTAAAGTTAGTGGAAAATTGCTGTCAACACATCTGCATCTTCACTGTGTTGTGTACTACTGCAAATTAAACTTCGTGCTATCTGCTACTTTGCAAAAACAAAGTTAGCACTTGTTTTTTTGCATAAAAATAATTATCTGAATTGAACTATTTGCCGATACCTTATAAATAGTCGGTGTTGTTGGGACTCTGAAGATGTTAACAGGATTTAGTAATATTATTACTTGTCCGGATGCTAAGAATCTCTTCGAGACAAAAATGAAGGGGAAGTCATTTTGGGGCATTGCGTTGTAAGGCCATTTTTCCAAATATTATATTTGTATTTGATCTGTAATCTCTGGATTTCAAGATTTGAAATTCCTCCCAATTTCTAATTTCAGATTGGTTCCTTTGGTGGCATTTTCTGTTTCGTCTCAGCCGGCTGTGGAATCGGAATCCCTAGTTTTCCCAATTGTGTACCCAGGCCCTGGTTACCCCAACCCTGCCCTGGTGGCAGGTGGCAGAGGAAGGGCAGACGGGTACCTCCGTGGTCGGGACAGAGACTCTCGTGGTGATACTCATTTCAACGACAATCAATTTCAATACCAACATCCGTCCTGTGCTACAGTTTGTCTCCAGCCAGCATCATGTGTCAGTTTGGGTGGAATGCCCAAAGGCATTTGTCCTGGGAATGGAGTTTGCTGTAGTTGTAAGAAACCCATTTTTAAATTACTTCAACGCCACTCGTGGACCTACTAATGATATCCATAAATTATCTATAGCAGTTCCATATATTATACGAGTGGAAAGTAAATCGTAAATACTGCCAATTTTAGTTTAACGGTCTCAACTGTGTGATGTAAATATTAATACCAATCTCTTTGAAATGTTTTGAAGCATTGCGTAGCACAAGTGAGACTACAAAGATTTTGTTTTGTAGTAGATTCAATCTGAGCCTTGCAGTTAGTTAAGTCGGTACATTTAGTACCTTATTTTAACTACCTATAATCGTTTTTTCCGTTACTAATAATAATAACTGTAAGTACTTTGTACCTCTATTGTATTTCCCTGGTTTGCGTTACTTGCAATCCTTTCAAACTTTGTTACACTTTTACATTCATTTCCAGAGCCATATTTCGGATGCCGTAAACTAAAATGTGGTCATGATGGCTGTTTTATTATAATAATCTGTTTCATTGTTCCTTCATGTGGCCCCACATCTCGGAATCTGTTTTGAATGCAATGAGTGAACGAGATCATAATTTCATTTAAATGGTTTTTGTATTGTTACCAATGAGCCTAGAAATGGGCAATTTTTGTACAGATTTGCATGATAATAGAATTGCCAAGCAGAACGGGCATTTAAATAGTTGTGTGCAAAAACTTGGGAAGCTTCAACTGAAATTACACACTTTGCATGCAAGAAAGTTTTTTAGTTCAGAAATTGCAATCCTTCGTCGTTTGCTTCTGCTTTTGTGAAAGTTAATATTTAAGCATTGATGTACATGCGCCAAATCCTCGAACAGAGTTAAATAGCTATTAGTAGACAGTTAATTTTTATCAGTTATACAGAAGCTCAGTCATCATTTTAGACTTATAATGGTATGAAACAGAGTAAGGGAATTCTCACACCGTCTTATTTACATCAACTATAATATGTTTAAAACAATTTCTCTAGTAGCTTAACTTAAATACTGCACGGTCGGATTTATTTGCATTGCTGTCCATATGCATGGAAGATATTTCCAAGATATTTCCATATAGGTATAAGACACTTAGATATTTCCATTCTTCGTTGGGTAGCGATATTAATAAGTGCGTGAAAAACGTATTCCTAACTATTATGCTTTGTTTTGTATGGGAACAACTTTCAAAAATTATAATTTGAAATCAAATTGGGTTGTAATTTCTTTAATGGTTTGTGAAGACAAATAATTTGCATTTCCAGATGGCTAATAGGAAAAAATCATAGTACGCTTGGGCCGTTTTAAATATCATGAGTTCTAATGTATTCATTTGTAATCTTAAGTATTTCTGAAACTAAGTTAATTTTCTGCTTAATTTTGGCCACCAAAACGCTTAGTCACTTCGTGACTGGACAAAACAAATTGTAGAATTAGGTCAGTTTTTATGCATAACATTGAGTTTCAAATTAAGATGTACTAGGCATTTATGCAGCAGGCCAAGATGCAGTACTGATAAAAGACATACAAGTACAAATGATCACCTCCTCGTGTCATTAAGGCAGTTGGTAATTAATAATAACCTTTTGTTGCAAGTGTAAACAACGGGTGAATGTTGCATGAATGGCTAATAAGGAAGGTGTCCGTGCAAACGCCAATCTAAATATTTACATGGGCTATTCCTGTTATTATGCAGTTGAAAAGACGTGCAACGAAGTGACGAAGCAACTCGTATCTCATTACCAATCACCAAATTACCCTGGCCCCACAGTTGGAACTTTAATCTGTCAATATGAGGTGGTCGTCCAGCCTGGCGTTTGCGGCATAAGGTAAAATATTCATGCCCACTTTAACTATTTATTGGATTTTCTCTCGTTTATCTGCTCAGGTATCTCGCCATTGTGCACCTGTAGTGCACAAAATAATCTAATTTTGATTGACGTCATTTGTCAGATTGGACTTTAAGGAGTTCAACACCACCAAACCTTTAGATCGAGGTCTATGCAATATTGATCAATTTCTTATCATGAACTCTTTGGAAGGAGCAGCCTTTCCCAGGTGCGGAGAACTAACGGGCTACAGCAGTAAGTGGCATTCTGCTTTCAATAACTCATGCTTTATGTGTCATAATATGTCTTCATAATTCATGGAATTCTCACACAACCAGTTATTATTAGCAAGATAATTCAATGGAACATTTCTAGACTTTTTATTCCCTTTGCACTACAAGTACAAATTATTTTCCTTAACTACACATAAAATCATTGTTTTTAAAAATTTCGGTTGATGAACTATTGCATACCTACTTAAGCTTAGTAAATTAATGAAATGGATAAATTGGATTTCAATAAATACTATAGTTTGTAAAAACCTTAACGATTGTATGCATGGCATTTTTATAAAGCGATTGTTCCTGTGGACTCAAGACATCGTATTCCACTTACTCTACTTTCAATTGTCCAAAGTTCAAGAGAGCAATACAAATGGAACATAAAAGTAACACAAATGAAATGCGACGATACAAGAAGGATTAAAGGTAACCTAGCTCAAAATTGATGGACTATTTTAAAATTGATTAATTATCACCATGAACTGCGAATTGCAAGAATCGATATCTGCTGGATGGGTATTTATACAATTCCTTGCTGTCTTTCAGACTATTCAAATTGTGGTAAGCAATTTTCGGATGGAGATGCAGTCTCTGAGCCTGAAGCTCCAGAGATAGACAACACGATTCCAGAAGTAGAGCCAGAGACCGGACAGTTGCAACTATCTTCCTCAGTGGACAATGCTTTCTACGTCGGTAATAAAATTTTCCCCACTTATAACCCATTCTTCTGTAACAAAAATTTTAATTAGCAGAGAATGGGTCTTTGTTTTGTTTGTTGTGAAATGGGTGTGCAATAAATGTTTATTATTGGCGTCCTGGTTAATTAGAATAATACATATTTCTTATTAATAACAAATGACATTGACTTTAATTAGCTGTACAATTTTATTTATTTGGCGTACACTTTTCAAAATGCAGTTAATCGGCAAAATAACATAATACTAGTTGACCATGTAAGTGTCGTTGATGTTAATGACAGATTGTTGAACTTGTGGAGTGGGCGATCTAATATTTATTCTCTCAATATCGTTTATGCAAAGGACCTTCAAAATTGTTAACTAAATTAATAACTATAAACGAACTTTATTTTACATGCAAGCTCTTTGACAATGAAAACAATACATTACAATTTTCTATAAAAAAGATCTGAAATCTACCAGTCAGAGTAATAAGCTAAAACAATCCTATTTCGATCATTATTACTCTGTAAACTAATTGTGTAATGTAATCTGTACTGTGACTATTGCATAATGTATTTGGGGGAACCTTAAGTTAGTTAACTAAATTCATTCATATATTTATTCTCTCTATTTTAAGAATACTTGAAACAAGCCCATCAAGCTGTGACGGGCCCACAGGACCCAAATAAAACTCTGTGCATGAACAGTGCATCGGATTTGTTGTCTGAGAAGTTGAAGAATCAAAGGTCATTGAAGTCCAGAGACAATGCGGAGCCAGTTGCCAGGATCATCCGCGGATCGGACGCCCAATTACATGAATTCCCGTGGCAAATAAGCATCCAGGATAAAAAGGCTCATGTGTGTGGTGGGGCCATTGTCAACGAGTATTCAATCTTGACCGCCGCTCACTGTTTTCTCAGGTACCTATGTAATTATTCTAGCTTCGTTATTTGTTTACTGAGCTATCCTATAATTATTTTTATCAATCTAACCATGTTACCAATATCCGCAGTTAATATAACTTTATTGCTTGTTCAGTGTCCACCCTGTTCCAGTTTCCAACATTCGAATTGTGGCTGGGGATTTAAACATTAACACGACCACTGAAGCCAATCATGTGTATGGAGAGGTCCATTCCATTCTGTTTCATTCCCACTTCGACCCTTATTATTTGAAAAATGATATTGCTCTAATAAGACTTCGGAAACCATTGACATTCCGTCCCGGCGTTCAGCCAGTTTGTCTCCCCGAACAAGGTTCTCATTCATTATCATTTCTTTATCCATCCAACTGTTCACTTTGTTCATTGAAATACAATTGTAGGTAACTCTTATGCTGGACAAAAGGCAACTATCTCTGGCTGGGGAGCAATTAATTTTCCTATGGGAAAATTGGCAACACACCTGCAGCAAGTTCCTAATGATATTATTGAAAACGCGGAATGCAAAAAAATCCTTAAAATCGACTACATTTATTCAACAATGATGTGTGCAGTGTCCCCAAAATGTGCTGGCACGTGTTTTGTACGTTCACTTTTTGTTTTTATGAATATTTAAACCTTTGCTCATTAGCACCTTCAAAAATTATGGATTTCAAAAGTTGCTTTTAAACTAATAACAAAGGTCTAAACCGGTCCTTGAGAACACTAACAACGTCCCTACCCGGTATAGCTTCCTCTCCTTAAACGCGTGTCGCTCTTCATCCTGACTGTCTATTATAATAATTATTTTAGAAAATGACTAAATCAGTGTTTTGATTTGGTAATAACTGATCAGTCGTAATTTTATTCACAATTATTGAAAGCTACACAAGAGAACTTTTAAAAAAGATTAGATTGACTGGAGTCGTACTGAATTATTTTTCTTACACTAGTAGTAATAATCAATCCCCTCCACGAAGCAGAAAAAATAATTAATTAAACACAACAAAGAGGTTGCATCATACACAAACACAAATAAATGCCACGCACACATAAATTATTACATAATATTACTCGGTTAGCTACACCGGTTAAATTAAAAACGTGATCTGGAATTCTGGAATCTAATCTTCCGTAATTCTTAGGAACAGAATTCAATTTTTATGTTTTTCACAGGGAGACTCTGGAGGACCGTTGGTGAGGGAGAAAGACGGAAAAAACCGACTGGTAGGAATAGTGAGCTTTGGGATTGGAGGCTGCGCACTTCTGCCCTATTGGCCGGATGTTTACACAAGAGTTTCGGAGTATTTAGACTGGCTTTCTTATGCTACGACATGGATATAAAATTTATGATAAATACAATGCTATTAAAATATTTATTAACACTGCTAATATAATTATACCCTCCCTTGTTTTATCCGTAATATATCTGTTTGACGTCTAGTCAGTTAGCGTTCAGAGAATAATATCTACTGCTGTCAATCTCTGTCACACATTTATTTCGTCACTTCCATCTTATTTATCGCATTTCGAATCTTTTGTCTTGTACTATTATATTTGTTATTTAGTGGAAAGGAGGGAAAAGAGGCTGAAAGGGAGAATACTGGAGAGCATCACCTGAATGAGCCAATTTTAAGTGAGCCGCCCATGTAACCATTTTGGGGATTATATTAATAGGCTAACAGTATACTGCTTTTTAACTCGAAAAGCGGCAATTCCAATGCTTGTTCTAAGGTAGCCAAAAATTCCAGTTACGGTGACAAGGGAAAGTTCCCGTGACAGCGCTGGTCGCCAAAAAGGAATTTTCGAAAGTAAAAATCTAAATTTTCATCAACGTCATCAGTGGGAGTAGTAATACTATGCTGTAAAATTTAATGTCATATTACACTTATAAAGTACAATCTAAAACACGGTTGATGTCGATATAGCAGAGCCATCTTGAGTTGGTAGTTATGTATATTGCGAAATGTCTCCTTTTCGCCATCATTTTCGTTCAATTCATCAGTTCAACTTACTATTTATCTCTATATTATAATACTAGTAAACCCAGCAAAGGAACGAACCTAGCACTCAAGAGAAATTCAATAGGCAACCCATCCCAGTAATAAAAACAATCCCAAAAAAATCATTGTTATTTGCCTTAGTTGTCCACTACGGTTATGGCATAGGACACTGTCCTGAATTTTAAAATAGCGCTACAAATTTTCAAAACGCTGAAATCCATTGAGTCTGTCGAAGGGTATGTAAAAATGTTATTTCAAACCATTTTGAGTCAGTCAAATGTTTTGGGAGCTCGTAACCCCCGTCTGGGGCTATCTCTGCTACCTCTGATAGTAATTGATTCATATTGAAAGTAAAGGTCCCCCATATTTACTAAAATATACTTGCCAAGTTTTATTTAAAAAGTCCCATTACTTTCTGAGATATTTAATATTAAAGTAAATTTTTTTGTACACATTTTCAAGAAAAACTGCTTCTGAGCAGCATTAGTCCTGTTGCTTAAATTCAATTTCGCAATTTTTCACTTTCACAAGTTTCGCAAAACAATCCAGGTCGACAATTTTTAAATTAAGAAAGATACTTACCTACAGATGAACAAACAATCAATACCCGAAAAGCAATACAAAACATGCATATCTACTACAAACACAAAGCACAATCAAAATCAAAGATGTTGATAGTTTTGAAATAATCACACACCAGATCTTAACACAGAAGTTGCATTTTGATATCTGATGTTAGAAAAGCATAGCATACGGACTTGCGCATTGCTCATTTTAGGGACATTACCCAAATGCAAACTTCTTCCTTAAGTTTTTATTAGATAGACTAGACTTGATAAAGCAATACTTTTTTTGTATCGAAATTGCGTTGTCGAAATTGGCAAATTATTCTGGTCACCCACTAGGGTCACATTTTTAGACTTGGGGAATATACGTTTACATTAGTTTGATTGAACCACCATTATGCATACAGCTATTAATTAGCAAGGGACCGTTTTGAGGACAAAAAGTGGTGGAGATTACATCGATTTTTATCCAATTCACCAATCAGAGGGTGTATATAAACCCCTTAATCATGTCACTGAACCTTTCCGATTCCGAATAATCCATTCCACAACTTTCTACGATGACACACTTATAAGTTATGTCCAATTTTAGAATTCCAACCACCCTCCTGGCGTAAGGGATGTGACCGATGTTATCCATTAAACCGTGAATTGGTCACCGCGCATGTCTGACTTTTGTCGTTCATCTAATAGTATAGATGTAGTGATAACGATACACACAATCAGGCATTGAAAACATTCAAATTTCCATAGCAACAAACTCCGCCCATCTTGGGAGCGGAGCTTAGATGTAGCAAAATTCGAGTTTCTTTCATAGCAACGAGGTTTCTAAAACATTTTGACGCCTGTGATACATACATGAATACGTTTAATGTGCATGAGTCAGTTTACGTTTATCCTATAGTTTGATTGACTGATTGATAAACAAATCGTAAATGAAAATGTATACCACTTTTGCGAGAAAAGTTTTGGGTTTTAGAGCAAAAAATTCTTTCTTTTCTTCGATTTCGGGGGCGGGGCCCCCTGCCATTCCCTCTCCCAGCGGCTTTGATGTCCAATTCCACTAAAATATTATTTTAAACAATGAACTATACACACTCTGGGGAAGCATTTAGAATTAGCACTACTACACAAAGAAGAAGGGCCCATGCGCATTGAATAACCTCTATATTATAATCGTAGACTTGAAAAATTTACGTGACTATATTTCTATCTATGTATGTACGGGTGGTAGGGTATTCCTAAAAGCAAATGCGCATGTTCATATTTTAACATAAAAATAAACTACACTCTAATTAGCATTATTTGAAAATCAACCAAAATGTTGAACGCTTGAAGTAAATATTTCGAAATTCAATATCAAATACGCATGACTGTCGCCTACCTTTGGAAATTGAGTCATGTATGCTGGGAGTAAGAACAAAAAAAGGAACAATCTATCTAATAAAAATTTAAGGAAGAAGTTTGCATTTGGGTGATGTCCCTAAAATGAGTCCGTACAATATATGTTATGCTTTTCTAACATCAGGTTTAAAAATGCACCTTCTGTGTTAAGATCTGTTGTGTGACTATTTCAAAACTAACAACATCTTTGATTGATTGGGCTGGATGGGATGGTTTTGCTTATTTGGATGTTGGTGATGGTCTGGATGGGATGGATTTGGTTGTCACATCCTTTGGAGTGGATGGGATGTGCTTTAGGCACACTGCGACGATACTTTCCAAGAAGCTTATTTTTAGAACTAAAGGGTTCGAAATAACCGACCGCAAGAAATGTTATTTTTCTAATTTGCGTTCACACAAATATAAATAAATGCTTGAATTAAGCAACTTCTACGTACTTATTATGAAAGTACCCTTTAAGTTTCTAAAAGCTTTGATATCGAGTATGTTCGGTTGGCTGGATGACAACCAACAATACAGTCCCCATCTGGATGTTATGATGGGTCGGATGATGAGCTGGATGGGATATTGATATTTTCTTGGATGTTTGGTGATGGGATGGATGGGATAGGGACGAAATAGCCTTGATGCACTAACTTTTCGAATTTTGGAGTATTCCAAAATTCGAATTGTAGTACTTAAAATATAATGAGTGTGCAATTCAATCGGGGACGTTGTAAATCTTCGTACAACGGAAAATGCACTTGACAATTCGTAATGTGTGTCTTCCTTCCCGCTCTGAAAAAATTCGACAGGCAAATGTAATTATGTAATATCCACGTTTTAAAAAGTATGAAAAGCCCCCATTTTAAAAGGAACGAGTTAGTTAATTTATTACGTATCGTGAATCGTGGAGGCAGCCTTAAAGTGTTAATTCCAGGTAAGGTTGTAAAAATCTTACTCTATCTCACACACGGTCAGAATTCATAGGTATAGCTATATATTATATTAACTATATAACTAAATATTTATTGCCATGTGTTTGTAACCTTGTATGATTGCTTTAATGTATCGCCTAATTTCCATATTATTACAGATAAAGAATTTTACTCTGCTCTGGGTTAACATTACAATATTTCAAAATTAACAGAAGTGATATTAGGGCCTATGATATAAATTATAACAAACTTGATATAAATAAACACAAACTTTCGGTATTTTACACGATGATAATATAAGTTTCGTTTTGCAGTTTTATCTGTTAAAGCTCTTAAGCATTTTCAAGACACAAATAACTTAAAGTACACGGCCGCGGCGCTTATCTGAAGCAAATGAGATTCTCTTCACGATATTCTCTTGGCTCTTTTAAGCCTTATTTCCAAAGAAATTTCTGAAACACGATAACCACTGAGACTGAGCAGGTTAAAATTGAAATACAAAGATACCTAAAATGTTGTAGTATATTAAAGATATTGTACATTGTACTATCTATCTATGCTCTTACTGGTAATTGTATTTTCATTGGCTTTTTCCTGTGTAGCATAAATTTTGTTTAGGCGCATGTTTATTTATTTCATTGTAATTTTCATGACTTTTGTTTTCGTGTCTTAACCAGAAAGAGTTATGGGTGGGTGTAACTCGTTATTAAGGTGAAAATAAGTCTTTCTAATATAAACGTAATATTGACATTTTGATATAAGGCAACATCATATTTATGGTGGTTGGTTGCATGTATATGTACATAGCAGTTTATACTTTCTAGTAACAAAATAATCATGGTATACAGGCTATACACCTAAACCTTAAATTAGAATCCCAGATTCTTAAGTTTGATTTCACAAAGGTAATTATCTCAAACGGTTTCATGATTTTTACAATAAAAAATTATTTTAGTCCATCCAAAAATTAAACCTTTAATTTTATATCGCAAATACAGATTTTTGGAAATTCTGTTTGGAAATCCCTGTTCACCATAACTTTCGAACGGTTTGAGCAGCTCAAACAGTTGAAAATTGAAAGTCTCGCTCAAATTGAGCTTGACTGTTCAAATTTTCAGGGAACATTCTACAGGTAAATACGGAGGCCAAGTTTGCAAATGGGCAAAATCGGTGACACCCCTAAGTGGAGGAAGAGTTCAAAAATTAAAAATAACTAAAAATAGACACAACTATTAATTTCTATTCATCCTACAACATGGTGTAAAAGCTTGTTTTCTATATAAAAGCGGGTTATTGAAATTCGGACTAATGTATGTATTATACGTCTTGTTTCAAAACAGCTACAAAGAACAGACTAATCTTAGTCACGTGCACCCCGCTAACATCACTCCTTTTAGTGCATCCAGTTCAGGCGCCAAAAGCTAACAAAGAAACTGAGATGTTACCGTGCTGTTAGTGACTAAGATTAGTCTGTTCTTTATTTCACTCTCACATATATGTAACTTTTATGCTGTTCCTAATCATCGGTCTGTCGATGAATTTCGGGACAATGTGCAATCGCTAGAAATTTATAGTTCAACGTTATTCTAGCACTTAGTGCTAGGTTTTCAGCTAGTGTATATATAGTGAGGTTTATCTAAGAGAGTCGTTATAATATAGAAATTATTATTCTTCAATCTTACTGTCACCAGCTATGGCAACATAGTAATACGTGCGACGTAAGTACATACATTCAAAGTTTATGAGGAATGCCAACCTTATTACACTTTGTCACCCACTCTAACACTCACATTAACATCACGTCGTTATTCTAATTCACTTCCTACCACCCACAGAGTGTTACTCTAGGAATCGGTCATCCTACGGTCAGTTTTTGTGAAGACGGTCTTGGTCGTGTTTCCGTGGGAGTCGGAGAAGGACTATTGGGTCAGTCCTGGTCGGGAATGTTCTGCGTAAGGGAACTTGGAGTAAATCGGGAAAGGGATATTCTTTCAGTTTCAGTCTATATAATAGCTAAAATCGGGGTATTTCATCCTCACAAGTTCAATGCGCCTGTGTTAACAAAGCGTTTATACTATACTATAGATAGAAAATATAATTGCTGTATTCACTTTGTATACGCTTTCGCGCTTTGCGTTTTTGCCATACTTAATATCACTATCTACTATCTATGGCTTCAAACGTCGGTACATCTCGCAAAGTTTAAAATATTTTTATTATTGTTTTGATACATTTTCTACATTCGCATTATTTTATGTGATCATTGAAAATCCTCCAACCAACCCAACCAAAGAAATACAGTTTATTTAAAGGTATAAAAGTACATATTCAAAACCAAACATCTTAAGTAAGTTGAAATGCTTGCCTATGGAAACTAATTGTAGTAAACACAATCAGAATTATTGGTCGGCGACCGAATATAATTATGATTACTGATGATATGATGATGATAACACACACATATTGTGTGTTAGAGGAAGAGTATGACATCTACTATTGATTAGTGAAGCCAAACAACCGCTCAAGCCGCGAGGGCTTACTTGCAGTGACTCCCGGAATAACTTTACTAAAGTGCACAGACTTACACTTGGTGAGGAATACTGAACCATGACACGGAATGACTCACCACAGTCCCGCAACTCGATCTGGTGGGCAGTCAGAAAGGGACTGGGGCATGTAAGCCGACCGCCAGTGACCCCAAGCAAATCACTTATAGCAATCTACACCAACCAACCTTATCCCCTCATGTGCATCCCATTGTCCAGACTTGTGCTATAGGTAGAACTAGTAGCACGTATACAGACCAACAGAATATCCATACACTACAGACAGGGCATTGATAGATAATCACAAAGTCACCAAGATAGGCAAATCAAAGCTATTAACGAATATACGGCAATGACAGCTTCTCCTAGCTCCAGACTAACTGCCTTTTAGACCTGAGGCGCTCCAGAGATTCGAACTCCAGACATCAGGCTCAGAAGCGGTTGTTTAGAACACAAGACCGACCTGTACGCCCGTGAGAATGCATGGTCGGTAGTTCAAAGTCTGGCTTTCATATTATAACGACAGTTTGATAGCATTTTGTGATAACCTGTCTGTAAGCAAATACAGTCTGTAGAATACACATAAATAAACAGTAAGTTATTACTAATAATGCATTGATTTTCTTACTTCTCATACTTATCTCACTTTGCCTCGCCAAACTCGCCATGGCTTAAGAAATTACTACAGATACTAGTGAACTGCCTGGAGCCTGGTTAAGATATCCTTGGTTATGAGACTAGAGACGACATTACCGTACCTTTCAATGCAGTAAAATCAGAAACTGTCATGGCAGTAAATATGGACAAATGGCACGGCAGGAACCAAAAGTGTGGGGCATGCGCATGGAAGCTTTCTGTGGCCATATTATTTCCGTCTCTGATGCCTATCCTCACATTCAGCCCTATGGCATGACAGAGTGTAGTATCCTGTTATTTCCAAATTTATTTTATTGATCTAGCCGCTAATTCCATATCTCTGGGTCAGACCGGTCTAGTCTAGGTCTAGACCTCATCGAACTCCGTCGCTAATGGCCTCACCATGCTCCAATAATGTTTTCTAGCTATTCTAGGATTCAATAGCCGTTTATTTATGTCCTTTTTACAAAATTTTGAAAATCCGTCGTAGCTATTGAGTGACGTCATTGCATGGCTCTGTGTAGCAAACTGGAGAATGGATTCTTCTGGAGTATGTGGTCTATTGGGCTCTATATTTTGCCTAAACTAGAGTCCTATAATAAAGTGTGCCCTCCACTTTAGGCTTATAATTTCCGTCCAAAGCCATGGAGTAATGCCACATATTTGAAGCAGTTAGTTCTTCTGTTTTGGCCAGGACCTGTGCAAAGCACGTGGGTGAGAATAGGGGGCTAGGGGGAGAAAGTAGCCGAAGGCAGTTCCCGCATTCACCTTATAGACTCTTCCACTGCTTCTCCTTTGTATGCGTCGTATTATCAGAGTTTTCCTTCCACATACAACTGAACTCGCAGAACTACAAAATAATGCTATGCTGTGCAGTGGATCAGTACTTTAGTATTAGCGCGACATTGCTACACTATACACACACAACCGATCAATTTTAAGCACCCAACAACATAGATACTCATAAGTCATAACAAGAGATTTTTCCCCAGGAAGGAACAATTATTACCCGGGAATCAAGTGACTTTTTCTCAAGAGGATAGATTTTTTCTACTTAAGATTGTTTTAATGAGACACATATTTTGGATGTACATATTTTTTCGTGATTGTTTTGAGCCGTGGTGGTCGGAATGAAAAAGTTTTTGACGAGAAAGCGGGATAATTTTTTGCTGGGTTAGAAGAGCAAATATTTTGATTGTCCGCCGATATTAGTAGTCCGTAAGTAGTAAAGCTGTTATTTTGTGCTAATGTCTTAATTAATTAATTTTTTGTCTTAATTTAAATTTATTTATTATTGTAGGGTAAAGAAGTTGTATCTAAAATCTTAAATACTTTACAATTGACCATCAATTATAGTTGAAGATGTATAAATCAATGAATGGAAGCAAGGGCAATGAGGTGCCTGAGATGGACTTGGGATTTGAAGATCATGGGATTAATCTAGATGTGGTATGTTATTCCAGTTAAAGCGTTTCATTCAGTCAATTCTAAGCTAATTAGTTGACCTGGGTAACTCGAGAGCTGCACGATTCTTGGAAACTAATCATGTATACCCAGAAGTTAATATTCGTTGATTTCTTTATTCATTTTCAATTCAGGAGGTCGGCGAAAATGTTCGCAAAATTTTTGATATACGGAAGCTAGCGCAAAGAAACTTGGCTACAATTAAGGCTAAAACTGCACTACTAAGGAACAGAAAATGTAAGAATTCAGCTCGAAAAAATGCTACTACTGTTTCGACAAAACCTACTGCAACCCAACCAATCACTGTTGTACGACCCCAGGGTTATAACGTTTATCCCGGGGTCACACAACTGCAGATGGGAAACAACAGCGCACCGATTAGTGTGGTCAGACAGTGGCCTTATAGAGCCGGAACCGCTCCTAGCCAATTCATCATCCGCAGTGAAGGTAAATCCACGTCGTCTGTGCTCTTTTACTTTTATCCTAGTACTCCTCAATTTTGAAGAGTTAAAAGTTTTTAGTCAGAACAACGCAAAGCATGAAGTATTAACAAACATTTTGTAATTCCAGGCGCTAGCTCGGTGCGACCAACGAATACGATATCATACGTTCGCCCCACTGTCTCCCAAAGCCAGACAGTCCAGCCTTTGATATTTGACACCAACTCAGGTCTTCTTCTGTACCAGGGACAATTGCCAAACTTCGGTACGTAACCCTAGCCCCTCATTTTGCCGACGATTTACTTTCATGTCTCTAAAGGTATATTTATGATACGCAGGACAACAACAGCAAGTGCGTCCGGCCAGTCAAGCCGTAAGACCTAATGTATATCGGCAGCCGTTAAATCCAACGGTGACGAATTTCAACACGGTCTCTCCTCAGCCACCTCGTCTGTACACCACCAAACCAAGTGTTCCTGTTAGCCAGCAAACTGTCTTCGCCACCGCGAATACTTTCCAGACGCCCCGAATTGTAGGAACGACGAGCATCCGCCCCATGACCCCCAGTACAAGTGCTCTGATGCCTCCACCAGCATCTCCGCAATCCGCCACCACACCTGTACTACACAGACAGCTATCTGTACCTCAGAATTCTCAATGGCAACGCCAAGTGACACCTCAGAACTCGCAACTGAGACAGCATCTGGCTCCTCAGACAGTCACGGCGGGTCCACAGCGATTACCACTCCAGCAACAACGACTTCCAGTTCAGCAGCAACAAAGACTGACGATTCCTCCACAGCCAAGACTCCCCCTTCAGCCTCAGCAAAGGATTAATCCCATGCCCCAGCAGCCCCGCATGTCAGTCCAGCCGCAACAAAGACTGGCGCTACAAATGAGACTGCCCAGCTCAGGGCCGCTTCCGGCACAACAAGTCATCAATCAGCAATCCCGGTTCTCTAGCCCGCAGCCATCTAGGGTGATACTGAGCAGGCCGACGCGCCCCCTTCCTCCTCCTCTTCCACTAGGACCTACATCTTCGAGATTCCCTGTTCGTTCCACCACCCCCACCCCCAAACCGGCGATGGAGAGTAAAGTGGCAGTTTCCTCTCAGGCTGTCGAGACTCCAGGGAATGAAAATGACTCAAATAACAACAAGACGTTCCCATCCTTGGTCGTCACTGTCAAACCATGTTTGATGGAGAAGCAACTCCGGTCCTCTCTAGGCGCCGCTCGGGCTGAACTCGGTGAGAGTCCTAATAATCTTCGATTTAATTGTTTAGCTATGGTAACTGGACTGAAAGGATGAAACTAATCTATTTGAATTTCAGATGCCAAAGTTAAGTCTCTGTTAGTGTACAGTCCTCAGAAGTTTACAGAATGGCTGATGCAGCGTGGCCTTCTAAGGATAGAGCATAAATGTACCATTCACGTCGGTGACGACAACCTTCCTTACCCCTACAAACTGGGAATGTACAGTGACAACAGACAGCCCCACAGCGGGGGTTATGTCTGGATTGCAGACTGCTGTGGAAGAGAGAAGGAAGTCTCTGTTTTCCAAGGCTCCATTTTTGAGGCATCTATTTATACTCCTGGCACTCTTTTAAAACTCATTTACCACTGGT
The DNA here is from genome assembly GCA_020055645.1 of Tomocerus qinae. Lineage (NCBI taxonomy): Eukaryota > Metazoa > Arthropoda > Collembola > Entomobryomorpha > Tomoceridae > Tomocerus > Tomocerus qinae. Next base: position 1,852,454 of record CM034548.1, on the reverse strand, counting down.
CATGTCAAACAACTGCTAATAACGTTCTCCAATGGGTCAAAGTAAGCCATCATAAATCTTCCCTCATTTCTAATCTTCTTAAATACTCACTACTCCCTTTTTTTCCTGTAGCGCTAATGTCTATGAAATTTACGAAAATTCTAATTATTTATTTAGCAATCAATTTTATATCCATTTAATTTCAACTTTTTTATTATCAGTAATCCTTGTACCAAACGAACCAACCTAGTAACGAGGGCGTATCTAGAAATTGGATCTAAGGGGTGCTAAATTCTAAAAATGAGTACTGCATAAATGAAACAAATTAGAACGCCACAGTATATTGGTAAAAAGAAGAAAGAAAGCTCGAAAAAATTTGCGATTTTTATTCTTCCTTTTCAAAAAATCACCTTTATATCGAGATTTAGTGGGGTTGGGGTTCAGTAGGATTCAGTACCCCTTCTAAATACGTGATTTATCTGTCATCACCCACTTAGTTTGGCGCATTTAATTTTAGGTGCTTTAACAAAAAACCTCATTTCAAAAGTGACCCATTGCTAGGTACATTTCCATTTTGTAAACACATGTAAGATAATCTCAAATACTAAGGTTCAATGTAGGAAAAAAAGGATTCGAAAATGGTCAAACCGATTACAGATTAAAAATGCTCAAACAAATTCGAAAATGCTCGAAAATAAGATATAATGGAATTGGAATTAAATTTATTAAATAAATGGTGAAAACATGATAATATCTAGTGTGTTTTCAAAATATTTAGGGGGTGCTTAAGCACCCTAGTACCCCCCCTAAATACGTCCTTGTATTAAATATAAAATCTCTGAATTTTTGGTTAAAAATTGCTCCTGAATGAAGTGTTAATGTTTGCTTTATTAAAGGTTACCAGCTATTACCTAAAAAATTTCTACACGCTTCTTCGGAGCGCTTGCGTCGCTGCACTTCACGAAATGTGTCCAGTTATGGGTGGTCCTGACAAATATGTAGAAATTGGAATAATTACTTTAGGCACTACGTTAGCGGTGAGTTTTATGACCGGGGCCCGGATAATTAAGTTCTCTTTAAAATAAGTATTTAAAAATACCAAAAAAGGTAAAGAAGGTATTTAAAAATAAGTGAAAAACCCCCTTATTTCAAAAAACAAAAACATATGTTCATTTACACTTGCCTGAGACATGCGCTTGGTTTTTAAAAAGGATTACACAAAATATATATTCAAATTAATAATTTATACTATAATTTAGCAAAAACATAATTTAGACCGAATTTTAACCAAAATAATTTAATACGTTAGACTGAATTTTAACCAAAATAATTTAGATTGAATTTAAACAAAATGATTTAGACTAAGTTTTAACCAAAATAATTTGGACTGAATTTTAACCAAAATAATTTAGACTGAATTTTAACCAAAGTAATTTAGACTGAATTTTAACCAAAATAATTTAGACTGAATTTTAACCAAAATAATTTAGACTGAATTTTAACCAAAATAATTTAGACTGAATTTTAACCAAAATAATTTAGACTTTATCACTGAATTTTAATTAAAACATTTTAGACCGAATATTAATGAAACTAAGTTTAGACCGAATATTAAAGAAACTAAGTTTAGACTGCATTTTAGTCAAAATAATAATTTAGACTGCATTTTAGTCAAAATAATAATTTAGACTGCATTTTAGTCAAAATAATAATTTAGACTGCATTTTAGTCAAAATAATAATTTAGATTGCATTTTAGTCAAAATAATAATTTAGACTGCATTTTAGTCAAAATAATAATTTAGATTGCATTTTAGTCAAAATAATAATTTATACTGTATTTTAGGCAGCATAATTTAGTTTTTAGATCGCATTTTGGCTAAATAATAGTTTATACCGCATTTTATGCAAATTAATAATTTAGACTGCATTTTAAAAAAAATTACAGAATAAAATAAAATATAACGGAACTTATTATTTAGACTGGCAAAATTTTTACAAAACAATTACCTATAGAATTTAATTTTTACCAAAACAAGCTTAGAATATTGGCTGATATTTCGACAAAATAAGTACCAAATATTTTTTCATGGCATATTAAGTAGTAATTATAAGTACTCATTCAAATTTCCAAAATAAGTAAAAATAAGTTAAAAACATTATTTAATCGGTTTATGAAGTTTGAAAAAGATACATTTAGATCCCATGGTTCAAACTCAGGGACAGAAAAAATTAGAAATGCTTAATTATCCGGGCCTTGTTTATGATAACTTGTGTTAATATTCGCACTTTATAATTTATAATAATAATAATTAATTTTACTTTGTAGTCATCAACCGGCCCCCGAAATGTTAAAGTTGAAATATTAGGTGTTTTTGATCCTTCAAATAAAATTATTCGAATGAAGGTGATCAATCCTCAAAATGACGGGGTGAGTTTATTTATTCAAATACTTAAACGGTTTGTTTCAAATTATAGAATGAGGTGCGAAAAAAATATTTTTTAGGTTACTCAAGCAACGCATACACGTATAATGCAAATTCTGTGGCCTCTCAATCATTGGGTCAATAAATCTAGTACGATTTTGATAGACAATTCCATTGATAAGGTAATTAAAATGTTTTCATTAAGGATCAACCATTCTATAAAAAATATTTTAGGTATTTTATTTATTTTTCCTTTAATTAGTCACTGTTGGCGGAAATGGGCTTCAAAAAAGTTCAGCAATCAAAGTCTCCACAAGTAAATCCAGGACAATCCAAACCGGCCATTCCAACTAATATAAATGTGATGAATTATCTGAAACATGTCATCCCAAAAATGTTCCAGGTGATCTAAGTTCTTTTATCAAATGTAGAAGTAAATTCATAGTAAAACGATTTAATTATGCACCATTAGTCAGGCTGCAAATAACTACAATAAGGTAATTTCTAATTAAGTGTTTTGAGGATGAAACTTGGGAAGCAAAAAGATTTATGTTGAGATTTAAAAAGTCCAGTTGCTGACCTCTGCATTAGACATCTTAAGTGACTTTAAACTAGCTGTGTGTATGTTTTAATTGTACGAATTGTATGTCAATATTCATGTTTATTTTATTTGATCTGATGTTTAAATTCAGCCAGCTTCGTTTTCATTGGGATGCCATAATGTTAATTCAACATTTTGTGGGGACTCAGTGTGCCTTTGTAATTCATTTCGAATTTGCAGTAGAATAATGCGGCATGGTTGAACGACTATCTAATAATGTGATCAATCTATTTTAAGTTGTGCAATATGTAATATAGTAATAACTTTTTGAATGATTTTCAGAGTACATTGTGTGTATTGAGCAAAAGTTTAATTCAACAATTTTTGGATGAATTATCATGGCGAGAAGTGTGGGGAGGAAATCCATCAAAAACTTTTGAAAATATGCTGAACCACTTGGTAGAAATGACTAAATGGGACACAGGTAACGAACGACTTTTCTTCCTCTTTTATTACTTACAGACTATGCAAAACTATTTCTAGCCAACATAACGCTTTGGGCGCCCAAAGAAGAAATTAGAGCCCAGCAGTGAGGTATAGCAAGTTTAATTTTCTGAGCACTGTTAAATGGGAACTTTATATTTCTTTTGCAGGGGAATCTTTAATTAGTCGACTGAACAAAATTTCCCTTGACCCATTTGGCGAATGGTCTTACAGTAGGAATCTTCCCCAGGGAATAGATATGCTTCCGTCAAGCATTACGGGTGGAGGTGATATGCCTTTGTTAAGTATACAGTCCCCAGTGGCCTCTAAACTGCCAAATGGGACTGCGGGGAAAGCGACGCCCCCAGCTGGTAACAAAGGAAAACCTGTAGGAACTGCCAAGCCTCCAACTCTGGTTCCTCAAACGCCATCTCAAGGCCAGCAAGCCACGTCAGGACTAAAGAGAAAATTTGTGATGGATCTGACTCCATTTTTGGCATTAGAGCCTAAAAACCATGTTCTTCAAACCTATTATTATGGAAAAATGGAAGGGAAAATAGATAAAACTGCAGGAACATACGGTGGACACTTGAAGGTAGCAATTCTTTAACTAACCTTAATTGTCGAAACGTGACTGCGTCTTTGTTGCGGTTCATGGACTGTTCCATTTATATTTATCAGTCATCAGTACATCAATTACACTCCTAATCAAACTGTTTATATGGTACTGTAGTGTCCGTTGTGTCTGAAGTCATTCATAACGAGTCAAGAAATTATGATGCACATCTACCGCCATGTGATCTACGGAGCTGGCAGAAGCAACCTTAAGGAGTCATGTGAATATTGTTTAAAAGACTTTGCCTCAAAAGGATCACTTGCCAGTCATGTGCAGGATGTAAGTCCCTTTAAAACCATTTTAGCTCCATTCCATTATTACAAGAATCAGTTGCATGACTAGTAGAGTAGGGCGATGGGAATGACCTACTGACCTACAGAGTGAAAATATAAGAGATCACGCAGGCTGGGAACCGATTGTAACAGACTAAGTTGACAATTTCAGCATCTACTCTACTTTAGAATATGAGAAAACTAATTTCTCGATTTTTTAAAAATCAGCTGTTTTAGAGTTATGGCGGTTTTTACCGAAAAACTTTACATGGGAGAATTTCTTAACTACTCAACCGATTTTGACGAAACCAGTGCCAAAATGATCGCATGGCTGTTCTCTACATGGGGTATTCAAAACATTTTTCAAAAATCCAAAATTTTGAAATATTTCGAAAAAATTTCGAAATGTTGTCAACTTCGTCGGTAACAATCGGTTCCCAGCCTGCGTGATCTCTTATATTTTTACTCTACACGATTCAATGTGCTGACAGTGACCATTTGGTGGGAAGTGGTAGCAAGTGACTAATTCTGTAGCGCGAGTGAAATAACTGAAATTACTTTGTAAATACTGTAGTGGAAAGTAGAAACCTTTAATCTAACTTTGCTACCTTATTTTATATGTATCGTCATCGTTTAATTTTATTGCATCTCTTGTCTCATATATTATGCTTATGTTCATAGGTACACACCCTGACAGCCGAACGTTATTGCTGTAGAATTTGCCAGTTGACATTCGTAAGCGAAGGAACGTGGATCATACACATGTGGGAGAACCACGATGAATTGGAAATGCCATATATTTGCGAACTTTGTAACTTCAGAAGCTCCATGCATTCTGAAGTCATTGACCATTTTCATAAAGTGAGTTAAACGAAGCTCGGTGTCACTTCTGAAGATCTTAGACTTAGTCCATATGTAAAATACCTAAATTTTTGTTACAGGATCATGCAAGTGCAGACCATGTGATTTGTCCACTTTGTATGAAGACTTTAACCATCCGGACAGTTAATTGCATTAAACAAATTGTTATCCACTTCCAGGTTAGACTACTACAACAACAATATCGTTTTCCATCAGAACCCTTTTTTGAAGGTACTAAAGTCATGTATGTTATTTAGAATCACAACTTGAGACGCAACAAGAAATGTCCACAATGTACACTGCTCTTTCCTACAGACAATGAGTACCGTCACCACATCACCGTTGACGGTGCTCATCGGGGTCGTTCTAAAAGCGGTGAGTTATTTATTACTGATCTACATTCTACTGATTTCATCCTCTTGCTGGTTAGTCAACTGAGTAATTATATTGCAGAAAGCGTCCGCTATCTTCTCTCTTCCTTTGAAGTCGCCAGCTACATGCCCAAACCCCCGAAAGTCCCGAAAGACAAATTTGTACTCCCTCCTCCAGCGAAGAAGCCGAAACTGAGCCAACCAGCAGCTCCTCCTCCAAAGGGAGCGTCATTGAATACTTTTGCAACTCCCATCGACACGGATGGGACGTTCACGGTGGAACCGTTTGAAGTAGAAGTTTTCTGTGCCGACAACACTATGTGCTTGGAATGCAAGGAGGACGTGGAGGCCGAAGGACACTTTAGGTAAGAATAATTCACCTCTCGTCGATTATGAAACCAAACTGAAAAGTGCAATTTTGTTTCAGTGGGTACATGACGTGCAACAAGTGTACGTTCGCAACGTGCTGCAGTCAGGCTATGACTAGTCATCACAAGCGTTGTCATTCGGACACTAAGCCTAACAATCTTATGGCTGGTTTAAAATTAAACGCTGTCAAACTCATGGACGCTCCTATGAAGTGTATTTGCGGATTTTCATCAGCCAACCCCTACCATATCGGTAAGTGATACTAATAGTTTCATGATTATGCAAGGCTCTTTCTACAGATTAGTTACTTTTTTGGATTGTTAACTGTTTATTTTATTTATAGCTGAGCATCTTGTGCAGTGTGATCAGGCCACAGCCTATCCCAATAAATCTAATGCTCAACTCAACAGTTCATCCGAAGACGCGATGAGCCCGCCCGTACTGAGTCCTATGAATGATATTTCGCAATGAGTGTAGATGCTGTTAACTTGCTTGTTTCCCCGAATGTTACCCATAGCCAACTATACTAAAATACTAACAGAGACATTTGCCCATCTTCTTTTTCCTACATCATTTCAGTATTATTATAAGGGTCGTGAGCTCTGGGGATGAAATATAACGAATTGTATTATCTAATGACTAGGGAAAACTCCTTTTAAAAAGAGTCGTCAGGAAGACTCACTTTTGATATTCATTAATTAATGCAACACAACTACCATTTAGTTCCAATTTCTTCATTTTCTGTTCTATATTGTCTATTGATAGGCGAATCGTAAACGATATTATTGTACGATTCGTTAGAGTATTTATGTTAATGTTGTTTTGGAAACGAGGTTATAAAAAACTAGACATGATCTGATGTCATTGTATTTTTTTTTCTACTACTAATTACTTCCGACAATTTACAAACCATTTTATAATACTTTTTCCTTATGACAGCCAAATGAACTAAGAGTCCCTCGACTGGACTATTTATCTATACTTTTTCCATTGAATCGCCAATAATTTAATGTGTACTATTGTAGAACATCATAAATTATGTAAAATTACATGATGTTTAATAAAATTACCATAACTTAGCATTAAAATGATTATACCACTACTGGGTAATTTATTTAGCATAGTCAAAAAAACACATCTTCCCAGCTAAAGAAAAATTGCGATATTGAACGGTCCTTTTAGTACAAATGTACATTACTTTATTAATGACTAAGCATTATACAGATTTTATGGTATCAATCTTATTGAAATTATGTACGTAAGTAGATGGATATTTTGCTACTGTTTATCATCAGTAAGTTTGACAGTTTCATAGAGTTGCATTGCGTTTTTAGTGGAAATGTTTAAAGGGTTGCATTTGTTTATAAATGCTCCTCTGGGCATAGTTGCAATGGCTTGGTGTGAATAATCTTCAGTTTACAATATGGGGTTTGCGTTGGTTTGCGAATTACAATTTTAGAAAGACGAGAATTGTTAATTCAATACATTGCATAGATAGCATTAGTTTATTCATTAGTACTTTGAGAGAATTATTATACCGGTAGAAATTATTACAACTAACTGGAAACCCGATTTGGAAGGACAAACTTCTCGTCGACAGTTAAAAATGTATTTGGATTAACAACTTATTTACTATACATTTTTCAACTCTCGCTACGGATTATCATAAGTAACAACAAATAGCCAGTACAGGAAAAAGTAACATACAATCTCCAAAGGAGATTAATTTTCCATTTTTTAATAAATAAATCAACTTTAGTGCACAACAAAATAGTCCAAGTCTAGTCATCACAAACGTTACGTTTCAAAACTACGAAATTTTTGATTACTACTAATAGCACCTTAATTTTTTATTCCACACCTGCAAAAGCAAAATCTCACTTCCATGTACACAAATATTTTACCGCTCGCTGACGTGCTACGGCCACGAGTATAGCATTTATGCTTTAAAATGTAACGTAAATACTTGGCTTATCAGAAATATACTAGCTCGGAAAAATTCCACGAATAATTTCGGATGCACTACTTAGGCAAAAATAGCCTTGAAATAGGCCTGTGGTTCTAGTCTAGTCTTTACGTACCTTATTGCACGTGTGCATGATACTCTACCATCGAAACTCGAAACATAAATAGTTAAATGCATACAATAGACGGATTAAGTCATTTCTAGTATATACAAATAACAAAGTAGCTACAATAATTATTTTCTTATTTAAAACTAAACGACATAGCAATAATCGAGGACAGCTAAATTATATATCTCACAAGATTAGCTCTCCTCGAAAACCTTCGCGCGCTAGAGTAGCACGGTTTTATTTACAGTTCCTGTTCCTAATTAGATATAAAAATCTTAATGTACATTATTAATTTTGCACAAATAAAATTATACGTTCATTGAGTTAGCTAGCTAATTCTAATTCGATGTTATTTTAAATGCGGACGATTAGATATCCGAATTTCCTACAATTAATTAAACATGGTAGTTCACTACCGTTTTTGCCCTCTGAATCACGTACTTACAAAACTACTGGAAAACGTTTCTTGAAATGCCACAATCGGAAATTGTCCTCCGAATTTAAATTCGAAGTTGGTGGAAAGTTAATTAGTGTAATCCTAAAAGGGCAAATTTTGCAAAAATGTTTTTGTAGGATTTGAAAAATGATTAATTTTTTTCCCAGCAGTCCGGAGAGTTGGTGATTTAGAAGACAAAAAGAGCGAATAACGCTGTGTTACTTTATTATGCTGTTCTGTGGGTTGGATTACACGAAAATTTTTACTTTCCTTAAGCTTTTTCCCAATGGAAAATTTCTACGTTCGTCTCCCTAAGACGGCGTCCCATTAGCACCAATCCTATCTGTTCTATGCAATACGATGGGATGGTAAAATAAGTGTAACAAACTAGTTCTACATAGAATAGAAATTGTGAAAACAGGACGAGCATCATGGAGTTAGGAGTTGTTGCAATAATACTAACAATAGGAATAAGATGTTTTACTAAGCCACGAGCAAAGCCTTGTAAATTGTTACATCGTAACACTTTGGGCTATTTAACTTGTAATGGATTATGGTATAATGAGCTCAGGGTTCACATAAGTCGGAACATATTTAGAATTGTATTTTTGCCAAAAACTAAAACAACGATGGACGGCTTAGTGTAACAATTTTGGATTTTTCGATTTCAGTTGCAGTTTTCAAAAAATCAAAAAAGGTACCCAAGTTAGAAAGGAGAAAACCCATTGGTAATATTACTGTTGAGCGTTAAATCTTAAGAACAATTCACCATCTACTATTTATATTAACATCAACCAAGTTTCAAAAGTTTAGATAAATTACCTTTTAAAGGAAATGCACTTTTATTCCCAACACAATTCTCGATTTTGTGCTTATTTTACACTTGGCAAACATACTTTTTAACATGCTCAACTGTAAGTATAATAATTGTGTACAATAAATTTAATAATGAAGACATAATAGTAATACAATATATTGTTCAGTTTCTTACAGCACTTTACAGCAAATTCCGTTGAAGAAAACTGAGAAGTGTTGTTTCGTAATGCTCACTTGCATCCAGACGACGAAGACTGTGACGCTCATTAGGATACAGCTGCAAAATATTCGACAGTTAATTGTACGTGTCACTCACGAGAAAGTTGGCAGAGAAATGTTGACTTACCTGAAGTTGATAGGGCTTTCCAGATCGAATCAGAGAATTAATTAATTGAACGGTATGCGTGAAATGAACGTTTTCGTCGACGACGCCGTGTATGAGCAAAAGTCTGCCTTCGTCATCCGGGAACTGATGGATGTAAGTAAGAACAGACCCTTCTCTGTAGCCCTGAGGATTGTTTTCCGGAAGATCCATATATCTCTCTGTGTATCCCGTGTCGTACAATTCCCAACTTGTCACAGGAGCGCCCGCAACAGCCACCTGACCAAGCATAGAATAGTTATGTGGGGACCTCATGTATATCAACCCTAATTGTGCCCCAAGAACTCACTTTGAATAGGCTAGGGTAGTGAGCCAACCCCATGAGACTTAAGTAGCCTCCGTAGGACCACCCGTAAATGCCTACCCGGCTGATGTCGATGAAACCGTGCTCTTCAGAAAGCCACGTGAGCACTTCGACTTGATCCTTAAGCTCCACAGTGCCCATTCGTCCGCGAATATGGCTTTCAAAGTTGATCCCTCTGTGATGTGAGCCGCGGGAGTCGATGGCCACTACACAGTAACCTTGAGATGCCAATAAATACAACCACAATTGACCTGTCCCCTGCCACACAAATAATCAAATGTTACCGCACTAAATTTATGTATGCTTATCAATACAGTTAGGACAACTACATACCCGGAACGAATTGTAAACAAGCTGAACTTCAGGACCGCCGTACACATTTAAAATGGTTGGATATTTTTTCGTTGGCTCAAAGTTAAATGGTTTGTACACCATCGCATAGAAGTCGAGTCCCGCATCCGATTTATACGAATAAATTTCAGGGAAAGTAAAACTGTGTTCAATAGCTGCAAAATTAAAAGTCAATTTACACCTACAGTCTTCACATTTTATTTCAGTTTAATTGTTCCCAGCAATTACAACTTATAGCATTTTAATACGGGGTGAGAGGATCACAGCTCACCTGTTTGACTTATAAAATAAGTCAAAGGCTCCAGAACTATTCCACTAATATTGTTGCTAGTGTATTTAATTCTGAAGAGTTGGCACACTGGCGAATTTTTAGTACTGCTATAGGTGATGATGGCCATCTTACAGTCTGCATTGAAAAATGCAGAGTAAGAAAATCCCAAACTGGTCAGTCGACGAATTTCACCAGGATTTTTCAGACAGACGGCGTACAGATGCCTCTCGATCGGAGTATCATGCAGTCCCATAAAGAATAGAAATCCCAATTCATACTGAAAGGCTATTTGTGCATTCATTACCTCCCAATTGCCTTTCGTCAAAGCAATTTTAGCTTGAACGTTAGGAGATAGGCAAATAGCTAAAAAATAATTTATTAAAATATGAAAACCGAATAAAGTCGTGACTGGAAGAAATTGTGGTTTATTTAGATTACCTGGATTAGTTTCCAAATGCCATTTGGGAGACAGAGAAGGCCGCAGCTCAGACTTAATTATGTACAAGTGACGGTAGCCAGTTTCTTCACTAGCCCAAAGAAACATCACGGACTCCGGCTCTTCGCAAGGCAAAAAAGTGAGGATGTCATGAACCTGAAAACACAAATTGTCATTGTTTACTCACGAAGAAAATAATAATAATAGCTCAGATAGATATTTACGTTTATCCAGATGTCAGTTGTCTCCGAGTAGACGACGTACATGGGAGCACTCGGATGGTCTACATTAAACGCAGTCTTCAGACGTTGCTCAAAATTCAGGAAAGGAAAAAGCACCAGTTCCAGTCTTTGTTGCTGTCGATTCAGCAGTTGCACCCACACACTGCCAAACAGAAAATGCTCATTAAAAATGTCTATAATTTAATTACGGAAAGAGTCCAAGTCAGATTTACTATTTTCCGTCGGGGGTCCATCCTGCCCTGACTATGTATTCTGCCCATGCAAAGTGCTGTTTGATTGGATACAACATTTCATAGTTTCTCAAATTGACAATTTTTCCATCGGTGACTTCAAATTCAACAAATTTCAATGTGGACAGTGCATTCGGAGTTCCTGGGACCGGGAATCTGTAGCGCTCGGGATCTCGTCCAGGAACAGTAAGTAAGTTGACAACGTTGACATTAGTCTCATCTACCTCTTCGAATAAAATACGGTACACTCCTTGGGCTGAAAGCATTCACAACAAATCATATTAAATGAATATGGGTTCCGAGGCAGGCAGAGGCACGCATTCTGACCACGTCATTATAGTAGAGACAGAGAGTCTTGAAGGAGGAGTGCCCAAGCACCGACAGATACATTTACATATTGAATGAAGTGTTAGTAGTAGAGATATGGTGCAGTGTCCAGGAAACACTGCATGAAAGATTGATTAATTGTTATTATTGTTATATTGCGGTGGAGGTGTGTCTGTGTCTAGTTAGTGGATGATAGGCAATGGTAGGGAATGATGCATACGAAGAGGGCAAAGCAGGTACAAAATTGACTTACAATCACAGCAAGGTTGCCACCAAAATCCTTGAAAACGGTTAAACTCTTCTTGCATAATGTAGGATGGAAGACCACAACTGAAGGGATCATCTTCCAGATCGGTATCACCATAATGAGAGTAACTTAGCTGCTCCTCCTCTCCAGAAGCACTATTGACAACCCAGAGATCTCCGTTATTCACAAATGCAATGAGATCCGGATTACTAGGGCAGATCTCTGCATTAAGACGGGCACCAGAAGTTTTTGGAGTCTTAATCTCAGTCGGCATTAGAGGATATTCCTCCTATTAACAACATTGATTGATGCAAGAATGAAAACACCCAGGTAAGTAGCTGATGAACATCATTTCTATTATGGAATAACTTACAGAAGTGTCATCCACGCATTGGTAGAGCGAAGACGACGAGGTGAAAACGAATTTGGCTTGCTCCTCATGAAACTCATAGGCGGCTATCCCAGTCGGAGTCATTCTCTTACGTTCCATCATCAGCAGCTCTTCTTTCGTTGGAGGTGCTCCGCCCTAAATTTACAAATCAACCGAAAACTGGGTTAATTGACGTCGTGTGTATTCATTTTTTCGCTACTGTAGGGCAAGGAATGGCTACAAATCAAAAAGGTTGGGGACGGAAAGGTAATTGATGCAAATTTTTCTGACTGCGCCCTATAAGAAACATTATTTGTAATGTACAGATTAACCACTTCTACTGACACTTAGCAATATAATATAATATAATACAATATAATATTCCTACTTAGATTTTGGTAATGGATTTTTGGGGATGGCGGGGGCTTTTCATGGAAATGGTACAAGGTGCTAGGATTGAGGAGATTTTTGAACCTATTTATTGCAAGTATTTGAGTACCGTAAATCCGGAAACAAGGACTTGAAGCCAGGGGTAGACCATTTTTTCATCTTGGGAATTGTTTGTGCTGGGTGCGGCATCGTCCGGGACGTCAATGGCAAAGACAGAGTTGTCCCTGCAGTTGGGAGGGCTGGACATGAAATAAATCCTCGTCTTCCCCTCTAGCTTTCGAAAGGTGAAGGAATGCGGGAGACGGTAGCCGAGTCCCCAGAGTCGGCGACGAATGCTTCGGACATCCTCACGCAGTTCTGACCATGACTTCTTCTTCCTTTGCCACGTGGTCGTGGACGCAGTAGGAGAACTCGCAGCTGAAGACGAAGCCGTTGCGACTGGATCCTCTGTTTGCGGTTTACCACCAATGAAGGATTGTTCTGCCTCAGTCTTCATCCTCTTACCTAATATCAAAGTATTATTGTTTACATAAACTACTAGCCAAACGATCTAAAATTAACTACTGACAGAATTCGGAAATACTAATAATATGACAACATTAAAATTGGTTTTCCTAACTAGGTTATTAATTAAATTATTTTGAATTGATGAATTCGATTTACTTCGGAGTATTTTACCACATTACACAAAATTACTCTTTTTAAATGCACATACCCGGAATACACTGCTTCACTAATTGTATTAAGTGATTCATTTTGGCGATGTCCGCTTATTGCCACAAAGTAGGAGTTATTACAAGCAGTTATCCTGCTTCAACTGAACAGTGAAGAAGAACTAATAGTAAATAGAAAGTGCCTGTTGAAATTCACATATTTATAAAGGGGTGACAATTTCTCTGTTTGACATGAAAGGTGCGTCATATCTAGTTTCTTTATAATAAGAGCAAAAGATGGAAACTTGGTACTTGCGGCCCTTCCCAAAAAATGTACTCAATTCAATGTAAATTGACAACGTTCGTGGCTGATTCCACTAAGTTGCTTAGTAAAACGGCTGACGCACCTAAGAAGTTATTATGTGCAATTGGAGAATAATTTAAATATCAGTTTGGTTTTGACAACAGAATTAAACAACACGACTGGGATTGACTGGAATCAGAGTTTTCAGTGACAGACTAGATACTAATCTTCCTTGTCTCTGTATTCACTTAAAAGTGAATTTCAACAGGTATCGCATAGTCACAAGAAGCAAAAGTCTCCTGACAGGTCAACGAAACACACACAAAAGCCTTCAATCTATTTGTCACCTTTCTTTCCCAATCTTTCAGGGTTAAAATTAGCCTAATTCAAATTTGAGAAATACGCCACATCAAACCAAAAAACCACTGTGAGAAAACGTAAAATTAATTAGATGAGATAGCTGCAGCCGAACAAGTAAAATATCATTCACAATCATCCGCTCCGAACCCGCTCTTTAGGGACTTGCGGCAATGAATGCCGTTGCCGTAATATGTACGGTGAAAGTACACATACAATTACAACTACAGATATACAAGTAATAGTACAGAACCTAAAATAACTAAAATAGCCTCGAAATAACAAAAATGTTCAGTGTTTAGAGAAAGCATTGCTTTTTCTTTGATTTTGAGATGCCAGTTTGAATTAAACTATTACATAAAAATTTAAGACATGCCATTTCCGATGGTCTTGAAGTATTTTAAATATCTCGAAATAAATAGCATTCGAGTATTTTTGAGCTTGAGAAAATGTAGAAATTTAAAACCGCTTAACTTTCCGTTTATATACGATAAGTTGGGCTGCTTAACAATAGCAACTCATTTTATGGCAAGAGCCAAATAATAGTTTTTTTGGTTATAATATTTGTATGAATATGGCGAATTTTTGACATACGATGTCATTAAGCAGTATATGGAATAATTTATATTTATCAGTTCATTTAGCAGACTATATTTATCAATACTGCCGTTAAAAATCTACACTTATTCAATTCAGTTTGCGAACTGACAATTGAAACAACTATATAGTTTTAAATTGCCTAAATAATGATTATTAATTAATTAATTATTTGCAGGGTTGGCATATTTATTTCACTTTTCAATGATTGTATTTTAAAAAGTGAAATTAATGAAATTAAATAAAATATATTGAAATTAAATGAAAGTAGTTGAAATAAATGAAATAAATTGAAATAAATTAAATAAAGGAAATAAAGGAAATTAATTGAAATAAATTAAATAAAGGAAATTAATTGAAATAAATTAAATAGAGGAATTAATTAAATAAAGGAATTTAATTGAAATGAAATAAATACAGTAATTTAATTGAAATGAAATAAATAAAGGAATTTAATTGAAATAAATTACATAAAGGAAATTAATTGAAATAAATTAAATAAAGGAATTTAATTGAAATAAATTAAATAAAAGAAAATAAAGTGAAGTATATAGACTTTATTTCACTTTAGATATGACTTTATTTCACCTTGGACTTGTACAGGCGAAATAAATGACTTCATTTCACATCGAACCAACGAAATAAATAACTTAATTTCACTTTATTGAATTTCACCTTACATTCACCGTACATATTACGGCAACGATATTGATTACTGCGAGCCCTAAAGAGCCGGTTCGGAGTGGATGATTGTAAATATTTTATTTATTTCACTTTTCAAACAAAAGTGGAAGTGAAATATTTCGCGAAATAAAGTCATTTATTTCACTTTTCATTTCAAGCGAAATATTTCACTTGCAATTCATGATTACTTAACAAATTAATCTTGTCCATTCAATGTTCGAATTCATTCACATTCTTTCATTGTTTTAACTTTTTAGACCCAAAAATTCCGAATTTAAAAGAATGTGTTTAAAAATTTGGTAACCTAGTAACCTCGTAAAAACGTATGAAAAACAGCCGCTTTCTACAAGCTATCCTTAATTAACTTTTTGAAATTTCAAAAAAGTGTCAAATCCCCTACTCTAAACTTGACTCCCCCATCCGATTTATTAACTTGCACATGTGCATGTGTATACTCCTATTCATGTATACTTCAATATTTGGAATTATTGAAGTGAGAATTTAAAAAAATGGCTTGTCCTTGAGTAAAGGGTCTGCTAGCGTTTATTTTACAATTTATAAACAATTTACAAAAATGTGCCATCCTCGTTCGTGTATCCTGTGCATAAGTTTGGCCAATTTTTGTCCTGTTACAGTAGAAAAAAGTCGTTTGTTGCTCAATTTTGGTAAATCATATGTTAATAACTTAAACAAGTTCAAAAAACATTTTGGTGAACAATTAGATGATCTTCCAACTAGCATAGTTCAAAAATACCATAACGAAGTATAATATAGTAACAATATTCCTGTTCTTACAAGCAATTATATATGTCAATTGGTTAGCATTTTATTATGACATTATTTTTAATTCTCACATTCCGATGTGTATATGGATTCGCAGCCGGTGAAATAAGATTTGATATGTAATATTATAAATAGTAAAAACTTGTGTTAATAACGTCATATTTTCTGTACAAAATAACATGCAAGTGTTGGAGGATTTACATGCTTCTGGAAATGTACCAATTATTAACTAGCCACAGTAATTAGAATCGTGGAAGCAATCAATTAAATTCATTAAAACATTTAATCTTCCATAGACCACAATTTTTCATCTACTATTACTAAACCGGGTTTTGGGGGAAGTTTGATTGATTGTCTATGGATAGTGTAAAAAATTGTGGAAGATTGAATTGAGTTATTTCAGAATCCCAGTCACCACTCTTCCAATACTTCCTATATTATTCTCTTGATTGATTGAGACTATTGAGACTCATGAAAAATGTCCACATAGATCGATGATGCTAGCTGTTGTAGGTACTTATGTCATGCAGCAAAATATGCTTTTGAAAAATAGTTAGAAAGTAGGGAATTAATTTCGTACAATTGGTCTCCCCCATATTGTGCTTTTGAACTTTGAATTGAAAGTCGGGAATAAATTTCTATCACAGCAACATTCCAGTGGGCAATTAATGTGCAGGAGACGGTTTAGATAACTAATAAAGAATCCACGTCCAAATGTACTTACAGACGAAAGAAAGAAATACGATAATTGTAATGGCATAAAACATTGTTGTTTGCGTGGGTATGACTATGACGGACAGAGACATGTTGAGCCACTGCCACTTGGCGGGACGGACTGGACGTTATTGTCGCCTGCCCCTTCACTGCATTTACATCCTCGTCCTCGCCGCCCTGACTTTCCTCCACTCAATGCAAGGAGAATCACTAGGGAGTCCCTGGAATCCCGAAAATGTCACCGTTCTCAGGAATTCTTGGCGGTCTGCGAAATACGCTTCATGCCACTATAATGCACTTGCACTTCCAGTGAAATTCAATCTGACTAAAAGATCAGTTGGCGAGAAGGGTCAATGATTGCATGCTTTGACACTGCGAACTAAACTGAAGATTTGTGCAACATTGTAGCCAATGTATGCAGATAACATCAAGGCCATGGATCCATTTCTGAGCTCCGTCGACTGGGCCTAAATAGCTGACCTAGCAGATCAGCGATAGTTGATAAACAACAACCTCCTACTATATATATAATATGCATCATCCAACTGCAGTCTCAAATTATAATTCCATCGGCTGTTATGTTTTCAGAAGGCCCGTCGTGAGAGGAGCAGCTCCATCCCATAATCCATCACCCACCCCGTATGAAATAACACCCGTCTCTGCTTTAGTCCTTGAGAAAGTAATAACTAAACTATATTATGATAAGCTATGATTTTCTACTGAATATCCCATTGTGTACGTTCTCTAAACTGTAAATATTTTCTTGTGCTGACCTTGATCGATGTCATAACACAAAAATTTGAATTTTTAATACGTGCTTAAGAATGATTATGTATATAGTTGTAACTGTCAGTTTAAACACTGGCTATTACATACAACTAGCAGTGGCTAAAATGGCTTAGTAGCTAAAATCGTTGTTGACCATTGACTAAATAGGTATTATAGCCAAAAATAACAATTTCAACCAAAGAAAATTAATCAGTTGATTAATTTTCTATTGATTGGTGAATAAAATTGGCTTGCAAGTGTTGTAAGCAATTTATATCAGTCCATTTGGCGGTAGAGAGTTCTATACTCAAAAAGGACTTTTTCAGAGGAGATATTATCATTTTTGACCTTTAGGCCATTTACTACAGTTGTAGATCATTAAAGGCCAGGCTAAACCAACTAAAGCCAAGCCAACTAAACCCTTAAATGGCCGATCTAAAATAAATCACTGAACATCACATAAGGCTATTTAAATTTAAACTATCATACAAAGCCTGTTGGTTTGCCGTTTGCCCCGAACGAGTAAACGTGTAGAAATACAGCAAAATGTGTATTTACACTTCCCAAGGAATTCATCGGCATAAGTTTAGTGACTCTCCGTTTGATGGTTGTCTGTGATAAAAAAGTTTCATTTACTCTTCGAAATAAATGTGCGTACATTTTTATATTCCTCCTCGTATAATCTGTCTTAATATTAATAGTACACTAAATAGAATAGATAGTCCGTGATAGTCATGAATGTAGTCTATTTGTCCCATTGTATCAGGTAATAAACAAGTTGCTCTTGCCTGCCAGAGTTTATTAAATAAGTTTATTAGGTCTATTAGGAGCTGGTGCTCCTTAACTGCTGCATAGATAATCTTTCATTCATTCAATGGTGCTTATGTATGGCAGTTGGAATAACGATAATAAGAAGGTGCAGATGTACTCATGTTCAGATAATGAGTAAGAGAAGATGGGTAAGTGAGTCTGTCATGTTCTGTGTGACGCATGACGATTTTTCAGACTGCCTAACATCAAGTACAAACATTGGAGTTGTCAAGTACAGATTAATTATTGGAGCAGAGTTGGAGAAATGAGATTTCTTACTTGGCTGGGAAGACTGACGACAGACCCTGAAAGAGTCCGTCTGAAATGATTTGTCCGAATCTCAAAGTGACACGAGTCCTATATTGACTAATAGTCGGTAGAGTTAGTTGTATCAGTGCTTTGTAGACTCGAATGCTGGACTGGATCTTCTTCAGATCTGACGAGCCTAGCCAGGAGTCATTTGAATCACCTCAGCTCCGCTGCAATAGTAACATTGGGACAATATCATTATACTGTTTGTATTATTTAGCTCCGTAAAAAGAGATTTAAAACTCGTAACTCTACTACATACACTATTAATACTGTGGCTTGGCTAGTGTAGCTACCTACACCTAATAATAGTGCCATACCCAGACTAATTAATAATTGTAGCTTGAAGACAGTTCTTGTGATTATATCAGTTTACATCTAAAATATGTGTCAATAAATTATCGGTTCAAGTCTCCTGGACGTGAACTATGTCTTTGAATGTGAACGCCGTTTCCGTGTCTCGCATCCATATTCAATGCAATTAGAACAAATCGGAATTGCATGATCAAGGCTGCTAAGAATGTGATATTGTGTAATCTAAAGATTTGCTGTAAAATATTATGTCCAAAGGTGCTGGAAAAAGATACTTGTTTATTTAAAATATTATTTAGGTATATTTGTATTGATATATTATAACCCACAATTCATACCCGATCGAAGAAAGTAAGGAGCCGTTCCGGGCAACGTCTTGGTAGGCTCCCTGAGGGTTGTCTCGAATAATTTATGTTTTCATTTGTAGGTGTTTTTTATGATTTGGGTTTCCATTTCCATCCAAAGTAGCACAGACTGAGACAAATGTTCACATATATCTTGGCGATTATCATTAAATTCAATTGAGGTAGTTATATTGGTACATTGCTTTAGAATTTCTATTTGTGTCTTATCTGATCTCACTTCTGATTTGATCTGATCTGTTCTATTCTATGCTAAAACCTGATAAACTTTTTCTCCTCGACGTCTGTCTCTCTAATCTCTCTGTCCTATTATCTACATTATTTCATTCTTTTAAGGGTTGTTTGCTTTAGCTCGACTAAGGACGTAGCTCCTCTTTATATTGTTTGCTTGTGTATATCATTTAGAAATTTGTGCGGTATAATTAATATAGAAAAATGGTCTGTGCCCTCAGAGAGACTGTTGTCTTTGCCCCTGCACATTTACAGATCTTTATACATTCTTATCTCACTCTTTTATTTCACTTGCTTACAGACACTGTCATCTGCAAATCTATTGTAACTTTGTAACTGTTATTCAAATCTATAAGAAAGCAGAGAATGTAATATAGATATACTCGTCAAGTTGTGTGTAAATATATAAAACTGTTATAATGGACTCGTGTGATGCAAATACAAGTTGTGTGTACAGTATGACTTGTTATCTATTCCACTATAGCCTATACGTACGAGCCCATCCCCCTAGCCCAGCACTACACTAAGCCACCAACAAAAAGAAATTCATTCTCGTAGAATTTAGTTGGTCTGGCAGGGTGCAATGCCATCCACCAAATGTAAAACATCCTCTTAATAAACCATTACACTGTCCACAGCATGTCCGAATTTACCCATTTAAATTTAACACACTTAAATTCAAATCGGATTTTAAATTAGGCATCCCTGCCCAGCTTTTATTAAAATCTTTACAGTGGTTGTAGCAACCTATTTTTCTCTCGGAAAATGTTTAGGCTAGAAACTCTCCTACCCCTCAAAATTTAGCCTGACTTGGACTGTATAAGGAAGGAGTAGGACTGGTTTCTAGTCACCGTCATTTCTTAGCAATCAATAATATATACATTTAATTCACTCACAAGACGAGTAAACAATTTGATGCAATTATAGAAATGTCTATTATTTTTCAATAGTCTTATTTATATAATACCAATCTGGTCACTATTTTCATCACAGAAGATTATGAATCATCCAATTTAGTTCTGGGGAGATAAAATAACATTGTGATAAGAGGGGTAAGATGGAATGGGTAGAATGCCGTAGAATGTCGAGGACATTAAGTCGAGTCATGTCGACGTATGGAATTAAACGCCCAGCCCCAAATGAGTTTCTCCACTCAGTCTGAATCTTGTTATAATGGAACTAGGTTCCCAGTACTATTGCTGAATTTCAAAATGATTAGGCATATTAAGATTGTTTAATTTCGACATAAGCTAATGTTCACTCATATTGGACTTCCTTGTTTTATGAAATAATATGCATGGTATACGCTCATGTGCAATGCACATTGCAACAAAAAGCTGCATCGTCCTTGGCATAGATAGATAGAGACATACGACATGGAAAGAAATAATTCTATGTATAGTAACGATGAGTGTGTGTATGGTAACTTCAGTTAAAATATTTTCAAAACGGTTTACACTAGCAAAAACGATGCTGTGGATGTTAGAAACGGGAGAAACAGAAGAAAGTGAAATTTGGGGCACCATAAATGGACTGCGTTAAGTTAACTCGACTGATCCAAATAAGGAGCAGCTCCTTCCGTTTCTAACTGATGTTCAACTTAATTAGCTTTTGCCATTTTCCCAGGTGGGTAAAATGGTAAAAAGGGGAGAAAGACTGACCATTGCTAGACATGCGTGTTATCCTCACATGGCCAGCACCGAGCCGGTTTGGTTTTGCATCATCGGTACGTGACTCGTTGTGAGAATAGTAAATGGTAATAAATGTACTTCTGTTCTATAGAAGGTCTGGTTCTGGTTTGGCCTCAGGTCTATCGCCTTCAAAATGTAACCAAACCAGGTATTCGCTGTTCAAAGCCCTATTATCCTTTCTATCCAGTTTCAGAGAATATAGAGTCTACTATAAAGAGTAGGTACAGTGTGTACAATCACCCCATGCATGTGTATAGACAGGAATCTGTTTATAATACAGAACATACGAAGCGACACGCATAAATTCACGAGAAAAATATTTTCCACTGCTACATACAAAGTTTTGGTGATTCTCCAACCCAAACAATTTCATTGCGTTGGAATTCGTCAGATTATAGAAATACAATTGAGATGTACTCACGCTCTCCTCTGAGAAAATACTTGACAATCTGCCACTGGCTGATAAGACCGAATGGTCTCTTGTCTCAAATACTCGATGAAAATGCTGTTCAACTCAACTCTGTTAACTCATGCACTACTCTCCACTATCTAAACCCATTGCATAGTACACTACACTTTCATAGATTCTCCTTTTAGCAGCCAATAGGCTGCGTTGCCCCTCCCTCACACACTTATGCAGCAAAATAAGAAATTCTGACCGGATGCCCCTACACGAGAGTTGCATGTTCTAACTATGTCCATACAATTTAATACTCATCGTCGTAACTTCAACGCCAATGGTCTCTTTTGTAAAAGTACACAATTATGGTACCTGCTAATTATTGGCGTCCTTATTAATCGCTAATTGCTGCAACTTTGTTTTTAACTGCTCTTATGTTTGGTTATTAGCAGATCAAAGGTTGCATGGAATTATCATAACACTGTTCTCTGACAGCAAGCTTTCAAAATTATTCAATTTTCTATCAGCATTTTGATACAAATATTTGGCAACCTACCCAGTAATATAAACCAAGCAAATTAGGGTCTTTGTTGTTATATTAATGCGTGGAACATTGTAATGCCCAATTAATATATTATGTATGCACTAATTGCAGGTTTTTATAAGCACTGGTTGCAATTACTATTACCTACCTATATAATTCTAAAGCCACGATAAGATCGAATATACTTAAATATTGCTTTGAGACAAAACTGCCATTCAAATTGTTTATGGTGTCTCATTGGATAGACATTTAGTGCAAACACCATTACGAAAATTCCCGAATACCCAAAACTTCATTCAACAATCGTTTCTAATAAATAATACTACTGAGCATGAAATTTTGTCGCATAAATAGCATTTTATTTACCGAAAGGAAAACCTTGCAATTTGTAACATACAAAATTGTTGTATAAAGTATTAAGTTGAATTGCGGTCCTTAAGGATGTGTGGGGACGCTGGGGACTTGGCTGAACTTTGAAATTTGATTTTAAATAGGGAAATACAGGGTCATCACTTATATAATTCCCCCCCACCACAGCCCAACACAGAATAGTTATCAAAATGGTCTATATACCATCTTGTAGAGAATCTTTTTGCAAATCTAACCGTCTCCAACACCATGCAAATCGGTTAAGATAAACCGGATAAAAAAATTTTTGAAAATAAAAAGTTGAAAATTTTCAGAAATTCTGCCCGCTTTCCAACTTTCCGAATTTCCTCAGGTCCCCAGGAATTTTATTTTGGAATATTGTTTCCAGGATCCTTATTAGAATCGCATTTGTGATTTTTCCACCAATTTTCATCAAAATCGGAGGTGGTCAATATTTCAACTTTTTTGAGATTTTGTCAAAATTGGAGTAATCCACAAAAAGGTTGAAAAATTGACCACCTCCGATTTTGATGAAAATTGGTGGAAAAATCACAAATGCGATTCTAATAAGGATTCTGGAAACAATATTCCAAAATAAAATTCCTGGGGACCTGAGGAAATTCGGAAAGTTAGAAAGCGGGCAGAATTTCTGAAAATTTTCAACTTTTTATTTTCAAAAATTTTTTTATCCGGTTTATCTTAACCGATTTGCATGGTGTTGGAGTCGGTTAGATTCGCAAAAAGATTCTCTACAAGATGGTGTATAGACCATTTTGATAACTATTCTGGGTTGGGCTGTGGTGGGGGGGAATTATATAAATGATGACCCTGTACATGGAGCGTCCAATGAGAGGGCTGCTTTGTCTGGTAAATGTTTGTGCTGACTTTCGGGTAAAAATAAAATGGAACAGTTAAAGTTAAAACTATGATCCCAATCATATTTTTGCATAAAATATAATACATGGATGAGTATTTAACTCACTCATGAAGAGTTATCTATTTACAGTGTAAGTAAAATGTAAGTATAAATTGAATAAGTAAGTAGCTAGGTGATCACAATTTGCTGTGACTTTCACTTCAATGTCATGTTCAGTAAACTTTAAATGGGAACTATCATATTTGGACCCATTTTTCAAAAAAAGGTTTGAGAAGCGGAGATATAGTAGACTTTAGTGACAGAGATCTTTTGAACTAAACCAGTAAACCAGTAGTTCGGTTTCGCAATGCATGAAATTGTTATGGTCATAGTGATTTGCTATACGCAAATACACTGTCTCACTAACACTACATGAATTTTGATATTTTGCATTAAATCAGGACATCAGGACTTTCGTGCATCAGGACTTTTGCCATGCGTGAGTGTACCTGTTAGTTATTATCTTTAAAGTTTGGAAAATTTTATCTGGTTTTTCTTTGGAGGTGATATAAATACTCATAATTGCATTTGAAATGCAATTTCTTCTACCTAATATTTTTACTGCGTATATAAACAATCCTTTTTTGATTCTCAGGTACAGTATAACTCGAATTAATTCGCACCTCAAATAGTTGCCCCCCTAACTATTGTTATTTCACGTTTACAAAGTCCTTCAAACAATAGTTGACCCTCCTCGAATTAATTGACTTTCCCATATGCATGAACATTGGAGAGCTATGTGATGGGTTGAGGTTATGGTGGCACTATAAATAATGTGCATCTGTATGTATTACGAGAAATAAATAACTTACTAGCTTAAAAATAAAGTTACACATTTAAATAATTTGTTGTAAAAAGATGTAAAGGCCAAAGGCCATATCGTCTCAATAAAGCCATTATTATATTATACTAGCTTAAAAATTATTAATGCAAGGATGGGATGCAATAATACTTTGTCGGGTAACAAATGGATAACAAGTGAAATATTTCGCTTGAAATAAATGGAGAAATAGACACCATTTCGAGAAATATTTCACTTCAGTTTTTGTTGAAAACTGAAATTATTAAAATAAATGAAATGGACAGGGTAAATGGCAATTAATTTCAATTAATTTCCTTTGAAATAAAGTGAAATAAATTCTATGCACATGCGCATACACATGCGTTAGCGTATAGTTAGTTGTACAAACAAGTTATATTGTTGTACCCGGTTGTAAACTGCAGTATTCGTGGAAGTAAAACTTAAGTTGTGCGAATTCCTAATATTATGTGTACACTTAAAATTTATTTATTTATAAGTAACAACTTCCTTCTTTTGATGAATGCATTTGGATTGCTAATCCTTGGCTTCTGTCTCAAATGTTCAATCACAGTGACAGTTTTGAAAGCTTTCCATTTTCCCCTCATTTGGCATTAATTGGCATTGGCCGATGACCACCTGCACACCTGTATTGATATTATTTAGTTGTGTATCAAGGAAAAAGTTTTAAACTCTCCTTGAAAAAATGGGTGACCCCCATTTTTTCAAGGTGTATTCCGGGGGCAATATTGTACGATGAGACGATAGAGACGAAGTATTTCAGATGCATAGCTTTTTCTAATTGAACTTTTCATGGTTATGGTTTCTCATTTGGTGGTGGGTCGTTGTCGGAGGTAGAGATTTTACATTGATAGGTATAGGGACTTTTGTTTTAGAAAACTGTCCATATCTCCGGACAGGGAGGAGGTACTTGGCAAGTGTATTGTTATGTATCATAATTTCGACAATGTAAATGGCCAAATTTTAAATTTTCCTGCACATGGAATAATAGAAATCTTAAGCGAACCGAAAGCTGGAAACATTTGCATACAGAACAGAACGCATGAACTGCTTTGTTATGAAATATACGGACTTGTTGTGATTTATCAGATTTCGGTAACATTTAAGATTGGGTCCTGCTTAGCTGCGTTATCAGAGGGGCAAATTAACACACGATGATGTAAACAAACATATCTACGGAATTTTTCACTGCGCAACTCGAACAACACGATTATACTATAGAGTGATTTTATCTTGTATGATTTGAATTTATACTTTAATAAATATGATCATATATCATTTCCTCAATTTCTTAATTTGATTTATGTATGTACCCCAGTTTAATAATAATATTTATACTGTTACAAATTAAGACACAATAAACTAATCCATTGCCTTTAACAATTAAAAGATTAATCTTATGTTAGAATATTATATTGAGTTTTGAAGAAATAGTTCTGTAGAATAGATACCGATCTATGGGCAACAGCAATTGCCACTTTCTCCAATAAAGATTAATGGGAATTATTCTTTAAATATATTCACCTTGAATAACGGGCTTAAAACGTTTCTTAATGGTTTTCAAACGACACGTATTATGAGCAAAAAGTAATTTTATGGAGCAGTCCAAGATGCTAAGGATTATATGTAATCTGGCCAAATTGATTTTTGTGGATTTCGTTTTTGAGACTGATCTGTATTATCTTCCTGACTGGCTGAAGATGGAGGATTTATATTATAATTTGATGCTTATTATGCAATATCATTCTTTACCTATATACTTATTATTCATGAGTGAGCATTACAGATCAGTTGGACACAGTGCATATTACCTATGTTGTCGAACTGAAAAGAGTTGAAGGAAAGTTGCCCATTTATTATTATTATTGATAAAATGCCAAACAGGATGAATGTAGCTTTAATGGTAGGTACATGTTTTTATTTCAATTACTATAGGTACTTACGTGTTACGCATTAGGTATATATTGTACAACTCAAGCACACAAATAAAAGCAATAACATTTTGTGTATTTTCATGCTCACATTAATAATAATAATACACAATAATAATAAAGTAATAAAAATAAAATAATAATAATAATAATAGGTAAAGTCAAGTCACACAATACATAATATGGAAACACATTACATTGTAACAAAATGTAATAATATGGACTTTGTGTATATTTAGCATAGTGAATGACACGTCAATTTAGATCTGTTTTACATCTACTTATGTTAGTACATTCCGTTGCTGTAGAGTTCGTTCATTAACATTACTTTAATATCCGTTACAAGTATACATAATAATATTATAACGATAAACAAAGTGCCTCTACCTAATTGGTAGACACTCTCGTTTTTGTTCCGTTGTTTGTTAGTACATATAGTAGTCACTATTTATTACTCTTACCTCTAGTAGCTGTGTATTTAATATTATGTTGACTGTGCTTATTATTATGTGAGACATGAAATGATAATTGGCATCTGCTTGCAAATATATCAAATGGTTTGCTTTAATACATTCATATAATTAGTACAATCTATTTAATGTGGCTTTGTTTCCACTAAAATATGTTAAATAATTTTCGGTGTGACAATTGATAGAAAATAAGATACAAAATTATTAGTGGCTATCTACTGTAAGGGGATTCCCTAAGGTCAGGTCAGTCTGACAGCGTTTAATTACCTAAGAGTCAATTCTACACTATAAAACTTAAAGAGGGGATTTGACATTTTACGTTTATGAAAGAGTATTATTGATGGTCATAGGTAGGGAGGCTTTCTTGCATTTATACCGTTTTTGTGTTCAATATCATTGGGGAAAATATTGCCAAAATGACGAACTAAGTAAGCGTTTACTATAAGGAGGTACTGCGCTACTCACACTCAGGACATGCAGGATGGATGAAACAATAAAGGAAGCCACTACAGCCTAATTCTCTTGTTTTCGGTGAGAAAACGACAGAAAAAGTTTGAAGGCTTTCGCTGTAAAGAATGAATGTGTCTGGCTGGTTTTCCATTTCTGCGGAACAAGACTTTTTTATTCTCTCTGTGCGTGTATGTATCGTATCGGTGAGAGCCACCCAACCAACCAAGGAAGAATAACACTATGAATCTGCATTTTCGCTATAGAACGGGAGTCCCATTCATCCCGACCGACTCTCGTTATCTTCGTTACTTTTTCCACAATCACACTTTTTACATCTTTCTGTTTGGTTTAACGGAAAGTTTCCAACTAGAACGGCGAGCTCAAGTTTTTATCCAGAGCTCTACTAAATAGGGCCACCTAACGCTACAATGGATGTTGGTTTACTTTAGTTCAATCAAAATCAGTAGTTGGAGACTACCGGCGGTTTTCACTCAACTTTTTCACAGACTTCTGGAAACGAGCAACTTGGTTCGAGAAGAACGAGAAAAAATAACTGTAAGGCATGTTCCCTACTCTCCGAAAACAAAACAAATCTGACAATGAATGTGAATAAATAAGAGTTTATATGGATTTATTATACACCTCGAACACGTTATACTCTTTCTTCATCAACTACAAGTAACTCAATAGTGTTTTCCTATTTATCTGACAAACTCTTGGTCGGGCCTGATGGTGGCTTATTGTGGCTACTACTACTCCTATTACTACTACTACTACCACTACTACTACTATTACTGCTACTGCTTTGAAAATTGTGTATTACTAGTGTGACATGATAAAAAAGGATGGTGAACATGCAATCTAATTACAGATACAATAGGACTTTAACTAGGGAATTGCTAAAAGAGCAACGAAATCTTGCCAATTTATTTAAACCTTTACTTGTGCTTCCTTTCCTTTGTTAATTTCCGCTAGTACCTTTTAGCATTTACACCGACTATAAGGATTCGATTGCAAATTACGCATTTTTATACAGATGTATGTCAAAATACTTGATTATCATTGCTAATTAGTAAATCCGTATTAAGATACGTATTCGTGTAAGTAGATAGTTCCCTTTAATTGCTATTAATGTGAGTTTACTTACATGGTGCAATTTAGTTTCACTTGAAATCAGGAAAAATCTAGTTACTCGGGTTTCCAAAATCTCTTTCAGGGTCCAATATAATCAAGTGAGATAAATCTACTGAAATCTTGTTTTACTTTTGGTAAATGATCAGTTTCAAGTGTGCACAGTGTCTTTCTAGCAGTTTTATACTATAATATTTTGGAGCTACCTATATACTAGCTAGTGGAATAAGAATAACTCACAACCGACTGAGACTAAAATAGAATTTTAGAAAAGCTGTCCCTACCGTCAGATATGTTTTGATCTTGTCCTTGTGAAATAGGAATGTGTAATGTACAGGAGATAGCCTATAAGTACTAGCTAGTCGATAAGGGAATGTTTCCTGTGGATTACATCGATAGTATGTAATAGAGTTTTGCTTTAGCACTGATAAAGATTCAGTGTCGACCCGTTGACGGCGGGAGTCCACTCCCATTTATATATTTAGTTGATTTACAGCAGCAGAGCTGTATCATCTAGAGACGCAATTCGTAGTAATAAATAGTCAGTATGAAAGGAAGTGGCGCTTAGTCCGCGTCACCGAATAACAAAAAGCCTCTAATATTTCGTCTACGAAGCTTCCGTTTTGTTTAATTGAGAAGTGATCTGTTCAGCAGCCTCCACCTTCTATAGACTCTCGTGCATATAGACCTATTCTTCACCAGAGCTTGAAGAATCTCCGACATTCAGCCGGCGGAGAACAGCCACCGAACAACATACTGGGCTGCAGCATCCTTTTCATCAGTTCAGTTCCGGAAATTCTCAATCGTTTCCACTTGCTAAGTAGTACAACCAAAGAAAACTTTTTCCAACCAAAGTTTTCCTTTCGTGTATTTCTACTGGTAATTATTCTCTCTCCGTGGATTTCCCTATTTGCACTATTATACTGTACTGTCTCAAATGCCTGTATATATAATATGGAAGATAGGGACTTTATTAAGACAAGCTAATAATGTCCACAGCAAAAGAGTCTATAGGGGACAGCAATTGTTTCCCTTGTACATCGTTTGCAATGACAGATAAATGAAATAATATGAAAGTAGGTATACCTAGTAATATTATTCTGGCAATATTTTACATTTCAGTAGTAGTCTAATTAGAAGCAGACTCAGAGAAGAGCCTGCGGAGTGGTTAGAGTCACGCGAAGTGACATGACACGTGCATTTCTCTACGGGATAATAATAACTACTAAATAGTTACTAAATTATTTATTTATTATTAATGAATTGATGTGATTTGACTAGAGCGGGACTCATTCTACACCACACAAAACAAAGTCACACTTTGCTAAAGTAACTCAGAGTGGATGACGAGACGGAAGGAAAGTGACTATGAACATGTCACTCTCTAGTACAACTACTAACTAATTCACAGACAGTGTGATTGGAGACCATTTTAAAATAACTTGCAGGTTTTTTAAAAAGTGTGTAGCGACTTATACACAGATTGATTTGAACCATTGTCATTGTCTCTAGCTTCTAAATAATTCTGGACGCGGAATATCCGTCACAATTTCCCTGTCTCTCACTCTGGCACTCGCTCCATGAACTTGTCAGCTCGAGAGTTTAGAAGTTTGTGTCGTAGTCGGACCGACGACGACTCGGCGCGTAGCCGCTGTCCCCGTAATAATTCCCATTGTAATAGTAGCCATTCCACTCAGTCTTCCAGCTGTCGTAGATGTTGTAGTTGGCAGAGCCCTTCCCAGAACTGGACGATCTCTGAGAAACCAATAAACACAAAATACCATCCTTATCATCACATTCTCAAAGTCCACATAAATACCCAATTAGAATCAATTCCCCCTAAATACTCACTTTTGTTGGTTTTCTATCGAAAGTTCTATCCATCTGCTTATCGTTCCACACATCATCCATGTTATACAGGTCGTCAGCTCCATAATTGTCCATTCCTCCTGAAGATCCTAAATGACTCTTGTTGAATTCACTCAACATCTCTTGGGTCAATGACACAGTGTTCTTCTTTTTTGAGTTTTTGTGTTTATTCACCAACTAAAAACAATTATTCGAGTTATCAACTTATTCTGTAATCATTCTGTTACACCTTAAGGATTAATTAAATCAGTGCACACTTTTAGATTAGATAGCCATTGGCCCATGCATGCATTAGGATTGAAATAGTAAATTCTAAATTCAGCAACAGCACATTTTATTTCATAGGCATTGATTGTGTGATAGCCTCCTATATTGAAGACAACCAGCAACATGAATAAACGACAATGAGAATACCAACAAACAATATGTTGACCTTTTACTTGACACTGTGTATACATTTGTAGCCAAATAATTATGGGGTCCTGGAGCTAGTAGAAGTGATGTTCGACAAAAATTGTAGAGAGTGGGCCCACGTAGTTGTAATTGTTTTACTTCCGAGAGAGAGCGAGCTCCTGCACTTTCTGCTTTGCAAAGGCACTAGGTGCTGGATCTATCTATCTACTTCTCGTATCAGCCCTTTTCGCCAATTTGGTACAAAATCTATTGTACTAATCTTATTTGATCTTTTACTCTTTGAAACTCTTTGAAACACTTGCAGACGTCACATGACAGCAAAGCTTTTTGTACTTCTCCATTATTCTCCAAGCAAACGAGTCTGGAGAGAGAGACATGCTTGACTTCTTCACTTAACAGAGTACAATTACATAGTTAACTCACTCCCGGCAGTCGGGTCGAAAGCCTTTCAACAACCTCTCCTTAATTTACAAGGTAATAGCGTCGGAACTGCTAATGCCTAATACTCACTATGAACATTTTCCTCCACCTTATCATCACAATAACACTCTCACCTATACTATTGCTCACGACTCCAAAACTCCGAGAAAGTTCAAATAAGTAAATACAGAGAAAAATTAGCTTGAAATTTAACACCTGAAGTAATCTTTTTGCCTTCTTTCTAATCTAATATACTTCATGCATCTCACTTTTAAATTAAATTCTTCAAGTTCCTGCTAATACAAATATAGAAAACTAAAATGCCTACTCAAATCCATTATCTTTCTTGAGGATAGCTTCTGTACCTGTATTTTGATTACTACGAAAGACCCATGAATTACTCTCTTAATTGGAGCTAGGAATGTATCACGTATCATTGTAGTAATTCCTACAATATCTTATTGTGTGGTTTGTCCAAATTAAAGTAGCTCTCATGTTAATCACAGAGCTCGGATCTATTAGACAACTTTCATTTACTCAAGACTAATCAAGCTTCAATTCTTTTGTGAAAACAATTCATGGATTTTTTACTTAGAATGTTAAACAATAAAAGATGCTTACCACAGTGACTCCGAAGATAATTACGAAAAGTAGAGAAGCCAATCCGATGACTATGACCGCAATACCCCATTGTGGAATGAGCTGTTCTGGAGGAACTGGGCCCGGTCCATCCGTTCCATTACGAACTGAAAGGAAAGAAAAAATATAGTAAACATCACTCTCTCAAAAATTACTTAAATAAAAGCAATGCCCTAATTTCCCAGTGCAAATTCCAGTTAAGTAAGACTCTGGTCTACAACCAAAATGCCTTTGTAATGCAATACAAATTATCACTAGCTATGCCGAATTATAGGCCCATTTCGGCTAGGCCTGTCACATGTAGACGCCAATACATATTATTGCAATAATACAGTCTAAACTACGGCTATGATACAGACATTAGTCCTCAACAGTGCCCACGTATAACGGTCGCCATATTCTGATTTTTTGAGTAAGTTAATATTTTAATTTATATACATATATAATATTTAATATTTTGTTGAGTGTTCTACACGCACCAGAAAATTGAAATGCATGTCCCAGGAACACAAAAAATAATTTTACATGGCAATGGGTAAATTTTGACAATTTCGTATGCTAATTTAAGATAAGTACTCAGTGTACAAAGCATTAAGCTATAGTTTGTATTTGGCATTGGTTGATACACATCTTTAGTATGCCATGGTTAATAGTTACGAAAAACCTAAATTAGATTACTTTACAATATAGAAGTATGTGTACATTGGTAATAATAATAAAGCACGCAGCAAAAATCAAAATTTTAAAATGTCTCTGATTGTATAATTAATGAATTGATACATAGAAACTTGCTGCTTTTATTAGGCAAGTAAAAATTTTCCTTATACAGAGATAGCAAATTATATATTTAGCTATATTTGCATATAAAATTACCCATCCATGCCATGGCCAATTGGTACAATAATTTATGTACAGAGTACTAAACATGCAATTGGTGTAAATAGACCAAAGCTCACAACCAAGTGGCTTTTTAAATAAGCATAGTCAAGCCAGCAATCTTTATTTCGAAGAAATAACAATTCTTGGAAAAGTTCTTCTTAGTTTGTACCTAAAAATTATAAGTGCTGCAAGTTACACCTTCATGCACAAATTAGTCTATAAAGGTGTGCACGAGATTTTAAAAATCATGAGCAAGATAAATGTTATACAGAACGCCTTGCACACACACACAATTGCCTGTAGGCTAACAAGCATTAATTACAAGTAGTACTGTAGTTTCTGACAGTTAACTCTTGATTCGAGCAGTTCGATATGAGCAATTAATTTAGCTATTATATTCATTTGTAAAAATGTGCATTTAATATCAATAATACAAATTATAATGCCAATGTTCAATTCAATTACAGACACTGGCAAGATTTTAGTTTTTCAAATTAAACACAATTCAAATTGCCAACCAAACATAATAATATCGTTCACTTAGAAATGCTTGGTTGAAAAGGTCATTCATTGCTATTACAGTCTGTTTGTAGACTATAACTACATTTTAGACACTGAACGGCATTTAAATATACTACGAAAGTAAATTGCAGACATTTCTTAGACAGTATGTTTGTCAATTTTGCTTCCACTAAACCCAGGCGCAGAAGTGTATCCCTAACTGCGTATTACATGTAGAACAGAATGAAATCACAAAAGACCTGTAAATGTGTAAAACAGTTTCTGTTACACATTTACTTTGTTCGGAAGATCATCAAGAAGATATTTTGTGTTGTGGGCGGAGATTACGCCAAGACGGAAGCAGCCGCCATAATTTTTTGGTCAATGGCCAATTCGTCCTTTACCGTCTAGGCGGAAACTGCCACATAATGAACACATACCTATGTCAACTTTTGAAATCTATACCTAATGTCTTCGTTATTTGAGTGAGAAATGCATATTAAGCTAAGGAATTACACAACGCCATAGTAAACTATACATCTATACTATTTAACTACAGAGTAGTTAAGGCATATGCCAACTTACATAATTACAATTGGATGTGACGATGAATATAATCTAAGATAGGTATGCTGATAATGAATAAGGGATTGGACGGGCGTGTATGAATTGGACCTGAGCACAAATAGCTAAAGACTAGTAGACAGCACAGGATAACAGTCAGAGGGATTTAATTGGATGATAATGAAAGAAAAGTCGTGGGATATGTGACCTTGCTTGGTCCGTTTTACCTTCGAAATTGGGAAAATGAAATTCCTGCTGAAGGCGCGGCTGTTCATTACTCTGCTGAATAGATTCACTCTGATTTCCTAACAGCCATGCAACAAACGTAGTAGTCATTGCAGTTCTTCTAACACGAGACACAGACAAGTCAACAGACACAAGCAATTTTATTGTTAATAGGATTTTGGGAGAGATCAACCCTCTCTCATCTACCCCCGATCCAACTCCATTCAACAATCAGCTTTGGAATAATACCGACACACCTCATTCAATTTGCATGACAAATGTTGAGCTACGTTTAAGCAGGCAATTTTAGTTTCTTATGCACAAGTACATGCTTTGGAAACCTTTTCCACATCCTTGGGATGGAACTCTTATGCAAACCCGGCTAGCTGGAAACCAGTTTTGAATTCCAAATTATTGTCCCAATGATTAGCTAGCTCCCAATTATTGTCAACCTTTCGTCCCAATGTTGACGATAATTGTCGGGTGTAAAACAGTTGGACAATGTGATGGCCAATGGATACACCAACAGCAACCATAGAGCCAACTGCATGTCGGGGTTAAAAAACAGTCGGTCTCCTAAATCCAAAGATATCAAGAAATATTGAGTCGTCTTAAAACAATTAGGTCTCGCATGAGTTTCAGTTCAAAGGCTGAAATGCGGTTACTTTGCATGGAATAGCCAAGGACAAAAGTTCAGGATATCTGGACCCTGGCATTAGGAAGAATCCTAGGCAGTCAGCCTATGAAGAGAAGTAATTCAATAAATATATCTTTTGTGTGCTTTGAACTGCTTGGGTATTTCTACCGGCTCTACTGACTCTAGCGCCGTTCAGGAAGGTCCTCGTCATTGGATTACATCACAAAATGAGATTATTCAATTTCATCAAAATAATCCCAACTATAGGTAAGAAATGCTGAGTGAGTATAGAGGAATTCCGATAGAACACAAACAGAACTATCGCTGAATAGGTTCTCTAAGGCGGGGAGGGACGCTAAATCTAAAGGTTGCAACCTCAATTCCTCTCTTACCAACCGGTTGGAAAGAAAGGAATTGAATTAGTAGATCTGGAGAGACAAAGCATTGATTTCCGAATAGTAAACCTGTAGGAATGCAACTCTTTGTTTGCAATTTTATTAGACCTAACAAACATTCCTATTACTGAATCAGACAAGTCCATTTTATTTGAATGCACGAGGCCGAGGAGAGGAATTTGAGCGTATTTCCTAGTCCTCACCTTCCCCAGTGTCTAGAATAACATTACTCGTGCGAATCAACAACACTCCGAACTTAACGTGTGCAAACCGAGAGAAATAATGGAGTCCTATAGCAGAGCAAACACCTAATAGGTACAACCCAAAGTTGGTCGGAAGCGGTCTTTCCATAAAAAGTGTGTCTATAATGCATATCTTAAAACCATGTCAGCCATAGCGTATTGGTGTATAATATCGTAAAGGTACATTGAAGTAATACCGAATGATGTGAGTGCCATAAATTATATTTTATTGCATATTATTTAGTATAATCAATCATTTAAGAGCAGAGGTGCAAAAACTTATGTTTATAACTTTCAAGCTTTCGTTCTTGGGTAATTCTTGCCTCTTTGGTTTAACAATATCCTATAAGTAAGTAAAACAAACAACAAACTAAATAGAAAGTAAACCTTTGATTACAATTATACAAGAGT
This sequence comes from Tomocerus qinae, assembly GCA_020055645.1. Lineage (NCBI taxonomy): Eukaryota > Metazoa > Arthropoda > Collembola > Entomobryomorpha > Tomoceridae > Tomocerus > Tomocerus qinae. Next base: position 1,816,858 of record CM034548.1, on the reverse strand, counting down.
AGAGCAGGCCATTATCAAGCCAAAGTCAAAGGTCTACGATTTCTCAAGGTAATAGTGTGTGCTAGCTGTTGAAAGGAAACCCACAAGGAATGAAGTTGTCTGCATAACTAAGATTTTTCCATCCTTTCTTTTATTACTACGGAACTGGAAAGTTAAAAATTGATTTTAATGTTATATTATTATTAAAAGTGAAATAAAAAGATTTTTTCAAGAACTCAATTCAATGAGATTTTTCCACGCAACAGATGAAACGAGATAGCCTAGGTTAGTTTCATCGATGTTTCGCAAATCAACAAATGAGTGAATTATCAGAAAGTGCGTCAGGGGCAACAGCTACTAATAAAGTCAGTAGGGTTTATAACGAGGTTTAAAGAATGTACTGAGGCCTGCCCCTGAAGGATTTACAGACTTTTAGACGTAGATACGAGAATTAAAATGCAGACAATTCTATTATTATTCTCAGTCTAGTGATAAATCTTTTCTTCTGGTCTGTCGATCTGATCTGACATGTGAATTAATTACTATTCACTACTTAGGTGGCAAAACACCTTGACAGTAGAAAAGATTGGAAAGGGACTGACAATGAATCTCTGCTTAAGCTTAACTGCTGGGGCTACTGTGCGCGCAAACAGTTGGCTTTTAATTGCAAGTCTGAACATAAATATTATCTTATACGCCCATCATCAACTTAACTAACTACACTAACTCTGCTTCAAAACCAAATTCTGAATTGATTATACAAGGTACGTACGTACGACTCGTTCCAACCTAACACAATGCTTGCACTTATTATTATTATTTATCTTGATTCTTAAGACCATTATTGTGCTGGCCGTTCTACCTGTGCCCACTACTTAAATTATTCAAGTAGATATTCCGTATATCAAAAATAGCGATTACTACGCTTTTATAGTTCTACTTGGTTTTTTAGGACACCAATGCAATGACTCGACTTTTGCTAGGTAACTTAATTGTTCCGTTGTGCAGACAAGGCAAGGTTTCCTCTGTTTTCTTATTGATTTCATTTTAATCTTGACTTGAGGTTGCATTACCGTTGATATTAATTAACTAAAGAGTAAGCTCAGTTTGAGTCGAGCAGCAGTACCCTAATTTAAACTTAGTGAGTGAAGTAAACCACTGCTTCATAAATTCACAAACAAGACCCAACTTCTTTCAATATTTCTACATTAAAATTCAAAACTAAATTCCTTACATGTTATTAAGTTGCTATGTTTAAACTGAAATAATAATACTTATAGGTATAAAATATAAACCCTTATAAGCTACAAGACCGAAATAAATAAAAAGCAAATTAAACCATTACCTAATAATCTATCTGTTTGTGTTTATTAATCAAATCTGACAACAAGATGAACAAAATGAAATTGCCTAAATGCCTCAATTTCCATTGCAACGTCAGGGACATGCAGAGTTTGTAAATAGTCTTATTGATATGCAAAATAATCATATTTTGTGCAAATTCACAACGCTCTTGTCAGTTATTTATGACTGGCTAATAATTTGAGTTTTCCATTTATGGCCTCCAATCTCTGTTCATTTAGCTGGACCCTTTATACTGATGATACGCATGTTTATTTATCGAGACTGGCACACTCAGAAACAATATTCGATGAATGAGCAAGCAGAGGGGGCGCTATGAAGCCCGATTTTAATTGTAGTCCCTGATTTGAGCTGATTGGTTCGTAAGCTGAATCTGCGTGCGTGTGCATAGTTTAAGCAAATAGTAGGAAAGGATACCTTTGAAGTCGGTGTAACGAGGGTCGATGGTGTAGCGGCCCAGTCTAAGTCTTCCGTCGACCGGGACGTGGATGGGTCCGCTCTCTGACTCTTCCGGGAGGTAGTCGTCTTCTGGATCGGCATTCAATAAAGACTTGTGGAAAAGCTTGAGGATGTCTCTGCTCGACAGTTCCCGATCAACGCCTTCCAGAGTGACAAAGTAGTCTACGAGAACGCTGCCACGACTAGAATTGAAAGACGATCAATCAAATGAGTACATCATGAATATTTATCTGGCAGATATCAAAGTCCACTTTTATGGCCACAGCCTTCGATCATATTATACAATCACTAAGTGCTGACTGATTTTAATAAAATCATGGCGGATTTTGTCGTCCTTTGACCATAATCCTGCAATGGGAATTTCTCATTGGAATTTACAAATACAAGCCTCATAGACTATATCAAAAACATCTTTATATAGAAAACCGGTACTTAAGCTTATCAAGTCTTTCAATTTTCATTGCTCTCCACAGGCCCTCACAATATATTTCCGGGCTAAAAGAAAGCTACTAATTGAAAAGCTTTCTGGCAGGTGTGGAAATGTGGAATGTTAAATTAAATTCCGTGATACAGTTGTATTATTGATACCTACTAAAGATTTTGTAGGTACCTTTGATTTGCTACTTTAAACGATGCTTAATGCATAGCCAAATATTATTTTCTTATTCTATTAACTTTTTTGTTACAGTTACAATTAAATACTAATTGCGGAACATAAGTTTAAGATGTTTCCACAATTAATAAGTTGAAGATTAAAGATTTTTAGAAAGCAGTTTAATATTTAAGAAAAGTACATTTCTTCACTGGGTAAGGTTTTTAAAACAGAAACAGATTGGGGAAAAGGTAGTGAAATGGCTGGGAATAGTGGACGACGGTTCATACATTTTTCTACGTGGTTTTTCAGCCTTGCTGATTCATCTGCAATTTAAGAGATATTTGGCAGTATATCTTTTAAGTAGGGAGTCACGAAGGACAGGATGTTCTTCTTTGCTGAGTTGAATGCATACAAATCTACCTGTTATATATTCAATGTGCGAGGAGAGAGTAATTTAAGGGAAATGGAGCACTTATCAGCAAAGTGATTTGCCTAGAAGACACAATACAAAGGAGAGATGCACTCCGCAAGGAAAGGAAGGAAGTTGAGTCGACTTTCTGTGCAGCAAAGTGCAGCGACAGACTCACTCACATCCATCGGTTGGCTTCGGAGTTTTCGGTGTCACGAGGAGAGAGAAAGTGCCCGTTTATGAATAGAGCTATGCAACATCAGATTGGATTGCGAGTACTAGGATGAAAGAGTGTGTGTGTTAAATTTTGGAGAGAGGAAGGTGAGACGCTGAGATGAGACTTTTCTCCATGCAGACTCAGTAGTCCTGAGTAGTGGCTGGCTGATGGTGTAATAGAGAGAGAGAGAGTTGCGTGAGGAAACGGCGGAGAAGACTGTCTCTCCGCACTTTTCCCTCAATGTAAATTCCCAAAGGGTCCAACTTTGTCGATTCTCCAAGTCTACGTCGTTTCATTTTTCCAGTAAGTGAAGACAGAAAGGAAACTCCTGCCTGCTCCATATTTACTATTCATATCATTATCTGTAGCAAAGCCAGCAACCTATCAGCACTACATTATCCATCTCTATACGTACGTAGCAGCTACATGTGCTGTCTCACTCCCGAACTTAACCCGTATTATTATAGCTACTGACAGACATCACTTAATGCACTCCACATCACATCATCCTCCTCGTAAACATTCACCTAGACATTATATCAAGGCTACCCGACTGAGCACTATAATATTATAACTCTTTTCACTCTATTTTCTTGACAGTCACTACTTGCACTACTTACTCTCTCTCTTCAATTGTTACACTGGATGCAAAATGCAAACCCTTATTCCCCCTACTTTGTACCATGTCTTTTAATTATTTTAGGTCGCTCTTACTGCGTAACATTTGCTAATTATTTACATGACTAGTAGTAGGCCCGTTCTCAGAATGGGAAATGGGTAAACCCTTATTGGGGACTGTAGATCATGAGTATGCATTAAAAAAGGATGAAAATTAACGGATTAAAATGTTTAAATGCTTGGTACATTGCTACAACATATCTAATGTAATTCATGGAATAATGGCATATGGAATATATTGCTACTTACATAAGTACTTCCGGTATGTGTTATGTATAATGCAGTAATGTAAACGAATGTAAATTATTAAATACTTGGAATTATGATTGTGAGTGACTGAGGTGTAAGTGTAGCTAAAGCCTAAAGCTGAAGAGAAAGAGCACATGCTAGGATTTAAGGGGTTACAGTGAGTAGTCACTGTAACCCCTTAAACACGGAGAAGCACGAGTGGATAATTGAATTTTCTAAATTTATTTAAAAATCGTAGAATCAAAATATCAAAAATCCGCTACTTGAGGACCTCAATATTGGTCTTTAGAAGCTGCACAAAAAATTTGATAATGATTGGTTGAAAACTGTAGGAGATAGGTTTCGCAATTTGAGTTTGTCCCTTTTCCTCCCATGCTAAAATTTGAATTTAAAAAATCAGAAAACGATTTCTATGAAACCGATCGTTATGAAAATGATCATTTAAGGTTCTGACTATGAGATGAACATCCAGTAAAAATTTGAAAGTCGTTGGTTTAAGTTAAAGGGTACATGAATTGCTATTATTATAATGATGTTATCAATGATAACGATAGTTAGAATTGGGATATCAGAAATATTATTTAGCTAGCGACTTAAAAATTTACATTTAATCAGCAAGAAGGAATATTTATTAATATACGAGATGGAGAAAACGCCTAATAGACAAAACATCGTATGCACACACCACAATTTGTTATGTTGGTCAGGTATTATCCAGTAACATCTGATAATCATCTTGTGTACTGCTTGTATACTAGCAAGGTTTAAAAACACCAGTTAGAACTACAAAACTATTCCCATGTGTACACATATTTCTATGTACAATAAATAAATACTTTCCTAACCGAATTTTCTTGGACTGCTTGACAAATCTTATTTTTAATACTTCCCAAGTATCTTTACATATGCATCACTGCAAATAGTAAGTAGATCTATCTAGGGACCTCTATAGAACCACCAACTTCACTTGCTCTGTAAAACATGTAAAATTTGCTAATTGGCTAATTTTAGTATGATAGTGGTATTGGTTGCTAATATATCCTGGTGGTGTCTACTATCCACTAACACGAAATCTACTTACTTTTGTATTAGCGAGGAGGAAATCTAGAATATTTTGGCATGTCAGGAGGCACATTTTCTTTTACATCTTTTAGTATAAACAAAGCACATGAAAATTATATAATGTTTTTTGTATTAATTCATCAAAATGGTAAATCGTGGATAGCGCTGCAATATTATGATAGATGCAAATCTTTACGAGTCAGAATTTTGCACATACTTGCAGAATATAAAACAGGTGTCCAAGTTAGCACATCCGTACGAAGATAGAATTCGTACAGATTAGGTTAGCAAGTGTGGCCTACATAAATATTTATTAGGTAGTGTACAAAATAGAGCAAAGGAAGACACGATTGTACACATTAATGGGAACATCAAACAGACTTTGTGGTAGACTTTCTTTGTAGGGCAACGGAGGCTACTAAAATAAATATTTGCTATAAAAGTGAAATGAGTAACCACGATCTCCAGCATATTGGTGATAAAAACACGAAACAGTACATATCGGATATCATCTGCACCAATAAATCTGTGTATACCTACACAACGCAGGGAAAATATCTTCACTTTGTAGGTGCCACCTACTATTACTAATATGCACATTACTCGGATGACTGACGCTTAATTCATTTGCTGAGAAATACGAACAAGTATTACCAACTGCGTACATTTCTTACAATAGTTATTCTCAAATGTAGGTACAGATATACGAATTAAGTTCAGCCAGTCAGTTTCATCTCAATGACGGCGAATATTCAGCTGCATGATCGTATGACATTTCTCAGGAAATCTACTTATTCCAGCCCAACTTGGACTGAGCTATTTTGGAATAAATCCAAGTCGATTTACGAAAACCAATATCATTAGGTATATAGAACGCTTCGAATTAAATTACAGATGGCTGAAAGAGAAAATCCAAGTCTTATCAGTCGAATCGTCCAAATTGCTGTATTCTAATTTTTAAAAATAAATTAACGATTTAGGACAATTTAATTTTTTCGTATTTGTACCCTGGCTGTACATTTTTGTTTTGGACAATTTCAATTGATCCGATAAACGAAAGTAACTGAGCATCAATATTAATAACTAAATACCAGGGATATCCCACTGACATACTTTATTTAGTAGCCCTTAAGTTACCCCACACAAGTCGCACAGGTAATTGTCCATTTACTAGGGTTGCCGCGAATGTTCGACAAATCGAAGCTTCGTCGTCGGATTCGAACTATTCGACCAAAATTCGACTAAATTCGACCGAATATTCGACTAAATTCGACTAAATTCGACCGAATATTCGACGAATAACGAATCGAATAGTTTGTATTCGACGGAGTCACTCAATTTTGAAAATGAGCCTGAAATGAATTGGTAGATTAACTACAAACAATATATGTCAAATATTCGAATATTCGACATTATTTTTTGTCGAATATTCGTTATTCGACATTTTTCGAATACCGGTATTCGCGACATCCCTACCATTTACATAATTATATGTTTTTATCCAAAAAACGAATTTTAGCAGTTTTCTTTCCTCAAAATGTCACATAAATCCATAGAATATTTAGAATTTATATATTCCATTTTAGTCTGTATCTGAATCAGATATTTTCTTGCACTACTTAGGCACGGACCCTAAGCCTTAGGCTAAGGCACTAAGGGTTTTACAAAAAGAAAAGAGTCCGAAAAGGAATTTAAAATTAAATAGCATAGAGACAACTTTAGTGATTTGGCGTGGCCAAAAAACGTGGACTTGATGCGACGATAAAATGAAGTTTGTGAAAGAACTTACTTGAATCCCTCGATCTCGACGGCCCGATACCATGGAGCAAGGCTGCTGGAACGATAGGCTCCATCCAACTGAAATGTCAAATCAAAAGGGTTTATCATCAGATGAGGTCATGAAGGAGAGACCTCCACTGCAAACAAGTATTTAGTCTCAATAAAATGTTTTGTTTATTCTGCAGTCAACAATACTGAGCCCGGCAGTGTCCCTCCCTAATATCCTTCACACTCACGCAAGGCTCAGAAACCTAATTTGGCTAGGAAAGCCTACTTTTAATATCCCACTTTGTGTACCGACATAAATAACAGCGAATACTTGTGTACGTCCTCCACCTACGACTACGGACGACTTTGACGGAAACAAGATCAGAAAAATCAAATATTTACATTAGACTGACTTTCTTTGGATGCTTTTCATCTTTTTGACTCACTCACATTCAGTTTACTCCCTTCCTCTACTTCATTTCCAACATTCCCAATGCAGCCATGCAATAAAATGGATTACCTATTTCCACCAATGCAGCTCTTGACTTGAGCAGTAGACATCCAAACACTGCGCCACAATATTACATATTACAATAAATGGCATGCCTGTACGTAGTAGGTAGGGGTTCATTGGGAATCTAAGTTTAACTGAGGTTTAACTCAAAAATAGCCCGGAGGAGAAAATGGTTCAAAAATTAAATGCCTTTTGAACTCAAACAATGGCACTTAAAAGGCATCTACTAATTAAGTAATCTGTAAAGTGGGAGCATTATGCAGAATTTTGTTGATGTTTGCATTTGTGTGCCAATTGAGGAAATCTGAGATGTGTAACATTAGTGCGTCGTGACTCAGTGAGACCACATGAAATGAAATGCTCTGTGAAATAATAAGTAATGGGGGTTTTAGCCTGGGGTGGTGGCGGACTGCTTATTATGCTTCCGTCGATCATGATCACACTGTTTGGATTGGTGCACATGAATGAATACTTATCTCACAAATATCGTGAGTTGAAATCAGAATCCAAACTATTCATACATTGTGTAAGTAGGTTATCTACCGTAAATACCTATCTACCTACCTGTATACAAACTTCAACATACGTATACAGCTTACATGGCAAGAAAATAAACGCATTCAGTTTTATTCCGAATAATACATTTATGCAAATCTGCGTGGTGGATGTTATATGCATGCCATTTTTGATACATGTATTTCTGGACGGATGTATCATATCAATTTCCCATTTGCATTTCACATTTCTTTGCCTCAGTGACTCCTTATCACGTTTCTGAGTTGATGTCGTTCCTCCTGACTGACTCCGGCCTGCTTTGCCTTTGTCTGAGAATCTTAAATTGTCTGCAACAAAATTACACCTACCTATCCCTATTTGTATCTGTGAGACGTGGATCTATTACTTCAATGTACCCTAATAATGTATGCAATCTCTCTGGTAAGTGTTAAAACTGCTGTGTACGAAAACTCCTTCACCATGTAAAAATAGACTTGTGGTAAGTTTTCAATTACCAACAATTGTCTAATGCTATAATCTAGCTAACCGTAGTGGAGTAACGCTCAACACGACTACATGACAAGATACAAAAGTCAAATGCCTTTTCAAACTTTCATAACTCGCAATTAATACAATTCGCTATTTCCTGCAAGGGGTCCTCGAAACCGCATCTTTACTTCCTTTATCTTCAAATTCATTCCATCATTTTTTAAAGTCTTTTCGGGGTAGTATTTAACTGTTGTTCAATTGTATATAATTACCTAGATTGCCGAACAATGTTATTTGGTACCACAGGACTGAAAACAAAGACGATCCAGAGCTGTGTAGGATTTTGAAATTTTTGGAGAACGTAAATAAGTATCATTTTTTACTGCTAAATCTAAGTTATCACCTCTGAATACAGTCCTTACCATATCAAAATAACCTGCCTTTATAAATGTGCAATTTAGCAGACATCAAACAATGATGTTATTTTCTAATGAGAAGAATTAAACTAAGGACTAAACTGTGAATGGTGAATTCACAAAAAGGGACTGAGATCAATCTGGTACGTCACAGAAGGTCAGTTTAGGCCAAGAAGGCAGCCACGCATTTATCAGACATTTATTTCTTACAGACTACCTGCTCAAGATAGCACATGTCTGTAGTAAAGTAATGGAGCTTGTCATTTAATTTCCACTCTAAAACCAAAAGTGCACCTTAATGACACACGTTATAGGTACCAAACCATTATACATAGAATGAGACAGACCCATGCACAAGGCAGATAAAGGAATGACACAAAAAAGCATTACTTGTAGCAATCATAATTTCATCTGTCATACTGTAAATGAATTTTCAGATGAGCTTTAATATTCTGAATTTATTATGATGTCAACAGCCTTGTAAATATGTAGCTATGCTATGTCCATTATTAAGTAAACAAGCTAAAGTACTTGTAACAGTATTAGCATGCCAAGTTATGCATTTCTATTCTGAGTGTTACAGATACTATGTAATTAATCATAATCTATACATATTTAGTGTAGGGACCGTGTGCAGCCTGTCAAAAGCATAAGGAATTAAGGAATCGGGTAGTATTTTTTGTGACGCAGCCTTTATCATTGAATAATAACACAGTGTCCGAAACTGTAACCAATCCGACCTTATGCATTAGATACTTTATGAAGTGGTCACCCACACCTAACCAAGGAGGTGCCCATAGCAAATCTCTCCTACACTTAATACTGCGACTTGGCAAAGAGAGTATGCATCGGAACATTCGATATGGTTTGAGTTGACCTGCGGTTTCTTTTGTCTCACCCCAACTCGTGCTCCATGAAAAACTGCTATTCATGTTAACTCAGTGCCATTACGTCGTTTTGTTCTTACGGGACATTACAGAGAAAGTAGACAAGTCACGAAAATTGAAATGCATTGATGAATGAAATTGAAACCCAAATACTGCACCCACCACAAATGCCTCTGCTTAATCTGCTATAATAATTCAAATGCATCACTATTGCATAGAAAAACACCTCTCTAAGTGATCAAATTAATTATTAAGCAACTCATTATTTTTAATGCATTTTTAAAATTTAATAATGAACCGGTTTGAAAATTATAATGGCAAATAACTAACGCAATGCAATTTACTAGCACATCTCCAAGGAAGTAAAATCATGCCTAAATCCAGGTGAAATTGCAAACGTTCACAGTCTGAATGTTGGTGCATATTAAGCCACCTTAGAGGCAAAGCTCGTAATTAGACACAAATAATAAGTGTTCTGCCCTGCAGTTGACTAGTCACGTTGCATATCCTATCTGCCATTATGCGTAACTAACAGAAGTCCAAGAAATAGTTCCACTTAATTAACACGTACTTAAGTATTAGTTTTGTCGACTCAAGTGCAATATACATACTATGTAAGCTGAGGTAGCTCCAGGGAAACGGTGTAATTAGGTACAAGTATAAAAATTCTTACCGCTCTCTTGACATTATTTTCGAGGCTTTTGAATTCCTCAGTGTTGATATCTGCATACTCCGGTTTCCAGCTGACTCCCTTGATAATTCGGATGACAGCTTCCATTTTGCAGGTACCTTCAGCACACATGCTTGTAGGACTTCTCTTGGGCGGAGGCGGGGTGGTCGTAGTTTTCCTCGTCGTTGTCGTTGGTTTTTCTGTCGTCGTGGTTGTCGTGGTTGTGGATGTGGAGGGCATGGGAGTCGTCGACGACGTCGGCCATCCAGTGAACTCTGTTGTTTTTCTGTAAATGAAGTCAATATTGAAACTTAATCTCCTTTGGTTAATTAATGAATACCTACTAATATGTAAGTAAAATCTTTTAGGGGAAAATACATAGGAAGGACGGTTGGGCGGTATTTACCTTGTTGGCCATCCGGTGGCAATGGTGACGACAGGTGGGGATGGCGTGTCGGCAGTTGGAGGTTGGGTTGAGGTGGGCCGCGTTCCTACACGCAGACCGCCTGGCTTAGTGGGGAAAACCACACCGCCGGGTTTTCTAGTTGTGGACGGCGGAGAAGAAGGAGCAGCCGCCGATGGTTTGTCATTCTCTGTTGACGGGAGTTTGTAGCCGGGAGGCAAGGGAATGTTAAGCGGTGTTTCGAATTTGATGGGGAGCAGGGAGTCTAAGCTCGGTTTGTCACTGGGAGGAGTCTGGGCGTCGGTTGGCTTGTAGCCCGGGGGCAACAAGTCGGACACTTCTTTGAACTGAACTTTTTTCAATAAAGCCTCCAGAGGATTCAGCGGTTTTTCTGAAGAACTGATGACCTGAGGCGTTTCTGTTGTTGTGGTAGTGGTCGAGGATGCCAGGAAAGGCTCCGAGCCTTTGATGGGTTTGTATCCCTTGGGTAACAAGGCGCTGATGTTTATTTCCTCGAATTGGATGTTGGGCAGACTTCGACTGCTGACTGTGGACTCGGATGGTCTGCTTGTTGTCGCCGTTGTTGTGGTGGTGGTGGGGGTAGAGGTCGTGGGTGGAGGAGTGGCCAGGGAGAAACCGGGAGGGAGAAATTCAGGCGGAAGTACATCTTGGAACTTAATGGCGGAATATATACTTTCCAAAGCTGGTTTTGCAGAAGGAGCCACGGAGATTTGGAACGGGACAGGGACGGCGGTCGTGGCCAAAAAGTTTTCATTGGGTCTGTAAGACGAGGAGAAGTGGGTGGGCTCTTCTTCTCTCGCAGACTGTTGTTGAATATTCCCAGGAGAAAATGCCTGAGGCTTTCCGTTAGCTGCATTAGCATCAACGAGAGTTTCAAAATGCCCCACAGGGACATTGTCGCTTTTATGGAGGGTTTTGCGGGGTGCGTGCTGATGCTCATCCTCCTCATTGTGCACTGTCTCTTCCTCCTCCTCCTCTTCGACCTCCTCCTCCCCCTCCAGCTCCTCCTGCTCAGATCCTGATTGAGCGGGGGCATTGTCTCGGGGTGCGGGTGACGAGGGCACTACGGCTTGAGTGTTTCCTCTCAATCCATTTAGGACGCCATTGGCCAATTCCGACTGGACACGGTCCAGCTTGTCCATAATGCTCTCTGTGGGGGAGGGAGAGATGAGACCTTGAGAGGGTTTTTTAGAGTGCTGGGCTCCATCTGTTTGTACTGGGGCGTGGGAGTCTGATGTCAAGACAGGATAGTTGTCTGCGTAGGAGTATTCCTCTTCGTAATACTCTGGAGCAGTCTCCGCTCCCGAAGGAAGACTGTCACCCGCCACAGACATGGACTTGCTGGGTCCAGCGGCAGTGCTGCGACTCGTTTGTACGGATGCAACAACAATGGAAGAACCAGTGGCCCTGCTGAAGGTGACTCGAGGGGAGGCTGTGGTCACAGTAGTCGGCACGGGTGTCACTCCCAACACTCCAGACCCAGAACTTACACTTTTCGTGGTAGCCACGGAGATGACGACTCCGCCGTTGGGAGCAGCGGATTCCTCCGACGAGGCCTCGAGACTAGGCGCAGGAGTTGTTGTGGTGGAAGTTGTGCTGGTGGTAGTTGAAGTCTTGGCAGACACCGAAACAGTGACCTTTGTTTCGGTGGATTTGTTTCTCCCACCAGACTTGACTGGAGGCCGATCCACGACGGGCTGTTCTTGGCTCACTTCGTAGTATTGGTGCTCGTCGGGTTGCTGCTGTGAAGAGCTGTAGTCCTCTGCGTTGACATACTCCACGGTGTAGTCATCCCCGACTTCTACTTTGTTCTTTGGGGTGGAGCTCCTGCCACCCCCGCTCAGTTGGGATCCTTCTGGTTTGTAAGTGGAAGATGCTGTTTGGATGATGTCTTCTTTGCTGGTCGTGCTGCTCCGTCCTCGGAGAGGCGGTCTTGCAGTCAATGTGAATCTTCCATTAGGACTCCTGAGGATTGCGGGTCGTTTCGTTACCGTTGCAATACTAGGAGCAGGTCTTCTCGTTGTGTTGGTCAGAATTGATGAGCGGCTTCTATTGATATAGCCGGGAGGAAATCGGTTGGTGGGGGCATTCGTTGTGGTCACAAAATGTGAAGATCTCAGGGGGATGTTGTTTCCGCCGCGGGATGAACTGCCCTGCACGCTGCGCCCGTTGTAATGCAGGGGCGTATCTGGTTCTTCGTTGTCATCGATGAGCGGAATGAAGGAGGATGGAGTTTGCTGTGGAGGGCGAGTAACCTTGTTATTCCGCACGAACTTGCTTATCAGAGACGACTGAGGGGCTGTCGGAGCGAAGGTAGACTTGAGAGGAACGCGGGTAGGGTCCGTGGACTTGAGGTTTACTGCCGCTCCTTTCTGGCTCAGAACCTGCTGCTTCTCACGGTGATGTCCACCTTGGAGATGGGACAATGATGATGTCCTCGATCCCGGGTCGTTGAATTCTGTTCCATACTGATAAATTACATCCGAGTCACCCGGCTCTCCGTCATAGTACTCGTACTGGATATCAGGCTGGCTGGGATTCAGAAGCGGGTTTGTCTGCCGCGTCCGAGCCGGATTGGTATTATACACGCCGTTCTGCTTGGTAAGGGTACTGAAGGCGCCTTGCGGGAGCAGCGACCTCAGAGTGGGGTCTCTTTGCAGGAGGGACGAGAGGTGAGGCTGCGGGTAAGCGAATTGTTGCGAATTTTGGATGGAGGTCGCAGGTCCAGCCCTGATATTTGCTAGCCCTCTTTCAACATTTTGCAAGGGAAATTGTCCTTGGTATAATTGATGCTGTTGGAAACCTCCCGGCACTATCACTTGCTGGGCTGGACCGTTTTGTCGCTGTCCCACAAGAGCAGAGGCTACCAGACCGCTATAAGGTTGAACTGCAAAATAAAATAAATCCATTGTTACTTTTTCCGTGGAAACAATTTATTAAATCACTTTTCGAGTTTATATTTTAATAAAGCCTCGTTTTATCAAAAATAACCACAAAACTATCTACTAATTGCAATAAAAATCGGTTGGTCACTTTCGCCATCATTGTATTCTACTGTGTCACTCTTACACTTTACTCTGACAACTTCGCTAAGTCTACTCAACAGAGACTCATGCAATTTGCTTGATGACCTGTAGGCACCTATAGAAATTCCAGAGACGGCAAGACAGCTGAATAAAATTGATTCCCTTTCACTTGCACATTTCTTTGTACAAAGGAACATACAGGGAACACGAAAGTAGCCACGACACTCCTTCCAGCTGCATTGAAAAGTTATAACAGTGGAAGCGGTAGAATAATTCCTCAGAGGGATTCCGATGTATATCCATATTAATCTGACGAACAGAAATCAAACTCAATATTTTTGGGTATCTGCCGGTCTGTCCACTTGCTTTAGAAGTCAGGCAAGCATTGACTAGCTAGAGCGTGCAGTGCAGACCATTAGCCAAGACATCAACCCAGTACATTTTACCCAATAATTCTCTTTATTGATTACCGATTTACCATTCCATTCATCTACAGAATTTCACAACTTCAGCGTGAGTGTACTATTATGAATTATGTCAGATATTCCATACTGAGCACTACTAATCATATAGATATTATTTTTTAGGCCAGAGACTATAATGATTTAATTAAATGTTGAATTATATGGAAGAAAACAATCCCTCAAAAATAATTTCTGTTTTAATTTCGGAACTGCACAATCGAAGATTTCTTACGTATGAGATATTTAAAAAGGACAAGAATTCGATGTTGCCAAATACTTTCAAAGTTCTCTATTTGGAAGAGTTTGACAAATCCGATAGTGATATTATTACTTTGGGAAAGACGCGACATTTCATAAGCTGCTGAATTTTTGCTAGTCAACGTGACATAATATCATGCACATAATAAGTAGGTTATATGTGATCCATCTGAACTGAATATGTCTTATGCAATACTAATTCACCAGGAAGAATTATAGGGCTTTGCTGTTTGTGTGTACTTTCCAAATAGGTTAGTACTTTGTAAATCGATAATTCTGAGTCAAATGAAATTTTTATTTGCCCTAAGACTCGGCTGCAGTCATCTCATTATTTTCCAAATGTATTCCAAATGAATTTATGATTGCAATTGTACTGCGCGTGAGCTTTTAAGGCTACAATACCTATTGGTATTATAATGGAAAGCAACATATTATAATTCTACCTGGCACCTGAACCTGATCAGCACATTATGCTATGTTGCCACTTAGTTTTTGACAGAATAATAAAAATTATTACAGAAGGATGAACAATACCAAGTCACAACGATAAGTTTCTTCCATTTGGTCATTTACAACATTTACTAATCCGTAGACGGCTGAAGTGTGGTCTATTCAGTCAGCATGTCCCTAGGTGATCATTATGCCATATAGCAAAAAGGATACATAAATGTGGGATGAAATGATCCCACAATCCATATCAAAGTGGAATGGATTAAATGGAACAATGAATTGAGTTAGGACTTGGAATTCCCAAGAAAGAGATATTCTCTATAGAGATAACCAAAACGCAAATAAATAAATTGAGACTCTGTGTATGATAGTATCAAGTAGTTGCATGTACATTCTAGCAACAAAAGCGAAGACTATCTGGTGAAAGATTGCATTCCGTGGCAGTGGAATGAGTGAAAAAGACCAAGTCTGGCCTTAGAAAAAAGTTTAGAAAAGAAGCATATTTACAGGAAGAATGGGGAGGAGATGATTTTATGAGGAGGTGGGGTGAAGTTGACTGCGAGTCGCACTCATCGTTAGTCAAGTCAGCTAAATTTCCACTTTTCTGGTGAAGGGAGCTTTAGCCGCGGAGAGAAAGAGTTCCTCCATTGAAAAGGAATGAAAATGCAAAATGCAATGTCAAGTTGTGGATCGCCTCGGTTATTTCTTAGAATTTCTCTTTCATTCGACGGTTTCCTTTCAGCTCGCAGTTCGGTTCACTTGTCTTTCTCCAGTCGGCTTCACTTATTGTTAGCTGAGTTAAATTGAAAGTAAGTCAATCCTAGTCAGAGGAGGCAAACCATCCACTCTCTCTGTAGGGAGAGAGATGACGACGGAACCAATCTAAAGACGTGGCCACCTCCACTAATAAGAATTCCTGTCCCTGCCCCCGCAGGAGAGCGTGTGTGCTAATGCAGATCACTTCCCTCATTATCCTCTGTAATCTGCATTCCCATTAACAGACCTCGACCTCACTTCCATCAATGTTATCCAATATGCATGAGAAGATCAAAGGAAATGTACCACCGCAAGTCAAATTATTATTTTGACTCGACTGACTTAATTAAGATCCACTTTAAATATTCCCCTCTCCCTTAGGAATCGCGAAAAGAGAAAATTACTTGACTCCTCACGGAATCCCAAAAAACCGCAAAATTGCTACGAATAATTTCACACATGTCATTCCCAAGTAACAAAGTGATATTTACATTTCTTACTCTCTAACTTGCCACTCGCTGATAAATCTTGTGTCAATGATAAATATTTGCAAGTAGGGTCGAGACCAGATCGAAAAATGTAAATGTCGATGAAACTCCCGAGTGGTATGACGGTACTCGTAAGTATTACGGTAGAACATTTGAGAAGAGGACAACGTGATGATTCACTTTCGCACAGTATGCCAAAATTAGATCAGACTATAAACACGACTACCACAGAGGTAAATAAGCACATTCTGAAATTGAGGACACACATTCAAATAAGCAGCCGACTGTGAATCGCACAATAGAAGTAAATTCAAAGTACACGTGCGGACGTAAGCTGCATCTTCATAAACATATAGTAGGGAGGGATAAGCTCCAGAGCAGGAAGGAAAGAATCCAGTCAGGAGAAAATTATTTTCCCTTTGAGAAAGTTCCTCCTCCTGGTTTTGTTCTACATCTTCCGATACTCAATTCCTAATCTCTTTAATTCAAAATTATATATTTCGTGGGAATTCATTTACATACCCAACTCGACTGCCATCCCTGTTATTAATAGTCTTCTAAAATTATAAGTACTTGCTGCACAACTAAATGAAATGCAGGCCATAAGCCATACAGACAGAATTTCAACTAATAACATTAGTCCTCTACGTATTGCTATGGGAAAAACTCTTATGGGTAAAGTAGGTTGGCTCAGAGAGCCTAATATTTCCGAATTTACACCATCCATTAAGAAAAGTAATCATCCTACATATTAACTAATAATAGGTACTACCTACACCTAGTATATAGTAGTGTGGTACTTCATTTTGCAAGATGTTCAAATCCCCAGTATGACAAAACACAGATGAATAACACTCTCGAAGTTATTAGCTGGACAATATCATGGAATAAATTCATCTCTTTTAATACCCAGAATAAAATTGGAAAAACTACTTTCACTTCAAAATAAAATATTTTTTTTAGTTCAGCAACATTTTAAATATTTTATTATACAAAATTTATTATTATTTATATTACTATTTTATTGTGTACTATGACACATCGGAGAAGTAAATAGAATTAGATAGTTAGTTATGTCATTTTCAAGAACACGACTGGAAATAACAGAAGATGATAAATAAGGATTAATAACAATAACAACAGATGCCCATTTAATTATTTTCACATTCTATGGAATAATGTTACGGGAATATATGGCTCCATTACATGCAACTCTGTATTTCTCTTTATCGGGGGACAACTAACATCCCTTTGCTATAAAATTAGACTGCTCTCTATCTCTACTACATGTGGAGACATGTTTCATGAAAATAATATTACTTGCAGTGATCATATTACCTATTAAATGTAAGTTAGCTCAAACACAAGGTACTAGATACACACATTTACTTTGCATTTCCTGGCAAAAACTGATATTCAAAGAAACGGAAGATGTTTGGCTCTGTTTCGTACTTTGTTTGATCGTTCTGATTTGGCTATATTGTAGTAATGATGGAATTGGGATCAGAGATGTGATAATTGTTCTGTACCAGATCTCGTATCGGCAGAAGCAGAGTTTTTATTAGAATTGAGGACCACTTGTTGTGACTAACTCAGATTTCTCTGAATAGATGGAGGAATAAAGGAACTATCTCTATACTGTAATCGTAGACTTGATAAAGCAATAAATTTACCTGTCTATATGTCTTGGAGTAGGGAGAACCTAGGAAACCTGCATATATTACGTAACGCAAAACCCACTCCCCCATGTGTAACGCAAGTGCTGACTGCAATCTTCATGATCTGAATGCAAACTCTGTGATGTCTTTTGATTTGTTCTTGCAGGCGTAAAGAAAAGTAAACTAGAGAACAATTAAGTTAACCAGCTAAACGAACTATTTAGCTAAATCTGGACTAACTAACACTTACTTTTGGATGCCACAAATCCTGCCAATAAATATAATACTTAAAACCCTCTAAAAATGGAGAGATTTACTTTTCTTTATGGTTTTCATCAGTTTCACCTGGCACCAGACTGCTATAAAATTATACATAGGTATGGACATTGTATTCTTGTAAGAGCTAAGCGATCAACATTCTTTGGTAACTAACCAACCAAACTACTGCTAAATAATAAACGTGGACAATCAATCATTGCTAAAAGAAAATTTAAGACAATTAAACCAATGGTGGATGTACAATAGAGAAAACTATCGGGATGATTTCTCACTTACAAAGATGATACTGAGTTCTACTTCAAGGTGATAATAAGTATACTTTGTAACACGAATACGAAGTAGAATCGCTATGGTAGTAGGAAGGATAGCGTTTGAAGTAGAATGTAGAGCAGTAAAATGAGACGAAGGCAGGTAAGGGAGACGAAAGGAAGGCGAGCAAGGAAGAGGATGGCGAAACAGAAAGTCCAGAGTTGTCGGGAGAAGTAAAGTAAACCACGATCGACTCATGTTTCCTACACATAATGAGAAACATCCGAGTTTTCTGTGGTTGGTAGATATGTACGTATACTTTACATGAATACTCTCTACTACATACACTAGATAGATAGACAGATGTACTCCACACACACAGAGTCACTATCTACTTCAATTGGCCAAGTACAGATATAGTACGAGATATACTAATAGTTGTTTGTATTGCAAGTACCCGCGCCCGCTCTCATCCCGCCTCGCTTCCCATGCTTTCTCCTTTAAATTGCTTTCCCTTATTTCTCCTATCTCGCCAATTCCTCCACCGACCTCCTCTGATCTGACTCTGCTTTTAGTACACAGAGAGGATTATAATATACCTATATGGACTCTAATAAATAGCTCTACACTCGCAGCAACCTAAATAATTCGCAATAGTATAAAACCCAAGATTAGATCTATGGCATCTTTTGTTCGACGAAGGACGGCAGCGATAAACAGCCAAATAAAGAGATTTTTGCAATAGCACTTGTAAAAAAGGTTTTATGAAGCTAGCATTAGAGTACTCTGTGTGGAAACTTCTACTATATAAAAAAGAAGGCGTTTATGTAGCAGAGCTAGTAACTGGAGACACGTAAAAGATACATTAAGGAGCAGAGATGAAGGGCATTATTGTACCCAGCCTTTCCGTGTACACAGAGCAGTGTGGTTGACAATTGTCAACTTCTGAAATAAATTGTTCTAGTACTTATATACTGAAGGTAAGTAGCTGCAAAGGAAATGCAAACCCAAGTAAGCTCGAGAAGCAATATTTGGTGGATGGTCCGCAATATTAGAAAAGCAGTCAACTACACAAAATCCGCACGAACTAAATTGCACAAAAAACAACAATCCTTTCAGAGCCAAAAGAAGTATTTCTTATCGCTGGAGAACAGGGCAAACGACGCAGGGCATCAGAACCGGACTGCATGGACCCGACTGAGCCGGACAAGAAATGGACAGCTGACGTTGTCATGTCATGTCCTCACCGAACCTCCACTTCCCTGTCATTTTCGTCTTATCTCTCCTTTTTTGTGCAGACTGAGTCAGTGAAGTAGTTTGTGCTGTCAGGGAATCTTCTGCACGGAGACACCAGCATAGCAATAGAAATCCGACTATTATAGTAGAGTTAATCGGGGAAAGTCACCGCAGACAACAAGCTGAGTCAAAGTGGAACCAAAAGATCCAACCATCCTATAGCAAGAAGGTAATAGACATTGTAAAAGGCCCCCGCAACCCTAACCTACAGATCTGTAATACTTTCCGATGGCAAGTACCTACACTGACTTGGCTGAGGTGAACTGATTTACTTTTCCCTTGCAGTAATTGTATTTTGCTTTTGAAGGGTAGTCTAAATACCCATCTTCTTTAAGTATCTACGCTACATTGACCGACTGTCAAGCAAATCCCCTCGAAAATATTCTTTAGATACAAAATTCAATACGAAAAGGAGTCCAAGGAGAGGAACTCACTTTGTTGGAAATAGTAGCTACTTACTACGTATTAGCACTGGGACACAATTTCTTGACATTCTAGTGGTGCTGAAATACTAAAAAATAATAACTATAAATTATTAGGCGACGAAGACATTATAAAATATCTGGAAATGAAATTGCTAAGTACAGATAAGTCGTTTTGTATATTTTAAAACAGGGAATCTTGTACTAGCCCAGTTGAGATCCTCGGTTTGATAGATAGATAAGCATGCAAATAGACTATGACATGTCTTCCTAAGAAGGGACCACAAACGAGAATCTAGTGCATGGTCCGGACGTGTGCAAAATCTGGAAGCAAGTCCTTTAAAGATGATCCAGTGAAGACGCAGTGATGGATGAAGGCAAAGAGAAGTGCTTTTAGTCACCTGCAGAGTATTTATTTACATCATTATCTCTGCTATATGGTGGGAAGGTAGGGCTGTCGAAATGCATGGAGAGACCAAATTTAATGATTACCGTTCTAATGGACCTCAGGGGGATTGGGGCATTATAGTTGCCAAGAGTGGGAATTGTGCTTAAACAATGTGGGGAAGGCTGTTCTCCATGTCTGTGCATGCTCTCCATGCCACGACTGAGTGTGCTCTCATGTTTGTATCACCACTCATGCATTCCGACTGATGCAGATTTACGATGATGTGGGAACTCAGAGGTGGACTAGACACGTTGTAAGTAGTTGTAGTAATTTGTATTTGCGTACGAAAGAATTTCCCCAGAGTCAAAAAAGAAGACACGAATGAGTCTCGCTCGACTCGACACTCTCTTTTCCAATTCGTGTCAATATTGACTTTTTTCTTCTATCCACAAGATATACTTTGTTCTATCACTTGCATCCAACTCCTCCTGGCCATCTCCTCCCTCACTACAAGTATTTACTAACCCGTTCATGATAATTGCTCAGGACGAGGTTCGTTAGTCAAATAGAATATTAAATTAGCACCGTTAATTCTCCCGTTGAAATTCAAATGAAGATTATCGTTCCCTGCGGATTTGCATTTTTAGATCTGTATAATTAATATTAGATCTTCGTTTCTACTTGACTCGTTTTTAATTAAGTAGTGCACTGAGATTTACGTCAAGTAAGTGAGGACACGTTTTTATTGAAGAGTCGGTTCAATCCAACTAGAGAGTTTCAGGCGAAAACTAACATGGCATGTAGTGTAGTCAAATGGATTATCGTGCGTGCGGGCGGATTCTTCTGTGCTGTTACATAAATACACACACGTAGCTGCAAATGACAATAGGCGATAACCAAGTTCAAGTCGCCATAAAAACACGACAGAATCCATTTGAACTGCCTTGACTTTAGCTTAACTTTCTGTTACACTTGGCTGCCTTCTTTTTCTTCGCAATGACTTTATGACGCAGAAATTACATGGATTGAATAGGTATTTTATCAAGGCGTGCAAAAATTGGAAATTGCACAAATTTAGAGTGATCTGCAGTTAGTTTTGTATTGCAGGAACATGGTCACAAATTATTCTGACTTGAATGTTTAACGAAATTTGCACTCATTGATAAGCTATTATTGCTCTGAGTTGGCCGTGATTAGTCCTGTTTCGAAATTCAGTACCACATTAGCAAATAGACTTAAAAGTGCTACTATCCTCTTAACACAAACCAAAAGCTATTATAGCATAATATGAAGCAAATGAAGTAATGAAATTTTTAATGTTTAATAATCTTTATCAATTAGATTGTGAAACATTGGCGTAATTGTGTAGCTCGAACCCATGTGAATGTTGAAATGCCAATATATTATAACAACGGCACACTTAGCAAAATCTTGACTTAAGTCTACTGTATGTAATTCATTGACCAGAGTCAAGGTTTTTTAAGTAGTAAATGTATAAGTATGGCAGTTTTAGGAAAGTGATGATTGTAGTCCTTTGAAAATGAATTTCTATGGGTAGGTGGAATGCAATTGTAAATTGGAATTAAATAATAGAGGTTCGATAGTTGTTGGAGTTAGGGAGAGCTTGATTTGTGGGGAGGGAGGCGGAGTGGGGAGGGCAGCTCGAAGTTGGATCTCTTTCTGTTGTCTTTGCCTTTGCCGAGTCAATTGGACCGTCAAGTCGAGTCAAGTCACGTCAACATCTCAATCTCTGCAGACGATTCGAAAGGGAGTAGAGGAGCAATATTAGAAATCCCTCAGGAACTCTCAAATCTCTGTCAGTCTCTCTACTTCTGACATACATTGATGCCAAGCAGTATGACTCTCTTCCTTCCATCCACCTAATACTATTACATAAACACCTAGCTAAACAGTCCGGCCTACTAACACAATAATAATATCATTATGCTCACCACCGCCGATATCCCTTCCTGTCCTAGTAAGATGTAATAAGTCCGTGGCACATTTCTTTACACGCAAGCGAATCCATCCAAAGTCATCTTGCCCTTTTACATTCCCCGTCCAGTATTCATATCTGGATCATAATATACAGAAACAATCCTCTGCATATTAAGTGCAGAGATGCGGAACGAATTTGCAGAAAGAAATAAGACCCTAGATCTGATCTGTCATGGCTCTTTATCTATTCCATTCATGGACATTTGCATCATCCACGCATTTATACCGTAGCCTGTTCCCATAGTAGACATAGGCAAATGGGAGACCAAAGGAATTTGGCAATCAGTTGGCCCCTACAGAAGCGAGTCCATCAAGCATTACATGAGGACGAAGGAAACCAGTGTGACAGACAGATGGGAAAATGTGTTGGATAGCAAACATCAACATTTCTGCAACTACTATACCCAACTGAGTTTGACTTAAACTGATTCCAGAGAAAACTCTAAGCGAGCCCAAGTCTCATGCACTCCATTCATATCACATGCATACATGAACTACTTAAATACACAGTCACAAATCGTGGCTGCTTGCGAATGTGACCGTAAGCTGGAAAGAACAGAAAGCGGGGAAGGAGATTTCGGCTGGAGAAAGTCGAGTTAAGAAAGGAAGACACGTTATCCAGTCCAGGGAGCAGAAACATTCCATTTTCCACTTTGTTACTAGTAACCTTTTCTCATAAATTATTAACTATAATATTAACTGTAATGCAAGGCATTTTTGTGTTTCAATTTTCCCAAGACCAAAAACCATTTTATCGATTACTTAACTTCTGCATTTATACATAAAACTGATTAGACAAAGATTGTGTAACAGAATGATGTGACAATATCACAGGGATATTTGATCCCTGTGGGAGAGGGCGTGGGGAGAGTCGGTAGCGATAAAAGGTCGTAGAATGAAAAGATTGTTGAATGACTGATCGTCTTGGGTTGACGTCGACTTTAAGCCTGGAGGATTTCCAAAGAGGAAATCCGCGCTGATTGCGACTCTTCCTGCTCCTCAAATACGACAAAATCCTTCGTTTTGAATGTCCATTCTACATTACTTCCTCCTCCCACTCTCTCTCCTTTCTGAAAAACTTTGCTGACGAACTTTCGAACGAAATGCCAAATAACTAAAATTATTTTGAAATGAAAGATTATTTTTCAGACCAAAAAGGCAAAAGTACAACTTTTATAAACGGAGGCTATTTGCGTATTAGAAATAATAATTTGACTTTTGAATTCTTAGCAACTAAAGTGCATAGATTAGCTATATTATATTCACCTGACGAAGATGCATTTAGTGGAAGCCCCGCCGTTTACTTTTTAGAGATTTTCAAGAGCTCTTTTTTCACTGAGCTAGCATTGGTGTATATAGGAATGATTGTACACCGATAGGACTCGTCTCAACTGCAGCATTCAAGAGAGGCATGTCCCAAAGTTAGGTAGATGTATCTCCTACAATTGCAAGGTCTAAGATAGTCATCAATGCGAATACCGAGAAATCGTCTATCAATCAGTAATACGCTCTTGAGCTCTTTCATGTCACTCTCTCCATCTCACTTCAATTGAGACCTCAAGGAAATCAAGACAAGGAACCTCACAACGAAAAAGTGACAATAAACCTCTCCAATAGTGCTGATCTGTCCTGTTCCTGCTCAACGTACGTAGGCGGGTATCTGGAAATATGGACATTATATTCCCCGCAGGAAGGACGGGCAGCTCCTCACAGGAGATTCAACTACTTCTAACCGACCAATCACCGAGCGCGTCTTTTGTGTGCGAGTGAGTGCTGGACAAGAGGAAGGCATTTCTTACTGTCATAAAGCAGCAATTAGAAATTAGCCTGTTGTTGTAGACCTTTCTGTTAAGGTAGACCAAAAATCTGACATTCAATAGCAATTTATTGTACAATTAACAACTTGCAGTAACGATGAACGGATTTTACTCACATATTGGATTGTCATAACCTTAAGTTCAACTTGGACTGGTTCCCTCTCATCTTTTGGTATGAGACAGAAAGAAGCCAAGGATTTTTTGATGACGCATTCCTGATGATCGGAACGGGCAGTCCATTCTCATTGGATGCGGAATAGCAGTGACAGTTTGTGTGGCCATTTTATTTAGTTACTACATATCATTGTCAGTTTATTATTATACATATATTGCACTTTTTGATGAAGAATTGCTTAGTGGTAAATCTTAAATAGTATTGGTGCCAGTTAATTTTAATTCTTATTACTCAATTAGATGTAGCTGAGATAACTGTATATGTAACAATGACAATACATTGTGTATCCTAGAACTGCATGGTTTTTGTTTTTTTCCAATTAGGGTTACGGTGTCGGGTGTCCGGATAGCGAAAGTTGTGGACAAAAGAAGGACCAAACTAAATTAATCCAGGACGAAACCAATTTTGTCCTGGAATAAATTGGTCAAAATCAATTTAATCCTGGACAGCAATAGTTTCGTCCGGATATACTACCCTGCTTTCCACTGATGTAAGTCCAGAGTACGGAACACATTGGTCATAAATTAATAGGTCGATAATCTCGAATAAGTATAATATTATACTAGTTCCTTGTGTGCACTCAATCACTCAATAAGTAAGAGCTACTTGTTCCTGGACATGAGATTGCAAGTCTTCATTTCGGTAGATGCATTTCCCTGCAGAAGTACAACAAAGGACTTTTATACGAATTGTGTAGACAATGCATTATTCTGGCTGATCTCTGCAAGTATTTATCTGAATAACATTACTGCATCGTAAAATAACATTGCTCTAGTCTACAGACTTACTGCGCCGTAAAATGGCCAGGCAGTAACCAAAATCTAAAATCTATAATATCCAAGTCAGAGTAAATACATCTGCAGCTCACGATTCAAGCTACCACATTTGTACAGTTATGGTTGCGAAAATCTATACTTTTACTGCAGGAATTCCGTAAGGAACAAAATTATACGACAAAGTACATTTATTTAAACATGACTAACCCTTCCGAGATTCTGAAAACACTGGCCGATATGCAAATCAAATACGAAAATACGTTGCCACAGTTTACTACGATGGCCTTTTTCAACATTTTGTAACATATCACTGTTTCATATTACATCATACTAGAATGGCATTATTGCAATATCGATTAGACAAAAAAAACAGGCGAGTAAAAAGATCTCTAGTAAACAGAACGTTTGTTTGAGTGTTTTAATTGTATTTTATATCTAACCTAGACCATCTTACATACTCATGCCATTATTTTGTTAAATTAAATAAAAAGAGGCATTGCTTGATCGAATTCCTTTCGTTGTTTTTAGATTTCGTACTTACGTACCTCAGTTACACTTTTTGATATACTTATTCTAAATACATTGCTTCCCTTTCCTGCCAAAGGTAACTATTATAATATTGTATGCGACAATCGTCTGAAATGGGCTGTCTCTAAACAAGCCGGTTTGAAATAATCTTCCTATACATGCACATTGGTACACGAGTGTCCCTTTCAAACAAAAAATTTCCATTTTTGGTATTTTTTACAAACTCTACTGTACACAAAGTACAAAAATGTTTACATAAATTCTTAGACTACCAACACAATAGAACAAAGACATTTGAGCAGACAGCATTTTAGAATTATTATCATACCTGTCTATGGAAGTACTTTGAATTTCTTTTGTACTTGAACAAAATAACTTGTAGTAAGTAGCATGTTTAGTAGAGTACAGAAAGTGTTTATCAAACAGGAACAGATTAAGAATTCTCGTCTCATTTGGCTGCAAGTAGTGAGCAATTGAGTGTGGTGGCAAAAAAATTATCGTATGGCCATTAAATATTATAGACTGTAGATAAGTGTTATTGTTACGTTAGATTATGTATAGTGTTATTGCATTGAAATGTAGTGCAAGGCTGTTTGCAATAATTTGCATATCTAGTGAGCTAAGCCAAGTAAAAGTGAGGTAGAAAGAATTCTTATTGGCAAGCATAGGCAGTTAGTAGTAGTCGCTCTTCTGCGGCGAACATGAAGACAAGAGAGAAGTCATAAAATATTTAGCTGCAGCTACTCAGGGCGATATTATTATTACGATACCTCATTTCATATTATCTGATTTATAATATATTATGCTGTACGTGGTCACAGCTCAGATTGGCTGAGTTGTATCTCATAAAAATGTTACGAGGGCTGGCAGCTACTCATTTAATCTTTTCCCAAACTGCCACGTTGCTGTTCAAGTTCGATCAAAGTGATCAGCCAATCCTGGATGCTCAACTCAATCCAATTAAAGACAAGACAGAGCAAATGCTTTGGTTTTGCTCGTCTGACTTGCAAATTGATTGGCATTGACGTGCACTGTAGTGTAATATACGTGAGTTGATAAGGAGATGAGCTATTAAGTACATCATCGTCGTCCCTACTCTGCGAATACCAATTTCCTTCAAGTGCCTAAATCTATCTCCTAAGCGATCTTTGTATTCTTTTCCTTTGATGCATAAAAGCAGTTTAGCTCCCCTGTAATTTTTACGTGCCTCGAATCTACGGGCACTAGAGCAGATTTCGAAATTATTGTGCATGCGGGTTGGTTCTTTATCGCCCTCCACAGCCACGTCACAGGCACTTATTTATTTATGAATGTAGGCGCATCTCCCTAATTTTTCAATAAATCCTGCTGGTGCCCTTTATCCTCTGTCATTTGACGGATGTCGAGTTTCATCAAGTGCAACGACGTCAGAAGACGTCCTAGTGTGTGGGAGCCTCTGAGTTGAGCTATATAGGTGAGCGAGGGATCAGCAGGAGGAGATTTGAAAACTGAGATCAAGGGAATGGAAGATGCTCAAGTATCAGCTATGCACATTCAAAGAGGATGCTTTTATGTCGTCCTTGTCCTCTCTTCCCTGCACAGTCCCAATCGCTCTCATTTGTAGCTATTTAGTTACATCTTATCGTCGCTGTCTAGGACGAGCACACCACTTGCATCACATCGTCTTCGCCATCACTCTCTTTTGATCTACTTAAATCCACCACTATACACTCACTCCACTCATCCTCTCACACACCTGCACTCTGCATACCTGTGCATCATCTATCCTTGCTCGTCAAGTCATCTCCACTATACTTGTACTTGTTACAAGGCATAGGTATACTACATCAGAAATCATTTCCAAAGGCCACAAATAATTGGTCAGTAAATTGGTACGAATTAAATCGCTGTTCCAGAATTAGAATCTGCACTAATTGTTTCAAATGTGGATACGGATGTACATATAATATCATCTAAGTTACTTCTGATAATATGATTCAGCAAGCACTGTCAGACACTTTACCTACTTAGTATTCATGAATGGGATGCCGATGAGCTCTTACAACTATGATAATAGAGCGAAAGATAGATAGATAGTCACTACTAGCCCAGTCTGCCAAAGTCCTGACCAAGTCAGAAAAATCAGGACCTTGCACATTTATTGATGTGACAAATATGGCATTGGCACGCAGTGAAACTCTTTTCTGCTGCAATGTAAGGATATTCTAGGCGAGAGAATTTTTCTTTCAAAGGCTCTTTTTATCTGCATAGAAAACAAAAGTGATACCAATAATGATGTCTACACATAGCCTCGCAATCTCTCTTTTATGACACTTTTTCTTACTTTCTTGACAATTCCTTCACACAATGCCGAAAACTCTTTAAGCCATTCTTAACGATAACAGAGACGTTTGGAATTGGAGTCTACTGCAGTTGTAAATACAATTGCTTGACTCCAAAGGGAATGCAATGTAATCTATTTTTATACGTAACTTTTTACAACGTGTGTTAACAGAGATCAGCCTGCACTTACATCCAAGATTTATTTCTATCTACAGAAATCGTAAATACTTGTATACACAATGTCTTACAGCTAAAGCTGGTAAATGGCACCGTTCATCGTATACTGCAATGCAACATCGGCACTCAGTAAAAACTATTATTTGAATATTTGCAAGCACATCTACTTAATGCAAATAAAATTCACCGGCCAGTAGTCGCTATAATTGTTGTTACTTTAAAGCGAAAGTGTACTTAAGAGTAAGATGACGAAGAAATGACACTTTAATATAGCCAAGTGAAGCACGGCTGAATTTTACTGACACTGATTTGGGGTCCCGTTTGTTACAATAGAATTCGTAAACTTGAGTAAGCACAGACATTGCTTTACAAACATTAGCGAGAGCGCAATTCACTGCAAATACTTATTCAGACATTTAAATGACAACAACCATTTTTAGACTTGATCTCTATTTTAAAAATGAAAGCAATTTTTAACCATTTTAAAATTTTCCTCTGCGTTTTTGCAAATTGATTTTCTCTGTAATTGCCAGTCGTTCGTATACATTACATTAAAGCTATTTTGTTCTGCATTCAACCTTGAGAACAATTCAGATTTTTAAAGTAAATAATATTAAATCACTTGTATATGGGTAGTAAGTATACACACCCCAACCGTACAATTCTACAATACAGTTGGCCTTTACTGTACTCGAACGTCCCTATTAACTACATAATTGTGCCATATTCTATTCAGCATTAATTCATTTCTTCACACCCTCTCAATTTTATAACATTCAAGAAATCAAGAATTATCAATCAAGCTAAACATAATCTTGTACATATCACTAAAATTACGGAATTCCTCCATGGTATAGAGAGATAGGCTCTTAATTGCAGACTACAAACATTAACTCCGCCTCAGTATTTTTATTGTTCACTGAGCGCAGCTGGTTTAACTACAAAATGAAAAGATAACAAATTTGATTTTGGCCCATATTATGGTAACGTTATATCAATTAGGAAGAGAAGCACTTCGACTCGGTGCATCAGCCAGCGTTTCTTTACCCCAGCAGCCCCCAATTGACTCTGAATCATTCCCATCAACGCGTTTACTTTAATGAATAAAAAATGTCTATCCAGTGTATTTGGTGCATATACAGAATAGTATTAATGTTTTAAAAATGCAAATGTTGTAGCTGAAGAAATTAGCATTAATGCCATTTGTGTTGAAGGTCTACGTAATAAAAATTTCTGTTTAATTATAGTTTGTAGACTACCAATAACTGAAGAATTGATAGTTCTCAGGGCACATAAATGCATTGGCAATGCAGTCCAGTGTCACGCTCACAATGTTTAATTTTTAATTAAATAATATTTCATGTAGCATGTTGGCAGTTTTATTTCTGAACGAGTGGGACTGTCTACAGTTGCAGTATAAGTAGATGCCATTTGTGTTGCATTGAACTGCAATAGGCAGACTAACCATGGCACTCTTTGGTTCATACTAGCTCATAGTGTTGTTTCAAACTCGAGTACACAATAATATGTCTGTAGCTAATAACATGTATACAATGAATGTACTGCTCAATGTGTAGAAATTGGGTCATGTACGAAGTTGGAAATGAGCTCCCTCCCTGGCTCTGAACTTGGCTAGTCAAGCCATCCATCGCATTTAAAGTTATTTGTACGTACGCTAACCTATCCACCCATACTTTACATCTAATACATATAATGATATAATATATTAGAAACTAAACGATGATAAATAACTCTGCAATTAGGCCTTATGCACATACTCCCCTACCTCTAACAAGCTCATAGTACATACTACAGTTAACTTTCTTAACCTATAACTTCTATAGACACGGACTATGTGGATGCAATAATAACTAAATGCACTAGTAAATGTATCTCTGAATAAAGACTTGTGATTAGACGTGATAAAATTACAGCACCTAAGCTGTCAGTCTTTAAGATTACTTTTCCTATCAACTATAATGTCTAATACTCTTAGTTATAAGTTCATATTTATATTATATCCACAAAGTAACCATTGACAGGCAACCATTTAAATGCACTGCTCATAGATGAAAAATGATATCACAAACCAGCCAACTACAAAATAGTATATCCAGTTTAGGGGCCAGTCCAGGCAAAAGTAATAATTTTGATCTAATTTAATACTTTGCGATGGCTTAATTTGGCATATAGCTTGATACTTGAAAAAAAAACAATGTCATGGTTGGACTTGACAGTTTATGTGACTGTCAAATATTATTATGGCTATTTAAATAGTTTTACAATATTATGGGCGCCGAGCAAATAGGATGATATTAATAAAGATCTGTACAGCAGAAAGCCAATTTAATTGATTAACGCAAATGACGTATTTTTCTAGTGTGAAGTCTTTTCACTTGGAAATTAATAAAAAGTACAATTGATTTAAAAGGCATTTAAATAAATAATTATCATTATGTAAAGTTTGTTTTTATTTGTCTATACACAATAACCATACATTTGATTGAATAAGTACACCTCTGACAAGGATAGGTGTTAAAATCACCTACCAGAATTGTCTTTAATGTTTACCAACAGATCTAACTATTGTATGATAAAGTTGAAACAAAGCTGATTATTAAGAGAATTAAGCATAGCGACATTGTGGTAGATATAGAACTAGAATCTCTTTGCAAATCTTTAGTTGGGTTGAGGTTAAAGATGAAACCTTGAATCATTGACTTAGTTTCAAATATTACTTTGTTTTCAGACGAGAGCCTAGAGATTTTTGCAATTGCGTTTAGACATTAGCAGGCTTGCATTTCCATCTTCACTTGTACCTATCCAACTTAATTCCAAGTCCTGCTCTCGTGAATCAGAAAAGTATGTGAAATAGTCCCTACATCAAAATACGTGGTTAGAGGCCTTACTATGCTCAAGAGGTCTGTAATTAAATACTGCAAAGGTTAATTACAGAGCACAAGTAAGCTTAAATACGCAGGACGTACCCCAATTACATCTCAATGATACCAGCATCATCCTTAATAGCAGTACACGTATAATTACGTCAGTGAAATTCGATTACTAACTACTATTAACAATGATTGATTCTAAGGGACGCATCATTAGCGATGAAGCAGATAATAATGAATGTGTCACACACAAGGCATTCTTTTATTTGCCATCATTACTGCTGCAATAATATGCATAATCACAAATAAATAAATAAGCAGCATAATATGTTACAGGCTATCTCTACACAAATCTACTTGCGCTTTACAACAAATGAAAAAATATACAGAAAAGAAGGCACTTTGTAGAGTAAAATTAGGAATGGATGGCATTTTGGTTGAAAACGATTCGTTCTGCTGCTAGATAACCAACCCCTGATAAATAGGACGAGAAACTGAAAATTAAACTTAAAACAAAGAGAATTCAAAATGCAACTCGAGTAGAACTGATTTTGGGTTGTGCAGCATCGAAAGCATTCTCATCAAGTTAGGAGATAGACCAGGCCAGACTAATAACTGCCTAGTCTACTCAAAACTTGACTTACTAAAGTGAATTTGTAAAATTGCATTTTTACCAGGAACCTCCTTTTACTTACTAACTGTCAATTTTACCGACATGCTAAAACTGTATAGAATTACTAAAGTTGCGTATGACCGACGTTTGAAAATTATTGAGTATACATAAATTGGCCTAAAAATGGAGATTCCAGGTATTGTGAAAAATGACGTGAAGAAGACACAAAATGAACAAATGTCTTAACAAGCGACTAAAAATAATTGAGAGGTGGCCTTATCCCACCCGATTCATCATCAGACACCAGTTTTAGAGTCCACGCCTTCATGAACAAGGAAATTGGTCCAATGCAAGAATGCAGCTTCCAATGTAGTCTGGAAGCTGCATGGACACTTGGACAAATGATGTCAACGAATACTTAGATTACAAAGAGGGCAACTATGCAGTAAATATCTGCACTGTGCTAGTAAGATTAATACAGTTACAAATGTTGTCAAAGTCTAGCATTAGCAGTCACCTAGTAAAATAGCCTAAGAGTGGTCTTACTCAAGATATTATTGACAATTCCATATGTGCAGTTGTGTACTATTGCATATGTGTCAAAGACGTTAATGGCCAAATGGCATGCCACGTCTGCCAGAAAACGCAAACGGGTGAGCTGATTTCTAAGAGAAAACGAAATGGCAGAGCAGCAAAGTAAATGGATGTATATGTATCTATATAGTTTATGTCTAAGAGTGATTTCAAGATTTGCTACGCGTGTTTATAGGTAATTAATACTGAAAAGTATTAAGGTTGTATAATGAAGGTATTTATGTAAGCGTTATTGTATGATTGAATTTTGTTCACAGGATTTTAATTATTTCTTCTGTTTACAAAGTGCAACCTTGCAAGGCAATGAGTGATGAAACTTTAGTGAACTCCAAGTATTTCTCAAACTGTGCATTTTTGCTTGTTCACCAACAAACAAATTCTGCAATAGTTTTCCATAACCTCTATACTAACATTTATGTATTAGCAAACACCTGCTGGCTTGAGTAGTATTGTATGTGGGTGTATATAGCTCTGCTCATGACGAGCATTTTAATTTAGCAGCTGCTGTTAATTAATAATGGTTACGGCACTCTGAGCAGGTCATCGACAAGTTGTCATTGGTATATATAATACATAATCTATACATAATAAGGATTTTATTATTATTTTTCATACCATAGAATTATAAGTTGGAATACTTTCTGCCATTCAGTTTTATGGCGAACCTGTTTATATAGAGCTATTAAAAGTGAAGACTCTCAGGATATGTCATCGTCGTGGAGCATTGTCGCAGTTCGCACTCATACTATACTACTATATTATAGTATTATTATAGAGATACTGTTGAGCTACTCCATGCTAAATTATATTATACATACCTTGACAGTCGCGATTTCTCCCATTGTGTTCTAATACATAATAAGAATTGAGACGGACAATAATAATCACCACTATGACATTCGAATTTTTCTAGATTTTAGAATTACGCTTGGCACTCGGTTACATAGCCAAGAGCCATGGGACGGGGACGTACTTGTAATTACACACCACAGAAAAGAAAGGGACAATTACACACAATCTCGCTCTGTATTAGTACCTTTCAGCCTGTATAAATAAAGTCATGACTACTGTCAGCCATTCATTGTTTATAGAACATCTCAAGCTATGCGCCCAAGCCTTTCGTGCTACCAAAAAACTAAATAGCACACTCTCTAAGTAGACACATGTACTACATAATATTATTTAAAAAAGCAAGCAGTTGGCTTCACTAAACGATAGCCTTACTTCTGCAGCTGCAACCAAAAACAATTGGAATTTGTAGTCCTGCCTATACAATATTGTATCAATAAGCAGAGGACACGTGATCAATTTCGAAACTTGGTTTACATGATCATTTACATTCAACTGCACTTTCTATAGAAGGAGATGAAATGTTATAAGATCATATTATGTCACAGGTGTATTTTACATACCTATACGCAATGTTTATGTATTTAGCACACCAAAAGTGAAACACAATGTATGCCCAGCCAAAGAATGGCTAGCAGCAGTGTCTTCTCAACATTCAGCGTCATTGACTACATGTAGTCCACTATTTTGCACGAAAAGGTTGACTGTTAGACCTCAAAAGGGTGTTGTGCAATAAGTCCATTGCAAATGTCTTATAATCATATTAGATGGTCGTATAGGCATGTAGCAGAGTTGGATTTGAAACCAAAATAGAATGAAACAATACATATCTAATTGTTGCTATTATTACAAATTACAATTGTATAGATACTTTTAAAAATTGGCATTTCAACTCATTACTACTAAAAATATCAGTTGTTATAACATTGGAGTTACTAAGCTAACTGCACCCCATTGCACATAATACATAACAAACGTGTACAACGGGATTGCTCATAAAATAGTTAACAGTATAAAATGTAAGTATGATTGTGTGTATGATTGTGTCTATACATAATATGCATACATGCATGTCCAATCACATTTTATATACCTCTATTCTACTGAGATTTATATAGATTATAATTGTCTATATCACTATAGTTACTATTTATTATGAATACAGGCGACTATTCCTTAATTAAGTCTCGTGATAAACATATCTCATTACTACCAGTGGTTGTCGGTATTATTCCTGGCAGTCATTACAGCTTTAGGTGTATTATAACTTAGATTTAGATTTAAGGAAAGTATGTACGTTGTGCAGGACAGGAGAACCTGCGGAATTCTTAATGTAGAGATACGTATAGCGGAATGATTACAATTAACAAGTTGGTTATAATTATAATGGGGTCTACTACAATTGTAAAATAATATTATTTTGAATATAATGCAGCATAATCTCGGTGTAGCGTAGAAGAACAAAGATAGATAGCTATAAAGGCTTGATTATAAGTACAGTAAGTATAAGTAGCAATAGAGGTCACACAAAAAGTAGTTTAGTGGATTACGAAGACAGAGGAGCGTGAAAGAAAATCAAGAAAGAAACTGGTTCTTCCACCAACTAACCAACAAGAGTGAACTGAAGTGAACTGCTCAAGTAACGAAGAGAGTCTGTACCTACTCCAACCAAACAAACCCAACCAACCTACCTACTCCAACACTTGCACACTCACTCACTCACCAGCAAGAAACCATAGGAGAGAGGAGTAGTCTGTAAACATCGACTGTTCTACTGCTACCACCATACTCTGCTGGTGTATATGTTGCAGGCTGAATGCACACCTGTGCAGTAATGCCGACATTTGTGGCAATTGGTATTGGGCAGCTCTTTGCGATGCCCACTATTTCGAAAAGTACAATTTCCGTCAATTTTATGTATTAACTAGTTGAATCCCAGCACACAAAGTGTGCTAGAAAATGTTGAAATCAGTAAATTTCTAGCGACTGCGCATTGGCCCGAATTTCATAGACCCTTGATTGGACTCAGTACTCAGTACTGATAGTCTAGTCCTTGCTCATTAATTACAAAATACTACCCTTACTCATTAATTACAAAATATTACCCTTACTCATTAATTACAAAATATTACGGACATAGATACAAACATTTATTCAAGAATAATGAAAGAATCTCATACGCATGCCCCACTTTATCTTTATGTAGAGTAAAGATGCATTTATAACTAGACTTCGAGACATTATGATTGTCATTCATAATACCCAATTACTGACCAGGCTTCTCCGGCCTGATTTCTATTCAGCCTCCCACACATACTCAACTCAACTGTACAGTATTCTTCCTTCTCCATACCACTTTTAAAATTATCATTTTATTTACTCTGCTTTCTTATGTACTACACCAATATTTACTTGTCAATTGTAATTTTGTTTTATTTTCCCTCTTTACTAAAGTGCGTTCACTACTAATAAATACTTGCAGTGATTAGACTGCAGCTCTGCAACATTCGCGCATGTTACATAATATTATAACATAATAATATCATAATCTAATTGCTTGAATCGAAAGCTCGTGTAATATCATAATAACGTGATCAATTCTATTTTTTGATACGGTGGAGTATGAGGTTGGGAACTACAGACAGAGCTATAAAAGACGAAACTCGTGAATTTCGCTAAAGGTCGAGTTCGGCAGGTACAGGTGGTCAGATTATTGCAGAAAATGATAATTAGTATAAAATCCATAACTGTAGTGGCTGTCTTACATTTATTTCTGCGTTAATAGTAAACCAGTAAGTATGTACTATGTCATATTTACATTGAACACAAAGTTCAGTGGAGGAGTTTATATACTGGCCTGTTAACTGCCAACTACCGTGTATAGTATATAAGTAATTGGAGTAAGAGATTATCATGCAAGAATAAGTGTATTACCTCCTTACATAAGCAAAAATAGTGGCCTTTTCATGAATAAAATAGCTTACAGCATCCTTTGCAAAGAAGACAAAGTAATCTCACGTATCTTCTTGTAACGGCTTCCAGAGTGGCATTATTAAAGATTATGCGGGTAGCTCGACAAGCAAAACTTGAGTACCTCAAGACCTAATATATACAATCTCAACAGTTTTATGCAGAATTATTAATCTGTCAGGTGCGTGTCTAGTGGAAGATCGAGTTCTTGTTCTACTTAATATTTAAAATTGTTTGGAGTAGGTACAGAAGAAATGCGTTTAGGAATGCATGTACACACGCGGTTGTATTTTTCACAGTCGATTTGCAAAGTGGATCATAATTTGAGACTTAAGTCTGTTCTTCCTAGTGCAATTGCTCCTAGATCTGTGACGTGACTAAATGTGCATGTCTCTAAACAATATATAAGGGAAATTAGTCCGGACTATGTTTTCCTGTATTTAATGCCTCTATGAGATTTTGCTTATGCTATGTTAAACAATTGCGTGCAGCAATCGTATTTTAAATATTTCTATCCTACTTATACAAAGCAGAACCATCCAGACTCGATGAAAATAATACTATGAGCACTAATCACAAACCAACAGAAAATGACAATTCGCAAAAGATATATTCTTCTTTATTATAATTGATATATTGTCAGCCTACCTTTCCACTATATTTAGTCATTCTGTATTAGTCCTCCGGTATAGTATGTACATCTAATACTAATAAGCTAATTGGCAATGTTACTTCTAGACGAGTCAGCGACACTTGACCCAGCAAAACTTATGCTTGCCAAGACAGAGGGACGAGATGACAGCAAAAATGTTTGTTTCGGTGGAGTTGACGTTTTTTACGTTATCAACAGAATTACTCTTCACGTAAAGAAGTAGAAGCATTCTTTGTATCAGTTGTGGTTTAGAAACGTGGCTAGTTAATGTGCTATGTTCATGCATTTGAAAAGTGAATTTGATGCTTTGCACTAGCTTATTGTGATTGAGGACACTTGAATGATCAAAAACTGGAGCAGAACCATGTGCGGTATCTTCTACCTAGCCGACTTGGCAACTTGTGTCGGATGTGTATGCATTGCACATCATCTGCGACAAAGTGAAGATCAGAGGTAGACAATCTGTTTGAGTATTGTATTCCTATCGATTAAATGCATCCAACGAAATAATAATAAGACCAAATAAACGAGCAGGCTGGCAAATGAAACCTGCGTTTAAGCGAATTTCAGCCAAAAGTGTTAAGTACACACTCACTGAATTTACTGTCCTTGCTATTTATCTGCTGAGGCATTCACATTTCATTTTAACGGCATTAAAATTAAAACGCAATGCGCAAGCTAGTGAAATAGAAAGCATGAAGAACTGTGATAACATAGTTAGAAACTGTAGAGCACGGTATTATATTATTATGTAGGAATAGAAGTGAATATCTATAGAGTGTGCCTACTCAATATTAAGTACAGTTATGTATTAGGTATGTAGTTATCGTTTAGTAATCATCATCGCAGTTATAGACCTGCTCAACAACTTGATTCTTATTACGTCGTGCACATGTATAACATGGCGATACAGACATGTTTATTATGCAGGCACTATAATATGTACGTACTGTCTACTTAGATTCGCTTCGCCAAGATCTACCACGACAATGGGCATTAAACCAAATAATAAATACGTCCTATAATATTATTATGAGTACATAGTAGAGAGCGCAGTGTTGGTTGTTGAATGGCCTAGTAGTAGGTGCATAAGGTAAGTCGAATCCACGTAACTCGCTTTGCCATAAGTAAGATTATTATTATTTTAATATTATGATAGTTGTGATTTGGAAACATGTTTGTGGACGATGGGAATGAATGAGTGAGTGGCTGAGACGCTTTCTCTTCTTGAAAGGTTATTATTACGAGTGTGTGCTTTACATTACCAGCCCAGTATCTGCATACATACCACTATGTAATAAACCTGTGGACGCTGCACAAACCAACCCCTCACCATTTCTTACCTCTTCAATCAAATATGCCATGCAAATGCAACAAAAGTCAGACAAATATTATATTTTGAGCGCTCCCTTAATAGGAAATTAATGGAGTCTGATTTGGCAAAGTCACTGAAAGTCGTTGACTTCGGGAGGATCCGATCCATGTATGTATGTCTGTTATGTGGGGTGTATTGCCTCACTACAACGTGATAGCCTCATTTACGGGACCATTACCAACTCCCTCAACACTGGCATTGTTGTTAATTAATGCCCGGCTGTTATTACTACGAGTCATTGTTGTCGGACTTTTATTTCTACCAGCTCAGACTATTCAGAATTTGTTTCTACTGTTGCTAAAGCCTGTTTCGGAGTTTTCGCCACATATTGTCACATTATTGCCATATCAAGTTATGAAATGAGGAGGGGCTTCACTAGAATTTTATTTTATGCACAAAATGGGACCTCAGCTACGGTTTTTGCAGCTTGTATACGCTTAGAAACTTTCAACTCCTCAGCATTGAAAAAATAAATTAACTTGTATGACTTTTTCCTGATCTCGTAGCTATTGAAACTTTGTTGCAAAGCTGCATGTCCAATCCAAGGACACAAAAATGTGATCTCAGAATGAAATTGTACTTATTTGTAACCTTAGCATAGTGATATGTACGTAGCTTGGTGGCAGTCGGTATTGTATTATGTCGCTGCGCTCATTATTGGTCTGATTGAACATTGTCGTCGTTTGGGTTTCAAATAATTTCTGTTTAGTGTAAACACTACCTAAACATATCAATGGCATTAATTTAGCATCTGTCACACTGTACTTGCAATTCTTTTGCATAGAGATATTAAGAAAGAAGATGCCTGCCTTATTTTTAGCCTGTCCACTGTGTCCACCACTCTGCTAGTAAATAGATGACTGTTAATTGTTTCCGCATTGAATGAATCTAGTTGAGTAAATGGACGATGTTAACTGGATGTGACAAAAGTTGACAACCCGTCTGAAGGGATAATTGCAATAGAAAATTGCAGCTGTTGCAAATGTTCTCATCAATGGAGTATTCATGCGGTCAGTATGTTAACATCAAAAAATTGCTGTAACCACTTGCAATTTCATTCACGCTATGTCGACTTATTGCTTTGTAAACTAGATTGGCTCGTTTTGCAACATTTTTCGACTCATCTTCGTAGTAACTACAAGGGATAAAAATGAGAAAACTAGGATGAATGGGTAGCGACTAAAGTAGGTGCTTATATCATTATCGCTGCCGTCAAGCAGCATGGACGTCCCTATATTTTCCTTTGTCAATTGAATGAACTCCATGCACCTGTAATATTAAACTTTGTGTACCTGTAATTGAATTTATTATTCCCCCAAGCCAGGAAAACAATGGATTCCTTCCGTTTGTAAAAACAGATCATTTTGTGTAGACATTGTTGGCTATATAGGAAATGTAAATTTGCGCTTGATTTGAAGGATTTTTTGTTTGAACTAGGTAAGCGATGTAACTATTGCTACACATTATTTGCTAGACGTTATCTGCGCATCGTCTAATTAATTTTTGAGGTATGAGAAACTTAAATTTGCTTGATCATTGCAAAATATTAAACAGCCAGAACGGTCATGACGAATTTATCGAACATTTACCAATCGAATTCTAGTTCTGATCTTAATCGAGACTATGTACTTTAGGAGTGTACAGGTAGCGACAGCAACGTTTCTTTTGCACTAGGTACGTATAATATAAGGATAAGCACACATTTTAACTCTGTATTCTATATCTATGGGGTAGTCTATATGGATTTCTCAGGCAATGCAGACGGCAGAACTACAGATTGGACCTCGATAGAATGCAAATGCAGTCCACATTCTTGCCATTATCATCACTTTGACAATCCGTAATAAACTTGATTGTTGACTACCAAATTAAATTAAGCCGAGCTAATTCAAATCAAGTATTACGCAATACCAGCAGAAGCACAATTCAATGAATAATGTCTTATTAACTGCTACTAGAACATAATTTGCAGTTCGGTCTGCAAGTATTGTGCAGTTATGAGCAGCAGATTGTACAAGTTGTACACGTGAATGACTCAAGCACAATGGCAGAGAATGTCTGCTAAGTGATTGCATTTGAATTTCATTCTTAAGCAGTCTCACAGCATTCTCTCTTTCGACTATAGATAGAAGTTGTATCTAATTGATATCCTATGCCTATATTCTATGCTAGAAAGGCAAGCATAATCTAGATTTTTGCAGTAGACCTATGTACAGTACATGCACTGATATTGGTGGGGTTTACA
The DNA here is from genome assembly GCA_020055645.1 of Tomocerus qinae. Taxonomy (NCBI): domain Eukaryota; kingdom Metazoa; phylum Arthropoda; class Collembola; order Entomobryomorpha; family Tomoceridae; genus Tomocerus; species Tomocerus qinae. The sequence continues at coordinate 1,776,470 of CM034548.1, read as the reverse complement.
GTAGAATCATAAGGATTACTGCTTACTTACTGTTCAATAAACATGGCTATAGGGCCAATTTTATGTTTGGTCATTTTAATTCAGTCCATTGTTTGCAACTGCCATGGGATGGGATGGCATCCTATTCCAAAGTAATTTGACACAACTCATCAACGCATCATTCTATTGCATTCACATCTATATTATAATAGTAAGTCCTAACATGCCAATTACTGCTTGCCGAATAGATATCTATCTTAATGGTATCGTCAATTCAAGAAAAACCTGTAAATTACTATAGGTAAGCATGATTGTATTTTAGCGTGAAAAGAAAATGTCCGGGTAGTGACAAATGTATCTATTTCAAGTTCTTGGAATAGTTAAAAATTAAAGCGGGTGAAACTTTGAATTGATGAATGCTTATTTAGAGGTAAACAAAGGAATTCGGAGTATTAAAGACTGGAGTGTTACTACATTGTCGATAATGTAAATAAAATGAACTGGTATAAAGTACTCGTTAGTGTTTTCTGATCTCTGTCAGTTTGAATTCTTCATATCAATGTTGTTTCTCTAAATAGACTTTGTGGGCAGTTTGAACTAAAATCGGTATCGTATACATCATTTTACTTTTTGTACAAAGTAAACTGTGAATGCACACATTTCGAAAGATGATAGAAACGAAACCTTTTTTGGCAAACCATGTAATCACGTGTGTGGGTCGACTGCGAGTACTAATATGTATTGATGAAGACTCAAACAATGCATCAGTTAGTACGTTAGTAAAATAAAAGTAGAGTCCTATTTCCTATTGAAGAATGGAAGGATTTGCTGTAAATCGGATCAAAAGTGCTGGATATGCAGACAGATACAATGAGAGTCGCTTGGCGTTTGGGCTGGAGTTCGTTGTCTTAAAAAAGGATGCAGACGACGAAGTGAGGTGGGCCTGATTGTCCTGGCAATGCACAGCAGAATTCTTCCAGTCTCAGCTTGGGCCAATGCATGAGGGTCTTTCTGTACGTATACGTCGAGTTTACATGTGTATACATGTGCCCGCACTCTTTTGTGCACTGCCAAATGTCCTTTCAATTACGTCTACTTTGTGGCATCCTCCTCCTCCATTCACATGCACTGCACACACGCCAAATAGCTAGGAGGATGCTGCATTCGGGAATGTCGGAGAACAGCGTCAACGGAGATTCAATTCCGCTGTTTAACTTAAGCCCGCTAGCTCTTTCTGATATAGTCTGTTCGGTTAGGTCGGGATTGAGACTTTTTCGACGCAAAAGATTACTTTTTCGCATCTTGATCCCACGCCACATGTAGACCAAACACTCAAACAGATGCAATAGACTTAAAATAACTTCTCTAGTTCACCCACCACGTTTATTCAAATTTATATTCAAAATTTGCAGGCAGTTGAGTCAATTGTAGAGGACAACACAGACTACGGAGTAAATGTAGTGAAATAACGTGGACAAGGTTACTATTTAAGCAATATCTGGAGGTTAATAAAATTCAATCCGCACTGGATAACTGACAAGGTTAATAAATTCGTTTATCGCTGTTGATACAAATGCCTACTCATTAATCCGAGGTATAGCTTTATTTTTGTGCAAAGGATCTGTGTGTCACGTGTTAAGGTTGTCACTGGATAATCCTTTCGTATAGTTTTCTTCGGCTCTACAAACACATCAATGATATTGAAATGTGGAGAATTCCGTTAAAAATACTTTCACAATTGTAGTCTTTATAAGGGATTTTGCGATGTTATGAAACCCACGGGCTATGCAGCCGGTTTTTTGAAAGTGCGAGTGAAGTCATTATGTGCCTACAATATCGCTCCTCATTTGCATTTTCCAAATAAAAGTTGGGAGCAGGAACATGATTGTCAAGTGAGCTTTTCTTAGCAAACGATCGTTTTCCTCCTAGCAATAAAAACCTTTACATTGAAGTTAAATTCACGAACATTTGACTATTTCCTACTATTGTCTTTGAATATTTTTTCTTGTCTCACTGCACGTACGCAGCTGAATTTATGTATTTCGTGTGGGGATACGTGTATAAGCAGCGTGTGGACGTGCCCACGGCGTTAATTGCCAGCAAGAGGTAAATCAACTTGCACTTTCTGACTTTATTAATTCATTGTAATGTGCAATTAATTACGATGTGCTGGTTTGGTCTTTCTCTCTCCCCTTTGACTTATTCTCAACGAGACTTGTCTGTCCCTTCAGTTTCAGTTACAATGAATGTTGTTCCGTTCCTCCTATTCCTGTTTAGTTGAGGATGCCAATTATTCGTTCACGCTTATTTACACTTGCGAATAAGACAAACAACTGATGTGGTGCATCAGACAATGAGTACACATTATTTTATCTGACTTAGTGAAAAGTAGAACAGCATGCCATGTGAAGCTCGTCAAGTAAGGATAGAATAAAAATGTCTCATACCGCACACTTCCACGCATACAGTACGGCAAAGAGTCGATATGTAGATCAACAAGCATAGGAAGTTGAAGTAATAAAACAAATAGGAACATAATGATCTCAAGTGCCTCTGGCGACGTATTCTGTACCAAATTCAAAAACTGGTGAATGTTATAAGCAACAGCCGCCTGGTGCAAAAGGGCATAAGAACAAAGTTTTGCACTCTTTGTTCTGTGCTCTGCATGTTCATTAATTAATTTAAACTGCAACATTTCAATGCGTGACCCAGTTCCAGGGCCAGTAAGTACATTCATAACAACCCAAAATTTTGTATAACGAAGAGGGTCTGTTGGATATAAATAAAGATCTTTGATTACAATTAAAATCCTAAAGGTATAATCTAATAATGGATCAACTTCCAGGTAGAAAGAACTTTTGTTATGAAGTGCCTTTACACATAACCCGTATTTTAAGCAAACCTGCACCTAACTCAGTAGTGGTGAAGTAATTGATTGGGTTGCCTGTCTTGTTGCGGGGAGTAGAGACAGTAGGAAGGAAGAAGGACAAATGCACAAATCTACTTCTATAGGTACTTCTCGAAGAGAGGGACAAAATGCTTTCCCTTAAACGGCCTTGAGTGACACAAATAGTTTTTATTCTGTCCGAGGAACTTCTTCTGTGCCAATTCTATTATAATGGGGCATTCTATGAACAGAATTAGGAAAAAGAGTTAGCATGGATGGAGTGAAACGAAGCTATTTTGAGAGTAGAACCAGTTACTTATTTATTTGAATACGACAACACAGGTAGGAGAACAAAAATGTATTTCTGTTCTCCTCCCTTATTGTTGTTGTCAGAGGGCCACAAGGACTTTATTTATTTATAACGAGAGTATAATTAGTATTTAGTAGTTGCAGGGCATGAAAAGCGAAACCTTGCCTTGCCTCGAGGAGCATTCCCACAAGAAGCTCCTGTAGAAGCTTCTTGTTGCAACCAGGATCTTGGTTGGGTTGAATTGAACTAAGCAACAAGGAGGAAATGTTACTATTCAAATCCACCTCCTTGAGAAGGGTTACAATCCACTACACAGCACACTCTACAGGGCTAGTAGGGACTGACTGTGCACAGTCCAGAGTATTATACTAAACTAACCGACATACCTGTGTCATTTCAGTCTCACCACCACCCGTCCCCGCTGTTGAAGCAGCACCACGTGCCATAGAAATCAAAACAACTTATGTATTCGTATATATGTATATAATATACATACTTATACATATATAAATAAATATGTCTGTGGTGTATGTACATCCGTCGTTGTTCGTTGAACCAAACTCATGGACAATAGGAAAAGTAAATGTTTAATGGTAGCAGAATGGATCGAGTTGGTTGGAGGTAGTCAAATTTCAAAGTAACAAGTTCGATGCCCAACTCGCATATCGGTCTAAAAATAGCGAATCAGGAGTTTAATCAAGTAACCAGAAAAGCAGAGGAGAGTCAGAATTAATAAACAGCCACCCGAAGAAGAAATGCCTAAAGACGGGCAAACGAGAGGTAGTCAAAGAGAAAAGCAAGCAACAAACAAAGAGAGCATCTCGTTAATTAAGAATCTTGATTACTAATTAAAATTTGGTGGAAGGCTGCAGATGAAGTAAAAAAGAAATTCAAAAGAGCAACTCATTCACCGAGCAACTCGTTTCATCGCTCGCTCCTCACTCATCATCAAGCAAAACTACCCACACTTGGAAAGAAATTCCTCTCCCTAAAAGCCCAAATCAAAATATTTACTTTTGCAACACAGCTTTGTGCTACCTCTCTGCACAAGTTCAGTCAGACCCAAGGAATTCTGTCAGACAGATTAAGCTATAGCATAATGTGAATAGCAGTATACATTCCGTTTCGATTTTAAATAATAAGTATAGTCTGACTTGAAATAAATGCATGCCAAATAAATACGGAGTTTGAATTTTCTACTCATCCAAGAGATGAGAAATATTTTCAAGTAGTCTCATGTTTAAGGCGCAAGTTTCCCTTAAATAAAAAGTGGGCAAAGAAGCGTAATGAAACTTGTGTAAGCGTGGAGTTCATCTCTATTGAGTCATATTATATTATATTCCTGGGTATATTGGAAGGCATGGCAGTACAGCATTCCTGAAAATAATTATAAGATTCGGAGTGACGGAAAATGTTGCAAAGCAGGGAGTTTCCTATTAAAAACTGTATGGAAAGGAAGAAGAAAGGATTAACGAATGGAGATTCATTTCATCTTTGTCTCCTTCGTTACTTAAGCAAGCAAAGTCGACAAAAACCTTGAAAGTTGAATTGAAGTGGGAGAGAACTTCATAGCTCTCTGGGCTAATAAGCAAAGGGAAGTTGGACGGACTGCAGAAAATTAACCATTGTGACTTAAAACGTTTTGTATTATGTTTATCTATCAGATCCTATTACAGCCCGCAAGTCCCTGGAGATCTTATTAGTGACATTACGTCTCACCTGTTTACTTTACTCCGGCTCCGGCTTCACTCCCTCCCATTTGTCTTTCCAACAACCGACTCACCCGGCCTTGTTAGTCACAGGAAACTTTTTCCAGCGTCAAGTAGCCTAATCATTTTTCAGAACCCCTATAGAATTTTGGACAGTGAGATAAAGTCTCGTCTCCATTGTGTCAGCATTTTGCATGTAGCTAAAGCTCTATGCATTCTGCAAAATCCCTTGTTCTGAGTCTGTCAACATTAGAGCTGAATTCTATTATGCATTACTGAACACAAGTGAACCAAAATCAGTTCTAGTATTATAACTTGTAGCGGAAGAAAAATGTGGGCTACTTAGGCAGCTAAGTACTAGAAGTGATCTAAATTCAATTGAAGGTCTCCTATTCCTGGCTGAATTTGATTGAACAGGTGGAGTAGCGTAATCATCACATTTATTAGCTAACAATTTCGCTCTATTACTTTGAAAATATACAAAATCTACTGTTGCAAATTAACACCAATTGAGTATGGAGAATTATTTGCAAAGTACGTAAACTTGTGTTGGCTGGCTGTAGATTACTGGCAGGTACTTTAGTCGTATAGAATGTAAATAATTTGATTCGAGTAGGGATCGGTAGGATATGAATAATGTATAGTCGACTGGTCAGGTGTACAAGGAACAATTAGGCCACAGCATACTACAGCCATAATTTATTAACGTAGGCATAGTTGCTCGTGTTGTGCGCGGAGCCACTAATACTTAAGGTTGCAAAATTGATTTCCTCGAAGAAAAGCTTCTCATTATAGATTATCTGCTTTGGAGCATATCCCACCCATCTTAAATCTCCATTGTTTTTTCCCTATTTTGCAGACTGACAACAATAGAACGCACTCAATTACTTGTGGTAGTGTATTGGTAACACGTTATTCAATTTTGTTGCATTGCATCACATCTACCGTAGAGAGGAGCCCACAACGTACAAGTACATATAAGTGCAGTCCAACAAAGAAAAGTGTTCATGCCACTGATTTGGTAAGTAGGTAAAGCTAAAATTACACTGCAAATTACACTGCAAATTGGGGAGTTGTAGTGGGGAGTAGTTTAGACGTCAATTATTTTGTCGAAACACATTTTTGGTCCGTCTATTACACGATATACTTAGTTAGTTACTTCCACCTCGCTACATAAGCCAGGAAGATATGCTACGTAACCATATAAGCATAGTCCACACAACGACATGGCTGGTTACAGTGGATTGGTAGGTATTGATTTGCCATATAGAGCACTAGTTAGTACTCACCATGCAGACACTCCATTTGAAGCACAGTGGCAACGAAAGAATTAAAATTTGCAATAAGGAACTGTAAAATTGTGTAGAGTAAGTAGGAATTTAATTTGGTTGATCTGACATGACATGACTGACATGACGTGACATGCCCTTACATTAAATTGCATACCATTCACAATTCATAAAACCACAACACTTGGTTGCAGATAGAGGCTTTGTGCTTGTACAATAGAAGAGTTTAGCAGTTGGTTGGCAAGCAAGCATATTTAATGTACACGTACTTATTTTCTTACCTCATCAAATGCCTTAATTCGAGTCAGGATCAGTGTAAATGAAAATAATCATATTTTTGTATTTACTACGCATTGAGTAGCAGAGTAACTGCACAAAGGAGAATGATAGGTAAGCATGAGTTATTTATGAATGCCTCTGACACATATTATAGTGTATTTGTAGTATAGTAGAAGCCAGTTGCATTACAAAAGATAAATGTTGCATTACTACTTGTAAGGGAGTACTTGGCACGCTTTGAAGATTTTTCGACAGCATTAGCTAATAACGTAAACTACACGAGTTAATAGCAAACCGAAATACAGAGTAAATCACTAAAATTAGTCCACATACAGAATCAGTACGTTGAGGGCTTAGCTTTCTGAATCCCTAGCCTACAAATAATTTAACATTACATAATATTATCTCACATAACATTCTTGTCTTGATACGCTCAAGCTCAGACTCGACTTGTTTAAATGGGGATTAGCATCTACATTTATGCGAGTTTAAGACGCTATTAGCACAATCAAATAGTTTTCTGCAAGTTTAATACGCAACTTATTTTAGTACAAAAATATAGTTTAATCTTAATTACATCAGATGCCTACTAATTCCATTTGGTTAAGATTATGGATTTGTTCTCAATAAACATGCATGGCTCGAACTAATCCTAAGCAAGTACAACTAGTGCCTAAGAACATTTTGAATAATGTCTGTTGTGCTAGAATGCAGGATTGCGATTTATGGAGAATGCCTGTTATCATGTTTGCTCTTGTCTGTGTCGTAATATTCCGTGAGATTCGAGTTCTGCTCTATTACTTTCTATCCTACGTACAGGTTATTATATAGTTAGTTACAATGGCATAACCCACACGTTGCTAACCATCTCTCCCGACTTCCCTATCACAGTTCAGTTCATTCAGCAGTGATGATGTACAGCCTGAACCAAGACCCATAAAAATTAAGATAATTTAATCACTCTTCAAGCGTATTTAATACTTATAAATGAGTTTTGTCTGATTTGAGAAAATCTCGTCGGTGAGTGAGTGGAGAGGCAAATTGGTGTAGAAGGTGTACATATGCATGTGACCTGAAGTGCACTACTTATCTCTACGCGTACATACATACTCCTGAGGTCTGTCCCCCATGTAGTATAATACTTAGCTCAATCGTTTGACTGAAGACCTAATTGCACATGGAATTGAACAGAATCAGACAGACAGAAATGATTGTCATGATAACTCCACTTTATTGCACGTCTGCCTGGTCTCTGTGACTCATAATAAATATTAATAGCCCCAATCCCTTCACTCGCTGAGAAAATGAGGAGAGAGGAGGTCGGAGAAGCAAATTCGATTGAATGACGTAATGACTACCAACAAGACTCTTTTAATTCTCTCCATTAAGATTTGGGAGATTATTCACCAAAGAAAAAAGAAACCTGGCCACTGTAATGTAATTACGGACTAGATAATACCTACTCTCCAAATGCACACTTATATTGTCAACCTACAATGGAATTCCGAACGGATATAACTTTATTCAAAAGTCGATGACTTTTTATATAATCTGGGTTAACTAGGTCTATTTCGATAATTATTCTTTTCTGAGAGAGTTCAGTTCAGCAGACTTCATTCTCGCTGCCATAGTAATGAAACTAGTGAACCCAGTGTGACCTAGCTTCAAAGTTGTTCGTAATGTAGTCTGTTGGGTCTACACTAATTATATATTGTACTGTATTCATTGTAATATATAATAATAATATAATGCAACTATATTTTATACTTCCTCGAAATATTAACGTCAATTTCCAAAAATAGATCAGTTGATTCCGATGAGTTATATCGGCAATTCTCTAGTGTACGGATGTGTGTTGTTTTGCGAAAGCTTAAATGATTTATCTAAAAATATTTCCTTCGTGCCGACCGCAGATGTGTGTGTGTGTTAGGGGTAGAGCACGGCTACTTCTATTGATTAGTAGAGCTATGCTACCGCTCAAGCCGCGTGGGCTTACTTGCAGTGACTCCCGGAACAACTTTACAAAGTGTACAGACTTACACGGTAGTTATATGATTTTATATCACAACATGCTACCAAAGAAATACAAGCTCAGCCCAAGCCTCGTTCACTGGTTCACTAGATTTACACATATTTAAAATGAATTATTTTCATGTTCATTTTCCTAAGCTCCTGTCTCCCTGTAAATATAAAATTTACTGCGATGCTATTCTTTGCAAAGTAAGTCGTGTATGCGCTTATATTTTATAAAGATTGTATTCAATTATTTACAAGTCTTTCTGCTACAAATTATCACCCTATGCGAATCTCAAGAATTGCGACTTATGAGTCGACCATCTATGTTTCAGTTTTATTTCCGGTTTAATATTATCCCACTTGGGCAGTGGGGATTTCTAAGATTGCAGCATAGATAGGATTTAGCTGTATCTATCTGCCTACAAAGTTAATGATCTTAAGACGCGTAGGCATTCAAACGACATAGGAAACAGCCACGTGGTAATATAAGAATGCAGCTGCAATAAATTTAGTGCTTATGTAATCCTTTAGGCTATTTCATCCATTAGCACTTACACCTTTAGGTCTGTGGTTCCTGCAACATCATCAAATGTTGCTTCCTCCATCTCAGAGCTGTTCTGATTGTGGGATGCAGACACGCACACGAAATTCAGTTGTCCATTCGGCTTGTGCGTTTATATGGCTGTTCTTATCAAGACAAGCAAGGTATATTGCTTGGCGAATGTCTCTCTTACTGTTTGCGTATTTTGTTAGTGGTGACTGCATTACTAAGGTTTCTCTTTTCGTATAATTTCTATTTGAAACGGTTTGAAAAACTCTAGTAGTCACCCACCGTACTTAACGATACTATTATATCTATGCGGGTTAGTTGTGGGTGAGTGTCCCTCATTCACTTATCCCAATTTATAAATCAATCTCCAATATTTTCCAATTGTCAGTAATCTCAAGATATTGCAAAAAAGTCTAATATTATAAGTAATATTTCATGAGTTGATACAACGTCACTACATTTTAGGCCATTTATTTATTTAACTTGTCTAACATATAACAATTAGTCGTTGCGGGTGGACTTTGGCAATAAGCAAACATAAAAATGACTGTAAATGTATGAATATTGGGCAATTCAGTAAATTCCTCTAGGCTCATATTTATAGTAAAGAAATTTTTGTCACTTAAAAGGAGTAAAAAGGTCTAGTAAATTTTGGTATTTGTTTTGTACATTTCCTTTATGTCTCTAGCCTTCCTTCCACAATTTGCAACTTACACACACACTCCTCTGAACTCAACAATGAACAATATAAGCATAAGGTGTATATAGAGAGAGTGCATAGGAAACGCCAACCTGTACTTGTGCCATGCTACCAATCTATGAATGTACCTACGATAAATGATATTAGAATGTGCATGACACAATTCCTTGCCCTAAATAAACCGCAGCGTTGCTTCTCATTGAATCTGACACAGCAACCAGAGGTAAGGTAACTACAGAATACTTACATTCACTGCGACTACGGCTAAGTAATTTAGAATTGCAGGAAAACGAGGCAGCATAGAAAAACTGCGAGTTAGCGACATTAACGATTTAGTTCAGCGTTAGTTTTTTCCTTTGCCAATGCAAATGAATGGCAATGAGTCAACAGAATCACGACAGAATCACCTGCATCATATCGCAGAGCTGCTAATGATTGAAACAATTGTACGTGTAAACTAATAAAGTAGGTATGAGTAGAACTGCAGTGCAGATCAAGTTCATTTCTTACGCTAATTTTAACGAGCAGGATGTTTCATCAGAAGTTAAACGCACGCAAAGCCAACACAAGGAGTTATACAATCAAATATTATTTTGTCAAGTAATCCTACATAGAAGGATTTCATTGTAATTGACATTGAGATTAATTATTGTACTTATTAACATAGATTATTATTAGGTACACATTATTATTAGGTACCAACAACACACTGCGATAATTACTATTTTATAGATTAGGAAATCAATACAGATGCTAATAAATTATTGAAGAACGAAAATGGCCCTTTAGTGTACAGTCAAAAGTACTACAACGTCGCACAAAGTTAATTGCACCCACACACGGTAGAATCTATTGTTAGTATATACTTAGATCAAAGCCACCGAAATGGATAAACGTATGGAGTTTTCTTGAGGTGGAGATGTAGTTATGGAGACAAGGATTTACATAGTTGACCTATTAGCCAATGGTATATGGACCTCTGTGGCCTTAAATCTAAATCCCACTCCACAGTTCATTTCTTCTAACAATATCACAAGGAAATAGAATTGATAGCCGATGTGACAAGGAGTTGATCAGATGGATTCAGCACTTCCGGTGTAGGTACAGCAGTAAATAATTCTGCTTCCTCCACTGAACTGATTTCCTCTCTTTGACTGCATTCCGATGTCAATGTGAGTTCTTCTAGACGAGGCGGGAGACTTGGACGAGGCGGGTGTCTCCGTTGTCTCGCTCTATGTCCTCGTCATTGGTTATCTGTTGTGTGGACTTTCCTGATGGAATTCCCACGCACGGCTTGCAATTTGAAATTGTCATCTGCTCGCAGCATACCACGAAATACCCCTAAGGCCTAGACACCCTCAAACCGGTGTCGGGGGAGGGGGGCGGGGGTGGGGGTGGGTGGGCGGGTACGCGCCCCGTAAGGGGCGCGAAATTTTTTTGAAAAGGGGGCACAGGAGTATAGGAAAATGACCTTAAAATTAAAAATTTGACCAAAATCTGGGACCCCTCAATCCGGTGGGGCAGTTTCTAGACCCCCTCATCCCCTTATAAACCTGTAGGGATTTCGTGGTATGTTCGCATCCACATGGGAGAAGTTGTGCATGTAAATGTGGCTGAAATAGAATCCATTACGTGTACGACAAAAAAGATCGAGCGTAAAGTGCATCTCGACTTCTCAGTCCTCTCATTTTCTACCTTTGTAGCACTTCATACCAGCTGTTAAAAATGCAGTCAATTGGTTTGCTCATGGCTCCTATTACGACAGAATAACCAATGTACTACAGTTATGAGCTATTATCTGCACTGTTTGTGTTCATAGATGGGTGTTCTTTCTTAAGCATTACTTTCCTCCATCCCAAGAAGAATTTATTACGGAGCTTACCATCTACACACAGATGCATTAATACTTTCGATACTGACTATACTGACATTAATTTGTGTACGTGGAATAGGACCTGGAGCGCCAAGACAAATGCAGGCCTACGCTTTAGCAATTACGAAACATGCCCATTATATTCCATTTTGTGGAAAGGAAGAGTTCCCAGCTCAAGTTTTTTGTTCAGAGAATTCATCGTGCCAAATCACTACACACAACTCGAATTCCAAAGGGACCTACCCACTCAACAATCATGGACACGACCAGTTTCACTCTTTTCACCCAAAGGCCCACTAAGCCATCGAAGCTAAGGACGTCCACTTGCAAACGAGTGTCCGCTTTCATTTTACACTGCGCCTGTCACAGTTACACACAACTGTGAACCTGCAGCTACAGTCAACTAAAGCACCGGAGATCATTTTAATTACAGTATTATATAATTTAGGACTTTCGTGCATAAACTTTCTCGAAGAACCGAAGAGTAAGTCGGCAAAACCGAAAAATGAATATGGACTGGTGTAATAATGGTCTGAGGCTTACAATGTACGACGACAAACGTTTTCAAGACAAACGAAGACAAATGTTTTTTGAATGGTCCATGAATCAATGCAGTATATAGAGATAAAGACGGAAGCTGATATTACAATAACATTGGGAGACTAGCATAATGGTTTCGAATTTTGTCCTCAAGTCGTCCCTCTTTTTTCTTTGAATCCATCAGAGAGTATTTATAATCACTGGTGTGGGGAAAGATGATAGAATCTATTGGCCGCTACAATTGGGTGGATCAATCGTGGATCCCACTCTTCTAGTTGGTCTAATCTAAATCTGTGCAAGTGCCGCTCTTGTTCAAAGGTATGGAGTATAAAGGACATCTATTTCCAATCTTTGCCTAGTGTTCGTGGAGATATACTCCTATCTTTAGTATCGCCAGGTGACGAAGGAACAAGTACACTCGACATATTTTATCTCTTGTCCATCATCCCATGGATATCATTTCAATATTGATCATCTGCATTGTCTCCGTTTTGACTTCGTCCTGTGTTGATCAGCGTCATCTATCATGTCACTGGTCAAACCAAAGCGAAAAGACAAACTGCTATGAGGGTTCATGTAATTTCCTGGTTATGCTTTCATATCTGATCGTTAAACAACTAGTAGAGATCATTGAAGCAAACACATGCATCGGACACAAAGATATTCTTCCAATGCAAATTATATGTAAATGAAAATCGCCATTAAATGTACTTTAACATTTCAGCAGTGGTAAAAAGGTACCAATGAAAAGTGAAGTAGAATGGTGTTTGGTTATCTAAAGCCGGCGTCCAAGACACAATACGTAATAAAATATCATTTACCTTTTGATTCGTTTGTTCACCTGGTATGTAAACGTACCAAATATTATGCAAAAAGTATTCTCACCTGAAACAAAACAAAACAATTGCAATTAGTCATATGCTTTATAAACTTTACAGAATAGTTAAGAAAATTAATAAGTACTAAATAGTATAGTGTGGAGTAGTTGGCAATTGTGGATTGCAATTGTGCTATTTGTTTACACTGCAATCATCAAATTACGGATTAGCTTACTATATAATATATATCCATAGGTGTGTAGGTACCGAATATAGTTTTACTAACGTTGCTGTACGATTTAATAATGTACGTTATATAATAGCTATAGGTACAGCTATGCTATGTGGAATAGAAGTTTCTGATACAATTTACATGCCTAATTGTTTACATTGTTAGCACTTGATAGTATAACCGAGTTTTTGTTAACGAGTTTAGCAAATTGGCTACCAGAAAAAACGATGGATTTCACTAAGATAGTTGTCCATTATTTTGTTATCGCACTCCTCACTACGCATAATAATATTACATGAGTATTACATTATAGAATAGGAGCGAATTGTCTATATGCATTGCATTATTCGATTATACAATAGCATTGTGATTGAGACTCAAACGGTGTTTACAATGCAAACACACAATAAGTGAAACTACAATCACTTCCTAGACAGACAACAATAAATGAGTACCAAGCAATTGTTGGTAGCCAGACGAGGTTATGCCAAAGAGTTTAGGTATCTATCTACCAATGTAATGCAGTGGTTTTGCATGGCGTTGCATTGCACTGCACGGTTAAGCAGACAAGTCTCACTGAATCCTCTAACTCGAGTAACCAACTTCAACTTGGACAAGCCAGTATTATTATTATTTATATATACCAAGCAGTAGTATGCCAGAAGAGACATACCTACTAATACATAGTCTTTCTTATAGCCTATGCTGTAATAACACTTAATGTAGACGGGTAACGAGACAAACTGCTCGTCTTCGTATACCTGGATATATTTTAACTGATGCACAAAGAAATAATAAGATTAGCATTTCCATCGTCGTGACACCATCACGAAGAGCAATATTCATTTAATTTCAGGTCAGTTTTTTGTGCAGTACTGGCTGACTACATACAGGAATGGAATATCATGGAGAGAAGACTTGAGTGGATCAAAAACAGTCTAACCATTATTAAATAGAAAAACCAAAGCGAACCACGAAACTAGAAAACTCTTCCTTAATTCCCTTCTCCTTGACTTAACTGCATGGCTTCTTTCTGCCTAGCTATATAGTATATACCTACCTATAATTGTTATATTATATGTAGTTATTATTACACTCATCATCACAGGATCCATATTTTGTTATCTGCTATACTCTCCTACTCTAATCTTATTTGCATAATGTTATCTAATAGGTACTCCACATGAAAAGATTTTTTCAATAGCTTGTGTGGCCACGCACTCATCCGCTCGGAAAATCTCCTTTGAAAATGTTATGATGCAATTTCTGTGGATTTCATCCCACTCAAGTAAATTCTTTCTGCTTCTGCTTAACTGATCACAAATTGCGCCGTACGGTTCCTGCTCGACGGAAATGTGTACCTGTATTTGCCATACAATTAACTCGGAAAAGATAATGAAGTGCAATCAATAAATTCAAGACTAAAAGCCAACCATTTCGAAATGGAAAGCATCCTTCTTCGATCTCCTACATCCAAACAGATACCGAAATGAAGACTGCGCTGAGTCTCAGCATGTTTTATGTCTACTTTTTATTTCAAGTGGACTATGAAATGCACCAGCAGTGGCTTCGTAAGTGTGCTCTGCTTGAAGTGACGTACGCAAAAACTGTAGCATTATTGGATCCCTTGCCGAGGTTGCTGAAAATTTAGAATAATATATAAAGCGTGTACTTGCTGCGAGTGGATGCTCAAGTACTTACATGTAATTTCCATATCTAAAGACAGTCATCGAGTTGCTGGCATTATGAAAAATTGCAAAATGATAATGAATGCTGAGAGTTTGTAATAAAACGTGAAGATGAACATTTTGGCAGGCAGGACAATACAAAGTACAGCCTGATAATGGAATGCCTAGCACAAAAACGTTACGTAACTAGCCAAATGCAACTATAGAGATAACAGTGGTGAGTCTTGAGTATTGTACAGCTTATGTACCTCTATGCAAGTTTAAGGTACTTGGAATGGAAGAAGATTGGTGAGAGGGAATCAAGAGGCTTCGTATTCATTGCGTAAGACGATTGAACAAGAAAAAAGAAACGTAAGGACAGAAACCGGAGCCAATCATATTCAATGTGGCAAGAGAAATTCAAATGAATTGCCTCTTCATAACAGCCATGTTAACTTAGCGACACGATTATAGCTAAAACGGAAACCCGAGTAACTCTCAATTAAGTACACCTTCTCAACCTTAAAGCTAACTTTTACTCCTCCTATTGATTAGTCTACATTAGTTACAGTGTTCTGCAAAATTATATGAATTGTGTCATCGATAGCAAGAAACTTTTGATTTAATCGGTTAAATATTCAAAATGTCGATAAACTACACCAATACGGATAAAGTAAGATAACCTTTAATGGAGCTTTTTTAAACAAACGAAAAAATCGTTTCATCATACATTTTAAAGTAGATATTAATACTATTACTATTAATGTTAGTATTTAAATTCGGGTTTTATGCGTTGAAAGTATTACATTGCTTCGGGTTCAGGTTTATGTGGTCATGCTCGTAAAACTGATTAAATAATTGACGCTATCTCGTTAATTTTGATGTTAATAAGTATAATATATTCAGCAGCAGTGTAAGAGTGCATATGAAATATGGACTTGGATTTTGGAGAGTCCAATATTCTATTTGAAATCTTAATGTCGTTCCAATCAACTAATGATATAAGTTTACAGCATTAGTGTTGTCGGTAATCTATAGTTGTTTTATCTAAGAAAGGTAGTAATGATAGCATAATTTTAGGATTGCGATGTGACACGACAAGCAGACAGACAAGACATGATGCAATGCTTTTAGTTGAAGACATCGCATCTGCTTTTTATACATAGTTTTGGGTGCTTGTAGTACTGCAGCTATCGTTTCGCTCCCTTCTTCTTTTGTTTTGGCTCAAAATCAATTTTTAATCAATGTGCTGATATGTGACAGCGACGTGTAGAGTGCTAACAATCGAATAATATACGAGCTCGTTAATCTCTGAAGGATACCGTAAAGGTACCATATTATATGGAGCATAGGACCTAATGTGTATGCGCATCTACTTTTATTTAGCATTGCAACTAAAAGGAACCTACTTTCAATTAGTAGTAATTGTGAATCTGTACGAATTTGACGGAGCATTTGAAATATTTTCACTGCCTTATAAAAAGTCAGTAGATAGAGACCAACGAGGTCAGAGGTAAACATTATGCCGCAAATAGCAGTTATTCAAAGAGTGCTGCAAGATGTTTGTATGATTTAGGCAGCATTTGTATGGAAGCGTTTCGGATTTTGTGGAGTCCAGTCGAGCGATACGTCAGGAGTTAGCGTACAGAAAAATTCGGCCACAAACTTCTTGCACGAGGAATTGCCAGTCACTGAGTGGATGGACTCTAAAGCGTCATTGTTTGTCTTGTCATGTCTGCAGAGTAAGCTTTTTTTCGGACGGTATGCGGTACACTGACCGGGCTCCAGGCTACCAACCAACCAACCACATCATCACCATCTTCTTCTTATTCTTCCTACACTGCCAACAGCACATATCTACTGCACAAAGTATGATCTACACACTGGACTATCAAGTGCTTACATAATTCTCTTCACACCATTTTTTGATCACATGGAAACACTGGCTCTGCAGCTTTGAGAATACGGGAATCCCCGCCGGTGTGAAATGAACTCATCATCGTGGAAGGAAACATGTGCAAGAACCGCAAATAGCTTTTATAACCCATTTAAGTGAGACTAAAACGTTAAAATTCCAATAAAACCTGTTGACAATTTTGAATTTTAAAAGTCATAATAAATGACAAAAGGTACGTTTTAAGATTGGAAATATAGAAAAATATTTAATCACTATATAAAAGCTGCCAATTAACTTGCATGTCACACACATGACTTTTGTATGAGGGGAAATTTTGTCATTTAGTGTGACTTTGTATGGTGTGTAGCGACCTACTTTAAGAATGTGCATTGAATATGTATGGTGATAATTTAGACATGTAACAACTATAGAAATCTATAAAAGAAGCAAATTGATGCGGACATATCGTCCATGTAGAAACGATCATAGCCATGCATAAGCCGCCGCCATACAAAGTCACACTATCTATTTTTAACTATCCCGTACAAAAGTCATGTGTGTGCCATACATATACATATTTTCCCCTATATAAATACTGGAGTTCAATTGATCTTGCACTGACTTAAATGATCTGGACGCTTGTGTTCTAGAATTAGTTATAATATACGCTCTTCAAGTGCAGCTACCACTGCACTGCAAGCAGTGGTCACTCTATACCTCCAATGATTCCCATCTCCGGTAAAGTCTGTTTATCTGCCACCCACTTTTTACACTGATGTCCTTTTATTGTAATGTTTCATCTTTCACTTACTCCACCCCACACTCCATTGTAGTGCTCCACTATTTTTGCTGGTATTATTATTTCGTATAGGCATAGAGGTTACTTTGGTGTTTGGTTCATCGCTTTACAATGCAATAATTCCACAAGCTAATCATACATTGCAAAAATCTTCTATCCTTCTAGAAGGTTGTATTTCGTGGTATAGATTATCTTGGAGTATGCACAGAAAGTATGCTGCAAAAGGAAATCCAGAAGGAAATATGTGTAAGAATGCCCTGTCTGCTGCACAAAAGAAGATGTAGTCACATCATGTAGCAGTAACAGAAGATGAATGTGTCAGTGCTGTAAGGAGTAAATAAATACCTGGGAGTTGCTTGCAGATGGTATTTGGAACTGTCGTGTATATACTGTATATAACATACATATGTGGATATTATTAGTGGCGAACCATATTGGATACGTGACAAGCTCTGTTTTACAATTTTTTGCACACGTCAACGATATTGTTCATAATAATAGTTGGGGAGATAGTCTCTTATCGAGATAGCGTGATAGAGACAAGGCATGAAAAAGGTTGCCTTTTTGCCTTTTTGCCTTTTTGTGCTTTTTGCCTTTTTGGAGTAGTCACCGCCACCTGTGATACTTCATTAAAGCTAACTTTTGTAGACTATCCCGTCCTACACATTCAAATATTCAGATAAATTGCAGATGCTAGTTAGATTTTTTGATTATTAAACTATTTATTACTAATACTGCACAATTCAAAATGAACTATAATGTATTCGTGACAACTGACAAACCGTATAATAAAAAATGAGCCAGGTTGAACATCTGCGTATTGTGTACAATATTATATGAGATATATCAACTCAACCAAAATATCCAGTATTTGACTGGTACTGGTTAGCACTTAGCACAGCTCTAGGTTCTTGTTTTTTTCCTCATGTTTTTTAAAATTGCTTACAATGTTAGTTTGTTGTTTTCGATTGTTTTATTGTCTAATGAATGACCGATTGAAGATTAAGATAATTCTGAATTGCTGTTTTTTAAAATCGTATTTCTTGTTCACATCCTTGGTTGTCAACATGTCAATTGCTAAGTACCCCATTTAACAGCAAAAAGGCAAAAAGGCAAAAAGGTAGCTTTTTGCTGATTTTGCTAGGCAAAAAGGCAAGCAAAAAGGCAAAAAGGCAAAAAGGTTGCTTTTTGCCTTTTTCATGCCCTGGATAGAGGTTTAAGAAGATCTAAAAATGTAGGGAGGAGATATCCGGGAGCGGAGGAGATGAAAGACATACGGTAAGCAGGCAGGGGATGAGTAAGGCAAGAATGAGGGAGATATAATATTGTGATCCATTAGGTAAGAAGTGGGTGAGAGACGCATACCAATAAGCGACCTCTCGGCTCCCAAGCACATTTATTCTCGTTATTAGAGCATCTCTCCTGGAATTTTCCATCCTTCATGTAGTCAACTAATAGCTGCTGGAAACACTACATACACACAGTCCGTGCTCAAGTCCTGGCGTGGCATGGTCACTAACGAACTGAACCGGCAACGACACGGCCGGACTCCTCGGACAGAAGTGCAGCTCAGAGATATCAGTTAGCCTCGCTTTGCTCATCTCATGATTGACATTTGACGAACTCAGTCTCTCTTCAATTGAATTACACCCAATTCTGGTTCGTGTCCTACACTCACAACTTCACACCATTTCTCAAATTTATGACTTCCACATGAAATTATATCGAAATACTTGATCAGACCAACTAGATTCTGTTAGACACTCCTTACAGTAATGTACTGCGCATATTGAGAACTTAGGTTTTGATTGAGGGCTGAGATTATAGACATATTAGTAATTATGGATATTCGGGAAGATTTTTTGTCTCCAATGACTCGTAAATCGGCCTAATAATAAAATATAGTGAAATATATCAGTTTTCTTGGATTCAAACCCCTTTAATATGTAAAGAAAGTGGTTTGGTAGTGGCTATTAAATTAGTGAATGTAAAATTAAAGTAGAGCCGAATAAACTTTGATCAGTATCCACTGAACAACTATAAATGGCAGATAAATACTCGGGTATTCAAGAATTGATGCTCGTGCTTTAGTACCGAGTAGGTAGTTGAGAGTCGATATCAAACGACATTTCCACAGTAATTAATGTTTACTCCAGCATCTTAGGTTCACTCGCAAGTGTCAAAAAGTGCAAAGGAGGCGGAATAGTGGCAATGCCGTGGCTTGTCCATCCGAGTCAGCTCACTTTCAACAAGGAATGCATCAGCCCTCGGGGCAACAGATAGAGTCGCTGCGTGTGTAGACTTCTCTGTTCTCTATACAGAGACGAATGTGCAGGACCAGAGCAGAGTGTTCAGGAAGGACTGTTCCACAATCCGGGTCTTGACACCAGCAGCAGAGTCGGTTAACGCTGAGTCGAGTCTCGCTGTGACCTTTGCTTGTCTTGCCCGGGCACCTTCCCACAACAACCTTGTCCAGTCCATTCATGGCTGTTAATATTATGCTAAGCAAAAGGAAGGATGTGATAAAAGGAAAGTAGAGCAGCCAGGCCAGAGAGGCAAAGTGAACCACAAAATAAATGAATAATGGATGAGAGTCGCTGGCAAAGGCAACCAAAGCAACTCCAGTCTTCCTTGTTCCCCCAACCAACCTCATCTACCTACCTCACTTCTGCACTCTCAGCAGGTACCTACATCTGCGAGATGACAAACCAGCCAGGTCATCTGTATCTACACCTCGACTACTTAAATACTACTCCTAGATACGCACACCTTCTCCCAACGCTATTTCCATACCATTATCTCTCAAGACGGAAATGCATTGTGAGTGCAGTATGGTCCAACCAAACTGACTCAAAGAGATGCCCATTCATTGGCAACATAGTTACTCTCAAGGCAATAACATCCAAGGGCGTCGTTTCAAATATACAACAAATAAATTAGCACATATCTAGATCTTTCCTCTACTTCTTTTAGAGTAAAAGACATTTTTATGCTCAAATACGTGAATGAGAGCAACAGGAAATGAGTGTATATTATAGTAATGTATCCTGAACTGAGTTTAGCATTATTTTCTATCAAACTGCAGATTGTCAATACTATCAATCAAAACAATTAATAAAAATATTCCAAACTTTGTGAGGATAAAGTAATCTATGTACTTATGTTTGTACTAGTTGAATCCTAGCAAGTGTGCTAGAAAAATGTTGAAATAAGTAAATTTCTAGCGACTGCGTAGTGGCCCGAATTTCATAGACCGTTGATTATTGTAGACCAATTAGTACTAGATGCCTAAGCGTGTTGAAATGTAAAGCAAAATAGGCACTGGTGGTTAGTGTATTCATTACAAAACGATACATAAAACGGTCAATTACAAAACGATACGGAGATACATACAACGTTCAACAGTACGTTAATATAGTAAAAGATGCCATGGCCATGGACAGTGTGGCAAAAACGCAAAGCGCAAGCTCGTATAATTATAAACCAAATACAGCTATCATGACTATAGTATAAGCGTAAACTGACACATGCGCATTGAATAATTCCTTATGTATCCATGTATGTATGTCAAGCATCGAAAAATTTTGACAACCTGGTTGGGGTGGATCCAATGAAATCCTAGTGTTATAATAACATTTCACCTAAGTTTAACGAATGAATTGAATGAAAATGATTAGCAAAAAGGGGACATTTTGAAATGTACATCACCATTCTATAGACCTCTGCAATTCCAAACTCAGGCAGTGCACGTGGACACCATCAATAAGATCTCTTTGCTAATGAATACATGGCATAAAATTGGACAAACAGTTTAACAAGACAATTTGTGCTGTAGTAAGTATTAATTATGGAAGTATCTGCGTAGTATAGTTGAGCATGTCATTTTCTGTCTTTAATCCACTTTAGATGTAAAATGGGCCCTTTCCGTGTGTTCTTCTACAAAGAGTCCGAATAAAAGATGACTGGACATTAGATATTTACATTTGTGCTCCAGTGGACAAAATGAACAAGTAAATGGGAAAGCAATACTTAGAAGTAAGTAGACGGACTTTTATTTTCCGAAAGGTCTCCAGAGTGAAAAGGTCTGAAATCTAAATGTTGAAATGGTGCAACGAGTCGGTAACAGTACCTAACAGGGAAGTAGGAAGTCACGTAGTTTTATTTGCAACTCCGTTCCGTTGATGGGAGAGTAATGTTGTACTGGAGAGCAACTTATTTAGGCACCGCTTTTCCCTCATCGTGAAATCAAGTGTGCGTGTGCTTGCAAACTTTTTACTCACATACATTTGATATGCATAGTACACACACAGAGAGAATTGCCCCAATTGTACAAGCCTCTGCTGAAAAGTGATCTGAGGTGAGGCGAGTGATGAGTCGTCTATATGTAGGTGAGAGCGGGATTTTAGATCATAAGTTGTCTACACATTAATGGCAACATCTCAATGTTTCTGTTCTGTTCTCAATGCAAAATATCCTTTTGCCGGCATAGAATTTTGTAACGATAGATTAATTTGGCAATTGTAATTATATGCAGATTGGAGTCTTCTAAGTTGCTAATGCCTATTTTCCAACCCCTGATTTTCGCCGACACTTGGGCCAATTGTTTTATCACCCATCAGGTCATTAATATTGCAGTGTTGCAAAAGATGTAGACAAAAAACGTATTGACAAAAGAGGTGAACTTAAACAAAAAAAGTATACAAAATCTGTGTGGGCAAAAAAGGGAGTGGCTGTTGAGGACTGCTGGGTGGGAAAGAAACACATATGAAAAGTGAGATAGATGAAAGGCTTTTACTATTTGTGGAAGAAGCAAGTTCATGAGCAAACTTGAAGATGAGTAAGACTCATTTACCGCCCAGGAAAACCCGTGCCCGAGGTCTCCAGAGTTTTGCTCACTTCGTTTTCCCGATCTCAGTGAGCAAAGATCAGATGAGCAACACTTTCACGCTTCCCTACTGTAAACTGGACTGGACTCTGTCTATTCACTCGGCTCAACTTCGCTTGACCTGCGAGTCTCACTTTTCCTTCCGTCCACCTCCAAACTAATGCAATTCCACGGAAACTCAATTTTCCGTCATTTCCCGAATCACCAACTCAGTCATTGACTCACTCACCAACTTCCCTCACCTCAACTTTTTGACACATTCTCGAGTGCGGCCAAATCTGGAAAGCTCATCTATTTGCTCACAAGTCAAATATACAATTTCCTCCTTCGACAACCAATTTAGGACAACCCACGGATAGTTCACCTGCTCACTTCCTTTTTATAACCATCCACTGCACTATAAAACGGGCTTGTACTCTTCGGTCACCCTCATTAATGCTCTAATTATTATTCGGCTCGATCGAAATGAAACCAAAAATGTTAATGCCTAAACCTTTCGAAATTCACAATTCGAACCTAGTACATGTGTGCTAGAAAAATTTTGAAGAATGTAAATTTCTAGTGACTGCATATTGGTCCAAAATGCATCTACAGACCGATTTCAACAGTATATATCGTGAAGTCCCTGTGCCTGCGTACTAACACGAATTTCGTCTAATTCAAGATCCATCACATATTTTCAATGCGCAACACCACTTAAAGCTTTACACTATTGAGGTAGGATACTAAAATTCTGATTTTGTTTTGCATTGCAAATGGCATCATGACTATATTCTATAGTAGTATAAACGTAAACTGGCTCATGCACATTGAATAACTCCGTATGTTTGGCAATTGGCACGAGCACATTTTACGCACTTTGTAATTTCTATAACTGTACTGCAAAACCTCTTGAGGTAATGAAAACGAATTCAAAGTGCAAAATAGTATTCAAATTGAATTTTCGCTGCCAGTTGCGCTTTCAGAATTTATCCTGAACAAAACTTTTGCAAAGTGCCAAACGCAAAGTGAAAAATAACAGTGTAATAGTAAATACCGCTTTTCAATTTCAAAATGCTTATGCATCAACAACTATTGGTCTGCGAAATAATCACCGGTATATCGATGAAATTCCGGCGAATACGATACGCAGTCGCTAGAAATTTACTTATTTCAACATTTTTCCAGCACATTGTGCTAGGTTTGCAGCTAGTCATTTATAAACTCCGCCAATGCAATGGTTGCTGGATGCCTTTGAAAATTACTGGGGCCCTAATATTCTATAATATCGTGGAACGCATGATATCTATCTTTTCCGAATGTCACTTAAATACTGTAAATTATGTATGTACAACAGTACTTCATGTGTGGGAGACGTAAGTTCTCCCAGGAGGAAAATATTAGTAGTTGGACATTAGGGAAGGTCGATTGCGTGAAAACGTCTAGCAGAAAGCATCCAACTATCTTTATTAAAAGTTTTCGATTGTACCAAAACCTTAAGATAGAGCTCAAGTAAGACAGACAAACATCGTAGAGCTAGTCCAACTTTGATTCAAAACAAGAACTTTTGCAAACAATACAAAACCAGAATAAATCCACCTTCAAATGGTGTGAAACGTCTATAAATATGTTATACTATACTACATAATATATGTAGTATGTATGTATGTAGGTATGTATGTATGTAGGTATAGAGTGACACGACTCATGTGAGTGAATGTGAAGCAGTATCAATAAATATCCCGGAACAGCTATATTCAAATTCATATCAAGAAGGAGCCTTCTACTAAGAATGACAAACTCGAATTAAATTGTCTTGGTATAAGCCTAAAACTATGAACTTGACACAATGCAATTATATTTTGTGTTTCTGTGGTACAAGTAAGTAATTAGTAGAGCTAGATAGAAGTGGGAGAGAAGGAGGTAGCTACTCCATTGCCAGCGTGTCGCATTTCCAGCCTTGCCCATGGGCCATACATAATTTAAATATTTCCTACTTTGTCTTACTTACAAAAGAAGTTGTATATGTAATATCTCGGAAATGTAGAGCGAAGGAGACTGACGGAAACAAGAATTAATAGGATAGGACAGGCCATTAGCCTATAAGGTCTATCTCTCTCTGGCTCGTCTCATACATTATTACCATACACTATACACTTACTTGCTTACATCTATACTCTACTGGATATCGACTCTTAGTCGAGGGCAGTGGAATGAGTCGGCTTTGTACTTGAGTAAGTAGTGGTAGGTAACATTTTCGTGATACAAGGAAGTCAGTAAGTCATTCATTAGAGTTTTCACTATGAATTCAGAAATACGACAATGAAGAAGAGAATTGATAATAATTAGAGAGTTTTCACAGCGAGGCCCATTGGACTCTGGAGAGCAGTGCCGTGTCGAGTCTCAACTATAAGCACATGCACAGTATCTGGAGTAGGTAGTAAGTAGTACTTATTTATAAAGTAGTTGTACAGCAACTCACTCACCTCCACCTGAAAGGATTCATACAGAGCCTATTGAAGGAAGCGGAATAGACACCCTGGATAAATATTTCATAGCGAAGGTTGGCATTCTTCCACAGACACTCAAATATAGGGCAGGAATATCAGAGATATCTGGCTGAATGACTTTGAGGACGCAGATTGAAGCTGGCTGTGTATTATTTAGTAAGGAGCAGGAGTGGTTGGTGCAGTAGAAACAGGTTAGGAGGAAGACAGTCGAGTGTGTGGACGGGTGCATTCCGGGGACTGTGTCTCTGCCGATAAAATCCAATCATTCTTTAATAACCCTTTTGGGAGCAACTGCAAGTACAGCGCAAAACACGCACTACAATAAATACAGAAAACTTTGGTAGAATTATTTGCCATACTCCAGTTGTCTCCACGTGTAGGCAGGCGTTGTCGAATACGCTTTAATGCGGAAAGGTAGGCTTCTCCACTCCACTACAACTAGCAGACTGTAACTCATGATTAGCCATTTAACGAGAACAAAGTGAGTCCCAAATTTCCATTTCATGCTACTTGTCCAAGTCTACAAAATGCTGCATTAGCAGTACCTATAAAAGCAAATGAACAATTTCTGAAGATGGTGCATGCATTACCTAATGTAAGTAGCAACTATAATATTATTATCTCCACGGATGTAGCCTGAGTAGACACATAAAAGTGTTAATGGAAAAGTTGCTGTTTGCAAGCATTCTAAGGTTTTAAGTTGCTCAGTCACTTTAAAACTTTCGCATATCTGAGCCGTAGACTTACTCTCCTAGGTATTACAATTTCATACTTAGTATAGTAGTAGTTGCTCCAGATATCCGACTGGATAAAGAAGCCTGTTGTGTTTCCTGTTTGAGTCAAGAAACAGCACAGTATACAGAATATTCTGACAGAGTTTGTCTGTGGTTGTCCAACTGAGAAATCAAACTAGCCATTGTGGCCCAGTTGGTCCGCTATCTCGGTGATGATATCAATGTCTATTAAAATCTACTTTTTTGAAAATAATTTGGAGATCGGACATTTCATTCAAAGAACCCTTTGTGTACAATCCTACTCATAACTTATAATATGGTCCAGTTTGGCAGATATCGTCGTTGAACTACCGCATATAAAGGAAATCATGATAAAATTAATAAAGATGCAAATATACTTGACCAAACAGTTGGTAGCAGCCTTTTCCTCTAACCACGACCTCTTTATTATTAGATTTAGACTTCCAATTTGGGATGCAAGTTTTTATAAAGTACCTATTTATTTATAAGTGATTATTTTCCTATTTATAATTTAGAGATCGGACAATTCCTTCCATGCGCTATGCACTATCACTGACAGTGCTAAATATGTATTGTACTTTTTTAATTATTGCAGGAAATTCCAAAAAAAACACTGAAGGATATTAAACTGAGTACTCGTAGTAGATACGGTGTAGTGCTGTAGTAATAGATACTGTGTATGCCTAACAACAATTAAAACTATAAGGAGAAAATGTAACATATCTTCACCTCAATACTATTTTTAAAGCGCTAAATTTATGGGAGGCAGAGAGCATGCACTGCATAAAATTTTTACATAGTTGGATGTTAATCACACATTTCACTCACTCGTGAGAGTTTTTATATTCGTTCTGAAGATTAAAGGGATGGTTTAAAAGTTCTAAAAATCAAGTCTATAGTATTTTCTCTCATTATACATCCATCTCTGAAAGTTTTTTACTTCTCGACTTGGAAATAAAATGGTTTATATCTTTTATTTATAGCGAAAAGAAGAATTTCAAGAAGCGAACAAGTAGCCATATAGTAAATTACAATATTAGAAGCAGATTGGAGCATAGTTTACATATAGTGTGGTCGGTTGGAGTAAGGCAGTGGTTGCACAAATACCTATCAATGCTATTGCTTTAATTAGGTTAGGTTAGGTCCCTCGAAAGCGGGTCCTGGCATGCCCTGTGTATTTCATTGCGCGATATTTTTAATGTCTGTCTTACCACTGTCTTACTTCAACCGTGTGGCCAATGGAGTATCCAACCCGTTTATGTATAACAACATTAAAAATGTTTATTTATGCTTGTACTCTAAAATAAAGTGCTATAGGAGGGATGGGGATAGTGGAGACGAGCAACGCAGTAACGTGAGTCAAGTAAATTAACACCAGGGGAAAAGGAAGATGGGGACCATTATTATTTTAAGTATCTTGTCACATCAACATCAACTCTCGTCTCTCTACTGCTTTGCATCTCCTCGGATATTGCTTGATTTAGTCTTGCTAAATACGTGAGCTAAATAATATTGGATCGATACGCACTCCACTTAGTCCACTTAAAGGCTCAATTTCAACTCTTGGAAAATGATACTTCACAATTTGAGTATATATATATAATACTGAAGCACGGATCACCGCCAACGCTGCCGAGGAAAGTCATGTCATTTCTTTGCAAAACATTTATTTATTCGTGCCATGTCATCTCATTTAATTGTATTTAACGTATATGACTGGCGTAACGTGAACAGCCTAAATTACTTTAGTCTACTTGCACTCCCTATCCTTGGAATGCAATTGAAGACATAGAAATCCAATAATAATAAGAATAGAAAGAAAGGAAGTACGTCTGAATTTCAGAGACACGAGAGAGAGTTGAGTTATCAGCACAAGAATACCATTTTTCTTTGTAAACCAGAGAACTACTTTTCCCAGTTCGACTTAAGAGGAAATCGACATCATTGAAAGAAATGAGTTACCTATTCAGAATTAATGCTATCAGAAAATGTAGCTATAGGCAGTCAATCAATAATGAAATTATACTAAAATTGACACATCCTTTTGACTTCTTTCTCATTACTTGATCTTTTAATTGCCCAAACTCAATTTAAAGTAGTATCTGTGATATGAATGGAGCGATGAGATGCTTCAAATGTGATCTAGAGGAAATCGAAAGGAAAAGTTGGTTATTTGACCAACTATCACTATTTACACAGACTTAATTGTAACAAAAGTAAGGCAGGAAAATATTTGTGATCCATTTTATATA
This sequence comes from Tomocerus qinae, assembly GCA_020055645.1. Classification (NCBI taxonomy): domain Eukaryota; kingdom Metazoa; phylum Arthropoda; class Collembola; order Entomobryomorpha; family Tomoceridae; genus Tomocerus; species Tomocerus qinae. The sequence goes on along the minus strand of CM034548.1, from coordinate 1,748,544 downwards.
TTTAGTAAGTAGTAAGTCATAATCTGTCTGAGGGTTTGGGTAGATTGGAATGGATTGGAAATAGTTGTCTTCTGACTTTCGTCAGATATAACGAGTTTGTATCATAGACTGGACGAATTACCTTAAGAATGCCTATCACTGAAATACAACAGATGAACTCGTAATGACTCTATTCTGATTCAATGGGTTTTCTTTTCCTTATACAAAGAGCATTTGAGATTTACGCCAAATGAAATGAGTCTAGCACACGACAAGAAGAAACTATCATTGTGCTATTTCTAAGAACAATAATGGCAAGGTAAACAGAAAGGAATGTCTGTTCTGACCATTAGCATACTTGGTCCATAGGAAAGTAATACAAAGGATGCAGTGCTAGGGAAGACATAGACTTGCAAACAATAACACTGCGATGTCAATCTATAAACGAAACTAAATGAATTATGGAAGGGAAAACTGAAACATTCCTTCCGTGCATCTTCATTGAAATGCACAACAGAGAATAAAATTTAAATTAACTCTTCACAGAGAGACAGACTCTCCTTCGGCGGGCAAGAGCAAACCCCAAAGTCACGTATTCAGATAACTGGATATTGTCAACTGCTATTCAAAATTGCTTCTCTAAATGTACAGCAGTCATCAGCACCTAACACCAGAATACTTTGCGCCCTTTGCGTCTTCTTACTTTTGCATATTAAACATTCCAGCCTCATAAACTGAACCACAAGTACTACTCTGAAAAGTAACCCAATTAAAACCATTTATTTAGAATTACATACACATCAGAAATAGCACTTATATCCAGGAGGGAAGGGCTAAAAATAATGACTCAATAACAAAGACAGAGAGTGCTTGCAGATGAAGCTCTAGTGCCAATTAATTAGCAAAATTCCGTCAAAATATCTGAGTTTATATTCGCTCAATACCTCTTTTGTCATTTATTTCCCTAAATGGAGTTGCTTTTATTTGATCCAATTTATTACACATCAGCAAATTGTAATGCAGCCAGTTGCTCAGCGGTTTGTGTGCAGACCTCGAATGTAGTATTTACATTTACACATACACTGTGTTCTCGGGCTTCAACGTTCTCAAAGACCCACAGAGAACGTTTTTCTTTGTTTTCAGCAATATTGAGATGGAGACGGTGGGAGGATTCTCTACGTGACAAAAGAGCACTCCACGTGCACACAAAGACTTTGTGACAAAACGAGTCAAAGTCAATGCAAAGCTCCGTAAAGCGCAACGAGCGAGTTTTCGCGTCCTACACAACTCTGGAATTATTATATAGGCAGACCAAAGAGGAATGCACAAAACCTTTAATAATAAATACGATATAGATAAATGGATGTAAGTCAACACAAATAATATTACTACTCCAAGGTTTTCATATACCTATATAGGTTATAATAAAGTGCTAAAGTATAGAATGAATAAATAGCGAAGCGCATTACTAATTTAGGCAGAGTCTATTAACGGGTGGAAAACAACTCACTTTGGCTAACCAAACACCAAAACAAGAGAACAAAAGGGCTGACAATGCAGGAGAAGGACAATAATAATATACATACCTACCTACTAGTAAATGAAACGGTATAATAATATTTGTTCAGTGTTGACATTCACTGCCTTAAGTACCTCGTCGGCTGGCACCTTGTCAAAATCTGCCTGGCTGGACTCCTCCTTGCGACTGTGCACATCAGAAATAATCGCAACCTAATTATTTATTTATTTTCAAGGAAGACGTGGAGGTGGGCGCCTATTCCATGACATTGCATCTCTGGAGATGAATGGAAGTATTGTATGTGCACGGACAATTTCTAATCCATCCTCTCCATTATATAAGCATTGTCTCAACTTCATTTCCATCTCTTTTGATTTGAGCTGAGTTCGAGTGGTATGCGTAGCGTGGTTGATTGAAATAACTCTCACCCACAGCCCTTTAATGCTATGCACTAATAGAAATTCGAAAGAGAGACGACGAGACACTTGGACAAAGATTCATAGATCTCCCTGCCTGCCTAGCATGGATAGGCATACACGCAGGCATTATTTACACACACAATCATACACACAGATCTATCTAGGTAGACATCTATCTAAAGCACTTAGTGATGTGCAGAATGTGCACCTTCAAGAATATAATATCTGACAGAGTTTGGGTCTCGGCTAATGAAGGAAGTGAAAAGCAACCTCCGAAGCTACTCCACAATCTCATCACAGACAGCTTCTTCCAATTAGATTCATCATAATGTAGATATATGCCTTCTTCCATTAAACCTGCTCCCATTGTACTCTCAATTCATTTCTATTTATAGACAGTGTAATTTCAAATCAAGTTTAGTCAGAGCATGTTAGCTGTGCAATAACCACCGACATTTATTATGGATAACCTGCACGAACTAATGTAGTAGAAATCTAGAACCTGACTACGTCAATTTAATAAATTCGGACCGTTACCGTCCATCTTAAGCTACGCTGCAACGACAGAACTTAATGGACCCAGTCTCCATCTGACTCAATTTTAGTGCCCATGAGAATAAACAAAACAAGAAAAATCGAACATTTTGTACATTATGAAATGGTAAAGTATATAAACTAGTTGTAGGTATTGAAATTGAAAGTCAATGTGCATATGGGAATCTCATGCAATTATGACTATAGTATAAACGTAAACTGACTTACTCGCATAAAATAATTCGATATGTTTGTATGTCAGTATGTTTGTACCCATGAGAAGGTCTACATATTTCAAATTTTTTCTAGCACACTGTGCGTGCTGGGTTACAGCTAGTATCTAGCTCTATACTATAAACACAGAAGGAAAAAGACTTGCCAATCTATCTACCTATCTATGTATCTATGTGTATGCCTGGTAGGAGAGCCTAGGGAACCTGATTATATTACGGAACGCAAAACATGTGTAACGTAAGTGCTGACCTGCTGACAGTAACACTTTTATGTACCTCCTCTTCCCATCAACTGCACACGTAATATATGCACGTTCCTTAAAAGCAAAAAATCCAAATCCGCATGTCCACATCCTCTAAACCACCGAAATGAATTGTTTCATAATATTATTACAATATCAAAACAATAATAGGAATTTACATAAGTTAATTATTGGTGATTGAATGGAAATGATTAGCGAAAGAGGACATTTTGTAATGATCGTAATTTGCGTATTAATTGACATTTCAAAACTTAATTGCTCAAATACTAATTGGTTTTGCTATATCGACAAACGCATTTTTTAGAATTTTTTAGTAGAGCTGGTGTTAGTTTATACTGCCCCCTTGATTTCTTGATGCCAATGTGCACGCCTTTTTGGTATAATTAAGTAACAGTGTATTGGTTAAATAATAACCTAAAGGCAATACAGATGACTTTTTTGGAATTGTTTTTATTGCTGTGATGGATGGCTTGCTGAAATTCTCTTGAGGGTTATGTTGGTTGGTCGATGGTTGGGCCCTTAGTTGAGTTCACTAGTATATATATACTACGCCACCAGAGCATTAGTTCTATTGAATTTCGAAAGATTTAGTGTCAACCTTATGGTTGAATTTCAAAATATCCTAATACTAACCCAGAGCGTGGTTCATTTTTTTGTGATACGCATTTTGCTTTTACGATCGCCCTACCAAGACATGCATACATACATAGATATATAGGTAGGTGAAGTCTACAATTATAATATAGAGATAGTTACAGGATTATTGGATGCTTTAAGTAAGAGATTTCATATGCATAGAATAAAGGCAAATTAATCTGGTACACTGATATTCGCTACACTTACTCCACTATACAGAAGGAAATTAATTTCCTGTGTTTCAGTCATCAATGGCTGCCAATCTAGTTATTATATCAGCTTATCAGCAGCTAGTGAAATGTAAACCACCAAGAAAGATGCTCTTGTTAAATTTACAAAAAGTAGTTATTAAAAATGGCGAATGTACAAGATGGACGCATAAATAATAATAATATGCTGATAATAAGTAAACTCTTATCTTCTTGTTGGGGCCTCTTCTATGCTCTAGATACACTCAAAATAAATATTATGTACATGTCTGCAGATAAAAATTAGCCACGTATGTAGGTTCCTGATGAGTACCTATCCATAGTAAATAGTGAGCGTAGAATTCAGAAAAGTGTGAATGAGTGCCCCAACCAAGAACAATGAGACTGGCGTATGTGATAGAGAGTAAATACTAATCCCATGGAAAATGTAATTAGAAGAGATTTAGCTTAAGATCTTGGAGTGTCTTGAGGTTTCACTTACGTCCAACTATAACGACCGACCTATCTGAATCTGTTCTGCAACTAAGTTGCCTACTATACTTTATCGTCATCATCTATCTGCTGGATAGGGCTATAGTATTTGTTATTATATTATTATTACTCTTTGTCTTTCCTACATTGGATGTTCTATGCATTTCTCTACTACCACTACTTCGCAGTGTTTATTTAGACGAAGAACAGAAAGTAATAATGCCCTATCCATTGATCTTCCAACATTCAGTTTTTACATAAGCAGCATAGCAAATAAGCTGGGACAGTCTTATTAGAGCTACTTAAGTGTTTGAGCAAAAGTTTTTACAGACGGCAGGGCAGTGCACTTACTCAGACTACTTTTCAGTTAGCACTCGTCGTTAGTGTTGCGAGGCTTGACGACTCCTTTCCCTTCCATCCACCTCTCTGAATAAGGTTTTAACTATTCAGCACGAAATTAACTTGATGTATCGCATGGCTATTATAATAGAACAAGCAGGTGAAACAACAACGAAATTAAATCTCTAGAATTTTTAATGCCTCTGGCCAAAATAACAAAATGAAATAATCCCTAATTAATGTTTTCACTTCTATATCTAACATTACTATCTGTAGCTGGCTAGCCTTCACATTGTTCCTTCCCATTAATGGCCCTATAAACATTACATTCATAAAATAGTCCTATAAATACGCGTATAAATTTTATATATGAACATTACTCTCATCAATAAGAGCAAATCACAAATTATAAGCCGTGCAATTTTTGGGGGCTAATAAGACCAATTGACAACCAAAAGTAAATAGTAAAAGTAAATAGATTAGTCAGAAGTTCGGACTAATCTTGTTGGCCAACTCATAAAGTCCCGAATAATATGATTCTGTGTAAATACAGATTTCGGAAATTACATAGTATTAAAAATGGTTTCCATAAGTGGAGCTACTGCTTTATTCGCAGTTTGGCTGCCAGCCAAGGTTTCGGGTGGGAAATCAAAAAGTGGGATCTTCCCATTTTCCCAGTGGGAAAAGTGGGAATCAAAATGGCTTAGTGGGTGGGAAAATGGGAAATGAAAAAAATGACTGGGAAATGAAACATTAGTACACAGAAGGTATAAATACTGCTCCCTAGCAGTCTCATATGAGACGAGACTTCTTTAGTGCTCTTCAAGTCATCCTTGCTCGTTTACATTTCGTAAGTTACTGAAAGTTGTTTGTAGACGTAGTAAAAATTTTGCATTGAAGTTTTTTTCTTTAACGTATGTAAACGTAATAATAATTACAATAATTTAGGGCTTTTAGTCAGCGGGATATCGTTACCTGTGTTGCCTTATGCAATGAATGCAACAGATTAATGTATATTAAAATAAAAACACTGCGCACTGTGCTTCAGATGCATCAGTCACTTTATTCCGCTGTATAAATTCATAGCCCAAATTACAAAATGTGATTATTAAATCAAATTACTTGTATTACTCACTCCACATGTCAACACTAATGCAACTGCCGAGTATTCCAAATTATTATTCACTTTGTCATAAATTACGTGATCTTAATAAGCAGAAAATAAACCAAAGTAAAATTTAGAGTATGGAATTGGCAGTCCTTGTCATCTGGATTGAGGAATTACAAAATTATTTACTTTTGTTTTTGGTTGGTAATTTGTAGCATAAAAGAACAGCCGCCGTAGGTTACCGCAGCGAATCATATCATTTCACGTGACTTTTTTTCATTTCCCAGAAATTTCCCACTTTTCCCGTATTTCCCACTTTTCCCACTTTTCCCAACTGGCTATCAAAATGAGGTGGGAAATGGGAAAATCCGAAACTATGGCTGCCACTCTGTAGCTGAAGAAAAGTAAGGAGTCCTACTAAACAGTATCAATTATTATTACTTCTTACTTACAAGTACAAAACTGTGTCCGCGTAAAGCATTTAGGCATCAGAATTCTATTTGAATTGTCCTGTCCACAATCTAATAGACTTTTAAATGGAATGATAATGAGTTGGGTGTAAGAAGCCTTAACTATCAGTATTATAGAACAACTAAATGTATGTAAGTGTAATGTAGTATGGCTATATAAGTGTACTGTAAACGTAGTGCAGACATAATTGAAAGCACGTAACAAGATAATGTAAAGTGAAGTCGAGCAATTATTTATAGTCGTTAATTTAATGTCTTCCTTCCTTCATTTCCTGCTGCACACCTTTACATCAGAGTCCGTCAAGTTAGCGCATGGGTAAATAGCTGGGAACAAATCTGCGTCCTATTAAACTCTCCTACTCAAAGAAAACGAAACTTTTTGCTTTGCTTTACTTCATTGACACAAATGGACTTTTCTTTCAAACCTAATGGAGTAGTAGTGAATGGGTTACTAGTATTTAGTTATACAAGACGCTAAGCTCAGCTTTGAAAATGACCCATGCCAGTTTTGATTTCACGAGACAGATAATCTGCTATGAGTCTACAGTGTCCAGCTTTAATATAGATACCAATAGTGCCTGTTATAATATAGGTAGGTATCAACACAACAATTCGCATTTTGCCCTTGGCTGTGCATGGCAAGTACGGGTTAAACTACTATATGTAGGTATCTGCAACTGTTCCGCTTGCATCTTAGCAAGTGCATTAAAAACAGAAGAAGTAGAGAATAGACAACTAAGCCAATAGTGCACTAGTTTAACAATAAGATACAGAGATCTTTCCCGCATTGTTATAATAATGAACTACATTATAGTCAAGAGTGTCTGTTTCCAGATCAGCTTGGCCCAATTTAAAGATTATCTGCCTATCCACCACTGCACTATTTAGTTTGACTCACCAAGTCACAGTTTCGTCTCCTCCTGTAAGTCTATTTCCCTGTGAGATGAATTCTTCCCCACATGTCTGGATACACATTTTGTGTAAACATTCGCAAAACAAGACAACGTCTTCCACTGAGTATGTTTTCTTGTAGTTATTGAGTTCTTAGCAAACTTAGTGGCTGAGATAAGGATTTACTGGGTTTGATGCTCGACTAATGAAGGGAAGGCGTGTGCGGCGGAAAAGGCGAGACAATGCAAAAGAAGAAGACAATGGTGAGGAGCGGATGGATGTCCATGCGATGCAGCTCTAATAACAATGTACCTTCTATGTGATACTACACACACACTGCCATGTTACACTTTCCACATATCGTCTCTCCTCAAAGTGCATTGTGTTTCTGTATGGATGACCATGCTATGAAATTCTATTTCAGCCATGAGTAGGTACTACTAACAACAGAAACATCGTCAGTGCATACACACTCTACCTCTTGACTACACTCCTCCGCATTATTATTACTACTACTAATAATAAATAATAATACTATATGATACTCAGAGTATATATTATACCTATGTGTTTAGGTACTTGAATATATTCCACAATCACTCTGTATAGTATGACATATAGTAAAGAGATAAGCTCATATACCACCAATGCAATTTCTTCGTATACGTATAACATATATACAAATAGTGAATTGTTGTACAGAGTACGTCAGTCACTGAGAGGAATTCATGAATCAATAGCAAAGCAAGAGGAAGAGAATAGACTAACACGAGGTAATAAAGGTAGCCCAATGCATCGGCAGAAAAGGTTCCGGATGAGGATGCCCCTAATGCGATTGCAATCTTCATTCCTTGGCTAATCCACTAGACACTGCATGTTGAGGTGTCGACAGTACACAAAGAAGATGATGAACTTTGAGTTTCATTACAAGAGTATTCTATCAACAAACATCAATTAAGCGACGTAATAATTACAATAAACCTACTTTTACACAGACGAACGAACGTGAACAAAAGTGAGATCACTCCGATAATCTACTAACTCTGACTAAGTATAATATTGTAGTGAATTCTTTTTTATGATGGAAATACTACTAAAAGCAGACGACGACAGGGAAAGGGAGTACCTTCAGTATTATTGTTTGCATTTGTACTATAAATGTAGTATATAATAACATATGTATTTGAATTAGATGGATGAAGACAGATTAATAACTCAGCTGGGTAAGTAGCATGCTTTAAATATGCACAAATAATACGTTTGGAAAGTGGTCATTAAACAAAAGTCCACATTTTCCTACACACTTAACATAATCATATCTAAGTGATGAGAAAATGGCACACATCCCAGAACAACCCAGCCACACAGCATAGTTCCCTGGAACGAAAGTAATGGGAAGAGCAATAATAAATGTCACTGCTGAGTTCACTTCTCAATGCAATTCCCATCGACCACTGCATCAAAATATTACTAAACCCTTTCTTGACCATTCCATTAATGCTGCCCTGTCTGCATGCACTGCACAGGACGGGAAATGGCAAAAAAGTAAATCTAAAACCAAATGTGGTACAAACAAGACGTAGAAGAGACTTCATCAAGGACAGTATTTATTTATAGTTATCATAGTAAATCTGGATCATTTTAAGCAGCAAAATATATTTGTAATCGTTGGTTGAGCCATTTAGTCAAGGTTTATTTTATTTATTTATTAAATTTTAATTACATTTACTGTTGTGTGGGTAATAGCAATAATGATGGTCGATAAGTTGATAGTGGTTGTTGTGTAGTAATAGTAAAAGTCTGTTCCTTTTCTTGAGAAAGGGAAATTATGATAATAAAAAGAAGCTACCTGTGGTAAATAGATTACGAATGTCTTTACTGAAGTTTCGTCTTATCTTTCTGGTTTATTGCACTACCATATAGGTTTAAAAGTCTGCTTATCCTTTATGACACGACATGACTCTCCCACTCCCAATGCTCTTCAAAGGGACGAATATCAGCCAGGGTTTGCCTTTACTATTTATCTCAGCTATTTGTTTGCTACTCTTGCTCGACTCACAAACTCTCAATCTTAGACCTATGACGAAAGAAACTCAGCCACACACAACTACAGTAGACGGCAGATCTACAACATAATAGTAATCTTGGGACTTGCACTACATCAAACCATTTCAGCAGGTTGGGTTTTATTGCATTGTCTTACGTACCATCGGATACGACAACAGGAACGAACCATTAGTCTTTTGGAATCAGAGAATCGTCTCATGAATGTATACATGATCTCCAGCAAAAAAGAAATTCTGTCGCAATCAATTCAGAGCAATAATGCCAAACAACCAATACATATAATACCAAGGGATTCTCTCCACAGCCCACGAAATATGCTCAACAGAGTTAACAGACTCGAACTGAACTGACACACTGAAATGTCCAATGGGAATTTCTTGCAAATAGAAACAGCAGGACTTAACTCAAAGTGACTCGAGAGCCTGGAATAGTCTCCTAGGTAGCTCTACTTACGAACGTGTTACAATGTTCATTACCTACCCACTATAATAAAATATTATGTAGTTAGTAGGACGGACGTGTCTAGGAAAGATTAAGTACTATTTACTAATACAGAATAATACAGATACAGCGGAGAGTGACTTCATTTAATCTATTACCTCCTGTGTCAAATCAAGAGCTTTTTCTTGTACCAACAAATACTGCAAAACAAATAGGCCATGTCTACTGAGAAATGCCTTGCCTCGTTAGTCCCACCTCCTAAAATCTATCTTTGTGGGATGGTAGTAGTAATTATGTGAATTTAACAGGGCTGTACATAAGGAAATTATTATTAACTTATTAAAATCCGAAAATAAATATATTTTTACAGTCTTATCTGAATGGTTTGGATACACAAAACGTATAATACATAGATGATACTAGCAACGCATTCTAGGTAATAAAATTGATTATACAAGGCTTTGTCTCCTCAACCTCCTGATGCATTGTAATATTCAGAGTTGCTCTGTAACAAGATCATCACGTACGACTCAATGAATTTTATATGCAACGTCGGTAACTAGTAATTACAGAAATATTGTTCAAATGCCTTACCTACTTTACATGTAACCTTACACAGATAAATAAATATTATTTCCATCGCGTATTAAGGCCACATTTTCAATTTGCCTACGTTAATATATCCCTGAAGACATGACGCGTGTAAATGAGTGTGAGTGCTAATGAGTTATTTGTTTTGTTCCATCAATATAACATGCGATGAATATATACAATTATTATAATACATAGATTTTAGTTTCAGTAATCGAATCGTACGACTGAATTTCTCGTAGCATTTAGTTAGTTAATTTCATTTGTCTGCCGAAATTACTTAATAAAGAGTTTTCCTCCAAACAAAAATATACGAGAAATCATGTCTAGTAATTTGCTCAGCGCAACAATTTGTCATTCCACCATTGTAAATTAGGGTTTTAGATATATTAAAATGCAAATTAAATATGGGTGACATTTATTAGGTTAGCACAGGACAAGCGTCTGAAAAGAGGAATACCAATTAGATGGAAAGATGTTTCAGTTTGGCTGTTCAGTTTGTTCAGCTCAGCCTACGGCACAAAACTGTGAATCTTGAAGAAAACGCTGCGAGGAAAAAAGTGAATGCTATGGAGAGGACAACAAACCATTTGGTATATGTTTACAAAGCAATGTATAAGGTGCAGATGGACAAAGATGCATATTTGGAATGATGGGGCATTCGCCGATTGTATAGCAAGGGCAGACGAAAGACCTTCCATAGCGCCAGATCTTCTAATATACTTACGTCAAATTTTCTGAATCTGTAAGTATCATTGGTAGCCCAGACGTGGCTGTAATTCTCAGCCACTGGGCTGTCCAATGGCTGAGTATTTAAATATGACTGAATGGGAGGGGCACAACAAAAATATATTTCATGTTTACCTTTCATTTTGATTGCTACTCGTTTCAATGACCTTCCCCCCAAGCAGTGGCATTGTTGCAAAACAAACATATTTTCTATTTCAGACGGCCTTTGAGCATAGCAATCAGCCACCCAACTAAAATAGTTGCTAAAATGGCCAGTTTTTTTGAAATATACATCAAACACTAGTTAACTTATGGTGCACAACAATCAGACTATTCTAAAGCTACAAAGTGCATTATATTGTTGCATATTTATGTAATAATATCGATACCATTTAGACGCTTTCTTTGAACATCCAACCATTTCTCCACATATAAATATAAAAAATTGGTCGACATGAATTTGAATGAGTACACTAGAGGAGAGAGACACAGTAGAAATGATTCAATGTTGCTTATTTCTAGCAATATTTAGGGAGACTGAAAATGCATCTCTTTCTGTGTTTTTTGATAGTCTGCAAAGTCTGCATGCACGTAGAAGTGTGTCTTTATTTTCTATTGGTGTATTTATTTTTATTTGTTTGCACACGCTAACATTCATAAGACCCACCTTCTTCCCTTAATATTTGAATGCCAGATTCAATGGAAACGGAGGATTGCTTGTATTCGTTTTCCTTTGGTGACATAGAAAAGGTTTACACATTTCAATGCGATTCACTAAGAAAAGAGTCTTTCTGCTTCGATGGATTTCCATTGAGATGGAAGTCAAATTGAATACGCAATGTTTCTTCTATCGCTCCAGTTTATTTTTTCTATTTTGATTTCGGCACAAGGCTACAGAATTTATTGCATTTTTATTTATTTGGTTGTATATCACGACCACTGAGAAACATTTAGTATAGTCAATAGTTGCTGATAAAGGTGCTTGCTGACAAGCTAAACAAAACCGAAATAAATAACGGAGTAGGTAGATTAGACGGGAGTGAATGTGTGTTATGTGTTCGGTTGTAAACGGAATTTTAGAGAAAGGTCGAGATAACCAACTGCTAGGGAAAAAGAGAGCATCATCGAGGAGTGCCAAGTTAAGTAGTGTAGAGTAAAATGCCGAGTTCTCGGTACAAAGACAGTCGATAGGCAGGCATTAGCAGTTTTCCTTTTGAAATGGAAATTCGGATTTATTTGATGTGATGAGTTGAGTGAGCGTGAGTCTTAGTCGGGTCCTCCTCTACCTCGCTTTTTACATACATGATGAACTCCAGATTTCGTCTCAAGTGAAATTAGAATTCAGATTTTTCTGTTTGCTTCCCAAGCAGAATTTACTTTCGTTTCTCTCAGTGTCTATGCGTAGCCGTCGCGGGCGGCTCGGGTGCGCCAACCAAACTGACTCAAGTTTCGTGTTTTGCATTGTGTGTCTGTGTCCAAGAGTGTGTTGCCATTTCATGTTATCTTGGCTTTTCTTCTCAATACACAACTGAAGTCAAAGACAATCATTATAAGAGAGTAGAACTAACTGCAAAGACAATCAGTCCTTATGTATTTATTCCCATGAAAATAACAACCCGAATCGAAAAACTTTTTGCCCAAGTTTGGAACTAAAAGTAAGTTTCTATTTAGTAATTTTGCAGATAGATCATTTTGGCAGATAATTGTAGACATCAAAGAAGACACATTTCTAATAAGCTATTTAATAACGTTTCTGGAAAGTCAACCTTTGATGTTGCGGCACTACTGTGTAGCGTAGGGTTTGTGAAAAAATTAATTTCGTCATCCAACTAGCATAATATGGCGTATACAATAGTGATGACTAGGAAGGAGGTTATAGTATTTTTATAGTAGTTTGGTCTGACCATACACGGGCCTGCAATTTCTTCGCGAAGGTTGGGCGCCCCGCGGAGGCCTCCGCGTATGTCATCCGGCGCCCTGGGCGCCCTGAAAACACTAATTTGGGCGCCGATCATATAAATTGATTCCATGTGAAGTGAAGATTTTTATGAAATATGAATCGAGTCTTTCCCAATCAGAATAATAAGTTTGGAGATCTGTTAGTTTTATCAAACAACGTAATACAGATATAATATAAAAAAAATTCTTTTTGGGTCACGGATTAGATCCGCCCAAAAGTATGCTTTAGGGGTCTAAGTCACCTTCCGGGCGCCCAAAGAAGAAATTGCAGGTCCGACATATATTGTTGCTTGCTAAGGAACTTGCAAATTACTACATGGACTGATTTGGGACGGTTTTTGTGCCTGGAATAAGCACAAGTGAGGTCGTGTTTGTCCCTCTAATTTGGGATGTTGGTGAGAGTCAAAATAGTCGAACAAGATATTTACGGAAGTTGGTGTTGAAACAAATTCGGGATGTTGTGGATTGGAATGGTCGACGGTGTTGCTCCACATAAAGAGGACACGCGTATGAGGGAGAGAGAGAAATGCAGGGAAGACATCAAATCTTAGCTGCAGACAGAAGTCAGGGAGGGAGTAGATAGGATGTGATTGATGGGCCATGAATGGATGACTACAGCTGAGGCAATCGGATTTATGTTTTTGTTGCTCCTTCATTTGAACCCTGTCATTGATTTCACATTTGTTCCGTAACTGAATCCTCCGCTTCCTTCTTAACTGAAAACACATCTGTCTTCTACACTGAGGACATAATACTTACATATTTGGTATAGGTACTACGGTATATCTCTGATGGATGAATTGCTCCACGTGTCAGTTTCAATGTTTACTAGTTGCTTCTTACTTTGCATCTTATGTTTCAAAATTAAATTACATGTAGAACAGAAAAGTCTTTGCCGCATATACAGAGGAGATAATAGTGACGTGTTTTGATTGAAAGAGAGCAATACTTAAGTATATATACAGACATTGCGTGCAATTGTATTATTCAGTAGATTAAAGATTGAGCAGAAGTAGTGGGCTAGACTTGGGAACTTCTAGCGAAAACTAAAACTCATTTGCTCATTTTTTATTATTATCCAGTCAAGTAGAGCAAACGGAACTTAACTCGAGGCAAAAGCAAATAAAGTTTTGCACCAGATTGTTATGTCACGCCAAGAAGCTCAGAATCAGTTCACCGGTCGGGATGATGGAGTGGCGTCGCTTCACTTTCCTCCGTTTGTTGCTCCCAATCTTGTTGGATGGCAAATTGCTTCAGTTACGCATGTTGGTTATTAATTCATCATACAGCAGGAGCGGGAAGTATTCAATGGACACTCAGTTGCAGGCAGTAGTACTGATAGAAATAACATTTTTGAAAATCTTCATGAAGGGTGCACCTAATCAGGCATAACGTAAATAGCATCTGAATTGTTGTGTTTACTAAATGTCTACTACACCCTTTCATTTTTCATAAATTCCGAGCAGAAGAATGACGAAATATGAAAATCCTAATGCTAAGTTAGATTACTATAATGGAGTGTTGAAGAAATAGAAGATAGGTATATAAGTAATAATGACAAAGATGGTCATAATATGATTTTTATTGTTGCACTACCTGCCTGTTTATGGCTGTCCACCGCCATCAACCACAGTATTATGGTTCCGCTGCCACAGTCATCTCTTTGTATTCGAAAGACAATGGATCATATGTTGCATTACAATGGACCTCCCACGTTGATTTGATTGACTCGAAGTTTGCCCTGAAGTTAAGCCTTTGTATTGCAACATATGATCCATTGTCTTCTGAGTACAAAGAGATTAATGTGAGAGCTAAACAGTTATAATTGCGCTGATGGTTTGCACAGTAGTGGAAGCAGTTGTACTAGAAAAAGCATGCATGGTGTGGTTGAGTGAGATGATGAGTGGGTGAGGCCATAGAATTGCAGGAACAACAATTATTCACTATATTTGGTTTATTTGCTAAGACAAAAAGCATCCAGTCTCAACTCAACGCCAGCCGAAATAAGCCAAAAATCTGGGCTGGAGACGAGTTCATCTTAAAAAGAAAATCTGGAGAGATTGTACCGAGAGGTAGACCAACTGCCGATGATGAGTTGAGTGTAATACCGGAGGAATTGCCTATTTCCCAGTATGACCGTTCTGATTGGCAGGTGTTGCTGTTTACCAAGTCCTCGGACGCCTTTCCATCGTCAATGGCCAATGCACTGGTACTTAGTTTCTTTGCCTATACGTGTTGAATAATGAATCCCTATAATCCTTCTAAGCCCATAAACGTGTTTCTGGACTTTGGTTGATATTTTTAGTTTGGATATCGTAACAAATGCCCAAGAAAGTGAAATTGGGATATATGGCGTATATTATGTTACTTCACTCTACTTGGGCTTAACCTCTTTTGAAAATAAACCAATTACGAAATGCAATAACATTACCCAAAGATTATCCATTACTTTTAATTTGACCACATTTTGTGGCCGGGACCAGTCTGAGTCTAGAAAATATTTATTTCTGTATACAATAGACCTTACTATATGTATAAAATCTTAAGAGCAATAAATTTACTGACGTATGTGCGGACACTTTTGAATTGTGGGTGAGCTACTATTATAGAGTGAAGGCCTAGTAAGAAGTAAATTGTCATGTGGAAAAGTAGATAAATAGATAAAACCCAATAAATATTTCCAAATGCAATATGGCAGAATTTATTTATCTTGCTAATGAAAATTTGCCAAAACATTTTGTAGGATTACAAGCATTTGTGCACATCAGAAGGAAATGGCAAGCTGTGCCATGCAATTCAGTCCGAATGCTTCGAACAATGCATGTTTTGCTTCAACCAACCGCTGCGCTGCTATCAATGCAATACTAACACTTTTGATTCCAGATTGTTTAGATCGACCGACTACCAGCTAAGTATTCATTGTTGTAAGTAGGCACAGAGAGCAAAAGTTTCAAATGTGTTTCTTGGCTCATTTCCTGCCGCAGTGTTAAAAAATAATTTTTTGTGTCCCCGTCACCGCCATCCCTTTCCACGTACATTTTTATGTTCGATAGCGTATGTCAAGCCTAGTGGTATGTAACTGGTATGTCAAGCCAAAATGAATGGATTAAGTTAACTTGCTGTTTTCAATTACCGTTAAGTCTTGGAGAGAATCTGACTACTGATACTACTGACAATCTTTATTTACTTACTCATGCATCCCATATTATATAAGTATAGCCATACACTAAGTAAATATCTTTTTGTTAGGGCAGTGCATACACAAACTCTGTACCATAATAAATAAATAATAGACATCATTTGGCATTTCAGTTTCAGTCAATTGCTTCATGAGTTAGACGAGAATAAATAAATATTACGGTAACAACGTAGTAGGTGTAGTAAGATATTTGCATTTGCACACGAATCTGCATTTGCATTGCCGATAAAATGTCCTTAACAAGAATTTCGTCTACACAGAAAGCAATGTAAAATGTGTACTGTACCTAGCTAGTAGATCTGCCCAGAATGGTCTACGGATGTAAATGCAAGAGTAGAAATGGTAATGCCAAAGTTTATTGCTGCTAAGATGGCATCGTAAGGTATAAACTGCATACAAGTCACTGGCACTCGTTTATTTATTGTGTGTGTACTTTAATCTCGCATCTGATTTTCTTGTGCAGGGTAAGTAAGAAGGAGGAGAGACAGAATATATAGGTAGATGTCTCAGAGTTGTAATATAGTTATAATATAATAGAGAGACAATATTATAATAAATAGGAATGCAAATTACGTGAATGAGTCTATACCGAGATGCTTAAATAAGTTGATTACGTGGTGAACTTGGCTTTCGCTCTCCGCAGTCTGAGCCAGAGTCACCTCACCCTAGCTCACTCTCCATCGCATCGTCACAGACTCAACAACATACTTGTACAAGAACAGACAAACTATACAGTCAATCGCCCACCACCAACCACAATAATAATAATATGCAAATGAATTGGCCAAATCCAACGCAATTCTTAGAATGAAAAGTGTAATGCAACAAGACAATCGTGTATTCATAATGTAATGTATCAGCCCTATAGTCATCTGCGTATATTCCGTTCACATCACCTTTCAACGAACATAAGCACTCCATATCCATTATCTTCCTCCTCCCTTGGCATGGCCTCATAATATATATGCGGTACATACTGTACTAACTAACCACCTTTACTATAATAGTATCTTATTTCTTTTGCTGTACAATATTATTATCACTTTACATAGTGAATGTATTACTATAAGCCCTAAATATGCAGAGCTGTATGTCCATGTAGATATTGCGCTACATCACTTCATTCAAACTCCACTCCTTCTTATGTCGTCGTGAGCAGTGAACTTACACGTAGTAGGTACTTTGCATTGCGCTATATAGTATTACACAAATGTATTATGTATAGGCCAAGTCAACTGACAATCGCTCTTTGGTATGGTAAAATAATAATGTATGGTAAGTAATAATGAGAGTTGACTTTGCAGAGTTTCTTTGTGAAAATTGTGTAAGGGTAATTCAAAGAGGCCAAGCTGTAAGTAAGAGAGTGACGTTTGAGAATTGTGAATGACTATCAAGTGAACATTATTACACTGCTTTTTGCTCAGCTACCTGAACGCATGCACTTTTGCTTTACTTTACGTACTGATAACTAAGCTCTGTATACTAGGATAGTCCTTATAGATATTATTATTACATATGCCCTTATAAATACGCTGCATACGATTCAGTTGAATTTACTATCTAATTCACCTTCTTACGTTACTTGAATTACGCACGGTGGCTTTACGAGACACTCATACACAAGACAAGTGACGATGGGACGATTCTTTCTTGCAGTCTCAGAAAATGTACACGAACGAACTCTATCTCGAAATATATCTCAGGTGGTTAAATGCACTCAAATAAAGTAAACCCGTTTTATGTCTATAATACAGTCGAGAGGCTAAGCAGTCTACTCCACATTCTACTAACAGCTAACGTGGTTGGCTTTGGTTGGGACTTGCACAGTTTACATGTTGAGGGGTTTCAGTTTAAATGACACATATCTGCCTTCTCCATCTCAGCAGAACGTATCGTGAGTTACGAACATTACAGTTTTAATATTTAGTGTTGCTACAACCTTTAACGTTGTTCTCTACTTTACATATATTAGACGCCTACCTACATACGTAGTGTAAAAACTGCACACAAATAGATATGCTAGACCAACTACCTACTTACCAGCAATTAATGTACATATTTTATTGCTGAACATTAACACTAGCAATGATAACATTTTATTAAACACATAATCATTACAAACAATTTTAATTCTATTAATTGCCTCTTGGAAAAATAAGTACCAAGCACACTACTGCTTTCTTCCATTAATGTAAATACATTGGATGTCTAATATTTCATGAACTTTATACTAAATTAAAAATATTCAAACAACTTCAATAAATAATTGCTACATTACCTCCACTAGACAAACTTTAATGAATATTCCCTTTGTCTTTAAGTGACTTCGGCAATTAATTACACATTTTTGCCTGTCTGAAAATTTGGAACACCATTAACACACTCTGAACACATTATTATGGGTCCACTAAATAGATTTGGTCGAAAAGTTTTGTTTGACCGTAGCCTCTGTCTCCCATCTAACACAACATACTTACTCGAGTGGAAATATTATATATTCAAATTGTTGGAATATTAATGCATAACCATGCGCTCAATAAATGACAAATTTATGATACAGACATTGGTATCTATTACAAGTACTTCTTGCCAATTAAGATGTATCGAATTAGCAAACAAATAAAGTTTTCAATACTTGCATTAACAGACTGACTGTAGGGCAGAGGAAAAGGACCAAAAGTATTAAAACCTTAACCCATTTAATATGATCAAATGGGCTAAAAAATGGAAATTGTAACTGTAATGCATTATCCATACTATAATCGAATACAATCGAATATATTTGGGTTGGCAAAGTGCAAAAATCATGGAAAAAATATCACTAGACCCAAATTATTGAAATAAACCTTCGTTCAAAAAACTCTTGTTGTTTCATTTCATAATTGTCACATTTTAAATTGTATTTTGTTAATATCTCTAAATATCAGATATGTAGTACTTCAATTGAAAACTTAAGTGGCATTACATGTTTCACAGGACCTACTCGTAACAAATAAATACATAAATATTACATTAATTGGTTTATTGCCACCTCTGATTGGACACAATGTACCAAAGCCTACAATGGGTTATTGGTTATTGTTAGCCCCAAATGGGCTACAAGCAAAAGAAATGGACACAACGAAATAGTTATATCTACCTTACTACCTTATATTTCTCATAGTTCTCAGGAGAAATAAAACCAAAGAAAAGGACCAACAACAGAACGAGATTCAGCAGCTTTGCTTCAAAGTAGATACAAGTCTCATTCATAATCTATATTAAGATGATGCATAAATACATAGGGACCAAAACTATCTAAATTCCAATTTTGATATCGACAGATCGACAGCCAGTGACCCAAATGGGCGACGCCCTCGTCGATCCCTTCATCATCATTCTGTTTATTCTCAGTATGGTTTCCAGTTTTAAATGGGTGCACGCAATGAAGAACTTGAATTAGTTCAACAAGAAAGTCCCTCAATACTTCTAGAATCTCACTTTAATTTTAATGCACTTGCCATAACTCACTTAAGGGAACGGATTTACATTATTTATAAAAAACATAAAAACGGAATCCCTCTTCACGGGTCTTTTCAAAATCTATTTCTTGCTTTTGATATGTTTAGTTCATTATGTCAGAAAACGGATTCAAGTTTAAGCTTCATTTTAAACGAGTACACAGTCGAATGAGACTGGCTAATTAACAATTTAACTTTTCTGATTAAACAGTGCTTTTCAAATTATATGCTGAGTAATAAAAATATAACGTAGCATATCAAACTATTAATTAGTATGCGTACTTAGGTAGCAGATTAGGATTTTTTTCCTTTGTCTTTGTGGATTAGACTGGATTAGATTACCTGTTAGAGGAATGAAAGAATGTTCGTTTCTGTCTGATTGCATTTATTTATTTAGAATGGGCACGCCTCTCTTGCATATGTCTTCAAACGACACCACATAGAACGTATATAAGTGCATGCAAATCCTATGGTGAAGTTAACGACTGCATTTTACAGCATGGCAACCTTACCATACGTTTTGAGATTATTTGTAATTTATTGTATAGGTGTATAGGTCGCACTATTTTAAAATTCTTTTGTCTGCAGTGGTCTGTACTTTCTAATTATTGATACCGTTGTGGTATTCTATGTAAGGCATGGCATGCCTTGGTTGGCTAGTCCGATATACGATTTGATTAGAGATTGTTTTGTCGTGTTTTGTAAAAAAAGACTAGATAAATCCGCATTAATTGCTTCATACGTACATTGAACATTCAATGCAGCTAAGTAAGTAAGCTAAGTACAATAAAATAATGCATGCGGTTTTATCGATAATTTTTATAATGTATTTTGGTTAGACCAGAAACCCTCGGCTAAATAGTTCAGTAGAGCCAGAGGCAATACTATTATCTGCTACAAGATTATACTGTTTGGCTGAATGGGAAATGCTAATACAAATTAGGAAGATTAAGTAGATATTTTTTCCTTCAGATTACCAACTGAAATTAGAGTGGTGTGTGGTAACAATAGCAAGATTTGGTTTTAACAGGTACAAGTATAGCATATAATATAGGTATAAGTATATATGCATCAGATGTGATGGAATTGGGTAGCTGATCTTCTAGCTTTTATTATAAAATCATTAATACATATTTCATGAAGCAGGCAGTACATGTAATGCTGTATATAAGGAAACCAGACCGCATTATCCGATCTAAGTATTCAGAAATCGAGGAAAGGGATTTTTAAATGGATTTGTGTAGACTGAATTAAGATCAATTTGCGTGCTATTTAACAAGTAAACTATGCATATTCATGCAAAGGAGATGAGACTCGATTGTCAAGAGAGATGAGGACATGACAAAACGTAAATGAATTCTTTTGACTTACATACGAACTTCTCTATTGAAATCATATAAATGCTCTGTTTACAGCATTAATGAGCTCCTGAATGTTATTTTCATTTTTCGAGTCCTTTACTTTGCTCCTCTGCGTAGAATGTACGAATGTGCCTTGTCTAAATGGTCATTTAGACATACACTAACTAACTGTTGACATTATGAGCATGGTGTACGTGTGTCCTATATATTCAGGACTTACATTTTCATCGAGTTCTGTTCATACGTGATGATGTATATTAGGTAGGTATTTATAATATGTCGTATAGGTATAGGTATGTATGTCCAAGGGGAATGTGCTTCGAGCATGAATATAATTACAACCTAGTAGTTGAAGAAGACCTCACATGATATTATAAACCTTATAACAGGTAGGTATGTTGAATGATTTGCCTACCTTGTTGTACGGAGAGTCCGCAGAGTAAGAACAGAGTAAAGATGCAAATCCATGAGACGTAGTGAGCCATGATGCTTGCTCTCTTTGTTCACAAATGATTTTGTGTGGAGCTCAGTTTGGGCAAAGTTTGGACACTCACTTGCAGTCACTTTTGTCTGATAATTGCACTCCCACTGAAATACCCGAAATGGAGGATTATCTTTTGTCGATGATTCCAACGGATTGTAAACGGGTGAGTACAGACAAAGAATTAGATATTCAAATGAAATTCACTTTCTGGCTGATTCACTCACACACACAAACACTGCATACCGATGAACTGAATAAGTGCACTTCCCAGTGCACGAACTGACACGATCCACCGAAATCTCATTTGGAGCCATGGCAGGAGAAGAACATGACCGAAAGAGAAACAGAGTCGGACATGGCTGCAGAGAAACAATCACAAGAACAACAATCCGTAAAAAGCACAGAAACCTAATCAAGGGATCATAATGCCCGGTCCCTTCAGAACAATTAATTTTATACCTTAGGTTGGATTGGGTGGCCGATCGAGATGGATTCACCCACAAGAAAGGTTTTTCAAACAATGAGAAAGGGACGTTGGTTGTTGTTGTTGGGGAAGTTATAGAGAGCAGGCGGTGCTCCTCTGTCAGGAGCAATCGGCGAGGAAACGTTCTCTCACGATGTCCAAAGCTAACTGAAACCCAAGTCCTCAAAGACGTTTCTTTCCCTTCGTCTTCCCTCATCCACTCTCTTGCTTGCCCTACACTTACATGCAATTCTCTGTACCTTCGCATGTCCTAAGCCTTCTCTCCAAAAGCCTACTCAGGCAGTAGCGAGTGCCTGCCTGTGTGTATGTGAAACCATCCATCCATCCATACACATTACTACCACCAGACTACAATATACAATACATACACACGCTCTCTTTCCAAGGAGCCCTCAATACTACATTGATACAATACACACACATACTCTCCACCAATTAAGGTTTTTAATTATGTACCCCAATGCATTTACTTTGGGGTACGTTTCAAAAAGTCTACGCAAAGGCAACCGACAACTACTCCCGTCCTTCACAAACACGAGCCCTTTCTAAACCAAGGCTAAAACTCACCATTAGTGTCCTTAGTATCGTAATTATGAACAAATTATTCAGATTTTTCAAAAAACAAATTACCGTACCCCAAACGTACCCCAATGACTTAGACGAATTTCAAGCGTACCCCAAACGTACCCCAATGACTTAGACGAATTTCAAGCGTACCCCAAACGTACCCCAATGACTTAGACTAATTTGTTGCGTACCCCAAACGTACCCCAAACGTACCCCAATAACTTAGACGAATTTCAAGCGTACCCCAAACGTACCACAAACGTACCCCAATGACTTAGACGAATTTGAAGCGTACCCCAAACGTACCCCAATGAACTTAGACGAATTTGTAGCGTACCCCAAACGTATCCCAATGAACTTACACGAATTTGTAGCGTATCCCAAACGTACCCCAATGACCTTAGACGAATTTGTAGCGTATCCCAAACGTACCTCAATGAAATTAGACGAATTTCAAGCGTACCCCAAACGTACCCTAATGAACTTAGACGAATTTCAAGTGTACCCTAAACGTAATCCAATGATTTTAGACGAACATTTAGCGTACTCCAAAAGTTATCTAATGAATTTAGACGAATTTCTAGCGTACCCCATACGTACCCCGTACCCCAATGTGCTACACGAATTTTCATTGTGCTCTAAAATTTACCCTATTGGTTTTGACGATTTTCTAGCATATTTCAATGGATTGTAATAAATATTATAGATATCAACATATTGTGTGTATGTTAGGGGGAGAGCACAGCTACTACTATTAATTAGTATAGCTATGCTACCGCTCAAGCCGCGAGGGCTTACTTGCAGTGGCTCCCGGAACAACTTTACTAAGTGTACAGACTTACACGAAGAGACTTAGTGAAGATACTTAGGTACGCTACAAATTCGTCTAAGTCATTGGGGTACGTTTGGGGTACGTTTGGGGTACGCAACAAATTAGTCTAAGTTCATTGGGGTACGTTTGGGGTACGCAACAAATTAGTCTAAGTTCATTGGGGTACGTTTGGGGTACGCAACAAATTAGTCTAAGTCATTGGGGTACGTTTGGGGTACGCTTGAAATTCGTCTAAGTCATTGGGGTACGTTTGGGGTACGGTAATTTTTTTTGAAAAATCTGAATAATTTGTTCATAATTTCGGTACTAAGGACACTAATGGTGAGTTTTAGCCTTGGTTTAGAAAGGGCTCGTGTTTGTGAAGGACGGGAGTAGTTGTCGGTTGCCTTTGCGTAGACTTTTTGAAACGTACCCCAAAGTAAATGCATTGGGGTACATAATTAAAAACCTTAATATTAAACTACATTCACTACTCAGAGAGAGAGAGAGAGTTGTAGAGGAGTTAGTAGCAGTCATAATAATAAGGTACATAGATAGGTAATGGTAATCGTTTAGTGGTACTAGTTGTATTGTAGTGTAGGACAACTAATGACTGACTGCTACATACTGGGATATTTTTTGGCCTATATGACCCACTCATATGCAATTATTTCATATGCGGGAAAATTTAAAATTTGGCAATTTAAATTGATATTATGATCTATTTCTATTTGCTAAGACTTCGAAACCAATAGGTTACTTGGAAAAAATAAAGAGACAAAAAATGTTTAAGTATCCCATTATTTCGCGGGAAAATGTACCCCAAAGCAGTTTACCCCAAGTCCTACACACGTAATGTGCCTACGTCGGGTGTCTTCCAACGTTACCCGACACAGGCACATTACGTGTGTTGGACTTCGGGTGAACGGCTTTGGGGTACATTATCGAAAACATTAATTAAAGAACCATTAGCTGTAGGTAGGCCTTTAAGTAGCATTACCCCTGGACTTCCACGTACGCATCTCTAGAAAACTAACTCATATCATGGTGCCATTTTGTATGTCCTGCATACCCAGACGGTGGCTTGGTGGAGTACTCAGTCGTCTGACTAATCAATGTGTGCTTCCACTGCCAGTTCGATTCTTTGGCTGGGTGAAATGGCCGAGGGCTGTTTAAAGGCGAGTGTTTGACTTGTTAATGTGGAATTAAGACATAGGTTAAGCACGAACCCGCAATTACAAGTGCCTTCACATGGATACCTCGTCTCGACTTTGAGAGGGGTTTGTCTAACCTGTCTTTTGTTGGGCTAGTAGACTTCCGTTAACAGTCCCACAACAGTGACTCTTAAATGACAGCCTTGGCTTCTCGGGTATTAATTAACAATAAAACCAGTGTTGAGGGAGTTGGCAATAGCCCCGTATTGAGGCCTGCGCCCATTACTGTCACTTTGTAGTGAAGCAGTACGCCCCATATACCATACATACATGTCCTGCATAATTTTCATCTAACAGAAATCGGAACTATTCTTACCACATTAAATAATGGTATATCAACCCATTTGCTCCCGTATTGCACCTGCTCCCCTATGAGCAGGTGCAATACGGGAGCAAATACAATGTATTCATTATAATTTGTTGTTACCTGTATTCGTCATACTTGTTGTTTACTGCCCTTACTTACGCTAACTTTAACATTCCTTTAATATTTATGACAGAGCTCCAGTAAGAAATTCCATTCTATGTATGAACATATTTATCTGCATTGCTACTTATGTGTGGTGTCAATAGCAAAAAAGTTCCCGTGTCTCATTTTTCAAGCCGAATAGTCGGTGAAGGTCGAACGCGTAGGTAACGACTTGACTGATTGTGCTCAGAGCAATGCAGATGAAAATGTGACCACGTAGATTAGAGTAGTGTAAAATGATGTGGATGTAGTTAGTTAAACTGACACATTCTAAAGAGTCTGAAACACACTTCATGTGTAATATCCACTATGTCTTAGTTCTTTTTGTTTCTGAATCTCAAGTATACAGTGAGTTTGGCCAGTTGATAGCCATAATATTAGACAATGAGTAACTTATGAGCACCTTTGCCGAATTTCCCGGAAGACCATATCAACCGGAGTTTGAGGTGGGCGTTAATTCATGGTGGAAGATATTATATAGCATCAGTTTGTACATTAAATAGGGCTTCAAAGTGATACAGATTTATGAATATAATTTGTTAGGGTTAAATATGACACGTTTGAGAGTTCGGATACTATCTGTAAGTGCATGACTGCTAAAATATAGCTATAACGACGATATAAATATGCAAGATATTCCAATACATTTTAAACTGTCAAAAATCCTTCAAACGGTCAACTAAGACAATTTGTTCATTTTTTTCTGATAATCTAATTAAGCCTGTGTATTAAGCCAGGGTTGTGTCGGACGTCGGAAACGGCGACGTTTCATTTCAGCCTACCACTGTCTAGGTCATGATTTAGTTTTCCATTTGGGTTAAAATGTTGTTTAGAAATACAAACAGCAACTGGTGTATTTATATAGGACTAAAAACAAAGTGTTAGAGTATATTTATGTCTCAATTTAAATATCTCTATGTACGGTTATTTTGTAATTCTAAAGTTATCTGTGCATATTCAGTTCAGCAAGGTAACGTAACCACAATATGTTCGCCTATTGTAACATATTACATCTTTTTGTGTTTGTACTTGTGATTCTTTTAGCATACGTACTTTTAGTATTTACATACTTTGTAGTTTAGTGAAAAATTCAGTAGGGTGGATAAATAACTAGCTGTTTAAGTTTTGGTATGTATGCATTAATAGTAAAAGAGTATAAAATGTTTATGTGTCCACAGTATATAAGACAATTAACATCCAATCCCTTAGCATTTAGTTTTATTTATCTTTAGAATCTTTAGCACTATATTGTATAACACCAAAGCCAGCAAATAATATTGGCAATGCTGCAAAAAGAGTATGATTATAAGAATACCTAAACTATAGTTCCTTTACATTCACCTTTTTAATCTGAGTACTTTAATGCCTACCTAGCTTGAAGAAACGGTACTACAAAACAAGCAAATTGTTTATATGCATATAGTGCTAAGGAAAGATATTTTATCTACATAATAGTATTATTAATGTAGCTAAAGAAAAAAGATATACATTTGTTATAACTGATCTGGTAGTTTCTTGCTATCTGCACTCTGTCTCTACCAGGCCTACCTACTGTTATGAAGCATAATTTACCTTGATGGCCCTCTTCTCTCTACAGAAATGAGGGCACCTTGAGCAGAGCTGACTTGCCTCAACTTGAGTACATTTCATACAACTTTTCTGTCTTACTTCACTTACAAACGATTAGCTGTAATATTATTGGGTTGTTAATACATCTAGTGCTATCATTTGAGTTGAATGTAGTGGCAGTAGTACATGATCAAAAGTCAGACGATAGTTAGCCGAAAGTCGAACCAAGTAAACCCCGAATCGTAGTAAGCTAAACACAATTTGGCCAAAAGAATATATTAATCCCACAAAACATAGCCTGATTTGAAAAATGCTCAATCGAATTTCCATTATATCTGAATCCTAAATACACTATGAGCAAGTATTTATTTAGATACCATTTGGCTTTGATATACGACGATTCCCAGTTTTTCTTACTTTTGCTTAGACAACATTCGCCTTTGTTGTACATACCACCTTTAATTAGATTCGATTCTTGTTTCGGGTATTTTCCATTCGACTGTCGTATGTTCTGCTGCTGTCGAATGGCTAGATAATATGTTCTGCTTCTTATGATGAACTTAACACATTCTAATGGGCTTACTATAAGGTAGTTTGCTTAACTAAAAGATACAACTTGCGACGGACAAGATTAGGTAGAACTTGGTTTCTCTAGGGACAACTATTTATTCTGATTCGAATTCCAACGCTACACTCAGACGTGGGGACTATGAGATAAAAATAAATACTTACTCTAACAATAAAACTTGCTCAGTATTCATGCCACCAGTAAACAGCAATAATATTTTTGGAATAACCTTACTGTTACTTTCCTATTTCCACAAAGGCCAATCGCTCTCTCCAACTCTATTTTGGTTTTATTTTATAGAATAGGTACTCGTACAACAGTCTGTCGTCTAGTGCATTAAGTGGACATGATAATAATTCGGTTTTAACCCCATCGCACTAATTATTATTCTCAATGCAACGCTTTTTAATGTGCGGAATGCATTTCCCATTAGCAGGAGGGGAGGGAAAATACCTTAGGTACTGCTTGGGAATTATTTTAACCCCGAAATAATTATCTTTAAAATAAAAATATCTTTATTTTTCAGGTTCCGTACTTATTTTTTTTTGCTAGTTCCAATTTCTCCACCCACTTGGCTGGGCGTACAGGTCTGTTTACTGGTCTAAACAGCCGCTTCTCAGGCTGAGGTCTGGAGTTCGAATCTCTGGAGCGCCTCAGGTCTAAAAGGCAGTAAGTCTGGAGCTGGGAGAAGCTGTCATTGCCGTATATTCGTTAATAGCATTAATTTGCCTATCTTAGTGACAATATGATTATCTATCAATGCCCTGTCTGTGTGTAGGGATTGCAGGGAACAAAAAAGGACCTTTTTTACCTTTTTTATAAAAAAGGTAGGAGTAAGATTTTAAAAAATCAGTCCTTTTTTGCCTTTTTTGATGTAGCAACTTTCCCCATTTACTTCCACTTTACATGTAAATAAGGTATAAATGGTAAAAAGATAATGGTAAATAGGTTTTTAGAAAAAGTAGTACTTTTTACCTTTTTTGTAAAAAAGGAGTGCTTTTTTGTTCCCTAATGGATTGTTCTGTTGGTCTGTATACGTGCTACGAGTTCTACCTAGCACAAGTCTGGACAATGGGATGCGCATGAGGGGATAAGGTGGGTTGAAGTAGATTTGCCTGTGGTCACTGGCGGTCGGCTTACATGTCCCGGACCCTCTCTGCCTGCTCACCAGATCGAGTTGCGGGACAGTGTTGAGTCGTTCCGTCTCATGGTTCAGTACCCTTCACTAAGTCTCTTCGTGTAAGTCTGTACACTTAGTAAAGTTGTTCCGGGAGTCACTGCAAGTAAGCCCTCGCGGCTTGAGCGGTAGCATAGCTCTACTAGTCGATAGTAGCTCTCCCCCAAACACACACACACCCACTTGGCTGTGTTTCTCTCCTTTTCCACCGTCACGATCGAACGTATTCTGAAACTTTATGGTCGATTTCCGTCGGTTTCAGCTGGTTTCACTCGTTTTCAGCCGAGTTTTCTGTAGATTTCAATCTTTTTCAGCCGATGATGCCTAACGATTTTACCCTACGTTAAAAATGACTGGTCGAAATAGGAGACCAAGTGATGTTAAATATGACAATATCGGTCGGATGTGTGTTTGTCTAATAATGATTATTGATCTTGTATGAATAGAACACCTTTATTATTGGGTGTTTATAAATACAATCTACTTACAGTAACAAGCACATACTCTCAGCATTCAATGTCATGGTATTATTTTATTACGGCTTCATCAGTCATTTTTAAACTGCTTTTGGGTTTCAAAAGGGATCATTTCATAGACATTAGCCCCAATCCATCTAGACAAGGAAGCATAAGCTTTGAATAATTTATGAATATTTTGAACCCTTTCTAATCAATTGTGATGATTTAATTACTAACACTGTAACATATTATATAATGTGGGGGAATTTCGGGTACCTTCATACCAGGTTATTTCGTTACCCGCTGACTGCAGGTGTTCCAAAGTATCCGAGATATCATCAAAATGTTTTATTAAATAGTAATGTGTTTATGATGAGTTGATACGGTTTCGCTATTGAGATTTGATTTCGGAATATTAAAATGCATTCCCTCTTCCGCTAGCCCAAAACAATCTTTCATTGCTGTTCGCTTTAAAACTCAAATGCCTTTGTCAAACGGAAAATTAAGAATGGCTATCAACATTAATTAAGTTGTGTAGATGTATAAATTTTGTATTGATACCCAATGTTGTTGCATGGGATTTTATTTTAGGCACATATGATAGGCGTATATACCTTAGTTTTGTGTATATCTGCATATTATTTGTAAGGAACTTAGACGCTTTTAACGAACGTGGTACTGCTGGCAATAAATTCACACAGCAATTAACATCGAAAATTGTGCAGTCCAGCTTCCTTGTGACGACGAAAGGCAAGCACGCATCCTGCAACATTTTTTGCGTTTTCAGAGGGCGTGGTTCTTGGATTATTTGCCAGAATTCTTTCTACTGCATTCCTATGTGTTTTTATACACGCTTGTTTCAATGAGTATATCCTCAAATGCTGCTATGAATTGCAGTAAGTTGTAGCTTAGTGCATAATATAGTAATTACTTCCACCTAAAAAGAATACAAATGTGTAGAACGCATTTCTACGTAGTAGGCAGGTAATATTACTAAATTAAACTTGACACTTGAATAAAAACTTTTTAACTAATAATATCACAGCCCTTATTATGAAAGCTGGTGTGTTTAGAGCTGTCTTACCGTATCGGTATAATGTAATTCTAAAACTATAATGTTGAGTGACTTTAAGACTGCTATTTATGGCTGGCTAGTTTCAATCAATTCTGTTAGACATAATACTTTACACCCCATTCTTATGTTAAGAATGTTTTCTAGTGGCTGGGCTGTCAAGGGAATCTGAGGAAATACTAATCCTGGTAATAATACATAACAGTGAGCATGAATATGAATTGGTAAAGAACTGGACGTTATAAATTTGCCAAGGAGCCATGCTGAGTATAATAAAAATAAGATATTTGCTCTAATAAGTCGCACATTGTAAAAACCGGTAAAATTATAGGACAGTCATTTGTATGAGGACTCCAGAATATCTGATACTTTTTGTATATATTTATTGCCAATCTATCTTACAAATTACATAGTAATAGATACTAGGTACCCAGCAAATAATAGTGTCCTGTCAAAGTTTTTCTGTATTGTCAGGCATCATGGACATTTGTATATGCAGCAACATAGATATTTTACTACATATGTCATCAAGTAATATGCAATGTAGATGTCATCAAGCATCTCTCGTGACTTCATAATGCTCTGCTCTTAAGTGGGGAATTTACAAAATATTACAAGACGGGATAAATTATTCATTCCCAAAGTAACACTGCAATTCACTTCGTTTGTCTCTCTTGTGGTCTTTGACGAATATCCTGATTAATCGTACCTACTAGAAAATACGATGCAGTTAGACAGTAATCGAAATTCGCGAGTCCAATAGTTTGTACATAGGTAAGCCCTGCGTTGAGGTGTAATTAATTGCGTACTTCAGTCTTATAATTGGACTGATCTGAAAGAGACAGAAAGACAGTGTCCCTCCTAAGCCAAGCAATACGGCTATTTTTCACAGACTGACGTTATCCATTGTGAGCATTGTATAGTGAAGACCACCTGTGTTATACCTATTTAAATGTACCAGGTAGGCATATACAGCTATAGTGATCAAATAGTTTCTGTAAAAATAATAGGGGAGCAGATTAAGAATAAGAATCCGCACATTATGCTAATCGGCGAGTACGTAAAGCAGTGATAAACGATGGCCTTCACCAAGGGTGGAGTCGCTTGTAAGGTAATAAGGTAAGTCAGCTAACTATAAACTTGGTAACATTCTCAACTTCACAGTAATTCAGATGGCTACTTCTGCACGGAATGTTAGGCACTATAGCTTCATCTACTCCTGCACTGCATGCAGCCCATTACTCTAAAAAGAATATTTCTATTTTGGAGTGGACAATAGTGCAATTCAACTAGTTGTAGTGTAGTAGCAGCATAAACGCATATTTGACGTACTAAGGCCTATATTTATTTGGATTACAGTACAATGGCATACATGGACAGTTTTAGTTACAATATTTATTTGATAAGTCAATGCAGATAGCTCCGCGGTGGCCCATTCCACCCCGATTATAATGATTTATTTTTAGTACTCCAGTAACACAGGAATGGCTTCATACACTCTTCTATATTGGTACTCTCAAAACCCACAAGTCAGTCACTACCATTTACGTAACCCGTACCACTACTGCTAAGACGCTGACATGTCAGTAAGACAATTTTCTACACACAATAATCATTGCTCCGTCTTTGCAGTGAGAAAGGAATGAAAGCCCTGGACCTTTGAGGTGCTACTATACATAATATTATGCTGAAAAACTACAAATAGCAGTGGCATCAGACGATGCAGATGTAGGAAAGATGTCGTTTGTCCATTTATGTCAGATCTAAAGACTACTGCATGAGCATCAAAGGGTGGGACTCACACTTCTCGTCACACACACACGTCAGGTGAAATATAATAATGATAACCAGGGTTGGCAGTGCCACAATGTGCCAACTAGGCACATGGTTTTAACCACATGGTTATAACCATGGTTATAACGGACTGGCAAATCCTGGTGGAAAAAACTGGCTGAAATTCAAAATGTACCAAAACGCATTTTCTCCAGCCACGGGATTGATTAAAGTCTTTTGTACAAAAAACCGTACAAAACTGGGTCATAACTTTCTTGCTAACTTCCTACTTCGTTCCAGTTAACGTCCGATTTTGTTATCGCCGACGTCCAATGTATTTCATGACGTCCTACCTTTATTAGCCAAGATATCAAATGAAAGGATTTTGCCTGCAAAGTTTTTCATATTGAATCGAAGTATAGTTTCAGCCACTTTTGGCTGGCAGAAACGCAAATTTGGTGGTGAAAACCCAACCCTGATTGATAACACTCAAGAGCGTAGATAAAGTGACGGAACTAGGGACAATGGAGAACTTGATCCAACCCACAACAGATTTGATAATGCATACAGCTCTTTTTTCGTCTACCTGGCTGGCCTATAACTATAACGAAACGCACTAACAACAGCAAGAAATCCACACTTGGACTGCACTTGTGTTTTGAGATGGCTAAAGGCGAGAGTCAAAAGAATCTTTCTTTCGTAACAAGAATTGAGATTGAATGCACTGAACGGCCTTCACTGCTCTACTCAAGGATTCTTCCCTTGAAATTCTCCTTTTTTCGTTCAGTCTCCACTCGCCTTCTTTGCATTGACCACCAGAACTATTTTATGCTAATGTATTTACGGACAATGCTGTATTATTATTATTTCTTTGGTTTATTAAATACGTACAGCACTCCCAATGTAGTGTATCTACATCTACAAGCATTCTACAATTGTTAAAAACAAGTCACAGAGCACGTTTTATATTCACAGCATTATTGTGTTCCTTGGATCACTCTTGCCTGTGGCCACGTTTTACTTCCAATATGGCATACTATGCAGGAGCAGTTTGGAGGAAATGGCTTTAGTGACTCCGGGCAAAATAATAAATACGTATGAGAAAAGTCATTTCACATTAAATGCGAAATGGTTCGGCATCCAAGGGAAAATATTTTTGTACCCGACCGAAGATGTTAGCTCCACGCAATTTGTTTTTTTCGGAAGATTTCAAGAAAAATATTTCCGAATGCTACTCGGCAATCTTTTAGGTAGCTGCTCTGACCTCGCATACTCAATTCCCACACCCGGTTTCTCTACCTAAACATATTAGGTATGCACTTCTGTTTTCGTAATACCAGTGATAAGTACTGGAAAATGCAACGCCACTGTCTCGTTAAAATCCAAATAATTTTAGCCTTCCAGCTAGCAGTCTTGTTTTTATATACTGAATGTCAAGTACAATGTACTTTATTTGTACGAAAATATATTTTGTTCATGCCTCCTTAAAACATCCTTTTCAAAAATATAGCTGGAAAGGGCTTCATGGCACTGGTGGCCAAAATGCAACGTTTTTGACAGTATTTCTTGGTGTTTCCTCACTCTCCTGTTGCCTTGAAAAACGTTAAAGAAAAAGTTGATAATGTAGATAAATTGCACACTACTTACGAGTATAATTGAGAATGGCGTTCCAAGCGAAACAAAGAACAGAATATTCCAGAACTGGAAAAATGATTATCTGGCAACACTGTAAATACATCTGACGGTAAAATGAAAGGCTATGTCCGACAGTGTCCTTTTGTGGTAACCTCGTTAGCGGGCAGGCAGGTCGTTAGCTCTAATAATCAAGTTTTAACAGGGCTACCTCGATGATACGGTTGCTTAGCGACGAGCAGAAATGAGTAGTTTTACTATGGGGTGCTAGATGATAAATAAATCCATTCCGTAGAATGTAACTTTTTTTCACAATTGGCGCCCTTCGTACCCAATTAGGGTCAACCGTAAATGCCTGCTTTTGGCAGGCATCTACAATTTTTAAATTGCAATCTAGAAGCTATATATTTCCGTAATGATAACAGTAGAGCACAGTCACAAGGCAAAATGCCAGGGTGGCTCTTTTTCACCTTTTTGAGATCGAAGAAAGTAAAGATATTTTAACCTTAACCTAACAAAAACATTTAACAAGAAACGAGAAATGCATGCACTCATATAGTAATATTGATTAATTCTTAACGGTCATTTTTGAAAAAAATGCACAGATAAAAACGTTATAAGAAAGTTTATAGCTTAGAGTCAGAGCCTAACTTGTGACCCTGAAGTATACTTTTATCAAATTATATGCCATATATTATAAGGTTACATGATTTAATTTGTCTGTCTCAAACAGATTATTTTAGAAAATATTTATATTTTAGACAATATTTATATTTTAGAAAATATTTTTATTTTAGAAAATATTTTTATTTTAGAAAATATTTATAATTTAGAAAATATTTATAATTTAGAAAATATTTATAATTTAGAAAATATTTATAATTTAGAAAATATTTTTGTTTTAGAAAATATTTTTATTTTAGAAAATATTTATAATTTAGAAAATATTTATAATTTAGAAAATATTTATAATTTAGAAAATATTTATAATTTAGAAAATATTTATAATTTAGAAAATATTTATAATTTAGAAAATAATATAAGAAAACTACAGTTGAAAATAACAACAACCGTGTCAACTACTATTATTAATTAAAACAAAAAATTAAAGCATAAAAATTTAATTTTAACATGTTAAAAACACATAATACACATAATAAAAAGTAAATCGTGATTTACTTTTCAAAATACTTCATTGTCTGCTCAATGGAACAATAAGTTATGAAATGCATCCCTTTCCAAAAAATAGTTGTCACCTACAGAATTCTCGCCATGGAAATAACCAATAAAATGTGTAATTTTGAAAAACTTTAACCAACCCCGTGGCCGAATTAGAACAATAGAACTGCAATTATGCGACTCAAAAGTTTATTTCAACAGTAAGTTCAAAGTTCCGAGAAGTCTCACTTTTAAATATGTCTGTAAAACTATGCATTCCTCCTGGCTATTAGTTTCTACTTGGGTCTATAATATTATAAGTGTATGTCTTCCATACATATACATACACCCATACACCAAACATTCAGCCTTTTTGAAACCATACCAGGCAAGACTAAATGTCAATAATTCCGCCATCCAGAATTAAGGTGTGTGCTGTGTGCCCAAAGCCTCGGCCTTCTGCTTTAGGTCTTGTCCAACACACTACATAACACACTACACAGTTTAGATGGGAGGACAGTGGCGGTGTCCCCGTGTCCCACAGAACCGTCAGTCACCTTAACCTTAACTAACAGCCTAAAATAACCAACCAAATGCATAAACTCTATTTTTATGTGATTAGAACTTCCAACACTTCTGCGGGTTGCTGCGGATAGGCAATTAACCAACTGCAAGGCTCGTTTCCTGCTTCTAGTCTATACTAGGTACTATAATAAAATTCTGTGTGTGTGCCATACGACATAAAACGTACCCTAGAAGGATTCGCATTCAAAATATTTGGTATTATTCTCTAACAAAAATATTAGGTCAATTGACTTTTTTATTGCTCATTTTTTGTTTGATTAAATAACCCATTTTAACTTGCCCATTGTAAAGAGCTTATTTAATGCAATGCTCATACAATTATAAAACTCATTTGTAACGGAAATTGTGTTTTTTCTCGAACTCTAAAATGGCAAACTATTTTTTGGCCCTTCTATTACTGTCAGTAATTATTGGGAAAGAAATTTATATATTGGCGTTCATGTATTATTTCTTGGGTTCCAACTATCTAGTCGGTGCTGCTAAGTTCAAAGGAATTAATTGCCGTCTGAATTTTTACTTTTCCGTCATTGTAAATATTATAATTACACAATATTATAAATGTCTCATTTTATATACATTACTTTTCCAACGACTTAGACTGTAACAATAGCGGTTGAAAAATTATAGCTAGATTCACACCATTTGATTTGTTAATTTGAGCAACGGTGAATGGATATATTATTCGGTATTCGTATAAATATGCACCACAGAATGGCCAAAATTGAAAGTACAAAATGGTTAGGAAGTATTTGGGTGCTGAGGACCAAACAAAAAATTGTTGACTATATTTGCTGGAATTTTAGCATCCGATGCATCCAAGTGGAAATGATGGGTTCCAGGGACTTGATGAAATTCGACAGGCTGCCCATTTCTCTGCATCATACCAATGACATCAAATAAGTCTTGTCTCTTCGAATAGTCATCACCAGGCTCTTTTTTGATAATGACACAAACTGGACATTCAAATGCCCTCGCCATTTCTTGGGCTTGGTCCACGGTCACAGCCCCTGGGGACGCCACAGTCACTTTTAAATCATGGGTGAAGCTGAAGAGATCTTGACCGGGGCTGATTTGCGTAGCCCCTCTCTTCAACAGGATTTTACACCCCTCTTCGCTCACAGTGTGCTTTCGGGAAATAATCACTTTTTGAAGAATCTCGTTGTACTTGTACTTCGGGGTACCAGGGTTAGTGGCCAGTTTCTGTTCGATGCGGGACAGAGCCTTGGAATTACCTCGCATCACCCTGCTAAAACTCCGGGCACCAGGGTGAAAGTTGTCAAACCCCACGAAACTTTCAACATTCCTAAAAACAGATTTTCATTATTAGCACCTTATTTGTTGGTTCCCTGCACGATGTATAATGATGTATCAGCTAATTCTATGTCTACTTTAAGCTAATGTTTTTAAAACGGACGAGGTTTCAAAAAATTTCTGGGGCCAAACTTAATCGAAAAGTAAGATGGGATAGATTGGCGACATCCTTCCCTTAATTCATGGCCGAAATTAACCCTGGAAGAAATATTCCCACTGAATTCCCATAGTCTAATATAATATAATGTTTCCATTACTGCAATACGCATGGGGACATATTATAGAACAGAATATACCTAGATAATTTCCCTACTCCTTAACCCCTTGGGTAACCACCGTGCAGTGTTTTTGAGATTATATTGACAGCATTCTGTCAGGAATTAAGGCAAATAGACGGAAAATTACTAATCGTGTCGTAAATGACGCTGGTGTTTTTTCTGCTTCAAAGGATGAATTACTATTTGCATGTTAAAGTTATATGACACTTTTGGGTGTCCCATACTGTAGTGTGTACTATATAAAATAATTATATCTCAATTATGTATACATACGTTCTTTTTTACTCATTTTCGAATAAAAGATACAATTACAAATATTTTGCTTGTACGCCGGTCTCTATGGGTTCCCAGGGATCCAAACCTGAGTTCTAAAGTTCTTAATATGACTAAACGGTCTGAAACCCTGTTCGGGCGGGATTCCTCGGAATGCTATTAGCATTAATCAACTTATTTGCACAAATATAATATACAAATAACATAGCGTTCTAAATGATTAATATATTTTTGTTTACTCTGGAAACACACTGGTGTAAATGAAGGAAATGACAGAACCCATAGAATGTCCAATTATTCCAATTTTGTCCCAGTTGAAATATTCCCGACATCTTTGTATCGTTAACAAACCCTCGATGGAAAAATCATAATGCGATGCCACGAAATGGGAAGACAGTCCATGTCCAGGTAAATCTGGGGCAAAAACTTTCATATTTGGTTTGAAAATCATCGGCAGAATGGTGTCGAATGAGCCAGCATTATCTAGCCATCCATGCATACACAACATTGGAGCCTTTTGGTAGTTTTTTGAATTGTCTGCATGAGGTGCCGATTCCCAAAGTTTGCCTATTGTAAGGATACAAATTTTAAAAAAATTCATAATTGTTTTTTTGATGCTAATCTTAATCTTTCTAATCTTAATCTATTTTCTTGATCTAATCTTAATCAACTTAATAATAAAAAATGTTCTAAATTCAATGCCATAATGCTATGGTTCACTATACCTACATATCACTAATAATAGTAATTATGATAGTTTTAAGACCGAAGTAAAAAAAAATTTAGTTAATCAACAAACAATGTATTGTACTACAGATACAGAATTTAATTATTCATGTGTTAATATACGATTTATATTTATGTGTCCATTAATCATACAATTTAAACTATTAAGTTATTCATGTCATTTAAACGTAAATAGACACCACCTGCTATGTAGCCGTAAGATGTAGGGATTTTTATTTCTCTAACAGAAATTTCTGTTTGTGAAGAAAATAGCCGGCACCATAGTTGATGTTGATATCTAAAAACTCTTTGTTTGCTGTTATTTAAAATCATTTCTAGAATCCTTTTCACAAAACACAGAGCTATGGGTGGAATAATGTCTTGTCTTTACATCCCAATTCTGACAAACTCAAGTTAAAGCAACTTTAACAAACGTTAACGTCCTAGTATGAATAAAATAAAATAATAGATTGTAGAATATAAAATAAAATCCTTGGATGTTTTAATTATATTTTTCGGTTATTTCATTGACGAATAGTTTTGGATTGTGTGCTCTCTGTACAGCTGATGATGAGAAGTGAGAAAGAAGCTACATACAAGCACATGCACGCTGGTGGAAAAAACTTTTTCTCTCTGGTATCCTGAAAAAATTCCCTGCTGGCCAAAATAAATTCCCTGATTTTATGCTATAGAAAAAAGAGGTTTTAAGGGCCTGTATAGTACTTTTAAACAACTGTCAAATACATGAATTTTTATTCACCATATTTACATGTTGAAACAGTGAAAATGCGCTTCGAAACGACGGAAGCGCTTTGAGGGCCTCGCGCAGAACTTTGACAAAGAAAAAACATCAACTTGCCTGTGTTGATTTCACTCCAGAAAAACTGGTTTTGGTTTAAGTTATACGTTTTGATAAACATATTTACCGACTATTTTTACAGCTTTATCACAGAGTAATTTGTAATAATGCAAGGAAGATAAGAATACTATTTCTATAAAGTTTTTACATTGTTGAAACTTTACAGGCATCTCGTAAAAAGATATTGGTGGTTTGAAAACAGTAGCCCTAAGAAACTATTAGATACGATTTCAATGATCAATAATTTCAACAACAATTTTGTTGCATTTTGCAATACCAAATTTCCATTAGTCGTTTTTAAAATATTAATTATAATTATTAATTATTAATATAGAAATTGATAAAAGAAATTAAAATATTCAAATGCTAAAATGCCTCGGTAGCGCTAATACGAATGTTATGCCTAGCAAAATTATCAAAAAGGCAACCGTTTTGCCTTATTCCTTTTTGGTTATTATAAATTAAATTAAATAAATTGCAACTTCTATGTTGTGCGACATAAAAGTCATAGAAAATGGCAATATTATTTTGTCATGTGAAAAGGGGGTTTGAAACAATCTTCACATGTAGCGAATGTCATAGGAAAAAGCAAAAAGGTACAAAAAGGCAACCTTTTCCATGCCCTGTCAATAAAATTCCAAAAATCAAAAACTTTTCACCCTAACTTTTAATGCCGAATTCAGTTAAAAACGTAAAATTGCGTGCATTAATATAATGATATTTTAGAAAAATGCTATCTAATATTGTATAATATTGTAGTCTGTAATTCTGTAATGTTGTCTGCAGTGTATTATTTGCTACTTGATAAGACGTAAATTAGTACTCCTCAGTAGACTAGATTTTGAAATAGGAGTTAAAAACGCTTTGAATTTGGTTTTACCAAGCACTTATGATATGTATATGATTGTCTATTCCATTTAAATCAGTGTTTTTATCGTAAAATACAAAAGTTACTAGGTCTGCAAAAACAATTATATTGACCCAAACACAAGTATTAGCTTGAATGCCAGGTCCATAACATTAGAATTTGTACCACAGAATGAAATAAGGATTCGTTTTTTAGAACTCAGGACTAAAGTGGGATTTAGCTGTACAACGAATCGATGCAGGGTTATGGAAAACACCTGGCACAAATTTTTGATTTGTCGATATCTCCATTGTCATTGTCGAATAATCATTTAACACTGTCGATATTAAACTTTTTCCTGTCGAAATCACCTTTGTCAATTGTGGAAATTGTATTGATGAATTCTACTACAACCGTTTAAACATCATACGAACAGTAAGTAATTACAAAAGGAAAGACTAAAGCAGAATTTATCGATTAAACGAATCTTACTTAAAGTTTGATCACAATTCTGCGAAGTGAATACTCTTTCCGGAGTAATTACTTCCAACCCACCCTCTTTAAAATTTTAAAATTATATAACCCAATGATTACAAAACGTGCTATGAAGAATGAAAGAATATAGGAATGGCGGGCAGAGGTAGGTAGGTATTTTCAGCAAATAAAATGTGTGTGGTTGAGCCAGGATACCCGGGATATACTAATGGTAAGTAATTACTGCGGAAAGAGTATGCTTTCGCAGAATTGAGATCAAACTTTAAGTTAGTTTCGTTTAATCGATCAATTTTAGTGGATGAGTATATGGTAGGGTACGGTATGCATTAGAATCCGACAGAGTGAGTATGGTAGATACACGTACATACGGTAAGATTCCTTACTTTACTGGCTGGAGTACTGTAGGGTACGGTATGGTTCCTTACTTTGCGAGTTGAGTATGGTAGGGTAAGGTATGCTAGGTAGACTAACTGTGGCATAATAACTATAATAATATGAGCAATGAATCCGTAGGAGTAATATT
The DNA here is from genome assembly GCA_020055645.1 of Tomocerus qinae. Classification (NCBI taxonomy): domain Eukaryota; kingdom Metazoa; phylum Arthropoda; class Collembola; order Entomobryomorpha; family Tomoceridae; genus Tomocerus; species Tomocerus qinae. The sequence continues at coordinate 1,708,293 of CM034548.1, read as the reverse complement.
TGGACATATTTTATTGTGTTTCATAATATACTTTCCATAGTCATCATCATTCAATATATTATGCAAAGTACGTTAGAAAGTATGTTTGCATAGTAGTAACAGTTAATACTGTGTATAACAGTTAGTTAGCATTAAGTTCGCATATTTTTTAGTCCGGTCTCAACAATTATTACAACAAAAGTATATATTCATTCAATTACCATACGTAACAAAATTATGAATTACAACGCATTCGGACATGGGACGTATACGAGACCCGATATCCGACTATACGCGACCCGACAATCCGACGATACGCGACCCGAAAATCCGACGATACGCGACCCGACAATCCGACAATACGGGACCCGACAATCCGAATATACGCGACCCGACAATACGGGTCCCGAACATCCCAATTTATCCAAAAGAACTCGAAAATGTCAACGATTGTCAAAAATCATCAAAGTGTCAACAATTGTTTAACATTGTCAAAAATGTCATAAATGTCAAAAAATGTTAAAAAATTATCAAAAATGTCAACAATTGTCAAAAATGTCAAAATTGTCAAAAATGTCAAAATTGTCAAAATTGTCAAAATTGTCAAAAATGACAAAATTGTCAAAAATGTCAACAATTGTCAAAAATTATCAAAAATGTCAACAATTGTTTGACATTGTCAAAAATGTCAAAAAATGTCAAAAATGACAAAAAATGTCAAAATTATCAAAAATGTCAACAATTGTTTGACATTGTCAAAAATGTTAAAAAATATCAAAAAGTGTCAAAAATTATCATAAAATGTCCTATTCAGAATATTTAAATTGGCCAATGCGGTCAAAAAAAACAATTTTGCATATTCCGATTTATTACTCCTTAACCGGACAAGAGATTTGAGAATGTATGCGACTATAATTATATTTTAGCTTGTCTGTTACAATGTGTGGTTACAAAGGACTTTGAGCGCTCTTAGTCGCTAACATCTAAAAATTGCACAAAGCAGTTCACTAGTCACGGCATTGCGCACAATTCTTAAAGGCTAACGGACGGTTGAGAGGCTCAAAGTTCTTTGAAGCCAGACAAATAGAACTTAACTTACAAACAAAAAGTCTAAAATTAAAGTTTAATAAAAGTATGTAAGTACGCTCATAATTTTATTAGTTTGAATTATGTAGAAAGTTTACTTTTATAATAATGGTATGTGTTCACTATAAAAGATTCTCTCTTATGAACCAAGCATTGTTTACTACTTCTGTCTGTCCAGGTAAAGGCAGGCGTTTTTTAAACAACTTGAACTTACTTTCTAGTCCATCGTAAATAATGAACCTTTCTTTGTAGTAAAATACACTGTAGAAGTGATCGGCAAATGTCAAACTCTGTCGCAATTATTCATAGATTTCAAAATATGTTTAGTATGCAGTAATATGTGCAATTTAAAGTTTTTTTAGTTTATTTTTGTAAAGTTTTTATAAATATTTTGACAATTTTATCTCCCCAAACTGAAATAGCTAATAGAACATGACCACCTTCATCTTCACGTAAGCCAGCTTCTGTAGCGGTTTGCGGTTGGTTTTCAGTAAACATTTTCAAATATAAAAAATAAACGTCATACTGTTTTCGTATTGTTATCACACTTTTTGACATTTTTTGTCATTTTTGACAATGTCAAACAATTGTTAACATTTTTGACATTTTTGATAATTTTTGACAATTGTTGATATTTTTGATAATTTTTGACAATTGTTGATAATTTTGATAATTTTTGACACTTTTTGACATTTTTGACATTTTTGACAATGTTAAACCATTTTTGACATTTTTGACAATGTTAAACAATTTTTGACATTTTTTGACGTTTTTTGACATTTTTGACAATATTAAACAATTGTTGACATTTTTTGACGTTTTTTGACATTTTTGACAATATTAAACAATTGTTGACATTTTTTGACGTTTTTTGACATTTTTGACAATATTAAACAATTGTTGACATTTTTTGACTTTTTTTGACATTTTTGACAATATTAAACAATTGTTGACATTTTTGATGATTTTTGACAATTGTTGACATTTTTGAGTTTTTTTGGATAAATTGGGATTTTCGGGACCCGTATTGTCGGATTTTCGGGTCGCATATATTCGGATTATCGGGTACCGTATTGTCGGATTGTCGGGTCCCGTATTGTCGGATTGTCCGGTAGCGTATCGTCGGATTGTCGGGTCGCGTATAGTCGGATATCGGGTCCCGTATACGTCCCATTCGGACATCTACTTTGAACAAGCCATAGACACTTGCTTCATCTGATATTCATAATATTTCGATTTGACTATGCTTACTTACTACATATTACAGATAGCAGCCTGGTACAAGACAGTACCTTACATTGCATATTCTTTTACTCTGATGTCCGTTTCATGCTCCATGACTACCAAATAATATTATGGAATTTCCGAGTATGCCATAATAGGAATGGTAGCTGGGCAAGTCTAGATTATCAATAAGTATCGTGCCAGTCATCATACCCAAGATTAAGTACATCTAACAAGGGCTAATAAATTGCGAATATCTGTCTATGAACATGTCTGTTTTTACTTCCTTACGGATTTCTTATGCCATGAGTCTTCTTCCGTGCAGTTCACGTCCATTTTTAGTATCAAATATCTTAACTGAATTTCACTTAGAATCGTCGAACCTTAAACTTCGTTCTTGTCTCTTTTCGTTGTGATCGTTTTCGAGCCATAGAAATGTTATATTTGGCCATCAGCTGTACACAAACAAGAAATCCCTCATTAGGCTTAATATCAAAACAAGCAGGGCACTGCATTTTAGTAGGTATTATTAGGTGATGTTTGTTAATATGCAATGCATAAAATATTATGGAAGTAGTTAACCTAGCCCAACCTGCCTCCTACGTACGTACTACGTACCAACGCAATAGAAGAGGATTTCGTTTCATAAAAATTTTAATCGCAATTTTATTTAGTGCGTCATAATGTGACCCCTATTTGACAGTCCAGAGCCAGTTCGACAAAATCTACAAGGTCAAATAAGGGAAAGGTCAGGTAATAGTGCTCTTAAGGGGTGATGGTCCGCATCATTTGATATCTGTAGCCGGTGCTCCAAAAAGTGAGGATATTTTATTATTTCACTTAAATTTTGAAAATGTGGACCTTGACCCAGATCGCTATTTTGTTACGTTTCCAACGAGCGCTTAGTCGACCCTGTAGCTGTTGTAGAACTGGTGGATTTTGGTTTCGTATTAGCCAAGTTCTCAGTTTAGCGTAATAAACCCAAAGAGGTTCTAATAATATACAGGGAATACAAATAGAGCGAAAGTGGAGAATATTTTTTATAACATTGATGAGTCGGTCCGCCGTGAAATTGCGCGAAAATTTACCGATACCTACTAATACATCGGAGTAAGTCAGCCGTGAAACACCTATAAAACTTTATGATACCTACAAATGCGTAATCGAAGACAATAGGGATCAATCAATTGATTTTTGTGAAAGGCATTACGGTTCTGGCTCGACATTATTACAAACTCTTTGAATAAACCAAGGGTAGATGGAGACTGTTTGGGTAGATACTAGTTGGGAGGAGACTGTTTGGACTGGGACGGATTGGATTGAAACTGTTTGGACTGAGACGGTTTGGACTGAGACTGTTTGGATTGGGACGGTTTGGATTGAGACTGTTTGGATTAAAACTGTTTGGGCTAGGTCGGTTTGAACTGAGACGGTTTGAATTGAAAGTTTGGACTGGGACGGTTTGAATTGAAACTGTTTAGACTGGGACGGTTTGGATTGAAACGGTTTGAATTGAGACTGTTTGGGCTGGAACGGTTTGGACTGGGACTGTTTGTATTGAGATAATATCGGCAATGCCGTTAATATATAGGGACAATCCAATTAGAATGGCACAGTCACTCTTCAACTCTGAAACCGTAATACGCCAAAAAATTAAAATTGAAAAAAATAATAATGGCGACCAACTAGTTGACTAGTTGATAACAAACCCAAAGATGATCTCCAACACTTTATGTAAAACTTTGTACTACCAAAAATAAAAAATGCAGTCTGTAAAACAAAAATCATTATCTTTACAGCTACACGGAATGCTATCCAACTAACAGAAGTTCTATATGCCATTTTGGAAAACCCTACTAACTAACCAACGAGAATAGATTGGATCTCAGCCACTTACCTCATGAAAATTGTCAACGAAATAACGCCAATTTTGACAAAACTGTCTCTAATGTCTGTCTTTAATGTCTCTACAGTGTACAAAGTATGAAATAGCTTAGCAGCTGATGATTGTTGTCACAAATTGATAAATGTCCATTCAATCAGAGTTGGATTCAACCAATGGGGACACTAATCGCTCTTATTTACCGATTGAGATAGTATATAGTTGCAATTAAATTGGCGCATTCATATCAATTTTAAATTGGCGACACCAAATGCAATCTTGGTTTTAGTAACATTTTCATAGAAAATAAAGTTTTAAACCTATTTTTTAGCAAGCCTTGTGTATCTATACTAATCTGTCTAATAAATCGCTGAAATTTACCATTAAATGCATTTTTACCATTAAGTGCATTTTTACCACTGTGATGGTAAAAAAGCCTAAAAAATGGTAAATTTTGTACAATGTGTCTGTAATGTCTGTCTTTAATGTCTCTAAATCAAGGCATTTTCCCTTAATCTACAAATAAGCAATAATAATTCCAGTGTATAAAAATGAAGAAGAAAAATGCGAACCAACAAACTATCGCTCAATTTCAATTCTTTGTCAAATTTCAAAAATCTTCGAGTGCTTTGTGTATAAGAAATTGAAAACTTAAATATAACTTTAAAAAAAGAAAAGGAAATGAAACTATGCTTCCTATAGTTTTAGGTCTGGCTTCTCAACATTCTCTGCAACGATATTTACAACGAAGCGTCTACGCCGGCGATTCTGTTTACACTACCCCTCCAGCGATTTAAAAAAAGCAGAAGCATTCCTACAACTTGACCTACACGCTCTCAACGAATGTGGAAAAATCAACCTACATTTACATAATTTACAAAATGATGAACGAAATGACCTCTACTCTTACGGAAATATCGCCATAGATGTCTTGAAGTGTGATAATGGAGTCCAATACAAGTAGCTTATAAGATCTTACAAATCACTTGTAAGAAAAATGTAAGTTTCTTGTATATTTCTGGCAAGAATTTTAGCATTTGCTTATTATTATGAATCACGAAAGACATTATTACAGGATGCATGAATAACTCCTAAACCATTTCTCACAACCTACTATTTTCAATTCCCATAGCAACATAATATTCGTTTGGGAATTTCATGTTTTCGTCGTAATTTTGTTTCGTAAACACAAACGAAATAGAAAATACAATTTGCTGTCAGTCAGCAATCGCAATTTTTAAATTCCAATGTTCTTTTCTTGACTTAGGTCTTCGGCAAAAAAGACTCCAAAAGTACTGCAACTACATTACCTCGAATTAGAATTGACTCAATAGTGTTTTATAGGTAGTGTAGTACCGACGACCGGGTGGACTTGTCCTATAGGCCACATTACACCGGACATTCTTTCTATTTAAAACCGCAAGAGTCACTTTTTTAAGTTCGATTAAGGAAATTAAGACATGCCACGGGGTTTAACAATCAATGAATCCCTCCACAAACTTTCATTCAAGTCCGTCGGGTAGTTTTTGAGAAAGTTTGAATCCAGCATTCAGAAAAGAAATCTAAATTTTCGAAAATTTCCCAAAACTTTGGAACTGTACACTTTAAAAACATGGTTTTATAAACCGACGTAATGTCTTATGAGAGTAGTTTCCACTCCTAAAGTTTCATCACTCAACTTTAACAGACATTTTTTGACGTGTCGATTTATATGATAGGAACTGACTCCCCTGTCGTCGGTAGTTCATTTCCTATGAAACACTATTGAGTCACTTCTTCGAGATAATGCAGTAGCAGTACTTAAAGTAATTTTGAAGTCTTTTTTTGCCGAATACCTAAGTTTAGAAAAGAACTTTGGAATTTAAAATTGCAACAGCTGACTGAATGAAAATTGTATTTTCAATTTCGTTTGTGTTCACGGAACAAAACTATGACGAAAGCATGAAATTCACAAACAATCAAACAAATATTTGTTGCCATGGGAATTGAATTTAGTGGATTGGAAGAAATGGTTTAGGAGATATTCATACCAATTTCTTTCAACAATATTACATATTTTCAGGGTGTAAGATTAAAATACGACGAATTGAATATAATATCAATACAAGATTCATGAAAAATAATGAGCATATGTATATCTAGAAAAAGTAATGTTCTGACCATGGCTGACTATAGATATGTATAGTCGCTCCTATTTGTATTCATGCATGTCTTTAATACACGTTCTCGTCAACATTTACACTTATGACCATCGAAAAAAGAGAGTTTTCACGCGTCACTAAAATGAGGCCGATTATTAGAATTTTCGGTTTTTACGTATTTCTCTTAATAATCGGTCTCATTTTAGTTTGGCTGTCGGGACGCGTGACAAAATAACCTAACCCCTCTGTTTTTCGATGCTTATGACTTATTAAATAAATATTATTTTACAAAGCCACAATCTGACAGATCGATGAAAAGAAAGATCTGATTGTACCAAATGTGATTACATCTTTAGCTAGATCTTCCTTCTCTTACAGAAGCGCAAAAGTCGGGAATTCTCTACCACCACTACCACTTATACAAAAAGCAAACTCATATGTTGAATTTGATATAAAAAATTGATCACGATCAGACTAAAAGGATAAAAGGCTTAGGGTACTTTGTAATTTAATAATAATAAAAATAGCAAATTGACAAAACGATTTAATCTTACTAACTAAAGTTATTATTTCCTTTTTAACTACTTAGTCAGAGTGACTTACAGCACCGCAGTTAGAAATCGATTTCGGAAGGGGCAAGAATGTCAAAAAGCCATATTATATTGAAAAATTTAGTCTGTTTTTATCGAAATTGCGACGAAGTGCAAGCCTATAAATCACATAAAATTGCACGAATAGCGAAATATTTTGGTATTTTCAGAAAAAAAATTTTCTTGGATTTCGGGGTGTGCATTTGCCCCCAATGCCCCCACAATACAGCATTGAGTGACTACATATGCGAGCTAACTTGTTTCTTGTAACTATATACATTACAATGTAACGGGACTACCACTTACCAGTCACTGAAATAAATATTGTCATTCATTCATTCAATATGGAATGAATTGCCTGAATATGTTGAAGATAACAAAAATAAATATATATTTAAGTATGAAATAAAACTGTACCTATTAAGATCTCAACTATGTCAAGCAATTCTAAAATAATGAATTTAAAAACTCAAATGTATGTGATTCGTCTTGTATCAGCAATGTGCATGGAAATGAACATCAAAATTAGCCGCAATAATTAGCATGTATGATTTTATAGCAATTAATATTGACAGGTCATTTGTTATAAATTTAATTTAGTGGCTCAATCAAGAATAAATGAAGCCATTCCAACGTAATTTAAAATATACAATTCTTAGAGAACATTCTTACCTCTGCTACAAAGTCTGTATAGACAATATGATTATGCGAGTTTTGGACTTTCCTTGGATTCGGAGAATACGTAATCCCTTTGAGTTTCATTTCCACGATTTGTTGGGGTGTTTTCAGCTGAGGAGTGCGAATCGATTGAGGAGTCTGAAGACCCCAATGTATGGCGAAAATCGGTGTCAGCACCCAAAACTTCCATCCAGACATTCTGGCTTCTTGCACCTGATTCATGTCAAATCTTGTCAGATTATACATGCACCCACGTAGTTTTCATGGAATTAAATTTTAGTTTCATTATTTATTCAATGTGAACATGAATAGAATTTCACCTGTGAACTTCTGGTAAATCCGTAGCCGATGAACCTTTCGTCGTGCATTGGAATGGAATCAGAACTGATGTAGAATGGTTCATAGTGATTCATTCGGCTGTCCACTGGGTGAGATATTTTGACCGGGCCTTCGTTAATGTTCGTCGACACCCAACTAAAAGGAGAGTTCGAATCAGATTGTATCACACTAAATTTCTTTTAAATAATGTGAACGACTGAATATTAATATCATCAAGGTGCACTAAACAAATGGATTTTGTTGCCCTCGGACGATGATGATATGGATGTACATCTCAAGGAACATATGGAAGCATTACTCTCCTCTGGCGAGGAAAATTAATTACATTTTCAAAAAATTTTCAAAAACTTTTAAATAATGCATTGATAATCTAACAAATACTGACTTTGAAACAATGAGTGCACTCATTATTCATACCACTCGAGTGGTATGAATGAGGTCTACCTTATGCTTTTACTTAAAGTTTTTGAAGTAAAAGGTTCCTTTGGTATAAATAAAAATATTAGCAATTACTTTTGCTTATGCTTAATCTATGAGTAAAAGTATTTGCATGAAGCATTTACTACCGTTAGAAGTAAATACTACATTTTGGTATGAATAACATCTTGAATTTACTTCTACTTTGAGTATTTGCTTCAAAAATTTGAAGCTTCTCCGATAGCAACTTCACCTTTTATTTCCCCACGCAAAAGAGTAGGATCAGTATGATTCACAATTAATTTTCTAAAGTAACTCATAGAAAACTCTGAGCGGTTACTTATATCCATGACCACGAAATTGCATTTGTGAATTATAGAGTATAGATGTGATTCGTTGCTGGTCTCTGATTGGCTGAGCCATAGTAACCAATTTTTGTTCTGTACAAAATTGAGAAGTAAATACTACAATTGTAAAGTATTTGATTGACCGTAAAAGTTTTCTTTTATTCATTCGATTTGAAGCAAATGCTTTTGCTACTACCTTTTACTTCAAGTCTAGACCTTTTACTTATACTTTTTACTTTGTAGTAAATACTTATTCTTATTCATATCAATCAATAACTCCCCGTATCGTAATTTCTTGCACATAAAATGGCCATGGAACTATAATTTCCCCGGGGTGGTAATTCGATTATTAAGGTAGGTATGTTACCAAAATCTCTTATCTAGAGTGAGGATAGAGATTAAATGGGTTTGAGTTGCTTGAGTGTTAGAAATGCATCCTTGTATTAGTGCGTATATGTGGTGTTCGTGTGTTTAATGCTTACGTGGAGTAATTAGTTGCCCAATGACCATATCTGTAGATTTTCAAGTGGAATTGTCGTGCTAGACCTTTATTTGAGTAGGCTATCAATTGACGCTTTGTGTTCGGGTACGACACTGATCTCTCCAGCTCGTACACAGGAATCACAAATGCACACCTATATCAAGAATAAATTCATTTCATTCACTATCAAAACATTTGAAATATCCGGCTGTAAAAATAATTTAGATGGACTTACTTTGAGCATTTTGCACTTGGAGTCTCATAGAATGCCTGCAGCATGGACGATGAATTGGCTCTAGGGATGATATCTACATCAGTCATGAATACCCATGCAGTTCCACAAGTCTGCACAAATATCGGATTATGAGTCAAAGTATAAATGCGTGACCACTAATTTAATTCATCAGTATGGTAAACTGCAGATTTGTCTTAAATATCTAACATAATGTCTTCTCAATGAGTGTTAGTGAGTAACCAATGAAGATATTACAAAATGACCCGTTCTCAGATATTAATTTCTCTTCGGTATTTCCAGTCAAAAATGGACAAAATCTGAAAAGCACCCCCAATGTCGGAAATTTTTGAGTAATGTTTTAATTTAAATAGTAATTTAAAATTTTTATTGCCCATTGACCCCTAATAAAAATTAAAAGCTTTCGTTATAAAGAATTATAAAAAGTGTAATAGACAGTCAAGTCTTTTCAGTTCAGGAAAACTAGCTATGCTGTTGTTTTATTTTGTTGCATCATGGTTACTTAACCACAGTTACCCTCCGCCAATTTAGAAATTGTAACCCATGTGGCATTATACAAAAAAAACTATAATGATATTTTAGCCAGGAAAGGAGACAGATTGAAACTGAGCTTTAAAAATCTCATTAATAATGTTGGTTGACTATTGACAAAAGTGTCAGACTTACTTTCCTGGCAATGTTTCGCATGTGGTTTTGTGGGTAGAGAGCTCCTTGATCGATGCCTGAAGGGAGCCATTTACTCATGAGGCTAGAGAGGAACTCTTTGGGCTGCCCGCAAGGATGAAATTCAAACTGAGCAAATTCGGGAGAGTAATTGGCTGCTGGAAGCGGCGGGTCAAAGGTCAGTGGCACAGCCAAGTGAATGGAGACGGTTTGGCTGAAGAGGGCGCTGCATCGTTGCATGTAGTTCACAAATATCTGGAGCATCGTCCATTCTTCCAGAGTGGCCACGTACACTGCCAGTGAAATCGGACCCAGCCACTTTTCCGACACTTCGCTGATCGACGCTATTCTGTCGATGGAACCCTGAAAGCATATGTTTTAGTATTTATACTGGAGTGGTGGATTATATCAATATACTGAATGACCATTGTTTTCTTGCGTTACAGGTTTTACCACGGCCCCATAGTAGATTTTAATACTTTTGATTCAAATTCATGGATAGTGTGGGTAAAAGTGCTTTCATGCATATAAAGAAGCTTATGAGCTTCTTTTTGAAAATTTCTACTATTTCTGAAACTTTTTTTCATTCAGGTTCTAAATGTGCGCATTTTTACTCCCGGCATCTGATAGAATGTTAACTACATCTTCAAAAACCAACTTTGTATTTCTTTTATCAGAATCCAAAATGTATCTTGGCTCTACCTATATAGACAGTCTTAAAGTAGACGTACGCTCATCCCCGAGTTTCGGGTATCACTATTTCCCACCCAACTTTGTGGGACGTCCAGGAAATGTGAGAAATAGTGGAAATTATGGGGAAATTAGGACAAAAGTTTGAATTTTGGCGCAATTTTTGCTCTAATTTCTACTATTTCCCACTCCATTTTGATACCCTCATTTCCCAGTGGGAAATGGGAAACTTCCCGTTAGTGGTATTTCCCAGTCGAAACCTCGGTTCGTCCTTAATAGACATCAAAATTGCCAATTCACTGATGAATAATTCAATTATATCATTTTAGCAGAGACAGGAACAGAGAAACTGAACTTCAGTCAGCTAAAATTACGACGTACAGTATTAAAATATTGCAGAAAAGAAGACTAGGATTAAATTGTATTGTAGTGGACGAAGTACGAAGATTAATTAAATTTGGTCAAAGGTTTTATGTTTTATCAACACTTTTTGTTAGTCAGGTCGGTGAATGAACGAAATAAGGTATTTTGATGTAAATGTGATATAAAACTTTGGATTTGATTAGAAAAATAGACGTGCAGCCAAATAGCCTCCAAATTACAATTTAGAGTTGATGGAACATCCCTTAGTATCCTACTACCGTTAATGTCTAATTTGGAGACTATTTGGCGACTCGTCTATTTGAATCTGAACAGATAAAATAATACAATAACCAAAAGAAAATACACCCAAAAAACAGATACAAAACAGGTGTGAGAAAACCAACCTGAGTGGCTAAGCAAACATCGAAGCGGTTTATCAGGTCTTCCCATAATGATCCTGCCCAAATCCATTCGTAAATTTTGAGCTGAAAAAATCCCAAGAAATTGTTAATAATTTTTCAGGCGCATAAAGCTCGAAAAATGCTTCTCATCTAAAAATGCATTCTCATCCAGCGAAAACTACTTCAATTATAGCATTTTAACCATAAAATCACAAGTCTCACAATTCTTCACGCAAGACTCACTAGAAAATGTCAATGACTGACTGTTAAATTGCTCTGGAACAATTAGTATATTATTGTTAAAGGTAAAAATTTAGCGCGCAAGGAAAATAGAAGGAACTGATCTTTTGATCACAATTATCCAAACAGATCTTCCAAAACACCCAAGAAACCGTCAAGCGAAAAAAATTAATGCTTAAAATCAAAATTTTGAAGACGATATTACAGTTTGGATATTTTGTGATTGCAATACCTAATTGAAAATGACGCAATAATGTTTCAAATGATTTTAACACAAGGATTTTAGCTCTGTGATTTGAAAATTTCTGTCATCCAGGCCGGTCAAATCCAGGAATAGCAGCGAAACCCAATACTATCACATTTAAAATCTTTTTTAAAAGCCTTTTAGTAATTATAGTGCTATTAAATATATTTCGATCATTAGAATTTAGAGCAACGAGTATTTTGGTTCCCGTTTTTATTTTGGGTTGAGTATTTTTGGATGTTTTCGAATGCATAGGAGTATACAACTACAATAAACAAGTCAACAAGTGCATTGTTAATTAGCATTTTCTTTTGAAGCCCAGACCCCATATAAAACTTCGACATGCCAAGGCAAAAGACCTTGTAGGTGAAGGATTTAAATGGAATTTAAGTCTAAGTTGTGAAGTCATAATAAGTCATAATACATACAATACGGCGCCGCTGTTTAGTACAGGAACAAAGAAAATATAATGATAACTTGGGTTAAATGCACTCACCATTCTTCGGTTGTCGTATCGTGCCTGAGACCATTGTATATCCGGCGGAATAACTTTAGGATTGGCAAGGGTTTTATTGACATTGTTAGTGTTATTGCTCGACTGGAGACTTATAAATGGAGAAATAATTTGGTAGCACCCTGGAGAAACCTTATTACGACTAAAATGTATCACTTGATTGGCACAAATAATTATTATCAGAGTTACAGACACGCCGAATGCATGGCGATGTAGAAATCGGCATATAAAGTTACTTGTGCACCATCTCATCTTCCTTCTCCCTTAACCTATGCAATTTATTCAAATCTTACAAAAATTTTCATGCATTTTGGCGGGTTAGAATCGAACATTTTGATACTGGAATATCGCCCTGTTCTTTCATAAAGTTGAGTAAACTTTCGTTGTAAGTGAAACTGGTGTGACAACATTTTTGAGACGGAGTAATCAGAAAGCATTTACAAATAATTTGTGTAGTTATTGCTTTTGGTTCAACCCAGAAAACTTTCGCCTTCCCCTTGAGTTTTCCAGATTATAATTTATAGTTGTTTTCATAGAGTTATCACTTTGCACTTTCAAAATATTAGGCAGTAGCAGAAAGCCAAGTTTTTAAAAGCCGCTGTGGGGCAACTTTCAGAATTGTTGAGATAATTTGGACAAGTTCTTAACATATAAAATATATTCCTACAGCGAATTTTAATTCGTAGACCTATTACAATATCGCTCGACTACAAATACAAGCATTTATAGGCGTGGGTGTCTGTACTACCTGTGTATACTTATTTGCTTTTTGACACTTCGGTTGCTGCGAGGTACCGTAGGGCAATATATTTCACTGTTTATTTCGGTGTACTTTTATAGCAAGTTCAAGAAGTTATTTATTCGAGTCAGTTGGCAGTTACAACCCGGAATTTTCATGTGCACTCTAGTCATGTGTATCTGACCATGTGCATCACATACCCTATAAACAACGTTGCACATATAAGTATTTCTGCACACAAACCAATGACTATATCAAAAGATGCAACATTTAGCAAATGATTCAATTGTTAGCTAAGTGCGACAAAATCTATATAGGAAATAAAATCTGTGTGTACCTCATCTACTGAATTAGACCATGACTGGTCCAAATATTCTAATTTCTATTCCGTGTTTGTATAAAGTAATCAGCAGGGAAGTATGATGTGATTAGTCGGTGGAAGAAGAGGATCGAGTAACGTAAACCCAAGAAGGTGAACTAGGAATTAAGAATGTTAATCAGAGAAAGGTGAGAGTGGCTTTGAGCGATGACGGAGTTGTGTGATGGGGTGGAAGAGAGTGAAGGAAAGTTACGGAGAAGTTGGAGAAGTAGTTGCCACAGACACTGAATCGGTTCTGCCTGTATTGTGTGAGTGAGGCCATGCTGGACTCCTCTTTCCCTCCCTCCGTTGACTGCTGCACTGCACATCCCACCGAAATTTTCTCAACCGGCCACCTTTCCCCACACGCATCGCATTAGCATACTCCTTGAGTCTTCAAACCGGAATTCACTACAGGGAGAGTCGTTACAAACATACCCTCTCACTTACTATTATGCTGTTCACCAACTCCGTGGTCCCTTGTATTACAGTTAGTTCTGGTACTCTATTACACACATCAATCATGGAAGACTAACTTCCCGCTAATAACCTGTTTCTCATTTTAGCCACCCCGTTAAGCTATTAGAGTTCAATACTCAAATTTTGCCTGTTTTTTTGGCTATTGGCTAAAAATGATTTTATAAATTACTAGGCTGTTCTTTATTTTATCCACTGGTCGGTTGAAATACTTGACTATGGGAAAAAATCGGAAATCAATGACCACAAATTCAATATGCCGTATGTCTCATATATACCGAATCACAGTGTTGTAGGTGAACTCGTCTAAAACTGTTTCCACAATTGGCAACGGTGAACTCGATAAATACAATGTAGATCTCGATAATGGCGAAGGTGAACTCGATAATTACAACGGAGAATCCGATAATTACAAAGGTGATTCCGACAATGGAACAGGAGAAATCGATAATATTAATAAGTTCATTAACGAATGGCCATCTACATAGTCTCTAGTAGGTACATAAATTATCCCCCCGAAACTTTAGTTCTGTATATGTGCTTGTGCTTGATATTATGACCATGTATTTAGAAGTCTCATATACGTCCAAATTTTAATGGGACACTTTCTTCACCGGCAAACTGGCATAGGGACCCTATAAGAACTTAAAAGGTTCATAATAAAATGCTCAATGCTCCTGAAGCCGTTTTATCTATTGCTTCGACGGATGTTTACTGACTTTGATTTGTAATTGTCGAATCATCCTTTGACATTATCGAGATCGCCATTGTAATTATCGAGATCACCTTTGTAATTATCGAGACCACCTTTGTCAATTGTCGAAAAAGCTTTAGACGAGTACACCGGATACCAATCTCAGTGAATGATTAAATAAATAAAAGAAACTTTGAGTAAATTCTCAATTTCCAATGGAAATAGAACTATGGAAGTCCACTTAACATAGAAATTCATCCATCTCATTCCCATTGGCTGTAAATGTACAGAAAGACAATGATTGCCGATTGCTTGCTTGTATCATTGCCATACTACCTATAGACTGAGATGGGTGAACGATATCGTCGCCTCCCTGTAGAGAAAGTCGAGAAAGAGACTGACTTTCCAGGCCAAGTCGTCAGGCTTTCTCAACGCAATCGCAAAGTTGCCAATCGATCCATTTGAAATCCGAGAGTTTCTCCCAATTCACTTGATTCTCCTTTCTCGTGCACACTTGCTCCACTTCAGCCATACCTAGTTCTCATCTTCAGCACTTGAGCTGATTCCTTCTGCTGCGCTCTGCAACTACTCGCCTGCAACAATAATAAGTTACGTATGGTCATGCATGGCATGATATCAAGACTTCCGAAATTCACACACAATTCTGTCTTATTCTTCAACAAAATCAATAACATCCCTCCTATCAAGGACATGCAAAAAAGCCATCAACTTCATTCGATTTTACAAAAATGTTTTTGTAAATAGTTAATCATTGAATGTCGTCGTCTGGTTTTTCTTCTGGTAGCATTTAAAATACTTGAGCCTCATTTATGTTAAACTACAGGATCTTTAAAAAAAAGAGAATATTTATTTATTTATTCCACGACACTTGTCGAGGTCTAAAATGCCAATTTGATTTTAAATATTGTATCATTTAAAATACGATGAAATTCGAACCTTCTACTATTTATTCAAGCTAACTACTTAGTTATGATTGTAATTGTAACCTATAATAAGAGTTTCACGTTATTTACAGAAATGGATGGTATTTATTAAAAGTCCTGAATTGCTGTTTGAAATTATTTGAGCGAGGTAAACAGATTCAATATAACTAATTGATGTACTACTAGTATGTAATTGTTAAGAAAGGAATAAATCAGCAACTGTGATTCCGTTCCGTAAGGGTAACCAATTTAGCTTCGAGTTAAGTTGGAAAATACAAACGAGCAGTTAGCTCTATCGGATGTGTACTGTGTACTCTTATTTATCCCATACCTTATCATTGCATTTCTTTTGTTGCTTGCAAAATTGCAGCCTTAAGTCTTAACAATCTCGCATATTAGGTCGCATATATTAATGAATACCAATTTTGACTGTCTAGAATTTGGTGGATAATTTCCTTTGTCAATTGTGACATTTCTTGATATTACAATTAGATAACCTAACCTAATATAAAAGTCAGTTTACTAATAGTTCACTTGAAAAAATTACTTATCAGAAATTAAATTATAGGTTAGGTCTTTCAAACTGAGACGCTAAAAATAATTTGTCCCAATTTAGAACATCCCATAATTTCATTCACAGTAGTCTTGGAGATCCTATTACAATGATGATTTCCTTTACAGCGGAAAAACGAGCGTTATAAATTCGACTACTTATTTTTAGTAATCATAACTTTTCATGGTATTGGAGATTGGTCGGTACAATATTATAGTTTGCAATCGCCTTGAATCACCAATCCAATCAGAATTATGCAGAGGGCTCTGCAGACCTTAGAACAATTCATCTGCGAAAACTCCCGACGGCATCTATCTGTCGCCTGTCTCTTCAGAGTAGTTACGTAAGTAGATCTTCATCCGATTATGATTTCCTCTTCCCTATTTTATCATATAATGTGATCCCAAGATTGTTTTATGTTTTCTGCATCCTTAAGACAATCGGCTTTGTGTGTTGTGGGTTGAAGAGAAGCCACACTGAGATGGATCCATAACGACGCCTTAACGACGCATTAACGTCATTCGAAGCTAAGCCTCCATTCCTTAAATATCATCCGTCCTGCTTGTCGCTAAACCAATATCCAGGGAAAGAAATTGCTAGTTTTTTGTCACTTACTTAATTTCTGCACGAAAATCGTTACGATGATTTGCAAAAATATCTTCGCAATTGTGATGCTGTTTGCATCCGCATCTTTTCTGCAGCAAGGTATATACTTTTGGAATTTTTATAAGATTTACTCCACTTAGTGTTTTACACATTAATCCGTTCGATCCTTTTTATGGAAGTAAATACTAAAAGTGGGACTTTATTGTTTTCTTCTAAACACAGTTACTTTTTTAATTTGATTCAAGTGCAAGCACGTATCTAGAAATTTGTTCAAAGGGGGGCGGAAGCAAAAATTATGCCAAAAAGAAGACTAATTCGCAAAGAAAAAATTTTGCAATTTTAGGCCATTTTTGAGAAAAAAATTCACTTTTTCTCAGATTTTGGAGGGGGGGGCGCTGCGCCCCCCCGCCCCCTACCAAATACGTGCTTGTTCAAGTGTACACATAAATAATATTTAATTATAAGATTTAAGGATTTAAGTTACTGAATAATATCCACCATTTTATTGCCACATCCAGACTTGAGCCACTCCGTCATAACAGCATCCCATTCCCATTTAAAATGACACAGAACAAATTATTTAGAAATAACTTCTTTTCGTGTGATGGGTAAGGCAAAATTGAAAAATACGTCATCGGTCATATCTTCAGGACATGAAAAAGGTTGTCTTTTTGCTACGACATTCGCTACATGTGAAGCTGTATTATGATTGAATTTGAGGTTGTTACAAGCCTCCTTTTCACATTGCAAAATAATATCATTGTCTTTTTTATGACTTTTGTGACATATAACAAACAAATTGCAATTAATTTAATTTAAAATAAGCCAGGTCAAATGCATGTAAAAAAAGTAGCGGAAGTATACCCATGATTAGCGACATTAAATAACATTTCGTGACGTATTTTTTCCCATGACCTTTAACCATGCAACTCCGTCTGACTTGACCTTGACCTGTCCCAACGAATAACCTTTCGAACGAAGTATTTCATGATTTCCAGAACTAACAATGCAACGATTTTTGTGTTTTGAACCACGCCCACAGGTATGGAGTGCATCCGATTCGGTCCCTTTTCAAACTTGAGATTACTTTTGACCTATACTTTACGTACTGAAAGTTTGAACGAATTATCTCATTACATTCGAAAGTTATCGTGTTACCACAGGGACAGATAGACAGACATAGCCGTCATTCGATTCCTATAAAGCAGCTCCGCTACTTAATAATGGCATGGTGTACATGGGGCTGTAGAAAAAGTCATTTTATCAGTTAAAAGAGGTCATTTCGTCATTAGTCCAAAGAGCGGTAAAATTAAGTCTTCGGGGCAGTACCAAAAAGGTACAACAGGCAGTAGAACGAGTAAAAACAGCGGCAGTACTAACATCAATTTTATTCCCTGAAATGGGCATGAAATATGAACAAGATGAAATTATTAGTGACGTGATTGTTTAGTTTATGAAGTAATCTATATAGCACATCTATATAGTAATCTACATAGCACAAAACCATGAGGGTATTGAGTATCATAGTACAATTCAATAGAAAAATCTATCTGCAAGAGATAAGACGCTCATTCTAAGAATGCTATGATAATGTCATTTTATTTGCTTTGCTGACTAACTGACCGACTGTTAATTTGAAAATGTGCAAAAAAATTACCTCGAGAAGGAAAAAATAAATTATTAAGTTGTATATCAAGGAGGTATACAAAATAAGAGTTATATATACCGTAAAATCCGAATTAATTCGCCCCGTTCAAAATAGTTTACCCCCTCCGGGTCAACTATTATATTTTCCCGTTAGAAAGTTCGTTGAAACAATAGTTGACCCTCCTCGAAATAATTGACCCCCCTAATTTGTATACGTATGTGAGTTAGTGGGATGACAATAGGTGCATGGAAAATGCTAATGAATTGGAGATCAGCATTTACTTAGATCTAAATTATTTTAGGAAAAATTTATCTCTCAGAATTTCGCATCGAGCCAGACTCCTAAGAAACCCATAAAATACAATTCTCATTCGGAATAGAAATAAAATACAATTCAATTAAGACAAAAGTAATGCAATGCAAACATGCAAAACTAAAGGAAATTCCGCTTTTATATTTCCATCATTTGACAATGGCTTTTGTATTTGTTTTAAAAATTTGGCATACTAAGATTTTTATTGTAAATCATAAGTAACATCGTATTTCCAATTTCATTATTGTCCTGAAGAAGACAACGGTAGGTTGTCGAAAGCTTGACACGCTTATTCTGTTCGAATAAAGTATTGTTTAACCCCAAGAGTCATGGATGTTGGTTTAAACACTAAGAAAAATATTTTAAATCACCTTGAAAAAGTAGTTCACCCCTACCGTTTTAATTGACCCCTCCGGGGTCAACTATTAATTTTTCGCATGAAGGACATCGTTGAAACAATAGTTGACCCTGGTGAATTAATTCGGATTTTACGGTATGTAAAATGTAAACACATCACTGGCATTGCCAGCATGCGTATGCAATATGCAAAGCCCTATTGAAACCTTTGATTCTGCTTATAATTATGGTATTGCAAAAGATAAGGTAACAACCTTATCTTTTCGTATTGAGTTTTCAGATTTGACTTACTATTTTTGCAATTTAATATAATATTTATTTTAACCTCATTATTTAATCTTTGGTACTGCCCTGAAGACTTTATTTACCGCTTCTTGGACTAATGAGAAAATGAATTTTTCTACAGCCCCATAAACATTTACCCCTTAGTAACCAAACAGACACATTTTTGTTAATTTTGATAGGCAGAAAACCAATCAAAAGGGCAGGTTTTTGCTCTTTTCATGCCCTGCGGATATTAAATAATGTATTTTTTTGCCTTTACGTTCCTATATGCCCAGCAAGGACGTATTTTAGGTGGGTTGCTAAGTTGGTTAAGCACCCCCTAAATTTTCCAAAAACACGCTAGACATTTTCTCAAAAGGTAATAAAAGTAGTTTTCTACATAGGAAAACTCTTGTCACATGTTCAGGCATCCCCTAAATTTGTGTTCTGGATACGCCCTTGCCCAGCGTACATTTAGAGTCAGCCGAAGTCAACCTGGGTCTGAGAAGTCACCACTCGATACGCATTTCCATTGGCTGATATTTTTTGAAATGCAGAAATCGGCTGAATTTAGGCAGCGGTACCTCGTTGACGGTACACATTGTTGCTAAACAGGGAACTAAAAAGGTACTCCTTTTTTACAAAAAAGGTAAAAAGTACTACTTTTTCTAAAAAAGCAGTCCTTTTTACCTTTTTCACCTTATTTACATGTAAAGTGAAGTAAATGGGGCACTCTGCTACATCAAAAAAGGTAAAAAGGCAAAAAAGGACTCCTTTTTTAAAATCTTACTCCTACCTTTTTTATAAAAAAGGCAAAAAAGGTAAAAGGTAAAAAAGGTCCTTTTTTGTTCCCTGTTGCTAAATCATTTTTTACCGGCAACATAGGCAACACCCTCATCTGATTGCCTTTTACCACTTCTCGTATAATAAATTAATATAGAACATGTTTTGCGAATATAATAAACCTAACCTAAATGAAAAATAAACAAATTCACATTATCTATAAAAATTATTAGGGTAGGTTCGTTATATTCAAAACTGGTGAATCATTTTTCCCAGATCGCCCCCTTATTTATTTATTTCATTTAGGTTTGTTATATCCGTAAAATATGGACCGCTAGTTCTATATTAATTTATAAGTGGTAAAGGCAATCAGATGAGTGTTGCCGGTAAAAAATGAGTTGGCAACCCTGTGTACCGGCAACGAGGTACCGCTGCCTAAATTCAGCCCAGCAATCTGATTGGTAGTCTCTATGACGAAAATTTTATAGACCACGCAAAGGGGGACATTTAAAAAAAATTGTGTGTATTGTATATATATATTGTATATATATATACAATTGTAGCAAGATACAATGAAGTCATATCATGAATCATTTATTTATGATTATTAGTTTTCCTTGCAATGCATTACAAAGTAGACATTCATTCTGAAATACGATAGCAATGAGATGTCCATAACGAAACTTTATGTATTTATTTACGTAGTTATTTATTTAACTATAAAACTGACATTACACATCAAGCACGTATACAAGAATTTGGCCTAGGGGGGCCCACTAAAATATATTGTTAAAATTAAGGCATATTCGCGCGAAGCGCGAAAATTTTTTGGATTTTTAACCTTTTTTGACAAAAAAATTGCTTTTTTCTGGATACTTAGGGGGGCCCGTGCCCCCACTCTGGATACGTGCTTGTTACACATGTTCACAAAGCTTTGTGGTGTAACTTTAACTTTGCTATGAGAAAATTCGGTATTGTACTGCACAATATTGCACAAACTTATTATGTTGTATTCAACTTATAACATCAATTATTAATGATAACTATATAAATATGTCCACAAAGTTGATTTAGTGGGAATCAAATATAATATTTTTGGCCGACAAAATGCCGAAGTTGGTCCACCTTTATTTTGCATCCTGTAGTAGCAACCTTGCAACCAGGTTGTTGTTGAAATCTGCGTTCGTCCAGCCCACCTTAGCTACCGCCCCCAAAATAGGCGGAGTTTAGATGTTCTCAGACAATATAATGCCACGTTTCCGAAAGGGGCTTGGCTTTGGGCGTAGCTAAAGTCTGGAAAGTGGGCGGAGTTTGTTACTCTGGAAATTGTTTCGATGCCTGCGATGATGCATGTTAGCTGTAAGTATGTATTACCAGTACGGACCCCTGAAGACCCACAACATCGAAAGTTTCGAAGAATTTTTTAAAATTTGCTGTATGGGTTTATGACCAGTGGTCTCAGATCCCTAGGGAATTTCCAAAAAAAGTACGAATTTTCTTGATTCACATTTGCCCTCTATGATAAATTTTGGTGGTTACCTAGCAACATCCCCATTTGTGTCAAAAACATTCTGAGTCTTTTTAAAGCTTAGACCTAGCCTTAAGTGTTTGTGTGATTTAGGTGACTGCTTGTGGTGCTACCATTGTGAAAGCACCCAACCAAGCTGTGGCAGTGGCAGCGTGTCAGAAGGGCACTATCCTTCCACTTGTCTCACCAACGAAAAGTGCGTCAAAATGATCGAGAAAAAGGGAGGTGAGATTGTCTTCGTAATAATTCTTTTATATGACACTTCGGTGTCTTCTAACGCTTTAGTAGTGCTAACGCAGATATATGGATCATCCCTTACTCATACTATCATAATAACAACCTGACTAAAAATAACCTAACCTATGCATGGTTGGCGGAAAAGGTCTTGGCCAATCTTGGACATTTAATATTTTTATTTTCAGTTTATATTGTGGCTATTGCTTTGGTTTATTTCAACGACGTAAAGAGCATGTCAAGTCTTATTTTCTACGTTTTGACCAATTATTGTGAGTCTTTTCCGCACCGTTTTGCTAATTTTGTCCAAAAGTGGTTTAGGCAACCACCCATAGTATTTAATATTTATATTGGTTGTATTTTCAGAAAGGCCATAGGCAGTCAAGCATTATTTACATATATGCAATTATTATTTTTACAGACAATATAGAATGATACAGATGCCTGCTTAAAGAGTAGGACTATGTCAAATTTTTGAAATTCACTGGCAAAATATTTTCTACTACAAAATAAAAAACTGGAGTGGCTACCGTCTTCATTATTACGTCGAGTAGGTCAGGAAGAAGTTTGGTAAAGATCGGATGAAAACTGTAGGAAGAGTTTCTGAACAAAGTGTGACAGATCGTTCTCTTCTCTCACTCATTCTCGCACTCCTTCAATGTATAAATTCGAAATTCAAAAAAACGTAAAATGACTTCTATGAAAAATATCGTTTTGAAACTCGAGGTTTGGGGTTCTGACTATGATGTGCCCATCCAGTAAAAATTTGAAGTTGATGTTAAAGGGTACATGAATTGCTATTATTATAATGACTAGTAATAGGCCCGTTCTCCGAACGGGAAATGGGTAACCTCTTAATGAGGACAGAAGATCCTGAGCATGCATTAAAAAAGAATGAAAATTAACAGATTAAAATGTTTAAAAAATTGCTTGCTACATTACTACAACATCCTACGGACGGGGAACAAAATACATTACTTATCGAATCAACATAATAATAGTGTACCAAATTCAACCTCATTTAACCAAACAGCGAAATTAAAGTAAATGTTTAAAGTCCTTTCATCAGCGCTTGATTTTCATTATCATTATTATTATATGGACATTATATAAAATTTTAAATAACCCCGTCATTTTAAATAAACCCGTCATTTTATATAACCCCGTTATTTTAATATACTCTACCATTTTAATTGTCCTCGTTATTTAGTTTTAATGCATCACGTCACTTCAATTAAATGTGTAATTTTAATTACCCTTTATATGTTAATTGACCCAGTTATGGTATTTTAAATCTTCAATGATTTAACAGGTATTCAAAGATGAAAACTGTATAGTATCAAAAAATCTGTTTTAGTTTCACCTCATGTTTATTGAAACTATTTATTGATATTTGAGTTTTTCCCTATCTTTTCCATGTTAAAATCTGACTATCTACTATTCATAGAAATCATAAAACGATTTCTATGAAACCGAGCGTTATTAAAATGCTCATTTGAGTTTCTGATTATAAAAATTATGTGCAGTAAAAGGAAATCTAACGGTGTAGGTGTAGCTAAAGCCGAAGAGAAAGAGCACATGCGCCACTTATGTGGGCCATGGTCGCACTTACAGTGTATAGTCACTTGTAGCCACTTAAACACGGAGAAGCACGAATGGATAATTGAATTTTCAAAAATCTTTTAAAATCGTAGAATTAAAATATCAAAAATCCGCTACTTGAGGACCTCAATGTTGGTCCTTAAAAGCTACAAAAAAGATTTGATAATGATTGGTTGAAAACTGTAGGAGGAGATAGGTTTTGCAATTTGAGGTTTTCCTTATCCCTCCCATGTTAAAATTTGAATTTCAAAAAATCAGCAAACGATTTCTATGATACCGATCGTTATGAAAATGATCATTTAAGGTCCTGACTATGAGATGAACACCCAGTAAAAATTTGAAAGTCGTAGGTTAATGTTAAAGGGTACATGATACATGTAAAAAAATGAAAATTTAACTAAAGCTTGGATAGTGTTCATGGAAACAAAACTATTATACCGCGTTTTCGTAATTTTAAAACACACTCAAAAACTATTTTTGGCGATTTTGATAATGATTTGTCGTTCTGTGAGTATGCATGATCGAATGGTATGGTACACTATACGGTGACCAGTCGGCTGGTAGGTTAAAATTGCTGACAAAATGGCCGGCCGGCTGGTTGAAATTCTTTACTAGCCAGTGGCTGAAATGGCCAAAAATAATCAAATGGGGCTATGTGAACTGAGAAAATCATCCATGATTTGGCGGCAAATTTAAAAAACCAAGATTTTTGGCCACTAGCCATTTCAGCCACTTTAGTCGGCTGGCTGAGTCTAGGATAACTTTCGAACAGTTTTAGCTAGAGGGTTAAAATATTCAGGGTACAATCTACAGGTAAATACGACGGCCAAGTTCGTAAATGGGCACAATTGGTCACACCCCCTGACTGGGGGAGAGGTTAAAAAATTAAAAATCACTGAAAACCAATGTAACTTTGACTCTACCTATCGTACATCGTTGCGCAACAATTAGTTTGACAGCTGACATGCTCTGTGACACTACTAAAAGAGTTTTAATCTTCCCCTGACAGAGGAAGTGGGTGAAATAATTAAAAATTGATGTAACTTTGGCAATATTCATCGCACAAACTAGGTTGAAACCTGACAGGTTAACAGAATTTACTAACTAGGTGAAAGTCATCCCCAGACAGGGGAAGTGGGTGAAAAACTTTAAAAAAACTGACATTCTTTATTACTTCGACTATATTAATCGTACAAAGGCAGGCGATAACTCGATTGAAAGCTAATAGGTCAACAGACATTAATAAATAGGTTACAGTCTGGGAAAATAGAAATAGGGGAAGTGGGTGAAAATTAAAAATATGAACTTCTCTGCCATTATATTTCCTTTTCCAATGGTTACACCCACAAACGACGAAATTAGAGGAGCTACATGAAACACGTACTCACGTACAGTGGTAAACGGTATTTTATACACTGATTAATAGCTCGACATTAAACCCTGTGGCGGTAAAAACAATGTGAAAAAAATTCACAGAAAAGAATCTAGCGTATTTCGACTGGAGCGACAATGATAATATGATATTAGTGATAATTGAAGAACAAAAAGATGCTTTTTACTAATTGCGTTTTAGCACTATCCCCCAGTATATTTTGAGCATCTTTAGTCCAGCTTTAAACCATTGTGCAGGCCGTCTAAATTCACCGAGATTTTGCTTGTTGTCGAATTAAAATGTTGTAATCAAAATTGAACATTAAAATAAGATATATCAATCTTAGTAAGTGTTTCAATTTGAATAGCATCGTTTCTATGTTCTCATTCTCATTTCGTATTAATTATCTGTTCTATGGTATAATTATAGCCAACAACGTCATCATCCGAAACTGTCTGAATAATGTGGAAGATACCCGTGGAGACGTCCCATCAGATAAAAGTAACGGATGTCGGCCAACTACTAAAAATCCAAGATTGACTTACTATGCTAACAACAGCATTAAGGATGTGGCTGACAGAAGGTTCTCCCAAATACGTTTCACTGAATTTAGATATCATACAGTTATTATAGTTGTAGAGTATACACATTTTCAGAATTAATTAGTTAGATCTGAGGAAATGGCGAAAAAGTTAGAACTTTTTTCGCGGCGGCACTTTTCAGGCATAAAAAATTCTTTATATCTCGTTTTATTTACATTTGAAGTGTAGTATGCCAAAACATTCGTGATATTCCCAAACATATTTCCCAAGTCTGGAAAAATGTGGCCGCCTAAATTCAAGTCTTTTGCCATCCTCAGAATTTGAGCAGTAAGAATGTTCATTAACATATGTTTCTGTATTGCAGACATACTTATGACCAGATTACTTGGTGTTTCTGCGACGTTGACCATTTCTGCAACGAGGGCTTTCAAATATTTCCTCTGCAGATTGTGATGTTGGCATCAGTTCTTGCTGCCCTGATACAGGCAGGATTGGCAGAACAATGGTTTCACGCTATTGTGCGTTTTTTGAGAGACCCGAACCTTTTGGGTTTTGGGATATGTAGACCAACATACGAAACCGCTCTGCCGTATGCTGGGCGCGGTAATGGCCAATTGAAGGGTCATAACTAGGAGATCCCAGATATAGGTGGTGTATCATTTTAAATTAATTCGATCGTAGTCAAAAGCTAATTAGTAGGTTTATCCTACCTCTCCTAGACAAACTGTAGTTCGCTAGTTTCAGATGGCACTAAACTGCACTTCACCATATTGCAATGAGAGAAACGTCGATTTCATTTATTGAAAGTGATCGCCATGAAAATTTAATTTCTAGAAATAACCAACAATTCTGGAAATTGCTGCGTTGCAACGATTTGTGTTGTAGTATCTTAACTTTAGCTGATTTCCAAAAATCCAATAGACTCTCAACTCAGCAGATATTTACTTCTCCCGTCCAGTCACCGAGCTGAGTAGGGTGCTTGTTGCTATTTGCACCTAGATTCGCTATTATTGCAGCTATTTAACAGAGTTATTAAGCTACGATTTTGTCTGCATGTGGCAATTCGTTCATCCATGCGATTGCAAGCAGATAGAATCTCCGGACACAGGAGACATGATAGCTTCCCCAAGACATTGTAGGCGCAGTGGAATGTTTTACTATTGGGCTAAATAGTACTCATTTGTTCACCATTTTTCAGTCACTAACCGTCCGAAAGAGCAAAATTTTCATGAAATGCATGAAAATAAAAATAAGTTTAAATTTATATTCTGTTTTCATACTTAATATTTTATACTAACCTCTCTGTCCCATGGAGTGTAGGGTTATTGTGTGAAAGCTTTCCGAGAATAGACCTGGAAAATATTCATTTTCGGCGTTAATATCTCTTTGTTAAATTCAGGGACGGTGACAACATTGAGTACCTCTTTAGATGCAAGTACCAAATATGCACGTGACTTGTGCTTCAGTGTACAGTGCCTTTGGGCCTTAGTTAAGTATACATAAATAACGCACCCTTGCTTCAGCTTGCTTTATACGTACTTGAAACACCCTCGGACAATTTTCAGAAAACAGCTTATATCAGATTATGTCTAATATATATCCGTCCTATGGTATGGTACACAGGCCTAGCGAATATTACTAAATTACTAACAAATTAATTACCAATAACTATATACTCCATAAGTGACATTTGACTCAGGGCTACGCCCACCAAGTCATATAATAAATAGCATTTTAGCATTTTCAAAAGGAACAATCAAACTAAGATTCCATGTAACACAATTCAATTGACAAGGGTCAACTACTGTTTAAGCCATGTAGTTTATAAGGTATATTAATGGTTGACCCCAAAGGGTAAACTAGTTAGAATAGAAGATTAGGAAGATATACGTTTTTTTTACACGGGAACCATTGTAGAGAAAAAGGTTTGCGAAAACTTCGAGGGGTCAACCGAGAGGGACATATTAAATCGGATTGAACAACTTGATACATGCGAGAACGGGAAAAATCCTAGAAGTGTAATGTAAAGGAGTCAGATATATGTACACCCATTTTGTCAACAATAACATACCACCCAAATAATTTACAAAACGTGGTAGTTTAGGGCTTCCCACGATAAATAGCTAAAGTATTATCTACCGTATTACAAGCAATACTATCCGTTTCAGTTGGCTGTATGGTATGCCTGTATATTAGGCTTAGAAAAATTAGTGACTTTTAGAGACTGCATACTAATCTGTACCGTAGTTAGAAGTCGTATTTAGAAGTAAATACATTACATTATTATATTGGCTTACATTCATTGCACTAAATAGAAGGTTGATTTTTGAGGCAACAATTTTCATAATTTGGAAAACTGCTTGGAGGAATCTAAGGAATTTTTATTAGACAGTCAGTCCTTTTCGTCTTGGAAATAATTAACGACTTTTCAGCATTTCAAAAATTGACTCGTATGGCGTTCAATCGGAAACCAGATTGTTAGAGTACAAACATTCAGCCAACTGAATCGGAAAGTACAAGCTCTAAAAATTTTTATATTATCAATTTAAAACGCATAATAATTGATAATGACCATAGGAGTCCAAAGCGAGATTATTACCCCGTCCTTTTATACTTATCGGCAAATGGGAAAACCTTTGAGGATGTTTATTATTAGGCATGATTTTCTTATACGCTAAATTAAATTAGTCTGAACTACTAGTAAGTTTAGAGAAGTCCACACTCCAGTTCTATACATCCCGAAACATTTATGCTTTTGATATGAATGAAACCTTGAACTTGACCAATTGACTGTATTGTCCTGGTGTCACAATGCCTAACTTTTGTAACTTATTGACTGAATCAGCTAAATCAATGTGATCCATTCCATGATTCCATCCAACTAAGTTAAGAATAAGAAACCGACCAAACAAAAAATTAATTAAGACCGAACAAGAAATTATTAATTAACACTCTATAATACTTTATCTCTACTGTATTGTTGTAGAAAAAGGAAATTGGTGAAAAAAGGTACCTTAATAAAATAGAAATCGAAAGTGGGAGAGCAAATAATTGTATTTGATGATTTGATCTATCTATGTATGTTTTATTTTAATGTAACAGAAGACTCAATAGATGAATTCATTTAAAGCATACCTTCATAAGTAAAGTACAGATGAAGAAATATGCTATGGGTTGGGATACAAAGATGAATTCATCTACTGAAAAATCCTGTCTTAGTTCTTCAGCTGAGTATTATACAATACAACGTATACGTTGCAACAAGTTGTGCTGCATTGATCAATCAAATATTTATAACTATTCATTACATTACTTTACTTTTATTGTTATCGACCTCATAAATATCCAGATCCAGGCTAAATGAATAATTGTAAATTATGGTGTATATTTCACATGATAGATAAGGTTGCACTTAATATATGCATATAATTGGTTGAGTTAATTAATATTTATTGTTGAATGCTTATTTTTATTTACCTTTGTCTTCAAAATTGTCAATTTTTTTGGTGACATTGAAAATGTGTTATTCTTTGACTTGCCTATTGTAATTTTTATAGGGAGATAATGAAATGTACAAATCTTAAACATTGGATAGTATTACAGAATTATTGCAAAAATTCCAGTTTACATCAAGACAACGTCCACCTATTGATGTACTCTATCTGTAATATTTGTACGTGCAAAAAACATCCACGTCCACATAACATGTTAATATGTATTTAATATATAAGACTATGTGCATATATGAAATGGCAATTATTCCCTATATTATTATTATTGTTTCTTCAACTATTGTTTTCTAGTCACTTCATTTAATTGTAATAAATATAAATTTTTGTTAGAAAAAAATGTTTGCTTCCATTACTTTTTGTATTATCATTGAATAGTACAACACAACTATCATTTAATTATTACTTTACTAGCCGGTCACAGGACCTAGGTCCTGTTATAATAAAGCTAGTGCAGAGTATTCTGGGGCACAATGACAAAATTTTAAATTTTCCCGCATATAAAATAATAAGAACATTAAGCACACTGAAAGCTGGAAATATTTTTGCATACAGAATGCATGAACTGAATTGTTATGAAATGTACTGACTTGTTGAGATTAGGTGAAGTTTCAGATTTGGTTCTGCTCATCTGCGTTATAATAGCGGCAAATTAACACACGATGGTACATACACCGACATACCGAATTTTACCACGCAACTCGAACAACACGATTTAGTAGTCATAGTGATTATAGACGACGATCTTAAGAATGATGCATAACGTACAACTAAATTGAATATTGAATGACCACACAGCATCTATAGCGGCTTAAGGCTAGGCTAGTTGCATTGCAAGTTGTGACGTTATTACAGTTCTTATATAGTTACCGCAGTCGACTAAAAGCATTAAACATATATTTAGCCCCGTGAAGTACAACAGTTTTCAATGACATCCATTTTGATTTATGACAGGTTACCAAATGTTCTCATTTGCGAAAGGAGACTGAAAGTACGATTTAGGGAATTAGTCAGCAAAGGGTCCATTCCCAGGTATTGAACACCTAAGGAACAAATTGTACCTGAAATTGAATCGGCTAACTATATAATTAATTGCGTTGCATTTCCTAAGTCTTAACACCAAAATCGAGCATTTATATTTTCCTTCTGATTTGTTTCTCTTAGAGTCTATTTTAAATATTTTTGAGAACTTTGGGTGGCACTATAGGGATTTTAAGCCCTAAGAGTAATCAATGATGAACATATGTGATAAAAATACACATTGCAATTTATTTTAAATTGATTTACATCACCGTATGCGAAAACGTAATTTTAGCTCTCCGATAATAAAATCTAGTAAAAGTAACTAGTAAAACAGCAGAGATGTATATCTATATGTAGGTCATTGAACTATAACAGACAATAATTTTTTTCTAAGGATAAGAGAGAGGCGGAATATATAGATTGTTTAATTTGCACTCTCGATCTCTGGTCAGTCCTTCCCACTAAATTGGAGCAATTTTAGAAGAATCTCACTGACTCACTTTGAGTTCATTGAGTTTTGTGGATTAAATATGGAGATTAGCGACCTCCGTAGCCGTAGCCTGCTCCGCCGTGCCCAAAACTGCCACCAAATCCTCCTCCACCATGTCCCTGCTGTGCCTGTCCGTGGTTGCTGCTGTGGTGATGACTGCCGTGGTTGCCGTAATTCGAGTTGTGGCCATGATGTCCTTTGTTGCCATGATGAGAGTTGTGGCCTTTCTGTTGGTTATCATGGTGGCCATTCACGTAATGCCCCTGCAATACAATCACGCATTAACACAATTATCACTTCAGCAATTTCATTTGGCTACGTTTCCTCTAGCATATTATGATAAAGAATGCAAATTATTATTTTAGATATCTACTAGGTTAATCAAGACCGGCTTGAAATTGGTTCAAATTCTACGGCTTAGGACGATACAGAATTTAACATGCTGAAGGCTTTGGGGGTAGTAGGACGGATACTTTGGATTGTAGAGATTATGAAATTAAGGAAAAAGTGAGTTTGCAATAGTTGGCCAATGAGGAGAAATGGACTGACTTGATTTCCATGGTGGTTTTGCTGGTGACCGCTCTCGTGGTGGCCGCCGTAGTATTTCTTTCCGTGGTCGTCGTTGTGGTGTTGACTATGATCTCCGTATTTCTATAAAATTTATAAAGTTTCAAGGAAGATGTAGACCTACATTATTCATTGCTTTATACACCTTCTGCCACATACCTGATGATGTCCATCTGTATGGTAGTCATCGTAGAATTGATGCTGTTTGCTGTACTCGTCCTAAAATTATTCCACAAAGTCATCAGATTACTTCATCATTACACTCACATTAATATTCAGATTACACTCATTATCAGTTCTTCTTCGATGGTCGTATACTAGAATGAATTCTAGCATACGACACCTTCAATATTACACAGGAATCAAACTTTAAAAATTTCAACTTCGCTTTAGGATAAGTAACTTCAGGCCAACACAGAGCTCGTGAGACTGCGATAAGTGCTTGACACGTTTTATCATCAGTCCCTGCGGTCGCCTACATGGACCGAAACTATGAAATGTCAACTGAAAACCTTACAAGCTCTTTCATGATGCTGGGGTCTCAGGAAGTTTAGGTTAGGGTATAAATATCAAATTTTGCAACACGATTCATTCAAAAGGCTATATAAGAACAAATTTATAATTTACTCTGCCAGACCTTGTCTTGTAACAATAGCAATAGATATTCATAAAATCATAAATGAGGTATGGCCCTATAATGCTTAATGCGGTTTGTGGTCTGAGACTTCAAGTATGAGCCAGAGATATGAAACTAATACATAATAGCCGCGGCTAGATACAACTTACGAAAAAGTCATTTGGATATGACAGGGTACTACACAATAACAGGGCAAAGGACTGAGAAGAATAGGAATCAGAGACGGAAATTTGGACAAAAAGATTTTATTCCCCTGACTTTTACTACAAGGGCTTCCCACGATTTGTCCATATTTGCGACCAAATGGGCTCCTAAGATACGAGTAATCACTCTACATAATCCAAAGCATTCCAACCAGATACGGACAAAATTATATGCGTCGTATAAGTGTGTAGAGGTATTTAACAACGATAAAATAAAACGAAAATAGGAAACAAACAACAAAAAATATTTTTCTTCATTAAATCAGAGAGTCATTTCGAAATGAACATCTGAAAAGTCATTCATTATAAACAAAAACACTGAAAATGTTCGAATTTGCACGACCTAAATATGAACGAACATATTTTTTATTTGGTTTATTTATTTACTTATTTATATTTATTATGTATGATTTTCAGTGGCAATTTCAAAATGCTTCATGAAAACGTTATGGTTTAAATGGCATGGCAGTTTAAATGCAGGCTTCTGTCAAAATGGGAAAGCTCGGAACATATTTGGCTGGTTTTAGTATCTACTCTAGGAATACTGTGAAGATAAATACTACAAATGAATTTAGAGGATGTTACCTTGTGGTAAGTGTTATGGAATCCCTTGGTCGAGTGTCCCTTTTTGTGGTGTCCTTTTTGTCCGTACTTCCCTCCTTTAGAAGCTTTTTGTCCTTGATTCCTATGTCCGTACTTTTGCCCACCTTGTTTGTATCCCTTGGAGTGTCCCCCAGAGTTTCCGTAGTGTCCTTTCTTGTTGGCTTTATTGTGGTGACCTGAGTTGGCTTTACTATAGCCGTGTTGAGAATGGTGACCTTGGTTTCCTTTGTAGCCCTTTTGACCGTGATGCCCGGATTGGTGGCTGCCTCCGTAGTGGCCTCCGTGATGGTTACCCCCGCCGTATCTGTTGCACCACACACAATTTAAGTCCGGGAGAGGAATCAGAAACAGGTTTCTCTCTCTGGATAATAGCGTCTTACTTGTTAGCACCGCCTCCTCCATATCCTCCGCCATACTCATCTCCGTAACCAGTGGCAGATGCCTTCAGGTCTGTCGGACTGGCAACAACCACTTCCGACGTTTTAGATTCCTGCACTTCGTCAACTGAGTCCGTGGAGTTGCGGACATTGCCACTCTCGGCACCTTCCTCCTCATTCTCTTCGGATGAGGAGGACTCGGCACTCCCTCCCTCCCCTTCCACCTCATTCACTCCCCGCCCCACTTCTCCTCCATTATCACTGACTAGCAAGGATGAGTTGTTTTGTGGGTACGACGATGACTCGTCCACTTGCAATTGCGACGAAAGGAATTCATTTCCCACGTCTTGCGGAAGACCCACCACACTCGACAGGAGGATGAGCAGGGCCACTCCGCCAGCAGTTACAGACGGAATTTGCATAGTGCTCGACGAGGATTTCTGGCTGGCGTCGTTCGCCAGGTCAATCACTTTCTATGTACTATTTAAACCTGAGCAGAGGCGAGGAAGTTCGAAAGAATTAACGATAGGAATGAATTGGGAGCCAGTGGACGAGATGTGGCTGGTGACGATGAACTGTTGACGATGAGTGAGGAGACTCGGAGGACCTGGGTCTATTTATAGTAACGGCAAGAGGCGACAACGAGGGCGAGAGCGTGTCACGTCACGCCGCATTAGGGAGCAACGAAGGCGCACGGCTCACTGCCCCTCAACTCACTTTCGTCCATTGTCACTCTTTATTGTAGGAACTCCAATTGTCGACATTTTGCAAGACTCGGCTAATGTCATTATACACATAAAATCTACACCAACCACCACCACATCGCGTTTATCGCTATGAGGAAATTGTTAGGTCTTGAAATCATTGCAATCCTCACGATTCATTTGACTGTCTAATAGCTTTGCTGACATTGACCATACCCCGGAATGTTATTAATTTAAAAAAACAAAAAGTGTACCTAAAAATTAATTAAAAATGGAGAAAAATTGATTTAAAATTTTTGCTATAAAATTCATATAAGTTTGCTAAAAAAAAAATCACAAAACACCCGAAAATAAACCGATGAAATTTCCAGTATCAAAAATCACTTTCTCAAAATGCCAGTATTACATTCTAATGCTGTTTATAACTCGAATGAAAAACCAAAGACTATTTTACCTCATTATCTCAATTCAGAAACCTGTTATTATTATCTTTCAATGGATGAATTAATATCATGAATTATGTATTGGTTCATGTAAAAAATACTGGCACAATAATTTATTTGGTAAAATCATGTAGATAAGTACAATGCGAAACCAGTCTCTATTTCCATTTTTCGATGTCATTCCGATTTTATCATCAGAATAACCACAGTGCCCAATACAAAGCAGTTTTTATTAATACTATGCATAAAATTTAAAACTTCTTTCGACAGAACAGGCAAAGACAAAAAGTATGTTATTTCATATTTGATGTAAGTACTTACGTCACACAACAATAATTGTTCCTGTTCTATTCTGAAGTACTTAGGTTTTGAGTCCAAACCATCTAAATATGATCTTAACAAAGACGAATGGAATTGCATGTATTTAACATTTATATTAATCTCTATATAATAAACACAGAAGGAAAAAAACTTACCAACCTATCTATGTATCTGTTGTAAGCGGAGAGGGAAAGGAGACTGGGAGGGATATAATGTCCCTCTCCGACTAGACTAGGAGAGATAGCTCTGTACCGCTAGCGGTACCGAGCCATGAGGTTTCCGACTGGGAGGGATATGTCGTAAAGGATTGATCCTATGTGTATAAGTGCCACAAATATCGCAGAGTTTAGGTTACTCTTACATTTTTTATTCATTGTAATCATTATCACTACTATTAGATAAACGGCAAAAGTCAGTCACGTGACAATTCCGTTTGTATGTTTGTACTTCCGTGTGTTGATTTGCCGTATTTCTAAAACGCAGCCAAGCACATTTCCTATAATACTCAAAAATATTAAGTACTAGTGAACCCAGCTAAGGGGAAAATCTAGCACGAGAAATTCAGCCGGCCACTCAGCACAGTAATAAAAAAAATTTCGAAAACATCCCATTAGATTATTATGGTAACTTTGTAAGTACAAAGTATATTTAAATTACATTAAATATATTTTTATTTCTTTAGTAGTTGGAAAAATTTGCCGAGTTATTTAAAAGGACGGAGTTATTTAAAATGACGGAGTTATTTAAAATGGCGAGGTTAATTAAAATGTCGGGGTTTTTTTTAAAATGACGCGGTTATTTAAAATCACGGGGTTATTTCGAATGACGGGGTCATTTAAAATGACAGGGTGATTTAAAATGACGGAGGTATTTAAAATGATGGCCCGGGGTCCCCTATGGATACGTGCTTACGAGGCGCTGATGGAAGGACTTAAACATTTAATTTAATTTCGCTGTTTGGTTAAATGATGTTGAATTTGGTTAACTATTATTATGTTGATTCGATAAGTATTGTATTTTGTTCCCGGCACGTAGGGTGTTATAGCAATGTAGTAAGCAATTTTTTAAACATTTTAATCTGTTAATTTTCATCCTTTTTTAATGCATAATGCATACACTCATGATCTACCGTCCCCATTGAGGGGTTACCCATTTCCCGTTCGGAGAACGGGCCTATTACTAGTATATTTTGATAACATCAAAACAATAATAGAAATTAACATAATCAGTTTGAATGGTGGTGAGCCGCGTTTGAAAGGAAATGATTAGCGAAATGGAACGTTTCGTAATGATAGTAATGTGGCTTATTAAATAGCATTTGAAAACTTCTAATACAATAATTGGCTATGCTATATCGACAAACTTAACATTTTTTAGTAGAGTTGGGTTTACTTTTTTACTACCCTCTTAATTCTTGATTCTTTTGGCAGTTGGCCCATCTTTTTGTAGAATTAAATAACAGTACTGGGTAACTAACTATTCTTTAAAAATATTTATTCGTAAGTGTACTCATAGAATTTGTACGTTTTTCGAAAATCCCAGGAGCTTTTTGGTGACTGTGGGATTTTTTTCTAAAGTGGAGTCTTTCATTTATCCACTACTATTGACATTAAAGTATTTTAATTTAAATATACTTTGTATTTACAAAGTTAACACAATAACCTATTGGGATGTTTTCGAAATTGTTTTTATTACTGTGAAGCGTGGCCTGCTGAATTTCTCCTAATGCTAGATTTGCCCCTTAGCTAGGTTCTAGATTTATATAGAGCTAATAATAATAGGCAGAATAGGTGCAGTAAAACCAATAGAGAAACTGGAAAATCATGTTTTAATTTTTGTAATTCACATTTTGTGCCAATAATACAAGTAATTTTAATTATTTTAATGTTTCAATATCAGTTAAAATTGAAATTTTGTAAAATGTCAAAATACTCTTTTATTCCAAAATATTTAACTTTTTAATACCAAAAAATGTTTACCACAGTTAGATACTGCTATATTATAAGCAAAAAATGGTAAATAGGGAGATAAACTACTACTGTAGTTTGTCGTTAATTTGAAATCATTGATAATTAGCCAAATAGTTATAAATCGACCTAAAAATAGACGATTAAATTTGAACTAATTCAATATCATCATTTATTATTTAAATTATTTTTATATTACTTCAAAATCATCGACTATAATCGACATAATGCCAATTAACTTTCGAATTAAATTCAAATTAAATTGCTAGGTAGACTTGAAGAGAAGTCTGAGCATGGTATCAGAATTTCACCGTTAGTCTTGTTGGGACTATAATTTAAACAACTCATTTATATATTGTATATCCTCAAAGAAACAAAATAACCACCCGTCTATGATTTTAAAAAGAGTTGATTTAGACATAGAGAATGGAATGACAATATGATTCTGTTATTTTGGAAATAAATATGTCATTTCAAGCATTAATGGATGTGTTTACTAACATTCTCAATGTGCCAATAAATTCAGGCAAAAGCAACAGCGCAGTGGTTTTTTCAGTCGAAAAGCGAATACTTTTGGCAGATACAATTGAGCAAAGTTCTTTAATTCTGTTTGTTAATGGGTCGTTTTCCGTATTCTCACTCACTTCTGATCCTCCGTCGTATTCACAAAAAAGAAACCTTACAAAATATTTGTCGAGAATTTGAGCGTCCTGTCTTGACATTTCTTTTTATACACATCTTATTGCCAAGTATTGCACATCAATAGTGTTCTTATGCACACACGCTCAATTGATACATACGAAGTTTTTTATTGATTGTAGCAACCTTTGGTGCGGTGGTCAGGAAAGCATAAAGCGTTGCATTGCGTAAGTTGAACACAATTTATCCTCATTCTCGCCGTTTTGGTTTAGTCTATTACACGCTGCACTATAGTAACGGTGACTAGAAAGTCTCCTTATAGGTTGGCTTATAATAGCAGCTAAAATTGCTTATTGTCTGTATTTTAACTGTGCATTAAGCGGAGGGAGGACTATGGCTATGACCAGCATAACATTAAGTATTATACATTATAATCTGTAGTACCTACATCCATATTCCCACACTTGATATCTGCTGACTGTTACATCATGTCTTTAAAATGTCCTTCGTATTGTCATGCTGTCTTAAAATGATGGTGGTAGACACAAATACGTATACAGATAATACTCGTGACTTGCTATTTCAGCAACCTTGTTGACATCTCCTTTTCACATTTAACAGCAAAAATTTTACTCCGAAATAGCAAGAATAAACTGAACCAGGTAGCTGCCTATCTAGTACAACATGCATAATATATAGCTATCTAATCCAGCCGGTTCACAATGAGATTATACATATCAGGCAGGTATCTAAAAATTTGTTCAAGTGTGGGGGGAGGGGGGTGCAACCAAAAATGCGAAAAAATTTTGCAATTTTTGAAAAAAAAACTGTTGTTTTCCAGATTTAGGGGGGGCTGCGTCCCCCATCCCCCTACTGAATACGTGCTTGATACATATATCTGGCCATAAATTATTATGTTACAATGGAATCCATTGAGAAGAACCCAATGCAATTGGCCAAATGTAGTAAAGAGTAGTGGCTACATACATTCATTACTGCAACAATACATCACAGGAAAGACTCATTAAGATTTCTTAGTCTTTTGTAGGTAGCTTTTCGAATCGAAACTGCAGATTTGGACTAATCTGTGAATTTTCCTGATCTCCATGCATTTAGCAGTAAGCCCCTCTTCTATGCACCTATATACACTTTAACGTTTTTCTCTAAAATATGTATTCAAGTGGTGTCAATACTGGTAGGTATTGCTTTGGTTGCAAAACGTGGTTATTGTAGTCACGTAACAGAATTTGCATAGCATAGCTAGAACAATCAGGATATTAGCTCACAAATAATCAATTCGTTTCAGAATTGCAGCTCACCTTCTCACTCAATCAAACCCATCGTCCATCACATTTCTTTCGACACTGGCTTTACGAAGCACTTTAAAAGTTAGGCTGCAATTAACGGATATTTCGACTAAATACATACTGCAGTCGAACAGTAGGACAAGACTAAGACCCAACGAAATCTATGCCTGCTCTGCAATACCATTTACTGCGAGCTAAACTATTATTCTCACTTTTTTATCCTCATTATCAAGTTTCATCGATTTGAATTGCTTGACCGAGCTTCGAGGCATTAAGTAAATATTTGCGTGAAATGCAAATATGTTTCCTTGCTTTTTCATGCTTTAAGCTGTTGATACCTAAAGCCCTATATTACATTTCATACTACATTTACTGCGCGTTCCACAGCAGCACTACACACTTTTAAACTTGTGTAATAGTAATATGTACAATGGCTCTTAGAATGAATTATAGCATAATATCAAAACGAGCCAGTAAGTAAGTGTTGTAACTGTAAGAGCTCATGTACATGGGGTGGGATAATCCTTGACGAAGCCCACCTAACCATTACACAGCAGAGGTGGGCGCCATCCCTACTTTAGCCATCCAAATATGACCCATATCCATACACATCCCTTACTTTTATGTGATTTTAGGGATGGGAAAGGTAATTACTTTCAAACCAAGTGCTGTGGGGATGGAAAGTCTTATTCGAAGTTTTGCTTTAGCCCCCCTTAAAAAAATTTCTAGATACGTGCCTGTTCGACATCAATCAATCAATCAATCAATCAATCAAAGTTTTATTGTCATACATTGTTCAGCAAGATACAAGTCCTGTTCTGACATCTAGTGTGTTTGCAGATTTTAAGCGAATTTGATGGCGTGATCTGTCGTAGCATGAAGGTATTCATCACTAAATAGTAGTTACTACTATTTAGTGATGGTACGAAGGATCCCGCCATATTCACTTAAAATCTCTAGATGTCGCAGGCACGTATCTAGAAATCTTTTGAAGGGGGCGGAAGCAAAGGTGATACCAAAAATAAGATATATTCGCGCGAAGCGGGAAAATTTTTTTTTTGCAATTTTAGGCCTTTTTTGAGAAAAAATTCTCTTTTTTTCAGATTTAGGGATACCCCAACGCATACTTCCATTTACTAAATTCAGCATATGAAGGTATGCTTTGGGGTACATTATTGAAACCATTAATTCATTTTTAATACAGAAGCTATCGGCGAAGAGCATTCATATATACATCATCATCATTCGAATTGTCACTTTCGAATTAATATTACGTAATTAGTAATAAGACCCGGCTACGCCCATGGCGTTAGATATATCGATTTTAAAATTGCATATTTAGCATCTTACTTTTATGCGAATTGATTATGGTAAGGTAAGGTATGCAAGTACGATAAAGCGGTTCTATGTAAATTGGTATTTTAGGTGTAAAGTAAACTGGTCTTGGTCAATTACCAACTGGTCCTCCCGCGTTAGTAAACTGGTCTTGGTCAATTACCAGCTGGTACTCCAGCGTTAGTAAACTGTGTTGACAAAAAGGTGGTGACAATTTGGGGTTCTCCCGCCCAGCTTACACGAATAAATATTACTGCAGGCAGCCGACACGAATAAATATTACTGCAGGCAGCCGACACGAATAAATATTACTGCAGGCAGCCGACACGAATAAATATTACTGCAGGCAGCCGACACGAATAAATATTACTGCAGGCAGCCGACACGAATAAATATTACTGCAGCAGCCGACACGAATAAATATTACTGCAGGCAGCCGACACGAATAAATATTACTGCAGCAGCCGACACGAATAAATATTACTGCAGGCAGCCGACACGAATAAATATTACTGCAGGCAGCCGACACGAATAAATATTACTGCAGCAGCCGACACGAATAAATATCCGACTCGAAAAAATATTACAACAGCCAGCCGACACGAATAACGAAAATAGAAAATTTAAGAAGTAAATGTGTAGAATAGAATGAAAGAATGGGACATTATAATATAATTGAGATTTAAACATATGGTTCTGTAAAATTGATGAAGATCCTTTTATAGCAGCACATCCACTTCCTCCAAATTCTCAGAAGATGGTTTGAATCCTTTACAGAACTCTTCAAGAAATTGTTCCACGTTCTTCAATAAACAACCCAACAACTTCGATTTCATAATGTACAGAGTACTTGATTATTTATAATAACTATGGTAACTTCAAGCACGACTTTCGGTCCAACGGGATTCCCACAGAAAAGGGAGTTGGGGTCTAGGACAAAGGAATGACGTCATTCCTTTTTCTCAGAATTTTCCACATTCTCACACCTGAGACTGGGGGGATTTCCGGCTGAGAGTAGTCGTGGGTAGGATTATTTTAGTTTATGTCAGGTTTTATTAGGTTAGGTTAGGCAAGTTAGAGGATTACGGCAAATTAGCCTCGTCCCTTCTTCACACCTCTGCAAAGGAAAACATTTTTGGGCCTGCAATACACAAAATAATTGATAGTCCATTACTTACTTGAGTTGACAGCGAAAATCAAGGAGAGCGAAGGGTGACTCGAGTCAGCACAGTAAGACAGATTCATTGTCAGTCATACTCAATTAATCTCAATTTCACCAAATATCAAGGAACTACAGTTGAAAATGAATAACCTTCGCAACACCAAGTTGCTTGCCGTCGTGAATCTCGCCTCTATAATGACTAAACGACTGTTAACGTCCAAAAGGTTCACTAAGTGAGAACACAGGGACTATATATAGGCAAATTAAATGTTCACAGATTTATACTTCCCTAACTTACACTGCTTAATAAATTTCAAATTCATACTATGTTGATTTGAAATTAATAAATCTTAAAATCAATAATTATACACTATGCTAACAAACATACTTTCAATTGATGACTTTAATAATGTGCCCTATATTGCATACGTGTATTAAATTTTACATGTGAAGAATATTGCCGACTATTGTTAAAACAATTCAACTTTTATATTGATACTTCGTTTATTCTCATATACTTTATATTGAAATAGTAGTATGCATTGAAAAATTACGCAGGCTAATTGGAATTGGATGTGACAGAATGCCGTATTAACCAGGACTACGCATTTTTTAAATAAAAAAGTACCTAAATTGGTACAATTAGTAAATCAGACGATAGCTTGGACATTATGCATTTCAGGTTCATGATGCTGTTACAATTTATGAACGAAAAGTGGTCATGAAATCCATTGAATGTAAGTAAAAGTAGCAGAACTATGTAGTTTCTGGCTAAAAACATTTCCTCTCTTCTATCCAGTTTACTTTTCACACTTTTCATTGTTTAAAGAAATGATAGACTTAGATGAGTAGAAGTTTTCTTTAAATAATCTGGAAATGACACCGTGTACATCTCAGATTTTGATAATAAGTGTCGCTAATCCCTGCAGTTTATTCCGGCGTAGTAGCCCAAAGGTGTAAAAAAGGTACATGCAGCTAGGCAGCTTCGTTAATACATAACCTAACTTGGAAATTTAATTGCCCTTCTTTTTTCTGTGTTAAGCGTGTTATATATTTCTTACAATACGGAAAATCATTCAACAGGGCAGCAGACAGAAAAAATTTCGGGGAGGATGGGGGCCACCAAAACATATATGTAAATTTAGACTATATTTGCGCCTCTTACGATCTGCAATTCTAGAAGAATAAAGAACAGCTCAGGAGTCATGGGGATTTTGTTTTATATGTAATATATTCAGTATTCTAAAAAAGATTTGACATTTAGTTCCACAATTATGCGGGTAATTACTATTTCTAACAACACTACGATTTTGAATCACAAAGTTTAAAATCTTAAGTTTAAAACAAAATAAGTAAAGTGGTACAATTCTATTATTTTGAAAAAAGATTTCCATTTCGACCAACTTTAACATTCGATTTATCATATGCATATAAAATAAAACAAACAATGACCCAAACACATAAATGCAATTGGGCAGGGAGAAAGGGAGGTGGGAGTGGGGGACAGTACATTTTGTTGCCTTCGCTTTGGTGTACTATCTCACTCATCTTGTCATCTTACGAGATGAGGACTGCAACTATAGAGGGAGAATCACCAGATGACCCCGGATTGCCGGAAGACTACAATGACGCTGCAAGAAAAGGAGAGAGAGAGCCGACAGTCGGCCGACAAGAGAGGAACCAATGGACAACTGGACAAGCAACATTCGGCTACATCCCTTCCGGCTTCGGAATCGTCGTGTCGTAGGTACGAATCAATTGGGACTGAGTAACGACTCCATGCTCTTCTTGCGAAAAGGCATATCCATCTGCAATTTTAATACCCGCACTGCCAATTATATGCTCATCCAATCTTTAGTATTATAATTATTCACACCAGTAAACAGTAAACGCGGAGGCAGAAGCAGATATTTATTGCTAAACAGAAAAATGCAAACAAGAGGAAATGAAACCGCAATAAAGATAGGTACTTAGTATAGCCTAAATATGCGCTAACGTGAATAAAATTGTTCAGCGGAGAACTAAAACGTACGCAATAAAAGATTGAGGAATTTTTTCCAACCAAACTCATAGCTAACTCCAATTGCGAAAAAATCCCCACACCAAAAATACAATTGCACACGGTTAAGAGCCGTCTACGTGTAGATGTTGCAGCAAATGTGTAAGGTACAGACTGGACATATAACTATATGCATACGTCCTAGGATATTTTGTATTTTGCAAAACCAAAATTTCGATTTAAATTTAAAACAACTTGTTGACTGTCGACTGTGCTTTCATATAAGTTTTATTGTTTTAAATTAAGGTTAGGTTCGCTAAAATCAAAATTTTGGTAATACAAATGACAAATATCCTAGGACGCATGTAGTATCTGTTTGTGTACACATTGTCTGTAACATATGCATATAATATATTATTGTGACTAGCGAATTGCGGGGCTGACGAATTTCTTCTTAATTTCAACAAAGCTTTATTTTATCTAATCCGCAAATAAAAAAAATTGGGCGCCCAAAAAATGGCTCTGCGCCCAAAATTGTTTTTTGTCGCCTCGTTTTATTAGGCGCAACAGGAGCCTGAGGCCCTCGAATTTTTGTCTTTTGGGTGACCGGGCGGGCGACTGACGCAGAGGACCTCAGCGACTCCTCGAAGAAATTACAGCCCCGAGATTTGAATTGGGTACGACTCGGCTTTGTTTGAGGGAATAAGGTGACAATAATTATTGGCTTGCCTTTTGGGTGCTGATTGTTGTTGATACAAGTCATCTTTTATGATTTGAACAATTTGGCACTTGACTAAACTTTGAATTGAATTGAAAGCTTTTGCTCTTATTAAATACTTAAATAGGTAAAACGAGTCTAAAATATAATATGGAATAGAAACCAACGTCGCCAGAAACCGAAGGTTCCTCCATTTAGGATATGAAAGTGACGCAGGGTTTTGGGCATCAAACAGCAAAAACCCTGGGTTTTTTATGCCCTGATACCATTTCTTAAGTAAGTTGCCATCTCACCAGTCATCGCCTCTTACTAATTAGTCAATTTAAGAAAACCAGAGTAAAAGGTCGGACATTTAATTGATGTTATAGGTATTACACTGCTACAGCCCCACCGTGATACCAATCTAACAGGGCGTTTTAAAAGCACTATGTCATGGCTGCACGTAAAGTCCCCATTAAACATCCTTGTGTAGTAAACTTTTTATATTCAATATTGCAATTGTGCATCAAATTACTTTGCTTGCAGTTTGTTCAAATTCTTCTCACAATCAATTATTTATTCTGCAGAATTTTTGAAAATATCCAAATTATGCTACTTGGAAGGGGAAATATTTAATTTTGTGTTTTCAGGAATTATGGGCAATAATTCCCTAAGGCAAGCTACTTATCTTGGGGAATCGATATGATTTTCGCGCAAATTTTGTTGCTACTTTTCTAGGCAACTTACTATAGATAGTCTAAAAGCTGATATGTCCGGAATAAAGTACATTATGAAAAGATACACTGCAAATTTTGGGGGATGA
This sequence comes from Tomocerus qinae, assembly GCA_020055645.1. NCBI lineage: Eukaryota > Metazoa > Arthropoda > Collembola > Entomobryomorpha > Tomoceridae > Tomocerus > Tomocerus qinae. Next base: position 1,663,942 of record CM034548.1, on the reverse strand, counting down.
AATCGATTCCCCAACTTAAATAGCCCAACTGTAGATGATTACCCATATAATTTTAAGGCTAACTATGTTCATGTTGATCAAAAATTGGGAAATTAAAACTACCTAACATCATCATACTCACATAGGATTCTGGATGGAATGGGGGTTCCGTCGTTTGAAAACGCGTGTATTAAGTAGTTATGCTGAAAATTGATACATGTACAAATCAGCCAGACTAAAAAAACTCCATCTTAAGATGGGGCGCCCCACCCACCCACCCTACAAACCTAACCTAATTTATCATAATGTAACGTAATCTAAAGATATGGGGATCAAATTTAAAATATTAACTTCGAAGATCCCTTACAATGCATATTTCCCAACAAGGAAATTACATCAACTACTAAATTACTTATCAAGACAACAAGATTTCAGCACAACTTAAAAGAACTCACTGCATTTGATTTTTGTGTTGCAGGGTAACGACTTAGTCAGCGTCCTAGCATGGATTTTAATACTTTGACAAGATTTTTATGACAGGAAAGAATTAGGGGTTAACTATAATCACGAATTATAACCACGACATAAATAAATCTAGGCAGACTGGGTACTGATGTTTAAACGTTGGATTAACGAGCGCAATTCTAATTAATATCAGTCAGAAAGTGGAATAAATAAAGCAGGATTTATTTCATTTTCTGGAACTTTGATTTTAAACTCCAAAATCGTTGGCAGAAATTCAATTAGAAAATTAGTGCAGAGCGAAAATAACTCGATTGGCAAAGGGGCAAATGGTCAGATGTTGCGGATTCCATAAAAAATGAAAGAATCAATCCTCCAATTTAGTAGGTCTCATTGGAAAGTTTTGTACTGCAAGCATCCGGGTAATAGAAATCCCGGTTAGAATATTTTCGGTTTTATTTAGCCACGAGTAATTGGAAAGGAAAATTAAGATTATTTATGTCGGATAAATTTTTAGAATACTAGAACAAATGTTTTTGCATATAAGATACTTTTGTATAATTTTAAATTCTATTTTTAAAATTCGGTCTTACATTTTGACCCACAAAATAATGACGATGTGCTTGGTCAAATACATAACTTTTGACACCGGATTTGGATAGAACACCTTTGGTAATGATATAATTGGAACAATAAAAAGTTATGTATGACTATTTATGGCAATATTTTCGATAGTTCAATTTTTCTGGAAGTCTTAAAAAAGTTTCTGTAAAAAATCGGGTATATCTTCCAGAAGGATTTGCATTATTTCCAAAAATGGGGGTTGATTCACTATATTAACCGAGTGTTTTATGGTAATGTATGATAATTAGTGAATGTGTTTAATTTTTACATTGACATTAATGCCATTTAATTTGGGAAAATATTAAAGATGGAAGGAGAATACACTTTTAATTTCAACTTCACAAGTAATTACTTGTAGTATATCAGTGAAAGTTGTGTCCTTTGGTCCGGTTTCATATATTGTTTTTGTTATATTTCAATTCAATCTAACATCTTACTTCTTTTTTAGACATTCAACATTGGTCTGTGTGTCTGTAAATCTTGGGCTTAGAAAATAGTTGTGTAAAGTGTAAGCGACATTTTTTATGAATTGGAAAATATTTTATTTGGAAACATACATAAAGGTGTATATGTATGTATATATATACAATGGAGGACTTAAAGAATCTGATATATTAAATCCGGAAAAATGTAGTCACCAAAAATTTCCCCATAAATAAATAAATATTCTAAGTCTTTTTGGCAACACAAGACCATTGTTTACAGTAACCATAGAAATTACAGAAAATCGTTTTTATTTTGGAGAATGTTTTGTAACAGACTTTTTGATTCTACAAGCTCATTTTCTCGGACAGACTAAAAACTAATTATTTGTTTACTAATCCCCTTGATGCATGTTCACTAACCAAAGATACTCAACTAAATGGGCTAAAATTGCCGTTATTTGCCGATTAATAATTAATTTCGATCAAATTGGCACATTCTTACTAACTAAATGAAGCTGGCTGTACTTAAATGAATAAAATATCGTTTAAAAGATACCTTTTCACTGTGATTTCATTAAACATTTAATTATAAATATTAATCCGATGTATTTTAGAGAAGAAATAGAACATTAAAACATATTTTAATGTGCCTTGTGTGTACTTGTATCACTAAATTTAATAGTTTACCATTTTTACCACTGTGGTGGTAAAATATCTTAAAATGGGATTCACTGAGGACAACAGAACACACTGCTTAGCAAACCAACAAAAATAACTTACGAGACAATTCCAGGTCGAGAATGTGATCGGATGCCGTACGCCTAAATACATTTCGTACATTTCGCAATAAACGGGCAGTTTCACTAAGTCTAGACACGGTACACCAAAATAATACATCAAAAGCCTCGCATTCGCATTTCAGTCACCTTCAAACGAATGACTCACATCAAGTCACAATAGAAAGTCATACAGAACACAATCCGACCTGCCATTTCTGTAAAAGTTTTGGTAGGGCAAAGGGTCATTTCTGCGTCTACAATTGGAGGCACACCATACATTCCTGCATTCAAATTTATTTTGACAATTTGAACTGGTAATATAGTATTTTTTCTAGTCTTTCCATCCCAATAATAGTATTTTCAACGAAAAAGTTGGTTTCCCATCGAAATTATTATGTTCTTATCATCGTTTCAGTTGTGGACAGACAAAAAAAATGCCACGGTACTTTCACCACAGTCTACAATCTGTATTTGGGTATTACTTTTACCCCTTTGAGAACAAGACAGAAATGGCAGGTACTACTTTTATTGGTACCCGGTCTTGACCATTTATTTTTAACCTTTTCTTCTCTGGTGTTTTAAATGCTTTAAATCACCTACATATATATACTAGGATTTCATTGTCTTCACACCAATCAGGTTGCCAAAATTTTTTTTGATGCGACATTAATGTATATATAGATATCTAAGGAATTCAATGAGCATGTATCACTTTACGTTTATTAAGTAGCGGAGCTGCTTTATAAGAATGCCTGATCTGTCTGTCCGTCCGTTAGCATGATAACTCAAGAACGGTTTGTTCAAACTTTCTGAACGTAATCTAGGGATAAAAATTGAGGTAAAGTTTGAATATGGTTAACATCGGACACACCCCTGTCTTTGGGCGTGGTTCAAAAATTAAAAATTGCTGTAACTTTAGATATCGGCATTGTCGAACGTCATGCGATAGCTTGTTCGAAAGGTTATTCGTTAAGTCAGATCAATGTAAAGTCATCTGGGTCAATAGGTCAAAGGTCATTGGAAAAATGCAATAAAAACGTCATTTAACGTGGCAAACCCTCTGGTTATCTCCGCTACTTTTTTTTACATCTATTGGACATGGTTTCTTCTAAATAAATGTGTCAGTCATCACTTCACTCCTGCGTTTAAAATTGGTCGCTACCGCGCATCCATTCAGCTCAGTCAAAATAATTCACCTGTATCTAAAAGAAAAACCGATTCTTTGTTAAAAACGAGCCAACATATGTTATGTTGGCTGGCTAGAATGTTTATTGGTTTTAAAGTGCGAAAAAGTCGGAGTAGTGGGATGTCTTTAGACTGCTGATAGATGCAAAGGTGGTGGGAGGAGTCAAATGACCAAGCAGATTGTTAAAGCTGACTGAGCCTTCTTTACAAATCTCGTAACGAAAGGTAGATGGCTCTTCTGTGCACCTGCATCATGAAGGGAAAGGGAGAGCGACAGACCGATCTTTATTGCAGGGGGGGGGGGTTGGTAATTAAGCCTATATTTTACCACAAAGTAGAAGCTTATAAGAAATTTGACACAATTTTGAAAATAGTTTGACATCTTTAATATATTTTTTTGTCTTTATAAACAAATCTTACTAATTTCATTTAAAAAAATTTTGTTTTTAGCCCACGACTTTTTTGGATTTTTTGTACATATTTTCGTACATATTTTCCGTTTTTTGATACATATTTTGCTTTTTTGGGTACCTTTTTCAACATATTTTGCTTTTTTGGGTACCTTTTTCTACATATTTTGCTTTTTTGGGTACCTTTTTCTACATATTTTGCTGTTTTTTGTACATATTTTTGTACACATTTTGCCATTTTTTTGAAAATGTTTACCTACATATTTTCGGGAAATAAATAAATACATATCACGGCTCTGCTGATGACTGACTAATTTTTATGATTTATGTGAACGCATAGGAATTAAATTGTTTAAACAATGAAGTTATGATTGATTTGGTTGTGTTGTTAAGCTCGAACGGGAATGGAAAGGTATTGCTGTGCCCGTAAAAGTTCTGTTGTATGTATCCGTACGGACACAGGTCGAGCACACACTAAAGTATGCGGGAAGCAGTAATTTGCCTGCCCCTACCAGCCCGTGACAAACGTTGACCACCATGTGCACGCCCGTACCCGTGAAAAATCATGTGCCCGTACGAGCGGCCCGTACAACTCTCTACTTTGAAACCCCTCAGTGTAGTGACATGTCCTACAGCTACACGACAAATTACAACAGTACATGTATACTGTATACAACAGTACCAGCTCCAAAATTCCACTTTTCATTTGAAGGACAATGTTGTGTTATGTTGCATATTAATGCTGTATGCATATATATAAACTATAATACTATAAGGAATATCTATATGATGCATAGTCTATACCGTCAGTGTTAAAAAATTTTCGTTCTTGTGATTGGAGGGAGTCATGAGCGGAGGCCTATTCCGCAATCTTTTAAAATGAAGTGCAATATATTTACATACAGTGACTAAAACCGGTGACTAAAACCCCATCTTCATATGGAAGTGTTTAAATTTTTTGCGGTTTAGGACTTGCCATGTCATATGATTTTTATTGTAGTTTTCTCAATGTTTCATATAGATTATTTATATAGTTTATTTATACATATATGGCTGTATGTATGTTGCATGCATGTGGCATGTATGTTGCATATATGGTGCATTACAATAGACTTATTTTCAACGAAAACTTGCAGCCTAGCATCAACACGGGAGGTCCAGCCAAATGTTGCAATTAGGCTTCCCACGTTCATTTGCTCGACTATAAGTTTTCGTTGAAGCTAAGCCAATTTTGATGGAATTAAATATCTATTATCTTTCTGATGAAAAGTTGAATTTTGGACCTGGACTAATAATAAAAACGTAACATCCAAAAATTCCAAATACCCAACTGCCACCACTCAAACCTCAGCAATTGCAATTGCATAGGCAATAATCAGAATTTCCATGGTTGTGGGAATTTTGACCACGCTCAACGGAGGTTATAGGCTTGTCAGATAAAAGACCACAAGCAAAGAATGACAGATTTTTAAAAATCGCAAATTTTTTCTGGACTGCTTGGAATTTATTGCGATCAGATTAGAATGTCGCCGGTGTTACCGGTGATAAGAGATGAATTGGCAACAATGGAGAGAAGCAACACGGGCAACGGTGTACCGCAGCCTAAATTCAGCCCAATGTTTTTCCAAAACTCAATAATATTCTGTCTTGACTATAGTATGACGCTGAAGATTGCTGAGGTGTGAGTAGCACAGCAGCAGCATTTATTACCCTATTCAGCTAACTCTTCCAGCTCATTTTTAATCCCTAATTTTTATCTTTTGTTCTTGGCTGGCAAGCAGTGAGCTCTGAAGGAATCGTGAGTAGAGAAGAATAGGCCACCCAATTAGCTTGGTGGGTGGTCTATTGATTCTCATTCACGATTTCTTCGCAGCTCACTGCTTCGCCAGCAAAGAACAAAAGACCAATTAATAGGATTAAAAATGAACTGGAAAGTTAGCTGAATATGATAATAATAACTTGTAATGTGTTAAGTCAAGTGTTGTGTTGGTGCCAATAATCGTTTGTATTTGTTGTGTCATAGTGACAAAGCGACTATTTGTTGAGTAATAAAGAATTAGGAGCCAAACAATGCAAGGCAGAGGAATATAGTAAACTAGCGCATAGCGGTGTGCTACTTAAAATGTACGAGACAGGTAAAGTAACACCGACAACATTTACACAAACAATTAATGTTTTCGATAATGTGCCCCAAAGCAGTTTATCCCAAGTCCATCACACGCAATGTGTCTATTTCGGGTAACTTTGGAAGGCACCCGACATAGGCACATTACGTGTGTTGGACTTCGGGTAAACTGCTTGGGGGTGCATCATCGAAAACATTAATTGAATTAACTATAGCAATAAGGTAGGTATGCATAAAAATGAAGGAGATACTTACAACGCACAAGTTGTCCAAGAACATGCATAGGTCTGCAACAGATATTAAAAATCATGACTCACTCACAGTACAATAGTACAAATTATCACCAATCACATAAACAAACCTACTCAAAATCAGCCAACTTGGAAAGCATTTCAGTTCCATCCAAGTACCAAGTCAACTACACACAGCACCCTACTTTTAACACCATATTTCTACTTGAGAATCACTTGAGACGGTAATGACTAGTTTATAGTTCCGGTTTTACGAAGTTATCGTGAAGTTACCGAGTAAATATTCACTTTCAAAATTTACAATTTGGGTATTACGAAGTTATTTTGACGTTACAATGAAGTTCTTCACTTTCCGAATTATTGGAATATTTCAATGATCCAAGCGTGACGATTTTCACCTTCAATTAACGCTTTGATTCTAACTATAAATGCAACTCGGCATTATCCTCCCATGATAACGTCGTGGAACCTGAACTATTATAAACTAGGTGTAAATCCATAAAAATTACATTTGTGAGTCTACAACTCACCTATATATTATACTCTTTTACAAACTGATAACTTGAGACTGCATTCGCTAAACAGTCTGCTTTCTGGTTTGTGATATTCTTCCTCGCTCTACTCTACACATCATATAGTATTTGATAGTGTAGCCACCAGGTAAATTCGTTCTAGCAAGTCAACCACTAAATTATTTGCAGTTCGGTATTAGGTATGCATTAATTCTTCCTAATGACCTTGCCAAAGAAATTACATCAAAGATCTGTAATTTTCGTCAAGCAGGATATTGATAGTTAGTACTAGGCTGCTAAATATAATCATATTATCAAATGTTAAAATAGCAAGATAATGCAAAATCCATGATCGTTATAAAAGTATATTACATTTTTCCCAAAATTTAAAATTTTGTAGTCTAAAATAGTACGGGGCGTGCAAAAGATAAAAAAATTTAATGGCAATTTTGCATCCATAATAAAAAAATCGAGCAAATCATTTATTAAAAACCCAACTCAATCGGAATTTATTTGATGAGCATGCAATTATGAGTATGTTAAGTTATTACCGTAAATATCGAGCGCGGAATTATTGTTTCAAACCCACAAAAAAACGGGTGAATAGTCGAAATAATTCCGCAGCTGGAATTATTTTTCAAACAGTCAATTTTTATTTAGTTTTCATTGCAAAAGTTAAAAATGAGATAGAGTTTAATAAAAAATGGATTCATATTTCATCTTCTGAAGACATGAATACATCCATCGGATCAACTAGGTCGATGTTTCTACTTTTCATTTCTAAGTAGGGATTTCACAGCCTTTCTTTGAATCGCATTAGCGATTTTTCCACTAATTTTCATCAAAATCGTTGGTGGACATTTTTGCGGGTTTTAGAAATTCTGATATAACCCGCAAAAAAGTTGAAAAATTGACCTATCGGATTATAATGAAAATGGTTGGACAAATTACTATTATAGTTACTAGGATTTCATTGGTTCCACACCATCAAACAGGTTGCCAAAAATTTTTGATGCTTGAGATTGATATAAAATATTATTGGCATTGATACACACAGAATTCAATGCACATGTGTCACTTAACGTTTATACTACAGTCATTATTAGTCAATAAGATGTATTTGCCCTTACAAAAAATACTAAGCACTAGTAACTACTGCGTCAAAAAATAATATGAACTTTTTTTAAGTACAAAGAAAGGAGGGATAGTCGATAGTATTTTAGTGTATATGTTACAGGGAATTTGTACAGACCGGACATATGCAAAATGCCTAGGACATATGTAAAATGAAAAACCAAAATTTTGATTTTCAACGAACCTAACCTAATCTAAAATAACTTATTGACTGTCAATTTCACTTTCATGTAAGTTTGATTGATTTAAATTAGGTTAGGTTCACATGTCCGGTCTGTACAAATTTCCTGTAACATATATATAAGAATTTGTGGAAAATAATAGGGCACCAAATACTGCACTGTAACGTATTAAGAGGCTTGCTTATTTGTCAAGTCCGGTAAGCCTCGTGTTGTCAGCTGTGAACAATAAAATCTGTTCGACTACAAAGTAGTGGAGTATAATATTTATGTACCTTTCAGTATTGTTTTCTTGCGCAACAGATTTTATCACGTCACGGTGGCGTCCCATGTAAATGAATCCAACTCATCCCGTGTAAATGAATTCGAAATTTTTTAAAAAACTACTTAAAAAATCGGGACAGTGACGTAGAAAGTCAAAATTGATCTTAGAAAAAAGAGCAAAGAATTTATCGGTACATGTAGGGCTTGTTTCTTGCTTCTGAAAACTTTTCCTACCCTAGTTCATTCAGTTCAACGCGTTTCAGCTAAGCAAGCCTTGAAGGGGTAGGGTAGGAGACAAACAGGAAGATTTATTACTGTGGCCAAGACCAAACATAATTATATTAAGTATTAATTTTATAAAGCTCTTTCCCTGTTACTTTTTAGTACAACGTAAATTCAAATAACATAAATTTCAAAATCAAAAGAACTTATAGCTCATTTTTTTTGATTATGCATTTCCTCGGGATGTCAGACGGTGTACCTTAAACTCGTCTTTAAAAACTGGTCTTTCTGGAAAAATTGCAACTAGTAAACTGGCCTTTCTGGAAAAATTGCAACTAGTAAACTGGTCTTTCTGGAAAAATTGCAACTAGTAAACTGGTCTTTCTGTAAATGTAAATTGGTCTTTTTCTAAATGTAAACTGGTATACTGCAAAACAATTTACATTGGATTATTATTATTAGGATTAGCAATACATATTTATTATTACAATTAAATCAATGTCAAAACAAACAATTACGATTTTTTCAATTAATATGATAACGCAGTTTGTCAAGACCAATTTGCACAGAATATTTCCAGTGTAATTATTATAAAAAGGTTACTTGGAGATTCTCAGTAGTCGTGAAGATTAAAATTTTGTCAATATCATTGGAGTCGGATACGCAGAAGGCTAAAGCTCATGTTTTAGAATGAGACTTGAGTTCAGGAGTAAGATAAGGTTTAGATTGAATAAATTTGTGTTACATTTGTCATAGTGTATGTATTGACCATTGTATTGATCACCAATGTTCAATAATTTAGCCATCAGACCAGTTTACTACTGTTGCAAGACCAGTATACTGATTAGATGTGTGATGTCAGACGTATTTTGTCAGAGCTGCTTAGACCCAACAGGCATCTAACTTAGATCCGAGTTTCATAGTTGGTGCATCCTACAAACTAACCAGAACCAATGTTCGGTGACCAGCCGGCGGTTGGTTAAAATGGCTGGCTATAATGGCCAGCAGGCTGGTTGAAATTCTGTTAGCCAGTGGCTAAAATGGCTGAAATGGCCAAAAATAGTCAAATGGGGTTATGGGAACTGAGAAAATCATCCTTGATTTGGCGGGAAATTTAAAAAAACCACGATTTTTGGCCACTAGCCATTTCAGCCACTTTAGCCGGCTGGCTGGTCAAAATAATTTTTAACCGGCTAAAATGGAAAACTGACCAGAACACTTCATAATACAACTAAACTGTAAACTGACTAATTGTCAAGAAAACGATACCAATTATTAACCCTAGAATGCCCGCATTGTCTATCCTTGCTCAGAGCATATATGCCTTATAACTTCATGGATTTTGTATTTGGCAAGGATGCATTTCTCACTTTATGTAGAAAATTTCATTAAAATTGGTTGATGTTTAGGACAAAATAAAATTAAGAAACTCAACAGTGGGACCACTTTGCTACCCTAATGCCCGAGCTGGCCCCTCTATGGACAGTGATGATTTCGAAAACCCTGAGTCTATAGGTGGACCACCCCATGTAATGGCGCTGTTGGTGAAGTCATATTGTTTATGATACCGTGCCACGAACCCTGATTGTCAAAAATGGCATTAACATTGATTTCATAGCCCGGACGGACTAGGGTTAACATAGTTTTTTTCAGTTCTGGATTGAATTGCGATCCCCAACATTTAACAATGCGCTTTTTTGTTTCTCCTGGCGGCGGTTTCGTGTTTTTTTCAGTGGGAACCTGCAGAGCGCCATTTCCTTGTAAGTTATTCCGGGAGTTTCCACATTCACTTTCGAATTTGGATGGGTAGCATAATACACTACATTACATTATATTATTTACGATAATGATAAACTACCTATGTAATGTAGTTCAACGTCTGGTTAGTTTGTACTTGTAGGTAGAGTGCACCAACTATGGAATTCAAGTCTTAGTTAGGAAGTTTGTTGGGTCTAAAAATCCCTGAAAAAATACGTCGGACCTCCCAAGCAATCGCTTATCGGTTACCGTTAAGTTTCCGCCCTGTGCATGCGAGTAACCTAATTTTGTAACAAATAAACTACTAACTTTGATACGATAAGAATCACGAACCAGTCAACAAGAGAAAGAAAATTTTACGAGTGTAAACATTATAAATAATATATTATACTACCACATATAGTGACATACTATCGCGTTTTTTTAAAACTGTACAAAAAAATGCTGCGCCCCAGGCTCAATGTTAAACTAGGCTAAAATGAGGCGCAGCATTTTTTTTCGTCTAATTGTTTATTGGCTATATAATACATAGGTAGGTAAATTTATTGCTTTCTCTAAGACGGTGGTTATAATATAAGTGATTGATAAGTAGTTCAATCAAAATACTAAACAGTGATAGTGATATGTGTGATATCCAAATCTGCATTTTAATAATTAAACTTATCGAGTAAGAAATATATGATCATTAAAAGTCTCAAAATTTATACAAGAAGACATTCAGGAATAAATTGTCACCACCTACTTTTTTACGGGTTCGCATCCAATCGATGATTCTTCGAACTCATACTGACACCGTACAGTAAAGTTGCTTTTTTAACCAATTTGATACTGATATTTTAGGAGTATAGTGAATTTTATGTTTGAGAATATAATATAAAAAGTTTACTGATATTTTGTTGGTCTTGGGGCAAAATTATATATTGAAAGAGAATTTTTTTAAGGTGGGAAAAGTTTTCAAAACAGGATTTTCCTAAAGCCATTGTTGTCAATGAAAGCGTTTAAACAATTCAAAGCGTTTACAGCTATTATAAATCTTGCTTGTAATTGTCAAATATATGTCGAGGCTTTTATTAAATAAATAATGGGACATGCGAAATTGATAAAGAACATGCGAATTAGTATTTATAAAATTATAAGTAAAATTGGCTCTATGGAAGGCTTGGAAGGAGTGTTCACAGGCACAGGGAAACCACAGGAAGATTTCCATTTGGACGTAAGCTGTTTTATGGAGATGAAACCAAGACTAAATATAAATGAATAAATGCCTTTAGTGTTTCTAAGAGTTAAATCATAAGAGAGTCGGACGGTGACGATGGGAAAGTGGACATTAGTCGGGGCGTTAGGGATTTGGAAGCCATTTACATAAATTGTAATCTGGAGGAAAATAATAATAAATGAACACAGATACCTTAGGAGGCATGCTGCTACAGACACTTCATCAAACGCAATGATATCTTTCAACCTAAATAAAGGCACAACGAGATAGTCATAATCAAAGAATTTTTGTACAAACAAACATATGTACTTATCTACGTAATAAATCTACCTAACTAAACGTGATACAAATACATCAGCAAAAGCCAGCGTTTCATGCAGAAACTCGGTTACCATTACACAGGCAATTTCAAAAATTAAGGGACAGAAAAGGGTTGTAAAGTGTTGGTCAATTGTTATGCAACACAATGCAAAATTAATCACAAAACAAGAACGTTTAAAGTAATAATAATCAAAGGACTATATAATAATATTATAGTCTACATAGGACAATGAGTATTCCATTCTTGAACCTGTGCAGTGCAGCATAAAGAATTTAAAGTGCTCCTTTGTAGTAAAAAGACCTAAAAGCTATCCCCCATTTGAGATAATATTCATGATTTCAACCTGTAGACCCCAAATTGTGCACTATTTAATGCACTTATTTCGTCTTATATTACATTGAATTTTATCAGTTGTGCATAAAATCCTTACATACAAAAATGAGGTATACATGGATTATTGACATCGGGGTCAGATTATCAAATGGTCCATTCTGAGTTTATGGTTATTTGAAGGGATTCTCTGCCTGTTTACCTCCACTTTGCAGCTACTTTTTCTACCTGCGTATGTAGATAGTTATTACTAAATTACTAAATAGTTACAAAAGCTAACAAACTTCATGCACGACAAAACCAGTAGACAGGATCAAATTGAGAACACAAACATTATTGAAGAAGTGCAGCATAAACGAAACAATAAACCCTGCTTTTCTAACAAACGAAATTCCGGCCGGTGACCTAATTTCTCCCTTTATTAGCACTTTATTGTTGTCGAACTCATCATAAAATTAAGTAGACATATTACTACCAATACTACCATTTGGATAAAAAGTAATGTTATCCACATTATTATGTTTGTCCTCTCTTTATTTAAAAAATTGTTGTTATTATTTTCTTATAACTGTGGACGGAGGACGATAACATCGTGAAGTAATGAATCACACAAAACAGTATTTGGATTTGATGATATATATTTGTGCAACTTGTACTTTACCGTAATACCAGACCGAATTGAGATAGCTGAAATTTGGTGTATTGAAATGAAATCTAATCTATATTAAAGCACAAAGCAGTAGTGTCCGAGAGATCAAAAATCGCTAAATATTTCCCAAACAGTTATTTCAAACATTTCATATTGTTCCTTTAAACTCTGTCTGTTGTACAATACCTGACTTGTTTATACTATTATTTAATTGCCATATCTACTATATTTTGGTCCTCAATTGGAAATTAGTTTAATTTAACAGTGAATCTGGGTAGTGTTTGACAATAAAGCAATTAAAATTACAATAAAAATTGCATAGTTTGGTAGATTTACTTATTATACCCGCACGAGAATGTTTTCATACTAACAATACATTATGTAGTCAGTCTTCTAAATCACTTTATTAATTATTATTATATTTGGAGGTTTTTACCTGAGGCTGCATTTAATAATCGAAAAACGAACTATTTTTCTTCTGGTACCGAATTGGTATTACTCATTACCATCTTCTTATTTATTAACTGCCGAAGACCGAGGAGTAAAATTTGTGACAGTTTTTGATTACTCATACAATACTTAAATAAATTGTTCTTATTTGTACAATACTCATATTTGCAAAGGATCACTCCGCTGTATATTTCCTACTCCTTTTTTTAAAATTAGACATCTCGATAAAAATGTATATAAAAATGAATCAGCAATAAATTAGTGTACAGTGTGTCTCAAAGTGGTGATAATTGGGGATATATCTTCCAAAAATTCATAGTTGGGAACCTAAGTAATAAAAACACAAGGTAAAAGTTAAACACTATCTACTATATCGACCAAAATAGGTAGTATTTTCATTTAGAAATGATTTTTCTTTTTATATGAGAAACTAATGATTTTGTTCAACGAAAAAATAAATTGAAGTTAACACTTGACAGTGTCAGTAAAGTCCCTGGCCAAAATATTATACTGATAATTGTTTTCTGGCAAAACAGCCCATAAAACGAAGATAGATGGTCATGATCGCATAACAAATCACTTATTTTAATTTCAGTTCTGTTACCACAATTTGACTTTAAAAATTGTGACTGTAAAGCATTAAGACTGAAGGTGACAGTGACAACCATTTAGGGATTATAATGCATTATTTAACCATACCTGTGCTTTTCCTGAGTAAGGATTTTACTGGGATCTTGATTTAGAATCTCACTCTCGCGAAATTGGTTTTCTAACGTTTGGAACATCGTTTCTTGAATTCTGTGTACCGTAAAAGAAGTAATTAGATTCGCGTTTTAGTACGTTTTTGTTGTGTGAAAGTGATAAAGAACAGAAATAAAGAACATACATGTTCATAGTTATACAATAACGGATTATGAAAAGAGACTTACGCTTTTAAAGCAAGATCAGGTATTAAAGTAGTTGCTGGAATCAGAAGAAGACCCAGCCAGAACACAGGTGATGTATAAACCATCCAACCAACTCCACTAATCTCGGCACCCAGAGGAAGACATCGCCACACCAAACTGATAAAATTATTTCATTTTTACTGGTGTACATGCAAATTGTAAATCCCCCAAAAAATTCGTCTATCCAGTTGGCAATAGCATACGAATAATAAAAATTATTTGCATAAAATTGGTAGATGTTCCCACAATAGTATTAGACCCAACCAATCTAATACCTACCCTACCAAAAGGAAAGTTCGAAAATTTAGTGGACAAGGACCCACGCATTTTCTAATCCATATACAGTATTCTAATAATGGAGCAAAGAAAGAGATGCTACTTGACTATGACTACCTGTACAGTATCAGAAAGACGATCCAGAGAAGTATCGATCCGAATATGGCCATGTGAGTAAATATAGTCCAAGATTTGGTCTCCAAGCCTGCCTTCAGACTCACCACGACCACAACATACTGCATACATAAATGGTTTCATTTAAAATTACAAATAAGCAATTAGGTAGATATTAATATTTCTGATCCATTTTTAATTTATATGCTATTCATACAAGTACATGCAGCCCGTTTTGACAAATACTTATTAAGCATATAATCAGTGTACAAAATACCATTTACCACTTACCAGTGGTAAGTGGTTTTTAATGGTATTTAACGTTAAATACCACTACCTAAAAAGTAGTGGTAAGTGGTATAAATGGTAAAAATGGTAAAAAATAGTTTCGTTTAAATTTCGTGATTGAATTTTGAATAAAATTCGGTGCCAAAGTATGAAATAGCTTAGCAGATGATCATTGTTGTCATAAACTGATAAGTTTTCATCAATCAGAGTAGGATTCAACCAATGGGGCCGCTAACAACCCTTGCCGATTGAGAAATTAATTGCAATTAGATTAGCATCAATTCAATTTTAAATGGGCAATAACTTTTGGTGTACAATCAAATAAATATGATTAATTTAATTGATTAAGGGGCTAATTGGAAATATTTCATGGAAAATAAAGTTTTAAAACTTATATTTTAGGAAATCTAGTGTATCTGTACTCAGCTGTCTGATCAATCGCTAAAATTTACCATTTTTACCATTAAATGCATTTTTACCATTAAGTGCATTTTTACCACTGTGATGGTAAAAAAGGCCAAAAAGTGGTAAATTTTGTACACTGCATATAATAGAGAAATACAAGTTTGTCGTTAGATAAGGATAAAAACGTCAAAATGTTCTTTGACTGTGGGAAGAATAATAGCAGTATATGTATAATTAAGCCGGAAAAGGCTGTTTGGACTCGCTTAGATCCCTCAGCACTAAGTTAAAATTGCTTACAGTGTAGATAAAATTTCCCATCACAAGGTAGCCACCCTCAGCTCCGTGAATCCAGACCATTCCATTGGCGTAGATCATAAATGTCATCCAAAAGAGAAACATGGAATGCAAAATGGCATTACCTACCCACATGAAGAACGCTTTAAGGGTAAACGTGTCGTTACTCGTGCGATACAGAATGGGGTATTTGAGCAGCATCTCTTTACTACATTTTCGTTCAAAAATACCCATCGCTATTGGCTGTGCTGCGGTAAAAAACTGAAAGCAAAAAGAAAATTATTATCCTCAATACACGAAAAACGAGGCAGGGTGTTTCAAATAGAGGCGGGCGTGTGCCACTGAAGTAGTCTACTATCTTGGCAAGCTGAAATAGCAATAAAAGTTCACCATATTATAAAATCCAATTGTCCACCGTTCAAATATGATTTGTCCAGACCAAGCCGAGTAGATAGCAAACCACAACTCGATGATGTACAGACAAATGTTTTTGTAGAAACTGTAAAAAATCAGTTTGCACATTCGATCATAATTCCAAGCCCCATGTACGAACAGCAGCTTCTTCAAATAGTGAAACTAGAAAAAGGATATCAATTGTCAATCAATTATGAATCGATTTTAATGGACCTAATTAGCTGCACCAAGGCACAACCATAGATAGCCGAACAGTGAATAGCTTTAATTTTCCGCAAAAGGTACCTAAAACAGGTAAGTAACGTAGTGTGGGTTATGCCAAGGCGGCCACTATGCTAAGCTATAAGTATATGGCAAACACCCAATAATAAAAAAATCAATTACAACTATGTGTAATACGCATTTTTGTACCTGGGCTATGGAGTAGTCTGACGCACAAGACGCTTGAAGACCTTCGACTCCGGAAATGCCAACACCAACATGAGCTTTTTGAATCATAGCAACGTCATTAGCTCCATCTCCAATCGCCAAAGTCACAGCTCCAGTTTGTTGGGTAACATACTCTACGATCTAATCAAATTCAACGTTAAAACCAGTTGGATACTTTATAAAGTTTAACAGACAGATGATATTGATATAAAAACTGCGGACAAAAAACTTCCCCAAAGAACGTGATGGGGGTGGGCAAGGATGGCTTACCTCTGCCTTTTGAATAGGAGAGGCTCGACAACAAATAACAGCTCTACAGCTACAGCAGAGGTCAAGAAAATCCCGTCTTAAATCACAGCTGAGGGCATACTTGAGGGTTTTTCCGTCGATAATGACGGCAGCATCATTTTCTTTAGGTAAGGCTTGGTTATCTCCAGACAACTCGTGTACGTATCTGTGAATGCATTCACGTGTGGCCTGTTTGGAAAACATTCCTCAATTGACAAATGTGTAAATCCATTTATAAATGGGCCAATTTTCCAGTAAGCCTTCAGAATTTAGTCTCCGTACTCATGCACGACTAGGGCGACTAAATTCTGAAGGCTTACTGGAAAATTGGCCCATTTATAAATGGATTTACACAAATAGTGTAATGTGCTTTATTTGTGAAAAGTTACTGAAAGCCCTAGAGCTTACATAGCTAGTTCCCGGAAATACAATTAGTTTGGTTCCACGTCTTTTCAACGAATGAAATTCTCCGACTAAAACTCAACGAAAATGAAACTCACTGACAAGATAAACTCAACGACAAGCAAATTTACAGATGAGAGGCTCTTTTGTGGATTTACCATAAGTCGTATAGAGTCGCAAGGAGGATATTTTTAGACATTTAAAATATCTGAGATGACTATCAAATAAACCGTAGCTTTTAGGCATATATCCACAAAAGTAGAATCCTATATTTAAAATACTAATAGAATGTTTTCTATATTTAGGTAGGTATCCATTGTCACCTTCGTCCTTCGTACTTAATTAATTATACATTTGGGTTTGCCTTGTCGGTGAGTTTACCTTGTCGGTGGGTTTACCCTGTCGGTGACATTTGTTTCGTTGAGTATCAATGTCGCTGAGATTTATTTTCGTTGAGTTTCGGTCAGTAATTTTGATGTCAGTGTATTTCATTCATTGGGTTGACGTCTTACGAATTAGTTTATATAGATAGATTAAAGAGTACAGTATGATTAATATTAGTGTTCTTCTTAGAATTATTTCTTATAAACTAAAATATTATTATGGTCAAGAACGAATAAGACAGTGACTTACATCAAGACTCTCTTGATTGACTAAAAGAAGCTCCATTGACTGTGTCAGGAGACGGCAGGAGTAGCCAATATTTATCGCCGTCTCCTGTTTGTCGCCCGTGAGTACCCACACACTGATTCCTGCTTTAAGAAAAGAGGCTATGGTTTCCGGGACCTAGAAAACACCCAAAAAGTGCTTACTAATTTTTCTCTTTACAATTAATTCTGAATAAAATGTGCCTAGATGGAAAACAACACTTGTATAATATAGTCTGATAATGCAAACCTTGTTAAAAATTACGCACCTGATCTTGAAGTTTGTCTTCAATGGCTGTTGCTCCTACGAGCCGCAGATTTTTTTCAATTAAATTAGAAGCCTCCTCGACTTTGAGCTCACGATTCTGGATTGAAGTTGAGGCCTTGTTGTACGTCACCTTCCATTCCTATAATTTAAATTTTTCAATTCAGACTGATTTTAATTTGAGCGGGAAAGCAAAACAAATTGGGACACGAAACACAGGGAAGCGTAGAAGTAGTATGTATGGGTAGTTAATCCAATTTACTCAGAAAACGCACTTCATAGGTTTGTGGAGAAATGTCAGCGACAGCACAGCAAAGGGTGCGAAGTCCCAGTGTGGCAAACTCTTCCAAATGGGTTTGTGTTTCCGTCTTTATGCACTCGTCATTTCCTTGTGCGGATAATCTCTCGTAAATTACTGAGTCGGCCCCCTGCAGAAAGAAATGACAAAAAGCGTCAATATTACTTGCAGGGTTACAGGATCAGATATATTGACAGACATGATTTAATAAATTAAATATTTTGTACTTTGCAGTAAAGTCTGATTTTGCCGTCGGGCGTCCGCACAATGACAGACATTCTTTTTCGGGTGGATGTGAACTCGAGGACATTGAGGACTTCGTATCTCTCTTGAGTGTCTACAGCTTTTATTTCTACGTATTGAGGTGTCCGTGTTTCAAAGATATATCCTAATTTACTTGCTCCATAGACTAAGGCTCGTTCGTCAGGTGAGGCTGCATGGTAGATGAGCTCATCATTGACGCGTTCAGGAATCACAGTGTGGCAAACTGAAAGCAAAATAAGAAAGTCTCGAATCTCAGAAGCCGTTTTGTGTCCGCTGTGCAGATTTTCAATCAAGGCGTTTGTCTCCTTTCCCGCAAATAGTTCTTCCGGCTGATAAATCACGCCGCCAACCGTGCACCCTTTGAACTCCATCACGTTTCTGGTTAAAGTCCCCGTCTTGTCAGAGAATATGTAGCGAACCTACAAGATAAATCATTGTAAGTTTAGAGAAATTGCAGAAAGTATTCTTCCGCGTACAGAATTACAGTTTTGATCAACCTGTCCCAATTCTTCATTCAGATTCGACGTCCTGGCCATAGCCGGAGTGTCACTGTCTCCGTGATACATTTCTTCGTCCATGTTAATAAATAGTGCCTGTGTGAATCAAGTGTGTAAATTATTTACAGATAAAACTTAAGCAAACTATTATATTTAACAGATAATTAGAGCTTTCTTATGTCTTTGAAGAGCCTACTTATTTATTATTTATTTAGATTGACTAAGAAAAACATTAAAGTAAACTATGAACCTGAACGAAACGAACGACTTCAAGAGTAACAGTCAGAGAAATTGGAATAAGATTGTTGTACAAAATCACAAACGTCAAAACGTTGTAGAGGAACTGAAGTATTTTGCCTCCCGCAGCTGCAAACAGACAGTACACTTTTACAGGACCGATACATGGCGACATTACGATTTGCACAATAAGCGTATTTGTGCTTCTAGGACTACTAAAGTAAATAACTAACTTTTTGATCTTTCTTCCTGACTTTTTGGCAAATACCACATGGATTCTTCGTCCACCAGCAGCAATGAAAATAGTGCTGATATAAAAGATACGAAAATGAGTAAGAAGAACAGCATAATTATTTGGTGATTTGTCAACTTGTCCACCGTTGACCTCTTCAAAGGAGCAGCAGTAGAGTTCTTCATCAGTTTTGTCTCGTGGCCAGTGTACACAACCTGACCAAAAGCCCATGTCGTGTTTTGCAGCTTAGCTCCTCGCAACAGAATTTGATCCGGTCCGATTGCCAAGTCTCTGTTATTTAAATATTGTTCATTTAATCTTTTTAGTAAACGTAATCGAACTATACTATACTATAGTGTTAAAAATAAAGCCAACTCACTCATTATTGCCGAGTTTAAGTTTTCCAGCAAAATCGTAGAGATGGCGATTAGGAAGTTCACACTCTAAGTAGCCAGTCAAGGCAGAGAGATCTTTCGTCTCCAGTAAACTAGCAGTCTCAGGAAGGCCTTGTCGAATCTTTAAGTTGGTTTCTCCATCCAAGTTGGAAGTCTCGATGTAACACAGGGCTTGGGGCTCACTACAAAAAGTTAATTTTTATCTTAAAATGACAAAAATTGCAATTACTTTTCGAAAATGCTAGTAAATTTCTCAAGTGTTGAAGATTTTTTCTTGGGCTTTTATATTTAATGGTTCATGTCATAAATGGTCCCTATATTATAATAATTGAAATGTGCAAACTACCTCAGCGACTCCTATCACATTCACATTCCATTCAAAAAAGCCTAAAAAAGCAAAACGAACCTGGACGAATAAAGTAAAAGATCGGCTGGAAAGAAGGTGTCGTTATGAACTTTAATAAAATCTCCCACGCTGACATTTCTCCACTTGACCCACTGCCAATATCCCTCTTTGAGAACTTCCACTTCCCGATTGTTGATCTCCGAGTCAGCTCTGTGTCGTTTCTGTAAAAGTAAAAATCATTTACATGCTTTGTATGTGGCCCAAACGGATTGGTTACATGACTTATTCGTCACTTACTATATCTTCAACAATTTCTTTAAGGGCAGACACAGACAAAATGAAGATAAAGGGAACGAGTGTCGTATATCGTCCAGTAGGTGACACATCAGGAATTTGCTATGGGATAAAAAAAAGTTGCAGTTAGCTATTAGTAACGTAACAACGTAAGTAAAGTTTAGTTTAGCGTGTAAATAAATTAAATTTGTTCACCTGGAGAAGAGCGATAGTGAGAAAGAAAATGTTAGAATATCTACGAAATTGTTCAAACAGGAAGGACGGGAGGAACGACCAGAAAGAGTACTTGGCAGTAGAAATGCGATTTCCAACAAATTTATCGCTTTGCAGTACGTTCAGATGAATAACTCTGTTTTTTGAATCTCCGGGAGGTGGTACATTTTGACTAGACTGAGGACGGCCTTGAGAAGCGCCACTGGGATTACGTCTACTAGTTTCTCCTATTGTCACCGAAATGTCCTCATCTGCAAAATATTTAAAAAAAATTTCACATAGGTGGTGGTGCACAAGTTCATAGGTGTAGTCCTTTTTGAAATATTTAAGCCCCAATGTTAGGGCCCAATATAATACATTTTTGGGGTTGACCACAATGACTTGGTAGAGTGTTATATAGATTTCTAGGGCACATGGACTCATAATCTAAGCCATAATAATTCGTTTAGTACGTTTTCTTTGTAATTTTCGAATTTTTGATTTCAAGGCCACAATTTGTGCTAAAATTTTCAAACAGGATTCAAAACTCTTCGAGCCAAGACGCACCACATATCTATCCTATTTTAGTTAGTTTTACTATCTTTTGCTTGGACACAAAAGACGAAACCCCCCAAAAAAGCTTCATCTGACCCACACGTCCCGTTTGGAATTTGATTACTCCGCAGGTACTTAATTACGCCTCAATAATTGATGCTTTAAGGACGAATACTCGGCTACTGACAACATATTATAGAAGAAATTGAGGGAAGGTTCCTACAGCGCAAAATAAAACAGTCTCATTCTCTGTTATTCTTTCCTTAGCACTTGAATTCTAATTCCCCACCTCCCGCTGTCGACCGACAGTGCAGTGGAGTGGCACAGAAAGCAGTATTTAAAGAATAAAATAGTGAAATTACGAGGTCGGCTCCGTCCCAGAAGTGATAGGAAGTAATCAGAGCCTCGCCGATGAAACCGGTCGAGTAAACTTCTGAACTCCATTGGATCAGGGGATGGTGTAGTACGGACTGACAGCTTTAAGTAGGTAGGTGCATCAACAATTAATGCCTCATAGTAGTAGGCTTTTCCACACAGAAAGGTTCCTTAGGAAGGCTCGTACCTACACGTGGAACTGAATATATTGACCTAAATGTCAACTGGTTAACGTAGGCTGCGTCACGCACTCGCAGTTCGTACTATCCCTGCCGTCCACACCAGTCAAGTCTATTTGTACAATTTGCGAGGACTACTCTATTGTTGCTCATTGGAGAACATTTATTTTATCATACCTAAATTACGCTACAATGGTTTCATTCTCGTTTTAGCTATTAACTAGATTTATAACAATGAACCTGTCAATCGCATAATCCTTTTTTAATGAGTTTTGGATAAAGTTTCTCCGCAAGCATCGCATCGCTGTGGTGGTATGTGCTGCCGAGCACAATACCACAAACAGCGATTCTATGAAACAATCATTAAAAAGAATACGTGATTGACAGGTCCTTTGTTACAAAACTAATTGGTGGTTCAATCAAGAATAAATGAAGCCATTCAATATAACGTAATTTAGGTAATACTCATGTGATGCTCAGCTTGTTCCCTTATTGCAATTTCAGTATTCACGAATGACGTACATCCAAATAAATGGCCTATCGACAGGAACGCTTTTCCTAGTAAATCACATCTGACCGACATTGATGTCTCCTCCATATAATACTTTCGGCCCTTCACAGTAGAATTTGTTTTAAATATCACATCCCAACAATTCTAAATATTTCATTGTACCAGTCACACAATTTATTACGTCATTTCACTCATTATCTCTATTTGAACTTGTTTTCAACTCTCCGTGGATAGTTGAACTACACGTGGCTCTACTGAAAAAAGGTAACTGCACGATTGATTCACTTTACCATAATGTTTTATATAAATCGTCAATGCATAGCAGCGCCAAGGGAAGATGTACTTTTCATAATTCATTTTTATTTTTGAGAACTAATTCTGGTCGTCACACACGCGAATTCCTGAGGAAATGAAAACAGGGTTATTACTATGCCCCCAGCAATAGTTGAAACAGACTATAGCAAACAGCAAACCCCAGGATGGGACAATAAAAGTAGGCGACGATTGACACTAAATATACCGAGTGTTGATCAAGGAAATGATCAGAAATTTGGTCAAGGGGGGCGCAACCAAAAATAATGTTAAAAATAAGACATATTAGCGCCAAGCGCGAAAACTTTTTGGCCTTTTTGGGAAAAATTCCCCTCTTTTTCTCAGATTTAGGGTGGGTGCTGGGCCCCCTACTGGATACGTGCTTGATAATAGCACTAGCACATAATCATACATAACACGCGGTATATTTAGTGTCAAGCTTGGCCTATTTTTTATTGTCCCATCCTGAGGTTTGCTACAGTCTGGTTGAAACCATTCATCCAGTCAAATATTGAAAAAGGTTTGCCTTTTCTTTCGAGAACAAGCTCGGAGTCCAAGACCGCACACATCGCATTGTTTTCCAAAGGAAACGCGGATGAATGGACTCAATCTCAATCTCTGCTTGGCATAGTATTACAACATCGAATCCGGTTTTTTTTTATAAATATGCCACAAATCCTTAAGGCTGGTTTTGGACTTCAAAAATGACTCTCTCCAATGAAAACAGAATAAAGACTGCAGTAATCGGCTGGGCACGTGCGCAGCCTTATACTACAATGTTTAAGGCTGCTTCTGTCTGCTGCCAATTTTCTGTCATAGCACTTGATGTTAGTTGTAAATGATGAAACTAGGTCGACTAGCAAGTAATATTTACAAATGAATATTTTTTCTATTTATCACGGCGTCATACATTTTATCCTATTCACCCTTTTCATTTCATGTAATTGAATAGGAGAATTTTCAAAATCAAAATTTCTCATCGTAGGTAAAACGTAGTGAAAGGTAAAATTGGTCTAAAAAATACGAGGGAACAGGGAAAAATCTTGACGGCTTCCTTTTGAAATATTATCGTTAACTATTTTAATAACTGAGCTGTACAATTTGAGAAGTGTAAATTTTCACTCCAAACCCCAAACTTTGATCCATTTTTTCTATTCGATATTGGCAATTTCAAAAAACAGAGCCTTACACACTCGGTACTTAAGTCAAAAATCGAGGACGGAAAACCAAATCTGGATATCTTTTGAAATGAGCCCAAAAATTGGACACGAGTACCAGCAGAGGCAGTCGTAAAAGTTTGTAGGAATTTAAGTCCGTTAAATTAAAATAATAAGTTTACTATTACCGACGGAAGCAGTGCAGACCACTGTCACGTAGTTCAAAGAGCTTTTTGCACATAACCCTTCCAGTTGCTTCCTAATAATTGAAGGTTGTGGCTTGGCAGGAAACGAAAAACCATAAATCAAAATGGACAGAGCGCTTGTATTGAAATAATCTTGAAAGTATATTTTCCTTCTGGGCAGGAAGGGAAACAAATGTTGCCAAATTACGTTGGGAAACCAAAAGAAGGAAAATAATGCCTGTCTCTCTTGTCTAATGTCTACCATTTACTACCTACCATTTAATCTGTTTAATATGAAATGATCTATCGATGTTACGGAGCAAGTCTCTTCTCTTCTACGTCCATCTCCCGTCCTTCATTATAAAAAACGATAGCTACAAGCCGTACTCTATTAGGTTATCGAAATGAGACTGGGCGGATTTGTCGTTGGGATTGGAAGTATACATTTTTTTTAGGTTAGGCTTAGCCACGTTAGGGGATTACGGCAGATTAACCTTCGTCCATCAAAATAATACTTCATTTTATTGAAATGTCCCCATAAAATTGATACAAAAGCCCACTATAAAATCTACTGCTATAAGAATTGTCTGTGTCAATAACAATAAGCTAACTAGCAGAAGCCTTCAAATTTTATCTCCTATCGCTGCTTCCTTTCCTCTCTCGATGCTTATGCAGTTTTCTAACTTACTTAAATGAAAAAGTTCCAATCTCCTATCTTATAATCTTATTCTTTTAAACATAACAATTACATGTAATAATAATAAAATATGTACTAATACAATATAATGAAATGTACAGGTATTATGATACTAAGTACAAGCAACGGTTAGGGAAAATGCTTTTTTGTGAATGTGGTCGTTACTTTTACAATAAACTCTATATGTTCAAATAACCTATAATATTATGTTGATATATACGTCTCAATTAGGGGGCTTTAATTACCTTCTTAAGACTCTCGGCATGCACGCGTTTCCATTTTTGGATTCATTTCAAAAGATAGCTAGATTTAGTTTACAGGTCTAAGTCTCACATTGTACAGCTCAGTTCTAAAAATAGCGATAAAATTTTCCAAAATGAAGCCTTACAAGCCCCGTCAAATTCTTTGCTGATTTTTTAGACCAATTTAGACTTTCTACGTCCTAAGTACGATGAGAAATTTAGATTTTGAAAATTCTCATATTCAAATACATGAAAAGAGAAGAGCCAATATTATGTATGACGCCGTAACAAAATAGACAGCTCTAGAAAATAATATTCACTTATAGATATTCTACTCCACTTCTTCCTTGTCGACCAGTTATCATCTTTAATTTCACTTGGTATAACAGAAAGTTGCCTGCAGAGGCAGCCTTAAGGTGCTGGATTAAAGTGTACACCTAATCAGTTGGGATAATAGCTACTACATACTACATAGGCAGAACCAATCCCTGTGTTGCAAATTACAACTTACAACTGTCGAGGAAATTGTCAAAAGGACTTTTAAAACCACAAGAGAGCAGGGCATGAAAAACCCAAAAACCTGGGTTTTTGGGTTATTGGGTAGCAAAATTAGCAAAAACCAGGGTTTTGGGTTTTTGCTATGAAATGGGGCAATGTGAAAACCCAAGAATTAGAGCAGATACAAGAACTCTAGTTTAAAATATCCGTATTCCAATCCCTTAATCAACGAATCAACGTAATAGGCAACTGATACAAGTATATAGTATAAGTTATTTGTCAATCCAAAATATTAACATAAACAAATTATGTTTATCTCAATATATTTTGGAAATAAATGGAATATTTTCAATATTATAGTTTTCAAGGTTGTCTATACCTAATAACTACTTAATAACCTGCCAACCGAATATTTGATCAATATACTTTTGATTTTACCGTCAAATTACTACTAATCGAATCGAAAAATTCACTAACATTATAATAAAAGTCTCATTCTTCCAGATCGCCCAAATAAAGAACCAAAATAAATATTATTTTAAGTTTGAATTTGGAATGGAATAATGATAGTAGAAGTCCAGTGAACCACAGTAGATGGCGGGCGTTTGCTACTGCAAAACCCCAAAAACCCAAAAAGGCGGGTTTTTCCTAGAAAAACCCTGCCTTTTTCATGCCCTGCAAGAGAGTCCCTTGAAAAGGTGTGAAATAAAAGGTTGGAGTGGTTTTTTCATTCTTGTGCAAATACCTTTATAAAATTTTAATCCAATAACTGCTTGAAAATTATATTTTTCCGATAAAAAGAGTTTTAGTTTTAACTACTCTGAAATTCCTCGAGCAAAATTTCATATTTAAGCTTGACAGAGTATGATAAATTATAAATATTATTAGATTTACAAGATATTCCTTTGAAATAACTAAAATCAAACAGCTGTTTCCACTTCCCCAGCGTTCAGCAGGCAATTGCGACAGAGATTGAACCATAAGTCACAGACGACAATTGCTGCTTTGAATTCACTGTAAAGGATAAAGCAAGAAATAGTAAGTGAATCAACTGTAAACAAAGGAACACACACAATAGAAATTCGCGTTGGTTGCCGTGGCTCAATTTATGTATATTCGAAAAGAATCTTCTAAGGAGCACAATGACTGGAGTGGATTCTGGATGTATTTGATTCGGTTCTGTCCCTGCAAAGACAATAAATAGCTCCCTGCTCAATTAACCTACATAATTCCTAGGTCTTAGCCTCTGGTTTTGCGGACACCAAAACTCGAAACCCGGAGATAAAATAAAAGGATTTGGAGGAAACGACTGTCTTATTAATTTCGTAGCCCACAATATTGCAATTGCACTACTTTCATTCCGACTGTACACACAAACACATAGAATGCGTTGCATCAAATGCGACGTGGAGCACGTGAAAAATCGATGTATTGATCGAACTCATCCTACTACCCGTCTTCGGACTCTTTGGCTCTCCTTTCTGCTCCGACCTTTTCTCTCCGCACAACAACACTGACTATTGGTATCCATGCAAATCCTCTGACAAGACCGCGCTGGTAGAAAACAATAATAATAAGCAGTGCTTAGCTACCGTATGTGGTGTAATTAGACTTAATGGTTAGTCACATACATTTCTACTTATAAACCCGTGACTCCGGTAAATTTTGGATGAAAGAATGTTGAAAACATATCATGACCTTCCTGGCAATTCGTTCTTTTAATTTAAAATGTGCCAATTCCATTGCAGGTTGTCATTGTTCAATTTTATCTGATTTTCTCCAGAATGACCTCCTCGTCTATGCTATTTACTTATTCATAGGCCACGAACGGGATATTGATATTCACTATAATTATGTCAGTAAAGGTGAGAACACACATGCTAGTTCAGGTGAGCGAGCTGAGCCGAGCCACTGGCCTCCAATAACATTGATCGAGCAGAACCAGACCTTCAAAAAACTTTTGGCGAGCCGAGCCAAGCCAGCCATTCAAAAACATTTCAAGCGACCCGAGCCGAGCCAATCATTTAAAAAAAATTTCAATCGAGCCAAACCATGGATCCGGCTTGGCTCACTGAAAAATCGAGCCACGTTTTAAGAAACCTGTAGGTTTAAAATAAAAATGGCGGGGCTTCGCTGATAAATCGAGCCAACCTGGTTCACCGAGTCAGAAATTGGCATGAATGGGTGAGAATCCAAAGTCACTGCATTTCAATTATGCTCAGCAACATTGAAATACAGTGGCTTTATATACTAACAGTTGTTACAGGTTGCTTATTATTATGATACTAGTAGGACCCAGCATGAGTGACTCAATTTCGACAGGATGTCTACAGTATATAATTGTGTGCATCGAGTACGAAAATTACAACTCCACACCTGACTATAATACATTTTTCATGCAGTCGAAATAGCTGGAAATAGTTCGTAATATCATGAAACCAAGCACGTATCCCGAGGAAGGGCCGCGGGAGCCCGCCCCCCTAAATTTCCAGAAAAAGACGATTTTTTGTCAAAAAAGGTTAAAAATTCAAAAAATTTTCGCGCTTCGCGTGAATATGTCTATATTTTCCCAATATATTTTGGTGGGCTCCCCCTTGGTCAAATTCCTGGATACGTGCTTGCATGAAACTATTGCGTTTTGGCTCTCCCTACCAGATTTACATAGGTAGATAGGTAAAATTGCTTTATCAAGTCTAAGATTATAATATAGAGATACTCACTCCACTCAGATTCAGCGCACTTTCGCATCGCACTGTGCAGCCATTCAATTTTCGTGCAATTGTCATGCAATTGCACATCTGCGAGAGAGTGTCAAGGCGAGAACGAATTTGATTCGCAGCTCTCCCCGCCATTGGCCAAACCAAGTGCGAACCGCTCTGCCAATTTGCTCACCAAAAAGGCATGTGTACCTTCGCACTGCAAGATGTGCGAAAGTGACAATCCGCTCAAGTGCGAGAAATTTGAGTCAAGCTACTATGTCAACCAATTAAACATTTCAGCTTAGTACTTTCAGCCAAATGGGTAACAGGGACATAATAAATAAAGAGAAATGGTTTTCTTTGAAATTATTTAGTTAGCTTAAGCAACTTAGGTGTAGTAGGAACGAAATTGCCACTTGAACGAATTTACCATTAACACCATCGAACGTGCCAAACACGGGAGCTTTTCACCGTTGATTTCGCAAAAGGTTTGTCTACAGTAGCCTACTCACCACAGATATGGGACAATAAGTAGAGCCTAGTGTGAAGTAAAGTGTTGCTTTAAGTTTTAACTATTCAATGAATTATTAGTGAGACACCTAGAAATCGGGATAAATAAGAGTTAGAAACAGAATTTGACCTAATATCACTATTCAATAATTGGAAAATTATTTATTGTATCAGGAATTGCTAAACCTTCAGCTAGAATTCTAACGTACAAAAATTAGCAGCTTCGTATGATGCTATACATATTACCTTTGTTCATCAACCACGAGAGTGTGGCCTTGTCCTATTCCAGCTAAGATACTGACTGAATTGGGTATAGGCAATAAGGGATGGGTGGGGTAAGTAACTTGGGTCCCTATGAATATAATATTACTAACGCTATTACTAACGACGCATTTTAAAAATAAATTAGTGTAATTGTTTGGCTTATATTATCAATCATTAAAGTAGAATAGATTCGGGAAGTAACAATTTCGGCTCTGGTAATTGCGGTTCTCAGTTCGTAGGATTTTTTAAAAAGAACAGCTAAAGGGTGTCGTTACGTCGTTATATAAATCATTTTCAGTGGATATGAAATACAAAATCTTAGGGATCCCTAACCGGGCATAATCGTTAGCCTGGATATTGGCCAATCCCGCTGTAGAAAATAAACGAATCTCGATACTAAATACACCAAACTAGAAATACGGACGGGGACGGGGAGTAGTATACAATTATGGAATCAACATAACAATAGTGTACGAAAATCAACCTCAGTTAAACAAAAATTGAAATTTTTTCTGCAGTAAATTTTCCTTTCATCAGTGCCTGATTTTCGTAACAATATTATTGTACATAACAGCCCCGTAATTTTAAATATCCCCGTCATTTTAAGTAACCACGTCATTTTAAATAACCACGTCATTTTAAAGGACATAGGTTATTATGCCTAAATCCTTTCTATTTCTGTCGCATTGGTAGACCCTTATTTCTTCGGCTGCCACTACCTGGGTAAAATTTAGACTACAGCGTTGCCGTGATTTGCTTCAAGTAATATTATTCTTAAAATGTTCGTCATACATAAACTATAACATACACTAATTCAAGTATTACACAGTATAACTATTACATTGAGTCCTACTTAAAACAACTGCACATAATATTATGCTACTAAAACGTAATGTTTTAAAATTGCATAAATAATTGTATCATATTTTTTAGCTAAATAATACGAATGCAAGTTTAACGAAATATAACAGTAACAATAATTTTTTTTAAATACTACCTACTCTACTACTACCACAACTACTATATTTTTGTATTTTGTATTTTGTATTTTACTGCAACATAAAATGATAGCGCTGAATAACTTTAAATTCTTATCGTCTTAATATCTAAACTAAAACAGGTTTTAACAGTTAAAGTTAAGTCTTAGGAGTGAAACTCATATTGGCTATACTGATTAGTGTCAATAATTGATATTGTTGATTAGGTTATTTATTATATGTTTCATTTTATGTGACTTTGGGGGAAGAGCAGTGGTAGCTTAACTGTTATTTACTGATGTCAATTCGTGTAATTGGGAGGCCTATTTTGTCACTTTAATAAAGCTAAACTTGAACTTGAATTGTTAAAGTTTTAACAATTCACTCCTAAGAAATTATTTTTAATTTCAATATCACGAAATCAAAATTTTGACTTAAGTGTTTAATAATTGGTACTACATTTCAGGGATTTAGCTTACCTATACAACCTTTCAAGAAGTTCGTACGGATTTTTATAAATAGTAGTTCGAAGCGAACTCATAAATTCCGAACATGCTATTTCTTTGACCTCTGACTCGTGTACATGATTTTTTATCATTGCCTAATGAAACAATTTCTGCATCATCTATCATTTTGATATTTCAGCTGCAGCTGCAGCCTTTTCTACATGTCCAATAGAATGTACATCCAATATATTTTGATCACTTAAATATAAAACTATTTACTACTAGAAGATTTCCTCTCTTTCCCCTTGCACAAATCTAAATGATTTTCCATTATAAAAGTTAATGAATAATTATTAATCTATAAGTCATTTTGGAGTGAAAGTTCTGCATATTCTTGAACATACTTATTATACATTGGCATAGTATAGATATGGAACGTTAATTGTGCAGACCCACTGCTATATGCATTACATTCAAGCCAACATTGGCAATAGAAGATCATGTAAATGCAATTTCGAGTAATACCAATAAATATATGACAGTTCAAGTAGTACACTATTTAGCTTTGTAGAAATGTCATAGTTTTACAGAAGTTTACATGCACATAATGCACCTGAACCCGGGGCAGCTTGTATCTGTACTATGTTTTCCAAAGCATAGCTTGAAATACCTTTCTGCATAAGCTTATCGGCAACGCTGCTTTAATTTTAGCTTCTTTCGAGTTCCGACGGAACGAAAAGGATTGTGGAAAAAGTGACCGCGTTAAGAAGATTATGTACTACAACCTGCAACCATTTTAAATAACCACGTCATTTTAAGTAACCCCGTCATTTCAAATCAGCTCCTCATAATCTTCATTTTAAATAACCACGTCATTTTAAGTAACCCCGTCATTTCAAATCAGCTCCTCATAATCTTCATTTTAAATAACCACGTCATTTTACATAACCACGTCATTTTAAGTAACCCCGTCATTTCAAATCAGCTCCTCATAATCTTCATTTTAAATAACCTCGTAATTTAAAATAGCCTTGTTATTTTTATTAAGCCTGTTCTTTTAATTCTATCTTATTTTATTAATAGGTAACATAATTTCCAAAAAACCCCCACTCCTTACATGTAAAATTCTGGCTTTCAAAAAATCATAACGCGATTTCAATGAAACCGAGCGTTATGAAAATGATCATTTGGGGCTCTGACTATATAACCAGCATCGGTATATTTAGTATTGTGCTGCGCCTACTTTATTTTTACATATACAGCGGGACGAGCCAACATCCTGGACAACGATTATGCCTGATTCCTATACCATACAACAGAAAGTAACAAAAAATGCTATTTAAGTAAATATGGGTGTCTTAATGCTTATGTGTAATCATTTTCGCCTCCACCTTAACCTCGTGCAAAGTGAAAACTAATTATAATCCTTTTTCGTTCCTTGCTCTCTGGCCGTTTAAATAGAGGCGGTAGTATCACAGTATGCATAAACACAGCCACATACATTGGCTTGGTGGAGCACACAGTCGCATGACTATTCAACAATGTATGTTTCCATTCCACTGCCAATTCGAAATGGCCGAGGGAGGGCTGTTTAAGGTTGACTATCGGTAATGTTAATTTCCTATCTCAGGAAAGTGGAAATATCTAAAGTAATATTGCACGTACAAGATTTTAGTGACTATTGTTGGAAAAATTGAACATTTTCCTGGAACATGTGGCCCTCCGAATTTTCAAAAACATACCAAATGGGTCATAATTAGCGTTTCAAAAAAAATTTTATAGAAAAAGGGCGCGGAAATTTTTGGCGACAATATTGTGATCAAGGAAGATAGATATAATAGGTTAACCTGGAAGAATAATAGTGTGGATAGCGGTAGCGGAGCTGCAACAGCGACATTTCCAAATACAATTAAAACCTGGCGGTTGACAGGAGAATTAATTGGCGCCTCCTACTATATAATATCTATCTCATTGACTCACATTATCAATACGATTAACTCCCGCCCAGACAGTTTGGACCAAAAAGGCTCTCCTACTTACTATAACCCTAGATTTTAGATGGCTTAGCCATGGGTTGATTGTGATGTATTTTTATTACAAACAATAATTTAAAAATCTGAGAGCTACATGTTCCAGACACATCCTGGAGAATCAACACAAAATTTACCGAAATGAATATGAAATACGTTGATTATTTTTTGATTTACTATTATAAAGGTCTGTAATTTGAAAAAATGTATAAGCAAAATAATCAGAGAACGACCCACAAATCTAGAGTGGCAGAATACACAAAAAATGTTATGAAACTAGAGCTACAGGTTACAGTGCACACTCAAAACAAACTAGATTTGTGTTCTGTCCTAGTTCCGCCTTTCTTACAGCTGTTTGATCCGTTTGAAAATGTATCCAGATTTTACAAAAATATGAATTGTCATCTATCTAATCTGTTGTTTGTGTGCGAAGGTAAATGTAATTTGGTGTTGGAGGAGTTTGGAGTGCAAAAGGGACTACTTTATAGCATGGGAGGATTTAATTTTTAGTGTAGTGCAGTCAGCTTTGCTTTTGCTAGCATTGATATACTAGGGGAGGAGCTAAACCTCCACTACCAGTCACCCTTAAGGCGACTATGTGAGTTGTAATTGTAAATGTGGAATAAAGACAAAGGTAAAGCACGAAAGCCGCAACTGCAAGGACCATCATTATGGATACCTCGTACATGTGAAAGTATGAGAGTAGTTTGGATAACCTGTCTTTTGTGGGCCAGTAGACAGCCTTAGGCTTCTCGGGCATTAATTAACAACAATGCCAGTGTTGAAGGAGTTGGCAATATGCCCGTAATGAGGCCTGCGCCCAGTACTATCACTTTGTAGTGGGGCAGTACCATAGACTAAACGTATGGAAAATATCCATATAAGATGTACAGAACAATGTAATAACAAGGTAGCCAAACTTTTGCCCGTTATCTGGTTTGATTGGCTTCCGCGGCGCCCCGTATCACATGTCATTGGATGAAGGGAGGAGCTTAGGCCTTCGCCGCATGTTTACGAAACCACAACCCACTAGACCCCTTTTAGTATATGGTTTCTGTACATCTTAAGTAAGAAAAAACATTGTTTTTTCTTGCTTGTGAGTTTAATCTATGGGGCAGTACACCTCATATAACATACATACATACTACATACATCGCAATACGCTGGGTTACTGTGTATGGAGTATATAGAATTATAATTATAATATACTAGTTGAATCCCAGCACATAAAATGTGCTAGAAAAATGTTGAAATCTGTAAATTTCTAGCGATTGCGCATTGACCCGAATTTCATAAACCGTTGATTTTTTACACCAATTTTTGATGCCTAAGTGTTGAAATATAGAACAAACACAGTAGTGATAGTCTGGTCCTTACTCATACTCATTAATTACAAAATATTACGGACATAGATACAAACATTTATTCAAGAATAGTGAAAGAATCCCATGCGCATGCCCCACTTTATGTTTATGTAGAGTAAAGATACTTAGAGAGGAAACTGGGAGTCGAGATTTGGGTTTGAGAGTAACTTAACGTGCATCCTTAGTGGTTCCTTTTACATGTATTTTCCCACACCACTGTTTCGTGAATAACTCCCCCAATTTGGGGTCAATTTGGACGTACGAAGCCTTATAATGAAGATAAGCTAACCAGCTTGGACATTTCATGGTATATTTTAAAATTTCGACCTATAAAGGTCCACCACCGGTTTAAAAAATGATTCTTTTTTATTTTATGGCGGGTTGTCTTTAGACTTGGATGGCAGGACAATTAGAAGGTATGATGGAAAAGTCGGGACGATAAGTCCGAGCAGAAAATGAGATAGATCTTTAGGAAAAAACCGGAAATTTTTCAGTGTGCCCGTTTTAGATTAATGACCGAAATGGTCAAAAATAAAATTTGAATTTCAAGTATAGTACACAGCATATAAGGGCGACAGAGCGGATAAATCATGCGACTTTTATTTCTATCACAGGTATAATATTATCTCATTTGCCGCTCAAACAACGCACTATTTCTGCTCTCCTTACTTTCGTTCTTATTCCTGTAAAAAATTCCTACTTCGAAGGAATTCCGTTAGTTGCTTAGTGGTAGCTAAGAACGCACGTTAATCTGTGGTTGAGTTGAGAACAACCTTGTAACATTAAGGGTACTATGACTGTCAAAGACTGGTTATATAACTTGTATTCCAAAGCTTCCAGTGCATTGTGATTTTTGTTTCTTCGGAAAAAGCACTGAATATCTCATAACCGGGCAGTTATACCCTACTTCTACCCGGTTATGAAAGAGTCAGTATGCGATTGGCTTTTCAGAATGGCTTTATATGACCTTCTACGATGGATAGAACTGCAGTTATAACCGAATTTCCAAAAAAATGAACTACAAAATTACACGAAAGAACACAAACTAACATGAAATCTTGTCACATTATGCATTATAAACGCACTAGCTGGTCACGTTGTAAATAAACCGTAATAAACGGGTGTAGAGTGAATATCAGAGTCTGAAAAGTAACAGAAATGTAACTATAACTATAGTTATAATCAGAAAAACAAATTTAATATTTTTTACGGTCAATATGGTTTTAGTATTTATTCTGAACAACCGAACATTAGTGTCAAAAAGTAAATGCGTTTTCCCTTCTCCTGGAGCAATTCGTACTATATCTCTCTCGTAGTTTACTAACGTTTCTTTAGCCCCCGAATTGTGGCAAATCTGGCAGTTCAAATTCGGTTAAAACATCTGTAACTTAAAAACACATACTTGTAATTTTTAACATTTTGAAACTATTCTCGTAAAAGTACCATTACTTGCAATGGGTTACGTAGAAACTGCAAAATAATAGCGTATAATAATAATAATTAACCCCTTTTCATTTAAGTTTAGTTAATATAATGGTGAATTACCTTCTGTACTTAGCAAAATTCTAATTGTGAAACCTATGACCCAATAAAAAGTCACGCCAACAGGGTAAATCAGTCACATCTCCATAGTGGAAATACGTCAGTTGGAAAACAATTCTTGTAAATCAGACAGGATGAGTTACTGTTTATGATTATTTAGTATTCTCGTGAATGTCAAATGAGTTTAGTTAATATAATGGTAATTACCTGCTGCTAATTAAAAGTCACGCCAACAGTTTTAGTAACAATCACAGGTCGCTAGTGGAACTACGTCAGCTGGAAAACATTTCTTGTAAATCAGAAAGGATGAGTTTCTGTTTATGATTATTCAGTTCTCTCGTGAAGGTCAAATGCCAAAGTAAACAATGAAACAATAAAAATATTCTTATTCTTGAAAACAGACAGCTCTCGTAAAATACTGACTATTCTCGTGAAAGTCAAATGCTACAAACAAAAACAACAAATTCCTTTCGTCGCATGCCGCTGCTAGTCGAAGTGTGTCATGTGTTGTGGATTCTGGCTGCACTGAACAGAAAGATAGGAATGTGTATCTATTCTATGCTGCTGCTGGTTGCATAGTATGTTGTGGATACTGAAAGGTAAGAATGTGTATCTATTCTAGTCGCATTGTATGTTGTGGATGCTGGCTGAGCTGAACTGAAAGCTATTGACTGAAACTGAATTTTCTTCGGCCGGACGGATGGACGGACAGACATGGTGGGCATTCACAATGAATATCAAATCTCTCTGATATTCAATAACGCTAGTGTGTATTCCAGGGTAATAGTATACGATGAATAGAAGAATGCACCTAACAGGTACACAGATTTTTTATATTAATTCCAGTTGATGATCCGATGGTTTGACTCGTGGTTTACGGTATTCGAATTCGAACCACCATTATACAAACTGCCATTAATTGACAATGGACCATTTGGAGGTCAAGTTAACTTTAATTGGCAATGCGGTTAATTAGAAAACTGAGGGCAGTATGGATAATGACGAGTTAGAGTAACATAACCCTATACCCCGAGCACAAAATATGACCCAGGTGAACCATAAAAGTACCATAAAGAATTTGACTTTTTATCTGGGACTTTTCGAATGGATCCCATCATTCATGAGTCCCATTCCTGCCTCAGTACAGTGCTCTGCTGTTTTACAGAAACTAACTTACAGAGAATCTAACTTTTTCAAAAGCATTTCAAGTAGATTTATCAAAAACCCAACCGTCGCATTTTATTCGTGAATACTCCACGATTCCAAAAAGGAAGTCCCATAAAAGTCCAATACCTTCTTCGTAAGCAGTTAAACCGGGTGAAAAGACAAATTTTAAATTCAATGGAGGTTATAACCCGAATTGCCAATTATGGAATATAAATATCAGACGGCATAAGTGAACGCAATGTAAATTATAACTATCTTTTTATTATTACGCTTCCGAATTTCTTTTCCTGAGGTAGTGAAATATCCGGGCAAGTTAACATGGGGTTTCGACTTTAGCAACAATCGGGAATAAATTTTGGAAATTTCGTTAGCATGCAACCTTGATGAGTGTCCTTAATTGAAAAAAAGAGACAAAAAATTTTGTAAATATTGTCATGTAAAAAGTGAATATTTTCAGACGAAAATCCATTATTGAAAGCGTTGTGAAAATGCTCAATTCGAGTTTCTGACTATGAGAAGTACATACAGTAAAAACTTCAAACAATTCTAACGGTAATTAAATGTACTTGTGCAGCTAATATTATAGTGATACATTGTCAGAAACTATTTGGAAGGAACAGTCTTCGTGGACAGAATATATATTTCATTATTATTAGATATATATGTAGTTGTATCTGGTTTATTGTGAAACAATTGTCATCCAGTAATGTGCTTTCTCATTCCACGAGTAGTTTCTATCAAATCAAATAGTGTCAATATGTATATGTGATGAGATCAGATTAAATAAATGTTGAAATATTCAGTAAAATAAAACAGTTTATTGTCTTAAAACGTACTCTTTCGTATCTAAGTTTTCTGTTTACGAAGACTATTCCTTCCAAATAATTTCTGACAATGTGTAACAATTAAGATTTATTTTACAAATAAGATACAAATAAGAAACTTCCAACAACTCAAATATAGATGTTAATGCGAATGATGTTGGAATGGAATGAGATTCAGATTTAGTATTCATCCAAATATTCATTTCTTTATCATGAGTGCATATGCATAATATTAGCTATTCACGGTATGTGATGTGATTCATTAAATCTTACCCCTTAAAATGCACTTTAAAAATCATATAAATTGTCATAGAAATCTGTAATTTCATTGGCTAATGACAAAAAATTTGGCCCGATCAGACAGAGGCTTGACCGAGGTCAAATTTTGAATCACTGTCAGAACTCTGGTGACAAGTGATGACAGTGAACATATTGTAGAAAGCTGAGTGTTGACAATAATGCTGCGTTGGATTACGTTAATATTATAAGGTAAGGTATATTATGAAAATATTATGAAACTTTCGTTTCCACCTTGACAATGGAAGAAAAGTGGACTTGTGCATTTCTTTAGCCGTAAGGACGTATCTGCGAATTTCAAGGGGGAGCAGAATTTTTTTTACAAATTGACAGGTATTCAAAAATACTCGAAAATAACCTCGTTTTTCTGACATGGAGCAGGCCCTGTGCCGTGCCCCTCCGCCCCCTCCTAAATACTAAATACGTACCTTGTTCAGCGATACGTTCAAGCAATGTAAATGTTCAATGTAACAACAAAAGAGCTTTATGTATAGTAATGCGTGATTAGATAATTACTACATCAATCGCAATTAAACGACGTGCCGCGCGTTGTATACTTAATTAACTGTAAAATTTTCTGAACATTATAAAAGTGTGCTATAGGAGGAGTCCCATATCATTATTGCAGTTACACATGAACACAATACACGGAGAAGGGCGAAGAAAACAATGACGCACGTAGTGATGAACCGCATTGGACCACACCCAGCCAAACTACTCGAACATTTCGGCAGTCGGTGTAGATTCCTGATCGGACTATAACAATCCCTACCTACAAGGGACGGTTATGTTTTGTTAAACCCACGGTAGTGATAGTAAGTACAGGGTCAGAGAGATGATTGTTGTTGAGCGCTAAATTGGCTAAATTCATTGAAATAACTTCGGCTAATCATATGAATACGGAGGAACGACCATCAAGGCAATGACTATATATGTTTAACATTAGTAAACCCCAGCATCAAGCAAGTACCCAGAGGAGGGGGCCCTGGGTCCCCCTAAGCTTCCAGAAAAATATTTTTTATATTTTTTTGTCAAAAATGGTTAAAAATCCAAAAACTTTTCGCGCTTCGTGCGTATATACCATAATTTTACTACCATATCTTGGTGGGCCCCCCTCCCCAGGTCAAATTCCTGGATACGTTCTTGCCCAAGCATGCATGACTCAATTTCGAAAGGTAGGCAATACTTATGCGCATTGGATGTTAAATTTCGAAAGATTAATAAACGCAGCAACATTTAGGTTGAATTTAAAATATACTAACTAATACTAATCCAGAGTGTAGTTAATTTTTTATGTAACATCTCCCTACCACACGTGCACACTGCACACTTAGATCAATACATACATAGGTAGGAAAAGTTGCTTTATCTAAGAAGGTGGTTATAATATTGACTAGCAGGTTACAGGACCTAGGCCCTATAATCAGTAATTAATATGAACCAATGTTTGATTTCTTTGTAGCAAGACAATTGCCTTTCGAAAAAAGGAATTTGCTATGAATAAATTCTATTCTATTCTATTCTATAAATAAAGCTATTGAGTATTCCGGGGGCAATATTATACGATGAGAAGAAAGTATTTCAGATGCATAGCTTTTTCTAATTGAACTTATCATGGTTTCTCATTTGGTGGGTCGGCTTCGGAAAGAAGAGATTTTACATTGATAGAGGGACTTTTGTTTTAGAAAACTGTCCGTATCTCTGGACAGGGAGGAGGTACTTGGCACGTGTATTGTATGTTGTATTCAACGTATTCAAAGTATATTGTACGTTTCATGGTTTTAAGTTATCGGGTGCCGATCGGAGTTCTCGGCAGAATTTTGGCAGTGGCTGCGATCGGCGTTTAAACGATTTGAAATAATACCTTCTACTTACACATGTGGTAAACTTCCTAATTTGGTGTACAGCAGAAAATTTACATGGACAGGTACAAAAGGCAATTATTGAGTTTCACCTACTAAATATTATCACAGTAGGTGAAAATTATTATGCCAACAGAGCCGATGAACGTCCATTACTCCTGACCGCATGCATACGGCCAAATTCAGGAGACTGAGTTTCAAATACGATGAACATCATCTGAAATATTTATCGGGTACCGATCCGGTCCCAGCCCAGGAGGATCGGTGTACAGACAATCTAAAAACAGGTCTCCTGTTGTCTGTATTGCTTTGGCATCGCTAAATTGCAATTTGCACTTAGAAATACACTTGCACGAATTACAAATTCTATTGTTATAAAATAATGCTATTAGACATATTAGACAATGGACATTGTCAGCCGTAACGTAATGCTATTGAACATTAAGCAATCTCTCATTGGCTCCCATTCACTTCTTTTCGTTAACCGTTTGTCTTATGGAACATACTGTTCCTCAAACAACATAACAGTCAGTCGCAGTATTTATTCTTTGTTTTGAATATAATTTAGAACGAATTTGAGGGCGGTAATTTAAAAAAAACTCGCTATTATACTTATTTCCGAACGTACAATGAGGTCACCGTTACCGCCTACAAACTCTAAGCACTTCTTATTTAGTAAAATAATTTTAACATTAGGAATACAAAATTACTGAAACAAGTGCATTGTTGGTGCACTAGACACGTATAAGAGTATTTTAAAGAATTAACTCACTAGCTTCTGTAGAGCGGACGCCGTTGACAGTTGCTTCATTTGAAATATGAATCATACTTAAAGGAATATCTTCATTTCGGGTAGCATTAACTGTTGAGGGGTTCGTTTGTGACATTCTGTTCGTAGAAAAATGTCAAGTTTTGAAAGGCTCCTCCAGGTGAGAAAATATCCAGCAACTGGAATGGCCGAGCTGGTGGAACTACAGAAAAGTAAAATAATTTTAAATTCCAACTTAAATTTCTGGTTGATTAGTTGCATTCCGATCCCAGGAGACAGGAATGAAAAGATCATATTAGAGTTAACAGACTTGCCGAAAGTGTGAAACAGGTGACAGGTGTGCAATGATAACAGGTAATAATAATAATACTGTTAGACTTGGAACGTTTGGTTACGCATTACGCGCGCAGAGGGAATGAGGAAGTACAGTGGCAGAAGGACACAACAAGGGTACAGTGTAGCCGTGGGTGTAGCCTGAAAACGGCGGAACATTATTCGTTCAATAATGAATTTAAATATTAGTTGCCATGCCACTTATACCAACCAGAGGCGGCATTCCCACTGAGCTGACTCGCTGACTGGGCAGTTGCCCAGGGCCTCGCGCTTCAGAAATATTGGTTTTGGATTCAGTTGAACGTTTTGTTAAACTATATTTACAGATTAATATTTTTACAGCTTTAACACAGAACAATTTGTAGTATATAATTCAAAGAAGAAAATTATACTACTTCTATAAAGTCTACATTGTTGAAACGTTAAAGATATGTAGTAAAAGATATTGGTGACTTGAAAGCAACTTCAAATTCTTATAAAATGCAATTTCAATCCACAAAGTTGTAGCATTTTGCGATACCAAAACTGCGCAATTTCTGTAGATGTAGACAATTAAGTTTCCATTATAGTCTTTGTTTTTAAATAGGAAAGAAATTTTGGTAAAATAAATAAAATATTCAAATTCTAAAACCCAGCGCGGATAGCACCTACATACTCTTTTACAGAGTTTTAGCGTCTTATTTTGAATAAAGTACGTATTCAGTTGGAAAACTTTATTGGCTGAAGCCCCTACCCCGAAATCCAAAAAAAATATTTTTTTAAATAGCAAAATTTATTTTTGATTATTTGCCATTTTTAGGACAGTTTTGACTCATTTTTGTCAAAGATTGCCAGAATTTATATAATGGAGATATCAGTATCACATAATATTATAGCCCCCCCTAAACTCAGTTCTGTACACGTACATTCAAAAAATCATAAAAGTTTGACGCTAATTCATTATGCCAAATTCATTTAAAAACGGAAAAATCCTAAATTTGAATTAATATAATAATTTGCATATTTGTGAGTTATTATTATAGGGCCTCGCACGAACATTTTGCACAGGGCCTCGCAAATCCTAGAGCAGCCACTGATACCAACCCTCATAATATGTCCTACGATTTAAAAAATTAATAGTGCAGTTTAAATTTTAAAATGATTCAAAGCAGCACCATATACTAATTTTAAGAGTTATTATTTATCATCAGAGATGAAGTTGTCTGTCTTTCTGCAAATAATATTTTCGTTGGCCCACTAGTAAGAAAATTAACATGAGTAAACTAAATTAGATTTGGACATTTGAGTGCAAACGTACACTTATACTATTTAATTTACTAATCTCAATTGAAATGCATGATGGACATTTTACCCACTGAAAGAACAGACCATAAAATGATGAATGACAACTGACAACTGTGTCAAGTTTTCTTGGCTGCACACAAAATTAATTGTCACACGTTTCAGAAGAGTGCCAGTCACTTAAGAATCCTGTCCATACAGTAGGACACACTGTTTGCGGAGGAAGGAATTTTCAGAGCGCCCAGGCAGTCATCTGCCTTAATAAAAAGAGTCTGACTGGCAGACCTCCTCCAAGCTCCTTCCGATGACAAACTGACCGAAAAAGAAGGAAGTGGAAATGAGCCGGAAACGGTTTCATGAACTTCTCTTCCCCAATGTTTTATTTGCACTCTCTGCTCCGCCGTCATTCACCAATTCCAGACAGACGACAACTCTATCAAAGGATCGTGTGCCCGTTGTTTGTTAGCTCAGTTCTTCACCACCGACCGGCGTTACCTACCTATTGGATGGCATGGCACGTTCAATCAAAGCATAGTCTGCCATGGTCTTATATATATGTGTGTACTTTTATCAATTATATTATTGCAAACCAGAGCCGACATTTACCGCAGTTTCACTAGTCGTCCGTTAGACATAAACAGACAAAATTCCCTGTCTATATTAACACAATTGACCTTTCAAGGAATATCCAACCAGACAAAATGGATTGAAAGAATAGTTACGTATGACATTTATTTTGACAGGAGCAGATATCGATATGTGAAAGAGACAATTAAGGGTCATTGTAAAACATTTATGGCAGTAGGCAAAGGCTGCAGTAAATTTGAAGTGTCCCAAGTACATTTCATTTTACTTTCAAACTATTCACTTCACACTCATCGTTTCGGGCGAAAAAAATCTTATAGATATCTTGACAAGGCTCTCTTGTCTTGAGGGGGACTTTAGAGCTGAAATCCAGAAAAAAGCTTACTATAGTAGCCCCCACCCCCAGAATACGTGACCTAATTTCGAAATGTAGTCGTCCTGCCAGCATATATTGGATATTGTGGCGATCCGATCATGCACGTATCCAGGAATTTAATCGAGGGGGTTCATTAGTATTTGGAAAATTTTACGTTTTTTAGCCTCTTTGGAAAAAATTATAGATGTATTTTTCTCAGATTTTGGGTACGTTGGGTACTCTCTCTCACCTCTAAATATACGTGCCTGGTGGCGATACCCGTCCAGACGACAAACAAACAGGTAATCTTTTTGATTTTCATTTTTATTATATAGAGAAGAGATAAGGTCTAAATGACACCTCAGACCTCCCCGCAACGAAGTCCTAGGTACAGTACTGTAACTAGGCAAAATTCTTGTATTTATTTTAAATACTGAATTTTGCAATTATTATGACATCAGCTAATTAAAAGTTATGATGATTTTTGGACATGTTTTCACTTAATATGCAAGCCGTCTCATAATAATAAACTATAGGCCTATTAATAATATGGCACTATTAATAATACGTATCTAGTCTGTGGTCAACTGAACTTGAACCAAGAGCCAAATTCAATTGATAATGGAAATGTTGGCCAACGGTCAAAGTGAACCATTGGTAAAGTTCACATAAAACTGTTGACTATAGGTCACTCAGTTATTAATTTATTAATAAAGAAAATTTGGTTTGTCATTAGTCAAAATGTTGTGGCGTAACTACAGTCACATTTGTAATGTAACTATGTAACCCTAGTCACATCAGTGGGTTATCGTCACCATTTACTGGTGCGAGGAAAGAGAGAAAGAAGCTAGTAGATTCTCAAGGCAGAGCTAATGATCATCCGGGGCTGGCCCTTCTCTTGTAGTAATGTCTTTTTGGAAATCACCCGCTGGCCAACAAAAAATTTATCCGACCTCAACTCAATAAGTGGATATATACACACTTGTATCCTAATCCACTCCCACCAAATATTAACTCACCAATAATACCCGCTTAAGCGGGTAATATTGGTGAGCATAAGCATTTAATAAAATCCGATTTTCACAATTTAATCCGAAAATTCGGATTTTAGTAAATGTTTATTATTCGCTGAAATGGGTATTATTGTTGAGCTAATATTTGGTGGGAATGGATTCGGATGCAGTGTATATATATCCACTTATTGTGTTGAAGTCGGATAAATGTTTTATTGGTCGGCGGGTGATTTCCCAAAG
Organism: Tomocerus qinae; assembly: GCA_020055645.1. Lineage (NCBI taxonomy): Eukaryota > Metazoa > Arthropoda > Collembola > Entomobryomorpha > Tomoceridae > Tomocerus > Tomocerus qinae. The sequence goes on along the minus strand of CM034548.1, from coordinate 1,619,873 downwards.
GACATTACAAGAGAAGGGCCAGCCACAGCCATGATTCAATTCAATTCAATTCAAAGCTTTATTGTCATACTTAGTTCAGCTAGCAATCAAGCTGGTCTCCCACCAAGGAAATGATAACATGATCCGGACATTATCCGGATAACAATATGGTAATAGCCATGCCCATGACAATTTGGCATAAGTCATTGTACTTTATTGGCGGATGATTTGATCTTTTCAGGAACTAAAATCTACGAATACCTTTTCACATGTCACCTTAGACAACGGCAAATATGATACGATAATGAACAGTTTGATCAAAAATGCAGCTAAAAATAGAATATTCTGAGCGAACCTTACGAACGAATTTAATGCCAACTGTGGTACAAAACATTTAAACCGTTCAAAAAACTGCAAAATTAAATGTTGGCTTTATAGCATAATGACCACCTTAAACATGATGAAGACGAATTGGAATGGCAAATTTACAAGCATATCATTTTACATGCATGCAAACCTACTCATAATATTCATCATCTAATTCAGACATATAGATGTATTTCATTGAAATCCATATTGTCTGATTTATCTTCAATACTCATTTATATTAATAACTGGCATTGAAATGAAGGTGCAACATCGTGAGTTGCAACGTGCACTCTTGTTGTCTTTTTTTGGAAGTAAGATTCTATTGGCAATATCTGCTTACTGCATCTTATATTTTTTGCTACCTTTTGTTGTTTTATTCATTTTGTTGCCAGAATGCAATATTTGAACTCCCAAATTAGAGACAATCCTCTACTTTTCGAATCAAGACAACTAAATAGACCAAGTCACGATGATAAAAAATATTTTTTCTTATTGGAGGTAGAGTTAAAAATAGTACTACTAGACTGTAGTCGAGTTATGGCTTATGCTAGCAACTGGAAAGTTTGTCAGTTATGATGGTGCCTTTTGAAAGGTCAGCATTACTATTGTCCAAACGAATTGTACCGTAACGGAATACCAGCCATCCTTACAGCTTAGGTTGCTTAGGGAGCAGAGAAATTTTAATGTCATCCACAAAAGTCGATACACTGCACATAATATAGCACATTAGGTAGATAGGTATTCAAGGCTCATATTATGCAGAAAAACGCTAAAAGTTATGAAGACCACAATTATATTAGAAAACAGCTACTCTACTCTACCCCTATCCCTTTATGTGCCGACTATTTCTAATTATAAAGTGACTTTTGCCGAGATATGTGGAGCTAGAAATTGACACACATGAACAAAAATGGTGTTTAATTGACATTTACTGTATTTTATGTTGAAAACCAGACGCTAGTTAACTTTATAACTGCAAATGCGATTTAGTATCTCTCCCAGTCAAGGGATGTATGCAGGTAATGCCTTCCTATCATATCATCCTATTTGATTGGGTGATCATTTAATAATCTCGTCGTTCTAAATAACTTCGTCGTTTTGAATAACTCCGTCATTATAAATAACCCCTTTGTTCGTAGCTAAATGAAGTAACTAGGTAATAGTATTGAATATTATTATCAAACAAAGTTGTTACCTTTTATAGTGGAAAGAAAATATATATTCAGAAATTCAGGAGGTAGGAGGTTCAAATTTTGATATAGGAATAATTTTTGAATTTTTACGACTGTTGCACAACCCATGGCTAAGCCATCGAAATACTAGGGTTATAAGTAGTAGAGCCTAAACCGTTACCTTTTTGGTCCAACTAATATCTGCTAACAGTTAAAAGTTGGCGCATTCATGGTCTAAAACCTCATTACACATACTTGTGAATACTGACAGAGACTAAAGCCTGTTAGTAATGCAAACAAAGTAGATATAGCATTTAACGGTGTACTGTTACCATCGGTGTGATTAAAGTATTAAGATCTCTCAAGTGACAGAGTCGCTAGTGTCTTTGACAGCTGCCCTATTATATTTATCTTCCTTGCTGTTGCATAAGTATCCAGATTTCAAACTTTTGTTTTCAATGTATAAGACAGACTCGTTTGCATAATTTTCAGTTTATAAGAGCTTAAAAATAGGACTTAGTCCTTTAAGGATCAACTGTTTGTGACTTTAACTGTCTCAGATATAATTGGCAGTAAATTAGGACGACTTGGCAAATGACTAATTGTATACTTAGCAGTACTTATTGAGGCAAAGTAATTATTAATGTAATTAGAATATGGGTCTTTACTATAACAATTGTTTTTACAGTTACATATAAGCTTATCTACACATCTATAAATACCTTCCCTGTCCAATTTTAAATTAAGTTTTGGAATCTTTAATTCCCATTTTTACATTATTTTTATAAGATTCTAGCAACAGTTTATTTAAATCAAAAATAATAATACAGTTGGATTCTTTTTCCACGCAGTATATTGTTTATTACGCTAATATATTTAATTCTTGTGTAAAGTACGATAGGTGAACACAATTTTCAATCTTTACAGTTTTATATGGTTGTGTTGATTATGTGAATAGCTACCTTAAGGTAAATACATTGTTGCTCAGAGGTGTAAAGAATGTGTGAGAAGGTGGAAAATTCTGAGGAAACAGATTGGCAGCATTCAAAGAATGGCTCATCGGTGTGCACACCGATGCATCGGCGGCCTATGCAACCATTTTCTTGTTTAGCCGATGCATCGGAATCAACCAACATAAATGGCCTGAATCAGCCAAATGCCAATTCTTTTGCTGATGCTTAACTTTTGAATGACTTGCATACCCAGCATTAATTATGACTTAAAAATACTGGGTATGCAAAAGTTCTGCATAGATTTTCGGATTTTCGGCCTCAAAAGAGGAAATGAAAGTTATATAATATATAATCAATATCTTCACAGCGATTAAAATATACATAAAACAAATATTATATAGACATCACAATCGTGATGTCTATATATTCACGTGATTCACGATATAGAATTCCTGCAAGTATTAAAGTATAAAAGATATATTATTTTGTTTCCACCTGCTCATTATACATTTGTTTACATAGATGGAGTTTTAGTGCACATTCAACATTATTGAATGTTTTGTAAAAAACCCAATAAACCCCTGGTTTTTTAAGTGAAGCGGGGTGGGTTTTTTGCCAAAAAACCCCAACCCATAAAACACCCGACCCACAACCCTGAGTTCCCCGTAGTGGGTATTTGCAGTGAGCTTCGGGAAAACATTAAAAATGTCATATTGCTTTTTGAATTGTTTAATTGCTCGTCTGTTACATTTTAGTTTGATTTACTTCAATTATTACTTCAATAGATTTTCCAGTTTTAATGGTATCTTTAAGATATGCCAAAATATCTTCCGTTTCTTGAGATGTCCATTTTCTATGGATTTTCTTCAGTGAAAGTGACATTTCTGACAAAAATGATAAAAAGTTGAAAACTCGAAATAGGCTTCTACTCGATACTCTTATGAAATCTGATTTAATCCCGCCAATGTGGTTACTACACGAACAGACAATATACAATACAATTGACAGCCCAGAGACCGAGTGATGGAAGAGATCACACAAATAACATGCCTTTTTGGCTCGCAATTTTGCGAACAGAACGCAAGCGGTTGGACCAATGGAAAATTTGCTATTTCGAAAGTTTGCGAAAAACCTGAGTTGAACTACTGATTTTAAAATCGCATTTTTAGCATTAGTGGTATAGGAACATTCAAAGTTACGCCCCGCTCCCTCTTTTACGAGTTTTACCCATGACCGTTTTAGGTGGCTTCATGCCAGACTGTGCGCCGGCCGGTATGAGAGCCAAAACGATATTTATTGTGAGCGAACCCCTTCAATCCAATACAAAAATCTAGTAGAGTCCAGAAAAGTTGTAAGGCTAGTAGTTAGGAATAGCGTTACTACTTTTCTGGACTCTTACATCATTGTATCGTATTGAGACGGTTCACTCACATTTTTCGATACGATATACATGACTTAATAATAATATGATAAGTTGAAAGCGCACAGGTACACGTACAACCCGCAATTATCTTTTTTGTCAACAGCAATTATCTTTTTTGTCAACAGCAATTATATTTTTTGTCAATAGCAATTATCTTTTTTGTCAACAGCAATTATCTTTTTTGTCAACAGCAATTATCTTTTTTGTCAACAGCAATTATCTTTTTTTGTCAACAGCATTTATCTTTTTTGTCAACACAACTTTTATTGATGCTATACCTTAAAAATTAATTCTGACTTTAATGGTAAAAATAATTAATGGCTATTACTACTTGTACTAGATTAAATCAACCAATCAAATAAGCCAAATAATCAGTACTAAGAATATTCTAAGATTTTATAGTTTATTTGCAATGATATAAATCCACTCAGAGAGTCATTTTGGTTAACTTTCGAATATTTTTTAAAGTTTTAGAATAGCCTGAGGATCTGTTTTGCTAAGAAAGGTTTGCTTCACAATTATCCGTTCGTGGACAAATAATTATAAATCATGTTTTGCATACACATATTATACATGTGCACATGTGCATGCGTTGGCAAAAAGCTTACTATGTGTTGACAAAAAGTGATTTCTAAAAATAATTTGTTGACAAATGGTGTTGACAAAAAGGGGTAACCCCAGTGGTAGCAGTGTAGTGCATTTTGTGCTAACTTCAGCTACGATATTTCTTTCGAGTAATGTATAATAGAAAAGGGACTTAAAGAATGAGGAACGACGTGATGCAGTCATTCTTCTCAAAATTTTCTACATTCTCATCCTGCCTTCTGAAAAAAAAGTACTTTTGATTTGTAGTTTTGGTGGCTCGGAATACGTCACTAATTGTGAGTAATAATATTGCCAATTGCTACTTAAATTGAATCAAAATAAGTCGAATGACATCTCCATAAATAAAAATTCTCCTATTTCTTTGACATTGATACCCAATATTATGTATACATCCGGCCTTCACAAAAGAGTGCAATAGGGCTCCTTGTAGACGGGCTAAAACTATACCAAAAAATTATATTATGAGGTTTAATATAACACAGAGTATTGCAGGTATATTTACTGTTAATTAAAGCGTATAACAAACAAGTAGTATGTGTATTTTTAATTAGGTCAGGTCAAAAAAGAGGCAAAAATAGTGACGGGGGCAACATATTAAGGTAATAGGTTAAGTGGTTAAAATAGGGACAACGGGGGGCAACTGAGGCAATGAGATCCCGCTGCGTAAATTCAGCTCTTCGTTTGAATATGTCAAACCGTTTGTAAGTATTTAGGATCAAAGTGTGTACCATTCATTCGTAAAAACCTGTATATCATGTTTTGAAACTTGAAGCAAAATTTCAGGTGTAAGCAAAAAGGACCCATGTTAAAGTTTCTCGCCTAGGGCGCGGCAGGTACCTTGCGCCGCCTTTGACGATGAAATGTTAACTGCGCTATAAAAGGGTTCTCAATCTCAGCGCTTCATTTAGTAGCGGAAGCGGAGCTGCGTTTTACGAATGCCCGATCTGTCTGTCTTTAAGCATAATATAACTCATGAACGTTTTGAGATAACCCGTTCATATTTTCGGTGTGTAGTCTAGGAATGCAAAGTGAGGTCGTGTTTGAAATTAGAAAAAATCTGCCTGTGGGTGTGGTTCAAAAACAAAGAGTCGATGTGACGTTAGTTCTGCACATCGTAGGTTATCATGAAGTCGGTCGAAAGGATTTCGTTAGGTTAGGTTAGGTCAAGGTCAAGAAAGGGGGATTCACAAGGTTAAAGGACATAATTGGGTTGTTTGTATCTGTAAGTATGTGCGTGACGTAGTTGTCGGCCTTGTGTTTTATACACATATAGAACTGAAGGAATTAAGAATGGTATAATTTAGGGTTCTCAGGGTTTACAGATTTAAAGCATTTTTCACTATAAAATGGACATACAATTTTAATAGTTATATTGAAATAAAAAATTTTCCATGGCCATAACAGCCTTCATGCATGGATTAATAAAATTAGAACTTCAAATTGATAGCACTTACCTGACATTACGGTCTCGATTCATGACAGGCTCATTTTTATCATATGGTTTGGCATCCCAGAATTAAAATTTATAACTTTAGCTCAAGGAAAACTAAATGCAATTTAACTTTTAAATCCGTCCATAAAGTTATACTGGAGGGATCAGAAATTTTACACCCTGTCATAGTAGCCTCGTTCATCAGGGTTAAATTCTCTCTCCCACCCAGATGGGAAAATCGATTTCAACGTAGAAAATATAGGCTAAAAGTTGTATAAAAATTTATGAAATTTTCATGTCATATGCATTTGATTACAAATGAAATTGGCAAAGATTCGTCGAACATAGTTTAATAGTTTCAAAAATTTACGCTGCAACACATTTTGTACAACACTGGACTCGTGACTGGACAGCTGCTCAGTTATCGTTCCAGTAGTTATATTGGCAACTATTTTTTCGTGTTTATCAATTTTAAAGCTATCAATTTTGACCATCCAGAGTTTTTCATGGACTAATTAATTGAGATCATTACCACATGACGCTAACTAACCACCATAGAAATTGTAACTGGCAACTAAAGAGATCTAAATGTACTAGTCGGCTATAAACTTTTTGTTAAATAGTACGTCTACTATTGTTGTTGGTTGTTATTATACACCCATCACTTCATCAATACACATGCCTAATACTGTCAAACATGGGTAAATATTTGTAACAGATTGCCTTATTGTATGTTGTTCAATTCCAAACCATTTTTCGACCTTCGACACAAAATCAAAACTTTGTACACTTTGTAAGTTAACATAAGAAATTTTTCATCGCAGAAAATCCCCGTTTTAAAATTATTATTGAAATAGGAAGAATAAGTGGTAAAGATGAGCACTAAATCTGATAAATATGACTATATTTGTCAATACAAAATAGTAAATGGGGAGTAAATGTTTGTTCTTTGAGTTGTACTATGACCTAACTGTTGATTCATCTAGAAAGTTTGACTTTACCGCTGAAAGAAGAAGATTTTCGGGGAAATTGAGAGTACTGATTTAGTGATTCGGCAACTGCAAGTTGGCCGACCCGACTCAAGTCGGTTCGCTGATTTGCAGTCTGGACTAGGCTACTGCAATCTAGCCGACCCGACTCGGTTAGCCCATCGAACCCCTACAGTGGATACCCAGATACCCAACCACCGGAACCAAAGCAAGCGTTAATTAACCAAAATGACGGTTAATTTCACCAAAATAACGGTTATTTCACCAAAATGACGGTTATTTCACCAAAATAACCCTTATTTCACCAAAATAACGGTTATTTCACCAAAATAACCGTTGTTTCACCAAAATAACCGTTGTTTCACCGAAATAATTCTTATTTAAAAAAACCCATATTTCACCAAAATAACCCTTATTTCACCAAAATAACCGTTAATTTACCAATATAAACGTAAATTTATCATCATTCCGATTTCGCAGAAGTATGATAAGTATCATTCTTGCTCGGACAGCAGTGCAGGTAACATGTCCTAGTGCAAGCTTGGTTTTCTACCTTTCTAATAGTGCATACTTTTGCTTTGTGCCTTGTTTGTGATGTTTGCTGTCGTCTAGATCTGAGACTGTTGCTTTTTTAAAAGCTATATCTCATATATTTATGAGCAGTTTCGCTTCTAGTTACTGAGCAAGCATATTATTAAATCCTGCTGCAATCCCACAAGATTTATTTATTTATTACTCAAAGTTTTATTGGTTTGATTACTTAAGTAAGTGTGTTTCTGCTATTATTTGTGCTTCATTTCACTATTTAGTTGGTTATATTAAATGGCTCCTTCCTTTACAAAGAATTCTGTATGTGGAGAATGTAATGAAGTTGACAACAGGAAGTCTGGATTAAATTGTAAGATCTGTAATATTTATTTTCATAGACTATGTACTAATATTCCGAATTCTGTATTTCAAATTTTATTATGTAATTCTAATACAGAGTTCTACTGTGATTCTTGTAAACATAAAAGTCTGACAACTAAGCCTGTTACTAACATGCCTGTAGCTTATTGTTGTGATAAAACGAATAAGAATTATATAATTGTACGTTGTACTTTATGTGAATTGCCGTACCATCGTTGCCATATGCCAAACTTACGTAAAAAAGCTGGCAATGATATTAATGAATATTATTACTGTTTTTCATGTATTTTACCTTTTAGTAATTGTGAGGATATTGATTTTTATGACCTTTTTGAATATGATCCTTGTGATGATTTGAATTTTTCTGATAATGTGTGTGACTTAACTAGATTTAGTCAATTCAACTGTGATAATTCGTTGAAAATAGAAAATGGACTATCTATGGGTCACCTTAATGTCAATGGTATTTTTGTTAAACTATTTATGATCCATGAAATGCTTATGTATTATAATTTCGACATATTTTGTGTGTCTGAAACACATGCTGCTATTGATATGACTAATGAACAACTCTGTATTTCTGGCTATGTGTTAGTTAGATGTGATAGACCTACCCATCACATTGCAAGATGGGGAAACGGTGGTGGTGTAGCTATCTACATAAAAGATAATATAAAATTTGATCACCTCACAGTCCAGTCCAGCTTTACATATGAATATGAATGTGTAACTGTTATTATTAGACTACCGCATACGTTACCATTTATTTTAAATTGTATTTACAAACACCCTAACCTCCCAGTTTACGATGTCTTAAAAAGAGACGGTAGCTTAAGTCAGGGTTTTTATACTCATTTATCTGACTTTCCTAACTTACTTAGAAAATATAGTAAAGAGATATACTATCTCGGAGATTTTAATATTGACTTATTTAAGAAACAACATACTACTGCCTTTATCGCTTGTATGGCTAAACTCGGTTTCACTCAATTTATTGCTGAACCGACATTTACTAGAATTGTAAATCGTAAAAAAGCCAAAACTAGATTTGTTATTAACTCGCTCCTTGACCACATTTATTGTAACAGACAGGATTATGTCAAACAATGTGGGGTAATTGTGTCGGATATTTCTGACCACAATATTATTTTCTGTGTTAGAAAAAAACCTAAGATGTCTTTTGCTAAGAAAACTATTACTACACGCAATTACAAACTCATTGATAATGCAAAGCTAAGTAGTGATTTAGAAAGTATACCCTGGTCAGTGCTTGATGCATGTGATAATGTTGACTCTATGCTGGATATGTTCAATTCTTTATGTCTTGATATAGTTAATGAACATGCACCTGTTATAACTCGTAGAGTGAAAGCTAAACCTGCTCCGTGGATTACTGCAAATATAATTAAATTAATTCACTATCGTAATCATGTTAAAAAGTGGGTATATAAGATAAATAATGTTAATCTTTTAGCTATGTATAAGAAACTGCGTAATAAAACTACACTTATTGTACGGCAGGCGCAAAGTAGGTATTATAGAAAGAAATTTAGTGAGAAAAAAGATAATACGCATTTGTGGACAACATACAAAAATCTGGTAAACAGTAATGCTCAGTCTAGCTTTGTCTCAGAAATTAAATCGGATAATGAAATTATCTCTGATAATAAAACAATCTCAAAACATATTGTTGATGCATTCACTTTGTCACACGCTGACAATTCCGCTGAATTAAAAATGTTGTGGGAATCTTATGATACAAATGATCATACTGATATTACGGAAGAGTATGTCTCCAAATGTCTGCGTAAAGTTAATGGTAATGTTACCCCAGGCTTTAATACTGTACCTACTAAAATAGTCAAATTAATGTTAGCTGCCCTTACTCCACCAATAACTAAGTTATTCAATTACTGTTTAAAAAATGGATGTTTTCCTATTGAATGGAAATTAGGTATTGCTACGCCACTACTCAAACCAGGTGGCGATAAATGTAATGTAAATTCATTTAGACTAATTTCAATTATACCATTTCTTGGGAAAACACTAGAACTAATTATCCTTGATATGCTGACTATTCATATGAATAGAAAGTCCCTTTCTTTCACCAACCAATATGGTTTCCAGTATTTCTTTCCACCACTACTGCCTTAGTAGACTTAACTAACACAATATACACGGGACTAGATAACCGTAAACTAGTTAACGTATCGTTTTATGATATCAAGAAAGCCTTTCCAAGCACCAACCATGTACACTTGCTGCGTAAGATGCAATCTGAGTTCTGTCCTCCTAATAGTGTAATGAAAATATTATGTGATTATTTTCTAAATCGTCATATATCCATTAGGCTGGGTGAGTTTATTTCTGACCGTTTCTCCGTCCTAGGGGGCCTGCCTGAGGGATCAACACTAGGGCCTAGATTATATTGTTATTATATTAATGATATAAATAGTTATATTGGTAACGATAAGGTGCTATTCGCCGATGACCTGGCTAAGCCTTCTGTAAATGATAATGTTGATGATCTATTATTGGATACAAAAAATTCTATGCAACAATTCGATAATTGGTGTCGGCATAATTATTCTGAACCGAGCTGGCAAAAGTCAAATTTTGTTCTCTTCAGAAATCCTCGCGTATGTAATGAAACTTATTTTCCTGATTCAATTACTTTAAATGATTGTTTTATTGAAAGGAAATACTCATTTAAGTATCTGGGCATCGATATTGATGATACGCTAACTTTTAATAATCATGTTGACCGTATCTGCACAAAAATGAGTCTGAGGATAACAAATTTACTGCGTTTCAAGACTAAAATTCCATCAAAATCTATGCCTGTATTATTTAGAGCAATTGTTTATACTGTGTTTGAATATGGTCTTATTATTTACTCCAGCACTTCTGCTAAAAAATTATCTCATATTCAAAGCTTATTTGATAATTTCCTAATTAAATACCACTATGGTATTAAATTATATCGTAGAATTAAAGCTGGTAACTCTGTCATGCCAAACCTATTTTTGTTATATGATAAGTTTAACATTCTGTCAGTGCATGAACAAGTAAGATACTCTCTATGTACATATACATTTTCGCTCCTATGCAATACACATCTGTATCCAAGTCGCTTAGCTAATGCTTTCTGCTTAAAATCTAATACAAGATCTACTAGACAAGACTTCGATCTGTGTATTCCAAAGTGTAGTTATGCTCTCACTAAAGATTCTTTTGTAGTAAGAGGCTGTTCTGAGTGGAATAAATTGCCACTAGAATTGAAAAAAATTAATGACCTACCATTGTTTAAAGTTAAATTACTTCAATACATTAAGTTACAACGTAATACTTAATTCTACTATTCTAGCTATAATATAATATTATGATTTTGACTGATTCTATTAACCTAAGTATTATTGTTTGTGTTACTGATGTTTTTTCCCTAAGTTTGTGTATTCTTGGTCTCCTTTGTATTTAACTTTTACCTTATAATTGAAATCTTTATTATGTCTGAGGCAGGAGAACAGGGTATCATGTATTGATATTCTGATGCAACTTGACAATAAAGCATTGATTTGATTTGATTTGATTTAAAATGGAGCAGAATTTTCAAAAATATTACCGAATACATAGGGTCGGATTGGGATGAATTAGATCAAACAAATGAAATTTCAATGAGCTTTACTAAATGAAATATTTGTCTATCTTATTTGCCTTTATTGTTTTTATGGAATCCGCAATTTGTGACTATTTGCCCCGTAGTCAGTCGAGTTGATTTAATTCTAAGGGGAAGTTGAAATTTCAGGAAAATTTTAATATTTTCACGGTCAACTGACAATGACACTGCACGGCATTGAAAAAAATATCTTATTCATAAATTTTAACCTACCCAAAGTGATTGCCATCGTTAATTCAAATTTTTTTGTAAAAGTTTTCATTATCACATTATCACATTGGCTGGGCTGACCACGGTTAAGAATCTCATTACTTCATGTAAGTTTGTCATTTCCAATTTGCATTCAAATTAAGCCATGTTTCAGGCTTTTACACCAATAGTTTAAGATGGGTCATCATGCTTCCATAAAAACAGCAGGACGTTATCAAAAGACAGGTTATAATAATTTTACAAATGGTATAATTGTTACCGTAGGATCGACCCAATTTTTATGAGACTGACATCTTTAAAATCGCGGACTATCTAGGAACAAAAAGTGACGACTGAATTTTTAAAATGATGAATTTTTTTTGCATTGCTAACATTATATACTGTTAATGTTTTACATAAACAAATCTCATGTAAGGATTTGTAAGAGTGTATGCTAACAGTTTTATACTCTTACCAAAAATAAACACAATAACTTGCGTATGTACAAAATCATGGGTTGCAGGGACATTTTAAATTTTTGTTTAGGGACTTTCTAAATTATTCACAGGGACGCCTTCAAAAATGACCGTTTAAATTATTATTCAGGGACATTTTAAATTATTTCAATGTCCCATTAAACAGCATCCTTTATCCATATGTCATAGCATAATCATTAAAAAATATCCATATTTTGCTGATATAACAAACCTTACAAAATAAACATTGACAAACCGGAGGAATGTCATTATTCCCGAAATTCGCTGACAGATTTGTTTGGAAGTAGTCAGTTCCATGAGTCATTTCCACCTGTATATGTATCATATATGCATAATTTACTTTTATCAAATTACCCCTAGAAAGGGTTCAGATGGAGCGGAGTTGAATGAGTTTTTTGGAGGGGTCAATATCTGTCCAAATCCGGTGGAACCTCATGGTGAACCGTGGCCTTGTATAGATCCGATAAAACATTGGGTGAATGGGTGATGTCTAAATACCCCGAAAAAAAGTTGGCTCGGGACGGAACTACTGTAAAAGGAAAAGTAAATAGAGCCCTGGGATTTCTTTGTAAGTTATTTGGCACGCGAATTTCATTGTTATCATTTTTGAAGTTGTTTTATGCAAAATAAATATGGAAATAAACAGTATTCAACAGTGACATTATGCGGTTGTCTAGGATAATAGAGGTAGTTGCCAAGACACTTCGCAATAAAGTTTTGCGTTTTTCTGAAAACCTTTCAAAATTCGCTTATGGAAATTCGGGCTCCCAGGGCTCTATTTACTTTTCCTTCGACAGTAACTTTCGCACACCTTTTCCTTTCTACCTACAATCTAAAAAGTGAAGTAATTTTTAGACGGTAGGCCACTTCGTTTTCATTTTAAAATATTAAATATCTAGGGCATTTTTGAGCCTTCATTTTATAACTTGAAAAGTGGCACAACTTCAATGCATATGGGGACATTATAAATTTTCTTGTACATGAAATAATAGGAATCTTAAAGGCACTGATAGCTGGAAAAATTTGCATATATACCGAATGCATGCACTTCTTCACTGACATTAAGTCATTCTGATTTGGACGTGTTGGGATTTGCCTCATTATGTGCGTTATTTTAAGTAGGATTTAATTGGATTACATTAGACTTTGCTGCACATGGCTTATTTTAGTTAACTATGGCTTATTTTAGTCAACTATGGCTTATTTTAGTCAACTATGGCTTATTTTAGTCAACTATGGCTTATTTTAGTCAACTATGGCTTATTTTAGTCAACTATGGCTTATTTTAGTCAACTAAGGCTTATTTTAGTCAACTATGGCTTATTTTAGTCAACTATGGCTTATTTTAGTTAACTGAGGCTTATTTTAGTCAACTATGGCATATTTTATTTAACTAGGGCTTATTTTAGTTAACTATGGCTTATTTTAGTTAACTGTGGCTTATTTTGGTTAACTATGGCTTATTTTAGTTAACTATGGCTTATTTTAGTTAACTGTGGCTTATTTTGGTTAACTATGGCTTATTTTAGTTAACTTTTGTTTATTTTAGTTAACTTTTGTTTATTTTAGTTAACTATGGCTTATTTAATTAACTATGGTTTATTTAGTTAACTATAGCTTATTTTAGTTAACTGTGGCTTATTTTAGTTAACTATGGCTTATTTTAGTTAACTATGGCTTATTTTAGTTAACTATGGCTTATTTTAGTTAACTATGGCTTATTTTAGTTAACTATGGCTTATTTTAGTTAACTATGGCTTATTTTAGTTAACTTGGCTTATTTTAGTTAACTATGGCTTATTTTAGTTAACTATGGCTTATTTTAGTTAACTATGGCTTATTTTAGTTAACTATGGCTTATTTTAGTTAACAAAGGCTTATTTTAGTTAACCAATGGTCATGTTAGTTAGTTAATTCCTAATTTAGTTAACTAATGCTCTTGTTAGTTAATTCCTAATTTAGTTAACTAATGCTCTTGTTAGTTAATTCCTAATTTAGTTAACTAATGCTCATGTTAGTTAGTTAATTCCTAATTAAGTTAATTGGTAGTTTTTTGATTAAATAATTCCTATTTTAGTTACTTACTGCCTTTTTTGGTTGATTAACGCTTGTTTTGGTTAATTAACGCTTGTTTTGGTTAATTAACGCTTGTTTTGGTTAATTAACGCTTGCTTTGGGTAATTAACGCTTGCTTTGGTTAATTAACGCTTGTTTTGGGTAATTAACGCCTGTTTTGGTTAATTAACGCCAGTTTTGGATAATTACCGCCAGTTTTGGATAATTAACGTCAGTTTTTGGTAATTACCGCCAGTTTTGGTTAATTAAAGCTAATTTTGATTAATTAACAGTTATATTAATAAATAATTGATGAGTGGTTGGTTAATTAACAGTTACTTAAATATAATTAACGCTCGTTTTGGTTAATTTACATTTCATTTGGTGAATTTACCCTTCCCGAATTTATTCGAGTCCAGGGTTGCGTTTTGTCCGGACAAAACTATTACTGTCCAGGATGAAATTAGTTTTGTCCACTTTCTATCCAGGACAAAAGTGGACAAAACTAATTTCTTCCAGGACAAAACTAGTTTTTCCCTGGATAAAACCACTTTTATCCACTTTTGTCCACACCTTCCTATCCGGATACCGCAACCCTTTTCGAGTCCCTTAGTCTGCTATTTGGGTATCCATCGTATTGGGTTTGGCGGCCTAGCTTAACCTAGTCGGTCGTCTAGATTGCATTGCAGTAGGATATTGCAGACTGCAAGTACAAGTCAGCGAGAGACTCGAGTCGAGTCGGCCAACTTGCAGGTTTGTTAGTTAAGGCTGCAAGTTACCAGACCCCAGTCGGGTCGGTCGGGTCTGCCAACCGACCCTGGTCGGCCAACTTGCAGTAGCCGTGGCCGTGGTTATATAACGTGGCACGTAAATCCAACGACTTTCTCCGTTGTCCGTCGGTAAAATACACACCTGGTTGAACAAGTAAAGTAGCGCTGCTGCTGGCATGCATATAAATATTATAGCATGGCTCAATCGATGCTATTCCAATTTTTGCTTTTCTTTCTCCACTGGGCTTAAAATGGTTTTTTTAAATCTCCTGTTAAAACCAATCGAAAAATTGTGTACACTAGCAATTCTATTTTCTACATCATGGAAGGTCGTAACTCATACATTATAACCGTAGCAGAATAGAAATAGACGTTTCCCTCAATTGGTGACCGGTCACTAAATTAACATGAATAGGTATTGAAATGACTACAGTACCTGCCTGTGTTATCCTGGAATTGTGGGAAACGTCTATTGAAGATTAAATAAGACCGCGTACAACTTGTACACGGTCCTATTTTTTATATTTATATCATATTTGACGGAGTTGATGATGATTGTTTGACTACTGACTACCATGTCACTATGAGGCAGAAAGCTGGAATAAGCTGCCTCAAATGGTCATGGGTAAACAAGGGGGCTGGGCTTGGGCTTAACTTTGAATGTTCCTATACCACTAATGCTAAATATGCGATTTTAAAATCGCTATATCTAACGCTACGGTAGAGAGTTGCACGGGCACAGGCAGCCCGTACGGGCAGCTGCCCGGCCCGTGCCCAAACGGATTTTTCACGGGCATGTACGGGCACCTGGCTCGCTAAGTATGCTCACGGGCAGGTACGGGCGGGCACAGGCTAATCAAGGATATTCACGGACGGGCACGGGCGGGTATGAGTCAACCAAGGATTCTCACGGGCAGGCACGGGCCCATCAAAGATGTTCACGGGCGGGCACGGGCTGCCCGCGGGCGCCCGTAAGTGCCCGTAACTTATAATAACAATAACAGTACACAACACAACATGTACAATGCAATAATGAATGTTCCGTCAAACATGCTAATATCATTATAACACAGATATTAGTCTTCTATAATATAATCGCACTAATACCTGACCTGACTATCTATTTTTGGTAGGAGAGCCTAGGAAACCTGCATATATTACGTAACCTAAAACCCCCTCTCCCAAGTGTAGCGCAAGTGCTAGCTGTAACTCTTTTGGACATCGCCTCCTCCCATCAACTATAAACGTTCCTTGAAAGCACGAAAGCGCATGCCCCCTCCCTCTAAACCAACGAAATGAGTTGTTTCATATTATTATAACTGCCACCTATCGGTATTCTATGATTATAACATCAGAACAATAATACAAATTCACATAAGATGATTAATGGTGATTGATTAGAAATAATTAGCAAAAGAAGACAATCCGTTTTCCAAAATACCGGAATCCTATTTTTCTGATTTTAAAGGGGAACATTCTGGGGTGTTTATTAAAAATGGAGTATTTTATTATTCCCTGTATTGGACACTACGAAATAGTTATTATTTTGGTTTAGGAATTTTTCCAATTGACCCGGAATTGTTTTTATTACTGTGATGGGGGGCCTGCTTAATTTCTCTTGAGTGCCCCTTAGGTGGGTTGGGTTCACTAGTATTATATAAAAATCTACTGCGCACTACACACTACACACACAGTACGTATAGCGTATATTATAAAGTTTTTATAAAGATCTTTTGCGGGCACGGGCACATGTTACAGAATTTTCACTGGCACGGGCACATGCTACAGAATTTTCACGGGCACGGGCGGGCACGGGCACATGCTACAGAATTTTCACGGGCACGGGCGGGCACGGGCACATGCTACAGAATTTTCACGGGCACGGGCGGGCACGGGTACGGAACACAGATTTTTTGCGGTCACGGGCGGGAACGGGCCAATTTAGGATGACCACGGGCGGGCTCGGGCAGCCCTGGAAAAATCAGGATGCTCACGGGCGGGTTTGGGCGGGCACGGGCTCATTTGTTACGGGCACGGGCGGGCACGGGCACTAAATTGCCTTCCCGTGCAACTCTCTACGCTACGGGCGTAGCCGGGTCTTATTACTAATTACGTATTATTAATTCGAATGGGACAGTTCAAATAATGTATATATGAATGCTCTCTGTCGATAGCATCTCATCAAATCAATCAAATCAGCAAATCATTTCGAAAAATTAGAATAGGATTTTCAATGTAAAATTTAAACGGAAGAGAACGAACTCAGCTTTTAGGCGACCGTTTTAATACACGTACGCGCCAGATAGTGCATGTGGTGTTTGTTCAAAGGCGAGACACAAGCCTGAAATTACATTGACAAGATTTACTGACTACGGACAGATTATCATTCCAAAAATGAAGGAATGAAAATCATTTCTATGTACAATGTACATCTGACCAAAAATGCCTGTCAATAATGTCAATCATATAATATGTACATAGATGCCGAGTACGTAGGCATAGATGAAGAAAAATTAAATATAAATGCATTTGATGTTTGAGCACTTGAAATAAATCATATGTATGTAAATTCTAAAACCACTCACAATTTAGGAGAAAGAAGAATACATCAATTTAATCTCAATATTCATTAAGAATTTCAAGGTATATTCATAAATAATTTTTTGTTAAAAAATTACTTAAAATGCTTTTATTTCAAAATTGAAACAGAGTTAACCAAAAGAACAACTGGAAAAGATAACATTTAATATTTTCTACATCATAGTGCCAATTAGTTACAAACAGTTTTCTAAACATTCTAGAGACATACTTGTAATATTATTATACCCATATGTATACATACAAATAAACTGGTTCATGTCTGTAAGACAGCATTGAGGGGGATTGTGTACGCAGACGAATCCCGTCGGACATAATGTAACAATGAGTGGCGATTGAAATTGGGAGGTGATGATAATGATGACGGACGTTGAATGAAGAGTAAAACCTTCACTAACCAAAACATAATGATTGCAGAATGACAGAAATCGGATTTATACTACTTAGCTGCAACTAGGATAGCATCTAACCAACATAGTAAATCATCCTCTATATAAAAGCCGTTATTGAAATTCCGGATTCGGCTAATGCATCTACTTATTTATGTTTTGAAACAGCTATTACATATTTCAAAATTTCTCTAGCACATTGTACGTGCTAGTATCATCTAGTATAATATAATTAATTATCATCGAGTGGAGATATAGACTTAGACTAGATTCATGATACTTGTAGGTAGGGAAGAGCGACATGAGGGCGGAGACAAACTGCGACTCTCATTTCTTATCACATGGAAAGGCCACATTACAAGAATCAAAAAAGAGAAGAGTTGAAGATGGAGAGCGCATCGCACATTAAATTATGGCCCGTACGTAGTTATGGATTATGCCGACAATGTCACTTGACTAGATTATTGGTATCAGTAAAATAAGACTTGTTCACACCTTATCAACTTTGTCAGCTACTACAGACAATAAAGTCAGTATTGCAATACACAGGCATTGAAAACATGTCAATGGCTCATTTACTAACCAACCAAGTTATTTCCGCCTTGAAAATTTCACAGATTAGTGATATCAGCTTTAAAAAATTTGTTGCTTTAAAACTAAATTGAGTACCTACTTAAAAACTGGCTTATTATTGTCCAACAAATGCAGACTTCAGCCTATTAACATTCTACCAGAGTACTAGCAGGAAATAATATTGGTTTCAGTTAATTACAATTACTTAATTGCACTCAATTACCACTTGCTTAACTGGATTTTCGTAAAATCCCATCCCACACTACCGTGATTAAACTTCCTGGGGGTAAATATAGTTCAACATTTACAAATAATCATAATAGAGCTAATTACAAATGATCTAAGTTGTAGAAGAAATGCATTATCCTTCCAGTATTTCTTTTTGCCCCACATCGGCCACATGATCCATTGTCTTTCTATTGAATGGGCGAAAGGAAATACTGGAATTATAATACAATTGGAAAGTTCACAGCTTCCTTGCCAACACACCCCTCTGACCTTCGGTAAAATTGCCATATATAATGCATTGTAAAACTCAAGGCTCGGAGTATACATAATATTATTAAGAAGTTAATTAGCTCTTTGTTATAAGTAATGATAAAATTCAACAGCGGGAGCCGTGACCAACAAAGCATTCACTGTACTGATGTTGGGTTCACTTGTTACCTAATAAGGCTAATTATCAATCAATCAATGCGGAAGGTTGCTAGGTAACTGAGGGAAGGCTAATAGGAGAGGTTAATAAGTGGGGATAATAAGGGAGGCTAATAAGGGTGAGTGAAGGGAGGCTAATAAAGGAGGCTAATAAGAGTGAAGGGAGGCTAATAAAGGAGGCTAATAGGGGCGGTTAATAAGGGAGGCTAATTCGGGAGATTGATAGGAGAGTTAAATAGGGGAGTTTAATATGGGAATTTAATGGTTAATAGGTGAGGTTAATAGGACAAAGTTCACATCTGCTCTTTCACCTGTTCCTGTTCCCACTCCAACTCATTTTCACTGATGATCCTGCTCTGCTACTTCTGCTCCGCCGCCACTGTCTTACTGTAACCCACTTTAGTGTATATACTGACATTTTGCACAAAAAAGAAGTTTAGGAGCCATGGTGTTCACCATGACAATCAAATATTTGAAATCATGACTCACTATACAGAGTGGCGCAGAATGACGTATACATGAACTTGGACCTTTAATAACTGACGATCGGTTAAGTGTATTGCAATGATATGCACACCATGTGAAAGAACATACGTTTTTTAGTGAAATTTCTGAATTTGAAGACCTTCCATCTCCAGGCACCGGCGTAATCGCCCCAGGACTGACCGACCTGTTTTTTTACAATTTTTCTGACTTATTTCCCATTTCCGTAACGATGCACTCGCGTAGTTGCAATAATGTTAGTGGCTTTTCGGCATGAACATTATCCTCGACGTACCCCCTTCGCTGCCAGATGGATTGGTAGGGAAGGACCGGTTTCATGGCCACCAAGATCACCAGACTTAACACCATGTGATTCCAGTCTTTGGGGAATCGTCAAGGATAATGCCGAAAAGCCACCAACATTATTGCAACTACGCGAGTGCATCGTTACGGAAATGGGAAATAAGTCAGAAAAATTGTAAAAAAACAGGTCGGTCAGTCCCGGCGCGATTACGCTGGTGCCTGGAGATAGAAGGTCTTCAAATTCAGAAATCTCACTAAAAAACGTATGCTCTTTCACATGGTGTGCATATCATTGCAATACACTTAACCGATCGTCAGTTATTAAAGGTCAAAGTTCATTTATACACCACCCTGTATAATGGTAGCTCAACCTATTGTTCCGTCATCATTTTCATCCCAACTTAATCCATAGAGTTTTGTGTCATTCACAATCCGTGAGAGAAATCTGTGTGTTACTCATAATTACAAAGGATAAGAAACCTTTCGCAGCCAACAATTGAGCCAACAGTTTCTCCTAATTATAGTACTTTATCACTATATATTAATTGCCGATTTATGATATGACTATTTTAAAGAACTAGTCATTCTCTTATCCAATAGAGGAGGAAAGCGTCGTAGTATTTTCCTATCGACCCATATGGGTGTTTATTTATCCCGAAAATGTCCTCCGAAGGCTGCACAGAAATTTTTACATTACAATAAATTAGGTATTAATTACTTGTTACACTTACTAATAGGCATTAGTTTTGGTAGGTACTTGACTGGTTGGGAGAAATATTACTTCACTACTCTAGCTAGCAATAATTAAGTTATACAGGACAGTACAGTTACACATACACACATGCATTCGTAGGTACCGAATGAATTTCGACGAAACTCAAGTCGCTGGGGAAAGCAGGCAATTCAGACAGATATATTAGTACTTAGATATAAGAGTGTATAGAGCAGCGCTCTTTTTCTGTCAAATCCTCCTCCGTCCATTTTTGTTTCCGACAGTGGGGAGAAGAGGCCAGAGAGGGAAAAGTAGAAAGGAAAAAGAGTGGGAGGGCTGCTAAAAGTGACTCGGGCCCACCTCCGTCTACGTTCTCTACTCTCTTCGGGTGCGCCGTTTGGTGATCAACGGAGGCTGCAACAACAAAAATTTAGTCATTTAATTCCATCAAGGGGTAATTTTTATCGCTCTGGTCTTGGAAATCATTTTATGGGTATTTTGTTTATACATGTATTAATTGTAAGTGATGAGTACTTACGGTTACGGAATGGACAGCCTCGGCATTGTCATCCTCATTATTTTCTTCATTATTCTCCTCCTCTTCTTCTTCCTCCTCCTCCTCCTCTTCCTCATCTTCTTCACCAGCTTTCCGGTCATCTTCCTCTTCTTCTTCTTCTTCTTCTTCAGACTCGTTTTCCGTCTTTTCCAACTGATCTTTCTTCGTGCCAACTTTCACCTTACTAGACATGAATGAGCTCTGTTTCTCCTTTGACGGCGCGTTGTTCTTTTCTGCAGCAGCAGAGTTGATATCATCCTCGGTCACCTCGTCCGTTTTCTTGTTTCTTGAGTCGTCGACCTTTTTATCCTGTACGTAAGTCACCAAAAAAGTAAATTTGTAATTATACTTTGAAGGGAAATAAGTATGACAAATAAAAGTGTCCATTTCTTAAATTACATTTACAGTCATAAGTATTATATCTTGCATTATGTACAAATCGATGCTTTAATAGGCTGGGATTGGGAAATTATACATCTATATTATGGATATATAATTAAGGAAATATTGCAGACCAATTAAAACTGATAATAACGGCACAACAGATTACAGTTAAATTCCATAAATAAAATTTTTCTACATCAACATCAACACATACCTATTTTGAAAGTTTAACAAACTTAAAATGAAAAGGCAGTAAAAAAAACTCTTTAGTAAAATTCCACAGGGATGTGTGTTTGAATAAATAAGGATATTATAGTCATATAATCTTTATGCATAGAAATTTAGTTATTTTTCAACAACACAGTGACTGTGACTGAGGCAGTAATTAGTAAAGGCGAGGTTGCCTACCTGATTATTTCCGCAGCAAAAGGTGAAAAAGAGTACAAGGGGTAATCCAATCACGAATATATAAATTGCCCAAAGCCAAGGGTGAGCATTACTATAGTTGACGATACGGCTTACTACTCCTTCCTATATGAGAGAAAATACTATGTGAGAACAGGACCAAGTAATTACCTCTTGTTTACAGTAGCGGTACAGGAAGAACACGTAGATCAGAATCGGAATCATGCAGTACAAAAACAAGAGAGACCAAGTTCCGGTTTTGTAATTTATCCGTTTCAGAAATCGTCCATACCAAGTTTTCTACACTTAACAAAAAAACTCTTACCCCACCATTAACAAGAAGGATCCAGCAATTGGGTTTTTATATATATTAGATCTACTGCTGTGTATACTTTTAGTACACATTTGATGGCCTAGAGAAGATGTCAATTTGACATAGTTGAAAACGCTAACTTTTCCAGGTGACCTTCCCTTCCAGCAAAATACATTTTGACGACCAAAACAACCGAACGGTGAGCCATAACAGACCCATACAATAAGGGAAAATAGGAATTTGTATGGCACGCACAGGAATTTTTGTATGGCAAGAAATTTCATCGAACAGTCGTACATTTGTATGATATGTTACAGAAAACCGAGGGTTATTGTATGGAAATTAAAGGAATAATGTATGGTACTAAGACAAAATTGTGGCGTACAGAATTTGGTGACGAAAACTTTGCTGATATAAATGGAAAAACAAAATAGATTAATTTTGACTATCAAAAGAATATCAAAATAGATTAATTTTGACTATCAAAAGAATATCAAAATAGATTAATTTTGACTATCAAAAGAATATCAAAATAGATTAATTTTGACTATCAAAAGAATATCAAAATAGATTAATTTTGACTATCAAAAGAATGTCAAAATAGATTAATTTTGACTATCAAAAGAATATCAAAATAGATTAATTTTGACTATCAAAAGAATATCAAAATAGATTAATTTTGACTATCAAAAGAATATCAAAATAGATTAATTTTGACTATCAAAAATGTCAATGTTATAAAGTTTGACTGAGAATGTGATTATTGTCTTTAATGTGAATTAATCTTAAGAATACTAATAATATTTGATACCTTTATTTTTAAGTTTAAGTATTAAGTATGTAAATAATTCTGTACCGAATCTCGATCGAGAACTCGACGTTTCAACTCATATGTTTGGGTTGTCCAGTCATTTAGAATGTCTTCATCGTCGGTGATAATAAAATTATCAAACAAAACCATATCCGTCATTGTCCAGATTTCGAGACCAACGGCTCCCTGTGTAGTAATGACAAATTAAGTAATTATTAGTTTCTTTTTGGGTGGGACCACCAAACCAGGGAAAAACGAAATAAAAATACCACTAACAATGGATGTCATTTTAAAAGGCTCTTTATCTTCAAAATAGTCTGGGTTGGCAATTTTTCTGCGCGTCCACTTCCCTTTGTAGTTTGCGTTGGAAATCATTGGAGGCTTCCATTTGCCTACATACAAATAATCAATATCGTAAGTCACTAAGCGTAAGTTCAAGTTTGCATCGTTAGAGACACTGTAATTTCGCTGTATAGGTATAAGCATCACAATTTGGTTTAATTGCAAAAGATGCAACCCAGATTATACCTCATTGTTTTACATAATACGTAAGCGAACCGTTTCAATCCGATACAATGATCTCAGAAAAGTAGTAATGCTAGTAGAAAGGAATTGCGTTGCTACTTTTCTGCGCTCTTACTAGATCACTGTATTGCATTGTATTGGACAGCCCACTGAATTAAAATACGCATTCGGTAAATAATTAGTCTATATTTCATAAATGCATGCATTCTATGTTATATATAAGTTGTGATTATTCAAAGTTATTTATCTGATTGTCGTGATTGTATTGTATAGTTTTACTCTTTATGTCTGTTTGGAAATCCCTGTTCATGATAACTTTCAAACGGTTTTATCAGCTCAAATAGTTTAAAATTTGAACAGACTCGTTCAAATTGAGCTAGACTGTGTATAATCTATGGAGGCCAAGTTCGTAAATGGGTCAAATCGGTTGCACTCCCCGAGTGGGCGACGAGCTAAAGCAAAGATTAAAAAGAACTAAAAATCGAAGCAACTTCGGTTGTATTCTTCCAACAACATCGTGTAAAATTTTGTTCCCTATATAAAAGCCGTTATTGAAACTCCGGATTGGACTAATATACATGTCGTTTATATGTATGTCTTGTTTCAAAACAGCTATATTCGTTGATGAATTTCGGGACAATGTGCAATCGCGTTATTCTAGCACTTTGTGCTTGGTTTCTGCCAGTTATATATAAACTTGGAATTTTCGTTTGATTAAATGTTCACTTGCCTTTGAAATTGGGATTCTCTACCATTGGTGCATTCCAGGGGCCACATCCGACAGCTTCTTTGCATGCAGGGTTGCTTAAAAGCGGTGCTTCCCAAGAACCATCCATAGACTCATCCCAGTCATCAGGGACATTAGCGCTAGGGTCAGGAATCATCTCCTAAAGGGCAAACAGTCACAATAATTTATTATTAAGCATTCTCTGACCAGAAAATCTATTCTGCGTTGAATCATTAAAAAAACTATAATTAATTCAAAGTTCTACAATGTTCCTTTTATTCTTACTTATAGAGTGTGAAGCAATTGTGTTACCTATAAACTATATAATTTTCATGTTCATCATAATAATATCATTCATTATTCGATACGTACGTGAAAAAATGAAAATAACAACGCCAATGTCCGAAAAAGATAACACATTTTAAACACCAACTCAATTGTTCACTAATCCTACAAAATGATTCCCACCGGTTCGTTTTCCAACCAGCCATCTGGCTTCACAGCCTTGGAATCAGGGATTTTTGGAGGGGCATTATCATCCCAGTCATCTGGTTTTGTTGCCGTCGGATCGGGGATTTTCTCCCTTTCATCCCAATCAGCTGGCTTTTTGTCGTTTGGATCTTCAATTTCCTTAGGAGGGTTCACAGGCGGTTCCATATCCTCTAACAGCTTTCCTTTGTTCACCACTCTGCCATCCACATGTACTTCATAACTATTATCAGGTCTCTGCAATAACATAACACATTTCTGATAAACACCTCTATGATTCATTACGATTACCATAAACAAATTATACAAACAACTTACCACAACGAGACGATAAACGTGAGGTTTCTTGTCACTATAAATGTCTTCAACTCGGTTCGATGGCTTTTTTGCATGCTTTTCTTCAAAAGACCCATTCACTGGATTTTTATGCCGAAAAATAAAATGCAGCTGTTAAAAAAATTAAATTGGCCATATAAGAAACAGCTAAACATTACGTAATACGAGTACGAAATAGAAGAATCAAATTACTAAGGAATTCCGATCAAATTTTTGGTTAAAAACGCAGATGTGACTGAATGCCTTGAAGTGGTTTGCTACTATGTTAACATACCTTGACGTCACTGCCACATTTGTCAGGGCCAAACATAATTGTGTAAGGAGTTTTGTCTTGAAATTTATCCAATTTCATTTCTTTCGAGAAGGACAAAAGTTTTATATACGCCCCGCCGCAATCCATTCCATTTTGAAAATTCACTTCATACTGGACAAAAAGAGGTTTGTCCTTAAAATCGAATCGTTTCTCCAGTTTTGCGGATATAGCAGCGTGCTTAGCACTGGAGCGGAGAACAAGAGCTCGGTCAAGTGGAAATATCTGCCTTTGAGGAAGCTCGAATTCCCAACGTCCATCATACTTAAAAACATTGTCTTGCTCCTCTTTTTGGGCTCTTGATATGACCCACTTCTTTTTGGCAATATCGAAATCGTCAAAGTTTTCAGAAAAGTAGACTGGCCCAGATGGATTAGGCGTGATGTACTCAATGTCGAAGTCACTCCCAGTGCTCTATTTATTTAGAAACAGAAATTCAGCTATATACTCAATACTTTCTATAGGGCATAACTAGATGGCTAATGATGTAATCATACTCTTTATATGAGTAATTTCATAATACATACATAGAAGAACTAGACAATCATAATATTGTCTACATATATACTTACTAATTGTATGCTAATTAAAATCCCAATTAAAATAACCTTTATTGATAAGGTTGATTCAAATATTGTCATACCTGTGGTGGAGGTGCTGTTTCTTCGTCATCTAAATCGTCATCAATTTGTGAATCCCCGTTTCCTCCAGTTTCGGCTATGATTACATTTATATTATAATAGCAGAGCAAAATAATGCCACAGTATGTCAGACTTTTACTTTTAAATGGACCCATTTTTAAGAAGTCTTAGTAGAAAAACTAACACAACCTAATGATGATCAGTCACTATCTGAGACTTTTTAGCCTGTCTCCACCCACACGGAAAAAACAAACACAATGCGTCAACAGCTCTAGTTTGCCATAAACTTTTTAAATAGAGACTTATGAACAAAAGAAAAAAGCTAGTGACACCGTTGTACTAATTGTAATACTTAAAATTACTTCTGACTTATCGAAAACAATTTCTGACGGGCACTTAAGTTTGGTTGACAACTTGAACCTATCAGCTGCAAGGGGTATTTCAGAGACAACTCTAAAGCCGTGAAGAAGAACGTGGGGAGAAGGTTGAGAGGAGTGGATAGAAGTTGTCGAGCCCAGTTACAACGACGAAAGTTGTTGGGAGAAGACTGTCAACTCCAGACAGACAGACAACGACAGAGAGTCAGTCGATCGGTCAGGTGTCAGGATGGACAGGTGAAGTGACTAGACCTAGTTTAAGAGATAAATATCCGATTGAGTACGGACCGACAACAATAATTAGTGTTAATGTTAATTATAATAATAATTAATAACAAAATTGAGTATTTGAAACGGAGAACCGTCTGGGATTATGTAATTCAACTCAATGCCAGACAGTATAATATTAAATAAAATGGACTAAGAATAAAGAATTGTTTTAAATTTATTTATAGGTATAAATAATTAATGTATACTATTTGACTGACCAGGGAGCAGATGAGCGAGGAGCACAACTGACAATACAAACATAAGAGACACGCACGTCGTTGAAGCAGCGGCAGTTGATCGATAGCTGATATTATTATTGATAATTGTCGTCGTCAGTCACCCACACCCACAACACAATCTAAAATAATCCAACACGACAGCAGCCGAGCCTTTCCTTCTTCTGTGGTTGATAGTGGTGTGTGAATTGAAGGACTCCGTTTGCTTATAATAAAAATTGTCAGTTCTGCATGTTGTGTAGTACTTGTATGGTATTTATTGAAGTGAAGATGATGATGGCGTATTCATTCCACATTTAAAGGTTGCCTCTGGAGTT
Organism: Tomocerus qinae; assembly: GCA_020055645.1. Taxonomy (NCBI): domain Eukaryota; kingdom Metazoa; phylum Arthropoda; class Collembola; order Entomobryomorpha; family Tomoceridae; genus Tomocerus; species Tomocerus qinae. The sequence continues at coordinate 1,592,445 of CM034548.1, read as the reverse complement.
GCTGCTGCTATCGGACTGTCGGTTGAAAACCAACAAACGTGTGCTTATCCAATTTGCTTTCACCACTTTTTGGCCCGTGGAAAATGTGTAGCTTTGTGAATGTTAAGGCCACCTTACCAATTGAAAATCAGACATTGGGAATATGATGTAACAAAACAAAGTATGAAAATATTATGGATGTAATAGAATGTCAAAGTGGTATTAGTATAGTAGGAGTGTAATTAGTGGGTTTCAGAACAGTAATAAAAAAATTCCTTTGTGCTGCACAATGTGCACTAAGGCCTGCTGACACGGACGTGCATTTCGTGCCAGGAAAAGCGTATATATATATATATATATATTATATTTGAAATTTCATATCTCACTAATGGTAAATATATGAATTTTAAATCGCGATACTATAATCATATCAACGGGTCTCGTCGGATCTGGTCATCTGGTAAAATATATATGTTACAAGATCTCAGAATTCCCACCTTGTGTGTGTGTGTTAGTGGGAGAGTACAACATATACTATTGATGAGCATAGATGTACTACCGCTCAAGCCGCGAGGACTTACTTGCAGTGACTCCCTGAACAGCTTTACTGTTCGGAGAAGCCACTCATTCGTCCTGCAGACATACAAAATGAAAGCAGAGACGACAAGGGCAACCCCGGTAACTCATCCACATGAATAAGAAACTTGCTCAGGTGTTTGAATCTCAACTCGCTCAAGGCTGGGCATTCAGCTGCATGGTGGACCGACGTCTCGACGCTTAATGCGCACAGAGGGCATCGCGGAGACGAATGATTCCCCAATTTATTCTGATGCTTGGCCAAGGGGGAGAATTTGAGGAGCTTTTGATATGTGAAAGTGACGGCAAGAATAATTTTGTAGTTTTACAATCTGTACGCTTTGTCCAGTTTTGTATGTTGAGTTTGTTAAACTATTTACTGATAGCGGTTTTAGCACACTGTGAGGAATAAGGCAGTATTGGTTCAGGACCAAAATTCCAGCCTTACGACTAGTGTATGTTCCATGGTCACATGGTCCCTATGTTAAAAGAGTAGGGATTACACCAACTCCACGGAGGAGGTGTACTCCCTACTCTTGTTATTATAGGTACACTAGTAACCATAGTTTCGGATATTCCCATTTCCCAGCAAATTTTGCTTGGACACTGGGAATTCCCACCAATTTGGGAAATGGGAAATAGTGGGAAATAGTGGGAAATGGGTGTCGCCATCTTGCGGAATTAGGGTCTATTTCCCACTTGATTTTTCTATTTCCCATTTTCCCACCCACTTGGCCTTTTTGTTTCCCACTTTTCCCACTGGGAAATGGGAAATGTCCAACTTCTTTCATTTCCCACTCGAAACTATGCTAGTAACCTCCACCATATGTGACTAAATTTCGAAAAGTAGACATCCAGCGAAATCATGCGTTGCGTATTGGATATTGTGGCCAAGCACGTACCCAGAAGAGGCTAGAGGGTCTCCGTCTCCCCAACCCTGCAGTTTTTACCGTCTACTTTAAAAGTAGACGGTAGATGTCGTATTCAGTGAGATTTTACCATAACTATTTGTTGTGACCCTTCTTAGCAAAATTCCTGGTTACGTGCCTGAGCACGTCCTACCACACATAGTTACATACACATATTATAGGCGGGTAAATATATTACTCCATCTAAAACGGTGATTATAATATAGAGATTATATTATATATATAGCCTGGGATTATTAACGTTCATTAGCCGTAACTTCAGTCGGCGGTAGAACGTGAATTAATTCACTACCTTATACCATCAACTTAGTAACGCGGGAAAAAGCCAATTATAAGGCGCCTCACTCACTTTAAGCTTTCATTATTAGTAAGAATACATACTAATAATTACCATTAACACAGGAAAGCAATAATGAATTCTCATCTGGAATGCTTCAATTTGCTTTATTAATTAAAAATAGTAAAAGTGGTTCAAAAAATTCGAACTTTTTAAAATCTAAAGAATTATTTTCCCTATTTTATGACAATAAAATCTAATTTTTATAAATGGATGTCGCTAAGTACGTTGGATCGGGACACATAATATTAATAGTAGTATAATGGGTTTATATCCATTGTGTCATCCGCAGTAGCCGACCTAAACCTTGCGAAGAGAGATGCCGAAAAAGAAGATCAAGAACTAAACTAAGATTCGTTTAGAATAAACAAAGGATACGTTAGAATTTACAAATATGGTAGCGAATCAGCCAAAATAAATGCTACCCTTCCATCTCTTACAGTAATATGCAATCAGACATATGTTTTACGCAGATCAAAATAAAATGGAAAACATAATGGGGCCGATGCCTTGCATGATGTGCAAGCTACCGGAAGAGGAGACTAAACCTACGCATTTTTACACAGAAATGATGGTAGGTTAAGGACTTTGGTGGATTTCATTATATTGCCATTGCATCTCATCGTGCTCATTTTTCGTTATTAACCACAGAAAAAAGTTAAAAAAGTATGTTTCTATCTGACATCAAACAATCTAAATGGGGAATATAAAATTCGTTTGATAAAAGGAAGGTTTGAAGGATAAAATTGCAGAAGCTAAAAAACGAATCTGGTGGATTACATTCCAGCATCAATTATGATTGGAAGGCTTATAAAAATTATGAAATTTTGTTTAAATTGAGAAGCACTGAAAGCCTAAATGTGATAGAATGTAGTGGTTGGTTTTGGCACCCTGAAGATAAAAATTTAATTTTAATAGGCAGAAAGTTACCCCCACAAGAAATGAAGCCTTTATCCAATGTGACAAGTGTATTTGATAATATAGGAGTGACTGGAGGTTTAATACAAAGGAAACCAATCACCGACAATCAGTGGGTCTGTGATCATGATCAAGAAATGTGGCTTAGTGTTACAAAAATTGTATTTAAGGGACATATAAACGTAAATCCATGTATTCGAAAAGATTTCAGTTGCGGAATCGAAGTGTGACTTTAACCTTCAAAGATCTCGATTAGTGCACCGTTTCCAAAACAATGGATAGTTCCTTTCCTGAAAACACATTTTCAAATTTTAGAAATCATTTACCATATCTATTGAAATTGGAAGATTGGACGTCGATGAGCTTATATTTATATTCTGCTCCTTTTATTAAAAAAGATGATGTAGTATACGAAATAATCTCTGGCACAAAGATAAATGTTAAACCTTATTCAAGCCTAGACCAGAAACTTTTGGATTCTCAAAAATAATCAAATGAATGACGGGTCTCTTGTGAATTCTGACAAAGATAAAGAAATTTCGCTCACGAAAACAATAAAAAAGATGATAACGAGAGAGATGAAAATACGACAGTAAAAGCTAGTAAAAACATATAACATCAGTGAAATTTGTATAGATACGGAAAGTCAAAATCAAAATCTAAAGTTCCTATCTTATACTGATACATATTTGATGTTCCACCAGCCAAAAACATTACGTATCGATTTCGACAAAAGGGTGGCTGCTCAGTTGGAGTTGGAACAGAGTGACTCTGTAGACAAAATATTGTATAAAGCTAAATTTCCCACACATTTTGAAAATGGGCAAACCCAAATGATCATTTACTCAGACTTGGGTATAAACGGAGCAACATATATTATAAGAAATGAACAGCCTGAATAGTATTCTTTATCGAATGAAACTATCAATTCATCTGTACATCAAGTCAGAATTTGGCGAGAATCTACCATTGACATTAGGGAATTTTTCAGCTCAATTGCACTTTAGGAGAAAAAGATACTAATACTGTCTCCGGGTGAGTTATGGCCACTTGAAAGCATATCCTTGAGATAACTACATTGCAACAAAATGTCTAGTAAATTTGTATATTCGTATCATCCATATCCACAATTTGGTATGAGTTTATTATACTATAAATCAACCTTATCACGCCAAAGAGGAGCCGGTATAAGTGGTTTATTATCTTCTGTTGGCGTCTAATCCCATTTAAAAAGGATCATTTACTACCTACAGCAAAATATTTCGCACTCGGTGCGATCTTTAGACCATTTTTGACTCATTTTCATAAAAAAATTCTAAAGATTTTTTGCACATGGTAGTCCAGATGTTTCTACAAGTGGTGTAAATCAATAGATTCTTGTTAGGCTATGAAGAAATAGCAGGGTTGATTGCGTTGTTAATTATAATAATAAATGGAAATTAATATATCGCTTGAAAATGGAAATGAAAGTATCGCTTGAAAATGGAAATGAAAGTATCGCTTGAAAATGGAAATGAAAGTATCGCTTGAAAATGGAAATGAAAGTATCGCTTGAAAATGGAAATGAAAGTATCGCTTGAAAATGGAAATTAATATATCGCTTGAAAATGGAAATGAAATTATCACTTGAAAATGGAAATGAAAGTATCACTTGAAAATGGAAATTAAAGTATCGCTTGAAAATGGAAATTAAAGCATCGCTTGAAAATGGAAATTAATATATCGCTTGAAAATGGAAATGAAAGTATCACTTGAAAATGGAAATTAAAGTATCGCTTGAAAATGGAAATTAAAGAATCGCTTGAAAATGGAAATTAATATATCGCTTGAAAATGGAAATGAAAGTATCACTTGAAAATGGAAATTAAAGTATCGCTTGAAAATGGAAATTAAAGCATCGCTTGAAAATGGAAATTAAAATATCGCTCGAGAATGGAAATTAAAGTATCGCTTGAAAATGGAAATTAAAGTATCGCTTGAAAATGGAAATAAAGTATCGCTTGAAAATGGAAATTAAAGTATCGCTTGAAAATGGAAATTAAAGTATCGCTTGAAAATGGAAATTAAAGTATCGCTTTAAAAAAGGCCGCTAGTATCTACCTCAAATTGAATATGTGCATTAGAGTATCCTGCCAAAGAAGATATGATTTCAGGATTCAGGGCAGTTAAGCAGTTGCAGTAATGACTATATCCTAGTTTCAAAGTACAACTGTTACACTACTTTGTGGTTTAGGTAGGTATTTTTTATTTTGATCAGAGTTAGTGTTAGTAGTGCTTAAAAATCTAGCACACTTTGGCAGCTGTCGAACAAGCTATGCATGGCTTCGTAAGATGAATAAAAATAATAAGTCGATTTTCAGTTAATTTCAATTTCAAGCATTGCAATTAGCTAATGATACTTAACCTAACCAATGGAAAAGAATAATATGTGGCCGTTAGTCCTAACTGTAAACGTTCTTTTCCTGTCCGTGCAAGGATGTTCTATCTATTCTACAGTCGCAGTTTCATGCCGTGCAGTGCCGGGTCCAGTAAGCGTGTAATTTTTGTGTTTTCTTTTACCTTTTCAATTCTGGACGGCATTTTCGACATGAATTAATTGTGTGTGTGCTTTAGTTAGTAATAAATAATATTTAAGTAAAATACATTCTTTGATTGTGTTGAAACCAGACGAGACTCCGCGACCATATTCGAATCTTTTCGAGATACTCCAATCTTTCTCCAATCTTTTCGATATTCTACGATTGTTTTCGAAACTTTTCGATATTATTTGAGATTTTTCATAATTTTTGATTCCTAAGGATTCTTGATTATTTTCAAATATTTTTGAAATCCTTCTGTTGTTTTGGTATCTTTTTGAGATTATTCAGTCGTTTTGGTGTCTTTTGGAGATTATTCAGTCGTTTTGGTATCTTTTTGAGATTATTCAGTCGTTTTTGGTACCTTTTTGAGATTATTCCGTCGTTTTGGTATCTTTTCGAGATTCTTTGACTATTTTCGAGATTTCGGGGACACTGCACTACCGTATTTGCAGAGGGGACTGAACTGTTGTTTATAGGTATGGGTTTTGAAGTGGCTTTATACATGGGATGTATAGAGAGGAGTCTAAATGGGACGAAAAGGTAGGGAAAAATGGTCCATACCCACTACTGACGTTAATGTTTTACGACGTTTTTTGTCCTTTAAACTTGTAGCCCTTCCTGATTTCAACTTGACCTGACCTAAAATTAACCCTTTGAAAGAGCTCTCTCATCCAGTGTACTTTTTTACTATCACAGTGGTAAAATACCTACTTAATGGCATAAATGCATTTACCGTATTTATCGAATTAGCACCTCGGGGGAATTATAGTTTCATGGCCACTTTTTGTCCAAGAAAAATCGATGTAGTTCCCCGGATGGGGAATTATTTCGAAATGGGGAATTATAGTTTCAAAGTCAATATTTATTAGATTACCAATGCATTATTTTTTTTAAATTAAAGCTTTATTAAAATGTAATTATTTTTCTTCGTCAGAGGACAGTAATGCTTCCATAGGTTCCATGATATGTACTAGTGTATGGTCGATGAGTCACATGGTACCAATGTATTAGAGTAGGGAGTACATTTCCTCCAAGGAGGAAGTGTACTCCCTACTCTTTAACATTGTATTGCTATATATATACTGTTATTATTATATGTATAGCCTGAAGAAGGTATGTATGGCGGGAGCCTGGCTTAGACTGGGTCCTTTCACGTTCCATAGCCGTAGCTTTAGTCGGCGGTTGAACTTGAATTTATGCACTAGATATGTACATCCATATCATCATCATCCGAGGGCAGCAAAATGTCATCCTCGTTAATCAATGGTTGTTCCATTTGTGAAAATTGATTGCACTACTTTAAACTTTCCAGTCCTTCACTGCTATATTTGCCTGGTTTAATGGCGGTGATGGGTGTGGCTTGGGGTTTCCTCCTTTGGTAATGGAAGTTTCCTCACTTAATTTGATAGCTTTCAATTTAAAAGTCAAATTTCGAGATATATATGCACTGGGTCTTCTTGGAGTCAAATATAATCGTTGTTCTCCTCCTTCTGCCATTTCGGATTTACTGTGGACTGCAACTATTCTACCTTTCAATACCAATGTTCTTGCTTCCTTTCACATTTAGTACGCATGCACTTACTGTAAGTGCACACGTACAAAATGCCCTAAATTTTTACCGGGGAATTGATTCGAAATGGGGAATTATAGTTTCAAATGCTGACATTTACGGGGGAAAATCGATATCTCGATGAGGGGAATTATATCGATAAATACGGTAATGGTAAAAACGGTAAATTTTAGCGATTGATTAGACAGATTAGTACAGATACACAAGCTTTTCTAAAATATAAGTTTTAAAACTTTGTTTTCTATGAAACATTTCTAATTTGCTCCTTAATTAGTCATCAAATTAATCCTATTTACTTGATTGTTCATTGAAATTTATAAAAAAAGGTTACTAAAACCAAAATTGCATTTAGTGTCGCCAAATTAAACTTGATATGAAGGCAATTTAATTACAATTAATTTCTCCATCGACAAATAAGTAATATTAATGCTCACATTGATTGAATCAACTGTCATCAGCTGTTATGCTATTTCATACTTTGGCATCGATATTTATTCAAAATCTGAACACAAAATTTAAACAAAACTATTTTTACCATTTTTTACCATTTTTACCACTACTTTTTAGGGGGTGGTATTTAACGTTAAATACCATTAAAAACCTCTTACCTCTGGTAAATGGTATCTCTATATAATAAAATTATTTCTTCCTATGTTGGAGGTAACTATCTATGTATCTATCTATGCCATGGACAATGCGGCATTTTGTTGCAATGCACATGCGCGTATACAATACATCTCTATATAATAAAATTATTTCTTCCTATGTTGGAGGTAACTATCTATGTATCTATCTATGCCATGGACAATGCGGCATTTTGTTGCAATGCACATGCGCGTATACAATACATGTTTCATAAAACAAGGAAGTCCAATATGGGTTAACATTAGCTTATTTCGAAATTAGACAATGATAATATGCATAATCATTTTGAAATTCAGCAATGGTACTGGGTGCCTATATTATTATAACATCAAAACAAAAATAGTCAGATGATTATTTTGTGATGGAAATGATTGGCGAAAGGGAACATTTCGTTATGATCGTAATGTGCGTATTAATTAACATTTCAAAGCTCCTAATCCAAATTGGTTCTGTTAAATCTATACACTTATTTAGCATTTTTTAGTAGAGTTGGTTTTACTTTTTATTACCCCCTGGACACCCTTGATTCCTTTGTGCCAGCTTGCACATCTTTTGTAGAATTATATAACAGTACTGGGGGCCACTATTTATCCTTCAAAAATATTAATTCGCAAGTTGCACTCATGGGATTTGTACGTTTTTCCAAAATCCCAGGGGGAATCTTATTTTTCTGATTTTATATGGGAGCTTTTTGGTAACTTATTGGGCTGTTTATTAAAAATGGAGTCTTTCATTGTCCCCTGTATTTGATGCTACGATCTACAGTTATTGTTGTAGTTTAGTAAAATCCTTTTTATCAGGAAGTTGGAACTGCAGTTAATTTTTACAACCACTGTAGAAACTAAAACTATATTTAAATTATTGTATTTACAAATATAATAACCTAAGGGAAATACCGATGATTTTTCGGAATTGTTTTTATTACTGTGATTGCACCCCTTAGCTGGGTTCACTAGTTTGGTACACTGCTCTCATTTTCTACATTGTAGAGAATTAAAGTTGGCTAATTTAACCAATCTTCTTTACCTTCCTTTCTTACCTCTTTACTTTTTATAATACTGAAATTAATTTAATTAAAATATCTATAAATTTTCTGTCTTAACACATCCTTCTTCTTGTCAGGGGGTACGTCCGACTTTGTCGTTTTCAATTTCGACTTTACTTTTCATCCCTACATTATGTACAGTAAATTTGAACTGATTATCTCAAACTGGTCCTGAGTTATCCTGCTAACGGACGGATATGGCATTTGCTTAAAGCAGCTCTGCTACCTAGTAAATATGGCCGTGGTTCAAAAAATTGATGCCGAAGTTCTTCAGATCGTAGAACGACAGGAGATGGCTCTTTCGAAAGATTATTCGTCGGTTCAGGCCAAGGTTAAGAGGTCCTGGGGCAAATGTGACGCAAAACGTTATGTTTTGTATCATTGTATCAAACATTCACTATCTTCGCTATTTTTTACATTCATTTGACATGGTTATTAATGCAATTAAGCCAGGAGTTATTTCGGTAGTATTGAAATGAATTTTTAACATTAGAATAGAATGTGAAAATTTCCAAGTTATATTCGACATTATTGAAAACGGAGGCATATAGCTTCAAGAAAGTGTCAAGTGTCACAAAAGCTGTTGTATCCTAACGTATTGATACTACGAAGCATTGTTTGTCATTAACGCAATAATAATGTCAGAAATAATAGCAATAATGTCTGTTTACTACATAATATTAAGGTAGCCCTTCCCATACCCTGTGGCCAAAAATGAACCACTGTAGACTTAAATTCAGGATTTAACCATAAAAAATATTCTCCGAGTTCTCCACAAGCTCACTATCATTACCGGTTACGTCCGTGCCGCACTGGTCAACCATCTTTACCTTGCTGTCAAACATTTCAATTTTCAATTCAGTTGGAGTTACTACTACACCAAACTAACATCAAGGACAATGGAAACAATAAAACATCATCACTAATTGGATATTTTGTATTGTTAATTGCTTTTCAATTGTCTTTCCTCGACCAGTACTGGCTTCGCCGAGCGTCGAAGCCTTGTCCAATTAAAAAGTTTTGTTTTCAGGAAATATGAAATATACAATTAAAAATAAAAACCAAAATTTCTGGAAAAAATATAGTATGTAAAATTAGACCATTTTCGCGCTTTTTGAAATTTTGATACGACTCACGAGTATTTGACGCTAAAATTCGATTTTTAGTTTATCGTAACGAATATTCAAAATTGGACTGGAATATTTTTTGTAGAAATCTGACTATATTTTGACCGGATTACTTATCCTAATTATTTTCGTTAAGTTTCAGCCACATCATTTCGGCCTGGCCCGTCGCGCCCAGCTCTGACAAGTTATATCAAATGTGCTCTGGGCTCTGACGTAGATGTGAGGTGAGCTGTGTGCGTGGCGTACCTACCTTTATCTAACAAACACCAAACTAACCTACTGCTACCTTTACCTACCAACCAAACGCCAAGCTACCTTACCTACCAAAACCCAGCTAACCTTAGTTACATACATTTATCTACCAATCACCAATGTAACCTTACCTACCCATACCTAACACTAAGCAAATTTTTGTCTACAGTTTGACAGATAGATAGACAAACTGTTCAATATCTGGCGCCTAGGTTTATTGAAACGCACTATCTGGCGCGTACATGAATTAAAACGATCGCCTAAAAGCTGAGTTCGTTCTAATTTAAAATTTTACATTGGAAATCCTATTCTAATTTTTCGATTTGATTTTTAATGCAGACGTAGACGCTACCGATGGATAGCATTCAAATATACTTAAAATCGCATAATTTAGCATCAACCGCTATAGGAACATTCAAAGTTAATCCCAGCCCCTTTTTTACCCATGACCATTTAAGGCAGCCTTCTGCCTCATAGTGCCGTTAGGACTAGGACCGTTTGCATTTACATTTTACAGTACCTTACGATTTCTCTTAAGCTAATAAACCATGTACAAATGGATGTAAAAAAGTGGTGTGAAATCGAATACGAAGTCAAACTGATTATCTGCCGTTGACTAGACCTTGACATGACCTAACGAATAACCTTTCGAACGTGCTAACTCATGACGTTCTACAATGTCGATAACTAAAGTTACACCAATTTTTAGATTTTGAACCACGCCCACAGACAAGGGGGTGTGTCCGATGTTACCCATTTTCAAACTTGTCCTAAATTTTTAACCCTAGATTACGTTTAGAAAGTTTGAACTGATTTTCTCAAATCGTATTATCTGATGATACGTCCTCGCGGTAAACAGTTTAGAAAACCTTGATTTTATAAGAAAAATGACACCTCTAAAATCAGTTTTAGTTTAGATGTCTGCTGTGACTTGTTAAAATGAATAATGCAAGGGAAATAAATAATAGTTTACACAATGACTTGAATAATAGTTAGTAAGTACATTTTTTACTTTGAAGATAGGCGACGTTATACAATAAGATTGAATTCACGTAAAAGGAATTGATGGCTAACAGGTATAGACTCAAACGAACAATCTGATGATTGTGATGATACGTACTCGCCGTAAACAATTTGGAAAGTTTTACTTTTATTTGATAAAAGAAATAATACCTCGAATTTGAAATCAGTCAAACAGTTTTGTAATGGCAAATAAATAATAGTTAATTTAATACAGTGGCCTTATGCGATTGAAGATGGTTGACGTTATACTATGGTATTGAATGCGCATTAAATGAACTGTGGGGTAACAGGTATAAATAATAGTTGATACCGATACAATGACTTGATGCAGTTGGCAAAATATATAATAGTTAATACAATGAGTGGCTGAAGATAGACGACGTTATACAATGATATTGAATGCAAGAGGTCGAATGAACAACTGATGACGTTCTACGTCCTGGCGGTAAACAAATTGGAACGCCAGTTTTAGTTTAGGCGTCAGTTGTAAATGGTTAAATTGTGTAAAGCACGGGAAGTAAATAATAATAGTGGTTGATGTAGTTTTAGGTGAGTGACGTTATACAGTGATATTGAAAGGGCGGAAAATGAACCGTGACTTATTGCGGTTGAGGATGAGTGACGTTAAATAAATAATATTTGAACCACTCCCCTGGTCAGGGGGTGTGTTCAGATGTGGTTGAAGATGAATGACGTTATACAGTGATATTGAAAGCGCGTAAAAAGAACTGCGACTTATTGCGGTTGAGGATGAGTGACGTTGAATAAATAATATTTGAACCACTGCCCCGGTCAGGAGCTGTGTACAATTTAGTTCATTTTCAAACTCGACCTCTCTTGTCATGCCCATAACACGTACAGAAAGTTTGAGTTGACTGTCTCAAACGGTTTTTGAGTTATCGTGCTAACAGACAGACCAGACGGACAGACAGACAGATCAGGCATTCCTATAAAGCGGTGTTGCACACCACTTAATAAACCAATGCATTGCAACGGAATAACTAGATTACGAGACACTATACGTTGCGACTGACACCCACTGGTCGACGAGTACGTAGCCCATGCAACTATACCAAATGCCAAGTAAACAAAGTAAACATTCCTATAGTAGCCAGTACCGTATTTAGAAGTCGATTTCGGAGGGGGCAATGATATCATAGGACAATATATATTAGGCATGAAAAATTTTGGCTTATTTTGTCTAAAATGAGTCAAAAATATCCTAAAAATCACATAAAATCGCGCGAGCGTGAAATTTTTTGTTGGTTAAAAAAATTTCCCTTTTTCGTGGATTTCGGGGGGGAGGCATTTGCCCCCCCCCCCCAATATGCACCCCCCCCTTCAATACGGCCTTGTATAGTACCTTTGAGTTTCTTATTATAAGTCTCTGGTGGAGTGGCGACCTCACTAAGGGAGAATCATCGTTACTGTGCTCGATAGATGTCCCACCACTGCACTGAAGGAAACGTGCATGTAAAGTCAGTCAGAGCACTTAAAGGGATGATCCCATCAAACGCCATTTATCGAACGAAGCGCATACTGTAAACTGTACAGTATACACTGAATCTATACACAAGTACTTAACTAACAGAATTTTACTAGCCACTGGCTAATGGCCAGGTGGCTAGGGGGCAAAATTGGCTAATGGGCCAAAGTGGCTAGTGGGCGGGCTAAATGTCTGGTGGCTAGTGAGGAATGTAAAAATAAGATTTTAAAATCAGCACAAAAATTTTTCAAGCATAAACCCAGGCAACCAACTGTTTATCATTGAAAATCAGAGTGAATTATATCGTAATATACGTTTCCTTCAGTGCAGTGGTGGGACATCTATCGAGCACAGTAACGATGATTCTCCCTTAGTGAGGTCGCCAGTCCACCAGAGACTTATAATAAGAAACTCAACCATTACCTACGTATGTGCCTATGCGTACCAAAAACCAAGCTAACAATTACGAACACCAACATTTTTTTGTAATCTGATTTCAATTCGAAGTGTCTAAAACTACTAAGTTCTTTTGGAGACAAATAATAATTTACAATGCCTTTAAAATTTTTGTAGTCGTATAGGTTTAAACCTAAGTGATTTTTGAAAATGTTTCCGATTTTGTAAGCCCTACCTTTAATGTACGCTTATCTCTGTTATAACCACAGACTGAGATAAACCAATAAATTTACCAACCTAACTATGAATCTATGTCTGGTAGGAGAGCCTGGGTGACCTGCATTTATTGTGTAATGCAAAACCCCTTCTGTAACGTAATTGCTGATTGTAACACTTTTAGGTACCTCCTCCTCCCTTCAACTGCACACGTAATATGTGCACGTTCCTTGAAGGCAAAATAACAAAATGCGCATGCCCACTTCCTCTTTCATTGAAATTAGTTACCTGATTGACTCTAATTGTCAACAGTCTCATCTGCGTGAAAAGTGTTCTGTTATGTGACAAGTGGTGGAATTTTTGCAATTATTTATAAATTCTGCTAATGGTTGCTGGACGCCTACCTTTCTAAATTTGCCAAATTTACTGGGAGCCTAGTATTTGATAAAGTGTATAAATTTGGCTATTTCATCTCTATATATAATCGCAGACTTGATAAAGCAATCAATAATAAAATCTCTATGGATATTATTTAAAGTTATGGATAGTACCTCAAAAATTCCAACTCTAAAGCCCGTGCACTTGTATAGATTAAATGAACTGTACTGTAAGTATAAGGCGTACAGGTCTGTTTAGTGGTCTAAACAGCCGCTTCTCAGGCTGAGGTCTGGAGTTCGAATCTCTGGAGCGCCTCAGGTCTATAAGGTAGTAGTCTGGAGCTGGGAGAAGCTGTCATTGCCGTATATTCGTTATTATAGCATTGATTTGCCTATCTTAGTGACAATATGATTATCTATCAATCTGTCTGTAGTGTATGGATTGTTCTGTTGGTCTGTATACGTGCTACGAGTTCTACCTAGCACAAGTCTGGACAATGAGATGCACATGAGGTGATAAGGTGGGTTGAAGTAGACTGCCATAAGTGATTTGAAGGTGGTCACTGGTGGTCGGCTTACATGTCCCGGTCCCTCTCTGCCTGCTCACCAGATCGAGTTGCGGAACAGTGTTGAGTCATTCCGTCTCATGGTTCAGTACTCTTCACTAAGTCTCTTCGTGTAAGTCTGCACACTTAGTAAAGTTGTTCCGGGAGTCACTGCAAGTAAGCCCTCGCGGCTTGAGCGGTAGCATAGCTCTACTAATCAATAGTAGTAGCCGTGCTCTCCCCCTAACACACACACACGTATAAGGAAGTAACTCGATATAATTTTACTAGCCGGTTACAGGGCCCAGGCCGTGTTATAAATAAAGCTAGTGTGTATTCTGGGGCAATATTGTATGATGGATAGAATGTATTTCAGAAACTTATTTCCGTCACCCACCTGGTGCGTGAGGGGAAGCAGTTTATTTACTTGGTCGGATAAAACCGAATAACACTTGGCAGCATAGACGTAAGTTGTAGGTAAACATCCCATCCAATGCAAAAGATGGAACATCCAACCCCATCCATCCCATCATCACCAAACACCCAAGAAAAGATCAACATCTTATCCAGCCCACCACCAATATTCAAATAAAGTAATCCATCTAATATAGCCCATCCCCAGTTTCCAAATAAAGTACCATTACAGCCATCACCAACACATCCCTTTCAGCCAATTCATACACCTGGATGGGGATGTTGGGTACTGGATGGGATGCTTACATCTATGCTTGGCATATGCATAGTGATGAGTCAGAGTAACGTAGAAGTAACTTTATACCCCAAGTCAAAAATGTGACCCTAATGGGTTACCAGAGAAAGTACCGATATAGTCACAATAAAATTCCAAAACAAAAATATTGGCCCTTGGTCGTAGTAAGCTGAAGTTTTAGAAAATTTTGTTTTTTTGATTTAGAATAACTAATTACATATACTACCGTTGTATAGTGTCAATGCAAGGAAAATGTCAACTTCCTTGACATTCATGACTATGACCAACGAAAATGGAATCACATTAAAGAAATGTTCTATATTCATAAATATTCACCCACCTAAACTTGTTAAGGGCTACTTATACTCTTCCTATTCCTATCATCATCACGATTTGTGACGTCATATTAGAAGTCATAATTTTATGATAATAAATCTCTTTAACACATAAGTGGCACATTCAAAACGTTCAAACCAATTGTTATATATTTTTTTATTATATAGTTATGTGAGAGTATGAGGGATGGTTTACTATGCAATAATGTTAACTCGCTTGGAGAGGTACATCTGTTTGGAAACTCTTTATTTGTTAGAGTTAGTGGAAAGCCGAATTACAAGAAGAATCAGAGTTCCTGCCAATATCTTATCCCAACCAGCACTGACTAGTGTGCTGGACAAATCTTAACTTAAGTCTACAGTCTACATGCTAATAGATAGATTATGCTTACAAGCTAATCATTCATTCAATCACTAGTCTAGCATAAATCAACCAGGTCAAACAGTCACACATTTCTATGTTAACACTAATGAACAGACAGTAGTCTGTCTTCTAAATATCTATACCTTATTCTACCCATAACAATACCCCGCCGCCTCAAACGGCTTGGTCTCCTGAACCAGCCTTTCCGATATGGTGTGATATCGAAAAGCCTGCTTCTGAGCCAATCTTATGTCTACCTTAATTAAATTATCTTAATATTCTAACTTACATCTAATTAACTTTAGTTTAACTATCATCATACATGACCATGACCTTTTCCCTAGCTAAACAGCTCTTCCACGCGCAGTGGGTAACTTCAACAAATTCTCTACACCGCAGTGGAGTCAAAAATAATGATTACACATTAACATAGTGTGACCTCAGTCCTTCTACCGCAGTAGGAATACACATTTAACAAAATCATAAGCTTACAGCTCTTCACCGCAGTGGAATAATACAAAGCAATACATTATACATGTCAATCAATCAATTAGTCATGTCTCCTAAATCATAGTCTGTAACTTAACATAATCATTTCCTTCGTCTTAAATTATATCTAGGTTCAACAGAAATACATTCATTTTCTGGATTAGAGTTAGAATCATGTAAGTCTACATCTAAATTATCATTATCCATATTAACATACATATTATCATCTCTTGCATTATACATTTTCAATTTGTCAACGTGAACAGTATCTTTAACAATCTTATTTCTACGGTTATATTCTATAACATAATTCAAATCAGAAACTTTATTAATAATAGTATATGGACCATAGTAATATTGGAATAATTTAGCACTTTTGCCTTTCTGCTTCACGAACTTTCGGATTAAGACTTTATCACCGATGTCGTATTTTACATGTCGCCTGTCTGCGTTAACTCGGTCTGCGACTTTACGATGAATGTCTTCAATTCGTTTTGCTGCTATAAGTCTTGCGTCCTGTACCTTACTAATTAAATCATCAAGCATGACATATTTAGTTTCAGAAATCATAGATTCTACTGGCAAAATAGCTTCACGTCCATATAACAAGAAAAATGGACTATAGTTAGTAGTTGCATGCACTGAACAG
This sequence comes from Tomocerus qinae, assembly GCA_020055645.1. Classification (NCBI taxonomy): domain Eukaryota; kingdom Metazoa; phylum Arthropoda; class Collembola; order Entomobryomorpha; family Tomoceridae; genus Tomocerus; species Tomocerus qinae. Next base: position 1,575,899 of record CM034548.1, on the reverse strand, counting down.
TTTATAGCAAATACAATGTGATTTAGAAAATGATCCCAGTCTTTCTGACTTTTGCTAGTATACATTGAAATACAATCGGTTAATGTTGAATGACTACGTTCTACAACTCCTTGAGATTCAGGATGATATGCTGTACTTATTTGATGTTTAATACCCAAAAATTTAGTTATATACGAAAATAATTCATTTAAGAAAATAGTACCTCTGTCTGACTGTAAATATTTAGGAACACCGTGTCTACAAATAATCTGTTCAATTAAAAATTTTGAAATAGATTCAGTTGTAGCTTCTTTAACAGCTTTAGATTCAATCCATTTAGTTAAATAATCAATAGCAGTAATAACATACTTATTGCCTTGAGAACTACGCGGAAACGGACCCATCACGTCAATTTGTACACGATGAAATGCATTTGCAGTAACTGGAAAAGTCTGTAGTAAGCCAGGTCGCTTCATTCTAGGAATTTTTCGTGTCTGACATGGGTGGCACGTTTTCACGTAATCCTTTACAGTCTGTCGGAGTTTAGGCCAATAATAACGAGATCGAATTTTATTTAAAGTCTTACTAAAACCTAAATGAGAACCAGATAAAGGATTATCATGACATTCATTTAAAATCATAAGTCTCAATTTCTTAGGTACATAAATAATGTTAGAATTATTATTACGGTTCCTGTAGTATACTATATCATTGTTTAAAATAAATTTTTCAGAAAACTTACATTTGGGATTCATAATTAAAGACTCACGAATAGTACGTATTTCATCATCCTCATTTTGTAGATTACCAATTGAAATGATACCAACTTGTAGAATAGGAAGCTGTCTCAGGTTGTCCAGTTTTGGGTTGAAGTCTCGGGTCGGAAATCTCGATAAGCAGTCAGGAACTAGATGTTTAGGACCGGATACATGAAAGATTCCTTGAATCTGAAATTCGGATAATGTCACGAGCATACGGGAGAACTTTGGAGGGACTGACTTCTTTTTGTTATTTAATAGCCAACATAACGCGTGATGATCAGTGAATATCTTGAAAGGAACACCAAGTAAGTAATAGCGTAGATGGTCGATTGCCCATGTTAAGCCAGCTAATTCTAGTTCTGTAATGCCATAGTTCTTCTCATGTTTGTTAAGTCCTCGACTGATGTAAGCAACTGCTTTTCCTTGGTCATCATGCATTTGGATGAGAACGGCTCCAAAACCATGGGAAGATGAATCAACTCGAAGATGAGTTTCTTTTTCTGGGTCGAACATAGCAAGAATCGGTGCTGTAGTTAATGCTATTTTTAGTTTCTCAAATGCTTCTTCTTGACTTTGTCCCCAATGAAAATTTGAATTTTTGCATAATAATTTCTGGATCGGGGCTGCTAATTGTGCAAAATTTTTGATGAACTTTCTGAAGTACGAGAACATACCAAGTAATTTTCTAGTCTCTTTGGCATTTTTAGGGGTCTTAACTTTGTAACTGCATCAGTCTGGTAAGAATTCAAGCGAATTCCGTCAGCATTCACTATAAATCCAAGTATTTTTAGTTCTGTATGTAGAAAATGACATTTAGAAGGCATTAACACAAGATTTTCTTCACGGAGTCTTTGAAAAACTGTGTTCAATTTTGTCAGATGGCTTTCGATTGTGTCTGAAAATATGACGATGTCATCAAGGTAACAAAGACAAATATCGTAGCGTAAACCAGATAAAACTACATCCATCAGACGACAAAAATATGCTGGACCATTTGCATAACCAAATGGCATAACTTTAAATTGATATTGATTGTCTCTGGTCACAAAAGAAGTTTTTCCTTTGGATGTTTGATTCATCATAATTTGCCAATAGCCGCTTGCAAGATCAAGTTTAGAAAAGTACTTACAGTTTCTCAGTCTGTGAAGAACATCCTCTATTCGGGGTAATGGGAAACACATTTTTCTGCAATGTAGATTAACAGCTCGTAAGTCGATCACAAAACGTTGTCCTGTGATATTTCCATCACTGTCTTTCTTCGGAACGAGAAAGCAAGGACTTGCCCATTCACTATCGGATTCTTCAATAATACCTCTTTTCATCATATCATCTATATGACTTTGAATAATTTTATGATGTGCATCCGAATGTAGAAATGGTCTTTGTTTGATAGGGGGAGTATTACCAGTGTCAATTTCACATTGAACTCTTGAAGTTTGTCCAATCCTTTGCCCATCTAACTGAAATATATCTGCGTAATTATTTAATAATATTTGGAGTTTTTCTTGGTCTTCTACTGAAGTGTTCGGGTTGATGTCAAATTTTTCTGGAAGTCTTTCATCTGCTGGTGTCTTGTTTTCCAGATCAACTTTGGAATAAACATTCAATTTTCCAATCCGGGTCTTTGCAGTAATAACTCTTTTTACTGGAGTAGGATTGACAATAGGAATTAGTCTTGTTGTTGAATTTAAAATTGCTGCTGGAGTCAAAATTTTATTTGTCTTGTGTAGACGATAGCATGGTTCTACTAATACTTCAATTCCATGGGGTAAATTAATTGTTTCCACTGGAACATATATTGTGCTTCTAGGTGGAAGAACACATTTGGTACTGGCTCTGAGATACATAACTTTTACTAGATTTACTGATGGTGGTACTTCTTCTTCAACAACTTCAATTTCGTCAGGGGGAGTGGCGTAAACTTGATTAATGGGAATACAATCTGGTAAAATTTTGCTTTTGATTTCATTAGGTAACTTGTCAATGTAGTTCAGGGGTGGACTGGTAAATTTAATTTTGCCGAAGCCATGTGCTTGCATATAACCTTTGCTATTAATACAATCAAATTTAAATTGTTCAATGAAATCCATACCAAGAAGAATATCAAACGGAAGATCATCTGTGACGAGAAATGGATATTTTACTGTGCCGCTGCCAATTTGAAGTATAGGAATAACAAAACCTTTGTCAGAAAGGGAATTTCCTCCGAGGGCTGAAAGTTTTAATGTTGTATTCGAATAGATTGGGAGTCCTTTGGCAAGTTGTGGGGAAATAAGAGAACCTTCTGCACCTGAGTCAATAGTAGCTGTACACCATTTGTCATTTAATTTAATTTTAATTGTCTGTGGGCCATTCGAAGAATTTTTAGCTGTAAAAATGTTAGGAATTTGGATTGATACTTGTGGTTGGTGTGGACGAATCAATCCGTCCGTCTTCGATAGTTTCCCTGTTGGTTGTCTCTTCCTCTGTCTTCTTCATTGTCATTACGACGTCTGGGAGATTCTTGACGATGGTTGCAATCTCTTCGATCATTTTGGTAATGTCTGTCGTAATTATCTTCATAGTAATAGTCATCTCTGTTGCGACGAAAATCTCGAGCTGGACGTGAACCGCGATTATAATATGTACGACCACGGCCACGATTTCGACGAGAAGAAAAACACTCATATTCATAATGTCCATACTTATTGCATCCGTAGCATTGTACATTGGACTTGTCACGCCGGTTGTCACGATTGTCACGACGGCCTCTTGACGAATTTCCTTGACCACGAAAGGAATTGTTGTTGCGTTTTTGGGTAGCTTCTACTTGAACTGTACTTACTTGCAATTCTCTCAGTTGATTTTCCATCTCAGTCATTTTTCTTTTAAATCTTCCACTTCTGGTGATTCAACTTTTTGTGTCCTCACAGTTTGAAGATTCTGTGTTACATCTCGATCGGGTTGTATTGTAGAATTTTGAGCTTCGTAAATTTGAACCATTTCAACTAGTTCTGCATAACGAGCAGGAATGCCACGAATTTGAATGTAAGTTCTAAGATTTACTGTTAAGTTTTTGACCATACCTTCGACTACTGAAGACTCAACAAGTGTAGGCCAATGTTCTGTTAAGTAGAATCGGATCAGCTGCAGGAATATTGAAGCTTTTTCGTCAGGTCGTTGCTTTATGTTCAAAATTTCGAAAAATGTCATGTGATGTTCGTCCATCTCCATGGGACAATGTTGTAGAAAATTTTGAGAAAATACATCCCAGGCAATTGTATTGTCGTTGAGGTCTGCTGCATTTATCGTGAACCATTGTTGTGCAACTTCATTTGGTATTGCCAATTGTAGATGTCTTTTCTTTGCCGGGTCACCAAGATGACGTTGATTTGCCCAAGTTTCATAACGAGTAATGAAATACCGAAGTGCTGTTTTTCTCAGCTGACCAACGTAATTTGGCATTTGTGCGTTCATTGTGGCTTGAGTGCGGTTACGGTTACAAGGGATAATTGGAACTGGTATTGGTCTTTGGATTTCCAAATGGTCTATTTGTGGTAGCACAAAGTTTAAGAAATAATGTCTTTCTAATAACTCAAGATTTATTACGATTAATGGATCGTCTTCTTCTTCTGGAATAGGCTCTTGTTGATTAAATTCTGGCGTTCTCTCTTTTCTCTGCCGCCTTCGCTTAGGAAACTCTAGACCTTGGGGGAACTCGGGATTCTGAGATCTTTTTCGTGCACTGTGTCTTGGTTGCTCACTCATTCAGATTGTTTTTATGTTTTTCGTAATTTAACTGGTCACTGTTTTCCACTAAACTTTATAAATGATTTGTCATCTCCACCAATTGTATTGTTATGGGTAGAATAAGGTATAGATATTTAGAAGACAGACTACTGTCTGTTCATTAGTGTTAACATAGAAATGTGTGACTGTTTGACCTGGTTGATTTATGCTAGACTAGTGATTGAATGAATGATTAGCTTGTAAGCATAATCTATCTATTAGCATGTAGACTGTAGACTTAAGTTAAGATTTGTCCAGCACACTAGTCAGTGCTGGTTGGGATAAGATATTGGCAGGAACTCTGATTCTTCTTGTAATTCGGCTTTCCACTAACTCTAACAAATAAAGAGTTTCCAAACAGATGTACCTCTCCAAGCGAGTTAACATTATTGCATAGTAAACCATCCCTCATACTCTCACATAACTATATAATAAAAAAATATATAACAATTGGTGGAGATGACAAATCATTTATAAAGTTTAGTGGAAAACAGTGACCAGTTAAATTACGAAAAACATAAAAACTCTATCTGAATGAGTGAGCAACCAAGACACAGTGCACGAAAAAGATCTCAGAATCCCGAGTTCCCCCAAGGTCTAGAGTTTCCTAAGCGAAGGCGGCAGAGAAAAGAGAGAACGCCAGAATTTAATCAACAAGAGCCTATTCCAGAAGAAGAAGACGATCCATTAATCGTAATAAATCTTGAGTTATTAGAAAGACATTATTTCTTAAACTTTGTGCTACCACAAATAGACCATTTGGAAATCCAAAGACCAATACCAGTTCCAATTATCCCTTGTAACCGTAACCGCACTCAAGCCACAATGAACGCACAAATGCCAAATTACGTTGGTCAGCTGAGAAAAACAGCACTTCGGTATTTCATTACTCGTTATGAAACTTGGGCAAATCAACGTCATCTTGGTGACCCGGCAAAGAAAAGACATCTACAATTGGCAATACCAAATGAAGTTGCACAACAATGGTTCACGATAAATGCAGCAGACCTCAACGACAATACAATTGCCTGGGATGTATTTTCTCAAAATTTTCTACAACATTGTCCCATGGAGATGGACGAACATCACATGACAGTTTTCGAAATTTTGAACATAAAGCAACGACCTGACGAAAAAGCTTCAATATTCCTGCAGCTGATCCGATTCTACTTAACAGAACATTGGCCTACACTTGTTGAGTCTTCAGTAGTCGAAGGTATGGTCAAAAACTTAACAGTAAATCTTAGAACTTACATTCAAATTCGTGGCATTCCTGCTCGTTATGCAGAACTAGTTGAAATGGTTCAAATTTACGAAGCTCAAAATTCTACAATACAACCCGATCGAGATGTAACACAGAATCTTCAAACTGTGAGGACACAAAAAGTTGAATCACCAGAAGTGGAAGATTTAAAAAGAAAAATGACTGAGATGGAAAATCAACTGAGAGAATTGCAAGTAAGTACAGTTCAAGTAGAAGCTACCCAAAAACGCAACAACAATTCCTTTCGTGGTCAAGGAAATTCGTCAAGAGGCCGTCGTGACAATCGTGACAACCGGCGTGACAAGTCCAATGTACAATGCTACGGATGCAATAAGTATGGACATTATGAATATGAGTGTTTTTCTTCTCGTCGAAATCGTGGCCGTGGTCGTACATATTATAATCGCGGTTCACGTCCAGCTCGAGATTTTCGTCGCAACAGAGATGACTATTACTATGAAGATAATTACGACAGACATTACCAAAATGATCGAAGAGATTGCAACCATCGTCAAGAATCTCCCAGACGTCGTAATGACAATGAAGAAGACAGAGGAAGAGACAACCAACAGGGAAACTATCGAAGACGGACGGATTGATTCGTCCACACCAACCACAAGTATCAATCCAAATTCCTAACATTTTTACAGCTAAAAATTCTTCGAATGGCCCACAGACAATTAAAATTAAATTAAATGACAAATGGTGTACAGCTACTATTGACTCAGGTGCAGAAGGTTCTCTTATTTCCCCACAACTTGCCAAAGGACTCCCAATCTATTCGAATACAACATTAAAACTTTCAGCCCTCGGAGGAAATTCCCTTTCTGACAAAGGTTTTGTTATTCCTATACTTCAAATTGGCAGCGGCACAGTAAAATATCCATTTCTCGTCACAGATGATCTTCCGTTTGATATTCTTCTTGGTATGGATTTCATTGAACAATTTAAATTTGATTGTATTAATAGCAAAGGTTATATGCAAGCACATGGCTTCGGCAAAATTAAATTTACCAGTCCACCCCTGAACTACATTGACAAGTTACCTAATGAAATCAAAAGCAAAATTTTACCAGATTGTATTCCCATTAATCAAGTTTACGCCACTCCCCCTGACGAAATTGAAGTTGTTGAAGAAGAAGTACCACCATCAGTAAATCTAGTAAAAGTTATGTATCTCAGAGCCAGTACCAAATGTGTTCTTCCACCTAGAAGCACAATATATGTTCCAGTGGAAACAATTAATTTACCCCATGGAATTGAAGTATTAGTAGAACCATGCTATCGTCTACACAAGACAAATAAAATTTTGACTCCAGCAGCAATTTTAAATTCAACAACAAGACTAATTCCTATTGTCAATCCTACTCCAGTAAAAAGAGTTATTACTGCAAAGACCCGGATTGGAAAATTGAATGTTTATTCCAAAGTTGATCTGGAAAACAAGACACCAGCAGATGAAAGACTTCCAGAAAAACATCAACCCGAACACTTCAGTAGAAGACCAAGAAAAACTCCAAATATTATTAAATAATTACGCAGATATATTTCAGTTAGATGGGCAAAGGATTGGACAAACTTCAAGAGTTCAATGTGAAATTGACACTGGTAATACTCCCCCTATCAAACAAAGACCATTTCTACATTCGGATGCACATCATAAAATTATTCAAAGTCATATAGATGATATGATGAAAAGAGGTATTATTGAAGAATCCGATAGTGAATGGGCAAGTCCTTGCTTTCTCGTTCCGAAGAAAGACAGTGATGGAAATATCACAGGACAACGTTTTGTGATCGACTTACGAGCTGTTAATCTACATTGCAGAAAAATGTGTTTCCCATTACCCCGAATAGAGGATGTTCTTCACAGACTGAGAAACTGTAAGTACTTTTCTAAACTTGATCTTGCAAGCGGCTATTGGCAAATTATGATGAATCAAACATCCAAAGGAAAAACTTCTTTTGTGACCAGAGACAATCAATATCAATTTAAAGTTATGCCATTTGGTTATGCAAATGGTCCAGCATATTTTTGTCGTCTGATGGATGTAGTTTTATCTGGTTTACGCTACGATATTTGTCTTTGTTACCTTGATGACATCGTCATATTTTCAGACACAATCGAAAGCCATCTGACAAAATTGAACACAGTTTTTCAAAGACTCCGTGAAGAAAATCTTGTGTTAATGCCTTCTAAATGTCATTTTCTACATACAGAACTAAAAATACTTGGATTTATAGTGAATGCTGACGGAATTCGCTTGAATTCTTACCAGACTGATGCAGTTACAAAGTTAAGACCCCCTAAAAATGCCAAAGAGACTAGAAAATTACTTGGTATGTTCTCGTACTTCAGAAAGTTCATCAAAAATTTTGCACAATTAGCAGCCCCGATCCAGAAATTATTATGCAAAAATTCAAATTTTCATTGGGGACAAAGTCAAGAAGAAGCATTTGAGAAACTAAAAATAGCATTAACTACAGCACCGATTCTTGCTATGTTCGACCCAGAAAAAGAAACTCATCTTCGAGTTGATTCATCTTCCCATGGTTTTGGAGCCGTTCTCATCCAAATGCATGATGACCAAGGAAAAGCAGTTGCTTACATCAGTCGAGGACTTAACAAACATGAGAAGAACTATGGCATTACAGAACTAGAATTAGCTGGCTTAACATGGGCAATCGACCATCTACGCTATTACTTACTTGGTGTTCCTTTCAAGATATTCACTGATCATCACGCGTTATGTTGGCTATTAAATAACAAAAAGAAGTCAGTCCCTCCAAAGTTCTCCCGTATGCTCGTGACATTATCCGAATTTCAGATTCAAGGAATCTTTCATGTATCCGGTCCTAAACATCTAGTTCCTGACTGCTTATCGAGATTTCCGACCCGAGACTTCAACCCAAAACTGGACAACCTGAGACAGCTTCCTATTCTACAAGTTGGTATCATTTCAATTGGTAATCTACAAAATGAGGATGATGAAATACGTACTATTCGTGAGTCTTTAATTATGAATCCCAAATGTAAGTTTTCTGAAAAATTTATTTTAAACAATGATATAGTATACTACAGGAACCGTAATAATAATTCTAACATTATTTATGTACCTAAGAAATTGAGACTTATGATTTTAAATGAATGTCATGATAATCCTTTATCTGGTTCTCATTTAGGTTTTAGTAAGACTTTAAATAAAATTCGATCTCGTTATTATTGGCCTAAACTCCGACAGACTGTAAAGGATTACGTGAAAACGTGCCACCCATGTCAGACACGAAAAATTCCTAGAATGAAGCGACCTGGCTTACTACAGACTTTTCCAGTTACTGCAAATGCATTTCATCGTGTACAAATTGACGTGATGGGTCCGTTTCCGCGTAGTTCTCAAGGCAATAAATTATTTGTAGACACGGTGTTCCTAAATATTTACAGTCAGACAGAGGTACTATTTTCTTAAATGAATTATTTTCGTATATAACTAAATTTTTGGGTATTAAACATCAAATAAGTACAGCATATCATCCTGAATCTCAAGGAGTTGTAGAACGTAGTCATTCAACATTAACCGATTGTATTTCAATGTATACTAGCAAAAGTCAGAAAGACTGGGATCATTTTCTAAATCACATTGTATTTGCTATAAACTGTTCAGTGCATGCAACTACTAACTATAGTCCATTTTTCTTGTTATATGGACGTGAAGCTATTTTGCCAGTAGAATCTATGATTTCTGAAACTAAATATGTCATGCTTGATGATTTAATTAGTAAGGTACAGGACGCAAGACTTATAGCAGCAAAACGAATTGAAGACATTCATCGTAAAGTCGCAGACCGAGTTAACGCAGACAGGCGACATGTAAAATACGACATCGGTGATAAAGTCTTAATCCGAAAGTTCGTGAAGCAGAAAGGCAAAAGTGCTAAATTATTCCAATATTACTATGGTCCATATACTATTATTAATAAAGTTTCTGATTTGAATTATGTTATAGAATATAACCGTAGAAATAAGATTGTTAAAGATACTGTTCACGTTGACAAATTGAAAATGTATAATGCAAGAGATGATAATATGTATGTTAATATGGATAATGATAATTTAGATGTAGACTTACATGATTCTAACTCTAATCCAGAAAATGAATGTATTTCTGTTGAACCTAGATATAATTTAAGACGAAGGAAATGATTATGTTAAGTTACAGACTATGATTTAGGAGACATGACTAATTGATTGATTGACATGTATAATGTATTGCTTTGTATTATTCCACTGCGGTGAAGAGCTGTAAGCTTATGATTTTGTTAAATGTGTATTCCTACTGCGGTAGAAGGACTGAGGTCACACTATGTTAATGTGTAATCATTATTTTTGACTCCACTGCGGTGTAGAGAATTTGTTGAAGTTACCCACTGCGCGTGGAAGAGCTGTTTAGCTAGGGAAAAGGTCATGGTCATGTATGATGATAGTTAAACTTAAGTTAATTAGATGTAAGTTAGAATATTAAGATAATTTAATTAAGGTAGACATAAGATTGGCTCAGAAGCAGGCTTTTCGATATCACACCATATCGGAAAGGCTGGTTCAGGAGACCAAGCCGTTTGAGGCGGCGGGGTATTGTTATGGGTAGAATAAGGTATAGATATTTAGAAGACAGACTACTGTCTGTTCATTAGTGTTAACATAGAAATGTGTGACTGTTTGACCTGGTTGATTTATGCTAGACTAGTGATTGAATGAATGATTAGCTTGTAAGCATAATCTATCTATTAGCATGTAGACTGTAGACTTAAGTTAAGATTTGTCCAGCACACTAGTCAGTGCTGGTTGGGATAAGATATTGGCAGGAACTCTGATTCTTCTTGTAATTCGGCTTTCCACTAACTCTAACAAATAAAGAGTTTCCAAACAGATGTACCTCTCCAAGCGAGTTAACATTATTGCATAGTAAACCATCCCTCATACTCTCACATAACTATATAATAAAAAAATATATAACAGCTACTTATACTCTTCCTATTCCTATCATCATCACGATTTGTGACGTCATATTAGAAGTCATAATTTTATGATAATAAATCTCTTTAACACATAAGTGGCACATTCAAAACGTACACATTTGAAATTAAAAAAAATAGTTCACCACTTCATCCCGCTCTGCATATTTTCTATTTAAGAATGGACTTTTTTAACCTCCTATTAGCTTAAAACCATTTGCGAATTGAAAAAAATATAGTTTTATTATGAATAGCCAATTTTTAAACTTTCCTGCGTATAAAATAAGGTCACGGCACGGTGTATTAAATTGAAAGAAAGAGTTTCAACTACCACGTCTCACAACAGTGACTTTCATAATTTTATCACCGTGCAAGTGTGTATGCAAATGCATAAAACCAAGTTCCATCTGGATGGAATTTAGCATCTTTAGCAAATAAACCAAATTGTGTTGTTAATACATTTTGAAATAACGGTACGGTGGCCGAGAAATCTTTACTCTACATAAACATAATCTTTTAAACAAAAGTGGGACATGCGCATGGAATTCTGTATTAATGTATTAAGGTTTGTATATTTTTATCCGTAATATTTTGTAACTAATGAGTAACGGGAATATTTTGTAATTAATGACCAAGGACTAGACTATCAGTACTGAGTCTAATCAACGGTCCATGAAATTGCGCAGTAGCTAGAAATTTACTCATTTCAACATTTTCTAGCACACTTTGTGTGCTAGGATTCAACTAGTAACATTCATAAATGCAAAACATCCGTACACACAAACATCCGTAAATACATTTGGATTACGTTTATATTATAGATTATTCCAAAATTGGTAGATTATTGTATGAGAGCACTCATGATAGTTACTGGCTCGATTTTTCGGCGAGGCGAGCCGAGCCACTGGCTCGGCTCGGTCGAAATTTTTTTGCAGGCCTGGCTCGGCTCGGCTCGCTGAAACTTTTTTATGGACCTGGCTCGGCTCGGCTCGCCCTTGCCTTGGCCGGCTCGCTCAAAAATATTTCCCACCATTTTTATTTTAAACCTACAGGCTTCTTAACCATTAGTGGCTCGATTTTTCAGCGAGCCGAGCCGAGCCGAGTCATAGAACCGGCTCGGTCGAAATTTTTTGGTGGACCTGGCTCGGCTCGGCTCAGCTCGCCAAAAAATTTTTTTAATGGCTGGCTCGGCTCGGCTCACCAAAAAATTTTTTTAGTGGCTGGCTCGGCTCGGCTCGCTCAATGTTATTGGAGGCCAGTGGCTCGGCTCGGCTCGCTGACCTAAACTAGCATGTGTGTATGGGAGTACTTTGTTTCTCTTTCTGTGTATAATATATTTATCTACCCAGCTATTACTCCATGTATTTAAAGATATCCTCATAACTTTTGGCAGGAGGGGAATATTTGAATGAATGAAACAAGAATCAAAAGCAACTCTGAGTTCGTTAATGGGCTTAATCTATTGCACCCCGTCTGGGGAAGTGGGTAAATCGTAAAAAGTCGTGTAATTGCTCATTCAAAAGCAAGCAGCGTTTTCAACAACTTTTGTCACACTGGATGGCAAGTGCCTCACGCCTCCTGACTGGAAAATGCGTGGGTTACTTTCGTTCTATCCATCTAGTATAATCCATCTCCAGTGCCCGTATATCCACCTTTGACCTTTGAATATTTTACTCTCTTATGCAAAAGAAAATATTGCCTTCTCCACCTGAATGTACGCACAATTAGCTGCTTTTTGGAAATGGCCAATCTTGTCAAACAAGAATATCACTAAGCCCCATGCCCGTTGGCTATCATTGACAATGTGAGACAAAGTCAAAAGTTTAATTTTTTTAGGAAGTTTGGATCTACTCTGGGGCTTCTAAACCTACAAAAAAATGTAAATGCAAAGAAGGTTCATCGAAAGCTGTGCTACAATCTTAGTGTGGAAAATTTGGCATATCTACTTTGGATATTAAGTTATTAACGTTTGCAATTCAATTGAAGATATCTTAATATCCAAGGTAGATATGCCAAATTTTCCACACTAAGATTGTAGTTCAGCTTTCAACGAACCTTCTTTGCATTTGCACTTTTTTTGTAGATTTAGAAGCCCCAGTGTAAATCTGAATTTCCTAAAACAAAGTTTACATGAAATATGATAGTCAAAGTAATTGGTCGTTTCCAGGAATACCTTATTCTTAAGCATACGAAAATTTCGTGCCTTTTGGAACAAACTACTCAAACTGGACCATGAGAGGAATTCTCTTGTAATGTCCTTTTAGAAATAACCCGTTGGCCAACAAAACATTTATCCGACCTCAACACAATAGTTGAATATAAATACACTGTATCTGAATCCACTCCCACCAAATAATTGGCCAGCATTAATACCCGCTTATGCGGGTAATAAACATTACATAAAATCCGAATTTTCACAATTTAATCCGAAAATTCGGATTTTATTGAATGTTTATTACTCGCTAAAGTTGGTATTATTAGTGAGTGAGCTAATATTTGGTGGGAGTGGATTCGGATACAGTGTATTTATATCCACGTATTGTGTTAAGGTCGGATAAATGTTTTGTTGGCCAGCGGGTGATTTCTAAAAGGACATTGTAAGAGAATTCCTCCCATGAACTGGACTAACTAAATAGCTGCAAATGGCTGTATGTATAGCATATTTTGTGTATTCCCTCCCCACTCCCCTGCTTCAGATATTCCGATTCGTTGTGTTGTGTGATCCAGATTTTTCCCGACAAGTATCCCTAGCGTAAGTGCGAGCGTGATGCATAAATGTAAGCATATAAGATGTCACCAAGATGTGTTCCAGTTCATTCCAGTCAACTTAGTCATTGTATTTTTATAACAAAACAAGATGATAGTGAAGAATGCCACAATGCGTTTTCTCCGTCTCCAAATGAATCAGTGTTTTCAAATGAGTCCTGAAGGACCAAATTCCACATCCTCAATTGTTGCTTTGATGAGGAGTAGAAAAGATTTACGACTTCCTTAGGTGCCATTATCCATGTCGTCACACCTTTCTGACTGTAAGAAGTCGAATATTGTGTGACAGGGGCAGAGCTCGCCGACCTATCAGTAAGACACTTTTTGCATTTCTATGCCAAATATTCCAAAACACAGCAGTCGTTTCTTCACAAATGCTTGAACTCCTCTGATGTATGACAACAATTACGATCTGTAAACCTTCCATTTTATGGAGTGACCACCGCCATGTAGAGTCTAATTCTGTACTCATAGCAATACTAGTACGTCATTTTCATGTGTGTGGGCGGATACCTGCAACGCCTGCAAGTAATAAGGTCTATTTTCATTTAATGTTCACATATCCAGTGGGTGGAAAACTTGCTCGTCCTTAAATTAAAGGTATTAAATTTTTGGTAAAATTACCTACTATAAAATTAACCTTAAATTTTTGAGTCCAAATGTGCTACAGATTGTAAAATTTTGCAGACTTTATAATTTAAGGTAAAAAATTAGACACTAATGTGACAGTTAATTTAAATTTAAGTGTTCTCGCGTTTTTGCTTCGATATAGCAGAGCCAATTTGGATGAGAAGTGCTAAATAATAATATGTATAATAAGGAATGTTTTTCTTTCTCTGCTTCATCTCACAAAATTTAGAATAATTTATTTAGATAAGTTTATTTTCTCTGTATGTGAATATTATGAATACCATTTCTGATTTCTGTCTGTCCGTCCGGAAATCACTTTACACGATAACTTTCGAACGGCTTACTTGAGCTAGACTGTCATGTAAAGCGAAATGATTGAAAATTTTAAAAATAACTGAAAATCATTGTAAATTTATAGCTACAGTCATTGTACAAAATTATGCAATAGCTCGATTGAAAGCTGACTGGTCCACGGACGCTACTAAATTGGTTGTAATTTTCCCCTCACAGGGGAAGTAGGTGCAAAACTTTGTTAACTGAAACTCAGCGTAACTCCAGTTCTATTCGTCTTACAAGGTCATGTAATAGCTCGATTGAAAGCTAACAAGTTATGACCTTTCTATAAGTAGACTAATGTTAATCAGAGATCAAGGGTCACTTGATTTAAGTTCTCAAGGTAAACTTTTTTAATATTATATTTCCGTTTACAATGGTTTATTATTTTTAATGACAGTTTTCTCCAGGGCCCCTTAACTGCCAATCGCCTTTATTCAGCGAGTCAGGGGTTCACGGAGTAACTCCTGAAAATTGATGAATACATATTGTATTATTATACCGCTGACGCTTATTCTACTTTTTATGAACCTAGGCATTATAATACGATCTTAAAGGTTTTAAATATCACAAGCTACCTGCATCCTGTCACCTGTAGAGAAGCTGCAATTTCAGAGTGCAGATACTGACAATATGAATGACTGACAGTCTCTTCGGAAGCGATAAATTCTAGTACGGATTTCAATCACTACGAGTAATTGAATGTACGTAGGAAAGCAAGTTACCTGCGTCTTTTAATTCCGAATTGAGACCTGAGTATTTTTTATGGTCCGACTCTCCATCACCTTGTCGGAGTGTGGAGCAGTGGAGTTGGAGTAGCCATTCTGTAACGACGTCTTTGCTTCTTAGTGCTCCGAATATTTGTCTCTGTACGATCCGCTTCATTCTGCCCCAGTCTGATCTTTTGTTTCCTTTATACTGTTTGTATGAATGTGAGGGTCATCTTAGTGATCATCCTTTTCAGAAGCTGATTTCATTTTTAAAGTGATTGTCCCCTGTGTAATTTTCAAAACCAGCAAAGCTAATTTGCAAAAGGTTAGCAGGACGGAAGCAGAAAAGTGTTGAAACCGTCTCATATCATGGAACACTCGTTTTAAGCAACAACAAGTCGAATAGTAGTAGTAAGACTTTTCAATTCTCCTAATTGCGGTCAGTAGTTTATTAAGATCATTCTACATTTCAGTTTGTGAGTTTTTATTTCAAATCAAAGTAAGTATTAATGTACAGCCATTAAAAAGTTTAATTTGTTAAAATGTATTATCTTGGTGGTGTATAACAAGAAAATTTATGGCAAAGTGATAGAATTTATGCCAAGGAAGTGCTCTCCTATTTACTTTATTTCTAGGAAAGGGAAGCAGGAAAAGGCATTGGCAAAACCAAGTAATATTGTCTAACTAAGAAAATAAGTTAGTGTACACGTTTCTACACTAATGACTTTCCTATCTTAGCGACATGAAATTGAAATTTTAAATGGGTAAAACTTCGCCGTATTACAAACAAATTTGCTGAAGCACAATGTGTAAATGCTTAAGGCTGGATCTACCAACCGTTTTTCAACCCAGATTTTCGAATATGCATATATTTTCCAGCAAATCATAGATATGACGAAATGCTATGTGACCTGTCGGCTTTCGCATTAAAACTATATTGTCTATGAAGGTACGACTTGGCTTTGATTGAGTGAATAAGATAACTAAACTGGCTTTTCTTCGGTGCTGACTGTTTAAACAAATTCATCCTGTTTGAGTTCTGAACTTTTTGGCACTTAAATAAAGAATTGAATTGAGAATGGCAGATGTACAGTACAGTACCTTCAGATTTCATAAAAGTTGTATTATTGGTTTCATATTGTTTTAATTATATTTACTAGTGAACCCAGCTAAGGGTGAGCACTCAAGGGAATTTCAGCAGACTGGCCATCACAGTAACAAAAACAATTCCAAAATATCATTAATAATTTATTAAGGTTATTTTGTGAACCAGTAATGTTATTTAATTCCACAAAAAAGGTGTGCAAACTGGCACAAAGAAATCAAGGGAACAGTAAAAAGTAAAACCAGCTCTACTAAAAAATGCTAAAGTTTGTCGACATAGCAGAACCAATTTGTATTTGGTTTTGAAATGCTAATTAAATGGCATGATAGAGCAGTAAGAGGAGTCGAGTGGTCACTGGGCACTGTGGGCACTAGTTAAGTCTTGGGTGGTTTAGTTTTCAATAAACTTGCTTACACAGTTATTATTATTAAACTAATCCACTAATACTGCTATTAAATCTCAAAGGATTTCCGTGTCAAAATTTTTTGGGTTATTTCGAAGTATGCTAATATTAACCCAAAGTGTAGTTGTTTTATATGTTTCCTACACACGTGGGCATTTGGATCAATGGGTAAATTTATTGCTTTAATCATTTAGAGTTAAATAAAAAATTGTATAAACCTACAAATGTCTAGAAAAGAAAAGTGTTAGAACTAAAAGTAAAGGGTCGAGTAATAGAGTCGAGTAATAGTAAGATAATAGGCATCCTCCATTTTCTTTTCGCATGCGTGGCTTGTTAATAAATGACCAAAGACTGAATATCGAAACAAGTAAAGCATTGCATTTTAGCAGTAGTCGGTAGATCTTAGCAGAGCCATTTAACTATAACACAAGGTAGTTAAGTGTATGGGTGCTGCACTGTGGTTGGTAATGGCGTTTTAGGTAGTAGGGTGGGCTCTCCTTCGGCACCAAAGCAGATTTACGGACACTCACACACACATGGACCGATTACATGGGAGGGGCAGCCTTTTCCACTTTTCTGATTTTTTAAGTAACGATTATTTTTTTCGAAATTAGCGTCATCGAAAACCTAATGTGTAATAATAATTCGACGCACTTCATAAAATGGGTGGGGCCACACCACCCACACCCACCTCGAATTTTGAATTTACAAATTAATTAATTTTGCATTCAAAATCAGCATATTCGAACACATTGAAACAAAAATCACTACCAAAATAAGTGGGTGCCTCCCAATTTTCTGATTTTTGCAGTACTAGTACAGTGACCCGTCCTACGGACGGGGTTAATAACAGGGTGCTTGAAATTTCAAAAAATCAAAAAAATTTTAAAAAAACTATTGTAAAAAATATTCAAAAATTTATTTTTTACAAAAATGTTTTAAATTTTTTTTATTTCTAAATAAACCCTTAAATTTATGCATTTAACTCTATACCTAAACCCATGCGTTTACTAAGTTTAGGAATTTCGAGTTATTTTGAGTTCCCATATTACACAATTAGAAATATGATTTCAACGTTTCCCACTTATGCACACCCTTTTACGAATTTTAGTTTAAAGTCTCTCACACATTTTTTACGAATTTTAGTTTAAAGTCTCTCACACATTTTTTACGAATTTTAGTTTAAAGTCTCTCACACATTTTTTACGAATTTTAGTTTAAAGTCTCTCACACATTTTTTACGAATTTTAGTTTAAAGTCTCTCACTTATGCTACACCCTTTTACTAATTTTAGTTTGAAGTCTCCCACTTATGCTACACCCTTTTACGAATATTAGTTAAAGTCTCCCACTTATGCTACACGCTTTTATAAATTTTAGGTTAAAGTCTCCCACTTATGCTACACGCTTTTATAAATTTTAGTTTAAAGTCTCCCACTTATGCTACACGCTTTTATAAATTTTAGGTTAAAGTCTCCCACTTATGCTACACCCTTTTACGAATTTTAGTTTAAAGTCTCCCACTTATGCTACACCCTTTTACGAATTTTATTTTAAAGTCTCCCACTTATGATACACATTTATTGAATTTTAATTGGAAGTCTCTCAATTATGGTTTTTGAAATAAGTTGGTCAAGCCGAGAGACGGGAGTATAATATTATTTAATTTCATGTGTGTGTTGAGGCCTGGATTTATTTGTCACATTCCAACGCCACTGAGCCAAATTCAGGCTCTGAAATGTTAACACACACAAACACAACAAATTTTTTCTTTTTATATATAAGAGATTGTTTTCGTTATTGGTAATTAGCGTATCCGAAAACCTCTATGATTTAAAACAGATGGCATTTTCCATTTATATTTGGCAAAAAGTTGGCACGGGTTTTGTAACATTAGAGTGCTCACTTTTTATAGCTCGCATTCACAATAAGGGTTCAGACTGGAGAATCCCTTTTACAGTAAATAGGATTGTCCAATGAAAACTGCGATACATAGTCTGAGTAGAATACATCTACTTCCAAAAAAGGCCAAAAATTGCTAAAAAATTTACCGCCACCGCCCGGTGGTGGTAGAATGGAGATGTATTATTTTGTCAAGTCCTCTACACGAAAGCTACAATCAGTAGTATCAAGTATCAAGTATATAAAAGGAATTCCATGCGACATAAACGGCTGTCTTACGGTTAGTTTTCTGAGTACTATACATACTTTATTATTCACCATTCACCAACACAAGCATTGACGCAGTAGTCATAGTAATAATGAATATAGTACTCAGTACTCAGAAAACCGTAAGATGGCCGTTTATGTCGCATGGAATTCATTTTATATTTACTTGTGATTGATAGTTTTATTTCTACTTGTGGAATTGGGGTTGTTGTGATAAGTTGCACTCTTTTACATTGAAATGTCTACCTGTACAAAAATCTCGAGTCAAGCTAAATGGAAGTGGAACGTTTTGATGGATATTTTGGTGCCAAAATGTCGGGTCGATTTCTCGGTCACCAAGCCGCATTTTGAAAATCTAAGAGCTATGAGTGTAGATCCGTACTTCAAATATCCATTAATCAAAACTTTCCACTTTCATTAAGCCTCACTTGAAATTCTTGTACAGATATTTCAATGTATTAGCGTCCAACTATCTTATCACAACCTTAGGGATATGCAAATATGAAGACAACACATTATGTAGTTTACGATAATTCCATTATCAGTTTACATCTATGCTGCTGTAGTTTAGAAAAGTGCTTTTGATGAGATCTCTTAAATTCAATTAGATATATTAATGAATTCGAAGTTAAAGTTTCAAACAGAGTATAAAGTCGGGATGCCGTAAACTATTTTTCAATGCCGCATGCTGTAGACACCGTAAATGCCGCAAGTGCCGTAAACTACTTTAAACACAGTAAAATAAAATATTTATACACTGTTCATTTTTAAAATTGAATCTATGTATTTTATTTATTTTTTTAAAACAAAAACAATTCGCCAACTAACGTCACAATTAATAGAAAACTGAAATAATTTATATTATTTCTGTCCTTATTATTACGAGAAATGAAAAATACTGCATTGATTTATCAGTACTTTTGAATTTAACTGCTCCTTGTGGCTAAAAAATAGTTTTCGGCATTTACGGCTTGCGGAATTTACGGCACACTCGATGCTCTGGTTTCAAATGAATCAAACATGCCATAAATGGAGGTTTTTCATATCTTTGGGTTAGTATAGCGGTTGTTTAATCGACGTACTAGGATGTTCTTAATGCGTCTTAATCTTAACTATTACTCCAATCATCCGATGAGACACTTTACATACCTTGAATAATTTACAGGAATGTCCATCAGGAGGAGAGACAATTCCTTGACAATCATTTTGGTCGGTCTATTGCTGATCGTGCTCCTATCTATCGTTCTCTGCCCTACTGACAGCCATTCTGCAGACAAAGAGGCAGAACTTCAAAAGATTTTACTTCTCAGGTAGGTAACTATTAACTATACTCATTTCATAGTCCATAATGCCCCATCCGATAACTAAAACTCTAATAACTCGGAGAACTCCAATCATGGAAGAACAACTATTTCATCATTAAAAAACTACTTTATTCGTATGGAAGATTAGGTGGAGTGTTTATTGTAAATATACAGATGCAGGAGACTATCAAGATCATTCATACATAATTAATATTAAGTGTAAACTACAAAGCCATAGCCAACCAATGGATTTAATCTTTTTGTGAGTTTAGTGCACACAATGAAGCTCAAAGAGGCAGACGATGACGCTTTTACATTTCCAGTTTTAGGAAAACAATTTGGTCTGTAATTTTAAGTCATCTATGGTAAAATCTGGAGGCGAATCTACAAATAGATGTTGTGACTTTGTATGGCGGTTTAAGATTTTGTATGGCATTGGCAATATTGAATATGCATGGTAAGTAAATTTAGCATAATAGGTAGCATAAATATTGGTATGTAATGCTACATGGCTACATTTTTTATTTGATTTTTGAAGGCAAGGTGATAATTATACCTAAGGTCAATGTCACTTAAAATAATTACAGGAACATGGAATTGATTAAAAATAATTATAATGAAGTATATACAAACGATATCAATCTTCTGACTCTCTAGGTCTGTAATTAGGTACTGAGTTGATTGAAGAATTGACTGAAATCACTATCAATAAGATTAATGTAAAGTGTGTGTGTCCGTCAGTCCGTCCGTTAACATTTGAGAGCCTGAATTTGGCTCAGTGGCGTTGGAATGTTACAAACAATTCCAGGCTCTCAACACACACAAGTCACACACAAACAATTCCAGGCTCTCAACACACACAAGTCACACAATACAATAATAATATCTCCGCTCATTCCACTTCTTTGCTGCTCTTCTCTCTCGAAGCAGCACAGAAGTGGAATCCAACGGAGCGAGAGAGAACCATTCCAGACTGGCACACACAGCCAAGTTTTGAAATGAAACGACTCTGCTCCTTCTGCTGTCCATTGTCAATGGACGTTTCTCACAACTCCAAGATAACACAGACTGGAGGCATTTCTATTCCTGTCCATGCTGATTTGGTGACCGTCCACCCTGTCTACTGTCTACTGTCCGTTGTGTCGTATCTTTTGGGTAAGGAAATTTGGGGTGGGGTATTGTTGTCGTAGGACACGATACACTATCCTCATGTAAACAGTAAAATTGTTGACTTTTGTCGCGGTCAGAGCGGTCGCCCGTTTTCTGTCTACTGTCCGTTGTGTCGTATCTTTTTGGGTAAGGAAATTTGGGGTGGGGTATTGTTGTCGTAGGACACGATACACTATCCTCATACTCCAGAATAACACAGACAAGTTTCGGAGGCATTTCTATTCCTGTCCATGCTGATTTGGTGACCGTCCACCCTGTCTACTGTCCGTTGTGTCGTATCTTTTTGGGTAAGGAAATTTGGGGTGGGGTATTGTTGTCGTAGGCGTCACACGGCGACATTTACTATACATTTCCATGGGGCAGAAAAATGTTTTAGACAAAATTATACGAATTAAATACGAATACAAAAAAAATTTTTTGCAAATGTATAGGAAAGTCGCCGTGTGACGTCATAAGTCGGTTTACATACTCAAAAATTCAGAAGTGCCTGTAAATTCCAAACCTATTTTACTTCTACTAGCCTTGCAAAATGCCTAGGATATATGTAAAGTTGAGAGGCAATGATTTTTAACGATTTTGATTTTGATAGCCAATATTAAGGGTGGGTTCATGTTTTAAAATTTAAGGGTGGTTTCATATTTTAAATTTTAAGGGTGGGTTCAAATTAAAATTGTTAAGGGTGGGTTCAAATTAAAATTGTTAAGAATGGGTTCAAATTAAAATTGCTAAGGGTGGGTTCAAATTAAAGTTGTTAAGGGTGGGTTCAAATTAAAATTGTTAAGAGTTAGTTCAAATCATAATTGTTAAGGGGTGTGGTTTTACTGGATGAAAATGTTAAGAGTTGTTTCAAAATTAAAGTATTAAGGGGGTTCAAATTTAAAATGATAAAAGGCGGTTAAAAATTAAAATGTTAGAAAGAGGGTAAAATTAAAATCTTAACAGGAGGTTAAAAATTAAATTTATAAGAGTAGGTAATAGCAAAAACAATAACATACAGAATTAAAGAACGAAAGATTCTACGATTTTTACTTTCTGTAATAATATGATCCTAATCATCATCATCAGTTTATATAAGCTGTTTACATTTAATGTGGGTGAGTGTGTTATTGTTCGACAGCCTGAATTTGGCTGAGTAGCGTTGAAATATTACAAACCAATACAGGCTCTCAACACCCATGAAATTAAATAATATTCTCGGCTTGATAAACTTAATAGGAGTAGGGAGAGGAGTGAGTTCATAAGTTGGAAACCTCTAACTCTAATTCCTAAATGGTGTAGCATGATTGGGAGACTTCCAACTCAAATTCCTAATGGTGTTGCATGATTGGGAAACTTCCAACTCAAATTCCTAAATGGTGTAGAATGAGTGGGAGACTTCAAACTCAATTCTGAAACTTAGTAAACACGGGTTTAGATTCGATTCTTTACTTTAAGTGTTTCTTATTTATCAATAAAAACAAAAATGTAAAAAATTTGGGTAGATTAAGTGTGGTCTGTTACATCTAGACTCGGTCATTGGTTGGTACTTTTCCACAAATTAAGTTGTATTTTGTGGAAAAGTATAAGTGGTATTTTGCTTATAAGATATATAAATAAAGTTTTGCCAAATACTTTCAGCGGAAAATTAGTA
Organism: Tomocerus qinae; assembly: GCA_020055645.1. Lineage (NCBI taxonomy): Eukaryota > Metazoa > Arthropoda > Collembola > Entomobryomorpha > Tomoceridae > Tomocerus > Tomocerus qinae. The sequence goes on along the minus strand of CM034548.1, from coordinate 1,552,898 downwards.
GCCTTAAGGTTAAAATTTTTTAAATCAAATTTTAAACTTTAAAACTAATTATTTCAATTTTTTAAAATTTTCTTTTTCGAATATTCAAGCGCCCTGTTACTGCCCCGTCCGTAGGACGGGTAACCTTACTCGTAATATGTATAATAATATAAAACCCGTGGAAAATCCCCAATCAAAATCCCAGAAAGAAATAAAAGAAAATAGGTTCTTTGAATAAAATGTAGAATATGTATATCTAAATACACCAAGAGTTTAGTGGTGTAGGCACGGATTACGTAATTAAGTGTCCAAAGCACTCTCTTTGTGTGCTCACTGAACACGGCTTGAAGCCATTATTGGTGATGGAATCACCAGCATCTGCCAGCAAGACGTCCACACGGTGTACTTTTGATTGCAAATGTTCTCAATTACGAGCTGCAAAGCTCTAAATAAAAATTCAAAGTCGTGCATGTCTATGCAGTTTCTACCTGGGATTTATCATTCTACAATATATTCTTAGGCCCATATTTTTAATGACTCGACTCTCACTGTCACGCACTTTTTACGCACTTTTTCGAGAGTGAAAGGTACCTCTATACATACCTTACACTCTCAAAGAGTGGAGATTAGAGTGGGAGTGTTTATTAAAAATATGGGCCTTAGACTTGAATAAATTTACTAACCTATGGTGATATATGTAAAACTATCACCATAGTACATATTCATTACTTCCATACATATTCATTAAGTAAGTCATAACACACCATGCAAAGTCACACTAAATGTCAAAAAATCCCCCATACAAAACTATGTGTGTGACATAAAAATTAATTGGCACCCAATTTAATACAGTCTAATATTATTTTTGCGAGCCCCCCCCCCTCTCCCCTTCCTGAAATTTTTTTCTGGCTGCGGCCCTGCTAGGATTAATGTTTGCATATAAAAATTTCAGAAACGAAGATGAGTGGAAATCCTTGTGGCATTCGGAGAAACATATTAGATGTAGAGACCAACTATTGACTCACATGGACTGGGCTTGTCAGAAAGATATCTACCGTCTTGACAAAAAACTGAGTGTGGAGCCATTAGGCATATTTGTGCGTCGATCTGAAGCAAGTACGGTCATTAAGCCATGGAATGGATATATCAGGTTAGATGGCTGCCCTTAGCTAATTACTATTACTACAAACATGCGGAACTTCCATAATATAATTGTAACAGAAATCACAGTAATTCTTCACCGAATTCTTTTAAACGTTTTCTAGATGTGAGTCAGTCATAACCTTAAACTAAGCTTTGAGTTTCGTGAAGATATCATCCCTAGAAATCAAATGAAAAAGTTATTTTATTTTGGAAATAGAAAATGAATGTTTGAATGATAATTCGCCAAATCGAAATAAGTCATATTCTTATAATACTGAGTATTTTTTGAAAAAATATGGCATTCGAATCGAAACAATAATTCACGGGTGAATTATGTTGATTACCATGATATACTGTTTTGTGATAAATGTACTGTAATAGTACCCCAGAGAGAAACTTGTCGTGAGAAATTTTAAATTAATAGGCTGATTTCAATTTAAATCAGCCAATGCCATGACGTCAAAACTTGGGTCAGAATGCAAGCCACTGCACATTCCAGAGTACTTAACTATAAGCTAAAAGTCAATTAAAAGGTAATATGTCGGTCGTTTAAATATTTTCGGCAGTTTGGTACTAGGCATTTAGAAGTTTGATGGTTGTACTATCGAAGTAGTATATTTTCTCCGCTATTTTGTTACCGTGACTCTCAAAGCAGATCTTTTGGTCATAGGAAATGGCAGGCCCAGTTTATGTCCTAAATAATATTTAAAGCTGTGTCGCCTAGGCCCAGCTCAATCAATCAATCAAGCTTTTATTGTCATACACTGATTCCAAAGATGAACTAAGTCATTCTGATTTCCGACAGAGGACATAATATTTAAGGGGTAGGACTGCAACTAGTACCGTAAGTTTTGTAATCAAATACACTATCATTTGAAGTCAATTTAAGTTTTACAGATAGTACAGAATACAAAAGTAGACAGAAGTACTTACAAGCTAACATTAACACACAAGTTGGCAGGCCAACACAGATTGTAACAGAAAGTAACAAATAATATCATTTTTAAAACTGGATATATTTTTAAATTGACTTTAATTTTGCAAGCAGACTATTCCATTTAGAAACAGCCCTGAGTTTATAAGATGATTTATAGAACTCCAAGTTAAATTTGGAGTTCAAGTCTATGGTTGTCAATTTGTCAAACTGTCTATGGTTGTCATTTTGTTAAACTGTCTATGGTTGTCAATTTGTTAAACTGTCTATGGTTGTCAATTTGTTAAACTGTCTATGGTTGTATATTTGCCAAATTGTCTATGGTTGTCAATTTGTCAAACTGTCTATGGTTGTCATTTTGTCAAACTGTCTATTTTTGTCAATTTGTTAAACTGTCTATTTTTGTCAATTTGTCCATTATTGTCAATATGTCAAACTCTTATTTTGTCAATTTGTCAAACAGTTGATTTTTGTCAATTTTTCAAACTGATCATTTTGACTATAGTATACTTTATTGACTATAGTTATTCCATTCATAAACAATTCCTGAAATTGATAACATATAAATCAAAATATATAATAGACCGGCTGAATTTGCGCGTCGAGATTAAAATAAAAATATATTGTATATGTTGTTTGTTAAATTTAAATTAAATATTTTTTACATTTAATTTAATAATTTTCCTGAATTATAAATAATAATATAAATAATATATAAATAAATAATAAATTGAATTATAAATTGAATCTATAGTTTACAAATATCATTTGTCTTAAAAACTGAGAATACCTGACTCACTCAACTTAATGAACAAGCAATGACGAACAAAGCCAGTAACTATATCATAGCATGGTCTGGGAGGAACATGGCGGCCGGCCAGTAATTACATAATAGAATTCTCTCCCGGTCAGTAAAGTACATGTGAGTTTTTCGCCGGCCAGTAAAGTACATGTGAGTTTTTCGCCCGGCCAGTAAAGTACATGTGAATTTTTCGCCCGGCCAGTATGGCACATCAGAAGCCGGCCACCAATGAAAATTATTAAAATTTTGTAATATGGAAATATAGAAATAGATATCTTCGTCGGTCGGCCGAAAGGCGTCCGGCCACTAACCAAAACCACAGTCTCACTTAGCCCCTCCACTTACGTAAGCGGGGCCAAGTTAGATTAATAAACTGTGTCAAAACTAACAGTGACCGACGAGGCCCGGCCACAATTGCTGCCATTTACTGGCCGGGCCGCGTATCTCTGATCGTTATACGTACATCATAAGCTTATGTTTTTGAAGACAACTAATGAAATTTTTTTAGCTGTAACTGTAAAGAAGTTTCAGTAATCGGTTGAAAAAGTTGAATGTCAAATGTTGAATTTGGCATTATATGTTTAGCAATCTATCAGAATGTATCAGAAACATTTCAAAAATTATTTTAGATTTTAACGATACGGATTTTTCTTGTTCTTGCTGGATCTGCGTGAAATAACTATTTAATGTGTATATTCCAGACGGAGAAGAGAAAGCAAATCTATCACGGACGAATGTTGCAGTGCAGCTGGATGCACGTGGGAAGAGTACGCCGAGTATTGTCCAGCTCATCGCCGAGTCCGAATTCTCCGCTCTCGCCCCTGAATTGGCTAAAATACTTCTGCGTAGGCTGGACGGGAATGCTAAAGGAGCAATGCCTACAGAAATAGAAACAAGCGGCATTATAATTATTATTATATGTAACTGATGATATGTCTACCTATAACATTAGAGTTGACTCTCTTTACTGCTAAGAGCACATGGATATAGAAGCATGAATTGACATTTAGCATTAGAATTCTTTTAGTGCTTTAACTCTTCGCCAAATCACTTCAGCTAAAATAACTGTTCTGCGAGTGGAAATAGAAATTACTAAAATAAGATATAGCATAATTTCATCCAATTTTTGTCTTCTAATTCAAAGATAAACTGTGTGACAAAATATAGAAAATATCTTCGTGATGTGTTGCGTCTTTTTGGTAAATCCTCTGAAGCTCTTTATTATAGTGGCACTATCATCTACATTTGCTTTTTACTTGCCATTTTTATTGAGCAATCAACTGAATCAATTCTAGGGATATCGTGCATTGGCATCCCCATCTTTTATTTATTGTATACCTTGTTGTGGAGACGATAGATGACCAACTTTCCAGCATAGATTTACTTAATTCAGTATACTGGGTTTGACAGTACGGATTACGGATCCGTCTATTCATGTCACAACTTTTGCAAATGAGCTGAAGGCAAGTAATTTCGTGGTTAAGCATCTAAATCTGTTCTATTCTTGGTTGCTGCTTCTCCGAATTGTAAATAAGCATGGAAGTCCCTACCAGTGGAGAGCTGTCCTGCCGGTGTGAAACTAAAATATCGAAAGTCATTTGGTAGAATGATTGGAAGAATGCAAAAACAAAAGATCGAATACCGAATACCAAATGATAGAATGGAAAAACAAAAGATCGAATACCGAATACCAAATGATAGAATGGAAAAACAAAAGATCGAATACCGAATACCAAATGATAGAATGGAAAAACAAAAGATCGAATACCGAATACCAAATGATAGAATGCAAAAACAAAATAATCGAATACCGAATGTCAAATGATAGAATGCAAAAATAAAATATAGAATACCGAATGCTAAATGATAGAATGTGACATCCAAATGTTCGAATATCGAATTCAAAATGGCAGATAGTTTTATTACAAATAATAAATCAGACTTATGCAGTCAGTCAAAATAACACAGTCATCCATGGTAACATATATTCATATTAACAATAATATCGGTCATTGTGGTGTAACATATCTTTGTGAGTGTGAGCAGACCACTTATGCATGTAGTATCAGTTACTGTTGCCTCAGAGCTTCTGCATATTATTCATACTCTTCCGATACTTGGTTCTCTGTCACTCTGTCTACGAATATGTTTTTCAACGTAAAATGAGTTTCCGATAATGTAAAACTCGTAGTTTGCATTATCTTACCATAAGTTCACAAGCTATTCACTATTGAGAGCATTGTTTCATGAAATATTACCCCTTAGAAAGGGTAGTAAGTAGAAATCATGTAGAATTGACTATGAATATCTGCAATTTCATTGGCTAATCGAAAAACATATCCACCAATCAGAATCGTTTTTGAGTGTGGTCTTTAAAGATTTCATAAATTTATAAAGCGTTGAAACATCGTAATTTTTCACGTCGTAATTTGTCAGAACTTCCAAAAAGTGAGATGCACTTTGAAATATAGACCTACCAGTGTTGTACTATTGACCACTTTCTTGCATTTTGACCGGGCCACTGGTCAAAATGGTCAAAATGGCTAAAATGGACAAAATATCAGTATACAGTTACTTAGGCTAGCAAATGAAATTTAAAATATTTAGAGAATGAAATATGGCCTAAAACCAATGAAACACTATTCTACTAACATCAGACTACAAAATGACACTCTCTAATCATTTCTAACTGCAATCTTTAGAAAGTTGTATTTGCTGTTTACTGTTGCAGTAAAAGCTACCTTGGAGTGTCAATTAACCCCAAAAGGCATTTTGTCCATTTTGACCATTTTGACCCCTTTTTGAGTGTATTTTGACCGGGCCATTTTGACCATTATGACCACTAGTGGTTTTAACCACTGCACAACACTGAGACCTACTCGTAAATAATACCCCTCCAAGAATTATCACTTCCTCTTTGGCTTTACCCTATCCCAAGCTGACCTCATTTACACAGCGCTAATTTATCTTCACCTTTTTGCAATTTTACAAACTTTATGGGTAATATAATATTACAAACTTCCATTTTAAGAAGATCTAAATTATAAGAACATTCACAGCAACACCAGTGGACAGATTAATCTTTCTATCCATAAACATTTACCATTCCCAGTCCATTATATAGTATAACATTGATGAATAGCTCCGCCGTGAATCGGCGCGAAATTTTTACGATACCTACTAATGCATAATCGAAGACAATAGGGATTGATTTTTGTACCATTGAAAGGCATTACGGTTTTGGCTCTACTTTACCTCTTTGCCTAGATCATATTAATTCTACTAATTTGTATTCGGTATTCGAACATTTGTTTTTGCATTCTACCTTTGTGTATTCGATATTCGAACATTTGTTTTTTGCATTCTATCATTTGGTATTCGGTATTTGATATTTTGTTTTTGTATTCATCTTATTTTGCCCATAAAACGTCATTCGAACAAATGGCTTTCGATGTTTTAACCTACAACCGTCCTGCCATAATATTCACTTCCGAAATTCTGATCTTGGGCATTGAGGCTCGCCATATCGCTAACCAAACTCCTGAAGTGAGGGAGAAACAAAGAGTAGATAATTCCTTTATGCATAAGAAACAGTAATGAGTTGTTGCATGGGCTTTAGAATGGGGTATATATGGAGTTAAGCTGACAGTCGGCTGTCATGTCAAAACAATAATGAATATTTGCATAAGATTTGACATCTCAGTCTCTCTGATCCAGTCATGGACTCTGCTCTTCCTCGTACCAACTAAAGATAATAAGTAGCCATGCAAGGAGCATTATTGCTACTATATGCATTATAAGGTTAGCATAGGACTTTAATATGGCCTCTTCTGCCTAAGTCACCTCACTTTGCTCAAGACCTACTCCCAGTGACATTTTGATGATGATAAATTAAGCTCAAACCCAGGATGGATTTTGAAGATACAAGAGGCTTTCTCTAACTATTTAAAACAGCCCAGCGTATCTGTAACACGGTAACGGCGTATTTGGAAGAGCTGCAGTTGGTGAGGTTCCGTTCAAATGAGAGATCAACATAATTTATTATAATGACAATCCTGGTATGCAGATACATGCAAAGTAAGCAACAAGCTTGACACAATTCACAGGTTATAGTATGACTTCATTAAATACTAGGCCACCAGTACTGCCGTTGAGTACTGCTATTTTTCAAAAGATTTCCTTGTCAATATTTTTTGGTTTAATTTTGCAATAAGCTAATATCATTAACCTAGAGTGAGTGTAGTTCATTGTTTTATTTAATATGCATTGCATACGCGATTGCGCATTTTGCATTTGGGGTCACCCCATAGCTTGAAGTGGTCGTATGTAAATTGGTCTTAGTAAACTGGCCTTTTGGGCATAAGTAAACTGGTCCTCCCACAAAACAACCTGGTCCTCCCGTAAAAGAAAACTGGTCTTACTGTAAGCCATGACGTCTATAGATAGGATTTATAATATGGTATGTTAAATGATTATACAGAGCTAATTTTTATGCAATCATATTCTTATCTCATTATCTTTACTCGTACGGAATACAACATACAACTTTCGCGGGTTTTAGAAGGAATTCTTCGCACTACTAACAGTGCAGAATGATATCATTTTTCATTGAATGTCAGATTTAGATCTAAGCATCCAACTTTTTTGAGGTGCCATTAATGCCATTAATTAATACATTCAGATGGAAAGGGAAGAAGGCTAGATATATTGATTTACATGCTCAAATTAAAAGCACCTTTGGCACCTATATCACTATACCTATCAAACACTATTGCTGCACATTGGCATACTTGACTGTTCAAAAAGGAATAACGAGCCAAAAGAAAAAAATCGTCTTTGAGTGATTGGCAATATTTTAAATCAGTAGTTTTGTATAATTCACTTACAATTAATTCAAATTACTAGACTGTTAATTGCTATTTTGTTTTTAATGCATATAAAAGGATTAATAAACATGTAACAGTTTATATGACATGTGAATTATTTTGCATACAGTCAGACTCATAAGACCAGTTTACTTTTCCCGGAAGACCAGTGGGTTTTTCGGGAAGACCAGTTTACTTATGCTCGAAGACCAGTTTACGTGACAACGCTTGAAGTGCCGTCAGTACCTCATTTCTGACTTTGAACCGTTGATGATTTGTTTGACTATAAGCGCATCTAATAGTTGACACTGTCCATTATTTCGTGTTTGCATTTTAATAAAGACATTTTTACAAGTCCAAAAGGTGAAGATGTTTACTATGTCACCTGTCATGAATAAGGATCAAGTTATAGACTTTAAAATTTTTGCATTAAAGCCACTACAACTTCATAAGTCTTAGTCGCACGCTATTCATCTGCGGCATTTTGAACTCGTTACAATGTCCTTATTTAGGAAAAAGAATATAATTGAACTATATAAATGGTCTTCTAAATTTCAAATATCAAAAACTAGAATTCTTCAAAAATTTTGCTTATTGCTTAGGCATTAATCTTAATGCCTGAATTTTACTTATTTCCGTTAACACATACATAGATTGGTAAATATGTTGCTTTATATCAAGTCTACGATTATAATATAGATGAAAGCTGATAATCGGTGCGTAACGGGCAAGACTGCATAGAGGCTGTTTCTACATTAATTACGTATCAAAAATTCAGAGTCAATGATGTCCACGTCATTCCATCCATCTTCCTAATTATTTAATGGAAGTGAAGTTCATTAAGCCAATTACTGAGCTATCCTCTTAACAGGTAATTATCATTCTCTTTGACGAGACTGGTATAATGTCTTGAATTAGAGTAGGTAGTAATTATCACTACTCTAACTGCCGAACAAATTGACGAAACTTAAGTATCGTTGACACCTTTATAGAATATAAATGTCACGTCTTATCGTCACAACGGAGGTTTGGACAGAAAATCTATGTTTACGTCATGTTTATGCAAATTGGTAGCGAAAAGTGACAGTTCTCTAACATAAATATCTGTTCAAATGACTCACAAATTATTTCAGAAACACTTTCCACTCTTCTTCGGTTTACTGGATCATGAATATGCAATAGTTATTACTACAGATATGCATTTGAAAGAAATAAGTCTTCTTTTAAATTTGTTTGATGAGAAAGGACGTCATACGTAGGAATAGATTAATAATAATAATCATTTCTTTATTTATTCGAATAATAGCATACAAATGCATTAGTAAACATTGTCATTGTACTGTTTAACTTGCCAAACCCCAAATAATAAATATTTCCTACAAACCCAAAAACACAGAGCCCAGCGCCATTATTTAGTTTTACAGTGTAAAGTGTCAAGATAGGAAGTTTTCTTGCTAAGAAGTGTGAGTGTGAGTCATACTAATAAAAATACCGGTAAGTGTTACAGATTTTCAAACTTTACAAAGCAAGTCCTGTGAGATAAGAAATCGTTCATTGTGTAAGGGGGAAAGAAGGGCTAATGTCGCCCAGTCCATATGTGCTCTTTTGGCCTGTGCACCTGCACCACCCTAATACATTATCGCTACCCACTGTCCACTGTACTGTAACCAATGTTCGGTGACCAGCCGGCTGGACGGCTAAAATGGTTTTCCGGCTGGTTGAAATTCTTTGTTAGCCAGTGGCTAAAATGGCCAAAAATTGTGGAATTGGGCCAACTGATCTAAGAAAGTCATTCTTGATTTGGCGGGAAATTTAAAAAACCATGATTTTTGGTCATTTTGGCCACTTGGTTGATCAAAATCATTTTTAGCCGGATAAAATAGAACACTGACACTGACTGTAACCTACCACTCCTATTCGCTACAAACCCCTCTACTACATACTACATTATCATCATTCCAGCAGTTACACATACACTTAGTCCCGGCATCAACCGAATAGGAAAGTGTCTGTCGAGTCTGTCCCCTCAGCACATATTGTGATATTTATTATGTCTGTCTGGACTTGGTCACCAAAGAATTGTCTTGGACATCGGTCACTGAACTGACTGGACAACCTTAACTTTCACTAAGGGAAACGTTTCATAATTTAGTTTAAAATTAAAATCAGAGTCAATGTCATATCATTTATAATATACGCCGAATTAAGTCGTGGATGTCTGACACTTTTCTATAGAATTAAGGGTGACCTCCAACTTCTGCCTGCAATGAGAATAGGCCACAGAGTCAACTTGCAGCTTTGCAACAGTTATATTCTGAAAGTCGAGGTTTCTGTCTAGGGCCCCTGGAGGTAGATTTTTTATATAATTAATTTAAATAGAGAAAATAAAAATTTAATTAGGAATTTGCATTGACCAGCGAAATATGGTATTTTTTCAAATTTATAATTTTAAATTGGAAAAAGGGCTTCCAAGCCACCTAGTACTTTATAAGGGCTTTTCAATAACGTGCATAAAATCTACGCTTATCCAAAATGCTTATCTCATCCCAGGGAGATTTCCTATCCAAATACATTATAGTATATCTATCTATGTTATAAAGTGGGAAATAGCCCATAATTGTACGGTAATCATAGTAGGTTATACAGTCATACCGGAGGCGGAGCTGGATATATAAATAAAATACAGGATAAAAGGATAGGCCAGATCTTAACCTTCCCATTGAGCTATGAGTTGCAATTGCTTGTACATTAACATACATTGACACAACTGTGACTTATATACATTGGCACCCAGAGGCGATCAATTTCAAGGCAGACAAGTTAGTATCAATACGGTTGTAGTTTGAAACATTCACTGTTCACATTCATTGTTCGAATGATGTTTTTTGGACAAAAAGATAGAAAGAATGCATTTTGATAGAAAGCAAAAACAAATGATAGAATATCGAACGCAAAATGATAGAATGGATAAACATATGACCGAATGCAGAATGCAAATTGTTAGAATGCAAAAACAAATGTTTTAATACCGAATCTACCGAATACAAATTGGTAGAATTGAAATGATTAAAGCTATGCGCATGGGAATGGTGGATGTGGTAACTGGTAAGATTAGTCTGTAGTCTGTATCTCTACTGCAGTAACTGCGAATGTTCTGATAGTTATAGATAGAAATCCTAGATAGAAATATAGATAAATTATAGTTTTCTATCTCCAGTAGCAAAATAGCAAACAGTCAACGTCAACGCACTATGTGCACTAAGGCCTACTGGCACGGACGTGCATTTCGTGCCAGGACAAGCGGGTTTGGCTTATATTTGAAATTTCTTATCTCACTAATGTCAACGCTGCACTGGTACAAATAGTCGAATTTCAAATCGCTATAATGATAGCATTGGATCACGTCGGATCTTGTAACTTACATACATAGTTAATAAGGATTGTACAATTCTACTGATGCTTATTATCATTGATTGAAGCAGCAAAGTAGGAGAATGCGTTGTTAAGCAATAGAAAAGTGAAAAAGTACTGTGGTTTTAAATGTCAGCCCGTCCCTACACGGTGCAATATTATGTGCAACAGCTGTTTGTTTCATATGGGACAATACTTACAGACTTTCAGACAGAAAGGTTGGGGAGGAGAGGTCTAGGTTTGGAATCGTTGTATAATTAGTTGACATTAGTTGGCATGTTAGGCGCTTTCTGGTGTTAGCTCTCCAAGATGTACGAGCAAGGATTTCCGATTTGCATGTTATATCAGATCAAAAGTTAGGAGTATTTATAAATTATTTTGAAAAGGTATGGAAAGGCACTCCAGCAAAACCAGACAAATTTCGGCTGCGTTTAGGCAGCGAGACCTCGTTTACTTCAAAGTGCCACATAACCTATTATCCGTTTCCTCCAAACTTAACAAAATACCCTAACATCCGTTACCGTTGCTTTCCGTCACTATTTTTGCCTGTTTTCTGACCTAACCTAATAAAAAATAAACATGTTACTTGTTAGCTATGTTTATTTTTTATTAGGTAAAGTCAGAAAACAGGCAAAAATAGTGACGGAAGGCAATATGTTAGGATAATAGGTTATGTAGCATCATGGAGGAAACGGGGGAAACAGGGAAATGGAGGAGGAAACGAGAATCCGCTGCCTAAATTCAGCCCAAATTTCCAATACAAATGTGGTGCGCTTGTGGCACTAATTCAGGGTATCATTTACGAGTAGGTCTTTATTTCAAAGTGCATCCCACCTTTTGGAAGTTCGTTTACAAATTGTTATTACGTGAGGAATCACGATGACACAATTCTATATTGCAAAAGACTGATGCAAACGACTGGGGATTCCAGTAAAAAATACATTCAACTGAATAAAAGTATCTGTCAATTTGCATTCGATATTCGATCATTTGTTTTTGCATTCGGTTATCATTTGTTTTTTACATTCGACCAAACATTCTAACAAACGACTTCTGATGTTTTTGCGGCACACCGAAAAGACATCAAATCAACCATATGTATACCAACTTTTAATGACCTATCTATTTACACATTTATTATCATCTCCATGTAGTAGTAATTTTACCCAAAACCCAGAGCAAACTCAAGAGCAATGAGATCACAACGCTTACCCTTTAATTAGTATTTATGCTATTTATGTACCCAAAGTTTTTGTACAGACACACAACGTGCTTTAAAATATCAACTGATAGAATACAATAATCGCTATGTGCACATGCACCTTTCACAGTTTTTTCCATTAGTGATCTATTACCATTACCATACCATAAGTATAGCTTAACCTAATTTGTAATCCTCATTTGGCATTCCTTCCATTACACACCCTCCGTTTATAATAATTTAATTCCCTTTTACCTCCATCAAAACTTAACTAAATATTAAATAGGTACCAGCGAAAATTAAATACGTTGCTCAGCTGTGGCGTAGACTATGTGCAGTCAACTCCGAGTCTAGTAGTTCAGTTTCAGTGCCTTTACTACGATTGACTTTTAAAATTCAAAGATTGGAATATCAAAAGTTTTGACAAAAGATTTTACAATTTATACTAATCATAGTACTAATCATGCAATACTGACAACAATGCAATTCAACTACAGACAGCTCTGCTTCTTGTTAGTTACTCCAAATGCCACAGTCATAAGCGGTGAGACTTAAAGGCCTCATCCTAGGGTGGGGCGCCCCTACCGCCCCACCCTAGAAACCTAACCTAATTTATCATAATCTAACCTAATCTAAGGATGGGGGGCGCCCCACCCTAGGATGGGGCCTTTTAGTCTGACCGAATTGAACAACACATCCAACACAAGCTTAATAAATAATTACACATGATTCTAAGTGACTAAATATATACTAAACTAATTAATTACATTGAATTAAAAGTTGTAACAATAAAAACAAAAACATCATATTCGTTTTGAGATCACCAATGTACTGTAAAATTGTTTATGTGTGGGTTTCCATTCAGGTTTCTTAGAATTTGCGAGCGTTTAGATACATACTATATAACTAGGTATTTCATTTTTATATTGTAAACAACTCTCATGTTTTGATGCTTAACTGATTACTTACCACGTCAATTTCGAAAATTAACATTTTTCTCAAAAGACGTCAATGTGTTGGGGTTACAAATCTAACATTATACTTAGGATCATCACATTTAATTGTTGGCAGCATCACGCCTATCTTATATTATGTTACTTATCCCCTTTTAGATGACAGTAAGCATCAAAGCACCGGAGCTAATACAAACAGTTAGTTGCTAACAATAATTTAGACAAAATTAATAACCGAAGCATACTTTTTCAAATGTGCATATTACTTAATTTAACAGAAATTGCAAATTTACTTCATCTTTAACCGCATTTTTACATTAAAGTTTCTTTGGCGTCAACGATTCCATCTGTCTGCCTGGTTTTCTTTCATGATAATATTTACGATTACATACAATCAGTATAAATACTGGACAGGCACGGAACGCTCGGACACTGCTCTGGGTAGTAACTCACCATAAAATAAACTTGAAACTTTAGCGTATGTAATTGAGAGCTACAGGGTATCTCGTACCATCTGTTTTAAGTACACCCGTTGGAGTTCGTTACAAGAATAGACTTTCTTAGATAAGTGCAGTACAATAGTCGTCCTGAATAATACATGACAATATTTTTTTTGAACCCAAGCCCGATATTGTTGTTGTTAATGAACATTTTATTTTACTAATTATTAATACACTTCTGTACGAATTCCAACGCTGCACTGGTACTGCTACTTTTTATTATAATTTATGCAACTATGTATAATTATATTTTTGGTTTCCATAATATACATTATATATTATGAGAGACCTTGTATATTTACTGGCTATCTGATGAATTTCACTAGAAACTGCAATTTTGCAAGTAAAGCACTCCATTGTTGTCTAGTGATTGAATACATGATATTGCTGGTAAGTAAAGTGAAACATAATTGTGATTATATGAACGCCTCCCTCACTTTTTTCGAGTGTCGAATTAGACGAGTAGTTACAAGTGGGAGTTATTCAAACGAAAAAATGAAATTAAAATCTACTTTACTCATATCCCCATATAATTATGCCCGTATCAATTAAATTAATATCCTTTCGTATTATGTTTAGATAATAGCATTGGTAATAAGACTATCATATTAATCTTTGTCCAAATAAGGAAAATCAAAGAAGAAATTTTCATTTTCATTAGTTTGTCGGTGGCTAAAATATGCAAAATGTACTAACACCAATGCACTGGCCTTCAACAAAAGTACAGACGAACACACACCTAACAATATTATTATATGCTCAGCCCAGGCCAGTCAGTCATAACACGTTGAGATGTTGAGCATACATAATCAATAATTGCATTATCCCTTATTTGGACAAGGCACAAATAATCACTATTACTTTCACTATCCAAGACCTGTAAGAGCAGGGGTTCAATAAATCTTCTAACAACTCCTTATCAATCAATATGTTGTAGGGAGACAATAAAACTTTTACAATTTAAATGGCGCTCCAGGTGCCCGAGACCAATCACACCCAAGAAAATATATGCCTATGAGAAATGTTTAAGCCAACTGCCTCGATAAATCCTATCCTATCAGTATATTTCAGTATATCTTGTATAAAAAATCATAATAAATATGTATTTAAGAGATCTTAGACTTTGTAGGAGATCTTTTGTTCAGTTATAAAATTTCTATTAATTTTTAAACCAGGGGCTCGTGCGGATTGATAGTGGAATATAAGGACGTTGTGTTAATGAAGGGTACAAAGTGAACAGCCCCTGAACATTTGGTGAACAAGTTTAGAATTGGAGAGTATGTATATTGAATATATTACATTCTAAAATAAAATTACCAATTTTAAAAACTGCAGTTGTTAGAAGATTTATAGTTGATACCCGAAATCTTACTGTGAGTTATTGTATCGCATAACTACGAACATCACGCACCACTGCCAGCGCACACCACTTATTATGCTTTGAATACTAATCAATAAGTATAAATACATTTCGTGAGTAAAATGCAAGTCGATCACGATTATCATCCTTTGTCCACATTGCAATCAAAATGAGTGACAATAATTCTGGAAGCTCCATGCTGTGTACAGACACAAAAACGTTGCTATCTATTGCTTGGCTGAGGTTGGCTGGACGAAGAAATTTTCGTCTCCCCTCTCCTTAATTACATGGCAGATTTCTTTTCAGGAACGCCTGTTGTTTGGGATGATGACCGTCTTTTCATCGGCATAAAATCTGAGATCAAAAATAGACACTTGTTCTTCAAATCTGACAGATATGTCGTTGATTAATACCAATGTAATTGATAATTTTAAGTCTCTAAGTCATAAGTTATGTCTATTTGTAATCCATATTAAATAAATTGAAGTGGCAAAAGAAACCAATACTAAGATGATCTACATTCCTGTTCACTCAATGCCTAAAAGTAAAGTTAACAAGTTGAGAGCAACACCTTTCAACGTCGTCTGTTTAGATGGCCGCTTCTTGAATCGAACTTTGCAGTCACTGTCGCAACTTTCAAGTGTGGAGGTGTTGGGATCTGCCGAGGGAAGGGAATCGCAGAGCGAGGCGGAGGAGGAACAGGAGGAGGAACAATCTTCGGGAGGAGAAGGGATGGGGATAGTCAAAGGATCGATTTGTACAGGGGGACTTCGGTTGGGTGACGGGAAAGAATACTGACTGCTGGCTGAACTGACGCTCTGACTCTCTTGAGACGAGCTCCTGGTCAA
This sequence comes from Tomocerus qinae, assembly GCA_020055645.1. Classification (NCBI taxonomy): domain Eukaryota; kingdom Metazoa; phylum Arthropoda; class Collembola; order Entomobryomorpha; family Tomoceridae; genus Tomocerus; species Tomocerus qinae. The sequence continues at coordinate 1,536,902 of CM034548.1, read as the reverse complement.
ACTAGTCCCGACGGATGCAGATGAGCCTCGTGGGGGATCCTGAGAGGAATGTCCGTCCCGCTCGTCCCCTTCGCTCTCCCCACTCCCACTACCACCACCGACGTCACTTGCTGTGCCGCCTGCAGCACCACCCCACATCGACTCCCCAGGAAGAACAATCAGCATGGACTCCCCTCTGTCATTTCTGGAACAGAGAGTGCTTTCAGAGGATGCAGCAGATGAGACGGAGGTAGGGGACGGGACTGTTGACGAGGCCAGGAAGGGCAGACGGCTCAGGACGTAAGACCTTGGCACTTCGCTACTGGAAGAATCCTCTCGTAGTCCCTCATTCCCCAGAGGGACCGCCTCCCATTTGTACCTGCCATCCGAATACATATTTTTAATACAATGAATCTGTAGTAACCCTTCCTCAATATTTGAATCCACCCTTTAATAATAATAGAAACATGCCTAGGATCAGAAACATCAGTCGATCTTACCTTCCTTCCAAAGGCATTTCTTTATCGAAATCAAAATTCCATCGCTGCGTGTCCCTATCCCGCATTTCTATGACTTTCTGACGGGCGTATTGAGTACTTTTGGGGTCAGGAGGGCCAAATAAATTTCTAGCGACATTCTTCCGGGAAGACTTATTATATGCCGTTTGGGAGAGAGCCGAGGTCTCAGGCCCGAAGAATCTATTTGGGGCAGAAGATAGGCTGTAGGACGACGCTAAGGAAGTGGTCGAGGGATTCCGACGGTTTTGAGCCAACAGATCCCGGGAAAGATCCATATTCGGTGGACACACGTGCGTACTCATCTTCCTGGCGGCTTCCACCGAATCGGGAACTGACCACTCGCTTTCCTCCTCTTCGGCCAGTTCTTCAACGCTAAAAATCACACGCTAGCACACTGTTTGAAGTTTCCATATCCACATAAAACGTTACGTCGATCCACTCCAACAATTATCCATTATAAGATCTCCGTCTGCAAAATTTCATTTTAGTTTTAGCTTACGATCTCAAATTAATAGGGTTATGAAAAACAGGATAATAATATTTAATAATTTTTCAAAGCACTACATTAGCAATCAGTACATTATCAATACTAAACGGTTTTACACTTGAGTCTCTATTTATCACAACAATTGGCTTAACTGAAAGGCTTCCTATCCTATCAAGTCTACATATATTTCGTCAACTTAATTATTCAGTAATTGATATTTGAGGGACTAAGACTAAAGGAAGTTCTGATGTGTACAGTGTACATGTATAACAATTTATAAAAAGAAGGTAACTAATGGTTGGTAAAAGATTGAGTTTCTGTCAATGTATCCGGTAAAGTTGAAGTCAGAGAAGACCAAACTCAACTAAAATCCAAATTGTTGACAGTAAATTTTGAGTATATTCATAATAGCAACATATGCAACTATTGTTGGTTACCAATTGATTGTTCATTTTAGATTTTAAAAGCCCAACTGTGAACTGCGACGAATAGTATTTAGACAGGTTAGGATTTCCATGACCTAAATTGATTGTAGAATTGTAAATATAAACAAATCAAATCAGAGATAAAGCTGAAAAATAACAACCACCAACCAACTACGATTCTAAATATACCAATTCATAAAATAGCTCAAAAACTATGTATACGATTTTACTGAGCAAACGATAAATTTTTCAGTGAAAAATTGTTACTGGTACACATACAAACAACGTACACCAACATATCAAATTTCATTATTTTGCATTAACTTCTAATAAATCAGCACTTATTTTCAATTCAGTAGGCAGTAATGTGTCACATTTATTAAAACGTGTATAGGTTGCATTATAAACAGTATATAATATAAATTAAGCCGTTTTTATATTTATATACTATCAACTGTTGTGTGTGTCACTGTCATTGACAGTGGGTGGTGGAAGTTTATAGTTTATTTGATATTCCATTCATTGTTCATATTCCAAACAAATCACACAAAACACAAGGGTTGATTGTGAAATATGAATTACTTGTTGACTTACTTTGATTTTAGTTACGATGAATATAGAGGATTTTAACGGATGTTATTGTGCACTACAAATTACCAACTACGAACAACGAACTCTCAACTATCAACTATTCACTAAAAGTCAAGTAAAGTGTCAACCCTAAAAATTAAACACTACACATTCGGTCAACAAACTAAATAACTACGTACACAGTCTTAACTACGTGTAAATTTTACATTTGAAAAAAATCTAATTAACAGTTAACTTGCCCCCGAAATAAAAAATAAATAATAAGAAAGATAGAAATCGAATCAAATGCGATTGTTCGATGGTTGACTGGTTATGGTGATTGGAATTGGATGTGGTTGTGGAATTAAGTTGAATGTACTCAAGAATGAAGCAGAATACAGTGTGTCTCTATTCTCCACAATAAAATATATACTGTAACACTGTAAGCAACATCCTAATGTAGCAATAGACTAATTTATGTCACTCTACGTCTACGGATCCCAAAGAGTTACATGGGCAGGTATATATAAACACTGACGTTGAAATAATACATTAAAAGGAACAAAGTAATAATACGCTGAAATAACATCCATGATTATGATGTATAAAGAAAACCAGAGCCTCATATGTCATAGCCTCAACTAAAAATATATTTGCTTCAGTGTTCTTAAAATACTCTTCATCTTATAAAAATGCCATATTTGGATAAATTACATGTTACATTTTTTAATGATTTGTGTAAAACATTTTTTTTGAAATAGTACAGTCTTGATTTCTTCAAAATACAATATACTTATTTCTCTTAAAATGTGGCCAAATAAATAGGTTTAAAATATATCCAGAATTATATTAGTTAGTAGCTCTATATTAGGATAAAAGCATCCAACATAATTTGTAGATTGCATTTTGAAACCGCACAGTATTTTTGAAAGTCCATGTTTTTAAAATACAAAATAGATTTAAATGCAGTTTTTTGCATTACTAAACTATAATAATAACTAATTCAAATTGTTACTATTTATTCACTTTTACACTGATCCATATACAAGATCAGGTAAAATTATTGCAACGTTTGTGTTGCATTGTAATGTTGAAACAGTTTTAAATAACAGATTACCTTTAATTTTGAGTACATAGGTGAAAATATGATTTCAAATAAAATTGTAAATAAGATACCTTATTCAGGCTAACTAAAACGAGATTTTATAAAGCGATATGATTCTTTTTGAAAAATTTTAGAAAAACATGACATCCACTTTCAAGCTCAGCTCCATTTCCTGTCTATATAGGTTTATAATCTATTAACCATTTCCATCACGTATCCAGAAATTTGACAGACACAACCAAAAATTGTAACAAAAATGGGGCATATTCGCTTATTGTAAAATTTATTTTCGATATTTGGCCTTTTTTGGGAAAAAACTTTTTCTCAGATTTAGGGGGCGCTGCGCCCATCCCGCCCCCTACTGGATACGTACTTGAACCATTAATTAATTAATTTATAATGAATTGGTTAGTAAATGATGGCGCGACTATTGACTATCGTGGTGATTGTTAGCTAAAGAAACAACCTGTAGCACATACGGATAGCCGTTCGTTACTTTGTTGGATGGAAGAATAATCCCATAAGCAAGCCGCGGTGTATGTTGAACAACGGACACTTTGAGGAGTACAATTGTGGCAGAATAAGCACGTTGTGAGTTCTCGTTGTGGATTTGTTTGCTGATGGTGGATTGTCACGGATTATGCTTGCGACTTCAATATGGAAATAATAAAGTTACATACGCTACACGTATAATAGCTTATTTATAATATTATACCAACTTGAACTCTAGTACTACTACAAAGGCTTACCTAGTACATGCAATATGCAATCAACTCACTCACTCTCTGCCCATTAGGGATGATCCATATATAACGTCTGCCATTTAGGGGGAGAAGAAGTACTGAAAAACAGAGGATAAATGATGGGTGATAGAGAGATAATGGACGTCGTCTTTTATGTCTGTTGCTGGAGAACAGTATATCATGTTTGGATATGTCTGATGCAGTTTGACAATAAAGCTTTGATTTGATTTGTCTGTTGAAAAACTTTTCAAATAAGCGAATAGTAATTCTGTAAAATACTAGCGCATAAAGTGTGCTAGAAAAATGTTGAAATCAGTAAATTTCTAGCGACTGCGCATTGGCCCGAATTTCATATTATTTAGTAGACCAATTTTTGATACCTAAGCGTGTTGAAATGTAGAACAAATTCAGTACTGATAGTCTAGTTTTTACTCATTAATTACAAAATATTACAGACATGCATACAAACAAACCTTTATAAAAGAATACTGACAGAATTTCTTGCACATGTCCCACTTTACGTTTATGTATATGAATGATTGTACACAAATTATTGCGTTTTTTATTATTTTTTTATTTAAACAATTTCATTTAAAATTTTCATTGAAGGCGAAATCAGTAGGGTTCTTTACCAGTCCATAGGCTTTGTTTATGCCAAGTTAGGCCAACTTCTGTTAATGCGCTCGAAAGTTGTCGGGTAAGCGAACCAAGGAATGGACTGATTGGGCGATTGTGTACGCTCGCTTCCCCAGGCGAGCTAAAAAGGTTTCTAAAATTTTCAATTAATATTGAGTAAAACGTGTTATATTCGATAGGCGTATCTAGTAATTCTAGTACTTTTAGATTGACTTACTGACTACTTCTAAAAGAAAAAGTAACGGCAAGACATAACAGACAGGATTCTGTCTGTTATGGTTTGCCGTAAACTTAAGCTTACCTGAGTAGTGGGAGCAGTGCACATATTTTTGGTAGAAGAATAGTAGAAATCGGCTATTAAAGTATAGACTATATGTAGACAATTAAAAGAATAGACTAATTAAAATGAACAGATATTAAAACCAAGCCAATAATCAAAATCAAAAGAAATTCAAACTAGATTAATATTGAATATGACTATTTAAATAAAAATATTCAGTATAAGTCATTACTGAATATCACAATAAAAATGAATTCTAAATAGAAATAATATTAACCATTAAAATCAAACGAAATTTAAAATAAGTTAATATTTGCTATCGAAATCAAAATACATTCAAACTGGTTAATATTATTGATGATTAAAATGAAAAGAAATTCATAATATTATTTCGATTTTACTTCGCCTTTTTGGCTGTTAATGGTAATAGTTCCACGTATCGAAATAATTCCGCGTACCTGTGCCTAAAAAGATTCTAAATGCCACGGATGGAACCCAGGACAATTTTAATAACGGCCATCAAACCAGGCAAGGATTGTAAAGAAGGGCGAGAAATGCTACAGCAGCAGTATATTCAAATGGATCAGCCCTTAATCCATGAGTCCATGAGGACCATATTTTGTTACCTTCGGACGAGGAAGACAGGATCCTCGATGTAATCGATCCGATAAATATATCCGTCTTCAGATGAAGACCTCTAAAACATTTTTTATTAAACTTTTTATCCCCTTCATTGAAAGTAAAATAAATATTGACTTAATGAAAAATAATTCAGCGTCCGCGCAATTATTTCGATATTTTTGGCCTTTTCAGGAATTTTTTTATTCCGCGCGGAATTATTTCAATTATTACGGTAGATTAAAATTTACTGACAAAATTAAATCAAAAGATTAATATTGACTATCATAATCCACAAAAATTCAAAATAAATTAATATTGACTGTCAAAAGTCAAAATGAACCGAAATACATAAGATATTTATTTTGTTTCTATAGTAGGACAGACGATTTGAGTTCCATGTATTAAGATTAAATCAAAAATGGTACTGGCAGACCATAATGGGGGAGGAGGCCCCAAAAAGGCCCACGTCATATTATGGGGATCGTTCTTTATTACAAGCAAATGTGGTCCAGCAGCAGCAGCATAGATAAGCCCGTCAGCCCTGTCCTGCTGACTATTTACTGGATTTACAACTCTTCTTGATTGCCTTCAGACAGAGATTGCAGTCACAGTCAGTCAATAGAGTACTAAATGTAATTGCAGAAGCAAACAGGACAGAACAAGTTTGAGACTTTGAATAGTTTGAATTGAAAAGAAATACGCACATTTTGAATATCAAACGATGAGATTCATAGATTTCATACTACTCCACTACACCATTGCACCACAGCTAGCAATTAAAGCTATATTATTATTATGAATAAACATTATTATTCCTTCTGCACCAAACCATCTAAAAATTTGTACCAAGTTCAATTTGCAACTGTCAAATATACCAATTTATGCTGGCAAACAAGTGCAAAAAAGTATAACAATATTTGGTAGGCGCAGTTAAAAATTAGCATATGAGTCAAGTGGAAAACTGTTGAGTGTACCTAATTATAACAATCTGTACCAAGGCTTTATTGAGGGGGGCATAGGAGGCAAATAAATGCCCCCTCCCCACCAAAATCCAAAAAAAAAATTTTTTCTCAACATCAGCGATTTTAAGTTATTTTTAGGCTCGCCTCATTTTTGACAAATAGAGCTTAAATTTTTATGCAAAAATGCCTATTACATAATATCGCATAATATAATATTACATAATATTATGACATCCTTGCCCCTCCGAAATCGACTGGGTATCGAAATATTTTGGCAACCTGGTTGGTGTGTACAGCGTGTAACCATTGAAATCCTAGTTGACTGTATTCATTTACATTTAAATTAAACTGTGTTAAATTGCAGTGAAATCAGTTCGAATGTATTTAGTGCTAGTGAATTAGGAAGTACGTAGATTTAGAAAGTTTTAAAATTTCTACGTGTTAATGCCACTTGGCGTAAAGAGCAGAATTTCTGAGTTAAGGAACCTTCTGCGTTGAATGAAGGTGTATGGTTGTGTGTAGTATTACTGAACCCTTTAACCAGCAAAAGCTAAAAATGGTCTTAGATTTTACAGGTATGTGTCTAAGTAAGGTTACGATAATTGGGTAAATAAGTCACAACGTAAAATAATTAGTAATAATAACAATTTAATCAGTCAACAAGCAATGTCAAGTAATAAGCAAGATTAAGAGTACAAAAAATTAAAACAGTCATTAGCTTTATATCTTAGAATATATTTTTTTAGTAAATATTCTGGTGGGAGAAGTGCTTGAGTTTCCAAATCTTGTTCTTTGGTAACTTGGTCATATATTTGTCCAGCCGATTTCTCGGGATTATCCATTGCTAATTTTTTGGCTTCTCCAAAGCACAATTTTTTTGTAACCAGACTATAATTTGGGTCATGGGTGCCATCTACCCAACCTTTGATCCTTTTCCCGAATTGTCCATTTTATTTCACTGCAATGCACTGCATGATTTCCCTTTCTGTACAAGACTAGTACCTTTTATCTGGTCTTTGGGTCCGTAAACTGTAGACATAACCGTTTCTGGTAAGTTGTTGAGCCACTTTATTCTTTGTTTTTGAAGTGAATAAAGTTAGTATCATGCCATTTTTCCTAAAAATACTTACAAGCAAGGAACTACTCTATATATCTACTCAGATGAATGTGTGCCATGGTTCGTAAAGCCCCTGTAAAACATCTTTACTCTACATAAACGTAAAGTGGGACATGCGCATGGAATTCTTTTACTATTCTTGAATAAATGTTTGTATATATGTCCGTAATATTTTGTAATTAATGAGCAAGGACTAGACTATCAGTACTGAGTCCAATCAACGGTCTATGAAATTCGGGCCAATGCGCAGTCGCTAGAAATTAACTGATTTCAACATTTTCTAGCACACTTTATGTGCTAGGATTCAACTAGTACACTATAAGGACCTTATATATCCTATAACGTGTTAACAAAAAGGTAGTTTTGTGTTGACAAAAAGGTGTTGAAAAAAAATCTTGCAATAATTGTGTTGACAAAAAGGGGTTGACAAATAGGTGTTGACAATTTGGGGTTCTTGCCTTGAAACAGTGCGTAGAAAAGGTACAACCTAAAACGCATTGCAATGAATAGTAAAAAGAAAGATGAATGGAAGGTAAATAAGAAGCATCGAGGATGTGTCAAGAATTTACTAATTTTTTATTTCAAGTCGAAGGGAGATTACCACGTCAAAAAGTTTAAAAATCATGAATCTACTTGTGTTTACAACAGGGTTGCGGTGGATGAAATAGGATGGATAATTAAAACTGGACAAAATTAATTTCTTCCTGGATAAAATTAATTTCGTCCAGGACAAAAGTGGACACAATTAATTCCGTCCATGGACAAAACTGGTTTCATCCGGGACAATTTTCATTTCGTCAGGATAATATACTACCCTGGTTTAGAATAGGTGATATCATAGGTTTTAGAAATAAGGGGTCTAGTAAGAATATAGTAGAAATTTAAATTCACTGTGTTATAACTTTTGTGGTAGAAATCCCCGCGAAAGTATGTAGATATACCTATAGATTGTAGAGTTTATATATAATGATGTTCGCGGAAATTTCTGCTAGTAAAAGTAAAAAAACGAAACTTCCTGTCTACCTTATATCTAACGTCTTTTGGGTCCCAGGGAAATTTAAAATTGTCAAATCCCCAGCATGCATTATAATCTATAGTATCAGCATAAAAATAATTATTTAAAATAGTCCTACATTCTAGAATCGGATGACGTTCCTGTGTCCTAAAAAACTAGTGATAGTGCGAACTAATGTCTTACTTCTCCTTGGTTTGTATTGTAAAGTTCAGATAATATTACGTTTACTGTAATGAAATTAGGCATCATATTGCTGAGCTGACCTGACAAGTCGTGAGAAATTGTCTGTCAGATGTGAAACAGCAAACAATATGTATGTCAATGAGTTGTCATATGAGTAGGTATAAGCATTCATATCTTAATGTGTACAACATAATTTAGATTAAGCTAAAAGTTTATCTTTTAATAAGTCAGTATGTAATGATCTTTGTCGACGAGAAGTACACTACACTACTAAATAAATTAACCTTACCTTAAAACCTGTGTACCTTATTTGATGCAGATAATGCATTCTTAGTAGAACATTATGAACTAAAGTCCAAGATTGAATAATTGGTCTTTGGAAGCGGACTACTATTTCAATGTATAGAGCTGAGGGCAATTCTCAACCAAATCTCTAGGTTATTTATGCCAATACAAGTTTATAAAAACTATGATTTACCTGTAAACTAAGGACTTGTCTCTTGCTCTTAGCTGTCTACACACCTCTCATCAAAGCGCCTTATCAAAATGGTGAAGAGAATCCTGTGGCCAGTCCTTGGAAACGTGTCAGAGGTGGGCGCCATCCCTACTTTAACCATAGAAATATGACCCATATCCATACACATCCCCTACTTTAATGTGATTTTAGGGATGGGAAGTTACTTTCAAACCAAGTACGGGATGGGTAAGGGAGAGGGCTGTCGGTTGTTCCACTACCATTATCCCAAGTATTAATTATTATTAAGAACTGGGATTTTTTATGTAGATGTAAGCATCTTAAATAGAAACTGTCACAAAAAAGTTTTTAGATCCGTCGGAAAATGTGGCTTCAAAAAATAAAATATTGATTTTGAGTCTTCAAAGTAAATCTTTCATACCCAGCAAAATTTTTATTTAAAGCCGCTGAGGCTAACATTGAAAGGTAATAATTTTTTGACGAAAAGTACTGACATTCAGGATTGTCATTTGATAAAAGTTGTAAATTTTTTGCTTTTACCCCTTCCAGGGAAAATTGATCATTAGCAAAACGTGAGGGTGCTGTCGGTTGTCCGAATAGTGCAGGCTGTCGGTTTTCTGAGTTAAAACTTATGGTTACAGAACATAAAAAACAAAATTTAACTTTAGTAATTAATTATGGTTTGTTTAAAGATAAAATGTCTACTTTATTTCTATTTCAGCCTTTTCGTAACGTTTTTTACATTGTATTTCTAACCGCAGCCTATTTTATGTTTGCTACTATGATTTAGTCGGTATATTCCTTTTTATCTTCTTTATTGACCACAAGAAAGTTGCGAATTCGTTTAAATTATTGACACATGATCTTGAAGACAAAACTAGGAGTATGTATTAGTTAAGTTAAAATTTGGTGTTATTGTTTTATGACCATTAATTTTAACCCGGACAACCGGCAGCACCTCCTTGGACAACCTAAGGTTGTCCGAAATAAGTTATCTCTATATATAATCGCAGACTTGATAAATTTACCTGTCTATATATATTTATATATATATATGTATGTACGTGTGGTAGGGAGAACCTAGGGAACCTGCATATATTACGTAAAGCAAAACCCCCTCCCACATGTGTAACGCAAGTGCTGACTGCAACACTTTTGGGTATCCCCTCCTCCCATCAACTGCACACGGAATATATGCAGGCTCCTTAAAAGCAAAAAAAAGTAAAATGCGCAAGCCCAATTCCAACAACCAACGAAATGAGTCGTTTCATATTATTGTTATAACATCTAAATAATAATAGTTTACATAAGAAGGTTGAATGGAGACTGGGCGGGGATCGAATGGAAATGATTAGCGAAAAGGAACATTTCGTAATGATCGTAATGTTGAATGTGCGTATTAAATAGCATTTCAAAACTTCTAACCCAAATTGGTTCTGCTATAATATCGAAAAACTTATTCAACATTTTTTAATAGAGCTAGGTTTACTTTTTACTACCCTCTTAATTCCTTTGTGCCAGTTAGTTGGGATATCTTTTTGTAGAATTAATAAATAACAGCACTGGGTAATTAACTATTCTTTAAAAATATTTATTCGTAAGTTGTACTCATGGGATTTGAACGTTTTTCCAAAATCCTAGAGGGAATCTTATTTTTTCGATTTTAAAAGTTTTGGTAACTTTGTGGGATTTTTTTCGGAAATAGTCTTTCATTGTTCCCTATATTTGATGCTACTATCTACAGTTATTATTTTGGTGTAGGAAATTCCTTTTTATCAAGAAGTTGGGGCTGCAGCTAATTTTTCCAACCACTGTAGAAAATAAAGGTTTATTAATTTAAATGTACTTTGTATTTACAAAGTTAACAACCTAATGGGATGTTTTCGAAATTGTTGTTATTACTGTGATGGGTGGCCTGCTGAATTTCTCTTGAGTGCTAGATTTGCCCCCTTAGCTGGGTTCACTAGTTTTAAATAAAATTAATTTTCCCCTTCATTGACCATTGAGACAGATGTAGTTGGTGAAATTGATCACGTTTGTACCCAAGAACATAACAAATAAAATGTATAAAACAAAATTATGAGAAATACTATAGGTTAATTACAAAAATTATCAGGGTAAAATCTCGGACAACCGACAGCACTCTACCCTGCGTTATGTTTAGTTTTACATTATATTCCGAAGTATGCAGTGGCAGTACCGTATTTAGAAGTCGATTTCGGAGGGGGCAATGATATCATAGGACAATATATATTAGGCATAATCACGCGAAGCGCGAAAAATTTTGGCTTATTTTGGCTAAAATAAGTCAAAAATAGCCTAAAAATCACGAAATTTTTTGGTATTTTGAGAAAAAAATTCCCTTTTTCTTGGATTTCGGGGGGGGGGCATTTGCCCCCTATGCCCCCCCCTCAATACAGCCTTGTGCAGTGGGGATGGAAAGTCTTAGTGTCAAGTAAGTAGGGGCGAGTACGGTATGACTTGAGCTGAGCTTTATTTGGTAGAGATGGGTAAGGTAAGGCCTGAACCTAGCTTAAGTAGTAGGGATGAATACGGGAAGGATACAGGAACCATTCACTCTACCTACTTACTTATTCGATTGTCTAAAATATAATACCACTTACGCACGTGGTATTCTAAGAAAAACAGTATTACCACGAGTTTTATTACTATAAGGTCGAAACCAACAGCTCTATTTCTGATTGTTAGTAATTATAATTATAAGCCTTCCATTGAGCACTTATTGACTACCAAAAAATTGTTCTTACATAATGAACAATAAATATTATTCAATCTTTGCAAACTTGAAGCATTTACGTGGTATATAGTTCATAATATATAGTGGCTATAGTTTTTAAGAGTATCTGTTCACTTCTCGTAAGTAAAAAGTCCAATTCTGAGAACAAATTATAATATTGACAATATTAACAAATTATAAAGGTTAAAGCCAACTCCTTAAGGAATTGGCTTTCACCTTTCTATACCTTAGGGAATTGGTTTGTTTTCTACTTTTACAATATACTTTGAATTTTACAAAAATTAACTTTACGTAAAGCAACACAATTTATTATATTATTATATTGATATTGTCTTTTGACCCTTACTTTAGGGATGGAGTACGGTAGGGTAAGGTATGGTTCCTTGCATCGCAAGTTGAGTTGGGTAGGGTACGGTAAGACTCCTTACTTTACTGGATGAATATAGGTTACAGTACGCTTTAGAATCCGACGTAGTGATTATGGTAGGTACGTACGGTATGTTTCCTTACTTTACAAGTGATGCCTATGGACCACTGACGTTCCCTATTGAATTTGGGGTAATTCGGTCCATTGGTTGCTGAGATACCGCGCGCCCACTTTGTCCTCATTTTGATAGTCAAAGTGAAAATTTGGCATTTATGGACATTAAAAATTTTAATAGCGTTTCCTATAATTAGTTAGCCAGATAGTATAAAGTACTTCAATCCACTTCTATCAAATTTGAGATTTTATAATAACGTAAATTAAATAAAACCAACTAAATGTTTTTGAGTCTGGGAGGACTTAAATGTCCCATATGTTTGAGTCTGAGAGGACTTAAATATCTCATATGTTTGAGTCTGGGAGGACTTAAATGTCCCATATGTTTGAGTCTGGGAGGACTTAAATGTCTCATATGTTTGAGTCTGGGAGCACTTAAATTGTCCCATATGTTTGAGTCTGGGAGGACTTAAATATCTCATATGTTTGAGTCTGAGAGGACTTAAATGTCCCATATGTTTGACTCTGGGAGCACTTAAATGTCCCATATGTTTGAGTCTGGGAGTGCTTATCTTTATATAAAAATTGGGACGAGTCTTTCTTACTTGATAGTCCTCTCAGTTGAGTTTAGAGGCCTAGCAGAGAACTCAAGATGAGTCCATCACTGATGGGTAAGTAAGTAGGTTAGGTTAGGTTAGGTTAACTTGGCGTTTGGTATTGGTATGACATGGGGTACGTACTCGGCGGCCAGCGGGCGTCAATCACAACGTAATGGCAACGTATAATTTCTCGTAAGCTAGTTAGTCGGTTTCAATGGCGAATACTATTTCTGTCTGTCCGTCCGTCTGGAATTCCTGTCCACGATAACTTTCGAAAGGTTGAGCTAGACTGTTCTAATTTTCAGGTTACAATCTACAGATAAATAGGAAGGTCGACTTCGTAAATGGGCAAAATCTGTGACACTCCTTGACCTAATCAGGGTTTTAAAATTTAAAAATAGCTAAAATCGATAATAGTAACTTCGATACTCTTCGTCGGACAAGGTTGTGCAATAGCAAGATTGAAAGCTGAATTGTCCATAGACACTGTTAAATAGGTTAAGACCTTTCCCTGGCAGGGGAAGTGGGCGTAAACCTTAAAAATAACTGAAAACTGTTAGCTAATTCTTTATGCCAAATTCATTTTAAAACGGAAATAATCGTAGAATTGAATTAATATAATAATTTGCATATTTGTGAATTATTATTATAGGGCCTCGTGAGAACATTTTACACAGGGCCTCGGAAATCCTAGAGCCGTCACTGTTAAAATCCAACAGATCCTAGAATTCTTTAAAATTATTTTTGGCTTCTGAATAAAACTACCACACATTTATACTAGTGCTGACATTTCTACCACTAACTGACAGGAAAAGGAAGCTATTCAGTCCCAAACCGTTTCAACACTCGACATTTATACATTATAATTTTACAATGTGACACATGATGTTTACACTAACAATTGGCGAGTGTCTAGTTGTTCATGTCTTCATCTCCAGAAACATTTCACATAATGTAAATAAATATGTTTCAATAGCCAGCAATGCAAGCATCTATACGCAAATTATTTCTTTTTTCTCAGGTCGTCAAAAACAACTTAATGTTAACAAAAAGCGAGTACTTAATGATCATAATTGCTGCTAAGTTATGATGACATTGACAACATTTTGTTTCTTTTCACATATATAAACAAACATAATAATTAATGCTCTTACCAATTCAATAATTTTGAGGACTTTTTAAATTGTTTTCATGGACATCATCAAAATTGACCCATTCAATTATTTTCAGGGACTTTTTAATTTATTTTATGGATCAATAAAATAGAACCCCAATGGAATTTAGTGATGGTGCATAATATGCGTGAACTTGTAGATGTGTAAGCCAGATATTTAATGTAATTGTTTGTACAATTATTTAATTAAATGCCATCGCAGTGTTAGATCTTTCTCATAATTTTTAGCATTCAGTTATCCTTTAGGTGGTTGTCAATTGAGAGTTATTGGTAGTGCATATTTCATTAGTTGGGCACGTCAAAGTGTCAACTGTTGCAGGAATGGGCAAACTAAATAATTCGATTGTCTCGATTCAAATGTTTATTGACCCTTGGATACGTTTTACAGGGATTTCTTAGCACTAATTTTCGATAAGTGAGAAAACAAATTTAATTAATAGAGATCATGAGCATCGCGCCAGGTGGATTAGTAGAATTACCAGATTAGTGCCACTAACTGGCCACTACTATCCTCCTCATCCTCACAGGATGCAATCTCTATTAAGCTGTCACAATTAAACAAACATAGAAAATATAATGCACTTTGTGTATTCACGCATGCTAATAGAATTGCTATCTCAAGTATTTAATAATAACTGAAATAGTGAAACTTACAAACGTTTTGTATTCAACTTAACTAGTCTCCTTTTACATACAGGGCATTTATAAATACTTTTTCTGCTCCTCGATTCATGACTGAATAATATTTCTGAATTGTTCACTGCTGCAGTACAAAAACCATGGGCTTGTTCATGCGCAATAAATATTATTTGTGCAGTGCTGTGCTCGCCGTACTCAACCCGCCGTGGAGATAGTGGTAGATAGAGGGGCGTAAGATGCACATTCATCAAACGCACTGTACAATATGAATGCATGCACCATTGCTCTAAGAAATATTGTACACATCAAGAATCAAGAACATGCTTCCGTGCATGTATACAAGTAACAGAATATGCACAAAAATCTGCAGCTCATGCTTAGTCACCGATTTTGTTCTTTCTTACAAAAACTCTATTGAATTTGGAATGTCCACTTTCCGTTGGTCGTCGTACCGTTTTTCACCTGATTCAACAATCGGAACTCAAATTGTTACCAATTAATTTCCGGATAGGTTTAGGCATAACAGAGTATTATCATGTCGATAATATCAGTTGGTATAGGCAGGTATGTACAAATACGAGTGGGTGGGGTGGGTATGTCACCACAAGCAGTTAAATACAGAATTATGAACATACCGACGTATCATTTAGTATGTTTACGATTAGTGCAGATTTTATTAATGTAGGCAGTACAATTAGTTTTTGGTTGAGACTAAGAGGCAGTTCGTTACTTACGTCGTCCCCCTCCTATAAGTAAATAGTTACGTTTTTTAATCTGCTCCCACGTAATTAATGAACTGTTTCCAATGAATGTAACAAGTTTACAATTAAATTATCAATCAGCATGCTAATGTGTAACAGTTAAACGAATTACAATTTAAGATTACAACTTGAGTATTTTCCATCTTCGTTTCCTTCCGACTTTCATCTTCATTCACATTCACATGACATGCACTTCACTGGCTAACCAACGGGTTACAGAAATTAATCCGACTCGCCAGTGGTTGTTGGCAGTTTGTGTTAACCTAGTAATTGTTTATTTACGCTTACGCTAAGTATTTGGGCAGGTGGGGAGCGCCTTTTGTGGCTCAGCTCTCCATCTAATTAATTCTCTATAGCTATTTAATTACAGAGTATCCTAGTCATTGTCACTATCGTAGTATTTGTAGTTTATTTGTATTGAAGAGTTCTTGTAGGGGCGGGAGATTGAGGATTATTTTCCTGTATTTGGGGTGTCGCCGGCGGGAAGAAAATTTCTCTAGTTTCATGTGAGTGGATCAGTGGAAAGTCGGGCGGCGTGGTTCAACAATTGTAGTAGTACTTTTCAGAGTCAAAATTCCCGCTTTCCAGTCTCGTTCGGGCACTCAGATTCTTCGTGCACCATTGGCTCTAGCTAAGAGGCTCAAGACGAAGACGCGTGAGTTTCGTGGCTCTCCAGTTCCTGCATGTGAATAGAGTCGTTGAACAAACTGCCGTCAGCACTGCTCGTGTCGCTTGTGTCGTCCCTGCAAATTATCAGATCTCTCATCAACTCATTTTAATTAATTACCAACACACTTGAAGCTCACCTTAGCTGACTAAGGACTAACTGTGTTTTGAAAATTTTGATACAACTGCATAAAACGTTAGTGGATAATCCTACTTATAGATTAACCTCACAGTTATTAAGGCTGCCTCGATGATACGGTTGCTTAGCGACGAGCAGAAATGAGTAATTTTACTACGGGGTGCTTGATGATAAACAAGCCCATTCTGTAGAATTTTAAATTGGCGTTCTTCTTCGATAGTAGTGGACGTATTTAGAAGTCGATTTCGGAGGGGGCAATGATATCATAGGACAATATATATTAGGCATAATCGCGCGAAGCACGAAAAATTTTGGCTTATTTTGGCTAAAATGAGTCAAAAATGGCCTAAAAATCACATAAAATCGCGCGAAGCGCGAAATTTTTTGGTATTTTGAGAAAAAATTTTTCTTGGATTTCGGGGGGGGGGGGCATTTGCCCCCAATGCCCCCCCTCAATACAGCCTTGGTCTAGTGGTACCGTAAGGAAAGATGTTGGAAAAACGCAAAACATGATAAACCCTATTTGGGGCAACGGATTTCAAAATGTAGTAACTCAAAAAATAGAGCACAAACTTCTGCAGTGGGCATTGACCTCTGATTTTTTAATCTTTTTATGAAACAGAGAACGAGACGAGTTTGTCAAATTCCCATGCATTTCTCCTACTCTAAAAACTATTTAATTTTGGAAAGTGCAGGGACTTTTGGGGATAAATGGCCACAATGCCACGTCTGAAAATATGTGGTACATGTTTTAAAAAATGAAAAATTTTATTCCCCAAGAGCGATGTGGTATTAATGCTTTGCGCATCAACCAGTCAGCCTTAACACTATTTTAACTTCCAACCTATCGAGAAAATCCTTTTCCAACGGTTCATTGCAATATCATTTGCAGAAAAAAATTTTTTGTAATCATTTTATTGAAAAATTGATATAATTAAACAAGGCATTTTTATTGAAACTAAAAAACAATTTATAGGTTTTTATTATCACCATGTCTGTGACTTACTGTAAAATGACTTCATGTTTCGTCATATACACATAGACCAGGAAAAAAAGGTTCTCCTGTTTTACAAAAGAGGTAATATTTTTTTTACAAAAAGGTACTATTTTTTTACCAAAAAGGTACTATTTTTTTACCAAAAAGGTGCTATTTTTTACCAAAAAGGTACTATTTTTTACCGAAAAGGTACTATTTTTTTACCAAAAAGGTACTATTTTTTTACAAAAACTACTTTTTCTTTAAAAAAGTAGTTCTTTTTTACTTTATTTACATGTAAAGTGGAAGTAAATGGGTCACGCTGCTACATCAAAAAAGGCAAAAAAGGACTGCTTATAAAAAATCTTACTCCTACCTTTTTTATAAAAAAGGCACAAAATGTCCTTTTTTGTTTCATGATATAGACCAACAAATAAAAATCTTTACTTTCGCCATGAATGCACGATCGGTAATCTTGTTGTGGTTCCTTGCTAACTGACAAACACCTTACTGGCAAGCAATTATCATGGAAGTTCTGCTACAAGTTCTACAGATACTCTATACCCTTTAAAATAGACAAAGGAGACTGATGACGTTGTCCACCATTTATCTCCGTCTCCATTTAGTTTTTAACAGCGGTCAATACACTTTTAGTAATCATAAATATCGTTAAATCTGTAAATAAATGTTTGCTTTCAGTACTTGAGAAATGACAACCTTAGAGCGGATTGCCCCATATCACTGGTTCCTTGCAAGAAGTGACTCAGATCTGAAATGTCGTTGAGACTTGCGGGATTGCCTTGCGGTGGGTTGAGCCCCCCCTCTCTGCACCAGATTTGTCGCATCTCTTGCCGTCGTTGTCTCATCAGGGACTTGTACTCGGAGATTCGCATCTTTTTCCCATCTACGATGCACGTTCGTTTCGGTCGCGGCCTGTATCTGTAGTCGGGATGCTTTTCCATGTGCAACTTGGATAGTCGTGACTGCTCTTCGTAGTACGGCTGCTTCTCCCCGTTACTCATCGCCTTCCACTTCGCCCCTGCACACACAAGACACAAACATTCGTTACTTTTTGTATCAAGAAATGAGTAATGTCAGTTTAGGATGAACAACAATATACAAAGTGATATGTAAGGTACTCTGTAATCAGAGACTCAATACACCGAATGAACTTGATTTGCTTACTACTTGAAGTTAAATTAAGACGTAAATAATTTTATAGCATTATAAAATTATGTATAGCTATAATAATAGGATTCACAACCTATTTTTAAAGTTTTTGAAATAATCTTAATTTATATTAAATTATATACTTTTTAAATCTACGATGCATTTTTTATAAAATAATCATGGTTAAAATTATACATTTATTTTTATTGGCATGTGCATCAAAAACATTCTGAAAAATGGCTTAAAACTTTTCTCATTTAAAACGTATGGTATGATTTCACAAGGCTGCAAAAATTTCGAGGAAGTTCAAGGGTCCTGTTGCTATTTATAAAAATGGTTCATATATTCATCAGTGTTTTGCGTGAGATTCATATTGCTCTACTTTTCTCCATTTTTTAAATATACATTTTGCATACATTCCCAATTACATACGTTATTATTTGATACTACTCAGTTGGATAGTCTCCGCAAGCATCGCAATGCTGTGGGTATGTAATATATGGGTATGTGATATGTGCTGCCGAGCACAATACCATACTCAGCGACTCGATGATAAACTTATCAAAAAAGGATACGTCATTGACAGGTCGTTTGTTGCAATAGCAGTTAACAATAGATAGGCCACATTTATTTTCAAACCAACAATTTCAATTCTGAATTCTTATTTATCACTATATAGGATGTGTGTGTGTGTGTTAGGGGGAGAGCACAGCATCTACTATAGTAGTAGAGCTATGCTACCGCTCAAGCCTGGGGTGGCTTACTTGCAGTGACTCCCGGACAACTTTACTGAGTGTACAGACTTACACGAAGAGACTTTGGTGAAGGCTACTGAACCATTATGTGGTACAGCCCTACACAGTCCCGTACTCTGCCTTTGTGCGCTTAGGTGGCAAGGTTAGGTGAGCTGACTACATTAGGTGTGACAGTCATCGCAACCTCCCGCATCCCTTCGCATGTGCTCCTCAGTCCAGTATATCACTAGATAAACTCGTAGTGTACACCTAACCAAGAGAGCAATCTGCAGACAGGGTAAGGATAGATAGTGAAATTGTCACCAAGATAGGCAAATCAATGCTAATAACGAATATACGACAAAGACAGCTTCTCCCAGTTCCAGACTAACTAACACACAACCTGAGGCGCTCTTAGGATTCGAACCCAAGAATGCGGACAGCCATCCAGGTTTTTACACCATTAGACCGTCCTGTACGCCCACTATATAGGATGCAGTAAGTTAAAAATATTTAAAACATCATTTTTATATCTATTAGGAGGTTTAAGACGTTAAGTCAAGGAGTTGTCAATTTAATTAACTACGGTAACTGAACAATATTATATTTAAATAGTGGCCCCCAGCATGCGCGACTCGATTTCGAAAGGTTATATAGTAATAATAATCCCCCCTTGGATCAACGCGGTAAAATTCAAATGTGACCTACCATACATATATATAGATGGATAAATGTTTTCTCGATCTACGATTATATAATAGAATAGTGCTTGTGCCATAGAAGATGTAAGTACATACCTAATACACATAATTTTAAGACAAGGTCGTGTACTGGTGGGTGGATTGAATTTATAAGTAAGGCCCCAGCACAGATCTGCTAGGTCAGACAATACTTACAAGAAGATATAATATACACAGGAATTGGTCTCACCGAGAATTTTGGAAATGTTCGAGTTGTGCATATCTGGACAAGCCTTGAGAATCTTTCGTCTCTCGTCCTTGGCCCAGACCATGAACGCGTTCATTGGTCGCTTGATATGAGGTTTACTCTCAGTCTCTCGCTTCTGCTGTCGAATTATTTTTGCACCTGAAAGAAGACACAAAGCCTAACTATTAGTCGGTCCCATATTTTGCTATAAACAGAAGATAAGGGTGTGGCCTACTCTGTTGACAAGCAGTGATGAAGTCGCCTTCCTCCTTACTCCGGCCATGCCCTCCCGGACTCATCAAGTCCTCCTCCTGACTGTTCCCATTCACTCCTCCGTACATTGTATTCACAGGGTAGCCACATCCAGACACTTTTCCACCCGTCAGAGATGTAGGCGGAAGTGTTGGCGAAAACGGAAAGGCTCCATCTTTTCCACCTCCTCCCAAACACAAATCTGTAAACAGGTGAAAATTAATTTATTGAAACGGGGTTGAAGGAGGTCTGCAAAAAAAACACTCACCAGAAGGAAGAGGGAAAGTGGCAAAGGGCATGAATGTGGGAGGAAGGACAAGTCCCGGCGGCACGGCGTTCCTTGCAGGGTCGGAGTTAGAGTGTGTCGGCACCGCCGGGGATCTGTTTCCGTTGAAGTTGCTGAGGGAACTTCTTGAAGATGAATTGCTTGACTGACGTTTCGGTTTCGACAAATTCAGCGGACCATCGGGTTCAGAAACGGCAGGAGGACAAGGAGACGCTTGTTGAGGGCCCGCTGGACCTCTGCCTTGCCCACTTCCAGGAAGCATCGGCACCGACCATGACTGAAACCAAAAGTACATGCATTTCTTAATATTCGCAACTTTACCAATCGCAAATCCTCAAAATATCACTTGTTTACCAAGCAAATTCCATCCGAACAAACCAATTTCGAAAGTAATCTCAAATATTATTGGTAATTGATCAACCACTCAAAAAGGAAGAATCTGAGTTTTCATGCTACCTAAATGTAAAAATATATCAACGAAAATATCATGTCTATAATATAAACGTGATAGGAATGCTTGTAAAATATATAATTCCATTTTAATGTCAGACATACTTGCCAAACATTGCCCCTTGTCAGGAAAAACAATTTTCATTTCATGAGTTTTGACAATTATTACAAGTTTTGCAGTGAAAAGGAGAATCAGTTTCAGTTTAGAGTCATTTATGGTTACTTACATGGTTTTTTTGTAGAAAGGGCTGCATTGCTTGGAGAGAGAGTGACGGTTGCATTTGTAATGCGCCCGTCGAATGATGCAACTGATCCAGAAATGGAAAGAGCACGTAGTTGGATCCCATAGTGGCGGCTGCTGCCGCTGCTGCTGCGGCCGCTGCATTAGTACTCAGATAGGAAGGCGTTGGAGATGGAAAAGACTGTTTACACCCATTCTGAAAATTAACAACGACAATCAAGTTTCCAATTACTTAGCGAAAAAATCTTTTGAAATGGGTGTCTTAAGCTTAACTTACGCGTTCTTTGGTACTATTCGTGGTTGGTGATCTGTGGTGGTTATTATTGTGGTTATTATTGCTAAGCTGGAAGTCGGATTTGGCTATTTGATTGTTCGTTGGTAAATTGGTACTGGGGCAGTGAGGAGGAAGCTGGCTGAGTTGGTGATGCATGTGTTCAGGCATCACGTCCATTTTATACTTTGAAGAGGGGGAGATCTGAAATCACCAAAGGACTTTTTAGTTGTTGCCACTTCATCAGTCATCTTCATAGAATTTATTTAGAGCTAAGTTAATGAAAATTATTTACTAGCTGAGTTATGTAGTTTACTTATTTTATTAATATTTATTTACTTATTTTATTAATATTTATTTACTTATTTTATTAATATTTATTTACTTATTTTATTAATATTTATTTACTTATTTTATTAATATTTATTTACTTATTTTATTAATATTTATTTACTTATTTTATTAATATTTATTTACTTATTTTATTAATATTTATTAACTTATTTTATTAATATTTACTTATTTTATTAATATTTATTTCCTTATTTTATTAATATTTATTTGCTTATTTTATTATTATTTATTAACTTATTTTATTAATATTTATTTACTTATTTTATTAATATTTATTTGCTTATTTTATTAATAATATTTGCTTATTTTATTAATATTTATTTGCTTATTTTATTAATATTTATTTACTTATTTTATTAATATTTATTTACTTATTTCACCATTCATTTATTTACTAGTGAACCCAGCTAAGGGGCGAACCTAGCACTCAAGAGAAATTCAGCAGGCCACCAATCACAGTAATAAAAACAATGCCGAAAAAATCATCGAATTTCCCTTAGGTATTTACATTAAAGTAGCAAAAAGCCCGACCTACGGACGGGAAATAATCAACACTACACTACCCACTCATAATAACACCCAATCATTTCATTTCCGAGTCCTTTTATCACCCGCGCAGCATTTGCTGTAATTTCGAAATATGGTAATTATTCTTGCGCCTGCGTAGTTACACGAAGTTCATCTTTTACATTTATACAATATCACGGAAATTTTTCATTGCGCAACTCCACTTTACAATTATCCTATGGGTATGATTTGTAATTACAATAATTTAAATACACTTTTATTTTCTACAGCCGTTGGAAAAATTAGCAGCAGTTCCAACTTTCTGGTAAAAAGGAATTTACTAAACTACAACAATAACTGTAGATCGTAGCATCAAATACAGGGGACAACGAAAGACTCCATTTTTAATAAACAGCTCAAAAAGTTACCAAAAAGCTCCCATTTAAAATCAGAAAAATAAGATTCCCCCTAGGGTTTTGGAAAATCGTACAAATCCCATGAGTACAACATACGAATCAATATTTTGAAGGATAATAGTGGCCCCCACTACTGTTATTTAATTCTACAAAAAAGTGTGCAAGCTGGCACAAAGAATTCAAGGGGGTTTCAGGGGGTAATAAAAAGTAAAACCAGCTCTACTAAAAAATGCTAAATAAGTTTGTCGATTTAACAGAAGCAATTTGGATTAGGAGTTTTGAAATGCTAATTAATACGCACATTACGATCATTACGAAATGCTCCCTTTCGCCAAACATTTCCATCACAAAATAATCATCTTATGTAAATTTCTATTTTTGTTTTGATGTTATAATAATAATATAGGCCCCCAGTACCATTGATGAATTTCAAAAGGATTATGCATATTAACATTGTCTAATTTCGAAATAAGCTAATGCTTATCCATATTGGACTTCCCTGTTTTATGAAACATGCATTGTATACGCGTATGTGCGATGCAACATAATGCCGCATTGTCCATGGCATAGATAGATAGATAGATAGATAGATCCTGCGACATAGGAATAAATAATTTTATTATATAGAGATAGAGACAAGGCTTCCAGCAATGTGTGACTAAAGTTTGAATTGAAACGTATAGGCATCCTAAAAGAGTTGACAGAGTTAGTATTATTTGTATTATTACACTAGACACTTATAGTACTCTTACTTAATTTCAAAAGATTTGTCCATCAATATTTGGTTTAATATGGAAACATTCTAATCCCAGGTGTAGTTCATTATTTTATGTAATATGCCTCGGGCTTGCGCATTCAAGTTTTCCCTACCAGACATACATAGAAAGGTTGGTATTACAATTATTACCTACTAGAAATTGTGCATAGTGCTTATCAAGTCGGGGATTACAACATGGACTGGATATTTGCATATTATGAAATCATTCAGCTCTCCCTACCATACATACATAGGTGGATAAATTTAAAAAGTCTAGGATTATATTATAGATATATCATTACAATGCAAAATTAAGCCAGAATTTTAGCACAAAATGATGAAGCCCATCAGTACTGTTATTAAATTTCAAAAGGTTTGGTAACAAGGACGTATTTAGGGATGGGCTTTACGGGCTGAAGCCCCCCCCCCCCCGAAATCCAAGAAAAAGGGATTTTTTTCTCAAAATAGCAAAAATTTTCGCGCTCCGCGCGATTATTTGCCATTTTTAGGCCATTTTTGACTCATTTCCTTCAAAAAATGCCAAAAATTTTCGCGCTACGCGCGAATATATATACTTAAAATATCTATTGGAAATCTAGCCCCCTCCGAAACTCAGTTCTGCATACGTGCTTGTTTGGTAACATTTTTGGTTTAATTTCAAAAGATGCTAAACCAGAGTGCAGCTTAGTATTTTATTTAATACTAGTGAACCCAGCTAAGGGAGAACCTAGCACTCAAGAGAATTTCAGCAAGCCACCCATCACAGCAATAAAAACAATTCCAAAATAGTCATCGGTATTTTCGTTTGGTTACTATCCAATACTGTTATTTAATTATGCAAAAAGGTGTGCACTGCACACTGGCACAAAGAAATCAAAGGGACACTATAAACTAACATCAGCTCTACTAAAAAACGCTAAAAACGTTTGTCGATATACTATAGCAGTACCAATTAGTAGTAGACGTTTTGAAATACTATTTAGTACGCACATTACGATCATTACAAAATGTCCCCTTTCGCAAATAATTTTATTCAATCACCAATAATCAACTTATGTAAATTTATATTATTGTTTTGATGTTGTAATAATATTATGATATTATGAAACAATTCATTTCGGTAGTTTAGAGGAAGTGGACATGTACATTTTGATTTTTTTTCTTTTTTTAGAAACCTGCATATATTACGTATGCAGTTGGGAGAATTATACGGGATGAGGTATCCAAAAATACTATAGTCAGCACTTGCGTTACACATGGGAAGAGGGTTTTGCGTTACGTAAACGTAATATATGCTGGTTTCCTAAGCTCTCTCTCTTACCAAGACATACATATATAGATACATAGATAGATAGATTGGTAAGTTTTTTGCCTTCTGTTTTTATAATATAGAGATTATTACATAAATACAGACTGTAGTTCATTAATTTATGTAATATGGATTACATACATTGTATACGCTTTCGCATTTTGGCTTTTTGGTATCCGGTGAACTCGTCTAAAGCTTTTTCAACAATTGACAAAGGTGAACTCGATATTTAAAAAGGTGAACTCGATAATTACAATGCAATGTAGATCTCGATAATTAGAAAGGATGATTCCAGTTCAGCTTTCAGAGTGCAACTGGCGTAAAGAACGTCTAAGAACTGCTTAAGTTATAGTTCAACCTAAATTTGGTTAACCTAGATATTACGATCTAATAAACGAATGATGAATTCAATTTTATTATATATTATAAATAATACGTCTTTAATGCAATGCAAGGGACGCAGTTACTACGTGGACGACCATTCGTTAACAAATTTCTCATTCTGCTTCTACTGTCGAATTCTACTTTTCCATTATCGGAATCACCTTTGTAATTATCGAGATCATCATCAAGGCCGCAGCGAGGGGGGGCACCGGGGCACGTAACCCCCCCCCCCCCCGAAATCGAGAAAAAGGAAGAAATTTTTGTCTAAAATCGCAAAAAATGGCTAAAATTTTCGCGCTTCTAAATTAGCATATTTTTTCTCGGTGCCCCTCCCGAAATTTTTTTCTGGCTGCGGCCCTGATCATCATTGTAATTATCGAGATCTACATTGTACGTATCGAGATCTACATTGTAATTATCGAGTGCACCTTTGCCAATTGTGGAAAAAGCTTTAGACGAGTTCACCTACAACCACCACTCTACCACACGTAGATAGATAGATAAATACATATAGGTAGGTTATATTGCTCTGTCTAAATGGTGGTTATAATGTAGAGTTTTATTGCTACGTGACTAGACTGCTATTGAATTTCAAAACGTTTGGGCAATAGCCTTTTGTTTCGTTTCGAAAGATGTCATGCACGTATACAAGATCATAAATTTAGATATTTTTTAACGAAATTAATTTAAAAACACTAGCATATTTTTGGCATTTCGAGGGAAAGCTTTTTTCTTAGATTTTGGGGAATTCTTGGAATGGGGTTCTTCATTGCATTGCAAATTGGTTAATTGTGTTCTTGCAAGGTTTAATCAGGTTATATTGAAATACTCACACACGGGAATCCCGTGAGTTATAATTCAGCCTGCAGAACTACCGACGCTTCCCCGTGCAAGGATTTTGCAAGCCATGACTGGCTTTCTTTGTGCATTTAAAGGTAGTTAATAACAATAAATTTGATTAGAAAATTCACATGTAATTGTATATTTCACTAAAATAACGTTGATAATTTTCAAATTTAAGGTCCGATACGATAAATGATGAACATAATATTAAATTAGTGAAAACTAACGTAATTTGGGTATTTTTCTGTCGAAGTTGTGGCAATTATTTGTATGGGCCCCTGTTTTGAAAAAATCTTGCATTCCTTTTCCGTTTGGTCAATATCGTGTTAACCAGACGTGACATTAATTTCTTATAAATTTGAAAAAAATTAAATAATTACAATCCACAAACGTATACGCATGTGCAGTTAATTTATTTCAGGTGAAAATTTTTAAATAAATGACCTTTCATCTCCTTATCAGTACGTCACTTTTCGCTTGTTTAATCAGTATGGAAGGTAAGTAAATCTAGTAACTTTTGGGCTATTATATGGGACAGCTGCACATGACTGTATGTAAGGAGTCAGTATGATTAAAATTACTAAATATGGCCCTAAACGTTTCGAATTGTCTCAGTTTGTGAACCAATTATCATTTTGTGGTATCCCGAACGAAAGCACCTTGCAGTAGTTTCTGATAACGTTGTGCATAACCATCCGCGCCTAATATCCCTTCTTATCTTAGGTCTCATTTTCTGATGTGTTAAAATAACTAATAAGTTTTAGAAATGTAAGAGTCCAAACGTATTCTGTAATTTAAATTATACACGAGCCTTTAATTATGTGAGTAACGGAGTAAAAGTAGCGTAAGATAGTTTATTCAGAAAAGCAGTAACTGAGAAAGTAAGTTTATATGTCGTAAAAAAGCTGGTTGAATGTATGAAACATTGAAACATCTTGTGGAATCGAACGGCGGAAATTGTAATGTCTCTAATAGTGTTATAGAATATAAAGTTTTAATAAGATTAAAATAATTTTGGAATACTAATCTGTTAACTAGTTATATTATAGTTAAGTGTTATGGGGAAAGTGCGGTGGTAGTACTTAGTTTTTAATAAGTGCAATTGGTATAATTGTCATGCTTGATTTGTCATGTGAATAAAACTGACCTATGAACTATATACAACTTTGGGCCTATAGAAACTTACTTTGGGACGGAGAATTATTTCGATATGGGAAATTATTGTTCAAAGGCTAATATTTTTCCCCTGAAAAAGGGGAAACCAAATTCTCTGAGGAGAACTATTTCAATATGGAGAATTAATTCGGTTAATACGGTATATGGTGTAAAGAGTAGTATATGCTACAACAATCAATGCGTATCTATAGATTTATTCTCAATGGAATTTGAGATGATGTATCACAATAAATTCTTTGATGATTATTTGTAACAAATTAGAATTCTTGCCCTCGTGAAAGAAGAGAGTGTTGTTAAGAAGGAAGTAGAGTGACTTGTCTGATTAGTTTTTGATAGGGTGCATTCAAGAATATCATTATGGTTTGCAGAATAATCATGATAGAAAAGCATTAATACATATTAATATGGATCGAAAAGGATAAGAGACAACAATATTTTACTACAAGAGACTCGTCTGGCCTGAAGGAAGAAAAGTTATGAAGTAGATTCAAGATGAGAAGAACAGATAGAATAAATAATAAAAGTGGTTGTTAAGCTGAGTAGTAATGACATGATAGTGCTGGGTGGGAGAGAGTTGAACCGGCGGTGGCAACGCAACGAGTCCTGAGTGAGTGAGTGAAGATGTCAAGTCAAGAGGACACAGACAGACAGAAGGAAGAGAAAAAACGAAAATGAGAATTGCTTTGATTTTTGTGAGTCAGAGTTGGAGACGAAGTTCAAAGGCGAGTTTCTTGGTTGATTCTCATTTGAAAAGCAATGATGATCTCCAGATCGCGCTCTCCAGAGAATTCCTTTGGCAGAGGGAGAGAGACGAAGTCATCCTCCGACTTAACCCGCAAACACCAACTTCTCAACAAAGATCTTTCCTACAATCCACAGCTAATCTTCTCAATCTCCGCATCTTTTGATTAAAACTGATATGCCCCTCCAAACACACCGTTTTCCTCCCTACCCCATCCTATTATCCCACAGATGTAGACTACTCCTTCCTGCCACTATTACTTCTCCCGCAATACCTCATCGTCCTATCATTTATACACATATTAATATTATCACAAAACGGTAATATTGCTTACTATTAAACTGGGCAATCATTCTATTTACATTTGCATGTCTCTAAGTCTATTATAAAGACCAACTTCTTTAACAACCATCTTTAAAGAAAAGTATTTTTGCTGTAATTTTGAAATAGATTTTCTTAGATCTAGTCTAGGGAAGGAGATAACAGACGAGGAGCTTAGGCGTCTTTCGAAATAGAAATACTTGACAGCTCCCGCCTGCAAGACTCCATTTTACT
Organism: Tomocerus qinae; assembly: GCA_020055645.1. NCBI lineage: Eukaryota > Metazoa > Arthropoda > Collembola > Entomobryomorpha > Tomoceridae > Tomocerus > Tomocerus qinae. The sequence continues at coordinate 1,508,219 of CM034548.1, read as the reverse complement.
GCAAATGAATATTACCTTTGCCGAATTTTGGGGAGACGTATTGTTGCTTTGGCTTGACTGTGATCCAGGCTTCGAGTGAAGAATTTGTTCTCGCAACTTCTGTAGTTGATTGATCATGGCCGACAGCTTCTGTTCGTTCTCCAGTATGGACTCTGAATCTCCAACCAAAGGGGCCAAACCTGCCATACTGTATGATACAAAGAGATCAAAATTCGCGTGGAATTGTTGAAGTAATTATAAAAATTCTGCAACATATTTGTACCTCTCCAAATTTATATAACTGTACCTGTTTTCCAGCGACAAGGGCATGGTAGTGGTGTGTGGATTGTTTGGAGAGACTTGTCCAGACACACTGGAGACAGGGGAGCTGAATCTGGAGCTCAGCTTCCTCAGCACATCGTCCATTGATTTTTTATTGTTGCTTTTGTGGTCGTTGTGATTGTGTGACTGTGTCGGGTAGTGTTGGCTCAACAGGAAGGTCGGTGACTTGTTTGACGACGACTCCCCAGATGTTGACTCCCGCCCTTTCCCCATCCGACGATTCATCAGTGACAGAAACCCGCCGTTGCGTTTTTTGGTGAGAGGGGCGTCGGTCTCTGCGTCCGAGTCCTCGTTGTCGGAATTGGGCGGGGAGCATAAGGAGCCGCCTTCCGAGAGTTCATTGTCGTGGTCCATGTCGTTGTCGTCGCCGCTAGTCTCCATCGGCCCCTCCTGTTGCTCCTCCCCAGACTGCCGTAAGGACACACTCGGCACACCGTGCAGATAGTCAGCAGGGAGAAACGAGGCTACTGACTCCCGGGAATCCAACCGATTCATAGTCCTTAAGGGCGAGTCTCCCCGCTGGAGACTGAGAGGAGTCTGAGGACTGAGAAGAAGCCTCTCTTCTTCTTCCTCTTCCTCCTCCGCCAACTCCTCCTCCTCCTCCTCCTCCTCCTCTTTTGCTAACGGTTCCTCCTCTCGGATGAGGAGGTCAAGAGGTGTTAGAGAGGGGCATTCCTCGCCCCGTCCTCCACGCCCACCACGTCGCCTCCGCCCCAGACTTCTCCCGGTAGGCCCTCCCTCTACCACCGACAAGTTGTTCTCTTCAAATTTATTCGGAGGCGACTTTCTTTTGGAACTCATGACTCCACCGAAAAGACACTTTCCAGTGGACTCCAATCCAGTAGAATAACTCCTCCCTCGGACTTATCCTTTTGCTGTTATTTAATGATCCCACACATAAATAGAACTTTGTTTCCGTCCTGCAATACACAAAATATACATCGAAATGAGATTACAATTTATTTAATTGAAGAATTGCATAAATAGCAGTATTACACCCTCAAAAGTGTTTGTTGAACAGAATTGCTCAACCAATCATTAATACATTGTGATGTGTTTTATTCATGAAACGCTAATTAGTATTGGTTTTATTTCGGAATAGTTACATAGCAGTCCAAGGATCGAAATATGAACAGAAGTATATTAAGTAAAAACGTAGATACATAGATAGATTAATATATAGTTAGCATAAACAACAATAAATAATTTAGTAAATCATCAAAATTTAGTCATAAATATTATACCTTTAACCCTTTGATATCACCAACATTATTATAATGGTCGTTTAGTACATTGACAATTTGCGGAATGGTCGAGTTGACCATTTGTTGTTTCATTTTACATGGCAAAGGGTTAAACAGCAATTTTTTCGTATGTCTAGTAACTTTTCCCGAACCATCATAAAATTCCGGCAATAATGGACGAAATCGTTCTGAATTCAACATTTTTAGTCCCAGCGATTTTAGTAAACCCTTTCTCCTAACTTCTAGACTTTCAAGGTCAAGTTCTTAACACACTCTCATACACTGATTTAGTCACTTTAAAACCTACAATTATAGTTAGAACTCTTCTTTGAAAATCTTCGATCTGATCACACAGCTCGACTATGAGAGCCGTATAGCTGAAATTATAGCTACGGGAAGTACAACTAGTTGATAAAGATAAAAGAGTACTGTATGATTAACATTTATATTTGTTTTTTAAATTATTTTTATAAACTATATTATTGCTATAACATATTAATATATCCTGGTTATACATATCATTGATATGGTTTACAATTTTTGGTACGGTGGACATTTCAAACCTTTTCTTAATTTTTGCAGGATAAGGTTGCTCCTAATTGTATATTGAGGGTAACATATTATTAAACCTATCTGAATTCATAATTTGCATTTCAAATTTCTGGAGAAGAGATTCTTTCCATTCATCTAGTCTTTCTAGGTCTAAGTCGGGATTGCGATTTCTTCTTTGGGCGCCCAAAGGAATGCCCAAAGCTTAATTTTTCGCGGATGTAGTCGTCAAGCAAAAAAAAACATTGGGCGCCCAAAAAATATGACGATTTTTGCGAATCTAATACCTGTTTGGGCGCCCAACGCGGAGGACCTCCGCGAAGAAATTAAAGGCCCGGTCTAAGTTTTTACAAAAATCATTGTATATTGAATCTGTCACCCTGCTACCTGTAATTATTGACATTGCCCTTTTCTGAACATGTTCCACCATTTCAATCATACTTATTGATAAAGTTGGGCCTCATAAAATTGTTGCGGTGTTGAATTTGTAATTTGTATCCAACTACCAAGAAGTTCCTACATTGGATTTGTCATTCTGATGGAGATAATTCACTTAATTTTTGTCTGCATTCGAAAAATTACAAGATTATTCAAATACAATTTAGAAAATCTATGCGTTTCTTTGTAGAAGAGCATTTTTAGCTCAAAATCTTTTGGCTAAATTATTCCTCAAATGTATTTAATTATTTGCAATAAACATTATTATTAACCTGACAAGTACTATTCTGTTATTATAATGTTATCTCCTTGCATAATCACTTTTGTCCTTGACTGGGAGGTCAAAATTCCATCCATGCTGTTTATAAAGTAATATCTAGACATTCAGTATGTATGAGTTGAGATGTTCGTGCTCTCACTGTGTCATCATCACTAAATATTATTACCATGTTTAATATTAGGTTAATAATTGTTATTATACCTTATAGAAGCATTAATTGAAAGTCTCTTACATATAACTAGATGTCTCATAACTAGTTTAGAAACTAAGAAAACAAAATTGGAAATTATGAAAAACACATACGGGGGGATAAGATTATTGTGGACCACTCTCCTATTTACTGCTATTTGAATATGTCATTTACCACTAGCCATATCAGAAAGCTAGTTCAAAAAGGTAAATGTCTTTGTGCGTCAATAAAATATTGACATTGTATTTCAGCATAGTTAAGATATGTAGGTAGGGAGTTTATGTCTTTCGTAAATTGTACTTTCATAACATTATTGCTAAAAGTATTTCAGTTGCAGACGTGACTGAAGGCGATTACGCATCGGATAAAAAATGATCTTGTAAACACATGGAACAAATAACGCAGACAAGAAGTAAAGACAAGCAAAGATGTTTTTTCTCTTTCATCGTTCCCTTGAAACTGTCTTATGTTCCCAATTTGCACTCCCACTACTCGGCCAGATAGTCAATTGTAGAAATATCTAAGACACTATACTGAATAAGTAGTGTGTTGTTGGCTATAGACCTATTTGGGGAGGCCAGAATATCATAAGGAGTCAGAGAGGAAGACTGAGCCAAGTAGGCACCGTCAGGGTCATTTACCTAACTCCGACCTAAGTAGAGCCACATTCAGGGTTTCTGGAAGAATGACCAAGCGAGAACTTCCCAATTCCCTAGTGGGGAGCTAAATAGGCAAGTGGTTGAAGGGAAAAAAACCCCCAAGATGGATACTCCAAAACAAGTTTCTGAAAATATTTTCTACAAGCTATTTGTTCCCCTTAAACGAAATTATTTCTATTTACCGTAGCAATTCTTTAGTCCCAGGGAATTTCACATTTTCCCAGGTGGAAAGCAAAAGGGAATGGAAAATTTGGAAATAAGGCTGCAATAAACTTTATCTTACACTTTATATTATCGGAGATTTATGGCAAGCCAGGAGCAGGAGATACACAGTAGACTGTTACACCAAACAACTCTATGCGGACAGACACCACTCGAGTGGATTCCTATTAGGAGTGCACTGCTAAAAGGATTCAAGGAGGATTCATGTTTAGTTCAGCTTCGTCATACAATAGAGAGTGCTTTGTAGGAATCCTGTCCTGTCTTGCATGAATGAGAACTAGGAAGGTGAATAAATTAATACATGGAGGATGCACTAAGATGATGTGAGTACAGAGAAAGTATGTAATGAGTAGAAGAAGGTGCGGAGGGAGTGAAAGTGGAAGGTTAGTGTGAGTGGCTGGGTGAGATGTCTTGTGTGTGTTGGGGGTGGGAGAACAATAGGGAGGGAGGGCTCTGCGTGGAGTGCGTGGCAGTGTCTAGTGAGGTGTCTAGATGATCAAAGGTGTGTCTTCTATTGTGTCTGTGATGACAATGAGATGAGTCGGGAGACAATGAGATGAGTCGGGAGACAGCGAGAGGAGTAGCCCACCAATTGTCGGCTCCTCTAACTCTGCGACTGCGTCCTCCCACTACTTTAGGAAACCGGCCAGATCCGACTATTATCATGAAGCTATTGTCTTGCTCTGCCGTGGCGGCCTCCGCCCGACCTCAGCCGACTCTCCTCCCGACCTCTCCTCCGCAACTCACTCATCCCACACTTTTACATCATTAACTATTTCTCCCTATCAGGTCCTGCCCACCTCTTATTTATTTAAGCGACAAAAAATAAATACCTATTCTATGTGATAACTACTACTTTCTATCTGTAGGACAGGGTAGGCAATTATTAGAACTTTGATTGGTTTGAGCTAATCGCTTCTTTAGTATTGACATAATTATATTATAGTGTTATACATAAAGTGCATCAGGTAATTAGTAGTGAAGCGTTGTAGTAAGAACACACAGTGGTCCATGTGATTATTAATATCTTCAAACGAGGACTAGTTTTGTTTGATGATCTCTCGGAGCAACCTTTGATCTTTTTCTTTGAACAGTGGAGCAGAGAGGAGTAAATAGACTCTCACGTACGTGTACACATAGGTGCTAGAAGTAGTTCCATTGGAACAAAGAATTACAAGAAACTGCGGAGGGGCAACAATGTACACACCAAGCTGCAACTAGTCTGTAAATAGATTGCAGTCAAAATGATGTCAATCAGTAGTCATTTATCCGCCTATTGAGAAAAATGCTCTTGAAGTCAAACTTCTGACTAAACGAAAGCGGTAGATGAGGATTCTATTAAATAGGCATAGGAGGTAATGAGATTCACGATTGTCTTCGTTTGTCTACTCGCTAATCTCACCTCCCTCGCTCTCCATACACAGCCAATCAGGGAACAAAGTCTTCGATTCTCTTTGTTTTCCTTTTCTCTTCCTTTCACTCTCTCCACTCTATCCACACCTAAAATCCTGTGTAATTATCACTCCGCCTCATCTGAACCAAATAATCAGCATAATACTTATGCATCTTACAAAATCGTAATTCTCAACAGGATTTGTTTAGTAGAGCATGTTGAATAATGGAGAGCAAGAGAAAAGTGGAGTATTTGAGTAGAATAAGATTAAATAAGATTCCCCTCTCCGGACAGAGAATCGGTGGAGGAAGGGATGGAGGAAGTTATTGAGTGAGATGTCCTTCCTCCTCCATTAAAAAAACAAAAACACGGACTCCAACAAATGGCCATTCTCCTCCACTCAGACTTTGTTCTCACATTGTTCCTCTCCATATCTGTCTGCCTGCAACTGCATCTCTATACATCTAAGTGTTTACTACGTAATATTGCCACCCTAAATTCCTGGCCACCGACGAGGGACTTGCAATGCAAGTAACAAATTCGACTGAGGATGTTCGACGTTTTATGGACTTCTATTCGTACGTACCACGTACGTAAAATGTATGCATAGTCTCACCAGGACAGTTTGCTTCTCTATTTGACACTTTTGTCATGAATACAAGGTACAAAATGAATTGTTCCCTCAACGAGTCAATAGTTTTGCTAGAAGTATCTAGTAGTAGTAGTAGTTCTATTTTAGCTGAGATTTTACGAATTTTACAAAACAATATGCCCTTTTAGCCGTAGAAAAATGCCTGATCAATATTAAAATCTGTCTGGTTTCTATTTTGACATTTTATTTAGTAGATTTTAGTAGTTATGGCCGGCTAAAGCTGAACTCTGATTTTACATTACTCTCTACATGTTTTGATACTACGAAGGTGGACGTGACACCTTGAGAGAGAATTATACCAAATCTAACGTCGTAAGGAGATGTCTATTTAGCATTGATTGATTTTTGCGTTTCTGATTAGTCTTTTGCTAATCACAACAGGAATAGTGTCAATGATGTGCCAAATCTGCCCTGCGTCTATATCTGCACAAAAGATGTAACTGTACGGAGAGGTCGTGTATCAAATAGAAATGGCAACGGTTTTTCATGCTGCCCTCCCTGGCATTTTGTGTTCGTTTATTGACCTCTATTTCCTATAGGATGTGGGCATTCAAACTAGTAAACAATAATAAATAATTTTGCATGCGATGTGACAGATGTGACTGAATGTGTATATTGGTTGTCCTTAAAAAGTGAAAATCCTCAACAAGATTTTGTGGGTTTTGACTAGGAGCTAGATGACTCCCACACATCGGAATGGCTATGCGAACTTATTATGTGTCTCTGTAGATTGCAATGGGAGTTTGTCTATGGAGATAATTGTGACAGAGAGAAGGGGAAGAATGGTTTGTGGTCCCTAAGGAATATTTGATGCGGAATTTACTGCAATTTTATTTTGAGACGACTAGTTTGGCACAAAAGAGATGTTCACCAAGTTTCAGGATGTTCACCAAATCGATTCCGTGTCGATACAATGCTGAGAAAGAGTCTGAAAAGAATTCAGACCTTGCTCCGTGGGAATTGAATGGCCGTTCGTCCGTCACTTTATCATTAGTGGGAGATACGGGCGGCTATATTTATTCTCGAAGGAAGAAATTCGCCTGAGATGTAAGTAGCAAGTCAAAGTGGATTTGCACTTCTTTTGGCTGCAAACCATAAAATATTGTGGATGGATAATAAATACAATAAATGTTGAGTAAATATGAGGACACTCGCTTGTGTCGCCTCTCGCTTCGCCTCCCTCGTCTCCTCCACAGACACAGACGAAGGAACTGCTAATGGACTCATAATTTTATGGTGAGCGAACAACAAAAGGCAGTTTCTTGGAAAGGGGCCGACAGAAGGACTCATTCACGGCGTCCCCATTATTTATCGCCGACAATATGTCAGTGTCCACACACGACAAAAGCCCCACAACATATCAATAGATAAATACTAAACAACTCTACTATTATGTACATTGGCAACAACGACCAACATGCCAGACCACTTTTATTTCAGTGATGTAGTAGATCACTCTCATACATCAACTCCTTTTGTTCCCATTGTCTCCCCGCTTCCTCTCCTCCTCCATTGTCCACTTTCCCCCGCCAGGGGACTCCCACTATTACCACTACTAGCTAATAATGACATCACATAATACTGTTTAGGAATTTATAAATATATTGAATTTAAAACAAGTCCGAAGCCATGTCAGTCAGCATTGTGAAACGCCTTCAAATTTTATTGTATAACAAAAATAGGAAGTCAGAATGGGGAAGGAAAGAAGTGCTGCAGTGCAGCAGTCGTCGAATCAATAAGCCATAAGCAATAAATATGAGCCAATTTCTCCCTTCTACCATCAGAGAGACATACAAAAAAAACAATCTGACACACTCGAGATTTATTCTTTCGTGTCATTCCCTCGTCGAATCTCTTTTCACTGAAAAGCTACGCTGCAGTTGCAAATGAGACTTATTCCACTCATTAGCATCTTTCAGTCTTTCTACCAGCGACGACATGAAATTCCAGGAAATTGATCGACGTTACAGAAAAATAGTATCAACAACAAAAATAGTAGTACAAAAATAGTACAACAGTATCAACAGAAACATGAAGTAAATAGTCACAGAAACGAATTTCTTTTGACATCCTCAAATTCCTCCTTTAATTCGATTGTTCCTGTCTTTTCCTTCTACAACATGCAACTCTGTGGACAGTATATAAATCCCTGGACACAGCTTTCAAAACAGTTTTCACTGTTACTTAAATAAAACGGGAATCATCTATCACTATTCCAATACAATCAATGAACATGCATGGCTCTTAGTGAATACTAGCTGAAACCTAGCACGCACAGTGTGCAGGAAAAATATTGAAATATGCAGACTTTCTCATGGGTACAAACATACGGAATTGTTCAGTGCGCATGCGTCATTTTACGTTTATACTATAGTCATTATAATACTAGTAACTCCCAGCAAGCATGACTCAATTTCGAAAGGTAAACATTTACTCTACGCATCAACATTTTGGTTGATTTCAAATAATTATGCTAATTAATGCTAACCCAGAGTGTAGTCAATTTTACATGCGTACATAGGTAGGTAAATTTATTGCTTTATCTAAGACTGTGGCTATAATATAAGAGATTCACAGTGAGTATTGAGATCGCCGATCGAAGCAAAAACCACTATTTAATGTAGTAAAGCCTACTTCCACAATATCTATACTCCATACGTCTTCAATTACCTATAGACTTCTTATAAAGTGAATTCTGAAAATAATTCTTTCTCCTTAAAAGTGGACACTTGAAAACGGGATTTGCTTTCTTGTACAATGACACGCATCTGATTGTCATCAGTAGATAGTGGCGATCAAATTGGTTGTCAAAGAACCTTGGTTTGTTCAATGTCCTTTACAAGCAATAGTTAATAGTCATCGAAAACTCTAATGAACCTTCCAAGTAGAACTTGCGAACCTTGATTAGTCGAAGAATTGATGACAGTATTCAGTGTACTAAACTTATGCCGCAAAATAGGGATTCTCAGAGCAAGTGTTGTTTCTTTGCGTCTACCTAAGCAGCATAATTGTATTATGACACAAGGCTGATAGACATAACTCGTATAATATTATTATAGTTCTTCCCCTTGAGTATGAGTCTGTTTGTGTTTAATTCACTTTCATGCAAGTGTGTATCAACAGCCATTAAGTTGCTTCAACTATTTGGTGTGTCAAAAATTAGAGTGACTGGCCAAGTTCGTTGAACTTTGTCTTCAGCCGGCCTCGCTGCCCCGTGTCACTCCCGCACTCTCTCAGCAATCATCTTTAATCCAAACATCCTTCTTGATATGCTTAATTTTTTACTGCAAACATCTAACAGACATCTTTTCACCACCAGATTTTAGCATTTATTGTAGTTTGTTCTTATATTAGACTAGTGGCTCCCAGCATACGTGACTCGGTTTCGAAAGGTATTATATATAGTATTATATAGCATTCCTTGGATCAACGCGGTAAAATTTAACTATACATGCATAGATATATAGTTAGGTAAATTTTTTCAACTCTACGATTATATTATAGAATTGAAACTAAAATGTATGAGTAGTAAGAGTCGACAGGTAAAGGTCGCGGTACGCCCCAATCTCGTTTAAGGTTGGGATAAGTTGTACTCTTTTACATTGAAATGTTTGTACAAAAATCTCAAGTACGATTGAATGGAAGTGAAACGTTTTGATGGAAATTTAAAGTACGGATCTAGACCTCGGACTCATGGCTCTAACATTTTCAAAATGTGGCTTAGTGACCGAGAAATCGGCACCAACATTTTCGAGCGGTGTTTTTAATGGCGCGATTTTTGTAGAGACATTTCAATGTATTGGCCTCCAACTTATCGCAACCTTAATGGGGGTATGTCATCCGGCCAATAACTAAAGTTGTACATTGTACATCTCCGAACTTGAGAATATTTCTACTATAGAATAAAAAGTCAGAAAGCAATTATTTCCATACTGGTATTTCATAACAACGTGTATCCTACGTAATGGAAAGGATAGTTTTATGCACATTACCAAAATCTCATTTCCACGTTATATTTTATACAGATCATTTCAATTGTCAACTACGAATGATTTTGGGGTTCCTATCAAGTGGCATATATTTGGGCATTTTGTATTTGAAATATAATGTGCCACTTACTACTAGTGATAATCATCCCAAATCGCTGTGGATTCCCACGAATTGTAAAAGTGTCTGTGATATTTTTCTGAAGTAGCCAGAAAAAGTCTAAGCTATTTCGTGAGAGGTGCATTATACCATACCATACAGGAATCAATTGTATAATAGTCAAACAGTACTAGACAATAAACATTTTAACAATATATTTGTCGATATAGTATTTCTATGTGTTTAGGCCTTGAAAGATCGCCTTGTGTGTGAAATAAATAGTCAGAAGTTTTTTGTTTACTATTGTTGAGTAATGGACATTTGTTTGTTCCATGATTCATTAGGATAGGATAATAGAGTGTAGCAGAGAGTTTTTGTAGGAGTTGAAAGAGCAGGGCTAGATAGCTATAGCAGGGATTTATAAATACGTATACTTTGTCTTTGTATAGGATAAGGTATAGGATAAGGAGCTAAAGAAGAGGAAAAACACTCGAGGAGATAAATGTCAGAATCTTTGACACAGAGCAGACTCATCTCTTCCAAGACTCCGTTTTGTTAGCAAACTGAAATGCATTCGCATTTCACATTGTGCCATAATGTAATGTTCTTCCATTACTACTTCGGCCATGTCTCCGTTCATCTCCAGTCTATAATATAAGCGTCTGTCTTCTTCTACAATACTCCTCATTGTACCTTTTTGTATAACTCTATCGTCAATATCATATTATAGAGATCTTCCACCTACATCTAGTAGTACCACTAATACTTATACGTACGTGGAAACAGTAGGACTAGTTAATATGCTTGCTCCTTTTAAAACCTCCGAGACTAACCAGGCAAAGTTTCTCATAAACACAACACTACTAAAACAATATCACAGACACAGGCTTTTGTTACGAGATTACCAAATATTATTTAACATCTAAACCTCATAAATAAAACTACCCAAAAATATATTATGGCAAATATCACAAAGGTAAAGTAAACATTTACTGGACGAGAATCAAGACTATAGGAAGTGCTAGTAGCATGTAATGCCTAGAATGAATTCATTAACGATATATGTTATCTATATAGCTATATATACATTAAAGTATTACTGTGAATTGCTTTTCTTCATCACCATTCATCCTTCTCTTCCTTTTCTTCGAATGCAGTCACTATTTTCAACACGCCATCTCATTAGCGGTTACCACACTTTTTTATTTCATTTCTGCATCAAAATACAATTTGGTGCTAAATGCAAAATCAGTGTCCTAACATTAAAGCAGAACAATGCAGAGTTATATGTCGTGGCTTATTAATATTTAGGACAAGGAATTCTGGGCATTCCGACGAAGCAAGGGACATGGATGTAGGAATATTATATAATATATTATGATACACCGTATACTGACTCAGCTTGGGAATACATTGAACACAATAAAGAGAGATAAATGATCTTCAAATATTCATGCACTCAGTGAAATGAGGATCGAGAGAGCATTTAATTTGTTGGAGACAGAGGGATGGAGGGCAGGACAAGGTTCTGTGCAGGCAGGCAGCAAGTGAATTTGTCCATGGATGGCGAAGATCTTCATTCGAGTGCATAGAGCCAAAGAAATTATTATTTCGTTTTATTCTTTCTGGATTTATGCTTTGTATCGTCTTCACCAATCAACGAAGCAATGAGGACTCAAGCCAGCCATCTTCTATTCTCTTTATCCTCGACTCTATTTTGCACTGCCGTGGATCAGCAGTAAACTTGGTACAATTAATATATTATGAGTTTGCCTGCCTTGGCTGACTTAAATGGATTAGTACTACAACCATGCCAGAAGCAAGATCTACTCTACACACTCAAATATAAAAACAAAGGGTATATAATAATTTATGAAACTGATTAAATGTGTCAGATTACCAATATGCACCGGCAGTTTTCGAGTCAGAAGATTAAGCTTCCCCTACTTGACAATTTTCATAGTAAAATTTACTAATTAACCTAGTAATGCATATGTTTTTAAGTACGATGCATATATAGAAAGTGACCTTTCCATTTGAAACCAGGCTACAAAAAATTTATCACCAAATAAATTTTCCTTAGTAAATATAGAAAAATTAAAGCTTTTATTGATACCTACTAAATTTTGTTATGGTCATGAAGTACTCATTATAATGTTTGAATTAGAATTATGAACGGATTTTGGTATTTTACAAGTCATAACAATATTTATTTGAACTTAATTTATTTATTAAACGTAGGTTCCAAGATTGGAACTTGAATAGTAAAAGATGGCCGTGGAATAGGCAGGGTGAATTTTTTTGACTGTAGCTGGAGATTTCTTATATTTTGACAATTGTAAAGATAATGCATATTTCTATTATTGAGACTCTTCTGCACATTTTGCAATGGTCAAAATCATAAATTGACTTTCATAATATGTAATATTTATCAGTATGTGTTATTAGCTCAAGAAAAGAAAATTTAGAGCGGGCTTTTATTTTTATATATTTTGAAGTAGAAATAAACCATCATGGTCAACGTTGCCATGAAGTAGCACTATTAACAAATACTTTGTTCCAGTGAGCCCCAATGATATCATGCATGCATAGGAACATATTATGGCTTCTAATATATACTAGTGCCCACAAAAGAAAGAATAATTACTCTGACGTCAAATGTCCGATCGACGCCATTCTCAATGGTGAACTACATTATTATCCCAAAGATTGAATGTTTTATTTAATTATCCCGTTCAATTCGTGAGTTTTTGACCAGTCAGACTCACCCACAGGCAGACAGACAGGTGAAGACATAACGGTTAGAAACCGCTCCATATTAAGTGTACTGTGTACAGGTACAATACTTCATGACATCAACATGTCTCTTTCTTTACCTACTGCTACTCAACAAAAACCTTTAAGATCAGCTGTATACAAATCATGTGATGAGATTGCAGTAGTCAGTCCAATTGATAGAGAGAACATGCAATACTTACATACTTATCTAGGAATACAAGGAATATGCGAAATCGGAAAAAGAACTGGACGAAGGTGAAGAGTCTGTGTGTAGTCGACAGAGCCACTTGTGTTTTACAGATGCAGAATGAATTGATAGGAACTGCACATGCACTGGCATATAACAAATACTATATAGATAGGTATTAGAGAATAGAGGAGTTGTGTGTTGATTAGGATTTGGTGATTGGATTTGGGTTGGCTGGGTAGAGATTGAATGTCTTGCGCTGGTAGACACAGTAGACAGTGATGGGAAGAATTGAGAAGAGTGTCTCATGGACTACTAAATAATTGTGTAATATAAGAAAGAGTTGAGCATGGCCTTGCTTCATTTCGACTCTTTCGTCTGATCCGTTGCCTCATCCTCATCTCGAATAACTCGCCTAATTTGTCTCCTCAATCTCATTTGGTTATTTTGCCTGACCCGTCGCTTCATTTCGAATAGTTCCCCTGTTTCGTCACCTCATCTCTACCAACTCGCCTAATCCTTCTCTGTGGTGGATGCAGAAGGAGCGAGTGGAGGAACAATGAAGTTGTTGATGGCTGTGAGAGGAAAGATAAGTGCTGGATGGATGGAGAGAGACTCGGCTGGTTGTTGGAGAATCTCTGACCTCCTTGCTCCCTCGTCTTGACTTACCCCTTCCAGACAACCATTACAGCAAACCTTTTATCTCCACTTGCTCTCAATGACGACTCCTTTTGTTCCCTTCACCAGATTAGAGACCATGCAACAACCAAACTCGATTCAGCGCACCCAACAACCAAACTCTTTTTTGTCTCTCTCAATTACATTTTACAATAACGTCCGTAATAATAAGTAATATCAAGCAGTAGGAAATGGTTCTCCTTATCACCTTCCATTCTCAAACTTTAAATTTTGTCAGTTGACGCCTTCAGAGACAGAGATAGAGTCAACTACATAAACTGCCACTTCTTGGTTTAGCTAAATACAACTCTCTCTACCTTCCACATCTGCTGACATCATACCCACATGGCCATATAAACATAAACCATTATTATCTATAACTAGAAGATCCAGTCCTGTAAGACTCCCAATACAACTATTGAATTATACCCACTCGGCCCTTTTCGGTAGAATTAATGTTTTCGATATGTACCCCAAACCAGTTTACCCCAAGTCCACTACTAGCAAAGTGCCTGTGTCGGGTAACTTTGGAAGGCACCCGACATAGGCACATTGCGTGTGGTGGACGTCGACAAAACTGCTTTGGAGTACAGTATCAAAAACATTAATTATCAGTTTCATTTCTCAATATTAGGTTTTTGAGTTATTGCATTTTGAAATCTTTCCATTACATATTATGAAGTAAGTTGAGGGTCCACAATTCTAAATAGGATTAAAAAAACTAAGTATAAAATTATTTTGCAATTTGTAAGATTTTTATGAAAATATATGTAATTTTCCGTAAGAAAAGTGGAATTGCATTTCATTATCGGCAGGGATTTGTTCAAGGGGACGCCAAAAAAAATATTTTTTACAAAAACTAAAAGGTATTCAAACCAAAGTTAGATAAAAAAAAACCTCGGTTTTTCAGACTTAAGAGAGACACTGCGCCCCTTCGCCCCCTTCTAAATACGCACCTTGTTCGGTGATACGTTCAAGCGAACATTGGTGCATACACATATATAGTAGATGTAACAACAAAAGAGCTGCATAATATAGCGATAATTCCAGTTCTCTATGCATTGCCACGACTTGCACCAGAAACAGTCTCACAAGGGTCTAAAAATGATGATTGTGTTATACGTTGATCTAATCTGTGAACAGATCGTTCTTGTTTCGATGGCATGTTACAATAGTAAATTACTACACCACTAGTACTGCTATTGAATTTTTAAAGATTTACACGTCAACATTTTGGTTTAATTTAGAAGTATGCTAATATACTATTCAATGTTTTTATTTTTATGTAATACTATGCATTGTATCAGCGCTTGCACATTTTTGCATTTCGGCTCTCCCTAACAGACATAGAGAGCAATTTATTTTGTGTACTTTATGCATTTACAATCAAATTAATCAGGTGAAACTGGAGAAAGGTTGGTAAGTGAGAGCTGAGCAACAGGAGAGATTTGGACAAGTGAAGTGCGTTGCGTGTTATGCGTGTGTGTGACACAGTCACGCCGAGTCACACAACAAGCACCACAAGCCATCTAAATATTCGCAAGCCATAACTAACTGAATCGATAGCTCATTAGATCTTCTCTCGCCAGTATTTATTTATCGGATAAGTTCTATCTGCTTGACTCTCGAGTGACACTTGTCTCATCCCCCTTGGCTCTTCACTATCCGGACCTCTAATTGCTCTGATTATCTGAATGAATGTACTTATTGCCTACACCGTTAATGATTTCTTCTGTCCAACATATCCTTCTGTCCTACACCAAGTCCACAAATTAATCAACCGAATAATGAAATGACATCGTACGAAACAAAACAGGATAGAGGTGCACCAAATCCATCCTCGGAAAGAACATTTTCCATTCTCTGTCATAATTATCGGCATTAGTAGCAAATGACTATCATAATTATTACAAATGCCACAATGATTCTTGGAAAACAAAAGAAATGGATGCTATTTAAGTGGTCCCTAAAATAATTAAAAACATCCCTGAAAAATAGTTGAAACGGTCAATTTTGACGAGGTCTCTGCGGATAATTTTCAAAGTCCCAAAGTAGCAATTTAAAAAGTCCCAGAGACCACTGATTTAGTACATAAATAATTGTGTTTATTTGCATGAATAGCAGTAAAAAGTGTATAAGTTTTGTCACCTCTTTTTAGGTAGTGTTATTGTTACAATTCAACTAATACTTTATATGAAAAAGTGATCAAAATACTTTTGTAACTTTTCAAATTCTCATTTTAGTCCTTTTAACTTTCTGACTACCCAAATCGCAATGAGCCCCACCAATAACATAATTTTTTATATCGGAATTGGATCATTGGATATATTACTGTTTTACACTATTGATAATAATTGATAATCAATGTTCTATACCTCACCAACGCCCTCCACTGCTAATCTATGAGAAATGAGAAACCTTGTTTTTGGGTATTCGATAAAAACACCTAAAGCGAAAATCCAAATTTACATATATAGATAATGCAAATTTTTATCATCAGAAAAGGACAAAATATCAAAAGTCATTAGAGAAAATATCAAATACTGCAGAATTACGAACCAGTGGAACGTGTATTATTATTTATTATCTACCAAATATCAACTTTATCACAACTTCTCAACTTCTTCAACATTCACATACTTGGTATCCTAGAATTAGTAATCAATTAGTATTAGTAGAAACCACACTGATATTGCAAATTAGAGTTAGAACTCGGTGGTTCGTAATTCTATATAGTACCATATATTCAATCTCTATATATAACCACGACTTGGAAAACTTTTAATATATATTCGCTATTTAGCCATTCATGGTGTAATACATAAGAATGCTACAACAAACGTCGCCCATAAGAATGAATTCTGAAAATCCTATTTTCAAAACTTCCGTCATGAAAATCTGCAATTTAAATTGTCAAATGACACAAAACATTTACCAATGGGAGGGCCTGCTGGACCGTAAAAAATTCATCTTGACAACTCACCAGACAACTGGGGCGAATATCGTAATTTATATTATGTAATGCTTGAATTGAATGTCAATATACTATATCATATCATCATTATAATATTTGTAAGACTTCATAGTAGTTTTTCAGCTACGGACTTCAAACCTTTTTCTAGATGAGCAAATCATAGTCAGAACCCTAAACCTCGAGTTTCAAAACGATATCTTTCAAAGAAATCAAAGGTGGTGGTAGGTGGAACGTAGATTTAAAATATTTACTTGTAAAATTAATACATGTTTAGCTTTTGTGCAAAAATTCTCCGAATCAAGATTCCACATAGTAGCATAAGATGCCAATATGTTTTATTTAAAGTATATATTAGAATTTTATGTAAAATGAAGGGGTTATTTAAAATTATGGGGATGTTATGTATCTGTAAAATTACATATATTATTATGAAAATCAGGCGTTGATGATAGGACTTCAAATATTTATTCTAGAAAAAATTTCTCTGTTTAGTCAAATGATGTTGAATTTGACACACTATTATTATGCTGAGTCTATAATTACTGTATTTTATACCCCGTCCGTAGGACGGGGTTATTTCTAGTAGACACTATTTTTCGCACTTTCCATAAAATTAGTACACAAATAGTCCCGAAAACTTAATTTTCCCCCTTTCTGAATTTTAACAACCTGTACTCCTTCGGACTTGGACATGGTGCCAGTGAAACGAACTAAATACACTTACCTTCAAAAAAGAGACAGTCAGAGAATGTCCTTCTTTAACCTAGTACTATCAACTATTATCATAAATTGACTTTAGATTTTGAAATACTATGAAAATGGATAACCATTCGTAATCTCAGAAGTATTTGCATTTTCTGCAATGCCATTTGACATTTTCTCCAATGACATTTGATGTTTTCTCCTTTTCTGATAATATACATTAATTGCATTATCTATCTGCATATGTAAACTTGGGTTTCCGTAGTTATGTTATTACTATGAGAACAAGTTAATTTTAAGGTTTGAAATGGATCAAAATCTAGGCTAAAACTAATTACCACAAAAATACAATAGAGTGGTATTTCCGAATACCGGCATTCGTGGCAACCCTACTCTCATGGACTTCGGGAATAATATGCAATTATCTCTTGTTTAATACGAATGCTAACCCAGCACTTCTACTAACACTACTAAGTATCGGTTAAATGGAAGTAAATAGAAAACTCCTTTTAGAGGATTAATACTTTCTAAAATTGAATTTTCACCGTACACTTTCCCTTCAACATTACGGTCTAAGACCTTCATTATTCAAGGACAGATTACTCGAAAGAAAGCAAGGGGATTTACAAGCCGTCTTTTTTACGAAGTTGGATCCAGCCACCGATGTCGTAGAAATTGTTAGTTCGGTCTTGGTCTCCAGGCTCGTTTGCCCTTGAAGCATATAGGTAGGTGTCCACATTCTAAATAAACCAGAGCATAGCAAGAAGATCTGCTTTGGAGCATAGAGAGATTTAAGTGTCTAATAATTACATGGAGTAGGAGTCCATAATAATACAGTTGGGTAGTCCTAGAACAGTAGCTAGTGGAAGTTGTCCGAGAGCGGGGGAGGGTATAATCATAGAGAGGAGATGTCAGTAGCAAGCTCCACGTCTCGGACTAATCTTGTTTCTGAGAGTGACGTAACCTTTTGATTCATCCAACCCTTTGACAAGAATCAGGGATTTATAAATAGTAATCACGGTCACAATGAATGTGTCAGTGGAGGAAACAAGCTAAAGACGGGAGGAGGAGGGAGAGCTGCATTGTATTGCCATTAGCTCTCTCTCACACAGACTCGTACAAACAAAGTATCACTTACTTGGGCAATTTATTGCGTAGACTTCCTTTTCAACCTACATGTTGCTTCACCAATCTATTTCTATTCAAACCGTATATATAAATTGCTTGGTACCTATTATTTATTTTTTGAACTGACTTCAATCCCTTTATTGTAAGACCTTTCACTATTATTAGCACGGCTCAGCAGCAAATGCATAGAAAAATGAAATTCAGATTCTAACTAAACCACTAAATCATGAAAATATTATTCTCGTAAGTAAATTCGACTCAATAACATAGATACAAAATATAGTGGGGAAGTACAAAGAAGAAGCCTACCTACTACGTAGTGCAAACAAAAGCACTCGTTCAATGGTCGTGTATAGCATATTGGTACAGTATGGTATCGCTAATATAATATAGCACAAGCGATGAGTCACTATGTCATCAACAAGTTAATTTCCACTCCCCCACCTCTTGAAAGGATTTGCTATGACCCAAGAAAGAATGGACTCCGGATTTCATGTCCTTTCCGAATCAATTGATACAACCAAATGTTTGGTCACTGAAAGTGGGATCCAACTATTTAGGAACTATCCTAGTGGTATGTTTAACATTTTGTGCTAGGTACTGACAAAATCAGACTGACAATTCTTTTATTGTTGTCCAGAAGTAGATCCCGAACCAACTATGGAGCTTTACTTGCATGGGCACCTTTGTTCGTCTCCATTCACTCAGTGTCTATGGTTGTTGAGATGACAAAAACGTATCATTGATAAAGCTATGCTGTCGTAGTAATGATGCGGGTGCTTCTTACTTCCCTCTCCCTCGTCGCTACTAATCTGTCTTGCATTATTTAAATCACCGATAACCATATCACCAAAATACTGTTTTGAGCAAGACGATCTATAATAGATTTGACTTGATTCCAACAGTCCCGAGTTCCAATGAGCTAAATATTAACATACTCCCTACTTATTTTGACTTCCATCCTTTACAAAGATGTAAAATAATTCTCAATCAGAATATTCTAAAGAAACGAAATAAGCGTATTAATTCAAATGTTATGAAATAATTTGGTGGCTACATGTAAATAGTATAAAGGAGCTATTAGTCCTATGGATTTTCACTTTCAGTTTATGGCTGTATCTTCTATGAAAGAGATTTATTTCTCCAAGCCCAAGTCCCTACTTAGAACAAGAAATTGTATTGGCTAGATCAAGTGCACAAGTGCAACAGACTGTGAAATAGAACAATTCCATGCAGTGAATATTATCAATACTTAATACTTATATACATTAACTAGGTCACCAGTTCTGTCTGAATTTCAAAATAATTAGGCATAAACATTTGGTTTTATTTCGCTAATGTTAGCCCGTAGTGGAGTTAATTAATTAAAGTAATATGCAAATTATATACGAGCTTGCTCATTTCAAAAAACATACGGTTCATGGAAAAGAACATAGTTACATGCATACATGCGACATACATACAATACAAACTTTATTCGATAAGCTATTAGAAGACGTATTTCTTGGCTCCAGGACACTTGGAAGATGAGGTGGCAGTGAGATGAGGGAGAGGAGAGGAGGGTATAATGTCGGGCTGTTTCGTTCTATTTGGCCTTTCGGTATAGTGCTCTAGATCTGGATAGATGATTGAAGACATGTGTTCATTCAACTCATTATCCGTCTTCTCCTCAATAGTAACATAATAAATGCTTAGTATAATAATGCGATGAGGGTGTCTTTTCCAAATGAGAGTAACAATATTCTGTAGGCTAGTCTCTACTAAAAAGCATCATTTCTCTTCTTATCCATCTCAGTTGCTCAACTCCAGGATACTTGTTTCGTTTAGGACCCGATCCTCGGAATCCGCACGAGTATTTATAAATCCTCGTATTATACTTGTTTCGAATAAACCCCAATTATAACTTCCTACACTTAAAATCCCAAAATTTTTCCTTCTTTTCTTAGGATATTTAATTCAAAATGCCCCAGTCAACGACTAATAACTCAAAACCGTTTAGCATCTTATTGTTACGAAAATGTGGTAACCCTATTCACTTCCCATCCTCGCTCTACTTAGATGACATTGTCTTCTTCCTTGCTTGCGAGCTATGCTTCACTTCCTCCTATTGGTGGCTATAACAATTTATAACAACTATTTGTAATTGTAAAGCGAGGGTCTGTCTTATTGTTCTATCTGAATACATTACAATCAAAGACATCTTGATAATATTTTGTGCAGTAGTCGTATGCGTAGTAGTAGGGATAGTAATAAGTAGCCCAGCAGAAGAGTTTGAAATATTTATCATCATGGTGATAATAAATACGATGATAATGAGTCTATACAATAAGTATTAGTAGTTGACATTTCCAACCTTTTGGCTTGACTATGTCCTTGCATAACATTGCTGAATTAGATTATTACTAGTTATAGCAAATGGTATGCCTATATAGGCATATGGTCTACGTATACGTGTTATACTATAGGTATCTATTGCACTGATAGATTTTCCAGCTCTTTTTGTTCAAATAATTACTCTGATGCAATTCTGCACAATACGTGATTCAAAAGTAAATGTGGAAGGCATGTGTGTTGTGTGTTTTTGTATGTCTTATAAATATATATCATATAAATGCATGTTGAATGTATTTAAATAAATGGTTGAAGGTTATTTGTACACGCCGGACAAGTGACTTGTCTTAGGCCGTTTGTAATTGCAAAATTCAAAATTACAAGTAATACACTATTACAACTTGATAATTTGGCAATTTTATACAAGTCTGATCCTATTAAATTAAGTTAGGTTTGCAAAGACTCACAATTCTAATTTTTGCCAATACAAACGACCTAAGTCGAGTGTACTTGCCCAGTATGTACAGACTGACTGTAACAAATATAATACAAATAACATAAATGTCATTTCATATGCAATAGTATTTAAAATGATCGAACCGAGTGGAGAAGATTGGATATCTGTAAGGAGAGAACGCAACGCAGTAAATGAGACTATAATATAAATGAATGGATGAAGAGATAAGAAAAACAACTACATTTACTGCTGCGTACAAATAATTCGGCGACTTCATTCTGTACAAATATCCTTTTCCAACAATCCCAAGACACAATCTAAATAAGTCAGACACTTGATGCTTTCGTATGTCTTGTTGGGTGGGATTGATGAGATATATAATAATAATTAAATTGATAATAGTCCTAGCTCGCACGGTCCGCTCATGCTTACCCTCAGCCTCACTTACAAGTACGATTTGCATCTCTATTCAATCTACAACTGTATTCAATTATCTTCTACCAATAAATAACCAATGTTTTACCTAGAGCTTCGTCTGTTTCATTCAAGAACAAATGCTGAAAATATTAAATAGACTTGTATATACATCATCTTGTCTTGAAAACAACTTTTCCTATTCAACACTTTCCAGTCTCTATAACATAATATTATATTCATGAGCAATTCATACAAGTCCTCTTATCTTACTGGCTACCGTTCATACCTACCTATACCGAGTCAAAAATACTTAAAGATACACCACAAATCTATGTAATAATACCATATTAAGAGTAGGGATTTTATATTATCCTTCTTAAGAAATGTGTCGAGGTATGAAGGGAAGGTAATAATAGAGATGACTCGAATAAACGCAGCACAGCTGAGACAATTGTTATTTATGCTTGTTTGTTTATACATTGGGAGCATAGAGCCGTTTGATGACATTATTTGTTCTCAGTGTGGTAACAAATGCTATACAAACGACAGCAAATCTCAGTATGAGCAAGAATTGGCGCAAACTATTTCGATTGAAGAATGTACTATCTCCCCTAAATTAGCATTTGAATGAATTTTTTATTATATTGTGCACTCACTCCCTAATTTGTCGATCAATAAACATACTATGTTATACCTTTCAAAACTACTGAACAGTGCAAATAGTTTTAGTAGTTGTTATGTAATGTCAGTAAATTAGTGGAACATGATCACTCGGTTATAGATCTACACTAATTCTATCATAGGTAAACAAATTATTTACTTAAGTAAGCATTAACTTAATTATCATGTTTGAACCTAGCAATCCTAATAATATGAATATTTAAGATTAACTGACTTGATCCAGTGGACTTCTATCACCAGTTAGATTGAAAACCGGAGTGTGATATTAAGGTAATTCATGAAATCTGTCATTGCATGTGGATCTGGACTAGAAGTTCGTGGGTAACTATATGTGGGGAGAGGTTTGTTATTAAGCTCTTGACTATGACATATAAATAGAGTGTTGGAAATAAATAGAGTGTTGGAACTATTACATAAGTATTCTGTCTTGGTCGTCTGTGAAAGTGAAACTGTGGAGGAATATTCTGTATATCGTGGTAGTGAGGATATCTATATTCTCGTTTTATATTTAGTGTATAATAGAAGTGTCATTGTTCTTCGGACAAAGGGAGTACAGTATAGCGAATGTCTGTCTAAGCTGACTGTGTCGAATGACATGAGTAAAAACTGTTGTTTGGGTGATAAATAAAGGAAAGGATGGTGTAGAGTTGCTCCGAAGATTGGGTTCCTCCGGGTGAGAACAATGCGAGACTTAAAGGGGCTCTGCTATGACAATGCTCCGTTGTTTGTTAAAATTTTACTTGGGTGGATTGTATTTGTGTTTGCCTATTGCTAATGCTCGTCATAATTCTTAAGTCCTAAACAATAAGGGAAGTGCATCTGTTTTCCTCCGTTACGTATTTATCTTGACTTGGTTGATTTGGCTGTTAGATCCATTTGAATTCTGGTTGGGCATAGAAGGGCACCCAAGGGAATTGTAATCTAAGTTCAAGTAAGGAGAGCCAGAATGTTGAGGTTTGCTTTCCGTCTTGTCATCCCAATATTATAACCTCCCGGCATGGCTAACAAATCCATCGACGAGCAGCAATTTTAACAACCAGAAGAGTCTTATAATAATAAGTGCCATGCCTACCTCGCACTAATGCATACTATATTTAGCATTTCCCACATATGGCCGTACAGAGAGGCTTCCACTATAATATTATATGTCACCACCTCACTATAAAGCACAAGAAGAGAAGACTATTATACAAATACCTATAAACGACATACATGCATTGACTACCGACTCCACTCCTCCAAACAAAACGTATACTTATTGCTACAACCAACTAATTTTCTATTCTCTCACCCTTTCACTCTGTGCCATCGTTTTTGTCCTCACTCTCGTCTGTTTTACAATTAGATACACATGTACAAGGCTCGTCAAACTTCACGTCTACCATAACCTTCCACTTATTATTTTTCTACTTTTCTTCTCCAGACTTACTAAACATATTTTCAATACTACATCCACTTAATAAAACAATTAATAGTGGCCAAGTGAACGATAGGCAGTAGTGAATTGTTAAAATTGTAAGTCCACGAATTCGTTTATTGACGGGTTGACAACTAACTGTCTCCCATGCTATCATTTAATCACTATCTCTGTGAATCCCATTTATGGCAGGCACAGATTCAATTGTTCTAATTTCTTGTCCGTTCTCTGAAACTCTCTCCCAATAAAAGATGTTTCAACAGGATCCAAAAACAAAAGGATTTGGCCAAAGAACATTTTAGGGTCGTCAGTAGAATTCCTCGTTAATATTCATAATAATTTATTGACATTCCAACTGAAATAACAGTGAAATTCCGCTATGTATTGTGGTGATAACAAGGATAGCAACGAGACTACCCTTTCCTGTGATTGCACTATACTGTCACAATTATTAGTAGAGATGTCAATTGGCATTCCGATGCAGTCTCTTATTGGTGGACATTTGAACAATGAAATTACAGATTTCCATGACGAAATTTTGTACAAATTTTACAAAGCATCTCAAGGAGTAACGTTCATTTTAACAGTACGTTTTTACTATACTCTGAATAGCTAAATAGCTATAGCATATCCAGATTGAACTTGTATGTATTGCAAGATTCACAGAATTGTCGCAAACTCATTCGTACGCACAGAAAGCTACTCAGTTCGATTGCATCAGAATGCATCTCTGCAGGGACAGTGATTTCTACATATAGTCTAATTACTCCTGCGTATGTTATAGGATCATTTCAGTTAGTGAATAGTGTATGATTATACGGTCAGAGCTTAGGTAGGACGACAAAAATGACTGACACTGGCAATAATGGGGCCGTTGAGTAGATTCCCTGCATCAGATTATCATGAGTGGGAGTCGGTGGCGGAGCAGGGAGCACACATGAACAACAGTCCTCCCTTCTTTTGTTTCAGTCTCATTGCACTCCGATATCCGAACCACTCTGACTCTTATTTTTTACACTCTCACACACGTCTACGCAACAGAAAATTGGTACAACTGTTGAAGATGGAAGTACACAACTAACAACTCAGCCAGAGCTCCACTACTACTCTGTTACAGTAAGTTGGTATAACTAGCATTCTTACCGTCAAATGCTATCTACAAAAACTGATGCTAAAATACTTATACTATACCACAATTTAAACAGCCTTTAGTAAATCTTCTAGGACACAGTATCATACACACCGGTCTATCCAGAGAAAAGGAACTGACCATTCCTCCCATTAGTCGAATCAAATTGAACTATTGTATTGCTGACCATATTGTTTTTACCTTATCAAGTGTGAAGTTGATTGCTTGAAATTTGTAATTTGGTTTGTAATTTGGAACATTCATTAACAAATTGTGATTAATGACAAATGAACAGGACTCGGGACATTCCTTTATTACAAACTCAGAAATAGATAATTATGTGACTAAAAACGTTTCAAAAAATGTGAATACAGAAATATGAGATAAATTTAAACTTAAAATTAGTTTTTGACCCTCAAAAATTCGATTTTTATAAAAAATATAATGAAAAGTTGGAAAAACTTTAATTTATGTTTGAAAAGAGTGGCAGAAAATAAAATAATGTCTAAAAATGCTCAAAATAGGCTAAATTTGTTCTAAAAGACATTTTCTTAAATATTCTTAAAACTTCTTAAAAAATCTTTAAAAAAATATTAATATGCGCTTAAGGGTCATTAAAAAATTGTACGTTTTTTTGTATGAATTCGAAAGGATATGAAACGTATAGATACGCCTTCCCAGCCCTTATGAGTACCCAAAACAAAATTTTTTTAATTACTATTTATTATATATCCATATCCATGCCCTGGGAATGGGTGACTAAAAAGAGGAAAGTGATGTGCTGTTTTTTTATTAATATATCATATTACTAGCTTTATTCTTAAGTACTTTATATTTTTTCCAATTATCCTTTACATTACGTCTGATTGCTACTTTCTTTTGCCTATCCCTTTCCTTAATTACTTCCCTTACTTCACTAGTAAACCAATAGAGATAATAAATAGAAGGGACATGCCCTATCTACCTGCCTGCGTGTTATAAGTTTTTCCATCATGTACCTTACTTTATCCTTGAAGGCATTTTATATTCATTGGTCGGTTGCAAAGTAGAGCCCCGAGACGCGGGAATATGAATATCTGCAATATCTAAGCATCACAAATATTCATATTCCCGCGTCTCGGGGCTATACCTTAACCTCGCGGTTATTTCTTTCAAGGATAAAACAAAGTGTCTCACGAATCAAACAATAAACTTATGTACTGTGTGTCTTCTCTATCCTTTAAGTAAACCATGGTGAATTTCTATTTTTACACATCTTCCTTGAAACTGGTGCAAATCTATTAAATACCGCTATTATTTCTGACTCAAATCGAAATAGATCCTGATGTATAGCACCATCAGTCAGATAATCAAATCCATACATTGAATTTCATTTTCAAATTCGTCCCAGTCCATTTTCTTAAAATTAAAACTTTCTATTAGCATTCTAAAGTCATTGAGCTTTATTTCCTTTCTAACGATATACGTTAGATTATGACTTGAGCCAGCGAATGTAGGTCAATTTGGCAAAAGTCATTTTGGCAAAAGCAAAAAATCCTAAAAATTAACCCCTGTGGATAAATTGGCAAATGACGTTTTTGATCGTTCGGATAATTTGGCAAAAAGTATGTACGGATAATTTGGCAAAAGCATTTAGATCCATAATTCTTAGTTTTAGTGGGGTGTGTTATGTATCCAGTGTAGTAGTGTAACGAAGCATTCTATTAGGGAATCTAAGGAAATCGGAAATGCTGAAATCAGAATCTTAGCGTATCAATAAACTTCGAGTTATGATTATTATTGCTACTATTGTTACATAGGAGAAGTATTATAGACTGCTATAACCCTTATTTTCGGCATACCTATCTGTTGTAGTATTATAGTATTTAACATAATAAAACACCATAATATCCGTTGCTTACCGTCACTTGCGTTAAGCTTTAACAATAAAAAGTAGATTATTCATGCTTAAGGTAATGTATTAACTTTAAAATTATAATATAAAATATTGGAATTTGAAAGAGTCAGGGGATGGTGACTCAATGTCGCTTTGTGGAGAGAGAACAACTATTTTTTTTAAATTGAAATCATAAAAGATGAATTCCTTTTAACAACAGTCAGCACCGAATACAAGCCAGTTTAGTTACCCTACTCCCTCAATCACAGCCGAGTCGCATCCATTAGTCAATCGATAGTTAAATATATCACTGTAATAATAGCTACACAAGTACTTTTTAACATCAACCTACGACTTTCAAATTTTTACTGGATGTTTATCTCATAGTCAGAACCTTAAATGGTCATTTTCATAACGATCGGTTTCAAAGAAATCGTTCAAATTTTAACATGGGAGGGATAGGGAAAAACTCAGATTTCAAAACCTATCTCCTCCCTCAGTTTTCAACCAATCTCTATCAAATTTTTATCAGATTTTTTGATTCTTCAGTTTTCATCTTTGAATATCTGTCAAATAAATCATGATTTAAAATAAAATAATTGGATCAATTAACATATAAGCGGTAATTAAAATAATACGCTTAATTAAAGTGACGGGGCAGATTAAAACAATAACGAGGAAAATTAAAATGGTTTAGTTAATTAAAATAAAGAGGCTAATTAAAATAACGGGTTAATTAAAATAACGGGGTTGATTAAAATAACGGGGTTGATTAAAATAACGAGGTTGACTAAAATAACGGGTTTAATTAAAATAACAAGGTTAATTAAAATAACGGGATTGATTAAAATAATGGGGTTAATTAAAATAACAAGGTTAATTAATATAACGGAAATGTTTAAAATAAAAAGGTTGCTTAAAATGACGGAGTTATTTAAAATGGCTGGATTATTTAAAAGGACGGGTTAGTTAAAAGGACGGGGTTATTCAAAATGACGGAGTGCTTTAAAACCACGAAATTATTTAAAATGACGTCTATTTACAATGATGGAGTAATGTAAAATGACGGGATGATTTAAAATTATAAGTTATGTCCATATAATATTAATGACATTATGAAAATCAGGCACTGATAAAGGACTTCAAACATTTACTTAAAACATTTCGCTGTTTGGTTAAATGGTGTATAATTTGGTATTATTATTATTATGCTGATTCAATAAGTATTGCATTTTGTTCCCCGTCCGTAGGACGGACTTATTTCTAGTACATTAATGTGACACGTCGCAAAACATTAACAAGGTCTTATGTCACATACAAATTGTATTCTATAGATCTTTAGATTAATAGATCTTTACGCTGAATAATTTCTAATTAATATTTTATTTTGGGACTGTCTACCGACTCTTACAAGGGAAAT
Source organism: Tomocerus qinae (assembly GCA_020055645.1). Classification (NCBI taxonomy): domain Eukaryota; kingdom Metazoa; phylum Arthropoda; class Collembola; order Entomobryomorpha; family Tomoceridae; genus Tomocerus; species Tomocerus qinae. The sequence goes on along the minus strand of CM034548.1, from coordinate 1,480,010 downwards.
GTGCCTAAAGGATTTTATTCCTATTTAGTAAAGAACTCATAAAAGTTCATCGAATCAGAGGTTCCGTAAGGGCGAGTTGCCGGTACCATTATGCTCACGTACTACTACATTGTACGTTGTTAGTCCTTTTAGGAGTTATTCCATGATATTGACGTGAGTTGAGTTTCTCTGGTTAGTTAATCCGCCACAAACACTAAAATAAAGCACAAATCCTACCGGTTCTTTTAATGGGGGTTAAGAATTTCTTTAGGGGTCTCCAAATCGCCACATATTCAGTTTCGTATTTGGGGCCATTTAACACTAAAAAAAGAATCTCTGCATTGAATGAAGTCTTTGAAGAGACTAGCTATGGAAATAATCATTTGCACAAGGAACAGACGAAACTTTATAGTATAAGGAGACTTCAGAAGACAGTCGAGTTATGGATAGGAAAATCATGCGTATATATGTGGGCCGTCCAATACAATGCAATACAGTGATCTAGTAAGAGTGCAGAAAAGTAGTAACACTATTCCTTACTTCTAGCCTTATATTACTTTTCTGGACTCTTACTAGATCATTGTATCGGATTGAAACGGTTCGCTCACATATATAAATCACAATTGCATTCTCTATTCTTATACATGGAGGTCATTAGACAACTCTATGATAACATTCACCGAGTAGTTCAATAATTACAAGCACGATTTCCAAATAGGTGTCACAATCCTTTGGTATCGTCATTTCAATTTGCCGGACATTTTTATACCCAGACACCTGGTTAAACCTTTAAAATAATCCGGAAAAGTTGCACAGAACCTACAATAGTGCGATGAAATGTACCGAATTGGAGCAAAATTTAAACAATACATTGAAACTTGTTTAGACAAAGTTGTTAGAAAGTTCTTGCAGAATGACTAATAAGTAATAAGTGCGTGGAATAAATTAATGTGAGAGTGAAGGTGAGAATTGGAGGCTAGCTGACTCTAGGTTGGGAAGACGCGGCTGGAGTGATGTGAGACGAGCAAGATATTTCGGGGCTTGAGGTGTCTGGGCCACGGCTCCTCCAGGTCAACACGTATATATTTATACATGACTGGGTGGGTGATCGTGAGATTCGGGAGATGAGTAAGCGGAGACTTGACAGTAGCAGACAAGAGACAATAGAGAGGAGGAATAGCGTCGAGGAAGAAGATCGGCTACAGAAACATCCGTCCGACACACAAAGAGAGCGACGACAAAAAACGAAACAGATCCGAAATCGTTTCAATGGATTCTTGTATTCACTAATATCGGTTCCTCTCTGTTAGCCCGACACATTACTACTCCTAGACATGTACATCTACATACTTACTCCAAGAGAATGTATTATTGTAATTATATTACACAGTATAGAGAGTGACGTGTTTATTGAAGAACTGCATGCTCAGATATACAATACGAATGGGTCGGGTCGGGCAGAGACAAAAGGAGCGCTGAGATGGGATGAGCAAAGTGCTCTACTCGAAATACTCGATCGAAACAGCGATCGGCTTCCGTCCCAAAGGCAGATAAACAATCCAGAGAATACAAAGGCAGTGCAGTCTCTGCACACACACAAACACATCTACTTACATCACCTACAGCTACTTACCTTACCTATCTCCAACATACTCTTTCTCCATCACACACCAACCAGACTCCAACAACACTTTTAGTACATCTCTCTCGCACAACAAAAGTAACTACCTAAATACAAGCACAATTCTACCATTTACATTTAGAGATGGGAAATATGCGAATATTGGGGGGGGGGGTTCCGTTCATAAGGACAAATAAATAGTTGTTGTAGGTAACCATAAGAGGACAATGGAGAGATCAGAGGGTCTGGATGGAGACTGGAGAGAGGATGTGAGTGGGGGAGAGGGGCGGGATGAAGGGGTCGTCTGTCTCCTCCGTCCTTGACTCCTTCGGAAGGACAGGGAGGGAGGGAGACACATCTGCTAGCCATCTCAATAATGCAGAGGTAGACTACTTCGACGAGTGCATTCATTTGTCACCAACTTAGTTAAGGAGAGGCAGACGAGACTTATTGTTCTTGGGGTTCATCTCCAGTTCACCTCACTCACTCCGCTGACTCAATCAGTCAAGTCACTTGTTACAGCCCTGCCTGCACTTGCATTGCGATTTGCAATTAGACAGAGTACGCCGAGCCACAGAGAGTAAAATAGAAAACAAACAAGTCACTTGGTGATCCACCTTTCCTTCCACAAAATGACAAACTGCCTCTGTCTCATCTACGTAAATCTCTCGCCTGTCCCCCGAGTGTACTCTCGAGACTCACATACACAATTACCAAGACTCCCAATTGCCAACTGGATCTATCTATGACTCTCTCAACCACAAAACAATCCTATTATTATTATTATTATATCTTCTTCTTTCTTCCCAATTGACATATCCTCTCTTGAGACATTTCCTTGCAACAACGTCCCAATCAACATGTCTATACACATTTTGCACGCACCCTTGCCATTATTAATCTACACAAGTATGATTCCTTCTTGTATTTATTCAATATTGGTTAATACCTTAATTTTGGATACATATTTCATTATACATAGCTAGTCTAATTAAATGGATTTATTATGCATTGGTTACTGGTCACCTATTCAAGTTTTCTAGGTTTCAACCCAATAAATTATATGATTCGGAGTGCTTGAAGGAATTGTGGAGGTACAACCCCCTTATACTGTCACTACCAACTGCATTTGGTACACTATTACTTTATTATCTATAAGTATAGGTAGACCTTCTTGATCATTAAATTGCTGTAGATTTCTCTTACCGATATGTAAGACCAATAAAATAATAATGCAAATAAATGTATCCTTGAATTGAGTACTCCTGATGAAAACAGTTAGTGTAAATTCACTTTCAGAGGTTTTAAATAATTGTGTACAATTATTCCGCAACTGTGAATTTTTATATCTGCCACTCATTCACAATTTTTGCATTACAATAATTTACAATAGACAAGCTACATACTGAAATTAATTAGGTGTTAGGAAACGTAATGGTTAATTATTTATGGAAATAAAAGAAACTATGAACTAATCTTTTCCCGTGAATACAGTGACATATTGTCCAATAATTTGAATTAATAAATTAAATAAATGTATGCAATTGACAAGAAAGGATACTAACTGAAAGTATCCATTAGTGTGTTGACCACCTCTGCGATGGTAAAACCGTCAGTAAATGTTTTCCTATTTAGCGTAAACTTGCGTTGCCTTTTTACCATCTAGTCTCCTAACAATATACTAAAAGCTCGTGAGATTTTTAATTCTGATTCGGGCTGAAATATGTCAGCTCCTGACTAATCAAGATACCTGTGTTTTGAATATGAATAAACCAAGTCTAATGGCAAACAAGTAAACGGACATAGAATGGTTTTTCAGCGTGCTTTCATATGACATAATAATATGCACCTTTTGACAACGCCTGAACCTTTCAAACCATAGCCTAAATCTGTCCAATAACCTTTTCCTCAGCCATTTCATGACATTCTGTTATTAAATAAACCGAAGTTATGTCCAGTTTTAGTTTTTAGACCACGCCCACAGGCAGAGGATATGTCCGATTTAACCCATTTTTTAAACCGAACATTGCCTTTACCCCCGTTGCCTTTTAATTACGTACAAGAAATTTGAACTGCTTATCTCAAACCGTTCTTGAATCGTATACTTACTAACAGATTGGGCATTCCTATGTATAGCTAATATATAGCTTCCCCTAATTATTAAATAGAAAACTTTCGAAAAATCTTCTTTTGTTGAAGCCTCTCTGAAATTTTCTATAGCCAATCTTTAGAGCCCTCGTGCCATTTTTGTATAATAATCAATCAAATGGCATCTAAGAGTATTTCATTGGTGTCTCATTTGGAAATTGAAGTTATAGTGTAGGGTTGACCACTGTAATAAAATAAACTGAACAGTGCCACAAATGACGGTAGTTAACTCTTTACCACCACATCGTGGTTTGGTAGATATAAAGGAATGAGCTGGGAAAGATCATTTTGTATTTTGCGGCGCTGCTCAACTTCTGCCTAGTCATTCACTCATTCCTACGTACATACGTCACTGTGGGACATAATCTTAAAATATCGGGAAATTGACTCTGCAAATTCTAAGATTCCGTCGTTATTTCATTCACTTTAATTTGCTTTAAAGAGACAATGCATCGGAAAATATTCTAAACTATGACCTGAATGTAAATGGAGAGAACTTGAAGTTGATAATATGACAAAATTATTTGTATTTTTCTTATAAATACAAATGAAACGTTTTTGAATGCCGCAAATGCCAAATTTTATGCTGGTCTAACAAAGTATCGCTCAGAATCAAGAGGACTAGATGCTCCGAGAAATCTTGGTTTGTGCGTACTAAATAATGGCGTCAGAATTTTGTCCAATCCACTTCATTTTGGAAACTCTTTAAAACTACCGATAAATAGTAATATTTAATCGTTATCCCTATTTTAATTTTTTTATGCTTAGTAACTTATGTACTTATTCTTAACTGAATTCTACTACAAATAGTAAATTTTATTCTGTAGTATCATATCTACGCCATATAAAAGTTTAAGTTTTCGAAATATTAGTTTGAGGATGGAGTGACAAAATGGAGATACCTTCCTTACAGGGCCGGATAAATGAAACTTGCTACTCGAAACAGGCTGGGGAGTGTTGGGAGGCCGAGAGATCGTAATTAGTGCATTTATGCAAAAGTGCATGTGCAGCTGCAGTCAAAGTCAAGTAAATGAGATGCAGAAGGATTGCGTTGCAGTGCAGTGACCATAATCTTCGCACCCACTCCCACCACCAGGACGACAGCAACCAGATAAGCAGTTATCGTTTTGTCTGCTGGCTGCACTGACTAATATACTAGTGGGAGATGCAGAGATACGCCGAAGTGGACATGCCAAAATAATACTCAAGTGAGTGATGGACTTGCTCTTCCGATGGGCCTACCTACGTACATAGAATACATACTCCTCTCGTCCAACTCCTTGCCGCTACTGACGAGATAAATACAATCATGACAATCTCATGTCACGAGAGCTTTAGCACGGGGTAAAATACCAAACAAGAGACATCATGGACTGTCTACACGTACTGAATTCATATGGGGCATTCCGCGGGAATCCGATTTTCGGGTTTGTTTTCTTGAGATTTCACAGGCAGGGGAAATTGGTGGGTAATCTGGATATGAATTCCCTTTGTATTTTCAATCCTTGTTGATAAGCATTCATTAATAACTAAATTTCTTTTGTTCAGGAAAGGATTTTTCATTATTTTTAGAGTTAAAGTTAAAATATTCTATTTTGAATGTAATTAAAACGTACGACTCTTTCAAATCAGAGTTTCTATAGTCTTGAGACTTCAGATGACAAATTTTAATATCTGTATAATGCGATAGTGTCCAGGAACATAATTTCTGGTTGGGAGATTTTTGTACATGGAGTGGACTTGGAGATAGTCCTTTCCTGGGTGAGGTGGAAGATGAGAGTTGTGTCTGTGGATTGTTTCTGAATATTATGTAAACTATCTGCGGTTTGTGAGTAGTTGGGGGAGGTGCGGGACGCGGGAGGGTTTCCACTCAAAGAACCCTTTGTGTCCGAAGAAGACAAGAGAAGACAAGTCAGTGAAGCGAGGCGCAGCCAGAGCCACCAGAAAGCAAATGCACAATTTCTTTTCGCACAACACATTCGCCAGAATATTCCCAGAACAAATAAACAGGAATTCCCTTGCCCATCTCCTCCACTCTCCAAATCCAACTCAACACTTTTCTTTCTCTTGCTATTGTACACATGACATGACACACTCAAATCCATACACAATTCTTCTTCTAAAATCACGACTCTCCCTGCACACACGGAACTTGGCCAATTCCCTCGACGGGCGGGCGGCTTCTCTTTCTCTACAGATAATATACTCCCTCCTATATTCATACTTACATATCCTCTATAATCATGGACATCCACCATCCTATATTTCTCCATGCTTAATCTTATGATTATTTATATAAGATATCTCTGTAAGCAGAACCATACCAAGTCCATCATCTCATAATCTGCACACTACAGTAAATTAGCTGCTATATATTTAGCATACAATCATCATTGGAATTCCGAAAACATTCTCGGCATTCTCTTTTTGACTGACGTCGAATTAAGCGGCCCCTCCAAGTAATCCTTCAGTTCTTAATAAATATCCAGGAATTTACGGAACCAATAAACGCGACAATTAATTGGTCACCTACCACATAATATGTCTGTCGTAGCATTTAACATACTAGTAGTTCGTAGTCATCCATATGCCGTAGTGACACCGCACAAACTATTTACTCCATGTTCAAACATACCATTAATATAATATGAAGGTTTGACTTCTTGTACTAAACACAGTTGGATTTGGGTGCACGTGGCTGACTGTACTATATAGACAAATACATCTTTTCAGGTGTTATGTTTTCAGAAAAATTATTTCTTTCTTCTTTAAAATCGCTAATAAATTACATCTGTGGATCTTCACTGTTTGTATTGAATTTTCAATAATTGCAAACATCACAGAGCAAGGATCCATGAACAACTCTTATTATGAATAATAGAATTGCAATTCAGAACAAAACGAATGAACAAGCTTTGTTTCACTTTGCCCCTATCTATTCAATTTCTTACTTTCTATTCCAGGCAATTCAGTTAGACTTTATACTGACTGATACTATTTTGTTTTCCTATTGCCATTTCTTGATTTCCCCCGTTCACAGGAACCCATATAGCCAAACATCGCAGAAGTTGAAGTTGTTTTCAAATCCTTTAGACGTTTTACAAAATATCGTATATTTTTGCTCCTCGAACTGCATTTGGCGTCTTAGAAATCTCAGTGGACATTCTGTATTTGAATTCATTTTAGACTCGACGGTCTTCGAAATTAAGACCTACAGAAGCAAAGGACGTATTGGGAGATGGGATTTACGTTCTGAAGCCCCCCCCCCCCGAAATCCAAGAAAATTTCACGCTCCGTGCTATTTGATATATCACTACAGTAAAAAATATGACACCCAAGATAAATCATGGTTGCAAATAATTTTTGCTACTTACAAATATAAACAGTTTTACTGTAGCGATAATCTTAATATATATTACTATGCAAATATATATTTATACTTAATATGTTAATAATATATATTCTTAATGTTGTAGCATGTCAGAGACCCTTTAAAATACAAGCGCCATAAAAAATGTGTACCCAACGATTTCACCCTCCAATTATCAAATTAACACAGGAAAACAATTAAATAAACATGCAAGGGACAGACAATTTCAAAATCATATGCCGTTCCATTAACCACCAGTTGTGGTGGTGGATTTGGATTCCCGAATATGTAAAGTAGGAAGTCGGCGGTGTAAATGAATGGCCGAAGGGCATGCATGACAAGAAAATGAGGAAAGACCCCTTCACTCTCTCCAGGGCTCATTCATCGTCGCTGTGACTAGGTTGTACTTTTCTGCTGTCAGAATTGTCGAATCCCTTTCTCCCAAACTTTCTGTTCTTCATTCCTTCGTGGGATAGAATAATGATGGGACCTACCTAAAAGATAAACGTTTCCCTTCTACTTATTAGCATGCTCAATCGGCTAGAAAATAATATTGACACCTATGCAAATGTATTTTGAAATGTCTTTTTGATTCCATCAAATGGTCCAGGGTAAAGTTCATTATTTTATACTAGGCCATTAGAGCAGAGTTGCCATTGAATTTCGAAAGATTTACGTGTCAACATTTTGATTGAGTTTCAAAGTATGCTGATACTAACCCAGAGTGTAGTTTTTTTGTAATATGCATTTTGCTTTTAGGATCGCCCTAGCAGATCTGCATACATACGTACATACATACATGCATAGATATATAGGTAGGTAATTTTATTACTTTATAAAGTCTACGATTATAATATAGAGATTAATTTATGTAATATGCTCATTACATTTTGAATAAAGTTAGACAATCCATCGCAACATACACAGGAACTTGAACTTTAAGAAATATAGCAGGCATCACCCGCAAACGGAAAGGAGGAGAGGGAGAAATCTCAAAATCATTCTCCGGATTAATTCTCTGAACAAGTTGTATTCAATAGCGTTTCTGTTTTAGTACTCATAGCTAATGCATTTAAAACAAAAGTAACACAAAATAGTAAATAGTAAGCAGAGTCTCGGTTAGTTAGACTACACAGGGCCTAATAGTTTAGGTGTCTACTGTATACTAGGTAAATAATCTAAAGTTGGGGCGACGGGAGACCACGGAAGACTGTGTCTGAATGAGTGTTGTTGGCATCTCAACAACAGATTGGTACATACTGAGATCTGGTACTAATGTTACATGCAAACATATTATTATCATCTATCTACTAGCAGGCGTCGGATGCTTCGTGTCCTTAGTGAACACGAGCGATTTCCAAACATGAAAGTACGGAAAAAAGAGGTGAGTAGAGTGAGGGAGTTGATGCTGGAGTACAAAATTCCCGAATTTCGGATGCACTAGAGCTAGAATTGTTGCGTCGGGATGGACAAGGGCAATTAAATATATTTAGCATGGTACAAGTACCTAGGAACCTATCGCTGTGTACATGGAGTCTTGTCATGACCTACTCCTTAGTACCTACTACAGCTCGTTAATGGATATTTTGCACTCCTCTGAAGTGAGGACTCGTAATTGATCTTTGACCTGTTCCGACCCTCCACCAACCTCACACTTTAACAAACCTACTTATTTGAACTACTACCACAATACATTCAGGAGACAAGAATAATAACTATTATCACTTAGCAGATCCTTGGCTTCTGTTGTGAGCGACGAATCGTCTCTAAATAGTCACTCCGTGAATTAAAGGTAAACGAATATCAGTATGAACGTGTTGGAATTCCTCAACATTTAAATAATGAAGTGGCCGTGTCAATTGGGTCGTTGAAAGGTTAATTTTTAGACTTGACTAGGAAACAGCAGAAGAGACCCAGGGAATGCTTAAATGGTACCTAATTATTAATAGACAGACATGGCATAATTGTCATCTATCTAGAGATGTCCTTTGTAGTCCAAACACATATCCACATACATGTTGCCCTGCAGTCAGATAGATAGAAAGTCCATCTGCATTCAGATTGCTGTGCACGTCAAAGTGCAGTGAGCATGCTGGAGCGAGTTGAAAGTTTGCCAGTTGCAAATTGTAAAGATTAACAGAATTAGTTAAACTAAACCCCACTCAGCAAATGTAATTTATTGACATCCGTAAGCTGACTGACTGATTCCTATCAATCAAAGCAATTGTCTGCAGGTAAATTTCGAAACTCATCTGCTGCGGTTATCATACCTTTGCTGTGGGTATATTTATATCTTGACTGTTTTACTTCCTTCTTAGGCTGGACATTGTCACAGGACGCATTGTTATCAGATTGAATGGCTTTTGTATGAAATGACTGCTGGATGCGTCAGAGAAAGAATAAGCATTTTGTGTATGTCTTTCTTTGTGGCTGGAAACAATACGTCTCGGCCAACCGATAACAGAAGTAATGTTTCTGTATAGGTTAAACATAGCTAGGGTCACCACAAACTCCTTATCGATCTGGAGCTACCAATTATAAATAGACTCTATGGTAGACTCAAGACATTTACATAGGGTCCTACATGCATACACGTACATAATAATCTCTTGTCGGCCCTTCGACCAGACTACAATGTAGATCTCGTAGCCACACACCACAAGTAAAGACGGCCAGTTTGGGGCAGCTTGACTAACCAAATAACCGACTTTTATGTGTTCACATCTAAGAAAGACAGTTAAATCTGTTAATTGCCCCTCCTTATCCATGGATGGGTTTTGGAAACGGAATGTGGTAGAAAAAATCCAAACCATTTGAGGACATCAGTAAATAAATGCAGAAAATACTTTCCTAATCAGAAAACAAACCGCCGGCTGCAACCAACTCCTCATGTTGAATAGTCCTTTGACATTGTTACAGAATTTCTTCCTCCAATAAATATCAATGATTGACTGCTATCAACGACAGACTGGGTCTTGTGGAATTTGATTATTCTGTTTATTTACTCAATGAAGTTGGGTTTACTTACTTGAGAATCTGTGAAGTATATCCAGTCGAGGCATAAAGAGTTCTTCCGAAATTGTGTCTTTTTTAGCAGAGACTTGACTGTGGTTAGATAATGTTTAAGTAGACTACTAGGTGGACAACGCAAATACGGCACTAAGGGTAATGAACAAAGAGATGCACAAAAAATCACAACAATGGAACTCGTTGGAACTTGAGTAATGCGTCAACAAAGCCACGATTCTCACTATTCTCCAGCATTTTACAAGATATCTTCCGAAATGGTATAACGCGAAAATCAATTTCTAACGGTCTGCGTTGTCTGAATGCACAAGACTACTAACAATACATGTATCAGTATCTAAAGTATGCTTACTAATTGTTGCTATTTCTCTCTAATTCACATCAGCCGTTTAAAAATCTTGAGTAAGTGTTGTTTGGAGGAGATGTGAATGTGTGTGTGTTTGTGGAGCACGTAATTGAGTGAATGAGGAAGATGAGGAGGAAGAGAGCCTGTGATCAAGAAGCACTAACATACAGCAGTAGTATGTGGTAGTAGTCGTCGTGGTAGGGAGTTGTGCGGCATGCTAGTGACTGACGGACAGTAAGGAGCGTAGCAGGGAGGGATCTCTCCAACAGCCAACTCAACTCAGTCCCTTCTGCCTCAATGTACTCGTCGGAGGATGTGCGCAGGAAGACAGAACCTTTGTTCTTCCGCACATTGTCTCTCTCTCCCGTGTATCTGGAGCAATCTACGAGATGTGCATGGGACATCTCATGCCCACTGCCTACTCATCTTATCATCTTACATCAGTACAAGATATAAGGAGTTGCCCCAATGTCCCTCGTCTAGAGTGATCTAACAAATACTAGAATGCGTCCGACGAGTAGATGAAGATGAAAAGAGAAAGAGAATACATTCTGTGTACATAAAGTAAGCAAGGACAAGTTAAGTAGGCACGGAGTATACACATAATAATAATATCTTCTGTGTAGACATGTCTCTCGAGTGTGTGTTGTATGCGTGAGTAGTGTGTAGAGCTCCTACTACGAATTCCCTTGTACAGCTACCTAATGCCTGCCTCGTAATTTTCCTCTGCCCTTTCAGTCAGACACAGGAACAACGAAGCCAGATTCGTAACAAACGCAATAACTCGAGGAAGATCACATCTCAGAGATCACAATGAGAAAGGAGTAGCCTTCTTTGCAGAATAAGCACCAAAGGGAGTTCCCTCCTGCCCGTTCATCTCCCTCACTGTCTCCCTGCCTATTATTTACTTACTCACTATCACTATACACAATAATACACATAAATACATCATAATAAATACCCAAAACTTTATTAAGATTTCCTATTTATTGTACCACTATCACCATTATACCAGTACATACACACTCATCTCATATCCCGCGAGGTGGTTGTACATGTATGGCATCATCACTATATTGTCGTACCTGTCGTCTTCTATTTACCACTATATGAATGAAATCCTTATAATCGGAATGATAATTTATTTGGACGGGAACTGGACATGCTCAAACTCTCTGATGGCTATTTATATTCTTTATTCTGACTTAATTTCCCTAACTGCAGTCATTAGTTCAAATGCAGATATAGTACATTAGGAAATATGCATTTATGTACGTATGTAGTTAAAAGAATTTGTGTAATGGTATAGTACCCACTTGCACTGGACTGCATTATGAATCAGTGTGATGAGGTTAGAAATAAGAATAACTCATTTCAGAAATTGAAGGATAGTAAAGATAGGGAAACAGAGAGCATTATGTGGGTATGTATGTAGTTCCTACTTAGTTTTATCATCTGTTGTTCGTCGCATGGATGGAGATTAGCCAGGCAGACAGAAACCTTTCTTAGGCTACTTTCCTTTGCTCATGGTGCATCGGGAAGGGAGCGAGAGAGTGGCTATTGTGTTACATCACATTGCGTTGCATTCAGTCTGTGGGAATCGGAAAGGACCCATTTCACAATGCAATCCGATGTTGACAATAGAAAATACACTTTATCTCCCTGCCATATGTTTCTAAAGTGAACCTAGCCGAAGGTGCCTTGGTGCATTACTCCATACTCACACACTCGCTCATTCCATCCAAACCCTCTACATACATCACTTGAAATATTTTCCACACTCGATACTGCAGTATACCTTCATGGCAAATATTATATGCCTATATGAATTCATTTTCCATAAACGAATTCCCATGTCTACTATGCATTCGTGTGTGTTCATTTATTATAAGAACTTGAGCACAATTCCCGATGAGATCGAGATCTCTGTGCATCTTTCTTGAGTGAGACAGAGTTGATACAGAGCATTTGGTGGGGAGAGCATTACACAATAGCCATTTTTTGCACTAGGAAGTCTTTGTTCCTTTTCCATGCAGGACATGGTCATGAGGAACTTGGTGGAGACGAGATCTGCCAAAGTGTCTATACGTGGCAGACAAGGTAGAAATGAGGAGACACGACTATTTAGAAATGCAGCTATCAGATGGTTCACATGGGAATAGTTAACGAATATTAACAATCTATTTACTATTCTGAACACGTCGCTTGATCTCTCTCTCTCTCTCCCCGAATAATTATGTATGTCATAAGAATGTGCGGAGCGGAGAGTTGTGTGTGCGACCTGAGAGGACAAGGAGGCATGAGTGGGTGGGGCGGGGCGGAGGTGGGCCAGTAGAGAACAATATCTTTTGTGTGGGAGGGAGAACAATGCGGAGAAACTTCTTTTGTCATCGGCGACTGAGTCGGAGTGAGGTGGGAGCCTCCGCCTCTCGGGCTTCTCAACCCTCCAACCGGAACTCGGAGAACACAATAGAGCGACTCCTACAAAGACTACTCCTCACACAATGCCCCAATAGACTCACTCACCATCACCAGACGCCTCACCAAAACTCCCACACCACTCTCTCTCGCCCTAACTAAATAATTCCATCTATTTACAAATACCAACACACACATGCTACACACTGTGTCTTCTTCTTGTGCTCTCCTCCTGAGCATGCACACACACAGACACTCACACACCTTGTATCTCATCAACCAAATCTACTACTTCTCTCCACACAGATTCTTTTTCTCATTTTCACTACCGAAAATCAGTTATTTGGTCACCTCTTCTAGTAGTATGGAGAGAATCAGCTGTAGTCGTTTTGCACAAACCGTTCTGACAAAAGAAATTAAGGCTACAAACGAAATTTGTTCAAGTCTCAACTGTCCCCAAGCTTGATATATTTGACTTAATGACAATTACAAGAGCCAGGCGGGGCACAGAGACAAAGAGCGTAGTTGACTTGTACATACTAATAATGAGCCAGTTACCGTGATCACGACTTACAGTACTCATAGCCAAACAATGTTAATACGGCCCTCGGCCAAGTATCAATTAAAGAATAGCTCCCAATTATGCAACCAATTTTGATTTATCTTTTTTATATTGAAGACAACACATACAGGAGCAGCATTGCCAATTTCAATTTCGCAGCCGGAGCGGAGTGAGTGAGTGAGTGAACTACAGCAGCGAAGAATGTTATGCAGTGCAGAATCCTGTGTGCTTCTCTTGCCAATACAAACTAAATGCACACAACATACTGCATATGTATAAACCTATTTAGTACAGACGAATACAGAGTTGCAGAGCCCACAGGCAGAGAAACAAATACACGTTGTTGGTAGCGCTTGAATGAATGCAGAGGAAACCATTGTACAGGCCTCATCTCTTTGCCATCTTCTGCATGATCCCAAATCGAAATGCGAATAATGGCATCCACGCACCGCACCGAGCTGACTACCTATGTGTACCAATAGACTACTGCATCGTACCTCTATCCTCCCTGCATACTCTGTTAATCTATCCACACACGCACGCACGCACACACCCACGTATTATACACATTATTATCATTATATTACTAGTTGAATCCTAGCACATGAAGTGTGCTAGAAAAATGTTGAAATTAGTAAATTTCCAGCGACTGCGCATTGGCCCGAATTTCATAGGCCGTTGTTTATTAATAATTTAGTAGACCAATTTTTGATGCCTAAGCGTGTTGAAATGTAGAACAAACTCAGTACTGATAGTCTAGTCCTTGCTCATTAATTACAAAATATTACGGACATATATACAAACCTTTATACAAGAATACTGACAAAATTCTATGCGCATGTCCCACTTTACGTTTATGTGTATGATGATGATGATGATGATGATATGGAACTTAAATAATCGTAATCGTAAAATAAGGAACCAACTACTATAAATAGAAAACGAGATTCCCTTCAAGCAAAGAAAATCGAAATTCAAGTCCTTAGTTAAATTATTAAGTTAAACAATTCAGTTAAAACAGCTTGGAACATTTTCATTAAGGAGTGTGACTTGTGGCAGAACAAACAAAATAGCGAAAATTGATAAGCTCATAGTTGGTGGAGAAACAGGTTTTGTGAAAGTCTTATATGATGACAAATTTATCGTCTTGCACACCTAAAGACGTCTCTAAAGAAATGACTGTGTCGCACCTAAGTAAATATTATTGGGTATTATATACCAGTACGTTCTTCTAAGTAGGAAATCAATTAGATGGGAAATTAATGACTACACACAACTGTAAATACAACTTATACAACAGATGCGGATACCAAAGTGCTTAGGCACTGGGAAGTTGTGTTTGTTTTTATGCGGAGTTGAGCTCGGTCATTGTTAGTGCATGGAATATGGAAGCATGGTGTTCAGTGTATGCGTTAATGGAAACGAGTGGTGAAGAGATCTTGCCTATTATATTTAAGCTGATTATTTCGATAACTTTGTCTGTCAAAACCGAGGAGCAACTTGACTTTCATTGTGGGGAAAGTTAATGAGATCATAATGGCCAACCAACGTGAACAGAATAATAATACAAAACGGATCCAGTTCGCTCTCCCACAACCAACTTAGAGTTTGTAGTGCTGAGTTCACTCTCTGTAAGACCACTATACAAATACTTTATCTCCAATCAGAGGGCCTTGACGTTTAACAATTAGTAGTGCCTACTTATCAGACCTTTACGGTTAGCTATTACGCTTTATCTGATGACATAGTAGAGCTGTGTTGATAGTCATAATATAGACTGTGCGTACAATTCCTAACACAGTGGGGTATTTGGCAGTGGGATGGGATTTTGATTTTACTGATTCGATTGCTATTATTTACTTGTGATTTTGTTATTCTTGGTGTAATAAATGAGCCGTTAAGGGCATCTTGTCAGCGTTTGGTAACATCAATATGATTTTAGGCTCTTAACGTAGCATGCTATTGACTGGCATTCGCAATAAGTGTACAGAAAGAAACTTTGGTACTAAAGTCTCCAAATTTCAAAATAATTATTTTTTTTAGAAAACCTCAGCGCTTCGTGCGTTTGACTCGATTTAAATAGAGCGTTCTAGATCTCTCGAATACCACCTGAATATCTGTAATATGTGTCATCCTTCCCTGTAACTCAGTTCTGTCCACAACACCTATGGCATTGACTGTACATAGTGTACAAGGTCTAGACTACAACTACATACTTTTCTCAGATAAGCCATTTTAAAAATACCTAAAGCGCTTTGATGTGCAAATACTCTTTTACCACATTAACCCAAACTCCAGCCCTTTAAAATAGTTGCCTGAATTAAAAAATATGCGTATACCCTTATTGTTTTATTGATTTTATATCATGCCATTCTGTTGGAATCTTTGTTGAAAAAAGTGCCCTGTTCATGCTCCCTTTAAACACACTTGCACATAAATTGTTATAGAACTGTATATTAGGGAGTATAATGGAGAATTGTATATTGGTGAATTGAGAGCGTGTGGCATGCAGGGCAGAGAAATATTGGAATTTTCCCAAGCTACTATACCTACCTATTAGTATTTGAATGCACCATTTGCCATTGAACTTGCATTTGGGAGATGGGAAGACTGAAGGGGGAAGAATTGATGCGGGAGCCTGCCTTATGAATGAACATAATGTAATTTAGAAAAATAATATGATTGAGCATTTCACAGTTTGAAGTGTTTGGCTAGTAGCAGAACAAAAACGGCATAAGTACCTGTTAGTTCGTGCTGTCAGGGACGGATTCCTACGAGGGAATCACTTCTAAAAGACTTTACTCCTAAAGGAATCTTATACTTCTTCCTCCAATGCCATATATTAACAGATTTTCAGTATCCTTAATGTTATTTAACTGTTAAGACAATCGAAGCTGCACTGGACATAGCATTAGCTGGCTTTAGGAGTCCTTTAGGAGTGATTCCCTTGTAGGAGACGTTCCATGTAATCTTAGTTCCTTTGGTGGGTTGATTTAACTGAGATTTCTTTTTCCATCTGAAACAACAACTATAAATAACCCTCACACAGACCACCTAATTAGCAGGGAAGTCATAAATGACAGTAGCCTTGTGTCCTTTCAGAGGAGTAATGATAAGTATAATATTATCCAAAAGTGTTTGCCGTTCAAAAATAATGATAAATAATAGCAAATGCATCGATGGTATCCAAATATGTATGTTAGACCCTAGTTGAACAAAACTAGAGTTGAACAACTCTTTTTGAAGAAGAAGCAGTAGTTCATGATAAATAAATTTGTTTTACTATGACAAAGCAAGTGGATGGCCAAGCACTTTCTCGACTAATGAACCAATATCTATAGTAGTTATAAATATGCATAAAACACAAAAGGGTTTGTGGGATTGGAGTATATTTGTATTTCAATCCCACTTCTCTCCCCTACTTCCTTATCTTCCCATTTCATTAAAACGACAACTATTCAATTATTTACAGAAACTAAGCATCAAACAGAGTGCCCAAGTTATACCTTTTAGTTTATAAATTTATTACATATTCAAGTCAGCAACTATACTAATCTGAGAATCTAGATTTTAAAGTCAAAACATGTCTAGGAAAATCTTGCACTCTCTATTGGTTACTAAAACCTGACTAATAGTAACCAGAATGCTGCACTTCTGACTTATGAAAGTACCTTTATGAAATAAGTATATGCACGCACGGCTAACATTGATGTCATGACAGATTGATCGTGTACATTAAAATGAAAACTTTATATCCATCAAGTTATTACAGCATTCGTTTAATGCTTAATATGTATCACATTTGAAAATGTCGAAGCAATTAAATACCTGTCACGAAAGAGTCAGTTTGAGACACATTCTTAGGTGAGAAAACGAAATAACAAATGAGACTTACAGAGCAATTTGTACTATAACGGTAGCCCTTAACCCTGTATGCAATTATTAAACTCTAATAGACTCATAGTCAAATGATTCTTCTATTTATGTTGCTATTTCCGAGTACAACAGTTTAAATATATTTTCTTGTGTCTCAATCACTTCAAAGGATGATGAAGTTATTATATTGTAGATACTTTTAAAGCTAAGGGACAGGTCAGGGATTATATAAACTATAATTTCAATTATGCGAAACTTTTCTACACATCTCCGCTTGCGAGGTTATATAGAGCGTCGAGAACCGCTAGCCAAAATGTTGAAATATAATAATTAGTGCAAGTATAAAAATTAATTAAATTAATTTTTATCTTGCACTAATTATATAAATTAATATAAGTAATTAATTTTTATAATTAATTAATTATAATTACCTAATGGATCAAGTAATGTGCAATTCAATTTAGAATTATTGAAAAATGTCTTAGTAAAAGGTTTGCATCCAGGAAAGAGATGATTTGTGAGTAGTTTGTAAAAGAAAGAAGTGCGGGCAGTCTCCGCCGGGTCTTGTTTGATTAGTATAGGTGGTTGATGATGGAGAATGCAGAGTCTTTCTTGAGTCGTTTGAGTGAGTCCCCCTACTTTACACATGCCATTTGACTTGTCTTTCTCATTAGAGAATAATTTAATCGTTCATGCCAATTAGCAGACTAAGTTCCACTCTCCTTTGACCCTCCACTTCACTCCACTTACACCCTCCCACTTACATCAGCCTGAGACTGCCTATCACTTCGTCTTATGTCATGACTAGCAACTACAGCCCAGACACCACTTTACACATCCATCCACTCACAATTTACTCCGTGTTCACCACTCCCTTCACTCGCTCTTCAAAGACATTTATTATTGTCGCAATTCTATTCATTGGGCATTCACGATGCTCGCAAAAGTTGCTCAAATCTCTGAAGAAATGAGTAGTTGCTTCTAAAGGACAAAATGCGTAGCATCTTTAAAAATCAATAGAAGTTAACAGTGTTGAAAATTTATGGAAAAATGATTGTCCCATCCGCCCATTTTCACTTTTCTAAAAAATTAACCTATGATGCAAAAAACGGAATCATCAAATTAGTTAAAGGGGTATAGATAAACCGAAGCATATAATTAGACAATTAGAAGGCAATATAGACACGGTTTCTACAACTGTTGATAAACGTTTTACAACGTTGTAAAAAAGACTGATGGTCATCTCATTTACAGAAACTTCAATGTGGCACGTTATGTTTACTCTCAACCGACGACCTTGCAGGTGTATCTAAAGCTCTAGTGAAACCGTAAATCTTGACTGATATGATTTCTCCATTATTTACTATCTATACTAATATTGACAAATAGTCTAACTTGAATTTCTTTTCCAATTTACTTTTGACTGAATTTAATAAATAAATAATATTTATGTGTTACTGCCAATAGTATTGGTTTTACTGCCTATCGTATTTGTTTTTTATTAAGAGTTTTAAGATTAGTAAATTGTTATTCGAATTCCCCAGCACATTCTAATAACCCTCTACTGTCCTTCGCACAATTGTTTTCTTTGTAGCAAGTAACTAGCAATGTGTTTTCGTGTGGAATTCAAGGAAACAATTAAGGAGGGATCGTGTGGTCCAAGACTCGCGTTCTGGCTCATTGCAATCCCATAATCTTCTTGGCCACCGACACAAGAATCTCGATATTTGTAGGCATTTATGTGTATTCATCTACTATATCCAATGCTGTTACATGTAACACACATGCCGTCACCGAACGGTCGCACGCACTTCAATCAATAATTGACGTTTTTGCCTCCGCTTCTCTTTCTCTCTTCGCCCTTAGAGAATGGATTTATACTTTCCGCAATACGCACAATTATATCCATACATAAAATCATTCTCAATATGATTGGAAAGGTACTTGGACGATAGCGTGGTAATTCTAAATATTATATTCTTATGTTTATCCCACAAAAGAATGCCACACCAAGAAAATTAATATTGACATTTGGTTCTCAAACTTGGACCAACTCCTAATAAACACATCTGTGTAGGAGCTGCAGAATGGAAAGACAGTAATGATAAGGTGAATAATGCAATGAGAGCAAGAAACAACAAAACATTGACGCAACTAAGTATGATCAAGGGGCTCAAAATATTTTGTTAATGCTAATGCGCCGACGACGTTTAACAAAGGATTTTTTGCAAACAATACACAAAAGGCTAATTGGTTATTTTCTATTGTGTTGTCCAATCCTTTTTTAATTACGAACAATGGCCATTGTTTGTAAAACAAAGAAACATCTCACTTGTAGTTATTTTTGTCATCCTTAATTAAATTGTGGTATTATTACAACATTAGTTTAGTAATTTGCATTTTATCATGTATGTTGCACTTTTATAAAGCCTGATGATAGAATTGACTAATTCAACTTATGGTCTGTTTGTCATAAATAAATTAACATCGTGGGGTATTTTATTAGAACTTTCCTTGCAATATGTGCATGCATTTTCGACCTATTTGTAAGTAATGGTAAGTTAGATTAGAGTGGAGAAAGTAGGATTGTAACCTGTCTTAGATTTAAAATTGAATTCATAAGAAATATATTATTGGGGTGAAATAGAGTGAGAAGCAGGAGTGAATTTTAGGACAGAGATTGAAAGGCACTAGTCTAGCTGTCACCCGAAATAATATGACAGAACTGATGAGGTTAAGGAGTGTCGGTGTGGAGATGAGGAGAGTCGTCTGTGGCGGGTGGGATGTATTGAGATGTTAAATAGAGAAAGTGTAATACAAGTTGTAAGTAATTGAGATTTTTTGGGTGTGGAGAAAGTAGAAGGTGGTCGGTAGGGAATCAACTGTTAATCTGTAAATTGGGAAGATTTAGCGCGACGGGCCCCTCCCGCGGTCCCACCAGAAGTCCCACCATCCATGCTCACCTTCATTGATTTTCGTGGAAAGGGTTGGATGGATGGATGGAGAGGTAAGTAGTAACAGTAGGTAGTAGTGGGTCGGTGAATAGTGTTCAGGACGTGGAGCCGGGTACACAGAGTGAGTGGATGGGTCTGTTGGTGTTGCAGAGATAGCTCCATCCAGTCATTAATAAAGTCAGTTACTAGATTAAAAGTAGCGAAAGGGCCAAAAATACAAATAGGAGTTTGAATGAGGCAGAGAGAAAGGAAGAAGAAAAGCGACTCTTTTCTTCTCTGGGCACGAAACTCACTCAACTACCTCGCTCGCTTTTCCTCCAGGTTCCCTCATAATTGGAGGCAAATGTAATCAAGTGCTTGGCCTCGTCTCTCTTCTATATTCTCCTTCTTTCCATTCTCCTCGCCTCTCGTTTTCACACAGCCCGGCTATGCCCCTACTCCGAGAAGCAAGGTGTACCAACTCTGGTCTATCCCAACTACTACTACTATTAAAATATAATAATACCATTATACTTATAGTAGTAGTAGTAATAGTAGTAGTAGTAGAAGTAGTAGTAGTAGTAGTAGTAGCAGCAGCATTTACTCCACCAGCCAGGAAGAATAAAATAAGTAGTATAAGAAAACCCGGGTCGACTCCGATGTTCCCGTCTCTCTCATCTCATCTCTCTCCTCATCGGCAAAGGAGCACAAAAGAAGAAAAGAAAGAAATAAAAGAGTGAGGGAAGGGAAGGAATAAAGGACAAACACGAAGCACTCGTGCAAAAGTATTTAATTTCTCTGTGAGTTCCATTTCAGGGAGGAACCCATTCCCCGCACATACCTTCATCACACTCGGTGACCTGACCCCAGGTCTAGCCGCCCTACCCTCATCTCGTTGTCACAGATATCATTCACGTATGCCCATCCCAAGGAGCCTCAGCGTCGTTCTGCTTCCTGTTGTTTAGTCTGAGAGAAAGGAGAAGACTTTCTTGTGGTTGGGTGTAAGCTAGCTAGGATGATATGTGTGTGGTCGACAGGGAAAGAGATGGCTTTGATTGATCGAGTGGGTTGCCTGCCTCGTTGCCACGGAATGAGATGAGACAGGAGATCCTTGATTAGGGATATCACGCACGAGTATTTCCTATGCCTACCCAGCACACTTAACCAGCTCATCCCATTTACCGCTCTCCCTGTCTTCATCACTTTCACTCAGACTGCTACTTATAATATGTACTACTTATCTATAAGTATTACTTACTCCACTCGTCCGGGCAACAATTCTAGCTTCTTCCTCCTGGAAGCCGCAGGAAATTCTCAAATTAATTCACCAAGCTCTCCACATATAACTATAATTGTGTGTGCACTCACTCCTTGAGGAGTCCCAACTGTTTGCGAAGGCATTTCACACAGAAGACACAACAACAACACAACCACTTAAAAATCTACAATTCTCTACTTGCAAATCTATTGCAAGTAGAGAGATGTTAAATATCACTCTGTAATTTCTGCTAAAGCAAAGATGATAGTGGAGAATAGTAATACTCACAAATAAGTTTCTATAGATACTGAGTATAGTTTCACTACATCCCAATTTTAAATTATGGCAAAAGGAGAGACTGGATCTCATTTAAATTATATTTGTTCCTGGTTATTTTATGGTTACCAATTCACACTGTTCTCACCTAGCTCTTAAGTCATTTAATATTACTACTGCTATGTAACGACTGTCTGAACATCATTTAACTGTTTTTGTAATAGATGTGGATAAGGTTTAATTGGATTCCCAATTACTAGTGTAGTCATCACTGTTATTTACATACATATATTACATATACACTCACAACAAAGTCATTGTTGATGCCGGCAGTTGTCGTGTACGAGGGGCAGCGGAGTCGTTATTAAATACATTATGCTATAATTATTTATGTATCTCAGACCTCGCCCCGGACAGCGTTACCATCCACTTTGCACAGCGTGGTAGGGTATTCGCGCCTGTTGTCACTGTACTGTAACTAACACTGAACTGATCAATCATTAAGTCCTTTATTTGCTATATTGTGTTTGGAAATTGCGGACTTTCTTTCTGAACTATCATGTTAATATCCATACTATCGTATACGTCTATTATTACCCTGTTACTTTTTTCAGTGAATAAATTTGTGAGAAGGGGTCAAAAGTGTCATCTGTAAGGCTATTACTAAATCGTGTATTTGGTGGGTCTATTTGGCAATGTAATAAAGTTAAAATTGTTGGGTGATATGTGTTTCCTAGGCCAATACGACCCACAGCGATGCGATGCTCATGATCTGATAAAACCCATTAAAATAGGATACGTGATTGACAGGTCCTTTGTTACCAATCCAAATTAGTGGCGAATCCGAGGATGAATGAAGTCATTTCTAAGTAAATACTATAGTACTGTTGTCTATAAATGCAACCTTGAAGCAACTGTATCTGTGTGAGCCTAGTCGGACAGGCAGTCAGGAAATTAATTCCGCTTCTTTCCCTTGCTCTCATGGATTAAATCGCAATACAAGTTCAATTTGTAGGAATTCTTATTTACTTGCAATGCTGGTAAACATGTATTCTATTCGTATCTACAAGTCACACTTTTCTACTTTATTTTCACTAAGCCCCAAAGCACCTTGTAATTTCATACTACTCTGCAACTCTTCATTTACCAATTCCTTAACCCTGTATATTGTTTGTATCCCTAATTCTTGGTAATAGTCTAAAAATTTAGTGGTAATCTTCTAATATATAACCACAGACTGAGATAGAGCAACAAATTTACTTATCTATCTATATATCTATCTATCTATGTCTGGTAGGAGAGCCAAGGGAACGCAAAGCCCCTTACCCCATGTTTAACGCAAATGCTGATTGTGACACTTTTATGTACCTGCTCTTCCCATCATTTTCACACGTAATATATGCAAGTTCCTTCCAACCAAATAGCAAAGTGCGCAATCTCATAACCACAGAAATGAGTTGTTTCATAACAGGTCGCCCTAATTGTCATAGCAATCTCAACTGCGTGAAAAGTATTCTGTATTGTGGCAAGTGGTGGAATTTTTGTATATAATGAATTTATTTCACAGCTAAGGGTTGCTGGATACCTATCTTTGTAAATTTAGCCAAATTTTACAAGGAGTCTAGTATAATTATAATAACAGTGATAATAATAATAAGTGAGCCTTGGGATAATGAATAATAAATAGGATGATGGCAAATCGGTGAGTCCATGGCTTTGGATGGAGGAGAAAGCAGAGAGGAAAGCAATTAGCCAAATCAAATAGCCGGAGACAATTAGCTAGTTAGGTGGGAGTGGATTGATATATCTGAGGTACGATGATGTTTGTCGGGTAGAGTAGGGAATGCACTGGAGGAGTAAATCTGAGGATGAGATCCGAATTCAAATGGATCTCTCTTGTCCAATCTGTCTATCTGTATTTGAATCACTGGAATTACGGAAGAAGGATGTGGCTGGCAAGTCAACAGTAATTTCCTCCGAATCCTCGGGCCATTTCCCTCATTTCCTCCGTCACAATATTTATACATCACAAACGATACATTGATAATCCATTTATCTCTTCATATCCCTCAATATTATTGTGATCTGCTGCGGTGGTGCAGAATAGCGTTAAATACATTTAGGTAAGTATATTATAAGTACTAATGGATCTTCCTCCAGAGATTCCACCAACAAAATAGATTTCTGACATACCAGTAGTAAGGGAAGGGTCAACATACAAGTCAGTGCCAATTGGAAAGGGGATGTGAGGATGAGCGATGTCTGAGCTTGCCCGCACATCTCTCGTCACTGCGTGGCAGGTAATCAGAATTGTGATTCACCGAAGAGTGACAGACAGAGTCGATATCTATTTAAACCCCATTATTCATGACTAAGATGCATTTGGCGTCGCTTGATATTTAGATCAGTGTCGTCGTCGCGTCTTGCCTGAGTCAAAAAAGGTGAAGGGGTTAGGGGACTTTTGTCGTCGTGTACTATGTACTTGATAATATCTATTAAGAAAGTAAGTGGCATTTCACTCCTGTTGTCTGTCACTCAATCCATGTCACCTATGCATCTTGTATACATAGTATTATGTACTCTAGCCCTGGGAGTCAGTTGGGACACAGATCGGCACTATAGTAGGTAGTACACAATCAGATATTATAGGTAGGTGTGTGTTGAGCAAGGCTCATTGTGTGAGTTTGTTGTGTGGCGGAGAGAAGTGAAGATGACGGGATGATTCTGTGTGAAAGGAAGGTCTGCTGGCGAGGCTCGGCAAGGAGCGACTGTGTTCATTGAGGCTTCTCGGCCTAAATAACGTCACGGAGTGATGGCTTCGCTCCTTGGCTTCGCTTCGCCTCTCTCCAACTGATTCAAATGTTTGTCAATAGAATTCCGTAATGTTGCAAGTCATTAATCATTCCAGCTCTTTCATTCACTCACTCCATTCTCTCTGCTTCCCTGGACCTGCTTGCCTGGAGTCAGCTCCTCCGACAACCAGTCCCACCACTACTAACTAACAACACTTCTTCATTCTCACTCTATTGCTTCTACTAATATTAACCACTGCATGCATTTACTCTGACTTATCTCTCTCCGCCGTCGTTAGGCAATATCAAAGGCCACTGTCTTCTTCAAACCAAATGTACAATAGAAACCCGACCAACTTTCCATACCCAGTCATACTCTCTGAAACAACTACATCGTTTCCAACTAACCACTATTCCATGGTAATAATTCTTAGATTCTCGTCCGGAGACCACAACCTACATCACATCAACATGGAATTCATCACTGCAATGTCACATAATATGTACCTTTGAATAACAATCAGCCATTTTTTATCATATTATTTTAGGTCTGTTTCCATTAAGCGGACGCGGACCTGGCAAAATCTTAATATCCCCCATATTGTAATACCCCTTCGTGGTACCACCCCTCAGTTGTATTACCTCTCCATTGTATTACAGTATTATTGTAGACAAACAGTTATCACAGCTTCATAACACGTCTCTTGTGACCACGCAGGAAGTGGTATTTATGTACCTAATTTTATTAAATGAAGTACTGACAATATGTGTAGAGAGGATACAGAATGGTGACGTAGATTATTAAAAAGCGATATTGATTGACTGTCAATGAAGACAACGCAGTTAGTAGCCGTCAAGGGTGGAAACGAGGAGCGGTGAGTGTCATTAAGTAAGCAAATGAACGCTTATGATGGTAGCATGGGAGTAAGTGGGTGCATTGCATTTTAGTGCAGGGTGACATAGTTACAATGTCGCACCAAGAGACATTGCCAGGCAGTCAAGTGGCAACGTCCCAATAATCCCACTCCCATCCATCCGACAATGCATCTTTGACAATGAACAATGATTCAGCAAGCAGCCAGGTCTTGTCGTCTTCATCGTCGATTCACAGCCACAAAACAACAACAAAGAGCTACATGACCAAACGCTAATCTCGGAGTTGCTCTGCCCTCCCTATACACACTTAATTCTCGCAGTCCTTATCGCTCTCACTCAACGCTTCGTCAACAAGATTCTTAGGCTGTTTGACACGACAAAGTCGCTTGAATTCAGTCGTATCTCTCTTAGATTACACATTGCTATTATTTATCAAGTTTCGCTCAATATTTAGTTTGTGACTATAGCATTCGCCCATTTCTAGATCCACCTTCAAAAATAGTAGGAATGGATACATCATTTTATTTGTACTTTGAATTGCTTTCCATATTTTTCCTTTGATGCCTAATTCTTCATTCCACAAATATTTCTGCACCCGTCAGAAAGTTTCGTTTTATACTATATCAATTCAGAGTCACAAGATTTAACAATGCTGAAACAATACACTGTACTATGTAAATAAGATGTACACAAGGTTGTGATGGGGATATAGTCACTTAACGTACGTAATCATTTATATTATCGACAGCTACTTTAATTGTATTAATACTATTGATTGTTTCTTGTCTTGTGTATCCTTGTGCCATTTTGCCATAACAACCATCACAATAAATAAAGTTTGTGCATTTCAACAAAAAGCAAAAAGATCCGTAGAACATACATGCATACATCATACATAGGTACTTTACTTATCGCTTTATTTATTGTGATGATTGTCATGACATGACAAAATGGCACAAGGACACACAACACAAGAAACAATCAATAGTATTAATACAGTTAAAGTAGCTGTGGATAATATAAATGATTACGTGTGTAATGTAATGCATATTTCATAAAATAACAGCTTTGGGTTAACATAAGCGTCTTTCGAAATTAAACCATAATGTTGATCGCAAAAATTTTCTCCACTGCCAAAAAAGTTATAACAGATGAAAACTTCTACTCTATATTTACTTATTCACTCACTCTACTGTTCTCTGCAAATCTTGACATTGGAGATGGAGTGAACAGTCGGTGAATTTCTAAACGAGGTTGGGTTGTCTGGCAGTTGGATCAAGAGTGACAGTGAATGACTTGTTAGCGAGCATTTGTGGTTGGAGAACAATGTGATGACACCCGAATGGGAAAATAATTGAAATTGCCTGAATGTCTCCGTACTCTCTCATGGCGTTTTTGCGATGTCATCCTCCTGAATCTCTTTAAAGTAGTCGTCGTTGACACCTAAACCGCCGTGCACGAATTCCTCTCTAAACAGCGCTCTCTTACCAAGTGAGCCATCACAGGAGGGATCCTTGTTACTTCCCACTCTGCACTTAGTCTTCACACATTTATTCCTCACAGACTCTCTCTATGTACAATACAACACAATATACTTCCTTCAACGTACTATTATTAATAAAATCTTAGTAAAGCTTAGCTTTCAACTTTCCTTATCCGAAAGCCATAGTATACTCGAGGATACCCAGCCACGTTGGCTTGGTGGAGCACTCAGTCGTCCGACTATTCAATGTGTGCTTCCACTGCCAGTTCGAGTCCTTTGGCTGGGTGAAATGGCCGAGGGCTGCTAAAGGCGAGTGTTTGAGTTGTAAATGTGGAATTAAGATAAAGGTTAAGCACGAATCCGCAATTACAAGGGCCTTCCTATGGGTGCCTCGCATAAGTGACTACGAGAGTAGCTTGGATAACCTGTCTTTGTTGGGCTAGTAGACTTCCGATAACAGTCCCACAACAGATACTCATAATTGCCAGCCTTAGGCTTCTCGGGTATTAATCAACAACAATTAATGTTTTCGATAATGTACCCCAACCCAAAGCAGTTTACCCGAAGTCCAACACACGTAATATGCCTATGTCGGGTGTCTTCCAAAGTTACCCGACACAGGCACATCACGTGTGTTGGACTTCGGGTGAACGGCTTTGGGATACATTATCGAAATCATTAATACCAGTATTGAGGGAGTTGGCAATAGGCCCGTAATGAGGCCTGATAATGAGTACTATCACTTTGTAGTGAGGCAGTACAACCCATATAACATACATACATACTCTAGGATCAGAAAATTTACCCAGCAACAAGACAGCTGTAGTATACCTTTGGATAACCTCTATTTTAAATGTATTCCTCTCTAAACCACCCCACAGATGGGGTTTTCGCTTTGGTTATCGGATAATGAAAATCAAAGGCTTGGAAAGCTTTCATTAAGAACTAGACTCCTTCTGAATTTCAAAATGTATACTTATCAATATTTTTCGAAAGACGCTAAGAGTTAATCCAGTGGGCTTAGATATCTCGTTGGAAATTTTGGCGACAAATTCCATGAGTACAACTTTCGACCAACTTAACCTTAACCACACTGTAGTTTCATATTTTTGAGATATAATGTAATTATAAATTATTGTAGTACCTATGTAGATGCATCTCCACGCTAGGCATTGGATTAGTAATGAACTAAAAATATTAATTTTGAAGAGCAACTAAGCGTGTGTCCATGAGAATATTCACGATACGATTCACAAGATTCACGACACGTGACAAGCACATCATTTCTAATTGTACCCAAGAGTGTTATAGTTAGGGCCCCTACTTTATTTATTTCTGTTTGAAATAATGATCAGCCCACCATTGGTATGTATTCGATAGAGATACACTCTCCCAAGTTCGAACGTGATATTTGTGTTTGTGAGAGAAGATCTAAGGGCCCATTAATTTTAGAGAACTAACTGTAAACGGGCTAATCAGGAGAAGTGAGAGAAAGTGAAAATTCGAGGGATGCATGTGTTCACATGACCTATCAATCAAACAGTCTACTAACTATTCGCCAGACAGCTAACTAGCTACAGCTACATTCTTTGCAATTAACTAACGATAAGTAAACACTCGTATCAACAGAAAGGCAGACAAGAAGGAAGAATTAAGACCGCCTGCTATGTCTCCATTTCATTTCACCCAACTATCCCAGACTAATGAAAACCAGCACATGCAAACATGCACATTTCACTTTTCACTCATCCAAATAATTCTCGCCTTTCTGTCACCTGTGTCTTACATTAGACTATGAGTATTAGCATGGAAAGATCTTTCTGGCTATCTGAAATCTCAAGCACAAATGGATCAGTACCCTCTTGCCTTCCCATAACAATGCAAAATAATAAAATAAAATTTACCCAACGGGATTCTAGAATGATTTGTAGAGTATAATTAATTAGTAACATTTTTATATTTAGATCCATATCTAGGTATATTATTATACCTATTATTGTAGCTAGGTAGGTGGGCCAAAGACTTTATAAAACTTTTAATAACTACTTATAGTTGGAAAGGGTGGCAAAGGATTCTAAAGGCACGGCGCTCCATTAGTAGTTCATAGTTCGTTCACCTTCCCATTCGGCCCATCATCAACATCCTAAAAATTGTTTCCATCCCTTCCAGTCCAACCCAACTATATTATTTTGTTACATATCACCCCTTAAGGTATCAAATGCCCAATATGCATCTTAAGACTGACACCTAAAATACCATACCTGACAGTTGCATTTAAGATTTTCAAAAATGTCCCTGCAGCTAGAAGCCTTTTCTTGTGACACCAAGGCAAGGGAGCATAATCAGATTCAACTTCCGAAATTCAGTAGTTAAGAGTAAGGTTGACATAATGTTAGCATTGTCAAGTAAAACTAATTTCCATTGAATATATCATATCTCATTAATATCCACATCTAACAATAAATAAAGAAAACCTACAGAGGTACCCATAAGTCACTGTTTAAATGCGTGTCTTAATTAGAGTAGATTTTAAGTGGCTCCTCTTAATTAGCCCAAAAATTGTTTCTTGGTTAATCAAACGGGTTTTTTTCTCGACTTGATTAGTACATTCTGACTAAGATGCAAAGTACAGCTTGAATTTTAATGCATTGTTCAATAAATTCCAAATCTTTTAAAAACCTCTTTCCTATTTGATTAACCAGAAACTTATAATTTACGTACAGGTATTTTTTGGCCATAATTTTTATAAAAGGTAGACACGATCATGCATCTTCAAAGTCTACCTCTGCATTATAAGATGCAAATCAAAGCGATAGCCGAGAGCAATCGAAACTAAGTAAAATCTCTCCCTCTTTCTGTCAAAACCCAATTCAATATTCGGTGACATACCATAGGAGAAAAGAATACTTGATTCTATCCTGCTCTCCTCCGGCAATTGCTGCTCAAAGTGGCGTGGATGTGAGAGGCAATGGAGGAGTGCATAGCGAAGCTCTATGTAAAATACTAGGATAAATGTCTAAACCCCATTGGTATACTTATGATGCTTTAAATGTACTTGCCCTTGTAAATCCACGCTGTATTTTTACGAGAGGAAAGGCGAACAGAAGAAATTGACAGTTTGACACAAATTGACAAAGCAGTGTCCAGAAGCAAAGTCATCAATATAAATGTAGCACTAGCAATATCAGCATTTTTTCGAGTAGATCTCACAGATAAACCTCGAGTTGCCATTTCATTAAGATTAATAGGCATTGTCACTTTGTCACTAATTCGTGCAGATGAAATTCATCGCAGAAAGTTGTATAGGGAAAAGAGTAGGACGGAGACAATGGAGAGCAGGTGCAGTTGAGTACGAGTGGGAGTGTAGTTATGTAAATCCTTAAAACTGTTTGAAACCAAAGAAGTACAATAGAGTCAGGCAAGCCGTTTTTGATTGGTCCGTTGGCTGATTTTGCTCCACTTCTCATTTGTTATTCCTCTCCACTCATTGTATCTCCTTGAGATCACACCGCTATTATTACCAAGAGACTGAGCGAGAGAATAAGTTGGCTGGAGATGCAATGACATTGCCATTGCGTTTCAAATGACTACTCCTCTCGAATACCTTTGATGTCCTAATCATAGTAAGTAGACAGCAGATTCATGAGACTATACGGATATGATTTGCATACCATTGATTACAGTCACACATTATAGGTAGCACGAATAAGTGGTATGCATGTAACAAATTAAAATATGCGCTAAAATATGTACCTGCATAGGATTCAATTGAATAACATACTGACACATTGTTTATTAACCTGTACTTAATCTTAAGTTGTAAGAAAGAACACAGTGTCTCATTATTATTATTATTAAATACAGGGGCGATGAAAACATTAAGCCTCTTTGCACATGTATAAGCAAAGTTGGGACTTTGTGGCTGGGCCTCACATATACCTCACTTCATACCGGGTCCTCACTCTGAGGCCCTCACTCACCTCATTTAATGGAACAGACTTGGCTGTAGTGTACAGACTTATACGAAGAGATTTACTCAACACTGTCCCGTAACTTGATCTGATGGGCAGTCAGAGAGGACCGACCGTCAGTGGCCACAGGCAGATATGGCAGTCTACATCAACCCACCTCATTCTCTCATTTGCATCCCATTTTCCATACTTGTGCTACGTAGAACTCGTCGCACGTATACAGAACCAACAGAACATCCAAACAGTACAGACATGGCAGTGATAGATAGTCACACTGTCAATAAGATAAGCAAATCTGTGCTAATCACGTAGATGCTGCAAATACAGCTTATCTCATCAGCTCCAAACAAAAGCTCACAAGTCAAACAAATTTTTTTTCGAAGTCGGCATGTTCGAAAATCTTAAAGCCAAAGTTGGTAGATAAATGGGTGGGGCTGCCCCACCCACTTTAAAGCTTACAGTTAATTGCCTATTTTTTGAAATAAGCATGGTCGAAAACAGGGAAATAGCGATTTTGATATTTTTGAATGTAGTTTTATTTTTAAAATGACTAGGGGATCAATTTTACCCTAATAACCCCAATCAGGGTTCCGTGACTATGCTCTTTACCCTGCAACATATATGCCTATCATTATTTGGAACGGAGTCTAGAACAGAAATATTTGTGCAAAACAAGGCAAGTCCGAATGTATTTATCTCCTGTGTAGTTGCTGCTTACATATAGGCACCGGACAAAGTAAGTAAATAATACAATTAAATTTTTATCTAAAAGTAAGTAAATGCCAGCTATAAACAGTCATTTATGATGCTAAAGTGGTATAGATATATGCAAGTACAACAAACACACTAGTGCATTACAAGGTGATGTCTGTGTTAATTGTGTTTTGTGAGTTTGGCTAGGCTAAATGCTCCTTTGATATTTTATGTATAATATACTGACTCATTTCAAGTGGATGGGAATGCGACTGACTGTAAATGAGAAGTGCACCGCAATTTTTTCTTTCTCTATCTTTGAATTTAATGTGTCATGCATGTGTACATATGCGAGCAGTTTGTTTTACTCGGCTCTCTCTCAAACACATTCTCTAAATGAATTCTTGGTTCATTTGTACATTCACTGTCACAAATATGACAAAGAGCTATCGGGAATACTGTCAGCTTAGAAAGTATTATTCAAATTTAATTACATGTCACAATTGAAATTCCAGCTCTGCACACTCATCTATCTTTATGCTCAGAGACTAACTCTTACTACAAAGCATTTACCAATTCAATCCTACCGATTACATCGCGCATCGATTGGTATTTTGTGCTTGCAAAAAGGCAAACAGGTATAGGCTACACTTATGGAGTAAGCACAAACAGATCCCTTAAACTTAAACTCACATCCTTAAATGTGCGTATTTAAGAATGTGTGGGCTTAGTCCATAAGAAGTGTACATAAAGGGCTCACATAAAACGACCTTAATAATAAGATCGTTTTATCGTTTTATGTGCACCCTTCATATACACTTCTTATGAATTAAGCCCACTTATAGTAGAATCGTTGCTATGTATTCCAGATTTTAAATTGCAAAATTTATCAAAGACCATATATATCATCACAATATATATTGATACTGGAAACACAAAGCACAATCAAAATCAAAGATTTTGGTAGTTTTGAAATAATTACACACAAGATCTCAACACAGAATTTGCATTTTGAAACTTGAAGTTGGAAAATGCATAGCATACATACGCACTTGCGCATTGCTCATTTTAGGTATCAACACAATAGCTCCCGTATTGGACTAGCTCCCCTATTGTAATAGCTCCCCGTTGGACTAGCTCCCTATTGTAATAGCTCCCCGTTGGAATAGCTCCCTATTGTAATAGCTCCCCATTGGACCTGCTCCCGGTATGAAAAATGAGAAGAAACGGCAGAACGAATATCAAAACTATAAACCTTAAGTGTAACTTGATACGTGGAGGTGGAACGAAATGGAATGATGAGACTATGGGATTCCAATATTGTAATGGAAAACTCCTGACGTTTGTAAACTGTTTACCTGTACTTAAAGTAATTAAATTGTTTGTCCATCTACTGTTTCAAAAAAGTTTCAGTAGAATGTCAGGAGCGGTATGCATAAAAAACTGGTGGGAATTAAACTGTCACTTTTGGTTAGGCTATATTATTTTTTTTAGTCATTTTAGTCACGCAAGTTTTATTTTATGAAATATTCAACATCATTGCTTTTAGTCATGCAATTTTTAAGGTCTGCACATATTAATAATTACAGATACATATTATTATCAACTAATCAATAGTAGTGACCGATCTCGTTTATACCATTTTTCCTTATCCCAGTCCTTTCCTTTACTAACAATTTGGGCGGGGGCTATAACAGCAAATATTTATTGCTTTTGTACAGCACTTTCTGTATTTATTATTAGTACATCCAAATAATAATTGGATGTATGTGATTTATGGAACTGTTTTCCAATATAATTAATTGTAATCACATCTCAAGTTGCTAAATTTTGTAACTTTGATTTTCGTTCTGCCGTTTCTCCTCATTTCTCATGCCGGGAGCAGGTCTAAAGGGGAGCTAATACAATAGGGAGCTGGTCCAACGGAGAGCTATTACAATAGGGAGCTAGTCCAACGGGGAGCTATTACAATAGGGGAGCTAGTCCAATACGGGAGCTATTGCAACGTATTCCTCATTTTAGGGACATCATCCAAATTCACAGACAAACTTCTTCACTAAATTTTTATTAGATTTTATTTATAGACTCACAAGAGAAATTGATTGATTGCACGCAAGAGAAATTCAGCAGGCAACCCATTCCAGCAATAAAAACAATCCCAAAAAATCATTGGTATTTGCCTTAGCTTATTATACTGATGGCATAGGGTGTATTGTTAATTCGATAATTTAAACACACTTTTTCCAATGCGGCTGGGAAAATTATAGTTGTAGCTTCAAGAAAGGAATTTTGCCTTAAAATCCAAAAATTGTAGATATTTTAAATTATAATACGTCGCCCCCCCCTCCGAAATTTTTTTCTGACTGCGGCCCTGACTACAAATACAAAGCGCAATCAAAATCAAATATATTGGTAGTTTTGAAATAATCACGCAACAAATCTTAACACAGAAGTTGCATTTGGAAATCTGAAGTTGGAAAAAGCATAGCATCTATGCGGGTATTATGCTCATTTTAGGGACATACCCAAATGTAGACAAACTTCTTCACTAAATTTTTATTAGATAAGTGAACCCAGCTAAGGGGCGCAATCACAGTAATAAAAACAATTCCGAAAAATCATCGGTATTTCCCTTAGGTTATTATATTTGTAAATACAATAATTTAAATATAGTTTTAGTTTCTACAGTGGTTGGAAAAATTTACTGGAAAAACGTATAAATCCCATGAGTGCAACTTGCGAATTCATATTTTTGAAGGATAAATAGTGGCCCCCATTACTGTTATTTAATTCTACAAAAAGATGTGCAAGCTGGCACAAAGGAATCAAGGCGGTCAATAGGGGGTAACAAAAAGTAAAACCAACTCTACTAAAAAATGCTAAATAAGTGTATAGATTTAACAGAACCAATTTGGATTAGGAGTTTTGAAATGTTAATTAATACGCACATTACGATCATAACGAAATGTTCCCTTTCGCCAATCATTTCCATCACAAAATAATCATCTGAAGTAAATTTCTATTTTTGTTTTGATGTTATAATAATATAGGCACCCAGTACCATTGCTGAATTTCAAAATGATTATGCATAATATTATCATTGTCTAATTTCGAAATAAGCTAATGTTAACCCATATTGGACTTCCTTTTTTTACGAAACATGTATTGTATATGCGCATGTGCATTGCAACAAAATGCCGCATTGTCCATGGCATAGATAGATACATAGATAGTTACCTGCAACATAGGAAGAAATAATTTTATTATGTAGAGATATAGATTCTGACTTGGACCATCCTACGTATCTATGCATTTATATTCTGTGGTCGGGAAAACCAAAACGCAAAATGCGCATGTTCACATCTTAAAAACAATAAGAAAGCGATAAAGTGGTGCCCAAAAGCCAATGAAAATATTTTATAATATGGCCCAAAACTATCTTGCTACCCATAGTAGAATTTAAGGCTATATTCTATTGTAATCTCTATTTAATAAAATTATTCTGAAGTTTGAAGAATAGAGCAATAAATTGCTGTAAATTAATTAGTAAAATTTCTTAAAATTTATGGAATTCGGATTTTTAATACATTCTAGGAAGCTTTTCCGAACACTTGTACGTAGATAGAACTCAAGAAAAATTTATGTATTACAATAGTGATATAAGGAAAACTTTCATGGGTTGACAAATTTAGAATGGGGCCTTAAATTTTTAAATTGTTTTCCAAAAGTCGACAAAATTCATGTTCGAGATAGATGAATTCCTATTTCCTTCCCCCTTTAAAAATATTTGTTTGAGGATTTTCTATCAATTTCTTTTGAAAAAACGAAAGGTTTTTAATTAACAAAGCGAGGCATATCTGCCATGCAGAGCATTTTGTAGATTGGGGCAATATTTTGAACGTTTTCAATGATTATTTTAATAGAGCTGTCAAAAATTTTGATTACCCATTAAATTAGCTTGTGTGAGTTTCTTGACTAACATTTTAGTACCAGAAATAAGCCCGTCCTACGGACAGGGCGTTAATGGAATTATGTATGTATGTTACACCTATTATGTACTATGTTATGTAATGTACTATGTAACATATTATAGTACTACTACTACTAATTTAGTTAATCTCCTATCTATATGTAATAAAAAATGTCAACATTACAATACACTTATTTTAACTATTTACTTGTATTAATACACTAAAATTATATGTATGTTGACTATAGACCTAAATCCGGGTACGAATCGACTTTGATTTTGAGAGTAAGGTGACCAGTATCGTCACCATAAATTGTCATAAAAGTATATGGCTTGCTTGTAGTGATGTGATGATTGCCGTTAAACATTTCTTCTTGTAAGATTTTAACTTTTTGGCACTGAAATAAATACGAATATGAGTATAAACAATACTTGGAACAGTGGGTACATAGAGGCAGAACAGCAATCGTCAGTCAGATAAATTGTACTGAAAGCGGTGAGTTGACTTTTGTTATTCGTTTTAGGATATGGCTGTTTGTTATCTGAGGTGTCTTGCACCTATTCTATTATTGGTAAAGCTTTCTTGTATTGTGCAGTGTGGTTGTGTGGACACGGAGATCATAGTGAGTAGCGTCGAGATTTACTAGATCGGTGGCATAATGGAACATCTTTCATAGAGTGGAGCTAATTCATTTCACAGTGCCCATTATTTTCACGGATGACTACCAGACTGTGTACAAAAGGGGGACCAAAAGAATTTACATTCAGTGGCTACTGACTGAACTCCATTGTGCAGCCACAACTCATCGTAATGATATAGACCCAACACACTCACACACAGATCAGAATCCAATCCACACTATACTGCAGAGATCAGATGTAATTCCCAGACGAATGAACATATTTAGGACAACATAATGCATAACAAACCGATAATGCTTGACCTGGCTCTTGGACTGATGCGGACATTGCCTCCATAGGGAAAATGTATAATGAGCTTGTGAGGTAGTCAAGTGGACAGACCACTCTCATTGGTCAACTCTAAAGCAATTTCAGTCCCACTCTTTCCTTTACATCCTATAATGGCTTTTACTATTTATAATCAGATAAGAAAAGAGCATTGAGATTCCCTCGACAGGTGCACAATGCATGATGCTCACTATTGACTATTCTTGTTATTCTTGTACAAATGTGCGATTATTATTTTTAAACTCCAAAATTAATTGAAACTTTTTTGCTGTGTTTCTAAGGAACGCTCTAATCACAATAATTGAAATTTTTATTTTCAAAGTTATAAGGAATTAAAGTTTAACAATGGAACATAGACTTGCAACCCACTGCAGGGGGCGCTATAAAATTTTCCATTAAGTGGCCAACTGTTGATGGAATTTTTAATACAGTTTGGGTCACAAAAATCCGCCCCGAGTGTGCCAATTCGATGAACTGTGCGTATAACTTCAAGTTCAAATCATTGTTTGAAAAATGACACACGACGGAGAGGTTGCAGCTTGTTTGGGCCGTGCGTAAAAGTTTTGTATCCTTATTCTAATGTAATATAGCACGTATAAAGTAATGAAAATTCATTAGCCTTGAAACCTTAATTTATGGAATTTATAACATGACTGTCTAAAAATGTGACTAAAACTAATACCATTCAAAATTAAGTTATAAATATTAACACTTTCATTACTCATCAGAATCTCTTATTTCCAGCGTTGTTGGCCTAATTTCCTTATAATCCCATTTCCAGACTTATTTAAGAAGATTTTTCCGAACAGCAAGACTTACCTGTCCACTATTTATATAGTTCTTTGACATTAAAACCGAGTTTTGTGCAAAGCAACTTGGGAATGACATGTGGAAGAGTGAGTCAGATATTGTTACATGGAGATGAGATTAGTTGCTTAAGTGGAAGATGAAGCCTTAGTTTGGATCGTTCTGTGGTTGAGGAGGAATGCAGTGGAAAAGTCTGGGATGCGAACGTCTGGTGTATTTACCGGGAAGAGGTCGAAGGAAGTGATTCAACTATTGGAAGATTTGTTTGAGAGGAACGGAGGCAAGGAAATTGGATGTGATTGAGAAGACAAGGACTCAAACAATCATATCTTTATTCCTGAATAATTCTCTTTGTGATTCCTGTCGTCTGGAAGGAAGAGCGTCTCCTGGGACGAAGCAGTTCTCTTCAGTCTCCCACCCATCCCTCCGCGTCCTCTCCCCAATCTGCACCAACTCCACTCACCCACTCTCATCAACTCTACACAAACATGTATTATGCAGTTGTATAATACTAGCTTCTCCTCCACCGTCCTATCCAGATCTGTATTAGTAGTGCAGTTGCAATTTCTACATGCATGGGCCAAGTATTGCTACACCGATCTAAGTGCGCTTCCTGTAATTTAGTTCAGTTCACAGTACAGGAGGTACGCACAAAATACCAATCTGTTGTCGGAAACTTGCCTCTCTCTAGACTCATATAGGAAACAGGATTAGCAATACTGTTAACAAAGCAATGCCTACTAGCATCAAATATTGACAATGCATACTGAGTAGGTACACACGAATCACAGAACCGTTACAGAAACAAACTACATACATACATACCACTGCATTAAAAAGATACTATGGGAAGCAAAAACGAATACAGAATTCGACTATGATGTAAAACTTTACACATTTGACAATAAAAGGCTGCATTTGTTTTCTGCACATATCCAGGTATGACTAGTAATGAGTAATGACTACCAGGACCACTACTAACCACCTTTTTAATCAAATGCGTAATACAATGTTGGAATTAGTCATGTATGTAACTCATCAATTAATCCTCTTCAAATGGAGTTGAATGACACATCATTCGAAAGCATTTGTCAGTAGATTCGAATTAGCACAAATGATGTTACTCGACCGTTTTTGGCATAGAATTTAAAATAAACTATTATTTGAGTTTTTGAGGAGTAACTTTGGTGTTATTACCCCTCGGATTGTAATACCCTTCCTATTGTAATACCCCTCGGATTGTAATACCCTTCCTATTGTAATACCCCTCGGATTGTAATACCCTTCCTATTGTAATACCCCTCGGATTGTAATACCCTTCCTATTGTAATACCCCTCCGTTGTAATACCCCTCCGTTGTACTGCCCCTCCGTTGTACTGCCCCTCCGTTGTACTACCACTCGACTCTTGCTTTTGATATCAATGTTAGTTGGTGCTAATGCCAATTTAACACAAAATAAAATTCATTATGAAAAATGGTAGGGACGAAACTATAGTGACTACTATATATCATAATAATATGTTATAATGCATATTGTTACTAATATTCATGTAACATTTGTTTGTACTGTTGTTGCCTCAAAACGATGTTTTAAGCTTTTGTACTTTTGCTAAACGCCTGCTTGACCACTTTGTACATTATTCCTAACTACAGATGCATAACATATTACTATGAAATGAAGTAAAAATAGTAGTGACTACTTTCGTCCTTACCATTTTTCCTTATCTTATTTTGTGCTAAATTGACATATTAGCACTGACTAACACTGATAGCTAAAACAAGAGTCGTATCGAGAGGTAGTACAACGGTGGGGTAATCCCACGAAAGGGTATTACACCAAGGGGCAGTACAACGGAGGTGTATTACAATAGAAGGGGTATTAAGATGATACCCCTGAAAGGCGGCGTAGTGACTCAGATCTTATAAAAATTTGGGATATATGAAATTCTGACCTGCTGAAATTGTTCAAAAGGCCTTGTCACATTTCCAAGACTTGAGCTGAATTTTCTTGCCAGAAGAGGTGTAGGTGTATTTTCTAGTACCAATAATCTCCATCTGCACAGTGTATGTACATTTCAGTACAATTGTGGAAACAGAGTCACTGGAAATTAACCCTCACGGCTTCAGCGGTGGGACAAGTCTACTTATTAATATCATTGGCAGTTGCGGTGTTTTCTCTCTGACAAACTTTGGTCACAGTACTCACTGTCCAACGTTTACTAGGTTCTCGGGTTTGAACTTTTGCATGAGACTTTCTCTTCTCTGGCTTTGTTTCTACTGTAAATAGGTTTAAAAAATCCATTTGATTTGTGCGTTGGGATGAGGAAAGAGATTGGTCGGAAAAGCTATTTAGGTGTCAGAGTGAATATCGCCTGAGACAGCATTAGAAGGAACGAAGGAATTTTCTGTCAACGGGTATTCAATAGGAGTGTAATCAATCAAAAATGAGAGGCAGCCACGTGGGAGGGATGTCATTGAGGACACAGCGTCTTTCTCACTCTGAATAACAAACTCTTTGGGAAATAATTACCCCGGGATCCAGAGAGACGGAGTCAGCCTGTGGAAACTCCGACGACGTCGACGACAATGAGAGAATGCAAACTTATTTTAAACTCCCTCTAATTCAAAGACGGGCTGAACAGAGCGCATGCAGCTTTTCTCACAATCACTCAACTCTCTAAGTTCAGCAGTTGTCATCTTGTCAATCGCTGGAGGCAAACAACTCCCATCTTATTATCGTTCCATGTAAATAAATATAGTGTTACTCTGAATGAAAAGAAAAAGTTAACTACAGAAATGAGTCCTCTTTCACTTACAGCAAATAATGACAATCAAAATTCTGTCCAGCAAACCTCTGCTCTCTCCACTCTCTCACATTACTCCGTCCTTCACGACCAGGCATTGCTCGCTCGCTCTTTACATGTCTCAGAAAATAAGTCCTTGCCAAGAGATGAAGAAAGATCCAGAGGAGAAAGTGTCAATGCCACAACAAGATAGACAGAAAAACGATTACAAAATTCTTTCTCCAGCTAACTCGCAGTTACTGATTTATGGATACACTTTTCGAAATACGTGATCAAGACTGACACACAAACAATTTAGCAAGAGAGTACCTACCATACCAAGTCATAGAGGTGGGCAAGTCACACTGTAAATTGTCATACAGTGATACAGTTATACACTTTACTAACATGTGAAACCAGCTAGCTTTATCCTGTATAATATTATTATGTAGTACGTTTCCCAATAGCCAATCCAACAATAAATACTTTAACTACGTTTTTAGGGAGCAGCGCCACTGTCTCATTTACTCATGTAAGCTTTAGTTTATAACTTTATTTATGCCTTAGGCATTTAGTATATGGGAAAATATACAAAAATATACATGCCGTGTGTAAACAGAATTTTAAGTCAAAATAGTAATCTTTTATTTGCTGAGCGCACCCGTATC
The DNA here is from genome assembly GCA_020055645.1 of Tomocerus qinae. Lineage (NCBI taxonomy): Eukaryota > Metazoa > Arthropoda > Collembola > Entomobryomorpha > Tomoceridae > Tomocerus > Tomocerus qinae. Next base: position 1,439,183 of record CM034548.1, on the reverse strand, counting down.
CTTACTACTTTGATGATATTTAAGCAGATTAATTTAGGAGGTATAATTAGAATACCTCCCCTATTAGCCTTCCCCCGGTTAAATTACCTCCCCAATTAGAATTTCTCCCAGATAGACTACCTCCCTTATTAAGCTTTTATTTAAATGTTTTACCAAACTTTGAGTTCATTACATTTGTAAGGTTGTAAAACTGCCGTTTGTGGTTGTAAAACTGCAGTGGCTGGCTGTAAAACTTCAGTAGCTGGTTGTATAACTGCAGTGAATGGTTGTAAAACTGCAGTGGCTGGTTGTAAAACTGCAGTGGCTGGTTGTAAAACTTCACTACCCCAGGATGTAAAACTTTAGATGTGAAAATTCCCAATACCAACTGTTCCGAGTATTTTCGAAACTGTTCGAGTTATTTCGAAACTGATCGAGTATTTTCGAAACTGTTCGAGTTATTTCGAAACTGATCGAGTATTTTCGAAACTGTTCGAGTATTTTCGAAACTGTTCGAGTATTTTGGAAACTGTTCGAGTATTTTCGAAACTGTTCGAGTATTTTCGAAACTGTTCGAGTATTTTCGAAACTGTTCGAGTATTTTTGAAACTGTTCGTGTATTTTCGAAACTGTTCGAGTATTTTCGAAACTGTTCGAGTATTTTCGAGACTTTGCGAGTATTACATTGATAACACATCACCCATGGTAAATAAAAAGTTGACATATTTTTTAAAACATGTACCACATATTATTTAACATATTCTAGATTTCTAAGTACCACATCTGAGAGTTTATTCTGGCTAATATCCCCAAAAAATCTCTGCTTTTTTCAAAATTAAATAGTTTTTGAAGTGGACCCCGAAGTAAAATTACTAATTTCTACTCATAACTGTATCATCAAGATAGCCTTAAGATACTATACCTACTAGTATACCTTCTGTCACGGCTTGCATGGAGTGTCCAAAATTGAGCAAATTTTTGTAAGCATGCATTTTCGAATTAAAAATACCAATTAGAAGAGGTAAGTAACAATTTTGAAAGTAGTAGACTAATTTCAAAATTATTAATATTTTTTATAATTTTCACTGAAACTTTAGCTTCCCGATACCCGTTGACATGAATGTGCATTATAATACTTTTAATTTATTGGTATTTTCTAGTAGAGCTGGAACAACATATTATTATTTCTCACTGGATTCCTTTGTAACGGTTTACTTACTTTTTGTAAAATTCAATAGCAGTACTGGGGGTCTAACAGTACTGGGGCCACTTTCGAACGACCCAAGGGAGGCCCCCGAGGACGAACTAATGGAAATTAAATTTCTATATCTTTTATTTATATTTCCCTCATTTATTTCTATTTACTTTTAAAAATGGCATGAATGGTTGAAATGGTTGACCCTGGTCAACGGATTCTGAAAATACAATGGTTAATACATCACCAGAATTGTCTACTTTTTGTTGATGACTAAGAAGAGTATATGATATGGCTTGACTGTAGTTGTAATATCAAACCTTATTTATGGTGAAAGAGTAAAATATTAGAATTGTAGTTCATCAGAATTGAATGTCATTGCAATAATTGTTAATCCCGAATGAAGACTTTTTGGTTGGCAGTGAGGAGTCGGGAGTGAGAATAATAAGAGGCATTTATATGGCTTCATTAGATTGGCCACGACTGTCGTCAAGTCTGCTTGCCACACTCGGGCACTTGACTGAGATTACGTATCTCACGCTTTTTGGCTTCTTACTCTCTGAGTGAATGATGTCTTTTGAAATAGGGGCCAGGAGTACCCTCCGTCCCCGCCCTTTTCCTACCTTGAAGCCTTGAGCAAGGAAATTGTAAATGCGAAGACAGAATACTCTGTCATCTCTCATTCTTGTATTAGATATTCTTGTAATCTCCACCTAGTCAGCCTCACACTTCCATATAAGTTCACATACGAAGGCTAATAGTAATTATGTCTTGTATAAGACATAATGTATGTCAGTTGTCATAAGTAGATAGATCAAGTAATCTGGAGTAATGCATTTTGATATTGCATATAGATAAGAACATTAGCTACAATGATAATGACACTCCTCGTCTGAAGATAAAATGAGAATTACTCTCATTCAACCACAAAATCTCAATCATAAAGCGAAAATAATGAGAGGGAGAAAAAGAGGATTAGCTGGGTAGATTTTGGTTGATTGTGCTCCACACTCCGAATAATATGTAATTCCAACGGAATGAATGGAACTTCCAAAATCAAAAGGAAATCACATTTCCTTGTACTCACAAGAAAGAATCGACGACCTATATATGCTTCATCTACGCCTAACTGAGGTACCCATCCAAAGTCCTTACCATCATATTAATATCTAACTTGATCATCAAGTCTTTATTCCTCTCAACATGCTACTAATATTAGTAAACTACCTAGATTCTTCCAGCATGCAACTCATCACACCAGTATGGACAATATTTAAAATACATCTAAAAACTATCGATATGGGTAAGTGTGAGCAGTAAATAGCCACGTGCCTTTCTGTCGTCATATAATCAAGTTGCACAGACAAATAATATGCATCTATGGGAAGTTTTATTATCCCCAAACTCTGCCCAGTAAACGCACGCAAAATTTTTGTAATAAAAAAAACATGTTCCAAAATAATTTCCTGTGGTAAACTGTTGTTTTTACAAGTAAGACAGAGAGCTTAGGAGGATTCACCACTTTCAGAAAGGCAGAATCTTCAGATGTACAGAGAGTATTGTGGTCAAGGGTTTTAGCTGGAGAAAGAAGGTCCGTGGAGAAATGCGATGAAAGCATTTTTCTCTCGGTCGCTGAGTGGGACACAATCAGCTTTCAGCAATTCTCTTCCGTTCCGTTGTTTCTGTCAACTCGGCTCATGTCTCTGGCCACATGCCCCCTCCCCCTTGTCATCGCATTATCACGGGCAGTGGAGATGGGATCGGGTCAGGTCACCCTTGTCTGACCTCTACAATGCCTTCTCCTATTGTCTACACTTAAGTAGGAGAACTTTCATTTAAGTCCAGCTAGGGCGGTAGTGAAATGTGAAATACGAACTGCTCCCCTATTGTAATAGCTCCCCATTTTGTATTGTATTGTATTGAGAAATTTATTCAAGTGACCAGTCAGTAACAGTTACAATGTATGGTTAACCTAGATTCCGTTATCTTCTCCCTCAAGTCACTCTAGCTATGTTAAATTAAAAAGAATAATAATAATAATACATATTAATATATTTACGTCAGTTCTATAATTATGGTAAGATACAGTATTGATTAGTAGTGCTTCAAAAGAGCATTGTTATGATCGAAATGTGTTACTGGACATTAAATTCTGTTGTTTAGTGTGTGTTCGCGGATTGGACCTGCTCCTGGTTTGTGAATAAGGAGAAACGGCAGAACTAAAATCGAAACTACAAAACTTGGCAACTTGAGACGTGTTGAGATGTGATTCCAATAATGCATAATGGAAAACTCTTCCGTAAATCACTTACATCCAATTAATATTTGTATGTACTATTAATAAATACAAAAAGTGCTGCACAATTTACTTTAAGTACAGATAAACAAATTACAGACGACAGGAGATTTCCATTACATTTTTGAAATTCCATAGTATCATCATTCCCATGTCCAATCCTCCTCCACGTCTCAAGTTACTAAGTTCTGTAGTTTCGATGTTCGTTCTGCCGTTTCTCCTTATTTCTCATACAGGGAGCAGGTCTAACGGGGAGCAAATACAATAGGGAGCAGGTCTAACGGGGAGCTATTACAATAGAGAGCAGGTCTAACGGGGAGCTATTACAATAGAGAGCAGGTCTAACGGGGAGCTATTACAATAGAGAGCAGGTCTAACGGGGAGCTATTACAATAGGGACGCTAGTCTAATACGGGAGCTAATGTGTTGATACCCCATGGCCATGGGCGAGAGTGCGTGGTCGGTGGGGAGGGGGGGGGTGACACGAGTTGCAGTTTTAATAGTATTACAATAAACAAGTATAGTGTAGTTAGGTAAATCTAAATAGATACTTACCTAAATAGGTACCTACCTATGTGGATTTTGTGGATGTCCTTACGTAAGTATACACTTTGAGAAGTAGAAGATTGGATGTTGGGGGGGGCGAGTCGAGGGACGAGAGACTCTTGTGTCTTTTTAATCCGTCAGATTAAAAGGCTGTCACCGCAAATTGTTCCGCTGGTACAAAGTGAAGCAAAGGAAAGAAGCTAACAATAAGCCACAGAGCGAGATTACTGCTCCTTTCCACAGTTGCCTCCTTTTATCTCCGCACATTCCGCCGCTGTGCTTAGCTATAATATTTCCTTGTAAACCTAACTTCTCTTTGGTAATATCTCCCTTTCTCTTCCCGAATGTTCATCATATGAAGAATGTATCTACATTGTATGAAAGACTCTAAATACGATTTGAGTCTTCACAAAAGTCTCTCTCTAGGCTGACAGATTGCTTGAGTGCTGAGCTAGTTCAGATAGTCGGCATAGCGAGAATGTGTAGATATGATTATTAGTAGGTATGATTATTATCGAGCTTTAACTACATAGAATCGTCAGACGAAATGTCTCTATTACTTGGATTTAATATTGTGTGGGGAAAATACGAGTGTTTGGTGTGACTTTCACGGCAGACACTTAGCAAAGGGATATCTAATCCAACTAGACACACACAGGTCCCTCTCCCATACACTCTAGTAATACCGGTTCTCATCCACCCCAGATTAACTTTAGCTCCTATACACAATAAGTATAGTCTTACTATTATTGCTTTACCTCTTATTCATTATTTTACGAATTTCTCCAAATGACGAACACTTTTCCATTTTTGGACATCAGTGCAATGGGAACTCTAACGACTACCAGCTCTATTAAGTGTGTGGGCGTATTATGACAATGATTGAAGTATTTTCTCAGATGGATATGGACATTACGTGGAATTAGCTAATGATAATATTATTCGTTAACTTCTCCAGACAAGTCGCTTATAATCACAGTACTTATGATCACAACTGAGCTTTTGTGTTGATATACGTTAGTCACCTTATGATACTTTGCTTGAAAATTTTACACAAAAAAATTCATTCACAATCAATGTTTATACTTAATTACATATTCTTTACAGCAAATTCAATACACGACAAATTACAGGTATTTGCTACTGTTTTACTGTTCGTCTTTTACTAGAAGGGATCATTAATCGACTAAATATAGCTTATATTTGTGCACAAGTGCTTTTGTTCAGTCTCAACCATAGAGCAAAACACTTGTCTGCAAATCCGGAGAGTCAACATCCAGATCTAAATCAGAGAAACGAAGAGGAAAGTGTGAAATGGAGCCAACAACTTCTCCACTCGACAATTTGAGGACGAGAGTCAACACTGCAGAGAGGCCTTTGGGTCGTCATTATTGCATTTCGGCGCTAAACGCTCGGATTACATGGGATATTAGATTTACATGTCAGAGGGGATGGAGGGAGTTGAGCCGCATGGGGTGCGCCCTCCCCCTCTCTACATTCCCCCCCTCGTCTTCCCACATGTGACGCTTGTTATAATCAGTATACTAGGAAAATGTCTATGCAGGAGCTAATCTGAGAGCCTCATTTGGAATCCAATAAAAATGTGCAGAGTTTGAGTGTAATTGGCGGATTAGAGACAATCTTCCCTGCCTCGTCCTCGCCACCGACAGAGAGCGGCGTAATAGCTTGACTGAGCTCTTTGCAAATAAAACACAATGTCATGACACAGAAATCTCTAACGTCTTCCCACTTTGAAATCCACGTTAATAAGTGTTCACTCAGTCATCACACTTTTATGTCTTCATTTTCTCGAACTCGTTCGCCGTCTCAGATGATGCACCCCCTCACCATTATCAGTTAACATCCTTCGTCAGATTACTTATTCTCCTGTCTCAATCCCCTGCTATCTAGAACATACTAATATTTACAACAGGAAAAATAGTTCACTCTCCCCCATCTCACCTCGCCCCACCACACAACCGACTGAATCAATAATGGGACAATACGTGAGCCTAAAATGCTCAATGTCCCATCAGTCACTCCCTATCAATTTCATAGGGAAGTAGAACAACATATTTTCATTTGGTACGAAGTACGAAAATGTAAAATACAGTAAAATTGTGCAGAATCTAGTGGACTCTTCAGAGCCTAAGTGATGTCTGTCTGTCTCCTATACTGCATGTTACTAATTAACAAAGGCACGCATGGGAATGTTCCAAAAGAAAGCAACTTAACTGACTGAATTACTTCTCGTTTCTTTTTCATGCTATAAAGCTGCATGTTTCCCTGCTCTGGGTCATTTCAGCTCTCAGTCGCAATTATTACCATTCAATCTTTTGTAAATGCAGTCATTTTAGAAATCCCTGTCTACTGTACCATAGCCGCACTCGAATTTTGTAGCCTAATTCCCAGATACAAGGTGAGATCAATTATATTATATTACTACAGCTATATAGTACTTAGTGAAAGCTATTCATTACTGTATTAGAATTGGTATCATATATCTGTTCTGTTAAAATAAAATACAAGGTTTATTTGCTACGATGATTTACACTTACAGGTTGGCTTATTATAGCTCCTCTGGAGACTGACTGGTTTGGAATAAACTTCCGAGAAAGTGCGGATGTGCAAAGACTTTTGTTTGACAATTCTGGTTGCTCGTGTGAAACTGCTATTGGAACCAAATAGGAATAATATTTATATGTATTACTTAACTAAGTAGTTTATAATTAGTTTGATTGAGTTCATTATGGGATTTATAAAGTGACTGGTGGTGGAAAAGTGGTGATAGTAATGCTTGGCTACATACCCATTTCAGTTCGTGTAATTGTTGGGCCTATGTTTGTCACTTGAATAAAGCTACTGGAACTTGACCAAACAAGACGTTGTATCGTGATGAGAGGGTCAAAGGTCAACTATAAATGAGCAATTGCAATTGGCATTCATATTCGTTACTATTTACGCACGCAACATTATTCTGTCCTAGTTAGTTTTTCCTATTTTTAGTGATCAAGATAATTAATATTTGGTGTTGCATCGTATATGGAAAATATTCATCAGAGAGGACTGTCAAGTTTTGGGGGACTTGGTTGAGAGGACTATTTCGATATACAATTCAGATGAACTATTTTTACTCATATTTTATACAGTTCCTGTCCCGAGGGACGTATTTTGAGGGGGAACTAAAGTGGTGCATGAATGCATACCGAGGGTAGTCATTGTGCGTAAATAAGACTCATAACCTAATGCGAATCGCAATCAGTATCTACAATTGTTTTATACCCACTGACTTTGAATATCTACACTCCTTTTGTTGGCTGATCGAGTTGTTTCTGTATCGTACCTACACTAAGATTTCACAAACAAATGATGACAACTCTGCGCTTCGACGGACTTTTTTATTGTTAATGGTCATGCTGTGAACAGTTCATACCTTATTGAGTAGGTGTTGAGGACAGGGATGCTCTTTTGGCTCCGTATCGGTATCTTGCGGCTGTATATCACTCACAGCATGCAAATAAGGTTCCACGTCTAGTAGATAAGTTCAATAGTCAGTTAGAGTGGCAGTTGTTTATTGCATTGGGAAGAAAACCGAATTCCTGAGTGAGGGATCTTGAGACTATGTATATATTTCACTGTTATACCAATAGGTAATAGTAATCCACTGACACAATTCAAATATTCTAATGCGGATTGCAATTTTCGGACTGCTAATGTGACAACATCTATGATTTAGCTGTTGACGTATATTCTTCAAGTTTACAATTTTTTGAGTCAGATCTCAAATCTGAAAACTAACCTTTTATGATGCTCACGTGGATGGATGGATGTTCACCTTTCCCTGCGTCACTTAAAGTCACTGTAAAGTGTAAACTGATTTTTAATAGCCCCGTGGCTATAGAATTCTCACTGAAGCACGAGTGATTACAGAGGCTGACATAAACACGATTGTCGAAGATCGTCCATCCGGATACAGCTCCGCACTTCCTGTGGCCTATTTTTATGATATTTGAGGTGAAGTGGAGGTAAATGCCACTTGAGAGGATCAATTGAAAGCTGGTCACGTTTATTGGCGTCTGCGGCTGCAATGAGTTGAGACGATTTGCGCATCTGTGTTTGTTATGATATATTGTGTGTGGAGGAATCGAAGAAAGGTAAGTAGGGAAGGGAGAGGTTGGTGTAGAAGGACGTGGAAGGAGATGTTTTAGTAATCCAAAAGGCTGGTGTAAAGACAGTCGACAATTAAAATAGATCAAGTGAGAGAGTGTGGGATGCCATCTTTATTTCCCCTTTTTTGCTGCTGTTGGGAAAATATTGGTGTAGAGAATAAGTAGGTAGATAGGTATATCTCTGTGGTGCTCCTCCGAGTCGGGTGGAGAGGAAGAATTATAATAGATCAAGAGAATATGAAAACTTTAGACACGGAGTTTATCTCGACAAGTACAAGAAACGTCAAGAATAATAGAGATATCCATTTATAGCAGAGAGAACATTAGAACAGATGCATACTGATATTGTAGAGATTTGAGAGATCAAGGAGTCTTGATTCATGGTGATGAATCTGTTGAGTGTTCATCTGAAACTCCCTGTGCTGCACTCCGAATGCCATTTTCCGTTCTGCTCCTGTTTGTTCTTGCTTTCCGAGCATTTCACGAGAACAAAACTGATTCAGAGAGAGAGAGAGAGAAGGAGGAGGAGGAGGAAGAGGATTTGGTGGAGATGAAGACGGATGACGCACGAGGTGCACCCGCGCGGGGACTCGTCACAAATTCCGCCGCCTGCTCCACAACAAAACTTCCATTCACTCAGAAGACACAACGGCCACCCTCACTCAGCACGGGCACCGGAGACCACTCTATTGTCAAGACGGCCAAGGAGGAACCAGATAAGAGTCGGATGAGTTGAGATCAAATGCGATGAGTAACTGAGACACGGAAGGCGCTCGCTCTCTCCTCGCATCCCATGCACTTCACTCCACTGCACTCGCACTTCCACCTCATCTTCATGATATCCTAACTAACACTATTCAATCTGATTGCCTTCAACGTCGCCTGCCCGCCCGCCCGCATTGCCAAAACCGATATGCTAAGATGCCTTGTCAACTTCTTCGGTTGTCTTGTCATCACTACCTACCATTCCGTTTGTCTATCTTAACCTGTGAATACCTACACGTATACTATGTAATAGGTACATAGAACATTTTATATAAGTATGTCGACTTTATATCTCTATATATGAATGGAGTAGAGGGGAAAGAGGAAGAAGAGGTCCGTGAAGGAAGGCCTTTCAACTTCCAGCTGTTGTTGTGTAAAGTGATCTGATGAGTGAGGCACGAACGCATCTTCCTTCCCTCCACACATAAAGACATTCTCCTCATGATCACCTAAATATATCTAATTATCTCCGTCCCAACTACTCTCAATGAAAAATAAGTAACAACTCTCCTATCCCCAATCCCATAAATAATATCTCACTATCAATCCATTTTATTATTTTACTTTGTACCCGATACACTCGAGTCTCCCTGTAGTAGTATCCCTACTCTTTATTATTCGAGAACACAGTGGTGTCCGAACCATAAATTATATCGTCTGTACTTACTAAAATTATGTAGGATGGTGCTAGGCAATTCTCTTTATTGTCAGAGTAGTCAGTGTGCGAAAAGAGTTGACAATCACACATCAAAAGGTGTTCAAATTATTTCAGAGATGGGATCGGTTAAAATCTGGAGAGTCTCTGAAAAATGCAACAAGTTTGAGCTGTGCTGAAAATTCAGGGCCCGAATATGTAGGTGTGTGGTTAGAGTTGGAGGGAGATGCAAGAATGGGAGTATGTGGAAGTAGGTATTATGCTAATTTATGATTGCTTTGCCTATGAGGAGATGGGATGAGATTGAGAGTCACGGGCGCGAGAGAAAAGAGCAATGCGATCAGAGAATCATCTTTTTCCAAATGTCGCACATCTCATCTTCAATTACTACACCACCGACCTACCTACTCCATTGCTATACAGACCTACTAACTACTACTACTCACTGCTATACTGAGATATACACACAGAGCAACAACCCAGTCGAGTGCTCTTTAGCAACAGCCGCAACCCAACTCATTTCTCCGCGCACTCCCGTCTCATTTATTTATAATCTAACATTTGATGATCACTGCTAATCTCTATATATTATTATTGTGTATATGACTGACTGACTTGTACTCATGCAGAGGAGAATCTCTGTCTATCTCACTCTATCCTATAAATATATGAAGTATGTGGGTATGCGTATGGAGGCCTGCTGCATCAAAATTGATCCCTATGGGCTCCATTGCATTGCACATTGCTGAAGGCACATAGACGGAGTGACTATCAAACAATTTCTTGTCCATTATCAAGTCATTAAATTCTGATGATTGAGTGTCTCCACAGTCCATATTTATGTACTTCTCACTTATTGTTGCTTGGTGTCCAACTGACCTCAGCTCACCCGCAACTTTCCTCCGCATACCCTTCTATATGTAAATGTTGTATAATAACTATATTATAATGATACTCCAAGTAATCATTGTGGTTTCCTCCCTCAACTCTCTCTGACCACGTGTCCACTCCTTCCCTCCCTATTACATCAGTCCTGGGTTGTCATTAAATTGACATCTTTTTAAGTTGTAAGCCCGGCCTTCTCTAAGTTTTTGATTAAGCACTCAAAGACATACTCAAAAGTTCGTAAATTAAAATTGTAGATAATGAATTCGAGTGTTATTTTCACTTTATTTACTGTATTTCTATCTATACCATTCAAAGGGATTGATTATGAAATGATCTTTTGACACGTAATATGACACTCGAAATAATAAAAAACGTACAACTCCAATTAAGCAGGGAAGTATAATACGAGTTGACTATAAAGAACCTGTTTCCCTATTAAAATGCTAATATTACTAATAATAAAACCAAAAACCGGCCAATCGCTTGACATCCTGACTTGGCCATTTTAGATTCATCTGGAAAGCATTTTAATGGAAATGTCTATACCTACGATCACATTGGCTTATATTTTCATTTGTTGTGCGTATATTATGTACTAGTAAACCCAGCTAAGCGGCAAATCTAGCACTCAAGAGAAATTCAGCAGGCCACCCTTCACAGTAATAAAAACAATTTCGAAAATATCCCAACGTTAGGTTATTATGTTAACTTTGTAAACACAAAGTATATTTAAATTAAAATACTTTAATGTCTATAGTGGTAGGTAAATTAGCTGTAGCCCCAACTTCCTGATAAAAAGGAATTTCCTAAACCATAATAATAACTGTAGATCGTAGCTTCAAATGCAAGGAAAAATGAAAGACTCCATTTTTGAAAAAAAAATCCCACAAAGTCACCAAAAGCTCCCTTTTAAATCAGAAAAATAAGATTCCCCCCAGGATTTTGGAAAAGCGTACAAATTCTATGAGTACAACTTACAATAAATATTTTTTAAGAATAAATTAGTGGCTCCCAGTACTGTTATTTAATTCTACAAAAAGGTGTGCCAACTGCCAAAAGAATCAAGAGGGTAGTAAAAAAGTAAACCCAGCTCTACTAAATAATGTCAAGTTTGTCGATATAGCATAACCAATTTGTATTAGAAGTTTTCAAATGCTGTTTAATAAGCCACATTACGGTCATTACGAAATGTCCCCTTTCGCTAATCATTTCCATTCAATCACGACTCACCACCATTCAACCTTCTTATGTAAATTTCTATTATTGTTTTGATGCTATAATAATATGAAACGACTCATTTCGGTTATTTAGAGGAATTGGGCTTCCGCATTTTGCTATTTTGCTTCTAAGGTACATGCATGTGTGCATTTAATGGGAGGAGGAGGAGGTACTCAAAAGTGTTGCAGTCAGCACTTGCGTTACGCATGGGGGAGTGGGTTTTGCGTTACGAGATATATGTAGGTTCCCTAGGCTCACATAAGTACCAGACATACACATAGATACATAGATAGATTGGTAAGTTTTTTTCCTTCTGGGTTTATTATATAGAGATTATCTCTGACAGTAACAAAATTTTTGAAGAGGCCATATGAAATATCAAGGTCATTTCTCCTTTCCCATGGAATAACCAAGCACATATCATATATTATGAAGATAAGGAAAAATAGATTTGTGGTTACAAACTGTTTGATTTTGCAGTTAGGGGCAAGTCATCATGAGAGGAACAGCTAGCCAGAGAGTTCCTTCCCCAATTTTAGCAATGAGGAGCAAAGGCTTCCTTTATTTCTGGGGCTATTATTATCAACCCGCGAACTATAGTAGGGGAGACTGGGGATAGTGTACGAACTTTTCGTTAAGACGGCTCTATAAAATCAATGTTGAGGGATATAAATTGATTTCATTATTTGAATGTAATGTATACATATCTAGGCACGGTTACCCTATTTTACATATAAGTTGAATCACTATCAAAACCAACAAAATATATTTTTATATAAGTCACTTTTTTCGTACACTATACCCAGTAGTGGGTATAGTGTACGAATACCTTGGGGATAGTGTACGAATATTATTATTTTAATGTTCTATTCCCATATCAAGCGGTTTTATTTCTTAGGATGCTGCCACGGATGCTGACGGTGATATGTTTATTATTGCATGATCGTCGTAACAGTTGTTAATTTTCTATAATTATTTTTTCCAGATGCATCTAACGAGGTATTTTAATAGGCAATTTCGATGGTTCATAAACAACTATCGACTTATTCGAGAAATATTTGCAGATATAACCAATTTAAATAATAGGAGGCACTCAGTGATGTTTAACACATCACTTCTGGTTAAAAAATAAATATCATTAGCCAAAAGGGGTCATCCAAACGTTCGTACACTATACCCATTTGATTTTTCGTACACTATCCCCACCATGACTTTTTCGACCAAAATATTTTTCTATAGAAAACTTTCAAAATGATAGCCTCAATGAGCATCGGATATCGTTTATGAATGCTTATTCTCTAAGTCAAAAAATTTGTATCACTTCCATGGTCTTAAAACTGCCTGCGTGCAAAATTTTGTAAAGTGTCAAAAGTTTACTTTTGTGTAATTTTCGCATCAGGAAAGTTAATTTTATTTTTAGAAAATGTAGTATGGACCCGAATTTAACAACTTTTTGTTAACATGTCCTCAAAGACATACTTCAAATTTTGAAATTTTTTCCGACCATAAAAAGTCAAGCATTCTATGAAAATTCTTAACTTCGTACACTATACCCATTCGTACACTATCCCCAGTCTCCCCTACGATTAAAGATAGGAAGGAAGTTTTAGAAAAGCGTGTGAGAAGAGAAGTAGTTAACGAGAGAGTTAACTCTGACTATGTGATTGTTGTTGTGCATGTTGTGTGTGGTGACATAGGTGGGCTTTGTCGTACTTACATATCCTTTCATCACTTTTAAGGTTCAGGGTTCAAAGTGTGCAATTGAACTTACAATTGCATTTGTTAATCACGGATCGCCTGGATAAGCTAATCCCCGATAACTCGCTTCTCCCACTTCATTGTGCCTAAACAATAGATATAAAAGGAGAGATGTAGTTAGAGGTAAAAAATCTACAATGTTCTCAAATTCTCATTGTTAAAGCCTACACTAAATCAATTTGAAGTTTACCTAATAGCTACAATTTTACCTAATGATAACTTGTCTCTAATTTAAACTAAAACTGGTTGGGACCAGTATGATCCGTCAGAAGACAAATGTCTTAGACCCTTTTGCTATTACTAGCTCAAAATTAAATATTAATTAGTTATATTAATTAGCACATCAAGCTGGGCCCAAGCCATACCGTCGACCCTACTTAATGGACAGTAAGACTGTTCACCCTTACTGTATACTTTGGAATATATAAAATTTGATAATAGGTAATATGAAACTAAAATGTGCAGTGTATGAGCCCACCTCTGGCGAGTGGAAACTCGGCTGTTGTCTTGTCTGTTGGGTTCCGTTGTTGTGGATTGGAGCTCAGAAGACACAGAATGTAAGAAAGTCAGAAATCCTTTGACGTCAATGCAATTCCTCGTGTGATTCATTCGCATTTGCTTTACGACATTCCACATTTCTATATTTATGATTCCTCTCGCTCATCCTGTCCCGACGTCCCCACCAAAAGAGCCGCGCGCTGTCCTCGGGCAACTCTTGGGTAATCGCATCCCAAACGCTCCTGATACATTTAGGGTCTAATATTATCTGTCTCCGAATCTCCCATAATTGCATCCACTGACGTTCTCTCACGATTTCCACGCTCCTCTCGCTCACTTCACCGCAACACACACGCACACCCGTGTCCTCTTCCTTGCTGTCATCATCCGACACTTCATCTCAACCATTCCCTACCTCATACTCACACCACACCAAAAATACTTCTTACTAAAATTCATATGAGCTGACACAAAAGTTTGAGTACTGTGTTGTTCTAACAATACTAACTCCCTGTATTGACATTTGCATAAAAAGCATTTACTTTTCCACATCTTGGCGGGGGAATATGAGAGTATTTAATTTTTCGACTGCATTTGACTGTATCTCACGTATCATCACTATCTTTAAATAAAATCATATAGATGCAGTTTACTTCACTATTACTCGCTTGCCGAATATAATTTCTTAAAAAAATTGTATTTGTTTGCAATCTTGCAGTGCCAATAGGAATAAAGTCTTGAATATCACCTATAGTTACCTTGATGCAAGGACGTATAGAGGGGTGGGCTTGGCTTTACGGGCTGAAGCCCCCCCCCCCCGAAATTCAGGTAAAAGGGAATATTTCAGAATAGCAAAAAATTTGGGGCTCGGCGCGATTTTGAGAATATGAAATTAGGCTATTTTTTACCCATTTTCGTTAAAAAATGGAAAAAAATGGAAAATATCTGTCGGAAGTCTTAGCCCTCCGATCCTTAGTTCTGTATACGTGATTGCCTTGATGATACTTTTGCATGTTGACTTGGCAATTGGTGATTTATTATTAGGGTAGCGGATATTATTATTACCTTATCATCACATAAATATGTATAATATTTGCCAATGCTGACTGACGGCATTGGGAAAGGTGAGAAGCGCAAAGAGATGAGCCTAGATGATAACGTAAGACAGGTAGGTAAGGGATTTAAGGAGCGTACAACATGTAGGTATTAGGTGAGTTGAACATTTGTTTGCCATCAGTCTTGTCAGCAATGACGAGACAAGGAAAGCTGAATCTACACTCATCTGCTCTGTCGTGTCCTTCTCCTTTTTGTGAGAGGGAATGACACGCGACGAGCCAAGTATGAATCCGATTTGTACTACGTACCCCGGCCCACTATTCACCCAAGCAACACTTCCTTCACAACTACACTCATTGCCAGTGTACAAAATACCATTTACCACTTACCAGTGGTAAGTGGTTTTCAATGGTATTTAACGTTAAATACCAATACCACTAACTAAAAAGTAGTGGTAAGTGGTAAAAATTGTTTCGTTTAAATTATAAAATTCGGTGCCAAAGTATGAAATAGCTTAACAGCTGATGATTGTTGTTACAAATTGATAAGTTTTCACCAGTCAGAGTTGGATTTAACCAATGTTGGCATTAATAGTCCTAATTTGCCGATTAAGGAATTAATTGCAATTAAATTGCCTTCATATCAATTTTAATTTGGCGACACCAAATGCAATCCTGGTTTTAGTAACATTTTTTTTAACTTTCGGTGAACAATCAAATAAATAGTTTAATTAATTTGATGATTGGCTAATTGGAAATGTGCCTTACTGTTTTGATGTAATTTAATTGTAAACGGAGACTGAGATAACCAATTGCCTTTATGCATTACAACTAAAGGACAAGATATTGAGCATCTGCAAAAGTTTGTTAGTCAATTCAGTCTGCAGTAAAGTAGCCATATATTGCTTATATGTATGTACAAACTCGTATGAAAACTTTTTAATGTGCCATACTGTATATGTTATTCATCGCTTGTCTAGTCAATAGAATTACTAATACCAATATGCCATATTATAATGCTTTATTATCTGTCTGCGTTATTGTCCAGTCCAAATTTTTTTTGGTGGATTAAATATGAAACGAGCTCCCCAATTCTTCTCGTCCGTCTTCTGGGACCCAGAATCTAAGTTGTCATTTTGTCATGTGATAATTTCTGTCAAGAGTTCCTTCAATTTTCCCGGTGATGGACTGCCAAATTTTCACTTTGTTCAGTAATTTATTTCCAGCTTAATTTTGAAGCACCATCTCATGAGCTAGTAAACGAGTATCAATTCTTCAAATGACCTTTTAAGACAAAGTCTCTGGTAGAAAATCGATTCAATGGTAATTTGGATTGTACCCTAAAAGCGTAATGCTAACTATACTCAGAGAAGAAAAAATGACATTTTTTGCCTATTGCCTTATTTTATGAAAAAGTTAAGAGTAAATTTTCTTAAATAGTCATTTTTTTGCTTTTTTCCGGATGCAGCAATTTGCCCCCATTGAATTAAGGTAAAAATCAAAAACTTTTAATTCCGATTTATAAGAGTAGAATAAGTAGAAGTACATTGACATAGCCACTCCAAGTTGTGCTACTCTATTATTTTATTTCAGTTTATCTTCCAAGTAATATATAGTGGTAAGTAATATATAATATAATGGTTTTATATGACTGCTATTGCATAATTGTCAACAGAACAAAAGAATTACAAGAGCATGTAAGAAATGAAAAGTCTTTCAATGCATAATAATAGCAAGTTTGAGAATGTATATCTGTGTGTATAGGGAAGTGGATAGGTCTGACGTGTGTGTGCATGAAGAATGAATAAGATCGGACAGTGTGAATGAGAGTGGAAATTACAAGAGAAAGCGGAGTTCGGGAATGGGAGGGAGAGAAGAAAGGAAACAAGTGCACCGAATTATTTTGGAGTTTGAGTTTAGAGAGTCAAAGAGTCAATTGAGTACAAGTAGCCAAGCCATGCAGCAAGTCGAGTCGAGAGCCCACGAGAGGTAGAGACAGATAGAATATATTATACAGAGAGTGACTCTGTTTATTTGTGAAGAGTGGAAGACGAGAGCGGAGGATGCATGGAGGTGGATGGAGGAGGATGGGAAATATTGTACTTTCTTCTCGGAAAGGAAGCAACTTCAGTTTTAGTGAAATAAATACAGAGGAATCGAAGGGCAGATGGATGGATTTATTTTGTTGGGTAGTTTGTTGTGGTGGAAGGGGGGATGCTGGGAGGGGCGGGGCTTTGGAAGGAACAGAGAGTGTCTGTCTGTGCGAGGAGGCACTGAACGAGTCCCACAGGAACTCTTTTGCGGCTACTTTTACATCGTTTTGTTAAGTTGGAGAACCGGGCTTTTTATTTATGGACGCACTGAGCATTATTTCCCGGCCTCCCCCACTGCCTAGGGCTCCCCGCCCCTCAACCTCAAAAAGAATCTTATTTCACGCAAACTACTTCCTCACTCTCACTCAATCCACACTGCAGCATTTTTCTTCTCTGTAATTCATCCGCCGACCAACTGCATGACAATTGCTACATCCACCTTCAAATTCCACGTTGGACATTTCTTATTCATTGACAGGTAATTAAGGAACTAATCTTTTCCTGTAAATGAAAGGGTGAAATCGGAGATTGTTTCCTGATTACATAATAAGTAGTGGTTATAAATGAATATCCTCTGATGAGGACATGGGGAAGTAATCACAATTCCGTTGCCTACGCCCAGGTCACTAGAGAAGTCAACTTGGTATTTATTCAGTGATATAAATTAAAGGGTGAGTAAAACAAAAGAAAATGTCAGTTTGTCTAATCCTGGACTTTTAATAAAAGAAATGCATGATTGTTGGTCAATAAAAGAAACAGCAATACACAAAATAGTCTAAAAAACAAAGGGTGTCATTAAGAGATCTCAACATCCTGATTATAGTTAGGTCTGTTAAGTTGTAGTAAATATGGTACTGGCAAGTTACACTTTATATTTCACACTTGGGATCACGTTGAATGCTCTAATCTCGTTGATTGGCCGTCACGGACCAAGTACTCATAGTATCAAAATTATGGAAATGAAACCTGTGCTCGGGATGGCAAGGTTCGCCTGCTCTCTTATCCGCTCTCAGAATTCCATTATTTCCTTTCCAATAATTATTTGATTTGCATGGTACACTTATAACATTACATTACAACTATATCAGCTATAGAAAAATATGGTCATTGTTGGATAGAGGACATGGTAACTTAATTATTACTTATGTGGATTAGTAATCACATGAATGGCGTTTGTAAATAAAAAAGTTTATTTGAAAAAGTTATTTGCAAATTTTTAAAGTCTTTTTCAAAATTAAAAAAAAATATCTGACTTTACCTTAAATCAAAATTGCATCTCTATATTATAACCACAGACTGAGGTAAACCAATATATTTACCAACCTAACTATATATCTATGTCTGGTAGGAGAGCCTGGGTGACCTGCATTTATTGTGTAACGCAAAACCCCTTCCCCATCTGTAACGTAAATGCTGACTGTAACACTTTAAGGTACCTCCTCCTCCCATCAACTGCACACGCAATATGTGCATGTTCCTTAAAGCCAAAATAATAAAATGCGCATGCCCACTTCCTATTCCATCGAAATGAGTTACTTCTAATTGACTTTGTCAACAATCTCATCGGCGTGAAAAGTGTTCTGTTAAGTGACAAAGTGGTGGAATGTTTGCAATTGTTTATAAATTCTGCAAAAGGTTGCTGGACGCCTCCCTTTCTAAATTTGCCAAATTTTACTGGGAGCCTAGTACCTTATATTTCCACTAAACTGGACATGATTCGGAACGATATAATAAAAATGCGATTAAAAAACATTTTGTTGCTCAAAAAACCGAGATTGAAAGCTGGAATTTTTTTTATTGAAATCCTTAGTCACCACTCACCAGATACATGAAATAACCTTTTGTGAAGAATTACATTAATTTTTAATTAGAATATTTTATATCCAACAAACCGGTAACAATTTTTCTATCTACATTAGTTCTCATTAGTTCTAGTTATAATTAAGCCTTAAGGCTCCGTGCATGACTTATTAAGATACACGTTTTTATCTCCATACATGATTTATAATTTTAAGGTTACCACATCATATCCCCAACTGATTATACGACAACTAAATTGGAGGAACGAAGGCATTATAACAGTAACATTTTATTTTAATGTGCACTTTGTTTTATTGACTACTGCTACAATCTTTTGTCTAGATTTACTGCCATATATTTAAAAGCCTTCAATCCTATGTTTCAAAATGAATTCTTCATTTTAAGGCTAAATTCCTTATGGGCAATGCTTGTTTTTTTTAAAAAACTGCTGAATTATTTTTACATGTGCTTTCAATACAATCCTTTATTTAGGGTCACCCTCGAGCAAAGCAAATGATCGAAAATTGTTATCAAGTCCTGGTAGTTGGAATTGGAAGTTTCCAGTTAATTATAACTTTTAGGACAGCCACGCCGTGAATATTTATGATATGATTAGCTATATGTGACCGTATCTGTAGTCCAGTTTCAAAAAGTCTTTAAAGAGGGACGATGACATGTGTGTGTGGAGAATGACTACGCTAATCGGGACACAATGTAGAGGAAAGGGTTAGGTCGGTCTGGTAATTCTCCGGGCGATGGTTATGAAGAGAAACGATAAATCCATAATGGATTGGGATGGAGGAGCAGTAGAGGTGAGTTGTTTGTTGTTGTGTGTGATGATGATGGTGTTTGTTGGAGATACGGGACGCGCGAGAGAGGCGGATTCGTTAGTCATCCAGCTAATGTGAGTGAGTTGGAAGACAAAAATGGGGAAGGATGGGCCGAAGGGAATTTGTAAGAAAAGGTAGAAAAGGGTAATCTCGTGCATTAAACATGACCCCATTGACCACGTAAATGGATGGTGGAGTTGAACCGAACTGATCCGAAGTCGGAGAGAGCCAAACGGAATTGATCTGCAGCAGCTTCCGCACTTATCCCTTCCGTTCGTCCACTCGCTCTTCCAAGCCACATCTACGACTCGCTCCTCAACTACCACTACCAAGTAGTCCATTCCAGAACATTTTTTATGAAGCATTCCACCACTTACGGCCCGGACCGGAGCACCAACTCACAACAGACAGACAGAAGGAGCTGCAATAAATAAGCGGAGGTTCCAGAACTCCGATGTCTCCCGTGTGAGTCCCGGAATTATTCCCGTGTGTTTTTCACACTCTTCCAAAAACTTTTTCTTCCCAATCATCCGCAAATGGACGACACTCGTTCTTCCCGTCTCTCCTCCAATCCCACTTTCTCCGATCCCATTCAAACTGCACTCATCTCTATTATCTCTTCTGCTCTCTCCCAAAGCTGTCCTTCTAACCCAACCAACCACTAACTACTACTTACCGCATCTCCTTGCCACAAATATTCTTACTCCTCCAACGACCAAATCATTTACTTCTTCTACTACATAACTAACTACACCATTTAGTACAGTACACATCTAGCCTACCTACAATGTGCAAACCTTAATCTCCACTTCCGACGGACGCAGGTCATCATCAATGGGAACACCACATTTTTATAGCATGTATGATACAATTCCGTTGTACTTACAAACTAAATCAGTCTTTACTTACAAAACTAAAGAAATAACATATTTTATAAGTATTCAAAATTACCAAATTGATTTAATTGTTAGATATCTTGACATAAGGTAGACATGGCAGGTCCATTCATACAGAACTCAATTTTGGAGAGGGCTAAAATTTCATATAGCTATTTTCGCCGTAACGCGAAAATTTTTGGCATTTTTGAAGAAAATTAGCCAAAAATGGCCTGCAGAAGGCCAATAAACGCGCCATTTTATAAAGTATGAATTTTGTCGATTTTATTTAAAAAATTCTTTTCTTGGATTAGGGGGGATAGCCCCCCTCAATATGCCACTGTATTCTTGCTTTGTATGATGACCAGGCACGTATGCAGAAATTTGGTCAAGGGGGGGGGCACAACCAAATATATGGTCAAAAACGAGACATATTTGCGCGAAAATTTTTTGCAATTTTTGGACTTTTTGATTGGTATGGTATGGTATGATTTTATTGACAATATTGAATAACCGTTACAATACAAGGATTATAAAAGTTTTCTCCCATCGTTGTCACTATACTACTGATTATTAAAAAAACTCACTACTGGTAGTCTAGTCCTTGCTCATTAATTACAAAATATTACGGACATACATACAAACATTTATTCAAGAATAATGAAAGAATTCCATGCGCATGTCCCACTTTACGTTTATGTAGAGTAAAGATAGCATCGTAAATGTGTATAAAAAGTGTATTAATACATAGAACTACTAAGTACCAAACTACATATAACGTGAACAAATTACACACAACAGACGAATTTTAGCTCAAATTATGTGTGCGGTTCTACACTATTATATTATTTGCTTAAAATTGCCTACATATTGTCTAAAATGTACTAAAATTTTTCCAAAATTCTAAATAACTTAGTTATTTTTCTACATTATGTACTATCTGTGACTAATTCCTGCGCAAATAAAGTTTTGGCCTAATTGGGTTTTCAGAGTATCTGGTTTGGCCTAAGTGGGTTTTGCACTTTGGCCTAAATTGATTGGCCTAAATTGGCGTACACCGTTGCCAGAGACTATGCGAAAGCATCCTGTCGCTCATCCCTTGCTAAGGTAGGGATTCGTGTCTTATGTTTCTCAAAAGTAACTGTTTTTTAAGTTTCGATGCCAAAACCGTGAGCAAAACATGGAAAGGTCGGACCAATGTCAAAGTGATAATCTTGAGTAATGTCTGTCTGGAGTGGAGAAATATTTACAAAAAACAATATTGGGCCGATCAGTTGTTCGTTTCCACAATTTGGCCATTCTATTGTTTATGCATGAAATCGAGACGAGTATGTGGATGGACATAACAATATGGATTTGTCTGCCTGACTGGACTTAATGAAACGGGCGGAGGAGTTGGACCACTCCCGAATGACTCCCAACCCGTCCTCCTCCACTTCCAGTTAAATCAAATGTAGACAAATAATAGCCAGCCGCCCATGCAAAATTCATGGACACGTGGACATGTCTCTTCTTCTCTCTGCATTGTACTATGTCTGGGGACGAGAAACCTCATTCCCCTGAATTCCTGAGCAACTCCACCGCAACAGACACAAACAACTGCAGCAGATAACGCACTCTTCTTAACACTTGCTACGATTTTACGACTCTCAATATAAATAAGTAGTCATAACTGACACAAACTTTGCCAACCAACATAATCGATGTCCAGCTACACTCAAAAAGGCCTCTCCCTCACAACCATGCCGACAACAACTCCATAAAAACTGCAATGCACAAAACAGTTTGGAGAGCAAGTCGGTAAATGGAAGGGGTGAAGTACCCCAGAGGACACGAGAGGTAATTTTGAGGATTGTGTGAATGTGGGTCAAGGGGGACGGGCAGAACGAGGGAGGGCAAGAGGGAATTTGATTAGCAGTGTCAGTGAATTGGATTCGGTGGGGGCATTCGAAGAGCAAGGCTCTTGCCGTTGCTCGTCTTCCCTAAGCAAATGAAACAGTTGTGGACTACTAACAAATGATTTATGAATATAAAATACTGTTTAGGCGGAAGATGGGAAAATTATTATAGAAGCATACCTAGGAAGGAGGGAGGAATGGAAGTGCAGGAAATGGAAAGGCACAGCCGACAAATGAGATAACAACTTTCTATTGTCATTCCAATGGTGAAATTGAATTTGCTGTCGCCAATTATTAGGTCAGGAAGTGCTTCACGCTTAAACTGAAGGAGTCTCATGAGATTTTCTCTACTTTCCCCTCTATTAATTACAAGTACAACCTTAAACACTATTAAATACAATTTCTAATACGGTATGACTGCTAAAATGGGTGAAAATATATTTATCAATACACTTCCATGTCATCAGTGTGTGAAGAAGATTTTCTCTGATAGGATGTTTGCAAACTATAGCAATGTCTGTAATTAAACGGATTTGGAATTGAATAAAAATAGAAACTGTATGGTGGATTTATTGAAGTGGAAGGAGGCAGTTTAGTAGGCTTTATGTGCCATTAGTTATATTGTGGTGACAATGAGTGAGAATTGCATACTAGACATGCAGGGGTTTGGTTACAACGAAGTAGACGACTACTTAGGAGTCCTGTCCCATCCGTCGATTTTCTGGTAATTGCTGTGTGCATTAGTTGGAGAGGATGACAAAGTGTTCATCCCAGGCAGAGGAGATTTAGTGGCAGATTTAGGATGAGCCTGGCAGGAGAAGGGAAAGTGCACACTGAAAAGTTTTCCTGTCCCGCACGGACCCGTCTCTCTCTGCCCAATTAGGAGGAGAATATCTCCAGGTCTGGTGGCAGTCGGCCCTATGGCCATCAACTCCAGACTGAGTACCAGAAGAGTACTTCTCGGGAGCGATTGGCGATGAGAGTGAGTATTTGGGTGGGAATGGCTCACACTTGGCTCCTGTTGTTCCTTGCATGGAAATCTACTCCTGGAAAACACATTAGCCAACTAATCGTCACCTCTCGCTCGCTCCCGCTCTCCCGCATATACACGAAATTGGCTTCCTGGCTGTCGAAAACATCAATCTTGTCATCATCTTCATCAACGTCGTCATCGTTCGTCTGAGAAGTTGTTCTACCACACTCTCACCGCACATCCCAAAATACCCTAATGTCTTCCTACTCCGCACACATCCGCTTTCTTCTCCACAACTGCTCCCCGCCCTCATTCTCCACTCATCTTTTTATTAATTCCTTATTCTACATTCTCTCACACCCAGTACCATTATTAAACTTATATTTTTGAGGGGCACCCCAAATCTTGAAATTACTTATTAAACTATTCCGCCCCGTGTTTTCCATTCAGGCAACACCTAAACAAGTTATTAGCACTAATCCCTGATGTCCTGAATATTGTATTCCATAAAAAAGATATACGTTTCTATTTTACACTGCTTTGTTCATTTGATAGATTACCACTTCAGATAATAATTTTATTTGTACTAGCATTTATCATTGAAACATTTCTCTCTCTGCATGGTTACTATTATAGCTACTGCATTTTTGCCATTAACTTTACACCCAAGCGTTGGTTTCTAGCTTTCACACTTATTTATGGCAGATTAAATTTATACCTAATGTCATTGTGCTTGTGTGTCAGCAAATCCATTAGTGTCTTAATACATATAGGAGTTTGAAAAGCTTGCGGGTCTGCAAAAATTAGCCATGCTCCTTAGATGATAATAATGTCAGTGCGGAGATCGATGATGACTCTTGTGAAACCGTCAAATGTTCAGGTGTGCAGTTGATACATTTGAGACGGATACGAAAAGGCAGAAAGTAAAACTTGTAGCGTCCGAAACTCATCCATAGGACCGAGTGCGTGTATTTTTGTCGTCCATCTAAAATTGTGATGCCTTAAGGAAAGAAATGATTAAATAACGAAATACGACTTAAATTCAATAAAAGAGCCACGCACGACAACAGTTTCAGTTTAGCAACACATTGAGATTGTGGCAACAGAATTAGATCTGTGTTTAGATATTGCCTGCTCATCATCATACACAGGCAGGAACCACGAAGTGTTAATTAGCAGTGTTGAGTATATCTATGTAGATAACGAATGAATGGAGAGATGAGTTGCACGAGTCGAGACGAGAGGAAAGGGAATCATTCATTCCTGTTTCTTACGACTGTTTTTGCGGGGACATCCGGTCGGTCGTCCGTCCTCCTCTCTCTGAACTATTTATTGTTGCATCACAGATCATCACACACATACACCCGATAACCCTTTTCATTATTACAATGACAACAATTTTCATCTTCTACTCTTCCGGTGGTACAAGCTCATTTACAACTATCCGCCGACCTCGCTGGTAAAGTAAAGTAAAGTACGGCTTTATAGTCAATATGGGTCGATCAGACACCACGGTACTGAATTAGTAGCTCATTCGTAAGTTTCGCCACTGCTCTTCCTCCCATGACTATAGTCCTTCTGTTAGGCAGATTAAGGAAATGTGAATTTATATCCAGTTTTAACAGGCGTATGGTGTCCCAATTAAGGTTTCCCCACCAGCCTTTCCAAGGATGTATATGTTAACGGCAATAAGTAAATTCAGGCACTAAGCTTAATGCCTAAAAATGCCCGGTATTAAGCTTAATGCCTAAAAATGCCCGGCATTACGCTTAATGCCTAAAAATGCAAACGTACACGGTTAGGGTTAGTCATTTAAAACAATATGGGATTTTTAAATGTATTTTAATTTCATAGATTTTACTAATGCTCTATGTTACCACCTCCTGCTTTCGGATTTCACAGTAAGTCGAGTGTTAAAGAGTTCCATTGGAGTAATCCTTGCAACCTAGGCGACAATTCGAACCTTCAGTACAGTAAATGCATAATTTAAAGTGTCCCCAAAGGAAAAATTCAACTGTCAAAGTTTGTCATCTTTATTCATACTCAGGCCTGCCCAA
The DNA here is from genome assembly GCA_020055645.1 of Tomocerus qinae. Lineage (NCBI taxonomy): Eukaryota > Metazoa > Arthropoda > Collembola > Entomobryomorpha > Tomoceridae > Tomocerus > Tomocerus qinae. The sequence continues at coordinate 1,413,635 of CM034548.1, read as the reverse complement.
TGACTTATGAGGAGTGCCATCATCATGAGCCCATCACCACCCACGTAATCACCCCTACCATGTCACTAATATTATAATTTACCTCAGTAACTTAGAGTAAATCGGATCGATTCATATTTCATTGCAATAAACTATAAACTTATAGATTTGCCTGTGTCCTAATTCTATCGTTATCTCGTGGAGTCATCCGAATGGAGGAGGTGGTAACATAGAGCATTAGTAAAATTTATGAAAAATACATGTAAAAATCCCATATTGTTTTAAATGAATAACCCTAACCGTGTACGTTTGCATTTTACATAAATACACATCGACTGTGTATATTAGACTTAAGTTTTTGTTGTTTACATTGATTTCCACCCAAATCAGGCAATCAGACCAGGCATTAAGCTTAATGCCTGAATTTACTTATTGCCGTTAACATATATACACTCGTGCTACGCAGTAGAGTGTTGCGTGTTTACTTTTTTGAGATACTTAAGGAACGAGTCAGCTTTTTACGGCATTTAAGGAAATTAATCTACCCCTCCCACGGATGACATCCCCATACTTTTCAACCGAGCCGCAATGTCACCCAACAAGTAATCCCAATAAACAGCCTTGACAATGTCAGGGATCGAACTCGAAAGTCCGACAGCAGTGGCCTAGAGCTCCGAACGCTCTACTAGCCATCTACCGTTGCTTGCTTGGTAGTTATTGCTCTTTGTCAAAAACCAGTTCAGTGTTAAGTATAACCTACGAAGAATAGGTATTGGAAAATTCATCGAAAACATTTTCCTAAATGTAACATAAGCAATTTAAAAATATTAAATGACATTTAATATAGATATATCTCTACATAATAAAATTTGTACGATTTTCCAAAATCCCAGGGGAATCTTATTTTTCTGATTTTAAATGGGAGCTTTTTGGTAACTTTTTGAGCTGTTTATTAAAAATGGAGTCTTTCATTGTCCCCTGTATTTGATGCTACGATCTACAGTTATTGTTGTAGTTTAGTAAATTCCTTTTTACCAGGAAGTTGGAACTGCAGTTAATTTTTCCAACCGCTGTAGAAAATAAAAGTATATTTAAATTATTGTAATTACATATTTAATATAAATACCTAAGGGAAATCCGATGATTTTTACGGAATTGTTTTTATTACTGCGATTGGTGGCCTGCTGAATTTCTCTTGAGTGCTAGTTTCGCCTCTTAGCTGGGTTCACTAGTATCTAATACATCTTAAAAACATGTAATAAATAAATAATAACAAATTAAATAACAGGAGAATAAAAAATTTAAACGTAAAATAACAATTAAGGTCAAGTCAGTTCAGGGATTTTTATTCTGCAATTTCCTTTTCATGAGAAACGTAGTAAATAAATTTAAAATACTCATAAATAATAAACAGTTCCATTATGTTGCCTAATTACCTAACCACTTACGACTAGCATTAATTACCCTGGATGTACACACAATTTGTCATCATACAATCATACTAAATGCAATCTTGCAAACAGGCACGTATCCAGAAGGGGGCCTTCTAGATACGTGCCCCACCTAAATCTGAGAAAAGAGAATTGTTTTCCCAAAAATACCAAAAATATTTTTTCCTCGAATGTCTAGTTTTCGTAATTTTTACTTGATGCACCCCCTCGACCAAATTTCTGTATGCGTGCCTGCTTGCAAATAACAACTTTACATGCTTAACCTCTACCCAAAAATAAATGAAAAGAAAACTTAAGAAAGAATGATATTTTTCATTTTTGCAACGTTTTCGTCAACAATGCAGACGTTGTTACAATCCAATATTGTTTTTATTTATACGTCAAAGAATATTAATTTGGCAATAACTATAGCCATGGCCCAAGTTTAGTTGGTTTATTATTTCAATCCATCCACCGATGAATCAGTACTGAGGAAATTTAAAGGGGACTGAAAATTAATTAGCTGGTATTTCTGTCGTTGTTTCTCTTTTAGTCGGCTTTTGTTTCATTTATGTATTGCACTCCTTCCATGGCAAAGCCGTTCACCTACTTTTTCCAGGCTGGATGTGATGGAACTCATTTACACACTTACTTGTTAATTGTCTCAAGTCGTGACTCGCAGTCACTTGCAGTTTTTCCATTCAATTCTTTATTCCCCTTCTTTCCCGTTGTTCCTTTTCTCTACAGACTGAAAAGACCGAACCAAAAAGGAGAGAACTGTCAACCTCCTTCCCAACTGCTACTGTTTGCCCTCGCATACAAAAATGTAATTTACATCCTCGTACAAATCATATTATCGGATAGAATCCCGCAGTTGTACAATGTGCACGCTGTTGTCGATGTTCCTTCGAGACTCGGTCATAAAAATGCTAATATTGACTATGGGTATCGATTATACGAGACTTGGTGGATTTGCCGCTGGGAGTATACATTTACTTGGGTAGAATTAACATAACACCTAACTTAAACTAAAATAATCCTACCCATGTAAATGTATACGCCCAGCGACAAATCCACCCAGTCTCTGTTAATATATTTTAGGTGACATTTTGTAAGATACCCTAAAATAGGATTTGATTGTGTGAAATTTGTCTATTGTAATTTTTATTTTTAACAATAAAATTAAACTGTGAGCAGAATAAATGAATCTATATAAATTAATTAATTCCCGTTGTTAATTAATTAAGTATAAACTTCTTACAGGAATTTTAATTAATTCCCGTTGTAAATTAATTAAGTACTTCTTATAGGTTATTATGATTCCTTGTGCTACTTTAGTAGAGGGCATGGAGACCTTATGTGTAAAATCATTTAAATCCAAACTTTTTTAGTTGGAAATGCAAATCTCCTCATTATCTCAATTTACCAAAATCATTCATTAAAATAAAATAAGCAGTAATTATAACCAATCTTCATTCACATAGAAAAGAACCTGACTTTATAAAGCATATAAAACTGAAACAAGTAATGGTAATTTGAATACCTATTTGATTTACACATAAGATTTCTGCATATGTGATTGTGATGGGATTACAAAAATCCTATGTGTACTAAAGTAGCTGATGTTGTGTGGGAACAATTGGGTCTGAGAGTTGTGAAAGTGTAGGAAGAAAAGGTGAAGGGATTTGTTGACTTGTGGCTTATGCTGGTCTTGCTAACTGGTAGTTGACTAACCTGCGGGCGGGCGGCATCTCAACCAAATTGTGTGTCTGCCTGATCCTGAGTTGGCTGCATTGTGACTCTTTCATCATCGTGAGCAACAGAAACTTAATGTGCTAACAACTCATTTCTTCCGCACACTTTTCCATCTCATAAACTTTTTCAATATTTACTGGGAAATAAGGAAAGTTATTTAGCAAAGAAAAGACTTCCTTCTTGCCAATAAATATTATGACTCTTGCATACAGAATTATAATGGATTCTTGTGGCTTTCTCCTTTCATCTCCTTCGCTCACACCAACTAAACTCAACATCACTCTCTCTCTACTATGTAAATCCACAAGAATTAAATTGAGGCAACCAAAGTGCCAAACAAATGGCTTATACTTTGCAGACATTGTTTCCGATGTAGGCTCCGGGTGGGAAAGCTAACTACGAAAGTCAGGGTGGTAGACGCCCGGTGGTACACTCACTTGTAACACAGTTATGCCAATATGGGGGCATGGGCCAGAGTCAGCCAACATGAGTACTTATTAGGATCCAAGTTTACGTAAAATTTGTCGGAATCTCTCCGCCGATCGTCTGATCGTCCACTATTGGTAGAATGAAGTATCTCTTTGCAGTGGCATAACTTATTTCAAAACTGTTTTTTCAATGCAGTAGCATATAAATTACGGAGCAACCAGTTATTTTCGCTAGAAGTCAATTTCGACGCATCCCCTGGTTTTTGGAAATAAATACATCAGGTGAGACAGGCAGTAGTAGTACAGCAAGTGAGGCAGGCAGTAGTAGGACAGCAAGTGAGGCAGGCAGTAGTAGGACAGCAAGTGAGGTAGGCAGTAGTAGGACAGCAAGTGAGGCAGGCAGTAGTAGGACAGCAAGTGAGGCAGGCAGTATTAGTACAGCAGGTGAGGCAGGCAGTAGTAGTACAGCAGGTGAGGCAGGCAGTAGTAGTAGAGGACTATGGATGTGTTCGCTTTCTAAGCGACTACACACCGCGCTGTTACTAACATGCTCTAAATTGCGGATAGACAGAAGCAATATACCTGTGCTAGTATTCTGTGGTTCATCGCCGTGCCGACGCCGTCCCATCGTCATTTCATTATAAACTGTTGATTATAAATTCATGTTCATGATGTTTCATTATAAACAGGCATAAACGTGGAACCGAAGTTGGAAACTTTTACTGTTTATGTTAATTTTTATTGTGAAATTTGTTGTAGATACATTAATTCAGTTTTGGTTGGTACATAAATATAGACAGTTGACCAAGACCAACTATTTGGTTTCTTAGTTTTTGTAATACGGCAAAACTTATCCACACATCAACATAGGATGGAAATATATTTTGGAATGAAGTAAAATATTAGGAAATTATTTCGTCCATGCATGAAGAAATTGTGGCCGTGTTAGATTAAGACGACAGATAGACAAAAGTTATTTTTAGATTGGGAAATTCTAAAGGTTTGGTGCATTTAATCTATATATATTATACCATATTGATATGAATATTGCATGTATTATTTAAATATGGATGTAGAGTATGATGCTTCCATTAGCATAATATTAATGCGTATATCGCAGTTGCGTCATCATGAATCCCACCTTGTGGACAAGAATAGCATTGGTTTCAACATACATCGAATCACCCAAACCATGCGTCGCTTTACCCTTACCTCACTAACGATCAGGCTTCTATTCGTTGTCGGAACGGTTTATTTCAATTCGTAGTTTTCAATACCAAGTGTGATAATCAACAGTCTGGTCTAAAAAACCTTCATGATGTCAGACGCAATTTTTAATTTTACGTCATCATCAGGGTGATTTATTATTATTAAAATTTAACTTGATTTGACGACACAATTTTCAAGTTTTTCTAAATTGCATTCTAAACTAATCTAAATTATAATCTAATTATAAATTTCTAACCACCAACGGCGTCGTCTTCCTCTCAATCAACAGAAACCAGGAGAGCTGCCGATAGTGGACCGTCAACACCAATCAAGGATGATCTTAGATCAAATGGTCATTTTGAAACACCAACTAAGGGGAGTCTAGGATATGACTTCTGGAAAATTAAAAAAACCCTTTTTCCGCTTTCTATGAGTCTTCTCTAGCTTGATGACGGGAAGCTGTATTATCCGCTTGTTCATTTTATCGTCGTTCGGGAGCCTCTCCGATCTTTTGATTAGAAATTCTTTTGACAATTCGGTCTCTTTATCCTTTTTTGGTCCAGTCTGACGACGATTTGCAGTATTATTAACTGCTTGCCTGCAATGTTTGAATCTTGGTTAATAGAAGTACTTGCATCAGCATCATTCTCTGAATTTTGTTTCTGAATTTGCTACCAAAAAACCGGATGGTTATGGACGACCAGACGATCATCACAGTGACTCCGACAAATTTATAAACATACTATGTAAACTTCGATCCTAATAAACATTTCCCGACACCTGTGCTAGTATTGACTGTATCTGTGGGCGCCCCCCACCGTCATTTTATAAAAATACATTCTACGATACCTGTGCCAGTATTGACTTCATCTGCGGTGAAATCAAAATATAAGGATTTTCATGCATCTTTACTTCATTATAACGACATCTGTGCTAGTATTGACTTTATCTGTGGTGAGGTCAGTTAACTATAATGATCACAATAACTATTATAATTGTTTAAATTGAGGTTGTTTACAGACCGCGCTAAATCCTTAATCATTAGTAACTAGTATTCTTTATTATTTACAGTTAGTAGTCCTGTATTTTGGGTGAGAAAATTTTGACGTCAAAATATACACTTCATTATAAATACGCCGCCCACCGTCATTTCATTATAAATAAACTTTACGACACCAGTGCAAGTATTGACTTCATCTGTGGTGAGTATAATTAAAATATAAGGATTGCCGACCATTTTTACTTCATTATAAAAACACCTGTGCTAGTATTAACTTCATCTGTGGTGAACAATTTAACTATAATGACCACAATGGACAATAACTATTATATATCACACTTTGGAGCGCATGCGTTGAATGCTCTAACCTCTCAGATTAGCGGTCACAGACCAAGTGCTCATATAATCAAAATTATTGGCATTGCATCCTGCGCGCGGGATAGCAGGCTATCGCCTGCCATCAAATCCGCGCACAGAATTCCATGGCAATAATTATATGATTATAATTGTTTAAATTGATTGTTTAAATTGAATTTGTTTACAGTATTTGCTAAATGGATCCTTAATCATCAATAAATGGTTTTCTTCATTATTTACAGCTAGTAGTTCTGTATTTTGCAAGTCGGTCGGTACGAAATTAAGAACATTCCTAATATACCGACGCTCAACTGAATAGACCTATATATAGCTCATTCGAAAGATCTCGTCGAGTAAATTACGAATATGGTGTTTTGGGGCAACTGCCCAAATAAGAAAGTTATTGTCGATAAAAGTTTAAAATATGACTATTTCGATGCCTATGTTTGAAATGAAAATTATATGGACACGAAATTACAAGTTCTTTAGGACATCGTTGTTTTGCTTTTCATGTTATTTTACTTGTAACTATGGTAACGTAGCTAATAAGATTATGTAGGTTTGGTTTTGTAAAATTCTAAATTGCACTAACTTCTATTTTGGGTTTTTCATTGTTCTAACTTCAATTTTCATCATTTTTGATTTGGTTAGTTGCACGTGGTCACAATTTGCATTTTTAAAACTTACCTAATTAAAATTGATGGAAATCAAACATGGGACGTGGTCACAATGATTCACCCCCTAATTGTCAACACTAAAATTCCAACACATCAAAAGTATTTGTCAACACGCTTTTCCTTTTTGTCAACACCACTTTTCTTTTTTTGTCAACAGAAATTTTTATTCGCTGCACTAGAAATTGTATTGAGTGAATAAGTGAGTAATACAAGCATGAGAATGTTAACCTGGTTATAAGATAATAACAATCGAGTATGTCATACAATGAGAAATATTAATACGCGTATTATAATATTAATTTCTTGGCTGTCCAATACACAATTTTTTGACACTTTACTATAATTTGGGGGATGGGAAGAATGCCTTCCATCTACCCAACCTTTTACTTCTTCAGCAAACTCTCCGTTTTGGAAGTAAATAAAGTACAATACGATGCCATTTTTTCGTTATGTATTATTGTGTTGTGCACATAAATTTCGGAGTCTATGACTTACCTTCTATTCCCTCCCTTTTTACGCGATAATTACACAATTGACTGATCTGTGTGTTGTTAGTTAGCTGATGAAGAATATACGTTCATTATCTGCGTTAACCATTTCGACGGGGAAATTGTAAAACTGTTTTGTGTGTTAGCTAACCAAAAGATTAAGATAGATCCATAGCATGTAAATATTGCTTTGAATTTCAGCTAACTTTGTGTCCCTGCAAGCCAAGTTCTACGATAGCTACAAGGACAAGTAATATCTCAAAAAAGAGAATTTTCCAACTTGGTTACTAACGTATAAAAACTTTCGAAATTTAATTTCGATAAAAATTTATGAATGCAATTGCAATGGTCATCAGTATACGGCTATCACAAAAAATTTCAAAAATTCTCAACGTCAGTAACCAAGTTAGACCAACCTCTTTTTTTTGAGTCCCTAATTAGGGGTGTAGCTATAGTAGAACTGGGTGATCAATGGGAAATAAATTTCGAAAAGTTATTGTATGTAATTTAATACAAATAACTACTCCTGCCAGTTCGGTCATCGTTACATAAGGTGCCACACCGGCACCGGTGTAACCGTTAAAGTAACGTAGGATTGTGAGTGGGGTAATATGAAAATGTGTTTCATTGTTGAAGTTTGTTGTCTATCCTCATTCTTACTCACTCACAGCTGTCATTTTACATTACAAAATTCCACTCTCATTCCTAAAATGACACACAAATCACAACCAGGCCAAAGGTTATTTCTTGCGAGGGAAATTTAAATTTTGACACAATATGTTTGTAGTACTACGTAATCAATACTTCCTGTATTATTCTTAATTCTTATTATTTCATAAGAGAATCAAGAGTCGGAGTAAAATTTTTTGAAAATCACTTTAGCTAAATTGCCCCTTCCCATTAGCATAAAACTTAATACTGTAATTACAAAAGGTATCAATTCGGTGTATTTTATCATACTTTGGTGTGCCAATTTATGCTAAGTGTTTGGTGAGGAGATTATGAAACAGGGCACTTGCTAGGAGCCCGACCCTAGACTAGTACTACGAGTACTAGAGGGTCGTCGTTCAAATCCTGAAATCGAACATCTTGTGTATTGAAGTGTCAGTAGCAGTGTCAACAATTTGGCTTTGTCTTTGCATAATAACAATAAAAATCATAATATTATAGTACTAAGCTGGAAACGGAATTAGACAAGTGACATTGGCATTTTTAAATTATATTTCTGCAAGCCATTTCAGCCACTTTAGCCGGCTGGCTGGTCAAAATCATTTTTAGCCGGCTAAAATGAAACACTGATAATCACAACAACTCACACTACACACCAATTCCATTCCCATTCTATCATTTCCAACTCCAGCTGAATTGGAAATTGAAATGTTTGACAGCAGACGATAAGCGATCAGTGCGACACGAACGTAAGTGGTATTGACCATGAGCCATTGGAGAACTCGGAGGACATTTGCGTTGTTTTAGTCCTGAAATAAAGTCTACAGTGGCTCATCGTCGACCACAGCGGAATTAGAGTGTCTTTATCGATGCGAGAAATCACCTTAAGTGTTTATACTATGATTTTTTTTATTCGGATTGAATAGTTATTGCTGCTTTATTGCTTTATCACTTCCACTGACAGGCAAATGTCAAATTAGAATATGAATGATAATTAGTTGTTCCTGAATATATGTGCTACCATATGCAAAAATCAGTTATGAAATAAGTTATGTCGTTCCAAAGATACACGTGCATATTATTATCGGAAGACGACCAGAAAAAGAAACAAAATAATCTCCGACTTCGATCCTGCATATACGCCTGTTTGCCCTTAGTTTATTATTTATTTGCCTATGTCCATCACTATCCTCCACTGTCACCGCAACCACAAAAAGTATATCACCTGAAATTATGGAATTTTATGGAGTAGTATAAATTATCATATACTTTAGTGAATCACTTGATAATGAGTATTGTGAGAAAATCTGAGAAGCTATCACGGCCGTAGCCAAGAGGGCTTAGGGGATCGATCTATGATCGATTCGAAGAAAATAAGAAATTTTTTTATCAAAACGCAAATATTTTTGCGAACATAGTCTAATGCTAATGTTATAAAAATTGGCGAGTTCTTCTCTCTGCGGGCTTTGAAGCTATATGCATTCGACACTCCACACATGACACTCTCCATTACTCCATTACAGGGCGACTGGGAGAATATTGGTAGTGTTGTGGTATGACTAAATTAATATGAATGTTAAAGTACTATATCAATAATTACAGTATAATACCAAATCAGTGAAAAGAAAAGTGAAAACAATTCTTTGGGTTGAATTGCTGATTTTTAAGGGATGGATGAAGAAAATGGAGTTTGATAAATTTCCTTGCTTTAATTATGATGGTATTATGTGAGGAAGAGTAGAGGATGTCAATTTCAATCGACGGCCTAGCAAAGGAATTTTGATAATAGAGAGTAATTGAAGAGAGAAGTGAGCAACGGAATAATGGCTACTAATTTAAGGAACAACAAGAATTGTGTGCTCCATTGTCTGCCTGCGTCGGTCGACCTCCGAGTTGCCCATAGCTCTAGAAGAGTGGCACTCATCTCTGTGCTGTGATCACTACTAAAGTAACAAACACAAGGAGATCCATTTTTGTCATTTGGCAGCATATTATGAATAGAATTTTATATGTCTACGTCTAATGACGAGTGACTTGAGCGACTCTCCATTTTTGTTGTCGAGTGAATGGAGAGATGGATTTAGGACAAAGACATAATATTATGCAATCAGTTCATGCAGTGCGGAGAAATGCAGCAGTGAGTTGATGGCGATGAGACGAAGAATGACGAGTGTGTGTATGTGTGCCGTATCTCGGTCTGTGCCATAGCAATCTCCGATACAATAAGGTCGGTCGGGAGTGCGAGATGGAGATTGAGTGGAGATTGAATGGAGAGTGACTAACTAAGTATAACTAAGGAAGAAGACGGAGGAAAAAGAAGAAAGAAAGTCGAATTGTCTCGCTTTCTCTGTTCATTGTCAGTCTCCTTTCTTGCCTCGCTTTCAGTCTCTGGAACAAAGAAACGTTCTAGAACAAAATGGGGATAAAACTGGAACAAAAGAGCGAGTAATGAGGTTGCCAGAAATCAGAGACCTATTGTTGTCTAATTCCAATGCATTGTGCATTGAACCTCCTCCTCAGCCCAGTGGCCCCTCTGCCACCCCACCCACAGACTCTCCGCCCATCTCACCTCTACCTCTCCTCTACACACTTTTCAGCTTATACTCCCACACTCCTACCTATATACCACATTATAAATAAACCAACCTGCCCTGCAATGCACATCCTCCCATCAATTACCTTTATTATTAATTACAAATTATTCACAAATTGTTAACTTTATTATTATCTTATTCAAATAAATAATACGAAATAAGTTTGAAATCTTTATACAATTCCCTCCATGACTTTGACTAAGTCATAAATACGTGACAATGCATAATAATAAAATAACATTGAGTAGATGTTCAAATAGTTTGTATCTGGACTGGAGTCCTAGTATTTACATTCGTCTCTCTCTCTCTCGATAGCCAGTCAAACTACACAAGCAATGAGAGCAGTCGTTTGAGTCGAATAGAAGGAAGGAGTAAACCCATTTGATGCAAGAACAATGTGGATTTCTTTAGAGTCATCAGAGGATTGGAAATTATTTTCCCAGTAGCAGTTGGTGGAAATGACAACATCGCGTCGGATGTAGGACGATGACGGTGTGGGCTGTCCAGAAAGAGGAAAGAAATCAGTGAGCCAGAGTGTCGAAAGTGAGTTGTATGAATGCATGCCGGAGAGACAATAAATAGATAAAAACGAATGTTTGTTTGGTATTGCCGCACATTATTTACTTCTTCATTCTTTGTGCGCACAGACTCTAAGAAATTCATTAGACATTTTGCATGTGAATGTGCTCTAATGACGAAGCAGAATCGGTGACAATGGAGACGACTGTTGTGATGTGATTTTGATTAAAGGAGTGTTGTTGTTTTGTGTGCAGGAGTCGCTTTTGTTCTCCGAGAACAAGGGCAACTGTTTGACAATAGAACTGCGGAGTCTCTTATTCCACTGGCTGTCAAAGTGCCCATCCCATTCTGCCCTTTTGTTCTCTGCCCGCCTCCTCTGCCGCTTAGTACACCACACTACACCTTAGCACAACAATATTATTAGTAGCACACCTTCCTTCCCTTCCTCAGACCCCATTATTATAGAGCTGTATAAGAGATGGGATTTCCTCAGACATCAGGACAACTCTCTCCCACAAATCCAAACTTACTCCTCAACACTCTTCTGATTATAAATACTAAGCACGAAAACAGGACCAAATTTTATGACTACTGAAACCTTTAGATTTTGTGCTAAGAAAATTTTTGCTCTTTTTTGAAAAATATTAGTGCGAATGCAATCGTGCGAAGCAAGATTTTTTTTGCATTTGAGAAATTAAATTTTATTTTTCTTGGAATTTGTGGGGACGTTTTCAGTCCCTAAAGCCCGACTACGAACCGACCAGGCTAAATCTTAGGGTGGGGCGAACCTTACAAACCGAACCTTACAAACCCAATCTAATTTATCATAATCTTACCTAATTTAAGTGTGTGGGTGTGGGCTTTTATTGCCGGAACACGAACAGTGTTTAAAATTAGGCTTCTAATTTTAGTAAAAAACGGCACTGCTATATGAGCAATGGATTAGAATATACGGCTAAGGTACCATGAGCTGTACCGGCGTAGGTAGTCATGCAGTCCGTTAGACAAAAGTCATTTTGGCAAACACTACTTCTGCTGCAAACACTACTTCTGACTTCTACTGGCTACTTCTACTGGCAAGTGTTCTTTCCAAAAAATTGAGCTGTGACTTTAAAATGATAATTTCACTTGGCTTAGATTGAATTTTGGTTTTATAACAAATCTAATTGTAATGAATCGACTTATTTTTAATTAACCGGTAGTTTAAATGAATGAGCCTTTAAATTAAAATGTTGTATACTGCAGAAATATGATACTTTAAATTAAACGATATTTTCCTTAAACTATTTCTTTAAACAAATGAATTGTCTTTACGTATAAAGGAGTCTTCCTTTACCAATTAAACAATAAGCCATTAGTCAATTTTTATTGAATGTAGAAGTATGTAGAAATGTATGTAAGTATTGCAGAAATGCATTGGTAGGTGATTATCAGACGTCGGAATTTTATTTATATAAATTTTTTTTAATTAACTGAGAGTCGATTTTGTATCTCGACATTTCCTGCACTAAGGATTTGAAAAATATAAATATGTTAGAAAACCTTTTTTTAAATTTGTGGCTTCAAAAAATCTAAATTTTTAGTAAACATTTTTTAAATAAATTAGCAATAGTACATTCATTTTGGGTACAAGCAGCAATTATTTGGCAATGCTTGTTCACTTCTACACTCAGTAGTTCTAAAGGGTGATATAATATTTCCTCAGTAATGACTTAGTACTTTATTGCTTAAGGAACATTCCTTTGTTTGGTAAAGACGAGTCATTAAAACCACAATTAATAAAGTTAAAGGCATGATATTTTATTTTAAAGGCTCATTAATTGCCAGCCTAATGAATCTACCTGACTGCATATATTTAACTGGACTGTGTAGGATAATGAGCCTAATTGACCATGCATCACATAATGCCATTTGTGCAATAGTAATGATTAAAAATGCAACTTGTACATTACTAGCAATTTGCCTGATAGATTTTGCTTCATATAGAAATGAAATTTTTGGACATTTTTGGATAAACATTTTCTTTTCCTTGAAATATAAATCCTTCAATAAGGGGCTTCAACCCTTAACCGCCCTCCCAATATATGCTTTACAAATATAATAAATTTTACACAACATTGTAGTTTTCAATATTTTTCAAATTACCCTTGGTCAGGTATAACGACCTAGGGCAAGTTCCTAATAAGATAACAAACGATACAAAATGTGCACTTAACGATTAAATGTTAATGTATCGAATTTGCATTTTGCATATGAAAATTAATTTATTAAGGTGTCAATCCCACCTCTGAATTTAGCAGATTGCCCATAGGTGATAAATAGGTAGTTAGGCAGTAGGAGATACATATGTAAGATGTGTATAAATAATAAATGATAATAAAAAGAGTTGTTCAGCATTCCTGGCATTCATCTGCTTTGCATTCATTGGCTCTATTGTACGGGAGAACAAGAGTCGACGAGAAACGAGGGAACGAATCAGTTCATTGTCTGCTCACCTTCAGTTTATTAGTGCGGTGCAAGTACAGATTCGAGCAAGTGTAACTCATCTGTGAATCGTAAGATATGCTTTTTGTGCGCTAATCTCCATTAATAATTGTCCTACTTCAACCCACGACGACGACTCAATTCATTCAAAGAAAAGTCCTTTGTGCAATAAGATAAAGAATTAAATTAAACGACTCTTCCTCTTACTGCCGTTTTACTTTTTCCGCAGCCAAAGCGCCAGTTTGTAATGATCTTACAACTAGAAACTATTTCCATAGTCAGTGTGCTGGTTGGTCTTACAACAAATAACAAATGAAGCCACGTTTGTTATTCCTATTGGAATATATTTAACTATGTGCCTGTCACAGGGCCCAGGCCCTGTTATAAATAAAGCTAGTGATTGTATGGAGCAAATTGTATGACGAGCTAAGGCGAATCGTCTAATTTTCTATATATATCAAACGGAATTGTTAGTCACCCATCACTATTTTTACCTCTTTTCTGATCTAAACGCTGATATATAAAATAACGACATTTATAAAAAGATAAAGGCTGCCGGTGGGATCCGAGGAAGTAAATCTTGGTCATGGACAGTGCCGCAGCCAGGGAGGGGGCCCGCCCCCCCCCCCCCGAAATCGAAGAAAAGAAAGAAAATTTTGCCTTAAAACCCAAAGAATATAGTTTACATTTTCACTTTTAATTTGTCGGGCCCCCTCCGAAATTTTTTTCTGGCTGCGGCCCTGGTCATGGAGGGGGGGGGGGATTTTCGGATTTGATCCATTACCCCTTCACTCTTCAAAATTCAATTTACCGGTGAGTCCTTGTTGACAACAGTGATGAAGAGGTGATGAGTTTCAAAACGATATCTTTACGTAGAAATCGTTTTACGATTTTTTGAATTTCGAATTTTAACATTGAAGGAGTGGGAGAAAACGCTCCGATCTGTCGTCCTAAGGAGCGAAAACGCTTTGTTCAAAAACTTCTCCTACAGTTTTTATCCGATCTTAGCCACTCCAGTTTTTTATTTTTTAGTAGAAAATATTTTACCAGTGAATTTCAAAAATTTGACAAAGTCCTACACTTTAAGCAGACAGGCCTCCGCCATGTAAAGTGATTAGTGTCCCTTCCATCTCAAACGGGGCGACCGAAGCGGAGTCAAACTATTAATAGCAAGACAACGTTTATTTAGTTAGTATCATTTGATTGTGAATTGAATAGGTTGACTTGAATTGACATAAGATTGGTTAATGAATGTAACGAGATAGGTAGAAAATAGATAGAAATAATGAGGACAATTAAAATAATGGTAGATAATTAAAATAACAGAGCTACTTAAAATGAAGAGGTGAAAATGACGTGAATATTTAAGATGACGGGAATATTTAAAATAAAAAGATTATTTAAAATGACAGGAATGTTTAAAATGACGAGGTTATTTAAAATGACGAGATTTTTTAAAATGGCGTTAATAGATTTAAAACAAAACAACGGGGTTATTCAAAATGAAGGGGTGAAGCTAAACGACGAAAATATTTAAAACGACGTCTATTTAAAATTTGGGGTCATTTACAATGACGTCTATTTAAAATGACGGGGACATTTACAATGACGTCTATTTAAAATGACGGGGACATTTACAATGACGTCTATTTAAAATGACGGGGACATTTACAATGACGTCTATTTAAAATGACAGGATGATTTAAAATTATATATTATGTCCATATAATATTAATGATCAAGGCTGAAATTTAGCATATTTTTTTCGGTGTCCCCCCCTTAATTTTTTCTGGCTGCGGCCCTATTAATGATAATATAATGAAAATCAGGCGCTGATGAAAGGACTTTAAACATTTACTTTAATTTCGCTGTTTAGTTAAATTATTTTCACTATTTTTATGTTGATTCGATAAGTGTTGTATTTGGTTTCCCGTCCGTAGAATGTGGTAGCAACGCAGCAAGCAATTTTTTAAACATTTTAATCTGTTAATTTTCATACTTTTTTTATGCATAATGTATACTCATGATCTACCGTCCCCATTAAGGGGTTACACATTTCCCGTTCGGAGAACGGGCCTATATTTGTTCTATCTATACTAATACTAATTAACAAATCTCTGTAGATATGCCTGAAGACATGCTGAGTAGAAATAATAATATATGAAGTATATCTTCGGAGGGCTAGAGTAGTGGACGTAGAGTGAGTTGGATGAGTCTCGTTGTTATGTTGTGTGCCTGTCAGGCACTCTCGAAATGAATGTGTAGATACACATCATGCATGGCCTTGATTGTGCTGGACAGGGAGTGAAATCTGTTTTCTCCTTCTCATCCATCGTTTCTTGGTTTTCTTTCCTTTCTCTGTTCATTTCTCCTTTCTCTTCCTCCTCTCCTTGGCTTCCTCTTTGTCTGGTTCTCCTTTGACTCGTATCAGTAGTTTTGTATTAGTAAATAGTTGTTGTATTTACTTGGTTGTTGGGCGGTTGGGCTTAGTGGGCACGTCCTTCTGTCTGGCTCAGACGAGACTCGTGGGCATGGCACGAAGACGATGCAGACGAGAATAGCAGCCCAGGCACAAAAGAGACCCAAAGTTCTCAAAAGAACTGAATAAAAGAGCTTTGGATAATTAGGTGGCCTGCTCCCTCCCGCACTCCCCCTTCCAGTCAAGTCCAGTTCCATGCACCTACCTAGGTATAAAGACATACCACTATCTACATCTCTTCTTCTGTAGCATCTAGGTGTAGTCAATTCCAAGAAATTTCTTGCACTGCACTGCAGTCCTTTCCAATGAGTAGTTGTTGGTCACTCTGGCTGAATGCGGACTGTTGGATGGAAGCTCATTCCGTCCCTTAAATATATCGACTAACAGGCTCCTCTCCGAATGCATTATTTCTCGCTCTCCCTTGTCTTGTCTTTATATATATATATATATATATATATATATATGTATATATATCCATACTCCTTTCTTCTCTGTCATTTCCATTCTTCATGCGTCTCCTCACCTCTACACTTCAGCGTACCAAGTTCTCTCTTCTCTGCCGATTCTCCCACCAACAGACCTACTACTCAACTCCAATAAATGCCCACCCACATTTCAAAGAACGCACCCAGAGTTGCACTTCAAACATCATAATAGTACAAATTACAAACCATCATTTCTTATGTTCTTTGCATCTCTGCATTCACCATAATTACTTTGTATATTTCTTATAAACAGCTTACATCTACGAACTACCAAACTCTAAACAAACACACAACAGTCTTTTTGTATATCCTAATCTGGATAGATTTATTGTGCCGAAGGATTTGTACCTAAACATAGTGTAAACCTTTTAAACTCACTAAGTAATAACTATATCATACCCTTTCAATTCAGAGGTTGATGAAAACCTGATTCTAGACGAAATGGTGTCTTCTCTATAATAATAGCATTTCAAGTACAGCTAATTATGGTTAGATTTCTGAATAGAATTTTTACTGTATGTCCACCTTATAGTCAGAAACTCAACTGATCATTTTCATAACGCTCGGTTTTATGGAAATCGTTTTATGATTTTTGAAAGTCAGATTTTTACATGTAAAGAGTGGGGGGTTGTGGAAATTATGCTCACTATCTCTTCCTACAGTTTTCTACCAATCATTATGAAACTTTTTGAGGAGCTGCTAATGACCCAAACTTGGATCCTAATAGAGCCTTTTTCAATTTTTTGATTTGAATAATTTTGGAAATTATCTGAAAATTTTACATGTATAAGGAGCCTATGCCCAGAGTGCTGCATTACTCGCATAAGTGTAGTGCTCAGTTTTGATTGCGAGAAGCAAAGATAGACACACAGACATGAAAGTGTAAATGTCCACATAAGTTATCTTTGACAAAAATAGTACTTTTCTGTAATTAGTAATTACCTAATCATGTAATGGGGTCTAAGTGTCTAAGTAAACTTAATTAAAGCAACGGCCTAAAGTTAAACTAAATTAAATAATAAACAATGGGTTAAGAATGAATGATAAAATAAATTTAGCGAATCGAGGTTGATATAAAATAAAAAAATGGGGTCAATTAAAATAGTAGGGTTAATTACAATATTGGATTTTATTAACATATAATATTTGAAATAAAGTGGAAGCCTACATAACGAGGCCGATTAAAATAGCGGAATTAATTGAAGTGACGTGATTAATTAAAATGACGAAGACAATTAAAATAACGGTGTTATTTAAACACCAGGGTTATTTAAAATATCAGCGTTATGTAAAATATCGGGGCTATGTACGGGGACTTACGGGGTTGTGTAAAATTTCGGGGTTATTTAAAATACCAGGGGTTAATGATAATATCGGAGGTTATTGATAATACCTGGTGTTATTGATAATACCAATGGTTATTGATAATACCTGGTGTTATTGATAATACCAATGGTTATTGATAATACCAATGGTTATTGATAATACCAATGGTTATTGATAATGCCAATGGTTATTGATAATGCCAATGGTTATTGATAATGCCAATGGTTATTGATAATGCCAATGGTTATTGATAATGCCAATGGTTATTGATAATGCCAATGGTTATTGATAATGCCAATGGTTATTGATAATGCCAATGGTTATTGATAATGCCAATGGTTATTGATAATGCCAATGGTTATTGATAATGCCAATGGTTATTGATAATGCCAATGGTTATTGATAATGCCAATGGTTATTGATAATGCCAATGGTTATTGATAATGCCAATGGTTATTGATAATGCCAATGGTTATTGATAATGCCAATGGTTATTGATAATGCCAATGGTTATTGATAATGCCAATGGTTATTGATAATGCCAATGGTTATTGATAATGCCAATGGTTATTGATAATGCCAATGTTATTGATAATGCCAATGGTTATTGATAATGCCAATGTTATTGATAATGCCAATGGTTATTGGTAATACCGTTGGTTATTAATAAATAACGGGTTATGGAAAATAATGGGGATACATTGTGTCAATAATGTCATTATGAAAACATACAGGTGATGAAAGGGCTTTAAACATAGTTCGGTTAAAGGATTGATTTTGGAATGCTATTACTATTAATAATGATTGGATAACTGTTAATTCTGACAGATAATTCCCGTCCGTAGGACGGGCTTATTTCTAGTAGTATATATTTTCAACATAATGTTTCATTTCCACACCAATAAATAAAGAATTGGCACGAAAAGGTCAGTGGCAGTGAGAAAACCATGATTTTTAGTTTTCTTAGTTAAAACCAGGTGAATTAATGACATTTTATGGCTTTCAACCTCCTCACCTGCCTGACTCACCTTTGCGACCAGTACAAGTAATCAGTTAGCTATCCTGATGTTTGCATATATATAAACTAAACTATATATATACTTCTAGATAATTGAAGCCACAAATCTTAAAATGTTAACTAAAAAGTAAGGCAATCGAAATTTAAATAATGTTACACAAACTATAACTCAGCCATCATTCAGCCGTGATTAAAAAATACACATAGATAATGCAAAATTTCTGGCATATTTTGACGAAAATTAGTCAAAAATGGCAAATAATCGCGCGGGGCGCAAAATTTTTTGCTATTTTGAGAAAAATCTCATTTTTCTTGGATTTCGGGGGGGGGGGGGGCTTCAGCCTGTAAAGCCCGACCCTTAATACGTCATTATTATGGACGGCACTATTTTTATTTGTGGCATTTAAGGCATAGGTGGTATTCAGTCCTGTATAAAAAGGTTTCGATGATAAAACAATAATAAGAATATATGAAATCACCCACGCCAGGCTGGCTCGATTTTTCAGCGAGCCGAGCTGAGCCAGTGGTTCGGCTCTTTCGAAATTTTTTTATAGACCTGGCTCGGCTCGGCTCGCTGAAATATTTTTTACTTACTGGCTCGGCTCGGCTCCACCAAAAATATTTTTATAGACCTGGCTCGGCTCGCCCTATTGGATAAGTTGGCTCGGCTCACCCTATTGGATAAGTTGGCTCGGCTCGCCCTATTGGATAAGTTGGCTCGGCTCGCCCTATTGGATAAGTTGGCCCGGTTCGCCCTATTGGATAAGTTGGCTCGGCTCGCCCTATTGGATAAGTTGGCTCGGCTCGCGCAAAAATTTTCCCGCCATTTTTATTTTAAACATACAGGCTTCTTAACCATTAGTGGCTCGATTTTTCAGCGAGCCGGGCCGAGCCATGGACCCTGCTCGGCTCGGTCGAAATATTTTGATAGACCTGGCTCGGCTCGGCTCGCCAAAAATTTTTTTAATGGCTGGCTCGGCTCCGCTTGGCTCCCCAAAAAGTTTTTTGGGGGTCTGGTTCGGCTCGGCTCGCTCAATGTAATTGGAGGCCAGTGGCTCGGCTCGGCTCGCTGACCTAAACTAGCATGTGTGCCCACAACTTACAATGCTAAAACTATGTTTAGTTGTTGAGTTGATGCAAACACACATTTTACAACCTATAATGCACATGACAACACTAAACTATGAAGACATTCTCATTCGTACATACAAACATACATACGTACAGACAAACATACCAAATTAATGTTTTTAATAATGTACCCCAAAGCCGTTTACCCGACGTCCACTACATGTAACGTGCTTTCGTCGGGTGCCTTCCGAAGTTACCCGACAAAGACACTTTGCTAATAGTGGACTTCGGGATACATTTTTAAAGACATTAAATTTCAATACGCGTGCGCCAGTTTATGTTTATACTATAGTCAAGATAGTTTTTATATATGGATGTTTGCATTTCTTTATTATCCAGTGGCCAAAAATTTAAAACGGGTGAGGCGGTAAAATTTCCTTGATAAGGGGTATACATGAATTTTGGTCATTTTGTCCACTACCCATTTCATTAACCTGTACAGAGGAGTACTTGGATCAGGTGGGCCATTAAGTCCAAGAAGGTGGTTTCTGTTGACGGTTCAACTACAATGACAGGTAGACAGTAAGTTAAACAATATACAATTGACACATCGGGTCCGTAAGGATCTGCCGCGTTGAGAAAAGATTAAGAGTACTATCCCAATTAGAGTCGAAGTTGACCGTCTGCGAGCAGGGAAGGGTTTATTTTTATGTTTGTACTCGCCTAGGGTGGATGAAAAAGTTAGGGACCCTTTCAATGTTTTAGCAGCCAAGTAACCAATGCAAGAATGCAGCACATATGCATCGGTTCATAATGATAATGAAACGCTCAATGCTCCTGAAGCCGTTTTATCTATTGCTTAGATGGATGCTCACTGACTTTTATTTGTAATTGTCGAATCATCCTTTGCCATTATCGAGATCACCATTGTAATTATCGAGACCACCATTGTAATTATCGAGACCACCATTGTAATTATCGAGACCACCATTGTAATTATCGAGACCACCATTGTAATTATCGAGACCACCATTGTAATTATCGAGACCACCATTGTAATTATCGAGACCACCATTGTAATTATTGAGACATCTTTGTAATTATGTAGTTTTACATTGAAACTATGGAGTTCTACATAGTAATTATCGAGATCACCTTTGTCAATTGTCGAAAAAGCTTTAGAAGAGTTCACCGGATACCGCGCATAGGCATGTAGTACTCAATTCCGAACCTATAACTTAACTATATGTTCATGTGTTATAAAATAGCTTTATATTATGAAACAAAAATGTTACTTTTACAAACAATACATTACTGCTGGTAATGTGATAATATTTAATTGCTGAAAATGTTACTTCAGCTAATAATATTCTACAAGCATAAAGAAATATATTACTTATTATATTTTCTATAATTGAATTACATGAGTTAATTTCTTATCTACATTTACTTTTTCAGTCTATTAAATTGAATCATTAAATTCGAAACCATTTTCGAGCATCTTTGTCTTCTTTATACATTTTCGTCGGGCCTAAGTCTTGAATCTTTCTCCATAACCTGGCAATAACGAAAATAGCATTATTTTATTTTGCTACTGGAAATACTGGTCTGATGGCATTCAGCTTTTTCAAAATCCAAATGAAAACACTTGGGCTTAAACTATGGTGTAAAAATCAACTGGGCATTTAGCATTTATGCTTACACATTTAAATAAATATACATCTACATTTACATCCGTTGTAAATCGGTTGGTTTATACATACATTAAATCATTGTTGTCACATTCACATTATAGTATCTCCATACAATGTGAAAGAGAAGCAAGTGCTAGGCAAGCACAAGAAGGGGGCACAACATTTTCACAAATCCTAAGCAACTTATTCTTTACCTGCTCAGCAATTTCTACCTGCTCCCGATGTCTTCGTCCTTTTCTAAAATTAACCCTTTCTCGGCTTATCGGCAAACTAACTCACACCCCTCCTTGGTTCTCTGTGCACTTCGACCCATTGAGAGACCCTTCTCATTCCTCTTCACACTTAATCCTCATTCCACAAATTCCATTCATTCCTAAAAGAGTCAATGAATGAATGTAATATAATTTCTTCTTTGTGCCTTAATAGCTACTTACTCTTACTCTCATTCAGTCCATAGTCCATGTCTTTGCTGGCGACAATAGCACAACTGGCGTCTCTTAAGTCTTAAACCTTTTACCACATATTACCTCCAAGACCACATATTTTTTCGGAATTTGCGGTTGCTGTTCCAATAGGCGACCTTCAGTTGGTTGTAGGGGTGTACGGAGCCCGAGCCACTCGTCTTGTAAATGTGTTTGAAAGTTGCATGGTTAACTAGACACGAAATTGTTGTATATGTGGTAGACTAGGAAAAAGATGAGACTGAGAAGGATATAATGGCCCTCTCAGACTAGACTGAGAGGGTTATCTGTGGTCATAATTACATGGTCATTACTGAACAATAAAAGTTAAGGGGATGATATTTGTACCATCGATTAAAAGTCATTTGATAAGCCTAGATTTGAAATATTAAGATCGAACGTCCCATTCACTTTTACAAGTTTCTCTTTTATTGCTTTTGATCAAGAGGTCCGAACTTAATAATGTTTCAAAGCTACACTAATTAAACTAGTTTTAATCGATGGCGCTAGTATCATCTCTCTAGCTATTACCGTTTACTATTTATCATGTGCTTATTACCACAGGTATCCCTCTGTCTGGTCTGGGTGAGCCTTTATATCCCTCCCAGTCTACCACATATGTAATAAATACTCATTAAACTCATCAATCAAAAGAATGTGAGTCAAGTCGACTTATGTGGATTACTTTCTCTGTGTAAGGCGAGAGGAATTGGAGTGGGTGTAGTTAGGAATTGAAAGTGCTCATGAAGGGAAAGGCCCGTTGGATGATGGGAAACTGAAATAAGAACTTCTGACCGTTCTGACGAGTTTCCAAGAGTGGCAGCTAATAGTCCGTAAGTAAATGATCGTTTGATGGGTTGAGGAAAGAGGGAAGAAATTCCCACGAACAACTTCCCATAGCCAAACACCAATCTACTGAATGGTTAATTATGCAGTTCTGCACTGAACCGCCGGCTCCCATCCAAAGACCCACCCAATCAATCTACTGTCAATACATTTTTTTAAAACATAGTATACAAACAAAGAAAATATCGTCTGCATCTAATCTAAACTAACTTTAATCTAATTACAACCATCTCAACATAACTTTCAACTCATGTGAATACCATTTAAATCTATGGAGATGAAGCTAGGCTTTCAGGTTAAGGATCAAAAAATTGAAATTAATTAAAAACGATTACCTTAGATTTCCTTCCGGTTTAGGTTTCCTCCCGGGTTAGATCTCCTCCCCGTTAGACTACCTCCCGGCAGATTTCCTACTGATTTGCAATGTTAGTCGGCATTCCTTAGATAATTTTCAGATTCTGCATACCGTAAAATACATAAGACACAGCATAGACAGTTTAATAGTAATATTCAACTAATTGAAGTACAAAAAATATAATTTCGATCATTTTATAATAAATGACAACCCTTATAGGTTATAAAATGAGTTTTTACGTTTCAAGGTTTTACGTGGCAGTGGCATATACTGATGTTAACACACACTATTGGTGTATAAAGGCACTTTTAGCGTTTTATTTCTCACTTCCCACATCAATTTATATATAAAAGCAGCTAAAAACATAAAAAACAATTTACGGCATGCCGCCGTATACCAAATGCCGTGAATTGAATTTACGGCAGGTGGTATTTACGGCACACTCGACACCTTGGTATTTATGACGTATATGCAGAGAAAACTAACCACCAAATTAACCGAAAATCATACCAAAGTTCACTTTAATTCTGAGAGTAGGCTTTATTGTCAGATAAACTATTGCAGGTTCATAGGTGCATGAATCTGGTTTCCAGTAGAAGGCAGCAATTTGTGGAGAATATTATCGGATAAGTTTGTAGTAGTATGGATACCTGTGCTACTGCCAGAACAAGTGATATCAATTAAAAACGATGTAATGAAGTCAAATAAACGTGTTCGTAATAGATTTGTGATAATTTGTTAGTAAATATGAGGCAGATTAGCGATTATGGTATTACTATTAGTGTACTACAGTATGTTAATATTACACGCAACTAGATCCTTCGTTCCCTTCCTCTTTGTATTTGGTTATAGACAAGTACTTCATGGAAATTGGAAACATGGACTACGTAATCCTGGCATGATGGATATTAGTTGCATTACACACGCCTCGTGCCGGGTGCGTATAAATAAAAAGTGCAGAGGGAGAAGCTGTGGGCGAAGGTCGTCGGTCGGTGTATTAATCCTATCATATGTAATCACAGCTTTTGCTAATCTGCTTTTAATTTGCATCTGATAGCCGAAGGGGAGTATTTAAATGAATGATAATATTCATAGGTACAGACTTGCTTCACTTCGTACCTCATACAAATGGAGAGCAGAGCCGCTATCTGCATCAGAGTTATCGGAGATGAGACGAATCTATTGAACACAAACGAAGTAAATACCTTGCTCTATGGATCTATGGAAATAGAAGTAGGTATCAACCCATTTGCTCCCGTATTGCACCTGCTCCCCTATGGCATCTGCTCCCAGTGACACCTTCTCCCTATGATATCTGCTCCCTATTGCACCTGCTCCCGGTTAGACCTGCTCCCTGTTACACTAGCTCGCAGTGTACGGAAAATAATAAGAAACGACAGAACGAAAATCGAAACTACAAACCTGAGATACGACATGTGGGTGGATTGGACATGGGAATGATGAGAGACTATGGGATTCCAGTCTCCAATAATGTAATGGAAAACTTCTGCACACTACTGTTTAACTGTACTTGAAGTAAACTGAAATGTTAGTTAAGGAAATAACTATGATAAGAAATGGTATAAACGAGATGGTCACTACTATTAATTACTGATAAATTCATAATAATATGTATCTGTAATTACTAGGCCCTCACTACTAATGATGAATTTCAAAATGATAAGGCATATTAACAATGCGTAATTTTCGAAATAAGATAATGTTTACCCATATTCTGGTTTTATGAAACATGCATTGTGTACGCGCATGTGCATTGCAACAAAATGCCGCATTTACCATGGCATAGATAGATACATACATACATGCGACATACTAAGAAATACTTTTATGAATAGTAATTAAAATAACGTGCAGAGTGGCCAAGCGGGCAGGCTTCGTTAACAAAAGTACAATAGTTCTCTAAGTAAATACGCTAAGACCATAGGCGTAGGAACCGGAGGGACACGTCCCCCTAAAAATGTTCCAAAAACCAAACTAAGGCCATATTTTTAATGACTCGACTTCCACTCTCACGCACTTTTTCGAGAGTGAAAGGTACCTCAATACGTACCTTTCACTCTCAAGTGTGGAAATTACAGTGCGAGTGTTTTACTAACAATAATTATGGGCCTAAAATTACACAAGCAAATTTTATTTACTTTCATTCACCCATTCACCATACATTATTTTATAAAAATTATTTTTTCGCCGCTTAGAAAATTGTAGAATATTTTTAAAATTGAAAGCAAATTATGCGAAGATAGTTGTGAGACTTAAGAAGACCACGCCCCAACCAGGCGTGGGCGTGGCCTTCAGAAGACGCCAATTTGTCCCCCTGAATAAATTACGTTCCGACGCCAATGGCTAAGACATCAAAATTGTAAAAATATTGTTTTAAATAGAAAAATGTAAAAAAAATGTCGTTTCTCATTATTTTTTGCACTAGGAGGTAGTGTAACAAAGAGCAGGTCTAACCGGGAGCAGGTGCAATAGGGAGCAGATATCATATAGGGAGAAGGTGTCACTGGGAGAAGATGCCATATGGGAGCAGGTGCAATACGGGAGCGAACGTATTACAACTTGCAACGTATTCTACAAGTAGATTTCGTATTTCCTACTGTTCCTGTACGTAAGCATCTATTAAACGATGAACATTCACGTAGGTATACATGTGGTCCAACTGTGATATCTAGCCAACTGATAAACCCTTCTCAGTTGGCTAACAACGGTCAGATTGTCGACTGTCATTTCAAATGACTAATTGAGATTTCACTGCAAAAGCATCGAGTATGTATTACAATTAATCTTCAAACGGTCTAATGAAATAAGCCACCAGAATTATACTCTGCAAATTAATCTTATGAATCTCTTATGAATTAATTTTAAGATGTTTCTACATATTTCATTATGACCATTCATTATGTAAGCCCTTCTCAGTTGGCTAGCTATGGCGGTTGGACTACCACGTATATAGGATACAGTCACTGAAAGAATTCTGTTCAAATGGTTGTCTCTAATAGTATCTTTTCCAATGCCTAAAGCGCCAACAAACTGTGATCAATTGACCCGAACTAATACCAATATGCCTCTAATTGAATCCTAGCGTGTGCTAGAAGAACGTAGAAGTCAGTAAATTTCTAGCGACTGCTCATTGGTCCGAATTTCATAGGCCGTTTATTATTATTATAATTTAGTAGACCAATTTTTTATGCATAAATGTGTTGAAATGTAGAACAAACTCAGTACTGAAAGTCTAGTCCTTGCTCATTAATTACAAAATATTACGAACATATATACTAACCTTTATACAAGAATACTAACAGAATTCCATGGGCATGTCCCACTTTACGTTTATGTATATGATGATGATGATGATGATGATAATATGAATTATGGAATGGTGTAGCCCCAGATCACAAAAGCTGTCTATGATTGATGGATATACAGGCACGAGGACACTGTTAGGATTATTCAGAAAGCATGAATAAGTTGCCTTCAATTTGATTTCTTAAATACATCAATTTTTGATTGTAGATGGAAATGCTCTAGCGGGCAGGACGAAAACGAAGATTAACGAAATAATGTTTGACATAAGTGTTAGCGAGTAATAGAGACGGTGACGGCGGGTGAGAACGGCGTAGAGATTCAGATGGCGGGCGCCAAAGAAAATAACTTGATTATTGGGTAAGCAGCCGCTGGATTGTTTTGCAGGAGAAGAGTCTTTCTCCGGAAATTGTTATTTGGACAGAGACAAATTGGATATTATTGACTCTGCCTTATATTCCGAACTGTAGACTGAAGCCCCAGCAACGACAATCATCTTTTATTTGTGCTGAGACTCCTAGACAAAGTGCCTAAGCTTGTCTGCTCGGAAACAAATAATATTTATTCGTCGCTGCACAATCTCTACTCTATGATACATAGTACACTACATGCGTATCTGCACCCTTACCGAATTTATTCTACTGATGAGAGCCAGTCCACATACGTACAAACCCCTTTTAGCAATTTAACAATACATAGTTTGCAGGGCCCAGAGTAAACTGACTGACTTCTGCTATTCCTGCTGTACTATAATTCTGGTGGTCATTTCAACTCCCAAAATCCCCTGTAATCCTCCAAAGGGATAATAAATGTATGTACATTTAAATAACTCTTTTCATTAAGTACGGTAGTTTCAAGGAAAAAAAAGGTCCTTCTTTTTGCTTCTTTGTAAAAAAGTTACATGCAAAATTTGTAAAAAATGTTACTTTTACTTTCAGGTTTCTAAAAGCTCCAATAAAAAAATAAAATGTCTTATTTTATTGATCGATATTTCTAGATTAGTGTAATATTGAATATTGATTTAAAACACTATTTCACACTCTAAATGGTTTTAGACTGACTACATCTTTATGCATATGTGAAAAGACAAAAAGGTAAAAAATGTACTTTTTTATCTTTTGTGTAAAAAAGGCATTGCTTTTTTGTTGCTTGGGTAGTTTAGCGAATATTAAATACGGTACTTATATTATAAAGTATTTGCCTACATAGAATTGCCAATTATTGACACTTCCATGATGTGGGGAAATTCTCTTTTATATTTCAGATGGGCACATCTGTATTTATTTTTGCACATATTCCTTATAGAAATCTCCAAGCAAATTTGATTGCGTGCTTATTTACACTTATTCGATTCCACAATTTTCACGGTACCGAATAATTAGAATTATTTATACTTTGTTTGCGAATATAGTTTGCGCAATAAAATAACCAACGAATGCGTTGGAGGAGCTAGATGGGCATTATTTCATCTATTATTGTGCTGCACTATTGGTATAGCTAAAGTCAAGTACCCCTTAGATTTAATGGAATAAAAGAATTATTTGGAAAAAGGCAGCTAATTACCCGGGAAAGTCAACTACCTCTCTCCCAGGGTTATTGGAACCTTTTTGTGGGACAAAGAGTCATAGAGTTATAAGATGTGTTAGACTGTAAGAAGAGTCAGATGAGGAGTGGAGTATGACGCATATGGAGGATATTCAGAGACAGAGTGAGTGAGAGAGTGCTGGAGAGGCGGAAGCGGAGTTACTGAAACTCGAGAACAATAACATTGGAAATCAGTCACTTCAGTTGCACAGAAATCTAGTTAGAAGCATATTGAATTATTCTTATTGAATGATTGAATATTGCATCTCTCAATTTAGCAATTCTTCGTCCTCATCCAGCTCCTCCTTAGCCTGGCCAAATCCATTTCCACTCTCCTTCTATTTACTGCTGCTCCTTCTTCACTCCATCATATACAATATTAGTAAGTACATGGGTACCCGGACCATTTATTTATTGTTTCCGCACTACTCGCCCCTCTCTCACAAATAGACATTACTCCACTCTACATTTATATTGAGCATTATTTCATTCGACTCTTCCGCATCCCAAAACACTGTATCTATCTTCTTTCATCTCCCTAAACCCCAAAGGTACAACTAAACACAAGTTTGAATTTCAAACAAAGTCCTATATACAGATATATTGCACTATAATGAAATGCGAATTTAAGATTCGCCTTTGGATATGTACCTTCAGCAGAATACACTATATTTTGTGTGTCGTGTCCCTGTGAATATCTATATGCGTAAATAGCATTTGATTGGAGAAGGTTGGCGATGGTCTTGTCACTAGTCACAAAATGTAAAAAGACTACTGGACATCCCTCACTCGCTCTTTCCTTGGTAAATCGGATTAGTTGGAGATTCTGTCTGCTTCGAGTTGACCATTTCACCATTTCGAGTAACAAATTGCATGAAGTACATAAAGTTCGACTATTTTCTTCCCGATATACTGATTGCTCATTGTCATGGTCGAGAATTCCCCATCTTGCTCATTAATTACTGAGACATGGAACTAGTGATGATCTAAATACACGTCACTTTACAGAGTGTCTTCTAGTCATACAAGATCAATTTGCATAATTTGTCATTGCAAATTGAGGAGGACAGGTCTCATCTAGATTTGAAGATATCAGTTGGACTTCAACATTAAAATCTTTTTACATGTACAGAAAGATCGGATTAGGATAGAATACTAGGAAAAAGAGGCACGAGTTGCGTGGAAAGACGCCGGAGGCAAGTTATTTATGAGACTCCGAAAATCAAAAAAAAACACTACACATACAAAATGCCACACAAAATACTGATCAGTTCACGTTCACATAACATTAATTATGGGTGAATTAATTTATTTAATAACTACATTAATATTTGATAAATTAAGACTAATATTTGATTAATATTTGGTTGTTTAGAAACATTATACATTAATATATTTTTAATTAACGTAAACAGTAACGATAAAAAGTTAAGTTCGTCCTCAGAAATATTTAGACGTTTTCAAAAATGCGATTCATCCGGAGCAGGCCCGTCCCGAGGACCGTGAAACCCGTGCATCCGCACTGGGTGGCAAATTTTAGGGGTTGGCAAAATATTCCGAATTGAATATATAACTTGGCTGTTTGGAAGCCTTTTAAACATAAAATTCCGAAATATTTAGAATTGAATTTAGTGAAGAATGGGCAGAGGGGGAGGGGGTGACTGATTTTGTCCACTTTCGTACTCGACGTCAGTTTTTATCCCTAGATCACGTACAGAAAGTTTAATTGATTATCTCAAACAGTTCTTTAGTTATCGTGCCAAAAACAGACAGACAGATATATCGGTCATTTCTATAAAGCAGCCCCGTTACTTAAGAATAACGAAGACAATTAAAATACCAGAGTTATTGAAAATCGCTCGCTCTGATAACGCACCGGTAGGCAGGCGAAAGGAATATTTCAACATTTTTCTAGCACACAGTATGTGCTAGGTTTCAGCTAGTAACATTATAATGATTCAATAACTGTAGATAATTTCCCGTCTGTAGGACGGGCTTATGTCATATATCTTATTATTATTAAATCTACTTCACCTTACTGCTTTGCTATAGCAAGAATTGCAGCACAAAATTCTAATTTTCGATCAATCAGACATTTAAGAACATTGAAGAACTCAAAGATTTTTTGACGCCCCTTTCTTTCCTCGTGGAAATGTAGAAGACGGCAGCAAAATAAAAAAAACTTATTATGCAACAAACCCCACACTAACTGAATGAAGTATTTCACATATTATAGACACATCTTCATGTAATTATACCTAGAGCAAAGTAAGTACAAATCAGTAAGAAGAAATTCATTTCTTGTATTGTTCGTTTTGGTTTCGCGTGGCTGAATGCTCAAATGTTGTCTCACTTAGCTGGTGGCGTGAGTTGAATGAGAGTGAATGCAATGGGTGGGAAGTTGGGTCATTTGTCTGGAATGGAGAGGCCTCCATTCATTGCATTCCTACTCGTTGAACTCAACTGCATCAATTGTTCAGGCACTCTGCAGCCCAGAGTGACTCGGTTCGAAACTTCCAAATTCCATTATTGTGCACAGCCCTGGGTAAAGTATTACCTTTTCACCCGGTTGACAAACCATCCATCATTTCCGCATCTTATTCATGGGTCACAGGTTACACTTCCTAATACATTCTTAAATTAACATCCGAAGTGTAGCCGACGACCGAGATGAACTCAGTTAATTATGCACAATAACAGAGTCAGTACGAATTATTGTCTGCCGTGATTGGCGAAATTGTTACAGAATATTTATTGCATAGCAGATTTATGATTGTACCCAAACTCACACCATTCAATGTGTTCTGAAAAATAAAGCATCTAGTGCTGAAAATTTTTAAAATAGGGTTTAGGTTTTGAATCTTATGAACATAGCTGACACATTGCATTTTACAGAGTACGTGCAGACAAAAAAAACAATTTGACATAAAAACCCCATCTTCAGTCAATATTATCTGACAGCAATTGGTACACTCCACTTTAT
The DNA here is from genome assembly GCA_020055645.1 of Tomocerus qinae. NCBI lineage: Eukaryota > Metazoa > Arthropoda > Collembola > Entomobryomorpha > Tomoceridae > Tomocerus > Tomocerus qinae. The sequence continues at coordinate 1,382,420 of CM034548.1, read as the reverse complement.
TAAACGGCTCTGAATTAGCAAGCAAAAGAGTTTAGGCGTATAAAATACGACTCTCCTCTCAATCTTTCTGTCACAATTCTGGTTCCACAAAATTCCCTCCTGCCCAACTGAATGTCTTTTGTGCTTTTTTCGTTGTGATGACAGAATGGGGAATAAAGGAGTTGAGTTACTAGGGAGTGGAGTACATTACGGTCAAGTACAACTCTGAACACCTGTCTGACCCTTACTAAAGCTGGCTAACGAACTTACTCTCGAGCCTTATTGAACTGAGCCCTTAAAGAACCGAGCTCTTATTGAACAATCTCGAAAACTAATCGAGCCTAATGAGCTTCAGATGTTTTCTTACACAATGGGGCTAACCCAATGTTATTGCAGCATGTTTATCCTCATATACAGAATGATTGGTAACACGTGGCAAAACTTATTTATTATTTTTGTCATTGTAAACACAAAAAATATATTAATTATTTTGATGATACTATTTTGTTACCAAGTAACCCATGGCTAAGCCATCTAAAAACTAGGGTTATAGTAGGAGAGCCAAAACCGTAACATTTTTGGTCCAACTAATAGCTACTAACAGTTAAAAGTTGGCGCATTGGTAGTCACAGCATAATAACACATGCTTGTGAATGCTGACAGAAACTAAAGCCTGTTAGTAATGCAAGCAAAATGGATATAGCATCTAAAGGTGCCCTGTTACAATCGGTGTGCTTCAAGTAGTAGACCTCTCAAGTGACAGAGTCGCTGGTGTCTTTGACAGCTCCGCTACTATCCTCGTCCCATCCACACAATAATTCTTCCAGCTTACCCTATATATCTATCTTCCTTGGTACCAAGATTAAATGAAATAAGGTTACTTCTCATTTCACTTGTATAAATGAAATTTAGTATTTCGGCATCTTATTGCATTGTGAACACAATAAAAATTACCAAATTTTGGTAATATCTTTGTACCAAAATGGTCAATCGAGTTACTTATTCTCTTTCGACTAATGACTGTGTGCGCAGTATAAGTGTGTGTATAGATATATTTCTAGAAATAAGCCCGTCCTACGGACGGAAAATTATCAACACTACACTACCCACTCATAATAACACCCTATCCAATCATTTCATTTCCAAGTCCTTTTATCACCCGCGCAGCATTTAGTTTAATTTCGAAATATTGTAATTATTCTTGCGCCTGCGTAATTACACGAAGTTCATCTTTTACATTTATACATTAAATCACGGAAATTTTTCATTGCGCAACTCCACTTTAAGATTATCCTATGGGCATGATGCGTGACGGCTAATGCCGTACGCCCAGCACTAGATACTCCTTACAATGATAAGAAGATAACTTTCTGTGAAACTGTTATTTTGCAAATAAATCAAATTATACATAGAGGTAAGGTGTCTTGTGACATTTTCGTGGCAGTGGTAGGCAATAAGAAACAAGAGATGTAATCGAGGAAGCATCAAGCGAACACAACCACTGATAATACTGTCATGTGAGGGCATGTTCAAAACAGGAACGGGAAATAAAAACATTATACGCGACTGAGGACGAAAGGGGAGACGGGGGAATGTGCAACATTCGATGAATTGAAAATGTGACTATGATACATTGACTGGCTGCGTGGATCCGGTTGGAGAGATGATCGTTAGTAATACGAATCGAATGCCTAGCCATAATAATAATAATGTGATGCCAACCATGAATGCATATCAAGTAGAAATAGCAGAATTGATCGGATAGTTTTCCAGTTTGTTCTTTGAGTTGTGAGGCAGTTTCCATTGGATCCATACCGGCTACTCCAGAATACAGAATATTTATTGAAGATGCACGACACAATAATCGTGTATACTAATGTGACACAACTTCATAGCCACTACTAAACGCAGTAATAATACTATCCATTCTATGTCTGTTGTATAATAGTAACTATAAGGAAGCGGTGTCGAAAAGTATTTACTGGGTATGGGTAGGCCTGGAAGCATTATTTATTAGCGAGCACGAAAAGGAAGAGGAAATGTATTTTACAAGAGAGACGGATATTTGGATAGAATTGGTGTTTTTGTCTTAGAGACGTAAGGGTTAGGTACACTATGGTCGTCGTAGAAAGATATTTTTATGGGTAAGAATAAGAATGTAGAGCGTTATAGTAGTACGGAGGAGGAGTGGATGGCTTAGCAGAAATGAACAGAGACAGAGGAGAGACGTAAATAGAGAAGAAGGGATATTATGGAGAGTATTCTTTAAGTGCATGCGATAGTTGTCGGATAAGTGACAGATAGTCCGACAGATTCTATGTCATCTGTGCCTACTGCTACTATTATCAGTATCTTTGGAGACCTAGCTACAACTACTGCATGTAATGTAAATATAGACCAGTCGAGCGAGTGAGAGTGTCGGTTGAGACTGCTACATCATCTATAGTGGATGGAGGTTTCTTTGGAAGCAACATTTATATAGATGATATTCACAATACACAATCTTCAGTAACACTTATGCATTGTATTTATTATATTATGTCTGCATGTCTATAATATTTCATATAAATATGTACATACATAATGAATACAAGAAACTGCAGTAACAAATTACTATATACATGGATTGGATGTATGTATGTAGTTAGTATATGAAAGCACACTCAAGTAGCTAGTACATTTGATGTGCATGTATTTAATATACGGTTGTGTAAGTATGGTATATGTAAGTAGGTAAAAGTGAATGTAGTACATTGGTTATTACATGTGTAGGTCCATAATAATGTGGGATATGATGAGATTGAGTCGTAGATATTGTGTGTAGAGGTAGAAGATGCGGCGGGATGGTGCTGCAGATTAGATTCGTTGGTAGTTGAGTGAGTTGTGTGTGTGGTTTGGCTCGGTTGTTTGTTTCGCTACTCCTCTGTCTGTGCTCTTTACGGAGCGCGTAGGTATGCCCTTGTTTTCAAGTTATGAAAATTCAAGTTATGAAAATAGAATATTTTGTGATGTGTGAGGATGAGGAAAGGGCATTGGAGAGGAAATCGGAAAACTTATTTTTAGTTACTTTCATTTCGTTTCTTTTTCTCTGCTTCAGCATTTTGGAGGAATTCTCGGATTGCATGGCTTCTAAACTAGGTAACATAATATAAGTAACTACGGAAGAGTAACTGTAAATGTATCCAATCCACCCACAGACCGAATCCTCAGAAGAACAAAACACACCCAATACTCTATCTGCCTTTACCAATCTGCACTCCACTCCACACACTCCCAACAGATCTTCAACAGCCACACTACATTTACATCTCATACTCATCTCCATAAAACATTCGCTGTATAAATAGTCACAACAACTGTACATTATTATTTAACTTACTCATCTATGCAATCGATTGTAGCAGTTCCTCTCCATGGCACTGATTGATGATCTACTTACCTACTACATTCTCCTCTAGCCAGAAATAATAATATTCACTCCATATTCCTTTCCTCGTCAACTATGTATAATCTGTCTCAACTCATCTCTCCCCAACCACACACTAGATATTTATTAGACAATGTATCTATTCACCTGAAAATCTGAAGGAACTCCTACTTATGCTATATCATTATCATTAAAAATCATATAAATAGCGAATTGTACCAATGCTGGCCTAAGTGTGATCCAATTAGCAGATTTTACCACTATTGAGAAACCCATAATAACAATTCAAATGCTGTTATTAGTAGGTAAACTATGTAATCTGCAGTTATAATGAAACATTTCAACTTTAAGCATTTATTGCATGGTCAGGCACTGAAGGAAGTTTCTGTATTTTCCTACTACACCAAACGTTTGGTGGCTTGCAAACCAGCAATAGAATGGTTAGGAAACACATAGGAATGTACAATAACCATAGTCTTCTTTGGGAAACAATGAATCAGTCTGTATTATTTGTGACGCAATATGTTTTCGTACATGGTAATCCATATCTTTCAAAGCAGGTCATTGATAAGAGAGGTTTTACTACTACTTCGTTTGCTAAGAACTTGAATATACAGCTCATTGTGTCCATTCCTAAGCATTCATTGTGTTTATTACAGCCGTATCATACGTCTCCAAGTCAATTAACAATAAAAGAGAATGACAGATTAAGATGATTGAACACCTGCGAGAGAGGGGAGACAGAATGATAAGATGGTGGGTGAATATCCAGTAACAAAAGTGTCACATTTTCTGTTGGTTTTGGCTCAATTCGCAGTGTGACCCAGTTTTTATCTCCAAATAGCAGACGACTCACAAGTGTTACATAAACACAGACACATAAACACAATCCGACCTCCCTCCACTAAAGAATAAGAATTGAGAGAGATTCTTTAATAGCATAGAGAGAAGCCTATAGGCATACTCTTTTTAATTCCAACGATGCTACCATAGGGAATTGCGATTTCAGAGTGGTTATCAGTAGACTGCAGCATAATAGAAGCAAGGACGTATTGAGGGACGGGCTTTAAAATAGCAAAAAATTTCGCGCGATTATTTGCAAAGGAACACGAACACATTCCGGAGCCTGGAAAGTGAGAAAAATTAATTATGCAGCATTTGTATGAATATTGATGTAATAATTGTATATACACATGAGGATATAGTGAGAACTAATAGTTTACAGGGTTATCCCAACATTCACAACTCTTTAAGGCAAGATCGCCGTTTTCATCCTACATTTGGAAATTCATGGGTCACTTGAGAAATGAAGCAGTTTACTGGCGACAGAATTTAATACTGACTGACTCTCATCAATGGAAAGCATCTGCATCAGTATACGTAGACATAGATGATAGGTTGAAAAATACCATGGCTACATACAATACAGTGGACATCGCAGTTTGCTTCCGCTCAATTGCTCATTTGCTGAAAAATCACCACAAGTTGATAAAAACTGAAACAACAAACCATGTAAATTCCATAATTGAACGACTTAAGTAATTTTCCCTGCTAGTACAATAAATGACTATTTTGTGCTTAAGTACTGAGGATCATTCAAATCATACCCACGATTTCCTAATAAGCCAATAAATATACCTGATTATAATGATCAGTATGTAGTAACTACATTTGAAATGTCAACACTTTTTAAAGCATGGAATGGATGCAATAATAATAAAGGTAAAAATAGTGATTATTTAAGTATAGCTAGTATAATGCTACACTATAGTTTTTCTTCGACATATGTATGCCAAGAACTCTTAGGTATTGTGAATACTTAGTCAAAATATTGTACCAGATTGTCTAAAATTGCTAAGATTATTCCATTGCCTAAGCTACCCTCCGTAACTGAATCCAAGGATTTAAGGCCAGTAAATAACCTACCTATTCTTCTTAAAGTTATTGAAAAGTGTGTTTTGTATGGTATACTTGAATATTTAGATAAGAATAATATACTTTGTAATCAGCAGTTTGGGTTTTGTTCCAAACACTCGACGATGCATGCCCAAATGGCATTAACTTACTTATTGCTTTTAAATATTGATAAAGGACGTACTTTTTAATTGTTATCTTTAGATACACCCGTGACTCAATTTCGAAGTATAGGTATATTCAGCATAATCATGCGTATTGGAAGCAGTACTGCTGCTGATTTTCAAAAGTATTAGGCATCCACTTTTTTTTAAAATTTCGAAATGTCCATATGACATATTCGTATACTCATTTCAACTAAAAATCGCAAGATCCATGAACTAGAACACAGTTAGATAGATAGATAGAGACATACATACATGCGACGTAGGTACAATCAGCTTTATTTATTTAGGTTAGTTAGGAATATGTATGGACGGGCAGGACATGGAATGATAGCGACAGTTTTAGATTGAAATAGTAGTGCATAAAATAAATTAGGGCGGTTGTTAGTTAGCTAGATGACTCTCTCATCCGTTCCCTTGTAGTCAATTATCTGTCAAAGGGAACTACTGTATCGCTACTTAACTGTTCACAATAGATCATAGTCGAAACCAATTTTCCAAATCTCTCAATCCATCCGACGTCTCTCCGTTCCCAACAAACTACTTTACCTACGCTTGTGTTTATCTGAATACATTTAAATCTGTTTGGAATACGACTTCAAACCTTAACCACAAAATATAATCTACATTATATACTGTTAAATCTCTATATTATAATCGTAGACTTGATAAAGCATTAAATTTACCTGTCTAAAGATATATGTCTGTTCATGTGGTAGGGAGAAGTTAGGAAACCTGGATATTATATTACGTAATGCAAAACCCACTCTCCCATGTGTGACGCAAGTGCTGACTGCAAAACTTTTGAGTACCTCCTCTTCCCATCAACTGCACGTCATATATGCATGTTCCTTAAAAGCAAAATGCGCAAACCCAATTCCTCCAAACCACCGATATGGGTCGTTTCATATTATTATAACATCAAAACAATAAGAGATTAAATGGTGGGTGGTGATTGAATGGAAATGATTAGCGAAAGGGACATTTCGTAATGATCGTAATGTGCGTATTAAATAGCATTTCAAAATTTCTAATCCAAATTGGTTCTGCTATATCGCCAAACTTATTTAACATTTTTAGCTGGTTTTACTTCTTTTACTACCTATCCTCTTGATTCCTTTGTGCCAGTTGGTACACCTTTTTGTAGAATTAGATAACTGTACTGGGGGCCATTTTGTTTGCCTTGTTGCTATTTGTTTTAAAATATTTATTCGTGTATATGGTACTCAAAGGATATGTACATTTTTCCAAAATTCCAGGCTGAATCTTATTTTTTTGATTTTAAAAGGGAGCTATTTGGTGACTATGTGGGATTTTTTTCAAAAATGGAGAGTTTCATTGTCCCCTGTATTTGATGCTACGATCTACAGTTATTATTTTGGTTTAGGAAATTCTTTTTTATCAGGAAGTTGTGGCTGCAGCTAATATTTCCAACCACTGAAGAAAATCTCTATATTATAACCACAGACTGAGATAAACCAATAAATTTACCAACTTAACTATGAATCTATGCATGTCTGGTAGGAGAGCCTGGGTGATCTGCATTTATTGTGTAACGCAAAACCCCTTCCCCATCTGTAACGTAAATGCTGACTGTAACACTTTTAGGTACCTCCTCCTCCCATCAACTGCACACGTAATATGTGCACGTTCCTTAAAGGCAAAATAACAAAATGCGTATGCCCAATTCCTCTTCCATCGAAATGAACCTGATTGACTCTAATTGTCAACAATCTCATCTGCGTGAAAAGTGTTCTGCTATGTGACAAGTGGTGGAATTTTTGCAATTATTTATAAATTCTGCTAATGGTTGCTGGACGCCTACCTTTCTAAATTTGACAAATTTTACTGGGAGCCTAGTAAAAGTATATTAATTTAAAAATAGGTACTTTGTTTTTACAAAGTTTATATAATAACCTAAGATATATTTTCGAAATTGTTTTTATCACTGTATTGGGTGGCCTGCTGAATTTCTCTTGAGTGCTAGGCTTGCCCCTTAGCTGGGTGAATTTGTATATTTATATAGAGACAGTGTCAGTAGTATAATATATAGGTATATAGTATGCATAAACTTTCCTGGTTATCTACTTCCATATTAATGTTACTAAAGGTACTTAGTATGACGATTTTTATGTACAGTACTGCCTTGTGTTTTCCATGTACACTACAATGCAAGGCAAGGCTGTATTTAGGGGACATAGGGGGCAAATGCCCCCCCCACCCCCGAAATTAAAGAAAATCATTTCTCAAACTACTAAAACATTTCGCCCTTCGCGTGATATTTAGGTCTTTTTTTCTCATATTTAATTAATAATTAAATTTTTTCCAGCTTCGCTCCAATATCTATGGTTGTACGACGTGATTGCCCCTTCTGAAATCGACTTCTAAATACGGTAGCGATGCAAGGGATAACAATTATATCAGCCGATCTAAGTTATCCTGTCGCTGCTGTCTGTCCGTTGACTGCTTATCCAGCTCAGTTGTTGGCTTTGTCTCTGCCTCATCTCATTTTGTGTTGTTGTCACTGTCGCTGTGCTGAGTAGTACTCGTGTCGTGTGGAAGGAGTGGAAGGACTCCACTCACCCATGCATAAATAAAGGCGAATAATAATCTTATTGTGCAAATAGAGTTTTTGAAGATACGCTGCAGTACAGATGCTAGTAAGTCAGTCAGTAGTATTAGTTTATGAGTACCTAGGTCCTTATTGCATGCGGGCGAGAGTATGTTTTTATGGGACGTGTAGTAGTAGCGAGTGTTACGTATTGTATGACATAAGCTAGCTGGAAGGAGAGACGATGTCATTGGGAATCGCTATAGGTAAGTGTATAATAGACCTATAGATGAGATTGAGAGTGCATCTCGCGTGTACATGTGTGTTTTGAATGCAGTCTTCACACGCTACGCATATCATATCATGTCACGTTCCCCCTCATCAATATCAACATCTACAGTTACATTACATCTTTACAACTCTCATCTGACACTCTCTTCTCTCCTCTCACCCAACTCTCTATCTCTCTACTTGGTACTCCAGATACACTCACCTACTACTATCTTATATACTGTCTTAGTATACACTTGTGCATTATATTATACATTGCATATAGACATATGTGAAGTGTGCAGGGTTGTATTTTGTCCGGACGAAACTATTACTGTCTAGGACAAAATAAGTTTTGTTCACCTTTTCTCCAGGACGAAACTAATTTTGTCCAGGAAGAAATTAGTTTGGTCCATTTTTGTTCACACCTTCCCATCCGGACACCGCAACCCTGGAAGTGTGTTATACATTGCTAACTAGAGATGATATATATAAGTATACTATCCGTGGGACAGGCAGGGTGAATGGGCACTAACGTAGAAAGAGGAGTCTGATGGATATGTAAAGTACGGGTAATCCACCTTAATATTTACACAGAGAAGGGAATAATACAAATGTGTGTCTACAATGTAGTTTTATGAGTGTTTGAGTTGAAGTGAACTGGAGATGATATTATGAGGAGTCTCGACTACCTCACCACAAAAACACACAGACACACGAGATTCCCGCAAATCTCAAAATATCACTTTGTTCCCTTTCAATCCACAAAAGGGTTGAGCCATTCTTCAGCCAGAGACATTATACATCATGCATACTCCATGTGTACATCTATCTATACACACTCCACTCCTTCTTCTGCTCCCAATAATGCACAGAGATGCAACTTCCACATCTCTATCCGTGCTAACGAACATAAATATTAATATGGCCACCAACTCGTGCTCATTGCACCAGCCGTAACATAAATCTCTTCTTCACTACTACATATTCACTTTTCTTGGAAAATGCCAATAATATACAGACCCAAAGAATCCCTTTCAACTCACTCATTCCATATCTGCCTCATAATCTAACAAACCCAACGACACAATGTCCTCTTTCCGATTTGTCAGCCAGACTGCTCCATATACTATATTATATTTACTATATTATATATATTCTGTCTATAATCAATTATTGTTATGTTTACTGACTAACCTGCTGAATTCTATAGTATAGCAGGGCCGCAACGAGGAGGGGGGGCCTGGGGACTGCCCCCCTCGAAATGTTTTTCTGGCTGCGGATCTGCAGTATAGGTAGTGCATCAAGTAGTACATAATACACACAAAACAGATGCTAATTAGTGATGTAATAAATACAGTATTCAGCAATAATTATTCATAAAAATGACTTATGTTTATCACCATACAATTCTTACAGTCAAAATTCAACATTGTGTATGTACCACATGAGAACGTTTTGGTTGTCTGTACAGACGATTTTGAGATTGAGGGACGTGAGTGAAGATGTCTATTGAAGTGAGAAGACAGGAAGGGGATCGTTTAAAAGCACAACGTTTTTTAACATACTGAATATACAGAGTTGTGTGGCAGGAGAAGTAGAGACCGGGTAATAATAAAAAGACGTAGGTGGCTGATGCGAGTTGGAGTGGGATGAATAAACATTGTGCTCTCTGTTGCTGTCGAGTGCTGGTGGCCCGTGTGTCATTGTCACCAGAATTCACTGAGACAAGAAAATCATATGAATATGAATGGCTTTGCGACATTTACTGCCGTTGAATGGGAGAGACTTCCTCTATCTATTCCTATTTTTGTTGGTATTGGGACTTGGACTCACTGCTGCAAATCTAACTCCTTCCTTCACATTATTATTGTATTAGTCTAGTTGTGTGTGTTTAAAAGATTGGGGAGTTGTTGGAGCGAGATTCGGCGTGGCTACGTTCGTTGCAAGAAATAAATGTGACATTCAGATCTCGTTAGAAACAAAATTGAGTGAGTCGCTAATGAAATGAAGAGAGTTTTATGGGGAACTGCGATGTAAAGAAAAGATTCTTGGGATTGAGACAACTGCTGCCTGTTTCCAATCTATCTCACAATCACTTCTCATCCCATAGTAACTGCCATACAATATTCACGCCACATTTTCCTGTCCCATCTCCCGCCCTGCTCCTTTCCTCCCAAAACAAACACTTCCACCACAACAACAACCCATTACACCCTAAGCAACTAAGTACCAGCTAATACTTATGCAACAAAGTTAGTACTACTTGAACAGAGGGTTATGCATGTAGAGGGGATTATTGACCAATGGTCATCACGCATAACAATTCACTGACTTGACTCAATACATCTGGCCGACACTTTTAAACTGGACCGACACTTTTACTTTCATTGCATTAAAATTCGAGATTGCACATCTTTCTCATTGAGCGAGATTATATTGTGCATCATAATAACCATAGGTTCTTGCATTATAAACTCGGACCATTAGTTGCGTAGTGCAAGGCAAATAGTATATATTATAGTAGCTACTATGTACTCCACTAAATGTAAGGGGCTCCCTGAACAACGAATGAGTGTAGTAAATACAAATGATTTTGTATGAATAATGTGACTATACGTAGACTGTAGACCATCCTATATAGAAGTTGTTCCTTACCTGTTGCCGTGGCTTATTTTGTATCTGCTAAGGTAGTTAAGACAAGAGAGTGAATGTTATAGGAGGGGGCGAGAAGATTCTCAGGCACACACCACCCAGAGCTGCAACAGTCACGCTCAAATGCGTCAATCCTCGACATCTTCATGGCAATGACAACATTTGCAACTGAAGACAAATAAATACTGATAATTGTCAGAGCAGAGATTGTCACAAGTCGTAAAAGTGCTCTTCTTCTTATCCCTTCTAATATTTAAGAAGGCAGCAGTGGAGAAAGAATTGGAGCCCATTACTTTCTATTGCGCCACAGTCGAAATACTCCGAAAACTCTTACATTTATATTTACAGTCTCTTTTAAAATGCTGAAGACCATTCCTTCTCTTCGATTTTTCTTTATATAACCCAGTCCCTCCACAATCACAATCCCTCGCGAATGTCAAATGACTATCCAGCCTGCGAGAATCTGTGAAAACTCCTACTACACATATACACTTATCTGCCACAACTCACTTTATTTATCATTGACATACTACTTGCCATTTCAACCGACTACGTTCCTATCCAGTCAACCCCAGGTTTTTAAAACAATATATTGTCAGTGAGTGTAACTAGTATTAGGTAGCTTATTAGATGCTTTGAATTGTTTACCATTTTTAAACTTCGGGAATGAGGTTGATCGACTAACCATATTACAAATGTAAAATTAGTCGTACTAATAAGAGCCCTATTATTGTATTGTGGACAATGTGAAGGAAATAATAATTATTTATATCCAGAACATTTTGTAGAATCAAAGTAGCTCTACAATTAAATTGACTTGTAGTTGAAATTGGGACTATCCTATAAAGCTATGTTTATCAAAAGAGAGTTTAATGCAGTTTGTGCATGTCAATAACGCATTTAGGGTGTATGTGGGTCTGTCTGAAGCAATTCACAAAGAAGAAACAAATGAGTGACACGAATATTATTGTGTGCAGTTGACTCTCGTATTTCATTTCACAGGAATCTCTCACACATTCTTATGAAGACAGTTAGTTGAGTCTACATAATTTTTTATATTTCACTGACTACCGTTCTCTGCCAGCCAGGGTTTGGCATTATTCTCTCATCTCTTACTCCTTTTAAAAGTCATTTTCTTATAAATCCACGGGCTTTATGCTATATATTTTTTACTCCCCTGATAGAGTAAAAGTGTCGCCTTTAAGAACCATTTAGCCCATGCAAATTTCATAAGCAAGTCAATCGGGCCTCCTTAAATACATTAATAAATCAGAATTGGAATTTATTTCAAATGGCATACTTGTAGTGCTGCCGTAAAAGACAAACGAGAGAACAGTACAGTGTACAAAATTTACCACTTAGTACTTTGTACTTAGTACTTTACTAGGGTATTTTACCATCACAGTGGTAAAAATGGTAAATTATGACAATTTATGGATACAAGTACATACAAGGCACATTAATAAGTTTTAACGTTTAATTTTTCTCTAAAATAAAGCTAGTTAGTATTTATATTTACATGTTTAATGAAAGCACAACAAAAAGATATCTTTTAAACGATATATATTCATTTAGTACAGCCAACTTTATTGGCATAGTTAGTAAGAATGTGCCAATTTAATCGAAATTGATTATTAAATCTGCAAATGATGGCAATTTTGGCCCATTTAGTTGAATCTATCTTTGGTTAATGAACATGCATCAAAGTGAAAAGCTTATCTGTTCGCAATCGCGATCACAATATTAAACCATTTACCACCAAGTTTTAGGTAGTGGTATTTTACGTTAAATAAAATTAAAAACCACTTAGTACTGGTAAGTGGTAAATGGTATTTTGTACATTGCGAGAGAAACCCTCTGAGGGAGAGAACATTCAGTCATAATAAATATATACTTAGCTACGTGGTGCAGTTAGTGCAGTATAGTATAAGTAACTTAAAGAATGTCATTAGCTGTGGCTCTAGCGTATAGTTACTATGTACGTGTATTGTTTGGAACGTCGTAACTTATGAATATTGAGTGGAGCCAGGCGAGTGAGTGGAGAGAGTGCAAGATTTGAAAGACTCGGGAAGTAGTGAAGTTGTTTGTGGTGGTGATGGCCGGAAGACGATGAAGAGATGCATAATGCAGAGATGATAATAGAGCATGGAGGTGTGTGTGCTGACATATTATTAAGAGGCCTCCGAGTGCGTGTGGTTAGAGCAGAGAGAATAGTTTTGCATATTAATAAATAAGGAAAAGTCGTTGACATATTTCACGGAGACAGAGGGTGGGGGAGTGGGCCATGACACTTCTTGCTTCCATCCCATCTCCCTCTCCTATAAATATGTACAAAGATTTGTTTGCATGAACTGTGAACGCTCCGGATGATTTTTAATTCATGGCTCGCCCAGCAACACCGTAATAATAACACTAAAAAAACTCCAGAGCATATCATTGGAAACATGTGCTCTAGAGATCGGTCTGTTGTTGAAGAACGAGTCCATTTCCTGTGTCACGTCTCTAGATCAACCTGTCATCCCAACACGTACATTTACAAATCATAAATAAATATTTGATATTTACACATCCCGCTATTACTATTTATCATCTCATAAATACAGCAGATAATTAAAGCCCCACTAACACTTCACAATCATAGTGATTGTGAGATTACATGGAACACAGACGGTGGGACTTTACAGGAGCAGGGAATCACCGGACGAGTGGAATTACCGACGCTTCCAAAAGTCGTGCAAGTAAACTTGTACGTGTAGTTAAGAGCCATAACTGGCATTCTTAACACATTTTAATGTTGTTTAACGTAATTTAACTTTAGATTTACATAACATGTTGAAATAATATGTTTATAACAATCAATTTTTAAAGTCTAAAGCAATTAAAACTTGGGTTTATGATTAAAATATAGAAATATTAACTTAATTAATAAATAATAAAATACAATTGATATTGTACTTAGTACATTGAAATAATAAGTGTATTAGATGCTGGATTCCAGCATTAGTTAGCCTACACAAGCTTAATACTATACCACTGCAAGCGGCGGTAGTTGCACAGCTCCGGTGATTCCCGTCTCCTGTAAAGTCCGTCTGTATTTCCCTATAATACCATCAATATAATAGCTCATAGCACAGATTAGAGAGTTGCACGGGCTCAAGTTTCCTTTAAGGGGGTCGACCCGACCCGGCCTGTACGGGTTTGGTCGGGTTCGGGCCGCATTTAAAAATGCTTTACGGTCACGGGGGCTCGGGCTGATAAAAGATTTTTACGGGCGAGCTCGGGCTGATAAAAGATTTTTACGGGCGGGCTCGGGCTGATAAAAGATTTTTACGGGCGGGCTCGGGCGGGCTACATTAAATTGATGATGACCGCGGGGACCCGTCAAATCCCAGTGAATTAAATAAATATAATATATTTATATATTATAAATATATTTTTATATATTGTTCCGATACAACTACTAACTACATATTTTCGATGAGATGTATATTATTTACTATACATATATATATATATATATATAATATATATAATGACCCGCTGGCATCCGCGGGTACCCACGGGCCGATTTCTCAAACTCATTACGGGAACGGGTGGGCTCAGTTGCTACGGGCACAGGCCAACACGGGCCGTAAAAAGTCAACCTGTGCATCTCTCTAGCACAGATGCAGACGGGTTTGGAGAATATTGGCTTTTCTTTATCAAAATGTGAACAATTTCTATTTAATAAGCTAAAAAATTATCATTAAATGATGCATCTGGAAGTTAAAGATTTTGTCGCAGTTTAGTACTTCCAAAACGATGCATATGTTTCTTGTCTTAAAACTTGGTCCAAACACATGTGACTTTCAACCTAACCAGGCGACTGTCAATAACTTTTACTGAACCAAACAATTGTCGTTAAAAAATTTAATCAAACCAGAGATTTCCAAAATAAGTCAAATTGGAAGGATATGTCCTTCAAAAAAATTAACGACGCGAATCGGAGATTTTGTGAACCTTAATCAAGCTAAAAAACGATTAAATCAATCAAGCAGCAAAAAATGAAGCACACAGTTGCAAGTGTGATATTATTGAATTATTATTAGCGTAACGAGATGCTCGCAGTTGGTGTATATTATGTAGCTCTATGTATAATTACTTTAATCAAGGGAGAGAGGCTTGATACATTTTTCGACGGGGTGATGGGTCTGTCCCTTTGGCTGTTGATTCAGCAATTGTGTTATTGGGCGAATAGGTTGTGCTTTGTTGTGTCGATGACTGCTTTGGTTGTGCTGATTAGATTCCTCTCATTGACGGCGGCTGCCTTGACATTCAAAATCAGGGCTGAAACAGGAGCTAATCAGTTAGATAGTCATCAAAAGAATCTCTTTACTTCATCTCTTCGTTAGTTAATGTACTTACTCTCCATACTTACCGTAATTAGACTCGGCGGAAGTTCCTTCACATCCCCAATTGCATTGGTGATGACTCTATTTACGGATGACTTACGAAGACTCTTATTATTTATTATGTTTGTACATAGGCATATGTATGAGCTAAGACATTCATATATTGAGGTACCTACTACTCCACTGCTGCTCCATATAGCTCTCTGCACTTAAATCGCTTATTGTTCACAAACTCAACCACCCCATTCACACAAGTGTGCAACTTTCAGGTACGAAGTGTATAATAAAATACACTAAGGAATACTTTAGATCTCCTCCCGTTAGACTACCTCCCGTGAGATCTCCTCCCCATTAGATTACCTCCCTATTAGATTACCTCCCTATTAGACTACCTCCCGTGAGATCTCCTCCCCATTAGATTACCTCCCTATTAGATTACCTCCCTATTAGATTACCTCCCTATTAGACTACCTCCCGATACACAAAGTATAAGGCAACCACAAAATGAAAATCGAAACTTAGTAACTTGAGATTGGGGTCGGGGTGTATGGGATGATGGGTAGAACTATGGGAATGAAGAGATTCTAATAATGTAATGGAAAACTTCTGTCTTCTGTATATCTATATTTGAAGTAAACAGTTTGTCCATCAACTGTTTTCAAAAAAGCTTCCTTATCTATTTAATTTTTTGCTGTTAGGGACAAGAAGATAAAATATTGTACTTTTCTTTACGAAGCTTGGCCACTCTGCACATTATTAATAATTACAGATACATATTATTAGTGACCGATCTCGTTTTTACCATTTTTCCTTATCCTAGTTCTTTCCTTAACTAACATTTTGAGTTTCGATTTTCATTCAGCCGTTACTTTATGCTTTGAGTACCGGGAGGTAGTCTAAGGGGGAGGTAGTCTAACCGGGATGTAGTCTAACCGGGATGTTGTCTAATAGGGAGGTAGTCTATTAGGGAGGTAGTCTAACCGGGAAGAAATCTAACGGGAGGTAGTCTAACTGGGAGGAGATCTAAGGCTGGAGGAAACCTCAACGGGGAGGAGATCTAATGATACCTTACTATACATTTTTGTTGTCAATATGCATTAAATTATTTTGTTGTGTCCAAAGGCAATCTGGATTTGAGACAGTAAATAAAAAAAATTATTAATAAAAAATAATTTATTCTAAAAGATCATTACCATTTTCGCTTTATTGTGAACCTAAGATGTATTTAAGCAACAGATGATTTGACGACCCAGAATTACATCTTGTATTCCATTCAGAATAAATTGTCAGCTAAGAGCATTGAAAATGAAAAAATAATGAAAAGTAGGCAACAATACTGAAATGAGCTCTGCGTTTTGCTAATCAATATTCTCTTCGGGATGCGTGGAGCTTATCAGGACTCTGCTGTGCCCTGTGCCTATACACATCTCAATTTTCTTTATACTCCTTTATGTACAGCCAACGATACTTCTTTCTTCAAAAGGGTTTTGGAGATTTTTGTGAGTTAGATAGAAAGCTATTAAGGATGTCGGATAGAGAAAGAGCAAGAAGCTACTTACAATAATAGTACATGATACTAAAACATAATATCTGGAAGTACCAATGTAGTACATAACCTACGTACTACCTACTAGAGGTAGTAAGTAGTGGTTGGTGTATCATCCATCTGATCTGGCTTTAGGGTACATTATAGGTGGATCGAGAGAGAAAGAAGGATAATAATAATATTATTATGTTATAGTGGATGTAGCAAGTTGAGGACATAGCAGTTGTAGGTAGAATAATAGTAGCCAGTATATAGTAGTGGTTGTGGGCCAAGAGAAAGGAGAGACATTTTGAAGTTGTCGTCTTGCGACTCTATGGTCCTCTGCTGAGTGAATGTATCTCTGTCTGATCTCTGTCTGTCTGAACATATCATATATATAATAGAGAGAATAGCTAAGTAAGTAGATGTAAAGATAAGGTTAGAGGCATAATGGAGCTGGGATATTAGATTGAATGGTAAAGAGATAGTGAATGTTTAGTTTGTTCGCATTAGGTTGGCAAACAATAGGCGAAAGTACACAAAATGAGATGAAACATGTGCACGGAATGGACATTTTTGATGTTTCACGTAGTAGAACAAATAGAAATGTATTCTGTTTCGTTTGTGCTCTGTCTAAACACATTGACTGATTGTGAGTGAGGAGACTCAAAGTCACTAATTATTCGGAACGACCTGCAAACTCCTTCTGTCTCTCTCTTCTTCACGACTTCAAAGAGAAATGCTCTATTTATTCACTTTCCCCATTCCTATTCTCTCTACTAGAGAATGCTCTCTGTTCCCATCTCTCTTCCCTGCCTGGCTTTATAAACCCTATCTACTCTATTCTATCCATTTGGTATACAATCTATTTTATATACTGACTACAATGTCATACAACAAATGGGAGACACATATTCCGCCTTTGCATACAATCTCTGATATACCCACCATCATGCAGACTTAGACACTACATAATGCAAGGCCATAATATTATCTATTATTAAAGTACTCCATTCTTTCTTTTCTATCCACTCAAAATAATACTCTCAAAGTCAAAAGTCTACATTTCCCTACTCTTTCTCCACAAATCATTATTTTCACTGCCTTCTCTCTTCTACCTACATATATTTAATATTTTTTTATAGAAACGCCGTGCACAAACATACGAATGACGTCACATATCTTCAAAACGGCCACCACTCAGAACATTCACCATATTCCCAGCATTCCATTATGAATGACTGAAAGTTGTTACAGCGCTTAGCAACATCTCATCATCATCTCATTAACACTGAGGTGAGGTGACCCAGGTGGTAGTAATTTTCGTTGTAGCACAAATCGGTTTAAAATCCAAAGTAGGTAGTCTTCTGTCTGAGAGAGGTGGGTTGCAATAAATGGAAGCTTGCAACACAGGTCAAATGTTGGTGTAATTTTAGGTTGTAACTAATTCTGTACAGATGGCGACAACATAAAACCAAAAAAAAAACAAAAAAAATTAAACTAACAAAATTACCACCAAATGGGCAAAAATCCTCAGAATGCCTTTTTCATTGAACAAAAAAGGGCCGTTTTTACCTTTTTTATAAAAAAGGTGGGAGTAAGTTTTTAAAAAAGCAGTCCTTTTTTGATGTATCAGCGTGCCCTTTACTTCCACTTTACACGTAAATAAGGTAAAAAAGGTAAAAATGACTGGTGCTTTAAAAAGTGCCTTTTTTGTTCACTGGCATTTTTGTTTTTGGTTGTAACTTTAATTCTGCAACCAAAATTGCGCGGATCTCAGAATAAGCTCCTTGTTCTTTATTTAAAATACCCTAACCTCTTTTCCCAATCTAATCATACCAGTGAATTAATTTTATATCGTCTATACGTTATCCTATAATAATTGCACGTAACGGATATTATTTCAGTCGATGCTATGATGCTGATTTGTATTTACATGTTTTACATTACATACAGTACTGTATTTAGAAGTCGATTTCGGAGGGGGCAATGATGTCATACACTTATATGTATTAGGCATAATCGCGCGAAAAATTTTGGCTTATTTCGTCTAAAATGAGTCAAAAACAGCCTAAAAATCACATAAAATCGCGCGAAGCGCCAAATTTTGTAGTATTTTGAGAAAAAATTTTCCCTTTCCTTGGATTTCGGGGGGGGGGCATCTGACCCCAACGCCCCTCTCAATACAGCCTTGATTATGTAATGCTGCCTGTATATATGTATATGATGTATGTGCATTTATAGATGGGCCTCGCTCTATGCCATTAATGCCATACATACAAGCTTAACCTTATTAGTAAACAAAAACACACATTTCACTAAAATATCCCATCTTTGGGCCTGCATACCACCTAAGCCTAGAAGTATGCTGGTGTTCGTCATATTGTTGAGCTCACGTTGCAAAAGTAACCACTTAAATCATTTCTGCTAAACTTTCTGTAAATTATGAAACCTGTTTGGCTAGCAAGTAGTGGAATAGAATATCTACAAATGTGGATATTATTTTCTAACGCTGTATATTTCATTACGGCGTCATAGATTTTAGCTCATTGACTCTCCTCATTTTATGTATTTGAATACGAGAATTTCCAAAATCCAAGTTTCTCATCGTGGGTAGGTAGGACGTAGGAAATTAAAATTGGTCTCAAAAAAACGAGCAAAGAATTTTACGGAGCGTGTAAGGCTTCTTTTTTGAAATTTTTATCGTTAACTATTTTAAAAACTGAGCTGTACAACGTAAAAATGTAAACTCCCGCTCCAGAACCCAAACTTTGGTCAATGTCCCTGCTTTCAACAAGGTCGCAGCGAGGGGAGGGAGCACCGGTTAACGTGCCTACCCCGAAATCGAGAAAAAAGAAAAATAAAGAAATTTTTATCTAAAATCGCAAAAAATCGCTAAAAATTTTTTTGGCGCCCCTCCCGAAATTTTTTTCTGGCTGCGGCCCTGGCTTTCAATATTGAAAATTTTAAAAGACGAAGCCTACGCCCTCAGTACTTAAGTCAAGAATCGAGAGCTGAAAACTTAATTTGGATATATTTTGAAATGAGCCCAGAAATTGGAAGCGCGTGCGCACTCTCGTCGCCGATCGTGGAGTAAAGACAATTGAAAATGAAGATGTTTCATTGTTTCCATTGCTTTAGAAGTTACACCGAATTATTAATACATTTATCATTCATTGATTTTCGTATTATTAATATACCTTCATTATGTTACTATTCATACAATGCAATTGAATAAAAAATGCTACTGTTGGTGTTGACACAATTGGACAAAATGTGGATGGTTATGTTGACAAATTTTTTTTCGTTTGTTGACGAAAAAGGGTTGACAATTTGGGGGTGAATCTTGTAAAATGTATATAAAATTGCACAATTTAGTTATAACGAGGTAGTTGTATAGGTTGATGAAACATGTTACAGAAATTAGGCCAGTATAGTACTTATATGTACAAGTGGATTTCTAGGATTAGCTTTACGAGAAATCAGAATATGGTGATATACCAATTAGCAGTAGAAGAGTGTGTTCGTTCGAGTGATCAGGCCCTACTCAGGTTGATGATGATTATTACTATTATTTTCGGAGTGGATATATCCAATAACAGACAAATCATGAAGTTATGATGAGGTGTGCACTCAGGATATATATTATAATATACTAGTGAGCTCAGCTAAGGGGCGAACCTGGCACTCAAGAGAAATTAAGCAAGCTACCCACCACAGTAATAAAAACAATTCCGGGTCAAATTGAAAAGTTCCTAAACCAAAATAATATAACTGTAGATCGTAGTGTCCAATACAGGGAATAATTAAAGACTATTTTTAATAAACACCCCAGAATGTCCCCTTTTAAAATCAGAAAAATATGATCCCGGGATTTTGGAAAACGAATTGTCTTCTTTAGCTAATTATTTCCGTTCAATTACCAATAATCACCTTATGTGAATTTTTAATATTGTTCTGATGTTATAATAATATGAAACAACTCATTTCGTTGGTTTAGAAAGAGGGAGCATGCGCATTTTGGTTTTGTGCTTTCAAGGAACGTGCATATATTACGTTTATAGTTGATGGGAAGAGGCGATGTCCAAAAGAGTTACAGCTAGCACTTGCGCTGTGCGCTACACTTGAGAGAGGGAGTTTTACGTTACGTAATATATGCAAATTTCCTAGGCTCTCCTACCAAGACATAGATAGTCAGGTATTTTTACGATTATATTATAGAATACGATAGGGTAAGGCCACAAAGGCCTATATTATATACTGGATGATGGGATGACGTCACTACGGACAACACATATACTCACATTTATTCCTTTTTGCATGCACTTTTCACAAACTATTTACATTTCTTTGCATGTTTAGATATCTATGATTCGCACTTTTACAAACTCTTTAAGGTCAGGGTATTTTCAACCCTTTACCTGTCGCAGCCACAAGTGGGGATGTTGCTAGGTAACTAGCAAAAATTGTCATAGAGGGTAAATGTGAAACCAGATTCGTACTTTTTTAGGAGAATCCAAGGGATTAAACAGTTTCCCGCCCAGCCTCCCCTTCCCCGCATCAGGTTGGAGGTGGGTTCAGTAGAGCGAGGTCCCATAAGAGAGTTTGAACTTTGTATGGGACTTGTAATTTACTCCTTTAAGCAATGATCCGCATTTGTTGAAAAAGAGTCATCTCTATGGTCATCTCCCCACCACCTCCGTGCCAAATAGTCATGACAATAGTCACTACACCCTCTAGTCGTAGTAAGTAGTCATCCTTATAGTCACTAAGTTGTCTAACTAAATAATGAAGTGATGTTATAGTCACCACTCCAAGCAATTCTATAAAAGTAGTCACCCAATAGTCATTTCTTCGGAGGTTTCCACAAAAATAGTCGCATAATAGTCATCAGCCATAGTTTACAGGTACCAATGGTCTCCCAATAGTCATCAGCCTTAGTTTGCAGAAACCAATAGTCACCCAATAGTCATCAGCCTAAATTTGCAGATACCAATAGTCACCCAATAAGCATCATCCTTGGCAGCACAATAAAGGTAGTCACAAAATAGTCATTAGCCTTCCTTAGTTAACGTACACGAGAATAGTCATTAGCCTTCCTTAGTTAACGTACACGAGAATAGTCATTAGCCTTCCTTAGTTATGAAAATTCAACAATACCACAAATTGTCAACTTGTTGAATTCCCTCCATAAGAAAAATCAAATTAATTGTTAATTAATAATTGTTAACTACCTGTCATTGATTAATTATTTTTATAATAGTTGTAAGGACATTTACTAATTCTTTAAATCTGTCATTCTTAATGTACTTCCGGTTTGGATTTCAGTTTTATAACTGCCCTGTAACCTCTCAATTAATAAAGATACAATACAATACAATACAATAGTTAACCTACACGAGAATAGTCATTAACCTTCCTTAGTTAACATACGCGAGAATAGTCATTAGCCTTAGTTAACGTACACAAGAATAGTCATTGGCCTTCCTTAGTTAACGTACACGAAATTGGTCATTAGCCTTCATTAATTAAATTACACGAGAATAGTCATTAGCCTTCCTTAGTTAACGTACACGAGAATAGTCATTAGCCTTCCTTAGTTAACGTACGCGAGAATAGTCATTAGCCTTAGTTAACGTACACGAGAATGAATAGTCATTGGCCTTCCTTAGTTAACGTACACGAAATTGGTCATTAGCCTTCATTAATTAAACTACACGAGAATAGTCATTAGCCTTCCTTAGTTAACGTACGCGAGAATAGTCATTAGCCTTAGTTAACGTACGCGAGAATAGTCATTAGCCTTAGTTAACGTACACGAGAATAGTCATTTGCCTTCCTTAGTTAACGTACACGAAATTGGTCATTAGCCTTCATTAATTAAACTACACGAGAATAGTCATTGGCCTTCCTTAGTTAACGTACACGAGAATAGTCATTAGCCTTCCTTAGTTAACGTACGCGAGAATAGTCATTAGCCTTAGTTAACGTACACGAGAATAGTCATTGGCCTTCCTTAGTTAACGTACACGAAATTGGTCATTAGCCTTCATTAATTAAACTACACGAGAATAGTCATTAGCCTTCCTTAGTTAACGTACACGAGAATAGTCATTAGCCTTCCTTAGTTAACGTACACGAGAATAGTCATTAGCCTTCCTTAGTTAACGTACGCGAGAATAGTCATTAGCCCTAGTTAACGTACACGAAAATAGTCATTGGCCTTCCTTAGTTAACGTACACGAAATTGGTCATTAGCCTTCATTAATTAAATTACACGAGAATAGTCGTTAGCCTTCCTTAGTTAACGTACACGAGAATAGTCATTAGTCTTCCTTAGTTAACGTACGCGAGAATAGTCATTAGCCTTCCTTAGTTAACGTACGCGAGAATAGTCATTAGCCTTAGTTAACGTACACGAGAATATTCATTGGCCTTCCTTAGTTAACGTACACGAAATTGGTCATTAGCCTTCATTAATTAAACTAGACGAGAATAGTCATTAGCCTTCCTTAGTTAACGTTTACGAGAATAGTCACGAAATAGTCATTATTAGCTTAATTTTTAATATGTAGCGGCGCTGCTTTATAGGAAAATCCTGTATCCTGTAAAAATAACGATTAATCGGTTGAATATTTTTGGCCTGAAATAATGTGTTTAAAAGCCTTAACTAAAGTCACTTTTAATGATATAATCTGAATTTTAAGTAATAACGTAACCTGTAATTAATGATAATTTCGTTTTGACTTTAAAAAATAAGTTATTTCAAGTTACATTTGCAGATTACACACCCAAAGTGTTCCATTTTGTCTCATTCTTCTTCCATTTCCACAGTCCTCTTAGAGCCTGCCATGCCGTCCTCTCAAAACCTAAGCTATGCTATGAGAGAACCCTCTCGTAGTCGTAGCCTAGGCTGTCACGGTAAAACTCAGTGTCCTCTCATGGCCTACGACATATATGTAGTATACTGGACTGTTGGCAAAATGTCTGGTGAACTAAAACAGGGAAGTTATTAGATTGCCTCGTGCGTCTTATTGACACATAGTAAGATTTTAGTGCAAAACAAGAGATATGTTTAAAGATATTACATTAGTACTGAATAATAGTACCAACCGTAGACAAATAAACTAGGCATTCATTAATAGTAAAGAGATTACCTATTTAGTAGTTGGTAATAATTACTTTGCCTATGTTATATTTGACACATCTTAGTTATAATTAGAAATCAACAGAACTGCCCAAAATATTTTAGAATTACTCAATTTAGGATATTGCAACAAACGTTGTGTCTTGTTAATTTTTGCTTGTAGTTATGGTAAGATTGATGCTTTTGGTAGGACCCCAAATAGTAAGTGCATAGTCGGATAGTAATATGTAAGTACACAGTACGTACTTATAAGTATATCGTAACGTAAAATAACGTAGACTAGCGTCTTTTAACCCTATTTAGAGCACATTTATAGGTTTACGCAGGTTAAGGAGTACCTATTTTCAATATAACTGAAATTTTCGCTGTAGGACAGTGTTGGATTCATAAATACCATTATAATAAGTATTTGAATACAAATACACGTTCAATATTATGACAGTTACATGAGATGTCATAAACTCAGTTTTGTCATAGCTAATTTGTAGACTTATTGCCTTACACCAATTGTCGAGATCATGAAAACAGCTATGATGGTTTCTGACCAGTGTTTGACTGGCCACCGGCTAGTGAATGAAATGGTAGTGGACAAAATGGTCTAGTGGCTGGCTAAAATGTTTGCTGGCCAGTGGACAAAATGGCTTTAAATGGATAAAACTAAAAAAGAGCGTAAATTATGTAAAACAAAATGTTTATAAACGTTTTTTAAACCTATGTAAGAATGAAATGTCAATTTAATTCTTATATGGGTTGATACGATCTAGAAATGAACATTCCAGATGTGCTGTAGTTATATCTAAAGTTTGTGGAAATCTTGTTTGCTCAGTTTTAACGATTTATTACAAGCATTCAATTAGAAGTAATCTAAAGAAGCAAGTACCAACAATCTGCTGGTAAAACCTTAAACTGTACAATCTAGATCCATATTGGGGGTCTAGGTGCAATGTAATATTAAAAATTGAATTCAAGCCTTATTTTATTTTGTATATTTATTTGATCAATAAATTCATAAAAAATCAATTGTTCGTGAAAATATATTTCATGGTGCACACAGAATCGAATGACGTTCAAAAGGAACGATGTTTTATGTATTCTTTATTTTAAGCCAAAAAAGCCACTTTGTCCATTTTTGTCCATTATGACCATTTTATCCAGGTGGCTGGCTAAAATGTAAAAAAGCCGGCTAAAATAAAACACTGTTTCTGACTCATTTGCATAGATCTTGACCAAGCTTCTATTTCAGGTTTCACCATTCATTTGCTATGAAGTGGTTCAGATGACACGGTGTAAGAACATTACTACTGGTATTATAACAGACCGCTCATAGTCTTCAAATGACAGGTAAGATGCACTTGTATACGTGTATGGAATGTGTCCTGTTCCGCCAGCAGTAAAAGGAGATCCTCAGTTGGGGCTTCGCTGAATTCAACAGCTGGACTCTTGCCGATCGAAGGAAAACAAGCTGAGCAATAAATTCAAAACACGCAGGGCAGTGCAATAACCAAAGGCGCCGAGGCATGCACAAATCCAAATTCAGACAGAATTTCTTGGCAATCCACCCAGGCTCCTATTCTGCTCCTGTCCCGTCTTCAACCATCCCCATTCTTCCATTTATAGAAATTGTAAGTTGTATGATTTGTATGCGTCGATGATGTTTTCAAATCCATTGTGTTATTTTCATATCTACAGAAAACTGGTTTATAGGTAGTTTCTCTGCACAAAGCAATGCCTTAATATTAAATATTAATGAGAGTAAACGTTCAACTTCAAGCAGAGACACATTATACACAAAAAGGGAATTTCGTTATTTGTTACTTAAATATATATGTAAAGGAAATATCTGTTAACAGGCACAAATCGTTAGTGTAAGAGTCGCCAAAGCGTAATCATCATGATTATAGTATAAACGTAAACGGACACACGCGGATTGAATAATTCGGTATGTTTGTACGTACGCATGGCTTCAAAACAGATTGGTTTAAGTTATGAATGCATATAATTAATTACTAGGCCGCCGTACGGTTATTAAATTTCAAAATGCATAACCAACATAGTTTGGTTTATTTGCTAAAGATGCTAAATGCCATCCAGATAGAACTTATTTTTATGCATACACACTTTCGCGTTTTAACGACAAAGTATGATAAATTATTAAATACACTGTAGTGCGACGTGGTAGTAAAATTGTTGAATAGACACATACATCATAATCATGACTATAGTATAAACGTAAATACACGCATGCGTATTGAATAATTCCATATGTTTGTATGTCAGTATGCTTGTACTCATAGGCACGTATCCAGAAATTTTTTCAAGGGAAGCGCAACCAAAAATGTACCGCGAATTTTTTTTTTTTATTTTTGGACTTTATTTTTCTCAGATTAGGGGGTGGCGCTACGCCCCTACCGTCTCCTACTTGAGACATGTCTGTTTATTTGATAAAACCACTACGTTTCAAAAGAGAATATATATAATCAAAGTTATCAACATCATTACTTTTTAGATTTGTTACCTTCTGTGTAGTAAACAAATTCCAGACTTTGTTTTTTTGACTTAGTCTTTTTTGTGACCTTTTTCTGCATTTTTCTGACTCCATTTTGATCTCTTTCTGACTTGATGATCATTGTCACTGTCGTCTGTAATTTTAATGGCCGTCAATATTTAATTGGGATTTGTAGTTTCCATATTATTTTCTTTGGCTTCAGGAATGTAAGTTGGGTCGTTGTACTCTTTTAAGTTTTCTTCGGCATTAGGCCAAAGGAAACCAGGTAACCACATCTAAATTTGTCTAGCATCAATTGATAACTCTTGACTGTCGTCTTCTATAAGTTAGAAAAACTTTTATTGCAAAATTACTACATATATTGCTAAAATTAAAATCTTAAAATTAGTTAACGCATGTAAATTGTAGACCGCAACCCAATATATTTTTATCAACTTGGGAGGAAGACAAAGCTTCTTGTTTAAGGATGACAAGTTTAACATTAGGAAATACTGCGCTCTTTTCTATTCCAATCGTATTAATTTTTGGCCCAGTTTCCTTTACGTTTTATATTTGTATCTGTAAAATTAGTATTTTTGAATGTTAATTTAATTTAAATTATGTATTTATTTTTAATAAAGTTAGTAAGCTAATGTTCAGGTGGGTAGCCAGAATTCATTGCATTCAGAAAGTAGTTATTTGCTTAATTGGTGTACTCATCGGTTATGAAAATCTAGTCACTGGGCTTTGCATTCAGGTTAAATCCTAATTTCCACACATTTTCAGTAATTGAGAGTCGTCGTTGAATTATTTCTCCTCGAAACGAATTGTCAAAATGACAAGTTAGACTAAGTTATTGACTATTGAATGCTTTCAGGGAGGTGTATCTACCAGTGCATAATGTGGACAACTCAGAATTGCAATTTTTATGTTCCCTTCCCAAAAAAGTTGCAGCTAGGGAGAAATCTCATATTAATTAACAAGACTAAGTGGGACAATTTGTTTCTAAACCTAAAAAAGATAATGAGCAAACCAAATGTTGTCTTCGTTTTGGGTGGACCTGGAGCTGAAAAAGGGACACAATGTGCAAATATTGTCAAAGTAATTTTCAGTTCCTTTTGTAAATTTTCATGTAAAACAGTGTATAATAATGATTTGTTTATATGTGGCAGACGTTTGGCTTCGTGCACCTGCTGGAGATCTTCTAAGGGAGGAAAGGAATAAACCTGGATCGGAATTTGGAGATTTAATACAGAAACATATTAGAGATGGTACAATCGTTCCAGTGGAAATAACCTGTTCTTTAATTGAAAGAGTAATTAATTTTTCGTGAAATGTCAGAAATTATTTGATTTATCCTGAATCGAAGTATTTCTAATGACTATTTTTTGTAGGCAATGCAATAAAGTACATCTAATATTTTTTTTGATTGACGGATTTCGACGTAATCAAGACAACCTTGATCAACAGGAGAGGCAGATGTCTGAGAAAGTCAATGTAATTTTTGTTTTATCTTCGACTGCGATGAAGATACTTGTGTGCAGCGCTGTCTTCAGCGAGGACAAGCCGGAAGTGGACGGTCCGACGATAACCCAGGATGTCTCAAAAAAAGGGTCAATACATACATAAATGACACAAGGCCCATTGTGAACCGATTTCAAGAATTAAATCTTGTAAAAAAGATTGACACTTCGAAACCGGCTGACGAAGTGAGTAAATTGAAGCTTAGGCTTATATGTATTTGGGTTATACAAAGGGACACATAAATTAATATTATATTTTTATTTTAGGAAATCAGACTGTCACTTTCGAATAAATTCGTTTAAATTCCTTTGTGTGAATGTTTTCACATTGTTGATACATTTCAGGGTTTATGGACGGACTTGTCATAGTGACAATATGATTATCTATCAATGCCCTGTCTGTAGTGTAGGGATTGTTCTTTTGGTCTGTATAAGTGCTACGAGCAGCCAGCATATGGCAGACATCTGGTGTGATGTATTTTCGTGTTCCATCTCGGCAAACAAAAGGTGACAAGTCAGGAAGGCTTAACTTAGCTCCTAGAAGACGTGCCCATCTTATGTTTGATGCAAGGCCATCGTAGGTAATTGAAATGCAATTGATATTCACAGATTTCAAATTTTCAATTGACTGATGCACGACTTCGCAGATAAATTCTGCATGTATACCTCTTGTTAAATAATAAGCGATAGGTATCTTCCAGTGTCCATTTACAGCTACTGCCATTACAAACATGGCATTTTTCGCGATCTCGTTTCAATTGAAAGGATTAGAAATTCCTCCATAATGAACATAGCCGTCATAAGAGTTCCCGTTGGATATTACTTGCTGGCGTATGCTCATTTCATCGATTTGCAAATTACATAAAATATTATACTTGCTAGCGGAGGACCTTGTTTTAAGGCT
Organism: Tomocerus qinae; assembly: GCA_020055645.1. Classification (NCBI taxonomy): domain Eukaryota; kingdom Metazoa; phylum Arthropoda; class Collembola; order Entomobryomorpha; family Tomoceridae; genus Tomocerus; species Tomocerus qinae. Next base: position 1,353,485 of record CM034548.1, on the reverse strand, counting down.
TCCAAACATGAGGGTAGAAATCCTGGCTGAACAATTATGTTTTGATTCCATTAATTCATTAATTCGTAGCCTTTCAATAAGCCTTGTTGTGTTTGTTTGTGCCATTAAGGGAATGAATTAATATAATTATAGGAATCACCTTTGTCAATTTTGGAAAAGGGTTACAGGATGAGGAAGGTGTGGGTTTTAGATAGAGTAATAGGCAGTTTGGAATAAAAAGAGGTAGGGAACATTATTGCAGTGGCAGAATAATGTAGAAAGGGGAAAGGAAGAAATGAGTGGACGTTTGTTTTGGTTGTTGTTGTTGTCAGGATAGAGGGAGAGAAGGAGTATAGTACGGACGGTAGAACTCGGTCCGGACAAGTCAGCAGTGTTTACAGTGGTTGTGTTTCGATGTGGCTGACTGAGTGCCGAATGGAATATTATGAATGATACATTAGACTTGAGAGAGAACGAGTTCTCCTGTCTCGCTCTGTTTTGTTTTTCTACTTGAATCCGCAGAAATCCTCGAGTGCCCCACTACATCATTCATTACATCAATAAAACGAATGTAAAAACAATACGTTGCCTAATCCCCTCAGGACAAGAGATGGAGATGGAAATGCAGATAAAAACCCGGCGTCTTTATCCAAAATACACAAAACCAGACAAGATGCATTCACTCTTTCCACCATTTCTCCGATTACTCACAGTTCTTCTATTTTTCAACGGCCGACAACACTGAGTGATCGTCTTCTCCTGCCTCAACTCAGCCTATACTCTCCTCTCAGCCACAAGCAAACTCTGCAAGGCATTCCCTCATTCTACTCCTCTGCATTCAGTAACATATAAAAATGACGAAAATCCTCCACCTATGCGAGATTTTTACAAATTATTTTTATAATTGTGACCCAAGTTATAAGATAATATTTGCTTTTACATTGTGTACTGTATAAGAGTATAAGTACCACGTACATACATGCAAAGCACTTAATTAATTAAGCAGACATTCTGATTTATCTGAACTGAATAAGTTAAAGATCCTCACGTGAAATTACTCAAGTTGAGACGTGTCCTATGTCATTTAGTCAGATTGAAGACAATGAAGCATGCAGCGGAGTCTTCAATTCACTCGTTTAGTTGAGAATGATTCTAGGCGTCCAAAGTACTCCCTATTAACAGTGTCTTACGTAGCCCTAGCTTAGTAATGTCGGCAATAGTTTGGCCATCTCTCCCCCTCCCCCACTGCCCAACAAATAAAAAGATATAACAGAGGGAGATAATAATATGCATATGCATCATTCATTATCAACTTGTAATGTACTTGATAAATGTGTTTGGTACTAGGGTATTATTTAAAGAACAGCGAAATTGAGAATTGGAGGGAGGAAGTCGTCTCAAGTTGTGTAGAGGCAACAACAGAGTTGAGTCCGGGTGTAGTGAGGTCGGTGGATATAAATATAAGTGTATGTTAGCAGTGGTTGGTTGGTCGGGTTGGCTGTGGAAATACAAATATCATTTTGGATGCATACTGATCCACTCCATCAAAAGAGTCAAAAGTGGAGTGAGTGTAGACACGAGCGAGCGACTTTCATCCGCATCCCATTGACTGACTTGAAGAAGAGAGCAAAACTTGCTTGGGATTGGGAAAGAAGCAAAGGCAGCTGACGTCGCAGCCAAGGCAACAACTCAACTCTCCCTTTAAACAAAACAAAAAAGAACGTTTCATTATTATTATTATTAGGCAGACTTTTGGTCCCAGCCCAGCACACACGAGACAAGCGTCCTCCGAATCTTCTTCATTTTGCACACACGATTACATCGAACGACTCCTACGAGGGAATCATTCCTAAAAGACTTTACTCCTAAAGGACTCCTACAGCCAGCTAATACATGTCCAGTGCAGCTTCATCATGCAATAACAGCTTAAGATTGTCTTAACAGTTAACTAACATTAAATATACTGAAAATTAAACTGATTTTTAAACCAATCGAATAGTCACGATTAGATTTAATATAAAGGTGAACTCTAAAATAATTAAAAACAATCAGTTAATATATTGCGTTGGAGGAAAAAGTAGCTGCACACACCATTCTACTACGAAGACTACGCACCTATTCACATGCGCTAGTCTTTATTCCACAATGCACAGAGAACAGATGTACGTAAGTAATAAATTAATTAATCTAGACGAAGGGAACATACTGTAACATGTAAACCTTCAGTAAGTGGCTGGACAAGTGGTGACCTGCTGCGAGATGCACGAAAGAGAGTACAACTACAATATCTATCATGTCAGTTTCTGTCTGATTGAATCGCTGAATAATTACTTTAACAAAGCAATCGTAAATGTAACAAAGAAGCACCAGGCAAGCTAACAGTCTGCCTGTACTCGAACTCGAACATCTAACTCTTTGCAAAAAGTCGTATCTATTTTTCCAATTAAACCTGTAACTCCCTTAGTCCTCTGCTTAAACAGAAAATATCGTGTTTTAAACTTTTGGTATAAGCTATAACACTAAGGTTGTATCCCGGGTCCCTTGGCTGACTATTGCAGGATTAAATGCAACATTACTATCTATTTATGCTTATGCACATGCATAATAAATAGGCACTAGTAATTTAGAATTAGCTAGCAGGTCAATTCTCAGAGAGAATGCTTGACCACTTCAAGCCATGACAGCCAATCAGCTACTGACTCCCTCAGGACTGAAATTATCTCTATTTATGCCAAAACCTGGTAGGAGATCAGCCAATCAGCGAGCGTGGAACATTTCCAACATTCCATGGAACATTCAGAATGTTTCAAACAACTAGAAAATGTCCGTTGCTGTGCCGCCCGTACAAAGCTTATTAACTATTATTTGTTGAGAAGGTGAATTCCTACATTAAGTTACAGGACTCGAGGTAGTGTGCAACGTGTAAATGTCAAGGAACAAAAAAGGTAGTCCTCTTTTGCAAAAAAGTACTACTTTTTTTAAAGCGTTACTTTCAAAAAAGAAGCCCTTTTTACCTTATCTATATATTAAAGTTCGGTAGGTTGTCTCACTAGAGGGTCAGCTGAATCGTGAATAGGCTTAAATGCATACTGTGAAAGTTGTGTATTGTGTATCAGTTCAGGAAGTGTTGGAGTGAGAGGGAGAACTCTACTGCACCGAGTCAGTAAGGTGGTAGATGGGAGATGTGTGCGTGTATGTGCAAGTGAAGCTGTTCGACGTCTGTCTGCTGCGACCATAAGCCTCCGTATACCACAAGCCGTTGTTGCTCACTTCGTCAGTCTTCCACTCAACTAACAGCTGTTGGGACAGAAATTGTCCAAAGCTCGACCCGACTCCCCAAACGCGATAGTCGACCACATGTTACCAGAAACCCACAACCACGACAGCCCATTACATTGGGCCCGACACCCTCCAACACTATTGCCGATTCCCGACCATATGGGACCCGACACCCACCAACACCACAGCCAACTCATTAACATGACACCCGACCACATGGTGCCCGACATCCACCAAGACGACAATCGACTCCCGACCACATGGTGCCCGACACCCAACAAGACGACAATCGAATCCCGACCACAAGATGCCCGACACTCACCGACACTACAGCCTACCACATGGGGCCCGACACCCACAAACACTACAGCCGACTCATGACTATATGGGACCAGATACCCACCAACACTATGGCCGACTGCCGACCACATGGGGCCCGACACCCACAAACACTACAGCCGACTCATGACTATATGGGACCAGATACCCACCAACACTATGGCCGACTGCCGACCACATGGGGCCCGATACCCATCAACACGGGAGCTGACTCCGGACCACATGGAGCCTGACACTCACCAACACGACAGCCTATCACATGGAGCCCGACACCCACCAACACGACAGCCTACCACATGGAGCCCGACACCCACCAACACGACAGCCTACCACATGGGGCTTGACACTCACCAACACGACAGCCTACCACATGGAGCCCGACACCCACCAACACGACAGCCTACCACATGGAGCTTGACACTCACCAACACGACAGCCTATCACATGGAGCCCGACACCCACCAACCCGACAGCCTTCCACATGGAGCCCGACACCCACCAACACGACAGCCTTCCACATGGGGCCTGACACCCACCAACACGAAAGCCTACCACATGAGGCCCGACACCCACCAACACGACAGCCTACCACATGTGGCCTGACACTCACCAACACGACAGCCTATCACATGGAGCCCGACACCCACCAACACGACAGCCTACCACATGGAGCCCGACACCCACCAACACGACAGCCTACCACATGGGGCTTGACACTCACCAACACGACAGCCTATCACATGGAGCCCGACACCCACCAACCCGACAGCCTACCACATGGAGCCCGACACCCACCAACACGACAGCCTTCCACATGGGGCCTGACACCCACCAACACGAAAGCCTACCACATGAGGCCTGACACCCACCAACACGACAGCCTACCACATGGGGCCTGACACTCACCAACACGACAGCCTACCACATGGGGCTTGACACTCACCAACACGACAGCCTATCACATGGAGCCCGACACCCACCAACCCGACAGCCTACCACATGGAGCCCGACACCCACCAACACGACAGCCTTCCACATGGGGCCTGACACTCACCAACACGACAGCCTACCACATGGAGCCCGACACCCACCAACACGACAGCCTACCACATGGAGCCCGACACCCACCAACACTACGAACAACTCCCGACCACATGAGGCCCGACACCCATCAACACGAGACCTGACTCCCGGCCACATGGGGCATGACAACCACCGAAACGACAACCGATTCCCGACCCACCAATATTACATCCGAAATTTTCTAAAACATCCTATAATTCTATCCAAAATTTTATGTAGTCGGGAGACGGCTCCGAACAATACGAGAGGCGAGTCCCGACTACACGTGTACGAACTCCCATAGGGAGCAGGTGGAATTTTGACGGGCAATTATACGGCACGTAGAATTTTTACGGGATAATTTTACAGCACGTAAAATTTTGACGGGTAACATCACGGTAGGTAGAACTATGATGGACAAGTGTACGGCAGGTGGATTTTGACAGATAAGTTTACGGCACATAGTATTTTGACAGTAATTTTACGGCACGTAGAATTTTGACTGGGTAATTTTACAGGACGTAGAACTTTGAGAAGTAACATCGCGGCTAGGAGAAGTATGAAGGATAATTGCACGGCAGGTGGAATTTTGAAGTACTATGAAGTATTACAAGGCAGATTAGAGCTCATTACACCAGTCTGTTTTGTATTAATCCGTATTGTACTACACACTTACTTCATATTGTACTCCACACTCACTTCATATTGTACTCCACACTCACTCCATGTTGTACTCCACACTCACTCCATGTTGTACTCCACACTCACTCCATGTTGTACTCCACACTCACTCCATGTTGTACTCCACACTCACTCCATGTTGTACTCCACACTCACTCCATGTTGTACTCCACACTCACTCCGTGTTGTACTCCACACTCACTCCATGTTGTACTCCACACTCACTCCGTGTTGTACTCCACACTCACTCCGTGTTGTACTCCACACTCACTCCATGTTGTACTCCACACTCACTCCATGTTGTACTCCACAACTCACTCCATGTTGTACTCCACACTCACTCCATGTTGCACTCCACACTCATTACATGTTGTACTCCACACTCACTCCATGTTGTACTCCACACTCACTCCATGTTGTACTCCACACTCACTCCATGTTGTACTCCACACTCACTCCATGTTGTACTCCACACTCACTCCATGTTGTACTCCACATTCACTCCATGTTGTACTCCACACTCACTCCATGTTGTACTCCACACTCACTCCATGTTGTACTCCACACTCACTCCATGTTGTACTCCACACTCACTCCATGTTGTACTCCACACTCACTCCATGTTGTACTCCACACTCACTCCATGTTCTACTCCACACTAACTCCATGTTCTAAGCTACACTCATTACATGTTGTACTCCACACTCACTCCATGTTGTACTCCACACTCACTCCATGTTGTACTCCACATTCACTCCATGTTGTACTCCACACTCACTCCATGTTGTACTCCACACTCACTCCATGTTGTACTCCACACTCACTCCATGTTGTACTCCACACTCACTCCATGTTGTACTCCACACTCACTCCATGTTGTACTCCACACTCACTCCATGTTGTACTCCACACTCACTCCATGTTGTACTCCACACTCACTCCATGTTGTACTCCACACTCACTCCATGTTCTACTCCACACTAACTCCATGTTCTAAGCTACACTCATTACATGTTGTACTCCACACTCACTCCATGTTGTACTCCACACTCACTCCATGTTGTACTCCACATTCACTCCATGTTCTAAGCTACACTCATTACATGTTGTACTCCACACTCTCTCCATGTTGTACTCCACACTCACTCCATGTTGTACTCCACACTCACTCCATGTTGTACTCCACACTCACTCCATGTTGTACTCCACACTCACTCCATGTTCTACTCCACACTAACTCCATGTTCTAAGCTACACTCATTACATGTTGTACTCCACAGTCACTCCATGTTGTACTCCACAGTCACTCCATGTTGTACTCCGCACTTACTCCATATTGTACTACACACTGTACTTCATACTTATTCCATGCTGTGCTCCATACTTATTTCATTCTGTACTCCATACTTATTTTATGCTTTACTCCATACTTATTTCATGCTTTACTCCATACTTATTTCATGCTTTACTCCATACTTATTTCATGCTTTACTCCATACTTATTTCATGCTTTACTCCATACTTATTTCATGCTTTACTCCATACTTATTTCATGCTTTACTCCATACTTATTTCATGCTTTACTCCATACTTATTTCATGCTTTACTCCATACTTATTTCATGCTTTACTCCATACTTATTTCATGCTTTACTCCATACTTATTTCATGCTTTACTCCATACTTATTTCATGCTTTACTCCATACTTATTTCATGCTTTACTCCATACTTATTTCATGCTTTACTCCATACTTATTTCATGCCTTGTACTCCATACTTACTCCATATTGTACTAAACTAAGTTTTTTTGAATAAATTTTACGCTTAAAAATTTTGAAATTTTTTAAGAAATGCAAGCGTTCTGTTACTATCCCGTCCGTAGGACGGGTAACTTTACTAGTTTACATGTAAAATGGAAGTAAATGGGGCACGTTCGTACATCAAAAAAGGTAAAAGAACTGCATTTTTAAAAACTTATTCCTGCCTTTTTTTAAAAAAAATGTTCTATTTTGTTCCCTGGTATATTTGTTCATTTTGTTAATGTTATATCAAAAGAAATATTTTCCTTAAACAATATTATACATAGTGACTTTCGGTTGTAACTGGGTACCATGGGGAATTGACTATGTGAGGAATGTGACAAGCTTTATTTGAGGTCAAGCCAAGCATTTATTTTAGAAACAAAAAACATGTATATAAATAATATGTACTAATATGTACTGATGACTGATATAAGTGCCACTTTAAATACCGTAATAATCGAAATAATTCCACGCGGAATTATTGTTTCAAGCACAATAATTCCTGAAAAGGCTAAAAATGGCGGCCGCGGAATTATTTCGACACGCAGAATTATTTTTGAAACAGTCAATAATTAAATGCTTATTTGATTTTCGCTGGAAATAGAAAAAAGGTTTTATAAAAAATGAATTTAGATGTCACCATCTGAAGACAGTGATATATCCATCAGATCAGTTAGGTCGAGATCAATGTCTTTTTCTTCCGAAGGCAGTAAAATGTCATTCTCCTGGATCTAGGGTTCTTCCATTTGCATGTACATTTCTCTCCCTTCATTACAATCCTTGACTGTCTTGAAGGCCGTAATTAAATTGTCCTGACTTCCATGCACATAAATTAGCCTTTTTAAAATCCAAATTTCTTGACACGTATGTACTAGGAGTAAAAAACACACATTCTTTCTCCGTTTCTGCCATTTCAGAGTAATTGCAGACTGCAACCAAACTACCATTATGCCAGATACCTAAAACTCTCAATTCTTACTTCTTTAGTACACATCCACTTATCTAAGTTTAGGTGTCTTTTACCTACATTTGCATCTCTTTTCAAAATTAACATACATTATATCTACATTATCAAACAAACACAGGTATGAGTACGCGGAATTATTTCGATACGCGGAACTATTACCAATAAGAGCCAAAAACGCGAAGTAAAATCGAAATAATTCCGCGTACGCGGAATTATATCGATTATTACGGTAAACTAAACTGAATCTGTATTTCTTTGCTGTATGTAACTACCAATACATAAACCGGAGCCAGAGTCAGATTAGAATTAAACACGTCTAATTTGTATGTAGGTAAGTCACATGATTAGAGTATCTGGTTTAATTTTATTTGTAGAAAATGCATAAGAAGAAATAGTTTTCCGTGACAGTCGAGATTAAACTAATCAGTGGATGTCAAAGATATTGTAGTCTTTATTATTTAATATGTGCCCGTCATAAATTATGAATTCATTAATATTCATTCATGTTGGCTTTATTAGAGTGTCCACATCATACAAATCCAAATGGGTAAGGATTTCTGGGTAAATAGAAAAAGGTTTCTTGTCAATAATAAAAATACTTTCAGAAAATAGTCCTATCGTCAATACCAAGAAGTAACTGGGTCAATAAAAAAGTCCGAATGTTAATAAACCGAGTACAAAAGGCAATACTTAGAATGATTTTTATTTAGTCAACGTTGGAACTGTTGTGCTATCTCTTTTGGTCACAAATCACCATAAAAAATAAGAACATAAGATATAAGACAATAATAATAATATTAATTTTTAACCCTTTAAGCTGGCTGTATATCGTTATTACGGAACGGGACTATTGTAGAAATCATATGATTTCCATAATATACCTAATTAATGTTTTCGATAATGTACCCCAACGCATACCTCTATATACTAAATTTAGCACAAGAAGAAAACATTATCGAAAACATTAATAGCATATGTGTAAGTCAAGTTTTAAATTGTTATTCAAAGAAGGAATTAGTTTTATGTAGAAATATATACGAGTTTTTGCAGCCAATTATATGAGAAATTAATTAGAAATTTAAGTACTTCCAATTAAAATTTAGGAAAATTTGTCTGGTGGTTACTGCGTGGCCTTAGCCGCGCGAATGACTAAGGTGAATGAATTAAATATTGAATATCAAAAGATGACTGATAACCATAAACTAAACAGTGTTAAAATGTAAATAACAATTCGTTAATCTGCGTAACTAAAATGACCCCTTGACTTTATTGTAGTTTCCCAATGCCTCAATTTATATTTGACCACTTTTTAGTTTTATTTTGACCAGGTAGCCATTTTGGCCATTATGATCACTTTTTAATATTATTTTGACCAGGTGGCCATTTTGGCCATTATGACCAATTTTTAGTTTTATTTTGATCAGGTGACCATTTTGGCCATTATGGCCACCTTTTAATTTTATTTTGACCAGGGGCCTATTACACCGTTATTTTGCATTTTGCTCTTCGCAAAATTTTTGTCCAGAAACTGGGCGCAATGGGATAAATTTTGGAAGTGCAACTGGCCTCGAAAATTCAATTTGAATACTAATTTGCACTTTGCATCTTGTAGTTAGTTATAGAAATTGCAAAGCAAAGGTGTAATTGGCCCCATGTGTCCATTTTGATCATTATGACAACTTTTTAGTTTTGTTTTGACCAGGTGGCCATTTCAATCTTTATGACCACTAGTGGTTTTAACCACGGTACAACTCTGGTTTCTGATATTCCGTTGGGCCAGCTTAATGCAAAAAATTTTAACCGTTGTGGTTGTACCAATATTACGTAGCATCAATTACATTCCAAAAGAAACTGGTAAGAAACGAAGTGTTAAGGCCGAGAGGGGTTACGAATGATAATAGATGGTCCATTGCAACCCGGGTAGTTCCACTCCATCGCATCTTACTACGGTGCGGTGTTAGAGTTTGAGAGCTGCTAGACTCTTGCGTCTGTAGAGGATGTGGATTCCCAAGTAATCCTTATCCTTCTGTTTGTTGATGCAGAGATATTGAGACTTGTGCATATATTATATATTCCTATGAGTAATATGTAAAGAAGTGAAATGACAGTGGAGATCCGAGCGGGTGAGAGTGAGAGGCTATAGGTACTACCGAAGCAATAAATGAACCGCACACTGCATACACCAAGAAACCGAGTTATGATTTCTTACCCACTACACTAAAAATGTAATCCTCTCTTGTACTGAGAATATTGGGAATGGAATCCTCCATATCTTAGGCCTTAGTGCACAAAAGGGGCAATAACTAACTGATACACAATATGAGCTGGAGGCAGAAGGAAAACTATTTTGTGCATGTATCTATCTACGCTGGCTTGCTACTCCTTAGTGCTGAGCTCCAATGGCTCCTAAGGCATGCATGGTGTGGATTGCATTGCACCACCTAATTGTAAAAAGTCATAGAAAACGTAAATGCCATAAACTACCGGTCCAAGCAATGCACATTATGTAAGTTGCAGTAGTTAGGTATAGTCCATTTACTGCGAGTGTGTCTGTCGAAGGCATAAGTAGTGACTATAAATAATTTCGAACTGAATATCATTCGCTACTTGCAGTCAATATTATTTTGAAGAGAAAGACATAATAAACCAATATTGTGTACCTTGTACATCCCCGACAGCATAAGCGTGGCACTCACTTGCCTTATGGTTATGTTATTTATGGCAAACTTTGAGAGAGAGATCCTTTTCTTCGAGATCTTTCTTGTTTCGCATTCTTCGCCCGCCCTACTTGTACTAAGAAAGCAACACTTCCTCACAGATTTGACATTCTTTATTGGAGACAGTCAGACTATCTAGTCATTTACACTTTCAATATTTACTTCGTTTGCTCACTATTTATTGATTGCACGCAGCATGGTGATTCCTAAAACAGTTGTCTCATAACTATGCAAATAGAACACACTCGCACAATTAGGTATTTACTATCTGCCATGGTACTACTTAGTGTACTTAGTACTTACACTGCCACACCATATCTGTGCTATTACAATTACCATTCCATCCTGTTTCTTCGACGACAATTTCTACCGTTGTAAGAGTAAGAATATCTGAGGATGATGAAGAAGGGCTTGTCTGACAGACATTCGGATATTCTATTATGATTAAAGATGAGTATAATATAATTCTACTGTGCAGGCAAAGTCAGAGATGCAGTTACAATCTCCTATTGTATACCCTAAGGAATGTCATCTGTGGAATTTGTGCAATGCCACACGAAAGGAAATATATTCATAAGTGACTCTAAGGAATTCTAAGTGAAGATGAGCTGAAAGAATTCTCGCCCTCTGTACAACCCACACCCACCGGAAAAAAAACAAAACAAATGGACATTTAAACTGAGAGACGGGACAAGTACATTTGATGTCCCCATGCATACAAACATTGTTCCATCCGTTGGAGCACTTCACCAATTAAAATGAAAAGATATCAAATACATTAAAATACACCCTGTAATATAGGTAAGTAACAGAGTATAGTAGTTGTACATCCATCATAGCATTTAGGGTCAGAGGAAGACATTAGCAACCAGATAGACCGATAGACGGCGGTAAGAATCTCCAGGATAATTTTACTGGAGACAACGAATGCAGTGCCGATGAGAAATTCCATTCTTCATCTTATGCTGTGATATTTAAAATATATTATTATAACAACATTACTATTAGAAGGACAGGGATATATTTATATTTATGTGTGATAAACTGGAAGGTGACTGTGCACCTTTCAAAATCCAAAGTTTTTTTTGGAACTACTGCTTATTCCTGACATTTTTGGCATCATATTATTTACCCGATTGCGTAAGCAAAGTAGCAGGTTGCTTTCAAACTATCAGTTTTTCTTAAACCCGAGGGTATTTTGGCAGTATCTAAAGAGTCACATACTTAGAGGCTCTATTTGGCAAACACATACGTCGATATTTTTTTAGTATTTGCGGGTACACAAGATAACAATACCTGCAATTGCAATATATTTGGAAATTCAAGACTGGTGAGGAAATATTTTTGATTGTGCAGCTATGGAATGAGATAAACATACAAAAGAACCTCAGACATAAGTAAATAATATATATATACCGTATTTTCTGAATTACTTGACAAGGGTCCACCATTGTTTCAACCATGCCATTAATGCGAAAAATAAATAGATGAGCCCGGGGGGAACTAAAACGAAGAAGGTCAATTATTGTTTCAAGGCGAATGATGAATATTTTCTTCCTTTTTTCACCTAATTTTTTTAAATGAATAGAAAGGGCAATGACAAATGGGGGAAATATAAGTAAACTAAAAATATAAGAATATATTCAGTTATAGCTGGTCTATTCCCATTAGTTGTTCGAAGAAAGAATTGTGGCAGTTGCACTTTCTCAGACAAAAGTCGAATTACCTCCATTAATTTGGTTTTTGAAGTCTAATTATAGACTTTAACATTGAAAACATCGAAACATTGAATTGTGCTGCTACTTTATGTTTATGCCGTTTAGTTAGCTAAATTACATTATATAATCGCTTATTATGTAATTATGTATTCTACTAGTCTTTTAGTAGTAGTTTGGATACGACCTTCTAAAGGAGACATTTTCACTAAAATGATAGATTCGTGATTTAGGCCAAGCAGTAGCGATTGCATAATATTACCTTACCATTATAATAATAGCTACACAAGTACCCTTTAACATAAACTTATGACTTTCAAATTTTTACTGGATGGGCACATCATAGTCAGAACCTTAAATGATCATTTTCATAACGATCGGTTTCATAGAAATCGTTTTGTGATTTTTTGAAATTCAAATTTTAACATGGGAGGGATAGGGAAAACCTCAGATTTCAAAACCTATCTCCTCCTACAGTTTTCCACCAATCACTATCAAATGTTTTGTGCATCTTCTACTAAAGTCCTCAAGTAGCCGATTTTTTAAATTTTGATTCTACGATTTTAAAATGAATTCAGAAAATTCGTGCTTCTCCGTGTTTAAGGGCTACTGTGGCTACATGCTGTAAGTGCGACCATGGCCAACATAGATGGCGCATGTGCTCTTTATCTTCAGCATTAGCTACACTTGCACCTGCTCCATTAGGGCTGCGAAGAGTAGTTTCATTAAAAATGAGGTGAAAAAGAAATAGATTTTTTGCTTCTTCAGTTTTCATCTTTGAATAGCTGTCAAATCATTCATGATTTAAATTAAAATAATTGAGTTCATTAACATATAAGGGAAAATTAAAATAACACGTTTAATTCAAGTGACGGGGCAGGTTAAAACAATAACGAGGACGATTAAAATGATGGACTTAATTAAAATTACGGAGTTATATAAAATTAAGGAGTTATTTAAAACGAAGGAGTTATTTAAAACGAAGGAGTTATTTAAAACGAAGGAGTTATTTAAAACGAAGGAGTTATTTAAAACGAAGGAGTTATTTAAAACGAAGGAGTTATTTAAAACGAAGGAGTTATTTAAAACGAAGGAGTTATTTAAAACGAAGGAGTTATTTAAAACGAAGGAGTTATTTAAAACGAAGGAGTTATTTAAAATGACGGAGTTATTGAAAATGACGGGGTTAAAAAATGTGGGGGCTTAAAATAGTTTAAAATTTTAAATAACCCCGTCATTTTAAATAACCCCGTCATTTTAAATAACCCCGTCATTTTAAATAACCCCGTCATTTTAAATAACCCCGTCATTTTAAATAACCCCGTCATTTTAAATAACCCCGTCATTTTAAATAACCCCGTCATTTTAAATAACCCCGTCATTTTAAATAACCCCGTCATTTTAAATAACCCCGTTTTAAATCTGATTATGATATGAACATTTGAAAGTCGCAGCTTGATGTTAATGGGCACTTGTGTAGCTATTATTATATTGATGTCATATCATCTCCCAATGCACAAAATAGGGGGTCAATTATTTCGAGCAGGGTCAACTAATGTTTGAAGGCACTTGTTAACTTAAAAATAAAATACCGCGGTCTATTAGGGGGTCAACTATTTTGAACAGGGTGAATTAATTCAGAAAATACGGTATTACATGCACCAAGTCTTTCATGATGCATATTGTTGAAGCCTTATCCTCGTCATTACAACGCATGCTGGTTGGAAAGAAAAGACGTATATCCATAGGCCTATAGATAAGTATTTATTAGTTGAATTGGACGGTCTTGTGTCATTCACATTTTCCTATTGCATTAGATGTGTGATACTATTTAACAAGTTATGAGTCTTGGTATTTATTGTAATTGTAGGTAGCCAGTAGGTTGGAAGAACAGAAGTGAATAACAGGCAAGTCTTCTGTATGATGATGGGAACAAAAACAGTAAAGATAAAAAAGGAGGCACCACAAAGAGAAATTCTTTGTCATCGCATGGTGTGGAAAGTGGCTGCTCCTGAATGGCAGTGCATTGATCTTCTTGTGGGTACCTACGTTGAATATACTACTTCTCCATCAAAAGAGTTGCCTATTACTGAACATGAAACGATAACAAGACTTTGTGATGTGACTATGTGACCAAAGCATTACAAACAACACACAACTGCAAAATCACAATCAGTTCAACCAAACAAAGCATTCTATTCTGTGATTATAACCAATGCATTAGCCATATCTCTCCTTGTTGCCTCTCTCCATAAAAAGATCCATCAACGATTTCAAATACTAATATCATCATTCTTATAAATCTACTGAGTATAGTTAGGCACTGTTCCACCATGAAACCGTTCGGTACTTTTCCGATGGAAATGATCATGCCCACAGCTTCCCGTATTAATATCACCCAAATGATATCCAGTAGCGAAAATTTTCAATAAATTTCGAAACAATGCATCGCTTTAGATACATTACCATGAGATCTTTTGTTTGAATTAGTCTAAGCACATACCAGAAAACGATGTCGTTACTTAATGTTGTAATACAGAAAAAAGGAGCAACTGGACAAAAAGTAAATGAATACGAGACTTCTAAAGTTTGTATGGCTCTACCCCCACAAAAATTTTGTTCATCATTTGTTTGATCATTGTTCATCAACCGAGGAACACAAAGTAAATTCGTATCACAGATTAGGCTGATATGCTTATGTTCTGCGTCCGTCCCTACTCCGGCATATTGTAAGAGTCTGTTGTTGTGATTGTCAAGAAAAATCTCTCTCAGCTCTCTGCTCACGGTAATGACTTTTTCAGTCTTCCACATTCAACCACCTCTTGAATTTATATCAACACAAATGAGTACGTTTCTCTGCAGTCTGCAACACAATGAAATCTATGATCGCTGCTGTAGTAAGAGACATTCAAACGAAACAAACATAAAATGATGCATGAACAATTGGTCCATTGCCATTTTACTTTCATGTTAAAATCGTATCTATTTATTTACATAATTATCAGCTTCCTTCGTCAGAAGGCAGTTAAGCTGAAACTAAAACTTTCATTAAATATTGCCATTCATTTTCAATAAAAATTGACCAGTCTAATTAATTACATTTTTAAGGATATAAATATTTTAAATTTTTTATTTATAAATATTTTTTAATAACTTTTAGTTATCCGAGATATGGAAACAGTTTACCACTTCGATTATAGTTTCGTCATAACTACATAGAAAAATGGTTTAGATTACACAAATTGTCAGATTCTTTTAACTGTATAATTAGAAAATATTTAAACAATTCTCTTGTGAAGGTATTTATTGTTTTGCTACTTCAATATATATATAGTAGGCGGTCACAGGACCTAGGTCCTGTTATATTAAAGCTATTGTGTGTCCTGGGGCAATATTGTACAATGAGAAGAATGTATTTCAGTTTATGTGCATAGCTTTTCCCAATTGACCTTTTTATGGGCTTCAGGGCCTTTTTTTTATAGATAACTGTCCTTATCTCCGGACAGAAGAGGTATTTAGCATGCGTATTGTACTCCTAACCAAACTTTCAAACTATTCTGTATAGGGCTGTATACGACCACACAACGCCCTAGTCCTATCCTACAATGCTTAAGCATTTCGAGACCTATGGCAGCCGAACTGTCGATGGGTGGGTTGTCGGTACTTAAGTTACTAGGATGGTGGGTAAACGACGACAGTTCGGCTGCCATAGGTCTCGAAATGCTTAAGCATTGTAGGATAGGACTAGGGCATTGTGTGTATACGACCCATTCTCACCATGTTAACACTAACAGCTAAAACTGTTGACTTTGTCAATGAACTGACTACGCAGGTATATAGTATCACTCTATAGTATAATCGTATTGTTCGAGTTGCGCAGTGAAAAATTCCGTAGGTATGTTTGTTTATATCATCGTGTGTTGATTTGCCGCTCTGATAACACAGCTAAACAGAACCCAATCTTAAACGTTACCTAAATGTGGTAAATCCTAACTAGTATATTACAAAACAAAGCAGTTCATTCATTCTGTATACAAATATTTCCAGATTTCGGTTCGCTTAAGGTTCCTATTAATTCCTATTAAAGGTTTCCTGTGCGGGAAAATTAAAAATTTGGCCATTTACATTGTTTAAATTATGATACAAGACAATACACTTGCCGGGAGCACCCCAAATTGTCAACACCTTTTTTTCAACACAATTTTGACCCCTTTGGTCATCAACACCTTTTGTCAACCCATTTAGACTTTTTGTCAACACAAATTTAGCATCTCTTTTTCATGATTTATATATCACAATTCATTTTTTGGTTGGAGCACCGCAGTGCTGGTACACTAGTAAGATAATCATTTTTTGAAAAAAAGTTTTCGCCAAATGGGGCATGTATGATCAGCTGGAAAAAAATGCAATTGAAAGTCCAATATCTATGATATAAAATATATGTAAAAGAGTACGAATTTTAACAATGGTCAAAACATGGACAATTTATTTTCTTGCTTCAACTGTTTTCAACAATGTTAAAAATTTGAAATTAACAGAATCATTCTCAAACATTGCTAAGAATTTTTTAAAACCATTTCTGAGTTTAAATAAAATTTTTGAAAATGACCCATTAAATCGCTATCACTCGCAGTTGATCGTTCTGTGCATCGATGTGGAAATTCCTTAATGTACTTCAGAAAGAACAACATAACATCGAAAATTGGCTAGGATTGTTGAGCGAAATAAGTTTCCTAACAATAAATGTCCACATGTTATCCTGTTCTGTATACCAAACGTTTAAAGTTATCCAAGTTTTTTACCTTTAACAGTTTGTACCTTAATTTTTACTTGTGCATTTCTTTCATTGATTTTCATATTACATTCATTATGTGACTGATTATCTAACGTTACTGTTTATTTTAATTTATTGCATTGAATAAAAATTGCTGTTGACAAAAAAGAAACTTGGTGTTGACAAAAAAGGGTTGACAATTCGGGGGTGAATCCACTTGCCAAGTACCTCCTCCCTGTCCGGAGATACTGACAGTTTTCTAAAACAAAAGTCCCTATACCTATCAATGTAAAATTTCTACCTCCGACGCGGACCCACCAAATGAGAAACCATGAAAAGTTTAATTAGAAAAAGCTATGCATCTGAAGTACTTTTTTCTCATCCTACAATATTTCTCCCGGAATACACACTAGCTTTATTTATAACAGGGCCTAGGTCCTGTGACCGGCTAGTATTATATAACAGTATATGGATAGGGTTGATTGTTTGAGTTGAGTATGAGTGCGTTATAGTGATATATATAGTAGTACAGATTGTAGTAAGTAGTGAATAGATGCGGGTAATCCGGGTGACAGGGAGATGAAGCTGCACAAACACGTCACCCTCCTCACTCGCTCAACTCTTACTCTGCCTCATCATTGTTGTCCGATCCTGTTGTCTCTCAGCCTGTTGCTTTGTGTTTGTCCCGAGATGGATGAGAAGAAAACAGACACAACGTCGGGTCGGTCGGATATCGACATCAGCAACTCTGTCAATTCTGTCTCCTTCAGTTAGTTCCCTCCGTCTCAACGTCTTTCCTCAATTTATTACTCCAAGTCCCGACCGACTGCTTTCAATTCCATTGTCCCTTGCAGCATCAACTCAACTGCAACATCTACATCCCAACTACACTACACATCCCAACTACTGATTCCTTCTTTTATCTATTCACAAGTCGCACGTTTGGGACATAATATTATCCACTCCTTTCACCCAGCTGATTATCACGGACTCTGGGACTCTCCTACTTTTTCAGCTAATTGAGGAAAGGTAGGGTCTCCTTTAACAACTAAAATAACATAACGGTATGTATGTGTGTTATTATATGGGATGTACTGCCTCACTACATAGCGATAGTACTGGGCGCAGGGCTCATTATGGGGCTATTCCTAATTCCCTCAACTGGTACTGTTGTTAATTAATACCCGAGAAGTCTAAGGCTGTCATTTACAAGTCACTGTTGTGGGACTGTTATCGGAAGTCTACTAGCCCAACAAAGACAAGTTAGCCAAGCTACTCCCATAGTCGAGAAGAGGTATCCATGTGAAGGCCCTTGTAATTGCGGGTTCGTGCTTAACCTTTGTCTTAATTCCACATTGACAACTCAAACACTCGCCTTTAAACAGCCCTCGGCCATTTCACCCAGCCAAAGAATCGAACTGGCAGTGGAAGCACACATTGATTAGTCAGACGACTGAGTACTCCACCAAGCCAACGTAGCTGGGTCCCAAAAATAACGGTTTGCCTGTTGGTAGGTTCTTACGAATTGCAAAACCAAGTTTTAGTAACGTACAATTTTCGTTTCACAGACCACATTACACAGCTGCAGATTACATTTCATTGTCAAGTTGAGGGAGACCTTACTTGGCCGGTCTGACATAACTACATTTACTTGTCTTAACTGTAGATATTGTTCAGTGACTGTGTATGTTTCTATGGCCTATTATCTGGATCGCGAGACATTAAACCAAACTTGGCCTAATGTAATAACCCACAGGTAGATCACCAAGGCCTTGGTGCTCTCCCTTTGGGTTATTCGGTTATAAGTAACGGCCGCTGACTTATGAACCAGAGCTCATACCATATACACACACTTTACTGTCGTACAAGGCTGTATTGAGGGGGTGGGCTTTGGGGGCTAAAGCCCCCCCCCGAAATCCAAGAAAAAAGGAAAATTTTTTTCAAAATACCAAAAAATTTCGCGCTTCGCGCGATTTTATGTGATTTTTAGGCTATTTTTGACTCATTTTAGACAAAATAAGCCAAAAATTTTCGCGCTTCGCGCGATTATGCCTAATAGATATTGTCCTATGATATCATAGCCCCCACCGAAATCGATTTCTAAATACAGTACTGCTGTCGTACAATATGGAACATCCACCACATTAAAATTGACATTCATATTGGTAATATTACTAGATGTTCTAGAAAACTCCTGTACTGAATATGATTATATATCTCCGTTTAACAAAATCTATTATCTGTATTAGGAGGGTTTCATGGATGGTGTGGACGAGCAGCCCCTTCCTTGTTTCCATATGCGGATCACATAAACATTAGGGCAAACAATGAAGAATCTGTTTTGGGGTGACAGACAGGAATGTCGTGTAATGGCATATTGTAGTTGTCAGGTCAGAGACAGGAGCACGGAAGTTAATTAGCATTAACTTCAGTGATCGACGTTTCTCATACTGACATGAGAAGAAGAGCATTTAGGGACGATTACGTGTCACTGTAGAGATTAGTTGCCATTTCTCATGGCACCACAAAATGAATATCT
Source organism: Tomocerus qinae (assembly GCA_020055645.1). Classification (NCBI taxonomy): domain Eukaryota; kingdom Metazoa; phylum Arthropoda; class Collembola; order Entomobryomorpha; family Tomoceridae; genus Tomocerus; species Tomocerus qinae. The sequence goes on along the minus strand of CM034548.1, from coordinate 1,333,631 downwards.
CACTCTATCTCCCTAAATATAGATTCTGTAGTACAAAGTACACCAACCAAAGATGTTATTTAGAGCTAGTAGTATTATTGCCTGAGACTTTCCGTATCCTTAACCTGTGCCCACTCTACACACTCATAGCTATAATGTATCGTCCCTTAAGGAACCATTTAGCCATTTTAGCCAAGCATTGTACGGAATAACCTATATCCACTTTTTGTCTTGTGTACGAAATAGCCTAAACGCCATATACAACAAGTGGATATAGGCTATTCCGTACACAAAACAAAGAGTGGATATCGGCTAAATGGTTCCGCAAAAGGACGATATTGTGTAATTCAATTACAACCAGTAAATTTAACAATAAGATACTTAGTCTTGTAGTAGTTCAAGTTGCTTACTTGTGAGAAAGGAATTGTGTGATTGCGTGAGTACACTTTTTATTCGGCGTTAGAAAGAAATTGATAGAATACGCCTAGATTTCATACCACTAAACTACTAGCCACTTGAATTAGCCAGAGGCACACGGCCAGAGGGTTGCGGTGGATAAAATAAAATGGTTGGTAGAATTGGATAAATTCAATTTCTTCTAAGACAAAACTAGCTTCGTCTTGGACGAAAGTGGACAAAATTAATTTCGTTCATGGACAAACCTAATTTCATCCTGGACAGTAGTCATTTCGTCCGGACAATACACAACTCTGATGTGGGTATAGCATTCCCAAACTAAACACATCGTACCGCAACTCACCACCATCAGGATCATCACATCACAAAAACGATGCCTCAATATGTTGGAGGGTCTGTCAGTACGTGGCGGAGTTCTCTCCGTATCTAAAATCAGATATGCAACTCCATTGCTGCCAACAACATGTCAATTAGTTCTCCACTTTCAGATAGTAACAGATTCGTCCTTCTTACACATTGCCATTAGCTAACTCATCCTCCCGACAGTCAACTTGGGATTTACCTCTGAATTTAACTGTTCACTAATAAGAAATCACTCACTCACTAAAGATCAAGACAAATTATCCTACATTCTATTTTGTGAACTATCACTCGCTTCACGTTTGTCTTCATCGACCCTATAATAATATTTATATGTATAAGAGTTTACTGTAACTATAGTCGATGACGCATGGCGTTGAGAAGGGAGTACCTACAAAAAGTATAGAGGTAGATCAGGTAGAAGTACAGATAGAGATCGAATACCATATTATATTGTTTAGCTTTGAATTAGACGACTGAAACATGGTGAAAAGATCTGTCATTCTCATGTTGTTCCTCTAAAAACAATAATTGAACGGCTCAGAACTAAAAGTACACATTTCAGAATTCTTTTCAGTTGTCAACGGAAATGAAAATTTTTATTTATAAAATATCCGAACGAAGTTTTAGATTTAGCCGACATTTGACTCAGAGCGACGCCAGATAGATCAGGTCATCAGAACACGACCAAATAAATCAATGTTCTAGTAATCTAAGGTAGAAGGAAATTTTACAGAACATTGAACAATGTTGTATCTTAGAAGAATATACAAAAAAGTATAAATTGTTGGGTATTCCTCAACAGTCTGTCTCCTATATATACATATACCTAGGAAAAATTAAACACGTTGTTTTCCCAGTTGTCATTTTCAAATTTCAAAATTTCATTAACCTAAGAAAAACCAATGAAAAATGAAAAATCCATATTTTCATTAAAAAACTAAATTAAAATCAGTATTTTCGACCGATTTTTCGTCAAATTTTTTTGACATCATCAACATGGTAAAAATTGATTTAGTCTAGCTAACAATAACAACTGGGACATTTTAAAAAAAACATCGTCGGGAAATATTTTCAAATCTTTTCTCCAAAAATGTATCGCTCTTGCTGCCATAATATGATATTTTCTGATATACCAGAAAGCGGATGGCATGGCATTGAAAATATTTCCGTCTTTGAAAATCCATACATTTCGACCAGTTAGTCCTACACTACGCATAATATTACCTCGTATTTAGTAATATTTATACATGTTCTATGGGATTAGCACCGGACGCCGGATATGGCCTGGAGGCTACTCCCCCCCACCCTCTTTCGTTTTTGGGTGTGAATATGGTTTGGTTTAGCTGGAGGTTGATATAAGTCTAAAATTCTGTCGGTTTCGGTTTTGGACTAGGACTATTCTTTTACTTTAGAAATTAAACTTTTTGTGGCCCTAGTGGTTTTTAAAATTTTATAGATTTCAAAACAGTTAAGATGAAATATTCGGAATAGTTCTTTGCCAGTTGCCAATAGACACCCACGTGACTCAACTTGGTCAAACTTGGTCAAACCAACTGAACATGATTAAAATGATGTTTGTGTTCGGATTCTGCTGACCTGACCTGTATATCGTTCCGAGTCCAATGTCGGCTAAATCTGAAACTTCGTTCGGATATTTAATAAATTAAAATTCTCATTTCCGTTGACAACTGAAAAGAATTCTGAAATGTGTACTTTTCGTTCTGAGCCGTTCAATTGTATTAGCAATGAAAACGGGATCTTGGGGTGAGAAACAAGAGGGCATCAAACCTACCTATACACGGTACGTTATAGTTCCTCCTTTGGAATTAGCGTTCATCCATTGTGTATATGTGTATAGATCTGGACACTGCAAGTTGTCATTGACAACATCACTGAGTTTGCTTGGTGATGAAGAAACTAATTGCACATTGTATTAATTGTAAAATGTTGGACTTTTATCACTAAAACTATGACCCCTTTACCCCTGTCTTCCGTTCATATTATCACCATGGGATGGGATGTGCCAGTGCAGTTTGTTCATCTCTAATTTAATTACTTAACCACTACTATTCAAACTCCATGATCAGAGTTAAGTTTTAGCCGGCTAAAACTACACTTGCACATCCACCCGGGTAAAAAGGGCAAAGTGGGCAGTGGGAAAAAGGGGTAAAAGTGCGTAATATTCAAAATTTTGCGCCAATTTTTACATCCTTTAGTGTATCTTTTAGCCCCATTTTGACTTTTGCCCCCTTTTGCCCACTAGCCACCTATCAATTTACCCACCCACTAACCACTTTTTGCCCCCTAGCCACTACCCACCGGCTAGTTGAACTCCATGATGTATGCCGATATAATATTTAAAACATGCTAAGGATGCCGGATGCCATCAATTCGGTACATGTTATATTATAGTTATCTACCTATAATTTGTATGTCGTATTAATGATGCATTATTGTATATTTGAATTAAGCTCTCTATGTATGCTAATGATAATTGTAGTAAGCAGTAAGTAGTAGGCGGGGAAATGATATAATTATAATAAAATAACATGTACGCTTACAATATACGTATATGTAACTGAGAATATTATTATTCCAACTATGTAGTACAAAATAGTAAAAATTTACTATTGTTTTACATTATTATTACTTACTGGTGAACCCAGCTAAGGGGCGAACCTAGCACTTAAGAGAAATTCAGCAGGCCACCAACTATCACAGTAATAAAAACAATTCCGAAAAAATCGGGAAAATAGGAATTTGTATGGCACACACAGGAATTTTTGCATGGCAAGAAATTTCATCGAACAGTCGTACATTTGTATGGTACGTTATAAAAAACCGAGGGGTATTGTATGGAAAGTAAAGGACCTATGTATGGTACTAAGACAAAATTGTGGCTTTGATAATGTAAATATTTAGTCACTGTAAGTACATCATATTTATTTGTGTGATTTTGAAAATATGAGAAACAAATTAATTGCAATATTTAGTCATTTTAGGTACTATAATAATTACTTTAACAAACGTAAAGAATTTGTGGTGAACACGTAAAATAAAGTTAGGCAATGTCAATGTCAATAATGAAATAAATTATAAGTAGGTATGGTAAAGGTAAAGTTATTGTCGTTTTAGAGCTCGTGTCAGTTTCTTTGGCCAACCTGGTTTTCTTCGCTGTACGATAGGTATGGCCTTGGCAAATGGCAAGTTGGCTGTCTCTGATATAATCTCTTTGTTACCTTTTAACCTGGCGATTCCAATAACATGCTTACACATATTATGCTTCAGGAAATGTGGTTAAGTCATAAGTACAAATTGATAGGCAAATAGTCGGGTTGTATCTATGATCTTCCTTGTTTGCTCAGACAGTAAGTAATCGTTAAAGTAGCTCCAGTTTTTGGTTTTGTCTACCGAGGAATATTAACTAACACTTTTGGGGTGATGGGTGGGCATCTAGACGCAGCAGTGTAACATGTTATTACTCCATTCTCATTTGTCCTTTATTACTTATACTATCCGGTATCTTATAGTATTATTACCTTTAGTACTCTCATCAATGCCACAATTTTGTCTTAGTACCATACATAGGTCCTTTACTTTCCATACAATAGCCCTCGGTTTTCTATAACGTACCATACAAATGTACGACTGTTCGATGAAATTTCTTGCCATACAAAAATTCCTGTGTGTGCCATACACGTTAATTCGCAGCCGAAAAAATCATAATTATTTCACTTGGGTTATTATATTAAATTTGTAAATACAATAATTTAAATATACTTTTATTTTTTACAGCGGTTGGAAAAATTAGCTGCACTTCCAACTTCCAAATAGTGGCCCTCAGTACTGTTATTTAATTCTACAAAAAGGTGTGCAAGCTGGCACAAAGGAATCAAGAGGGTAATAAAAAGTAAAATCAGCTCTACTAAAAAATGCTAAATAAGTTTGTCGATTTAACAGAACCGATTTGGATTAGGATTTTGAAATGCCAATTAATACGCACACTACGATCATTACGAAATGTTCCCTTTCGCCAATCATTTCCATCACAAAATAATCATTTTATGTAAATTTCTATTTTTGTTTTGATGCTTATAATAATACTAGCCGTTCACAGGGCCCAGGCCCTGTTATAAATAAAGCTAGTGTGTATTCCGGGGCAATATTGAAAGGATATGAATTAAAGTGGGGGTAAAATGGCAGTTTGACTAATTGTGGCATTTGAATAAAGGAAACGGCAGTTGAGCAACAAAGGATTCAGCAGTAGGCAAAAAGGCTCGTAGCAGTAGGCCGAAAAGGAATTATCAGTTTTTCAGTTTCATTAAAATAGGGGAATCTCACCAAAATAGGGTAATCGTATGTAGGTTCACAATAACAAGGGGGTATTAAAAAATCGGGATTATTTTAATGGAATTTGTCATTAAAATAATGTAAATTTTCTTTAATAACTTTGTCGTTGAAACAATAGAACATGTCTTTAAATTTAATATTCAGTCAGTAAATGATTAATGTGATTTTTCAGTAAAACAATCAAACTTATCAGTTTTCGTCAAATGTAATTTGTCGGTATATACTATATTAACAAGGCTTGGTCTGAAAATTAAAACTTTGAAGTTTTGTGTACATTGTGGTCTGAAAATTAAAACTTTGAAGTTTTGTGTACATTGTGGTCTGAAAATTAAAATTTCGAAGTTTTGTGTACAATGGTAACATGCACAAAAGATCGAAAAGGAGGATATGCAATAAGAAACAAGAGTAGAGTCTTGTATCCCTTAAAATTTCACCTATACCTAAAATGAGACCCTAAGGCTGTAGGACTTTTTAAAGAAAATATAACTGATGGCCGGAGCAGAAAATTGCTTGTGTTATATTTTTTTTGATTTTTAAATTAAGTGTGGAAACCACCAAAAACCGATGATTTTTGGCCTCATAACTTAGCCTACGCCGACTGCAGTTATGAGACATACCCATTAACATTACTTATTAGCCTACAATTATAATGCAGGTCGATATAATACTATCTACATTAAACTTTTAGAATAATTATAGGCCTGCCCATAGGCCTGTTAGGGTCTATGGATATCCCAATTTTAATTTTTAGGCCACATTCTGCACAAAACTTTAAAATTTTAATTTTTAAACCACAACGTAAATCATGAAAAGAATAAATTTTAATATTTTTCAATAATACAAAAGCAATAATGAGGGTGTATATATCAAAAATTAAACCATTGAAATGAATGAATGAAAACCACTATTGAGTTTTTGGTCAGGATTAGCGTTTTCATCGCATTTAATAATAATTCTAATAAAAACGTTCAAAAAATTTTGAAATAATTTGGAAAACTAAAAAGGGGCCATGTGAGGAAATCGTTTGCGAGAAGAATGGCGCCAGTTTCATGAAAATCGGTCAAGTAGTTTAGAAATGAATCATAGATGAACAACATAAGTCAAAAAAACTTAAAAACGGCGGGTTTTCAAAAAAAAACCTGAAATTGGTTTTTTCATAACACTTAGTAGATTAGAATCTGAACTTTGGCTGTGACATTTTGTTCCCAGCCTGCGTGGTCTCTTAAGTATTTACTCTCAGTCATGGAAACTGTCATTATTTTCTGTCAGTAGCCTTAAATATTGTACCTTATTTTACTACCAACTTTCATTTATTTACTGCCATTTTGCTTTAATTTTTAAAGACAATTTCATTTAAAGATAATGACAACATTTTAAAAATAATGACGTCTACTTTTTACTGACAAATTACATTAAAATAAAGACGGGTTAATTGGTAGCCAATAACAAGATATCGTCTGTCTAATATTACAACGTAACAAGCCATTTTATCATGACTGCTACAAAGTAACAAACCATTTTATCATGGCTGCGACAATGTTACAAACCTAACTCCTGATACATTGGTTTGTTAATTGCATTGTGCCGATAGTCACAATGCAATTCCAACACAAAAATATTGGTCCTTGGTCGTAATAAGGTGAAGTTTTCGAAAATTTTTTAACTCCGAGTTTGGAATAACTAATTACATATACTACCATTAATGTCAACTTCCATGACATTCATGACTATGACCAACGAAAATGGCATCACATTAAAGAAATATTCTATACTCATAAATCTCCACCCACCTAAACTTGTTAAGGGCTACTTATGCTCTTCTTATTCCTGTCATTATGATGATTTGTGACGTCATTTCAGTTGATTTTAATTCTACAAAAAATTGTTTCCAATGAGACATGATGTCGTTTTGACGTCACCAAGCATGATGATGATAGGAATAGGATGAGTCTAAAGTGGCCTTTGGTCACCTGCGAAAATTATGAAAACTGGGAAATGTATGGAAATCAAAAGGTGTTATATTAGAAGTCATTTTATGATAATAAATCTCTTTAACACATTGGTGGCACATTAAAAACGTACACATTTAAAATAATAAAATTGTTTACCAATTCATCCCGATCTGAGTATTTTCTATTTAAGAATGGACTTAGCTTTTCTATTTAAGACGTAAAACATTTTTAACCTCCCATTGCATTAGCTTAAAACCATTTGCGAATTGAAAAAAATGTAGTTTCATTATGAATAGCCAAATTTTAAACTTTCCTGCTTATAAAATAAGGTCACGGCACGGTATTCGGTATATGAAATTGAAAAAAAAAGAGTTTCAAATACCACGTCGCACAGCAGTGACATTCATAATTTTATCACCGCGCAAGCGTGTATGCTTAAAACCAAGTTCCATCTGGATGGAATTTAGCATCTTTAGCAAATAAACCATATATATATATAAACTATATAAATAATCTATATGAAACATTAAGAAAACTACAATCAAAATCATATGACATGGCTAAAATATTTAAATGCTCATATGAAGATGGGGTTTTAGTCACCGGTTGTAGTCACTGTATGTAAATATATTGCAGTTCAGTTTAAAAGATTGCGGAATAGGTCTCCGCTCATGACTCCCTCCAATCACAAGAATGAAATTTTTTTAACATTTACGGTATAGACAATGCTGTATATAGATTATTTATAGTATAGTTTATATATATGGCGTACATACAAACATCCGTACATACAAAAATTCCGATTACGTTTATATTATAGACATGATAGGCCCCCAGTACCATTGCTGAATTTCAAAATGATTAATATTGTCTAATTTCGAAATACGTGTAAATACTAATATGTTTACCCATATTGGACTTCTTTGTTTTATGAAACATGCATTGTATACGCGCCTGTGCATTGCAACAAAATGCCGCATTGTCCATGGCATAGATAGATACATAGATTGATAGATCCCGCGACATAGGAATAAATACTTTTATTATATATATAATAATATATTATATAGAGACTAGGCTCCCAGTAAAATTTGACTGAATTTAGAAAGATAGACATGGATGAGTGCAACCATTAGTTGAATTGATAGATTACAAAAATTCCACCACTTGCCACAGAACAGAACAATTTTCATGCAGTTGAGATTGGTGACAATTGCTGACTATCATGAAACAACTCATTTCGATGGTTTAGAGGAAGTGAGCATAGCATGCGAATTTTGATTTTTGCTTTGAAGGAACGTGAATATATTACGTACGCAGTTGATGGGAGGAGGCGATGCCCAAAAGTAGTTAAGTCAGTGTTGCACTAGGGGAAAGGGATTTTACGTTACGCAATATATGCAGGTCCCCTACGCTCTCCAACCAAACATAGATAGTCAGGTAATTTTTTTCCAGGTATACGATTATACCATAGAATTCATAGAAATTCATCTTTTCTTATAAGAACATTCTTTCTGTCAATGTCATGGCTCATAGATTAGCATTTAGTATGAAGACTTTTAAAGGTTTGCATACTCCATATTCATTAGCATACAAATAAATGCAATTCAACATGACGTGATATGATATGCAGTCAGTGTGCAAAATACCATTTACCACTTACCAGAGGTAAATGGTTTTTAATGGTGTTTAACGTTAAATACCACTACCTAAAAAGTAGTGGTAAGTGGTATGAATGGTATAAATGGTAAAATAGTTTCATTTAAATTTCGTGTTGGAATTTTGAATAAAATGCGGTGCCAAAGTGTGAAATAGCTTAGCAGATGATCATTGTTGTCACAAATTGATAAGTGTGCATCAATCAGAGTAGGATTCAACCAATGGGGGCGCTAGCAACCCTTGCCGATTAAGAAATTAATTGCAATTAAATTAGCATCAATTTTAAATGAGCGACACCAATCACAATCTTTCCTTATCATTTTTTTATAACTTTTGGTTTACAATATGATTAATTTAATTGATTAAGGGGCTAATTGGAAATATTTAATAGAAAATAAAGTTTTAAAACTTATATTTTAGGAAGTCTAGTGTATCTGTACTGTGAGGATACAAAATGTAACTCACAATATGCAAACTCGGTTATGTACAGAAAAGCATGTAGTATTACAATACACATTTGCATTACATTAATTCTTTGTAATATTATAAGTAAAGATGTCATATTATTATTTACCAATAAGTAATAATGCAAAGACAATAGCTATGTACTTATAATATTACAGAGAATAGGTATGGCTCATTAGGTAGGTATGCATTATCGGCTAATTGCATATTTAAATCCATCCTGGACCACGGATACCCGACTCCTGAACTCTCGTGAATTCTTCAAGACAAAGCAACCCTAAGTTGATAAATAGGCTTGCACAAGAATTTTTCCAGCAACCATTATTAAACACTCAAACTTACAACTTCTTTTTGAAAGTACAACTTTCTTAATTATTTAATTATTAATATTTTTATTTTACTTTTTATTTTACACTGGAAATTATCTGTTGAGCTTTGCCCCAGACAATTTCCACATTATTATTTTAAACTGAATTCTCATCGTTTGAGCTAGCTCCGAGGAATTCTCAAATACATTTATTTTATTTCTATTGAAATTGCATTCGTCTGAGCTAGCTCCGAATTTATTTCATTAGTACAACAGAAACTTTACCACCTAAACTTTGAGATTTGAAGTGCACAGTATTTCTCTGCTACAATTTCTTTGTTTAAATTGAAAGCAAAATCGCTTTACGATTTTGCACAAAGATTAACTTTGCTAAAAGTGTTAGTTCAACTACCTGAGGACTGAAGATATCGTAACCTGCCTAGGACGACCCTATCTGGAAGTAATCTAAGGTTTGGACAATCATCGCTAGAATAAAGGTTAAATAACTCAAATTAAAAACATTTCCCCTTATTTTCTCTTGCTTTGCTAATTGCCAAGCATACACAAGTAACATACTCTATTTTTGTAAGTCGAGGATTGCTTTGCCACTTTGGTCAAGCTAACTTCCCAGCTTAAGCCTTTTGCACTGGAAACCTGTGCATATTTCCTTAAAACGGCTAAAAAGTATTGTGTGTCTCTTCTTCTCTTCCTATTCTATAATTTCAGGATTTCTTCATAAATTTCCTAATTTGGCAATCAAACACGAGTAACTTGCTCTCTTTCTTTGCAAGCCTCCTAGAACAGTCGCATAATATTTTGCATAAAATATACACTTCACATCCTGGATTAATTCTACAAATTCTATTTACTAACTACGATCTGAAATATCTTAAAGTGTAACTCGAGAAATCAGGAATAGATAAAGTGTAAGAGCCAGCATTATTTAGGGAATTGTAAAGTGTACCTAACCGAGATCTCCCACTATTATCTTGACCTTTGATTTTCTAGAAATTATATACCAGTTGTGTGCTTAATTAATTCATTCCTGCAACATAATATAGCATAATATTAGTTGGGAATTAGGATATCAAAGAATCTGGAAAAGGATCACTCGGTGATTCTCTTTTGTTCAAGATTTGTGCTAAGCAGCGGGCCATAATATTACGTAAAACTAGATCACCTACACTATCTACATTCTGCTTAAAACAAGTTCTGACATTACTCAGCTGTCTAATCAATCGCTAAAATTTACCATTTTTACCATTAAGTGCATTTTTACCATTGTGATGGTAAAAAAGGCTAAAAAGTGGTAAATTTTGTACACTGGCAGTGATAGCTTGCTATCTAATTTACGGATCCAGGAATTTTCACATCTAAAGCTTTACAACCTTGGGCAGTGACGTTTTACAACCAGACACTGCAGTTTTACAACCAGCCACTGCAGTTTTACAACATTACAAATGTAATGAACTCAAAGTTTGGTAAAACCTAAATAAATGCTTAATAATTATGTTAAGACAAAGTGATATGGTTATATTGCTGAAAGGTTATTTAACGCATTTAAAGTAAACAAAACGGTCAATGTCAAATAAGGTTAAGTAATATGTAAACGTATGTAATTCTATCTTAAAATTTACGACGTTTTATGTTTTCTTTCTCCGATATGTATGCTCCACTAATTCTATCAATTGAGCAAGGTGATACATAAGTAGTTTTAGTAGAAATGGCTCCCAACTTATTTATTCTTCAAATTCCGGCACAGATTCGGAATCGAAAATTGAAAATAGAACGAACAACATCAGGAAAAATGCTAAAATCAGCTGCGAACGATATTTGACCTCAGAAACAAATGAGGCACGTCATCTACTCCCATGAAAATTGTAAAAACTCATCATTAACTTGCCTAATTTTCCAAAAAAGCTGCATGTGTAAGCATATCATTACATAGTATAGCCCCAGCATGAACAAATTGCCAACATTCCACCCAATGCTGAACAGATACCAATCGCTATAAAACGGAAAGCAGGAAGATTTGAAGACCATTTGAATCTGAAGCCCTAGCAAAACCATAAATTCTGAATCATAAAATAATTTCTGAATTTGCCAGCTGATTTAATATTGAAGTAAGTTTAATATAATTTTGAAAATTAATACTTTTCGAAAGCGATTCACGCATGCTGGGGCTACTAGTACTAAATATATGCGTATAAACATATTAAGCACTACAGATATGGACCTCAATTATTCCTGTATTGAAAAAGTTGCCTCTGGCTTAATCTAAATTTATTTTTTGTAATGTCAGTTAGTATTATATTTCGATGTGAATATTCAGATATTATAATGACCTCAGATGAGGGCGATATCTGTGCTGATAAATAAATAAATTTAAGTAACCATGTATGTATGTGCGTGTAGTTATACTTGGTATGGTTGGTTGGGAGTTGATGGGATTGGGTTTGGTGATAGGGAGACAAAGAGAGAAAACAGAAGAGCTATTGAATAAAAAGGTTCGGATAAGATAAAGATATAATGTAAATATCTTAAACGAGCCGGTCACAGGGCCCAGGCTCTGCTATAAATAAAGCTAGTGAGTATGTGAACCAAAGGCGAATCGCCTAATTTTCTATATACTATATATATCAAACGGAACTGTTAGCCACTTAGCCACCCATCACTATTTTTGCCTCTTTTCTGATCTTAACGCTGATAGATAAAATAACGATATTTATAAAAGGATAAGTGCTGGCGGTTGGATCCTAGAAAGTCGTTGGTCATGTTGGGGGCATTTTCGGAGGCGACTTTTATTGAAAATTTTTAAATGTGTTCGGAGGAACTTTTTCCCCAATTTTCTACTTGGAGTTTTAATGTTGAATGTGGAGGTCATTTCATTTTTTGAAATTGAATTTGATCCATTACCACTTCACTTTTCTAAATTCAACTTACCGTTGCAAGCACGTATGCAGAACTGAGTTTCGGAGGGGGCTACATTTCCAATAGATATTTTAAGTATATATAAATTACCTTTTTCTTGGATTTCGGGGGGGGGGGGCTTCAGCCTGTAAAGCCCATCCCTAAATACGTCCTTGTACCGTTGAGTCCTTGCTGATAGCAGTGAAGTCAAAGAGTGATGGGTGCCAATACCAGTTGGCATATAAAAACACAAAATTTAGAAGCAGTTTCAGTTTTCCCATTTACAATGTCATCAAGAAACAAAAGCGAATCAAAATATGAAAACATTAAATGCCTGAAAGCACCTAAAAGAACAAAAACCTCACCAATCACATCTCACAGCATTGAACAGACCACACATTTAGTTGTGATGAAAGCGAGAAAGGAACTGCATTACTGCACACAGAACGCGTGCGTGTTAACCTTTACAATAACGTACCCCAACGCACAAAGAAGAGCTACATATGTTGCCGCGGACAAGTATCAGTCCAGTACTTTTCCACTCCTTCTCAAGCTTAACAATGTAATCTCCCATTTACATTTTTAAAATTCATATTTGAAGCATAAACTAGCAACGCAGAGATTTCGTATATACACCATTGGAATCCTCACATTCTAATTGACAATATATGTCAGTTATAGACACCGGCATGGCCCGTAGCTTAAGTTATTGCTAATTTTAATTTGAATATTTTTCGTTTATGTGACCCGATAGCCGTGGTTCTGTATATCAGACACGGGTCACATAGACCTGCTTTGAATGTGTTTATCTCGGCTTATCGTACTATCTAAACCGAAATATCACTGAAATTCAATATCAGTCATTGAAAAATTAACAGTCAACAAACAAGAAAAATTTAATGAAATTAACAGGAATGAAATCTACTTTTTCATATAAATGGAAAAAAATAAAACCACTTGGGAAAAATTTTAAATATTGTATTATTTTATAAATTTGTGCATAAACATTAAGTTTTTGTCCCTTTATGTCAACAATAGTCCAACAATAAGTCCGAAAAAAGGCCTAAAAAGTGGGAACTACAGCCATTTAAAAGGCAATGTGCTTACATTTTTCTTTTAAATGTTGTGGCTACTTTCGTTTTTGGCTTTATTTCACTTCGAAGCATTGAAATAATATTTTTAGTATAGCAGGAGCAATTCATATGCTCATATGTAAGAACTAAAATAAATATTTTACAATGGAATACACATACTAATCAAACTTTGTGATTTGTGTTGATTGTCGGCTATACCAAACTTAGTGTGGTCCGCTTCCATTGCTCACCTACCCCTTCTCGTTAAAAATAACCCTTTTCCTTACTCGACCAACCAGGTCAGCTTTCCTCCTCAATGTGCAACGCATATCTTCACGTGTTATATTTAGTACATGGAGGTATGCGCTGGGGTTACGTTATTGAAAACATTAATTTCCTGCACGATAGTACATACATACTGACATACATACCGACATTTCACAACAATTCACCGCGCAACTCGAACAAGACGATTATCTTTAGTAGTGATGTAGTCGAACAGGCAGGTAGAGCTGCAAAGGCCCATAGTATGAGAGGAGATTCCATAGTAAATAATCTCTCTGCTTGATGATTTCCATTTGTTTGACTCAATTTACTTTAGTTAGCTGCTTCTTTTGTCCATCCTCTGTCTGTCTTATCGCTTCCTACCATTTATTAAAAATGCAGATTATTTTTCTTTATTAAGTAGCGGAGCTGCATTATAAGAATACCCGATCATGTGTCCGTCCGTTAGCACGATAACTCAAGAACGGTTTGAGATAATTAGTTCAAACTATTTGAACGTAATCTAGGGATAAAAACAGATCAAGTTTCAATATTAATAACATCGGATACACCCCCTGCCTGTGGGCGTGGTTCAAAAACTAAAAATTGGTGTAACTTTAGTTAGCGACATTGTAGAACGTCATGAGATAGCTCGTTTGAAAGGTTATTCAATACATCAGATCAATAACAAGTCATTTGGGTCAAAAGGTCATTGGAAAAATGAAATAAAAACGTCATTTAACGTGGCAAACCCAGTGGTTACCTCTGCTACTTTTTTACATCCATTGGACATGTTTATTTGATCATAGATGCATCCCATTGTATTTGTAATACTAAAAGCACTAGGCGCCAACAGACCTCAAATAATGCACACCTAGCTCTGTCCTTATTGCTCTTATCGCGGTCCTTAAATCTACTATTCAATAAAAGATAAATACCGAGCATAGCACATTTTATTATTAGGTATATTATTATTATTTTTAAATATTATTATATATCATCTGAGATAAATCAGCTCTAACTGAAGAGTTTGTATGTGCCTCCATTCTCCCTGAGTCCTTGACTGAGTAAATATACAAATGAGTTGTATGGGATGAAGAAGAGCAGAGTGAGATTATACAAACTTCTATTATCTTGTTCTTCTATTATTCGAATTTCTGTTGTCCTTCTTTTGGTTCCTATTCTTCTATCCCCACAGCTTAGCTATTTACTATTTATTTATTTACTATTCACTGGTGTGACTCCTTCATTTTTATACATTTCACTATTGTTGTCAGCACGGCGCTCTGTCAAATAACTTACATTATTGTATGTCGGATCACTATACTAGCCACCATAACATTTTCTTACAACCATAGTCTTGAATAAATCTCCCTACCTATGTAACAATAAGGAGTCTGTATATTGATTGATCGTGTGAAATTGGAATCAAATAGGAATAATATGTATGTTTATTACTAGTAGCCCCCTGAATGCATGCTCAATTTCGAAAAGTATACAATAATCATGCGTGTTGGATACAAAAATATTTAATTGTTTCAAAATTACAAACATTTATTTGTTCCCATTTCTCACCCTACCACACATAGTTACATACATAGATATATAGGCAGGTAAATTTATTGCTCTATCTAAAACGGTGGTTATAATATAGAATTAAGTATTGTGAAGTAGGCATGTAATTAAACTGAGTTATTTATTATATATGTGACTCGTGGTGAAAAGCGGGTGTGTAGCCCGTGATGGGCTGCACACCCGTTTTTCACTTGAATAAAGAACTTGAAATTGTGGTAAGGAGACCCGCTAAAATGCTAAAACGCTTATGCAATGCACAATATTACATAAAAATGATCTACACTTTGGGTTAGTATATTAGCATATTTCGAATTAAACCAAAATATCGTTGAGTGAATATTTTAAGATTCAATATTACTGGTGACCTAGTAACTATTAATGATATTGTGACTCGGAGTTGGAACTACTATGTATCTATCTATATTATGCTGTGTGGTAGGGAGTGCCATACAAAATGAAAAATGCGCATGTTCGCTTCTTCTAAACAATCGAAGAAAGGTAGTAACATGTTCCTTCTAAATGTTATAATATAGTCGCAGGGTCGTCCCTAGATCAAATGCCGCCCAGTGCAAATTAGAATATGCCACCCTTTCAAGTTTGCTCAATTATTTAAGACAGTGAAATTGCTAAAAATTGAAAAGTGAAAATACACGAGAAAATTAAATATGGCACAAAGAATATTTAATATATACAATATTAAATAGATTACAGTTTTGAGTTTAGGTTGAAACTGAACCGCTATTTATGTATTTTATTAATAAATATTGGCCCAAATCGAAAAAGGTTTACCTAGTACATTTTGTAGCCAAAATTGGAACAAAATCGAGATAAGCTCGAAATTTTTGGCTTAGGTATGCCACAATCTTGATTTCGAACCGCAATCATTTAAGTTTGGTATGTGTTAATAAATTAAAGTGTAAATACAGTGAGCATGAGTACTTGTGCTGTGAGCTGACCTTAGACTATGGCGCTAAGTATGCAAGTCAATGCCTGTACTTTTAATGAGTGCTTTAGTTTATCCCAAATGATAGAGATGAGGGAGATGAGGACTACTATTCAAGCGTAAGGGTTGGATTGGTGTATGTACTTCCTTGAGTGTCATGTCATAGGCGATGAGGATAAGTATTCGAGCGTCAGAATTCTAGATGATGTGGGGTGAGGACTTCTATCCGAGCATAAGGTTTAGGTTAGTGCATGTACTTCCATGACTGCGTAGGCTATGAGGTTAGCATCAGAATCCAAAATAGCGGGGGTGAGGATTACTTCGTCGTCCCTTCACTACTAATGAATTCTCATCTGGAATGATTTACTTTGTTTTATTAATTAAAAATAGTAAAAGTGGTTCAAAAATTTCGATTTTTAAATTTAGAGAATTTTTTGCTCTATTTTATGACATTAAAATCTCATTTTTATCAATGCATGTCGCTAAGCCGGAATCGTTGGTTCGCGCCACACATATAAAGAGATTGACTAGCTGCGCGTAAGCATTCACTCAAAGATCATTGAAGGCGGTACTCAAAGAGCAATTATGGAAAACAGTGGGCTTTTACAAGCTCGAAGTGTTTGGCAAGTTTCGGTTAAATTCGGTTGGGTATAATATATGATGTAGATAGTTTAACTACTTTGGGGAGGGCTTAATCCCGGTAAAGACCCCCTCAATAAGTCCTTGTTCAGTATTCTTTATAGTTGGCCGTTATTTTCCCCAATAACATAAAGTACATATTGTCACTGCTCAATTTGAATTCATATAATATATAATGATACAAATACTAATAAATGCAGGATAGATAGAATGTGGGCTTATTACATATGATATTACACTAAATTCAATTCTAAATATTTCGGAATTTTATGTTAAAACGGCTTCCAAACAGCCAAATTATGTAATCAATTCAGAATATTTTGCCGCCTCCTAACATTTTCCGCACAGTGAGAGTACACGAGTTGCGCGGGCCTAGAGACCGGCCTGGATAGTACACAACACAACCCAGATTTAACATTAACACTCGCTTATTACCAATCCCTTATTTCTTTTCCTCTATTCATTAGAAAAACAATGCGTCATGTGGCACAATATACAGGCTTATACAAATACTTGCAGGCGAGCAGATCAATGTGAGAGGTCTAACTGCACTAAAATTACACAATTGGACCTACTTGCTCGGCTCCAGAATAAGGTAAGAACATTGTATTGTGCCAAATGACGCATAGTACTTTTAATGAACTAGTACAGTACCCGTCCTACGGAAGGGGTTAATAACAGGGTGCTTGAAATTTCAAAAAATCAAAAAAAAATTATTAAACAAACTTCACCCTTTTACGAATTTTAGTTTAAAGTCTCCCACTTATGCTACACCCTATTACGAATTTTAGTTTAAAGACTCCCACTTATGCTACACCATTTTACGAATTTTAGTTTAAGGTCTCCCACTTATGCTACACCCTTTGACGAATTATAGTTTAAAGTCTCCCACTTATGCTACACCCTTTTACGAATTTTAGTTTAAGGTCTCCCACTTATGCTACACCCTTTTACGAATTTTAGTTTAAAGTCTCCCACTTATGCTGCACCCTTTTACGAATTTTAGTTTAAAGTCTCCCACTTATGCTACACCTTTAGTGAATTTTAATGGGAAGTCTCCCAATTATGGTTTTAGAAATAAGTTGGTCAAGCCGAGAGTCGGGAGTATAGTAATATTATTTAATTTCATTTGTGTGTTGAGAGCCTGGATTTATTTGTCACATTCCAACGCCACTGAGCCAAATTCAGGCTCTGAAATGTTAACACACACACAACAATTTTTTTCTTTTTATATAGGTATAAGAGATAGAGGAAAAGAAATCGCCCCTTCCACAGCATTTATTAACATCACCGTCCATATTGAACATATAGATTGATTATTAATAATACTTCTACAATTAAATAATTTATTATTATATTATACTGTGACTACCTATATATTATTGATTCCCATATAGTACTGTCAACGATGAAATTAGTTTTGTAAACTATTTATCCACAACAAAAGTGGACAAAACTAGTTTCGCCCTTGATAAAACCACTTTTATCCACACCTTCATATCCGGACACCGCAACCCTGTGTAAAATAGTGACAAACGTTAACTTGAGTAACGGGTTTATTGGGTACAGAAATATATAGTTATTATGTCTCTAGTAGTATTAGGAGTCTAGAGAGGGAAGAAAGAAACGGTAGAATAGAAAGAGTCAAAAAGAACAATTGCAGAATGGGATGGATGAAAGTCATGGAATGGAATGATGGAAAGTGATGCAAGTGAAGGAAATGCCCTATGATGAGTCTTTTGTGTGGAGAATGTAAATTGAGAAAGAAAAGCGCTGTGTGTTTGTGAAGCAACGGAGGATGGACAAAAGGTAAGGGATTTATATATTCCATTAAAAGGGTTGACAAAGCGGGGAATTCTTTGCGGAGCTTAGAGCTAGAGATCTCTAGTACTATTTAACCATTTCTTCGATTGACTTTGTCTCCTACTCAAATTGTCATCATCCGATTGCAACATCTCCTCGCTCTCCGCATTCAGATCGAGATGAGCTAATAATGGTTGGCTAGGCAGATGAGAATCTGACGAGATGATATTATGGACATTATTCTCCTGCCTCACTTATCCCCTCGTAATTGATTCCAACGTATAACGTAATCTCCAAGGAACAACTAAACCCTTTGTCGCCACTTTCCTGAAGACTCGCATACACAAACACAAATCTTATTCTCACTTTACTTTACAGTCTCTGCAATCCATCTCAACCAACCCACAATTCAATATAATAACCTAACCTAACAATAGTAAACAAAATTAATAGAACTTCACAATGTTAATACATATAAATCATAATGAATCACTTTAATATACAGAGGAGAGATGGAGAATTCTTTCGCATCATTTTGTACAGAGATTTACAAATATAACTGGAACATGGGGTTAATGCATAGTAGTGCTAAAAATATGCATTAGAATACAATCCAAGAAGTTTTAGCATTGCCATGGTTCATGGTACTCTGACCTTAAGTTATATTGCTACATAAGATGTCCCAGTTATATTTACGCATTTCTGTATAGAATAGCATCATGGCTAAAAGTGGTGAGTCATAATCCATCCATCAAACTTTAAAGGGTAAATTAATTCGTATGTACCTGCATTACGAATAAATCCAGTTGCCATCATTATCATTAACGAATAACAGAATAAGGGTTAGCAAACAAAGATAAAATTCCCAGTGATATCTACTAAATCTACCTTCCTCAAAAATAATTGCAAACACAATATCTCAAAAACTAAATATATATATATATATTCTTATATATCTCTTCAAAATTCTGAAATGATGTCCTTAAAATTTATTAAAATTGATTTTCCTCACATTTTTCTGTGAAACAACTCAACAAACAAAACTAAACGAAAAGAGAAAATGTTGATTGTTATTTGAAAGTCGACCATACAAACTCGGGAAGAGTGTTGGGTCCGGAGCCTCTAGTTCAAGTTCTTTATTAAAACGAC
The DNA here is from genome assembly GCA_020055645.1 of Tomocerus qinae. NCBI lineage: Eukaryota > Metazoa > Arthropoda > Collembola > Entomobryomorpha > Tomoceridae > Tomocerus > Tomocerus qinae. The sequence goes on along the minus strand of CM034548.1, from coordinate 1,313,783 downwards.
AAAATAAGCCTTCCAATAGTTCCAATCACGTATTGAAATCAGCAAATAGCAGTTAAACTACAACTTACCTAGAATTCAATGTGTTATGTATGTATGTATTATGTATACTTAAAAACGACCCTTAAAAAGAGGGGATTTTTTCGTGCTTAAAATTTTATATTTTTTATTTTATTTGTCTGCCATTTTCACTAATGTAAAATGTAATATTTGCATTTCTATTGTACACAAATTTGGCTGACTTTGCATTCATATAATTATTGTTGCTATTTGGTAATTTGTCCTCAAGCTCCTGTTTTAGAAATTAGTTTTACGTAACAGTCAATCTGTGTAGTGATTGACAATGAAGATATTACCATTACAACCCCCTTCAAGTCAAGTATCAAAATAAACTTAATAAATTAAAAGAATAATTGATATTAACACTATTGAAATATATCATTACGTTTATAAATCAACAATTGTTTCACACTTTTCGCCAGCATTTTTAGTAACAATTCTTTATAAACCATAACCATACTAATAGAGTGGTTACCAGTCCGACGTACGGGGTTGTAAAATAGCGAATGTGTCATAAAATTTTAACAACTTTAAATTTATTTTTAAAATTTAGAACTTGGTAGGATATAGAACCTACCCAAAAATCAATTTTATTTTTATCTATTGGAACTTTAACAATTTTGATCTTCTTCCAATGAAATTTAACTAATTTATATCTTTCCTTGTTTATACTTCACTACTATTTATACTTACTTACTACCTGTTATAAATACACATATTATGCCTTAGATGTATGTCTGCTATCTACCAAATATGATGTTATGAAATATGATATCTCTGCAACCTTAAACAGGCTATTCTCAAAACAAATGTATAAGTTTGAAGTCCTAAAGTTATTACCCCATTTAGATAAGTTTTCCAGTTCATTTTTAATCCTGTAAATTGGTCTTTTATTTGTGGCTGGCGAAGCACTGCCTAATCACTATCACCCTTTCTATCAGTATCCTTATCTTCGGGTACATTTGCTTGGTGTAGGCGGCTCAATGCTCTCGTAGGCTGTATGTGCGGGGCGTAATTTTTTCTTATTCACATGTTGGATAAGCCCTGACCCACCGGGTACTTACATTAGGTGAAGATTTAGCCTTCGTTACACGGGTAGCAATGGGAGAGGACTGAGAGGAGTATGGATATACTCAGAAGTGTGTGTCTGTATGAGTTTCTCACCAATTTGTCAGTTGGTCGGAATACAGTGGAAGATATTCGAGTCGGCCTAGGCATGCAAAGATGCCGAAGGAGTATAAACTACAGCGATATTCGGACTTATGGGCCTATGTGCTCGACCAAGTAAGACTTTAAACCACCCCACACCAAACCACATTTTTAAAGTGTAATGTTAAAAATTATTTATTAAAAATACAAGTGAATGAATGCACAGATATCACGGAAGTACACAATACTCATGTTAGCCAGTGGGGCTTTATACTTGGTTATGCTATCACTGTATTTTTATTTACTACTAGTGAACCCAGCAAAGGTACGAACCTAGCATTAAGAGAAATTTAGCAGACAACCCATCCAACAATAAAAACAATCCCAAAAAAATCATTGCTATTTGCCATAGCTTACTATGCTTACAGCATAGGGTCTACTTTGTAAATTCGATAATTTTAAATAGACCTTTGTTTTCCAATGCAGTTGGCCAAACTATATAGATGCTGCTAAAACTACAACTATCTGGTGGAAAGGAAGTGCCTAGACCAAAATAATAAAACTGTAGATTTTTAGAATCAAATTCAGTAAAAAATGAAATACTCTTAATCTTAATACTATTATAAATTCCCACCAACACATACAACTATGGTAGACCATCTTATCAATGCCCCAGGAGGTTCCAAACAGAACTTCAAAAAATTAGTCCCCAATTGTTAAATTCCTATATTTCTATTATGGAATTCAAAAGGCAAAAATTGTCTTTTGAAGCTTGCATCGTATCCCAATAAAATTTGATTTGTTACCGTCGTTATAAAAAATTTCTATTTATAATCAGAAAAATATGACTTGAAATGCCCGGCATAGATCATGGTCTGAGAGTCCGATTTCATTTAAGACCTCAAAGTTGATAATGTATTTAATAGACTCATGACTACTCCAAACCATGCCCAGAACACTAACCCCCTTTTTGTCATGGTAGGTGTAATTACCAGGAATGTACAAATCACATCTCCCATTCAGAACAAATAAACCATGTTGTTCAAAACAATTAAGTAGTTGGGTACCTCTGCTGTCCTCTTTTTTGTCTCTGGAGTTTCGAAATTCGTGTAAACTGCCTTCCGAAATAAGAGATTCTTCAATAAATCCACGCTCACCAATTATTGCATTAAAATCCCCTCCGATTAAGCAAATTCGATCTGAGTAACAGTCCAGTATATTTTGTAGTACAGGGTCCAATAACTCGATTACAGTGTCAAATTTTTTTTGCCTTATTAACCCTCCCTTACATAACATATAAAATCAACAGAACGACATAACATAGTCTGCCAAAGGACTGCCGATTTAGACGTTGGCATTGGCCAGCTTACCGTCACATGTCAATCATGTGGTGAGCATGACATTAGTATATGTGCTGTACAGGAAGATTGCTAATAATGGCCTGCATAGTGTATTATACAGTAGTCTTTAGGCAGACTAAGTCATGTATAGACGTGGAAAAGTACGACGATTTTTGTTGGTAAAATTGTTTTCCTGCCTTAAATGACTGCCAAATAACCTCCATTTAAAAATATAAGCAGAGAAACGCATTTGTGACAATTACAAAAAATCCCAAGGTTTTATGACATCCGGTTCCCTGTCAAACTGGCCCATGGATTTTAAAAGTCTGTGGAAAGACTATGTTATGTAAGGGATGGTTAATGTATAAATTACCAACTATTAATTCCAAATTCTAACTATTATTTTTAAATATGGCAAATATCCACGATATATCTAATATTTTAACCAAAGTATACTTACTTGTATTATATAAAATTACCAGGCCTCCCCTCGCTCTACCTTTTTGTTTATTTTTAACTGCCGGAGAGAATATTTTCTTGTCGTTATTAAAGGAGGGAGGTAGAGTAAGCTCCATATCAACTTTTTACGTTTCAACTAAACATAAAGTCATTATTACTAAGTTTTTCTTTGCCAATTTTAGGAAGCGTTAAAAATTTTTCTATCCCCTGAGTGTTCCAAAAAATAGAACGAAGTATTGCTTTGTCTCGTCAGATTGTTTAGGTTGAAAAATGTCCATATCATCATTGTCTATTCGTTGTCAGGCGGTTGTTTCTTTTGTAGTGTTGGGTAATTTCACTAGTTTTTCATCTTTGTCTAAGCTGAATTTCTCATCTCCAATGAACAGTTTCAGACCCGATACCCAAGATTTCTTCCCTTCGCCTTTTACATTTCTCATGTATTGTAGCAGAAGTTTTTGCTTTTCATTCTCCGTAGGAGTCAGATCATCAGAAATAAAAATCGATTGGTTTAAGCTTAAACGCGATTTTGAATATTTGAACTTTTTCAGATTTTGAATCCAGAGAGACAAGAATAGGCGAGAAACCAGTTGACTGTTTTCAAAAATTTTTTATTTCTTCAACGTTGCATTGGATATCCAACATTTCAAACATATATATTAAAATATATTTTTTAAATATATAATAAAATATATTTTTTAAATATATAATAAAATATATTTTTTAAATATATAATAAAATATATTTTTTAAATATATAATAAAATATATTTTTTAAATATATAATAAAATATATTTTTTAAATATAATATATAATAAAATATATTTTAAATATATATTAAAATATATTTTTTAAATATATAATAAAATATATTTTTTAAATATATAATAAAATATATTTTTTAAATATATAATAAAATATATTTTTTAAATATATAATAAAATATATTTTTTAAATATATAATAAAATATATTTTTTAAATATATAATAAAATATATTTTTTAAATATATAATAAAATATATTTTTTAAATATATAATAAAATATATTTTTTAAATATATAATAAAATATATTTTTTAAATATATAATAAAATATATTTTTTAAATATATAATAAAATATATTTTTTAAATATATAATAAAATATATTTTTTAAATATATAATAAAATATATTTTTTAAATATATAATAAAATATATTTTTTAAATATATAATAAAATATATTTTTTAAATATATAATAAAATATATTTTTTAAATATATAATAAAATATATTTTTTAAATATATAATAAAATATATTTTTTAAATATATAATAAAATATATTTTTTAAATATATAATAAAATATATTTTTTAAATATATAATAAAATATATTTTTTAAATATATAATAAAATATATTTTTTAAATATATAATAAAATATATTTTTTAAATATATAATAAAATATATTTTTTAAATATATAATAAAATATATTTTTTAAATATATAATAAAATATATTTTTTAAATATATATTAAAATATGATCCCCTCATCATGTCATGTGCTTTTCCGCATCCTTTTCAAATGCTCTCTCTAGATTTGTACAATACCTACCTATGTTATATCTCTATGAGTCTTTATCAAACAGACTCATTTTTATGCTACTCGCAACCATAACGGATCACTACAGTCTGTGTCACCTATGCGAGTAATACAGCACTTTCTGTACAGGCTCTTTATGCGTGTAAAATTTTCAAATATTTTTCAAAATTATTGAAATTGAAAAACGGGCTCCATTACCATCTAAGTTTGGTTCATTTGCAGCTCCTTAAAAAGTTTCGTGATGATCGATTGATAATTGTAGGAGAAGATAGTGAATATAATTTCCTAAATCCCCCACTCTTTTTATGTAAAAATCTGACTTTCAAAATCTCATAAAACGACTTGTATAAAACCGAGGGTTATGAAAATTATGAATTGAGTTTCTGACTATGGAATGCATATGCAGTAGAAATTAGAACATCTAACGGTAGTTAGATGTACTTGCGCAGCTAATATTTATTACAGTGATTATATAGTGATGTATGTATTCATAATATCGTCCCTTAAGGAACCAAATAGCCTATCACCACTTTTCGTTTTGTGGACGAAATAGCCTATCTCCATTTTTCGTTTTGTGGACGAAATAGCCTATCTCCATTTTTCGTTTTGTGGACGAAATAGCCTAAACGCCATGGAGCCTAAATGCTGCGCCATGTATAGGTGCTATGTAGAGAGTGTCTAGGCTATGGAGATAGGCTATTTCGTCCACAAAACGAAAAATGGAGATAGGCTATTTCGTCCACAAAACGAAAAATGGATTTAGGCTATTTCGTACACAAAACGAAAAGTGAAGATAGGCTATTTGGTTCCTTAAAGGACGATATACTGGTTTGCCATAACATAATATCCCATGGTGGCCATCTAATTTTATTGTTCTTAAGTTTTATATCAGTGTCAACTTATCGTATACGTACTATAGACTGAGAGAAACCAATGACCAATGCTTATTTCATGTGGTGAAGAACATTTGTGAATTTCTATCACACAGGACAAATATTACTAACATATATAACATCTGAACTGAATGAATCAAAAGAATTGTCTTGCATCGATGAAGACGATGAGAAATGATATTATGTATGAATTTAGCATTATATTTCCCAGCAGCCCAATTACCTAATTCCCAGAATCTTGTTATGTGCTTCTAAAAATAGTGTACGGAGTTTCAAATGTTCTAATTTCTTATACATTGTCTTCGATACTACTAGTCTCATCTGTCTGTCTTTGCCAGCTTCCAATATTCGTGTTACTCACAAACTCTATTCATTTTCGCTGCTTTCGCCCCATCTCTTTTTCCAATTCTGATCCACAACCACAACTTTCTACAAGAAAAGGCTGTGTAATGTGCTTGCTTACCAAAACTCAAAATATGGGGTATGATTGTCACTTTTTTGAAGGTCTAACATAATTGTTATTATAAATGTTTCATTTTAGCCGGCATTTTTTACATTTTAGCCAGCCAGCCAGCCTACTTTAGTATAAAATAATAGGGACTAAAATACAATGCAATACACTACCAGTAATATTCCTCACGAACATGTAGTTCCCATTTAACTTCAACGAGTTTAAAATGTTTTAATGTATCCAAAAAATGGATTTAGATCAACTTTTGAACTTTTAAAGAGCAATTTTCCTACAATAATATTTGACTATTTGAATTAAATTTGCTTTTCCTCGAATTAGGTTTAAATTTGCCAACCACGTATGAATTTAAGAGATGTGTATGAAAAAAATTTGAAATTCAATATTGGATCTCAACTAATGATAACCTATTCAGATAGAGGAATGTAAAAAAAAGTTTCTTTCCGATTTTTGATACACCGCCCCCTTCCCTCAGGCCACACTCCTCGAAGGACGAAAAGCATATACAAAAAATCTCGGTAACTACTTGACCGATTTGGATGATTTAAAAAAAAATTGAATAAGACAATATTTGCCCCTGGGGTTCTGCGATCCGTTTGAAAATTCGAACTCTATCATTCAAAATAAATTTCAAAATTTTGAAAATAGTCGTTTTTTTGAAATTTACTGCTTATAAATCTTACTGTAATAGCTATAGAAACAGCCACTTTTCATATTAAATCAATTTGACCTCTGAAAATGTCAAAGGTCAACTTTTACATTTTACACGGCATTTTATTTATTTTTCTAATTTTTCTTTTTTAAAATGGTTTATTGGTTTTGCACAAATACTTTGAAAAAGGTGGTTAGTTTTTTGCAAAATAAAAAAGTACGACATAGCAAAAGAGTTTGCCCGACCTGTCATGTGGAGATGGAGCTGATCAATGAAGAATGGAGTTGTTGGAAAACCATTTCAAGCAAGAAAGGTAAAAGAAAATACCACGCTAAATTTTCAATGAGGGAAGGGACAATATTCCAAGGTCCGAAGTTACCATTTGAAATATACTTGAAAATATTTTATTTCTGTGCCAGGAACTACGACCAAGACACAACAAGACACTATGCACGAAATAGGAGTGAATAAAAATAGTGTATCTCGGTGGATGAAAATCATGAAGGAAGAACTGTGGAGATTGATGAAAGTAAGTTTCGGAGAAGGAAATACGAAAAAGGGCATCACGTCGAAGGGCAATGGGTATTTGGAGGTATAGAACGGGAAAGTGTAGAGGTATTCTTAATTCCAATTGAAAATCGAACAAAAATCACTTTAATTGAGTTAATCAAGAAATGGATTCTTCCCGGAACCACAATAATAAGTGATTGTTGGAAAGCATATGCTGATGTGCACAAGGAAGGCTTCAATTTTTCTTTATTATAAAAAGAAAAATCAATTTTCTGGGTTACTGGCACACTACCTTTTCTATAAACGCTGTCGAAAATTGAAATTGGACTTTTTAAACACTTTTCTGGATGCATTAGGTTCACTTAGCCACGAAGACATGTTAGATTGCATGTCTAGAAATATGAAAGTGATGAAGAAATTTTTTGTAGAGTCATATAGATTCACGAAGAAATTATAAAATCCTTACTTAATCAGATTCTTACTTTATATTCAAGAATATTTGCATGTTGGCTGTCATTAGTACATTCAGTGTGAAATTAGTTCGTTGTTACAATTAGCTTTTTTAAAACCTAACCTAATCAAAAATAATGAAAATCGGTAAAAGAATGTAGCCACATTTGGCATTATTTAAAACCTAACCTTCGTAAAATCCATATATTGACATGATATAATCTGACAATGGCTCGTCCAGGCCTTGATAGCGGTCATTCAGTTGTTTTAGTAATCTTTCATGATACCCGGTTGCTTCGAATTGCTTTTTGAATTCGGTTTTGAATATTTGCAAGGATGAAAATCCTTTTCGGGCTAAACGGAAAGTAAACCAGGCTTTTGCCTTATCTTTAAGACCTGCCGGGATATATTTGGTCAGTAGTACCTTTTCGGTTAGTTTATGTATGTTCCCGAATAAATCGAGTTCTTTCAAATATTCATTTGCTGTTTTCTTGTCTTGGACTCCCACAAACTCGGGTATCGGTGTAAGTAATTTTATGGTTTTTTCTTCAGTAGCTTTTATAGCTGACTGAGTAACCGGAGAATTAGCGGTTTTATTCGGCAGTGGAACATCTAGTAGCTTATTCAGCCGTTCAGTGACATCAAGTATGTCAGGGCAGTCTTCCCACTTTTCAGTGTCATCTAAGATATCAGCAGGTTTTTCAGTGGCATTAGCATTTTTAGTAGTTTTGGCAGTGTTATCAGTAGTAGCAAGTAATTCACTTATTACGGCTTCTTCTTGTACAATTTTTTCGGGGGTACGATGATCTAATCGGATTTTTTCTCGCCGGGTTACTGGTCTCCTTCCCCGTCCAACTGGCAATCCTTTCCTGGTAGGCATATTTACTGCTTTCATTCACTGCAGCTTTTAGCATATATTTTTTGTTACTACTGAAAAGTATATTTTTAAATAGTTTTCACTACTCGGTGTAACGGGACAAGGCTACACGTAACGAGTGAAACTATATCGCGAGAAAATATATACTAGTAGTATATGAATATATTATAGCAGTGCACGTAGACAAGTCGCACCGGCCCCCAATTGACACGGTTCTCCAACGTTCCTTGCTACGGCAACTGACTACTTTCTAGTTTTTATGCAATACATGCTTTGCAATGAAATGCAGTATGCAATATATGCAACTAGATCTCTTGAGATAGAACTCCTAGGAGAAGATCTCAGAGAGAGAGTGTTACAAGACAAGAGCTGTCAGGGGAAGTCCAAGAACTTCTGAAGGGAAAGCGGCCGAAACTTACTCTATTTATATCAGCTTCCTCCGCCCTCTCCCCTGGCAGCTAATCTCCCATTGGCTGGGCTACTTGGAACATTTGGAAAGTTCCAAACAATCTCCAATAGCCCAGGCAACGACAGGCACAGACCTGTGACATAGTATACAGTACACCAGCTCAATATGCAATTTTTACCAGCCAGTTTTCTTTTTATTATTTCATTGTTCGTCTCTCTTTCCTTCTTTTCGCAATAAATAATGCGTTGCTTCAATATGAAGAACTCAATATGGATAAACTGTCAATAAGTGAGCGAATTGAAATTGTAAAGATGCGGACAACAATGTCGTTACGAAAGGTGGCTGAGGAATTTCACTAACCTGGAAAGACAGTTAGCATCAGAACAGTGGCAGTTACCCCAGATCACAATGATTATGATTACTTGATCATGATCATGATCATCATGATCAAGTTTCATCTAACCAATTCCTAACTTGTATGATACAAGTTAGGAATTGGTTAGATGAAACTTGATCATGGCATAATGTGGGGGAGCACCGTCTTGTGAAACCAAATGTTGTGAGGATCCACTCCCTTAGCATTCAATTCAGGAATCAAAAAATTATCTTGCTACTTTTGGTAAGTTTTTGACAGAACCAGTCCTATCAAACCGAGCTGTGCTAACTGCTACTGTTCTGATGCTAACTGTCTTTCCAGGATATCTTCTATCAGCCACCTTTCGTAACGACATTGTTGTCCGCATCTTTACAATTTCAATTCGCTCACTTATTGATAGTTTATCCATATTGAGTTCTTCAGATTGAAGCAACGCATTATTTATTGCGAAAAGGAGGAAAGAGAGACGAACAATGAAATAATAAAAAGAAAACAGGCTGGTAAAAATTGCATATTGAGCTTGTGTAATGTATACTAACAATGAAAGTGCTATGGATACTAAACTCCTATGTATACCCATAAACTCCTATGTGTACCTACTTTCTATACATACTGTATATGGAACCCATCGTTTTCTATGAAATTATTAGTAACTACAGGCCTCGGGTTTTTCAGAACTGTAATAATTAATTTCAAGTTTTTTAGCCCACTTGTCCAATCTTATCAGATACAATCCTTTATTGTCTTACATTATTCATTTAACATGGATCCAACTGTAAACAATAATAAAGATAATCAAAGATTATCAAAAATTAAATAAATTATGCCGTTTTCTGCACAACTATTATTTGCAACTATGAGCCAATGGAAAAGGAAACTTTTAAATTTTATTTTAATGAAGTAGTTTCTGCCATCTTTAAAATAGATCTGCAGAAGCAATTGGAAATGAAGTATTGGTCACCGGGAATTTTATAGGCTTCTGACTTTTCAGGCAATCACTAATCAAATAGTTAATTCTCTACAAGGTATCGAAAAACCCGGGGTTTTTAGGAAAAAACCCACGACCCCGGGTTTTTTGGGTTTTTTAGGGTTTTTTGGGTTTTTTGGGTTTAAGGGTTTTTTATATAATTATAGGCATAAATACAAGCCTATACTATAGTATAAAATGGAAAACTACAGCTGACAATAACAACAACCATGTAATCCTAAAACTACCATTATTTACGTCTATAAAATCAAAAATTAAGGCATAAAATTTTAATTTTTAACATGAGTTAGTACAGTTAGCAGGCAGTATTTTTCGTAAAAGCCTTATACTATGCATTATTATATATTACTGATTACATTAACTTTAATAAATTCCTTCATTAATGTGGAGCTTAAAGCAGTACAGTAATAAATATGCAAGTGATTAATTAAAACTCAGTATAATTAATGTTTCCACTTATGTACCCCAAAGCATTCATAAGGGATTCGTAAGTAAAAGTTATTTATATAAACCAATATCTTCACAGCGATTAAAATGTACATAAAACAAATAATATATAGACATCATGATTGTGATTTCTATATATTCACGTGATTCACTATACAGAATTACTATAAGTATTAAAGTTTAAAAAAGCTATAATATTATTTTGTTTCCAGCTGATTATGCATTTGTTTACATTTTCGAATAGAAATATGACAAAGTTAGTATGTTTTGCTTATATAGATGGAGCTTTAGTGCAAATTATTGTATGTTTTGTAAAAAACATACAATAATTTGGTTTTTTTAAGTAAAGCGGGGTGGGTTTTTTGCCAAAAAACCCAAAAAACCCCAACCCATAAAAAACCCGACCAACAACCCTGATTCTCAATGATCACCAATTTAACTAGTAAACATGACAACTGACTTGGTTAAAATCAATATTTAAATATTGTATTTGTAGTACAAATAAACCGGAAAAAGAAGCCGTATAACCTGTCAGTTCATCAACGAACAACATTCTTAACCCCAATCGTGTAATTTCGTACCGTAAATTATGGATCAACTGAAGCCACGATATGATATTAAAGGATGAATCAACTACAAAGAAACATCTTGCTGGACAGAGAGGCCTAAAACCACATGCCGGGTCTCTTGATGGTTTTCACATCCTCCATACGACTACCAGGCATCGGAAGGTCAGAGGTGGTCAAGTGAGACGAAATGGTCGGAAGGGTTGCTGTCACTGGATGACTTGTCATCAATTTCAACGGTTCTTTCTCTGGACTATTCATATTGATCAGTGGAATGTCATCAAAGTCGTCTTTGATGTTTGCAGACACCGATAGTTCTGTAGATGTGGGCCCTGTGATCGACTGTTCTGTTCCCCTTAAAGTAGATTCGATCTCTTGTTTTCTGTCTCTCTCTACAGAGTTTTGACTTTCAAGAGAAGTGGGTTTGAGGATCAAGGAATTGTCCATGATCCGACTGCCCTTCTGCCCCGTCTCGCTTTCCACAGAAAGAAATGTCATCGTCGTTTCCGGGAGTTTCTCCCTTTTACCCAAATCCACCAAGTCTTTCTGATCTCCTCCCACTATTCCGGAAGGAGTTTCTCCGCTTTGTCGTCCAGTAGCTACCTCAGTTAGCTTTTCATCCTGAATCTGGCATTGAGCTGCCAAAAGATTTTCTGCCGACAGAGTTACAGTCGGCGCAATGATAGAAGACGACTCCTTGCCCTGAACTGCCAATTTGCTGATTAGATTTTCTCTGGCTGAATCCGCAGAACCCTTCAACATAGCAATGTGGCTCGTGGGAGTCTGAGGCTTCAACGGTTTCGACTCGAACACTTCTTTGGTCATGTTCGACGGAGGGGGAGACTTTTCAGTTATGACATTCCGTTTGGCATCCTCCATAGCCGCCTTCAGTAATTGCCGGCTTTTGAAGGATTCGCTGCTTGTGGAGCGCCCGATGTGTGACCTGCAATCCACACAAAATGTCAAAAAAAATTATTTTCCCGATGAGTTTATCGTTGATTGACAGGGGCGGACACTTACAAATGCTTCGGGGGCCGACTTAGTCTGTCTCTATTCAGAAGAGCTAGGCGAGCCATTTTCCGAAACCTGTCAGCACCTCTGTCTTCCCGAACTTCTCCTTTTCCTTCGTTGTCCCCGTCTACTTCAAAATTCAAAAGTATGCTTTCTTCTCCTGCTGCAGGAGCAACGTGAAAGCCACGGAAAAGTCTCCTCTCCCACTCTCGAGTTTTTTTTGTAAGTGCAGCAGCTACAAATCGAATTAAATTCACAAAAGATATTTACCTCATTTATCTGGGATACATTAGAGCATCTGCACCTGTTCAAATATATCCGGATACCTTTGAGAACCTCTAGAGCAGCTGCTCAAATGTATCCGGATACATTTTAGCTTCCCTAGAGCACCTCAGAGCAGCTGACATGAAGTTATTTATTTTGGCAATTTTGAAATTATTTACTTTCGTCATTTAGTATTTATTTTGGTAATTTTGAAATTAATTATTTTCGTCATTTAGTATTTATTTTGGTAATTTTGAAATTATTTACTTTCGTCATTTAGTATTTATTTTGGTAACTTTGAAATTATTTACTTTCGTCATTTAGTATTTATTTTGGTAACTTTGAAATTATTTACTTTCGTCATTTAGTATTTATTTTGGTAATTTTGAACTCTTTTTTACGATTTTAAGCATTTTAGTTTAGTTTGCATTGATTAGCATTCTCAAGCTGCAAAAACGTGATGGGAAAGCAATGGAGCCTGGCAAAAGCACTGAGCCAAAAACGTTTTTGTCGCCCGGGGTTATATCGGCCCAGCAAAGCAGGGCCCATAGATTAACAATGGAGGTCGTTAGTTAGGTACAGAAGATGGGACAATTCTTTGTTTTTGTTGAAGCCACTGCCCACAAGTTGAATCAAATGTGTTGATTGGCTTAGCGGATCAGGTGACTTGAACCTAGTGCACTGATCGGCTAGGTCATAGCTTCACTGTAATAAATAGTTTGCCATTTCTTTTATTAAAGTCTGGGCACAACACGGTAGATGGCCTCTACTCTGTGAACCCGACCGAAAATGTTCAACAGAATGCTGTTGGTGTTAATTCCTTTCATCAGACTTCTGTTGAACTATTGACAAAGATTATGTCTGCCGAACAGCTACCAACTTAATACCGCAGAATTCGTCTGTGAGTGTTCCCGTGAAAATGTCAGTTGACATTTTCACGCTCAAAACTCTGATCGAATTCTTCTGCTGACATTTCCCCGCTCAGACATCCGCTGTCATGCGGTGAAAATGTCTGCTGACAAATCACTAACAGAAACTCACAGGATTCAGCAGAACAGTGGACTTATGATAAAAATAATAGTTCTGTTAACTATCTTTAGGTGTTTTATGCGTGATTTCTCTCGCTGGCACTGAAAAACGAGTAATCTGCAATGCTGGCCAATAATTAATTTAGTACTATAGTATTTACCTCTACTATTTAGTATTTAAGTATTTTTAGTATTTGTTACTTCATAATAAAGTTCATTCTTGTCTTCTTTTGAGGGTTTAATCAGGCGCTATTTTAATGACAAATGAGGTCAACCGTATGCAAACCCAATTGAAAAATTTCAATGAAACAATTATTAACAGTCTTTTAAATATATTTCTGCTAATCCCAGTGTAGCACCATTCTTTTAATGCTGACATGCTTACGACAAATGATAAAATCAGCTATCAAATGATTGGGTGGGGATCATTAGAAGTTGACCTCATCTGACATTTTAAAAAGGTTGACTTATTTATGAATAATACGTAATAAACAATTACGTATTTAGAACAGTTAAGTCGTTAGAATATGCAGCCACATTTAGTAATAATGCGTAGAAATAATACGCATGTTAAGTTTTCTAAGTCCTAAGTAAGGTCTGCATCTTCAGGTATACTGCATTTAAGCAACCAAAATGTCCACTTCTTTCAGAAATGGCGTAGTGGCATATTGGTATAAACACAGGTTAGTAAGATAGGAACAGAAGCAGCAAAAGCAGCACACAGGAGTTCGAGTCCTGTCAATGGTATGTTTTTGCTTCTGCTGGCACTTTTCTGGTGAAAAAATCAGCAGAGCGAACTTTTTTGTTTTGCGAGCCGGAAAATTGCTGCTGCACTTTGTCTGCTGAGTTCGGTCCGAATTTTCTTGTGCAATCTTTCTGCCGAAATTCTCTGTGTGTTTCTGGTGACACATTTTCGGTCGGGAAGCAGGGCCGAGCGTGTGTAGTTCCATTGCATCCCTAACACAATCCCAATACGATACCAACTACTTGCCAAATATTTCCCATTCTTTTGCCATTTGTACATCGTCGATGTACAAATGGCAAATACATATGGCAAATGGCATATGTACAAATTGATAAGTGTCCATTCAACCAGAGTTGGATTCAACCGATGGGGACACTAATCGCCCTTATTTGCCAATTGAGAAAGTAATTGTAATTAAATTGGCGCATTCATATCAATTTTAAATTGGCGATACCAAATGCAATCTTGGTTTTAGTAACATTTTTTTATAACTTTCGGGGAAAAACCGAATGAATAGGATTACTTTGATTAACTAAAGAGTTAATTGGAAATATTTCATAGAAAATAAAGTTTTAAAACCTATATTTTAGTAAGCTTTGTGTACCTATACTAATCTGTCTAATAAATCGCTGAAATTTACCATTTTTACCATTAAATGCATTTTAACCATTAAGAGCATTTTTACCACTGTGATGGTAAAAAGCCTAAAAAGTGGTAAATTTTGTACACTGCATACATACCTTTATACAAGAATACTGAAAGAATTACATGCGCACGTCCACGTCCCAATTTACGTTTATGTATGATCACAGATTAAACCACGGCTTCTATATCAACACCATATACTTTTTTAATTTACCTTACTTATTTTTTACAAATGAATTTATTTGGGTAACTTTGAATTTTTTTGGTAATTTAGAATTTATTTTAGTAGTTTGAAATTTATTTTGGTAATTTGGGATTTATTTTAGTAGTTTGGAATTTATTTTGCTAATTTGGAATTTACTTTGGCAATTTGAAATTTATTTTGGTAATTTGGAATTAATGTTTGTAATTTTGAATTTATTTTAGTAATTATGAATTTATTTTTGTAGTTTCAAATTAATTTCGGTAATTTTGATTTTATTTTGGTAATTTTGAATTTATTCTTGCAATTTTGAATATTAATTTGGTAATTTTTAATTTATCTTGGCATTTTTTAATATATTTTGACAATTTTGAATTTATTTTAGTAATTATGAATTTATTTTTGTAGTTTCGAATTAATTTCGGTAATTTTGATTTTATTTTGGTAATTTTGATTTTATTTTGGTAATTTTGATTTTATTTTGGTAATTTTGATTTTATTTTGGTAATTTTGATTTTATTTTGGTAATTTTGATTTTATTTTGGTAATTTTGAATTTATTCTTGCAATTTTGAATATTAATTTGGTAATTTTTAATTTATCTTGGTATTTTTTAATATATTTTGATAATTTTGAACTCTTTTTTACGATGTTCCGCATTTTAGTTCTCTATTTGTGTTCATTGTCGGGTGACTACATGTTAGCTGCTCTGAGGTGCTCTAGAGATGCT
Source organism: Tomocerus qinae (assembly GCA_020055645.1). Classification (NCBI taxonomy): domain Eukaryota; kingdom Metazoa; phylum Arthropoda; class Collembola; order Entomobryomorpha; family Tomoceridae; genus Tomocerus; species Tomocerus qinae. The sequence goes on along the minus strand of CM034548.1, from coordinate 1,297,939 downwards.
TAAAGGTATCCGGCTACATTTGAGCAGCTGCTCTGGGTGCTCTAGAGGTGCTCAAAGGTATCCAGATACACTTGAGCAGGTGCAGATGCTCAAATGTATCCCAATAGGTTGCTGTTCATGCTCACATCTCGTTCCTTCTGTCTGCAGGTTGCGATCCCGGAATTTTCAAAATAACAAACAACTAATGCTTTGCATCCTGTGTAGGAAATTTTACAACCAGTTACTGCAAATTTACAACCTGTTGCTGCATTTTTACATCCATGAACCGAAGTGATACATACAACCACACGCTGAAGTTTTACAACTGTACATATGTAATAAATGTCACGTTTGTTAAAATAACATGAAGCAAATTAAATGCTTCAAAAGGTTGTGATAACCTAAATTGCTCTAAATGCAAATTACCATTTACCATAATGCGCTACTTATTCGGTGAATAGATTTTGGATGTAAAACTTTAGTTACCGGTTGCATAACTGCAGTTCATGATGGTAAAACTGTAGTAACTGGTTGCTGATAGTAGTAACTTCACACAATCCATAAATGTAAAATTTAGATGTGAAAATTCCGAATTGAATAAAGTAGTTTATGCAGTCTGTGACAGAGATGCTCATCTATCCACTGGAATCTAAATACCTGAAAAGTTATTTTTTGGATTTTGTACATAATGAGCGGAGCGGTGATATGTATTTATTTAAGTAAAAAATGTGCGAAACATAGAAAATACGTTTTTAAAAAAATCAAAAAATGGCATTTCATGCCAAAAAAGTTACGGTTTAGACAAACGGCAAACATCTTTATTAATTCAAATCTATGTTCAAACAAATAACCAAAACAACAAACTATTTTCAAAATAGTGCCAAATTCCTTTATAAGTTTCTGTGCATTGTTAAAACTAATTTGCAAAAAGGCCAACACAAATGTGCTTTTACTCTCAAAATAGATGTAAAAATATTTGCTGCGTTGCAAATCCTAAAATATGTAAATTATGTTCGGAAAAGTGGATGCCGAAATTCTTAAAATAGAGGAAATAGGGTTGTGTGTGTATGGCACACACCTGACTGTTGTATGGCATGAGTTTTTAACAGATAGTGTAACATTGTATGGCAGATTCTGACAATCTGAATCTGTAGGACATTATTTGGTAGTTAGTATAATTACAAGGCTGTGATTAGGGGCAAATGCTCCTGTCACACAGAAATATGTCTTGACGTCGTTGTCGTGTGGGTATATGGCGATGTCACACAGTAAATGTTATGATACTCTGTTCTTGATACTATTGTCTTTGGTGACTCTGTTTGGTTTAATGTCACACGGAAAAAATTATTTGACCGGATGTTTGGGTCATCGATGAGGAACATAAACTGCTTAAAATAGATGTTCGTTGTTGGTGTCCACACATAATTGAAGATTCCTTTCGCAAATAGTTTTATGCACTCGTGTCAAGCTTTGTATGTGTTTGTGTAGTCAGATGGAATGACAATTGCCACTACACAGTCTTGGTTTAAATTGCAAAGAGAAGATACGATTTATTTAATAGAATTGGATTTGATTGAACGAACTGATCATGACTGTTAATTATTAGTCAACTTCAAAACATTGTGAAATGCCTGGGAAATAACGCAGGCAACATAAAAGCCCTTTAAGAATAATACGGAATGTTTACAAGACAATTGAATCACTTTGGGTAGTAGTAATTAACACTGGAATTGCGGTTTCCGGATAGGAAGGTGTGGACAAAAGTGTGGATAAAAGTGGTTTTATCCAGGGCAAAACTGGTTTTGTCCTGGAAGAAATTAGTTTTGTCCACTTTTGTCCCGGAGTGGACAAAACTAATTTCATCCTGGACAGTAATAGTTTTGTCCGGACAAAACGCAACCCTGCACTGGAAATCTATTAATTAATTACATTTGAAACACATAAGATAAACGTAAAATGTAGCTACTGTGTTTGGGTTACATACAAGAGATACAGGGAGGGAGTGTGTATACAATCTATCAGAGTCGAATGGATCTCCCAAACACAAGAACTGCTCTGCGCACAAGAAAAGGGTTATGTTACGTAAATGGATTGATGGTTATTCCACAAAAGCTGGGAAAGAACAAAAGTTTAGAGTAACATAAACTAAGTATACGGATATCGTTAAACATATCACGAATGAGGGTAAATGAAACGGAAAATCGGTTTACAGATAATTTCGGAGAAATTCAAAAGAAATTCAAACGTGAAAATAAGTTGTTTGGGCTTTACAGTTTGTATTTTCAAGATGGAATCCTCTTTTTGGGAACATAGTTGTTGTCGGTTTCTTGGCCAAAATCAGTCTCCCGTTTTCTTCCTGGAGATTGGCTCTCCTCCCTTGATAATGGGATTATCTGAATGTACAGCTAAACCATGGGATTTAGTACTGTACATTGTGTACATTCAGATAATGTCCACTCTGTGCTTTAAAATTTCTACACGTTTCCAGACAAGTTTGGGCCTTGTTGGCACACAAGACTTCACATACCTCACACTACATCATACCTCACGACCTTACATCTACTCTAATGGAATACTCCCTCGAATGGATACACTTATACTACGTTATGCGCAATAAAATATGATAATCAGCTGATACAAATAGATCGTTTTCGTTTTAAAAGTTTTATTTCGAAGGACCAATATTGAGGTCCTCAAGTAGCGGATTTTCGATATTTTGATTCTACGATTTTTTAAATGAATTTAGAAAATTCAATTATCTATTCGTGCTTCTCCGTGTTTAAGAGGCTACAGTGACTACGAACTGGAAGTGCGACCATGGCACACATAGGTGTCGCGTGTGCTCTTTCTCTTCAGCTTTGGCTACACCTACACCTACACCTCAAAAATCAATAAATAGTTTCAATAAACATGAGGTGAAATAGAAACAGATTTTTTGGTACTATACAGTTTTCATCTTTGAATATCTGTCAAACCGTTCAAGATTTAAAATAAAATTACTGGGTCAATTAACATATAAGGGGTAATTAAAATTACACGTTTAATAAAAGTGACTGGACACATTAAAACTAAATAACGAGGACGATTAAAATGATGAAGTGAGTTAAAATAATAAACGAGGTTAATAAAAATGACGAGGTTGTTTAAAATGACGGACTTATTTAAAATCACGGGGTTATTTAAAATGCTGGGATTGTTTAAAATGCTGTGATTATTTAAAATGCTGTGATTATTTAAAATGCTGGGACTATTTAAAATGACGGGGTTATTTTAAATGCCGGGACTATTTAAAATGACAGGGTGATTTAAAATTACTGGGTTACTTAAAATTACTAGGTTATTTAAAATTACGGGGTTATTTAAACTTACGGGGTTATTTAAAATTACGGGGATATTTAAAATGACAGGGTTATTTAAAATGAAGGGGTTATTTAAAATGAAGCGGTTATTTAAAATACCGGGACTATTTAAAATGCCGTGACTATTTAAAATGACAGGGTTAATTGAAATGACAGGGTTATTTAAACTTACGTGGTTATTTAAAATGAAGCGGTTATTTAAAATACCGGGACTATTTAAAATGCCGTGACTATTTAAAATGACAGGGTTAATTGAAATGACAGGGTTATTTAAAATTGCGGGGTTATTTAAAATTAAGGGGTTATTTAAAATGACAGGTTTATTTAAAATGACAGGGTTATTTAAAATGACAGGGTTATTTAAAATGACAGGGTTATTTAAAATGACAGGGTTATTTAAAATGACAGGTTTATTTAAAATGACAGGGTTATTTAAAATGACAGGGTTATTTAAAATGACAGGGTTAATTAAAATGACAGGATTATTTAAAATGACAGGGTTATTTAAAATGACAGGGTTATTTAAAATGACAGGGTTATTTAAAATGACAAGGTTATTTAAAATGACAGGGTTATTTAAAATGACTGGTTTATTTAAAATGACAGGGTTATTTAAAATGACAGGGTTATTTAAAATGACAGGGTTATTTAAAATGACAGGGTTATTTAAAATGACAGGGTTATTTAAAATGACAGGGTTATTTAAAATGACAGGGTTATTTAAAATGACAGGGTTATTTAAAATGACAGGGTTATTTAAAATGACAGGGTTATTTAAAATGACAGGGTTATTTAAAATGACAGGGTTATTTAAAATGACAGGGTTATTTAAAATTACGGGGTTATCTAAAATTACGGGGTTATTTAAAATTACGGGGTTAGTTAAAATTACGGAGTTATTTAAAATTACGGGGTTATTTAAAACCATTGGGTTATTGAAAATGACGGGGTTATTTGAAATGACAGGGTTATTTAAAATGACAGGGTTATTTAAAATGACAAGGTTATTTAAAATGACAGGGTTATTTAAAATGACTGGTTTATTTAAAATGACAGGGTTATTTAAAATGACAGGGTTATTTAAAATGACAGGGTTATTTAAAATGACAGGGTTATTTAAAATGACAGGGTTATTTAAAATGACAGGGTTATTTAAAATGACAGGGTTATTTAAAATGACAGGGTTATTTAAAATGACAGGGTTATTTAAAATGACAGGGTTATTTAAAATGACAGGGTTATTTAAAATGACAGGGTTATTTAAAATGACAGGGTTATTTAAAATGACAGGGTTATTTAATATTACTGGCTTATTTGAAATTACTAGGTCATTTAAACTTTTGGGGTTATTTGAAATTACGGGGTTATTTAAAATGACAGGGTTATTTAAAGTTACGGGGTTGTTTATAATTACGGGGTTATTTAAAATGACAGGGTTGATTAAAATGACAGGGTTATTTAAACTTACGGGTTATTTAAAATTACGGGGTTATTTAAAATTACGGGGTTATTTAAAATTACGGGGTTATTTAAAATTACGGGGTTATCTAAAATTACGGGGTTATTTAAAATTACGGGGTTAGTTAAAATTACGGAGTTATTTAAAATTACGGGGTTATTTAAAACCATTGGGTTATTGAAAATGACGGGGTTATTTGAAACCACTGTGTTATTAAAAATGACGGGGTTATTTGAATCCCCCGGGTTATTAAAAATGAAGGGGTTATTTAAAACCACTTGGTTATTCAAAATGACGGTGGGATTTAAAACGACGGGATTATTTAAAATGACTTCTATTTACAATGATGGGGTAATTTATAATGACGTCGTGGTGTAAAATCACGCTGTGATTTAAAATTATATTTATGTCCATATAATATTAACGATAATTAATTAAAATCAGGCTCCGATGAAAGAACTTCAAACATTTACTTTAATTTCGCTGTTTGGTTAAATGATTTTGAATTTGGTACACTATTATTATGTTGATTCGATAAGTAATATATTTTGTGCCTCGTTCGTGTGATGTTGTAGCAATGTTGCAAGCAATTTTTTAAACATTTTAATGTGTTAATTTTCACTTTAAAAAAATGCATAGTCCATACTCATGATATACGTCCCCATTAAGGTGTTACCCATTTTCCGTTCGGAGAACGGGCCTACTACTAGTATCAAATGATAGAATGGAAAAACAAATGTTTGAATACCGAATACCAAATGATAGAATGGAAAAACAAATGTTCATACCGTTAATCGATTTAGTTCCCCAGGGGAACTCTGGTCAAAAATATTCTTATAGTTCCCCACATGGGGAATTATTATGATATGGGGAACTATATTTCGAATGGCAAATTAAAACATTTCAACAAGGCTGTCCCTGACTGACTGACTTCCCCCCCGAAATCCAAGAAAAGAAGAAATTTTTTCTCAAAATACCAAAAACGTTCGCGCTTTGTGATCTTTAGGCTATTTTGACTCATTTTAGCTGAAATAAGCCAAAATTTGCCGCGATAATGCCTAATACATATAAGTGTATGACGTCATTGCCCCCTCCGAAATCGACTTCTAAATACGGTACTGCATTTCAATGTCAAATTTTTGTAATATTTCAAAGCAAAATTAAATTGTGAATATAGTGAATGAGCTTATTAGTAGGAGTTTAGATTTCAACATCGTTAGATCCGTTAGATCAACATCCATTTCATCGTCATCATCATCATTCTACTTTACAAACTTTACCACTTTTTAGCATTTTTTACCATCACAAACGTTGCTTGGGGTACAGATGCAGTGGCTAAGTGCAGATTCACTGATTTGATTTGAATAATAATATCTTTAATTTAGGATTTTAGGGTGGGGAACTATTTCGATATGGGAAACTAAACATTTGGAAAGCCATATTTTCCCAAATTTATTCATTTAGTTCCCCAACTGGGGAATTATTGCGATATGGGGAACTAAATCGATTAATACGGTATACCAATTGATAGAATGGAAAAACAAATGTTCGAATACCGAATACCAAATGATAGAATGGAAAAACAAATGTTCGAATACCGAATACATAAATATAGAATGCAAAACAAAAGTTCGAATATCGAATACACAAAGATAGAATGCAAAAACAAATGTTCGAATACCGAATGCACTAATATCAGTGCATTGTCTCTCCTGTCTAAATTCTACAATACTCTTTGTTATATTTATGTGTAGTGTACCTATATAATGGAGTCCGATTATTTTTTATATATTCACCCTTATCTTCACGTACCTGCATTCATATCATCCCATTTTCCCATTCGAATTACCCATGTTACATCTATTAACACATCCCGATGTATTCATATGAAAATGACCAATTTCTGTAAAATGACACTTGTTATTTACATTTGTGCACCATTCAAGTTCATTCTTACCATCATTATTTCTGTACCCCATAATATAATCAAACTAACTCCCAATATTGCCCTACACATTCAGATTATTCTTCAGAATCCGCCATATAATATTAGAATATTTGCAAGAATAAAAACTCATGCCATTTACAAAAATCAGGTGTGTGCCATACAAATAAACCCCCTCCCCTTAAAAGAGAGCGTACTATGAACGCCACTTTTCTTTTTTGAATAGACCTCGAAAACAAAAAGATTGAAAGATAAGAAGACAATGAAAGCCCTCGCTCGACTGGGCTCACCGAGGTATATGCGTATTGAATTTAGAATATAATTTTTAAAAATATTGATTTAAAAATAAGTTTAAATGTTTAATTTTTGAGTGTTTTGTGCTTTATTTATTTGTGTGCCACTTTACAATGTTTAATTCATGCTCTTCAACCATCTCCTAGTCCCTACTCATTACTCATTTCATTACACTGCGCCGTTATGTCCACTTTTTTTTTATAAATTAGACACACTGTGCACTCTTTCAATAGGTACGCATATACCTCGGTGAGCGATGAGCCCAGTCGCGCGAGAGCTTTCATTGTTTTCTTATCTTTCAATCTTTTTGCTTTCGAGGTCTATTCAGAAAAGAAAAGTGGCGTTCATAGTAACGTTGACACCCAAGTCTCAGGGCTGAATTATCCAGCATACAAACATGTTTTTACCTAAATATCTCGACTCTGCTAATGGGTTTAATTGCTTACGTCGATTGACCAGACTGGAAACATTCATGCCATTCCTTCGGAACATTTCGACAAGATCAAATCGAAGGGTGGATATTTCTCCCTTGACTTCGTTGATGTCGTCTTCTGTAACCGCCGTCTCTTCTGCTTTCCTTTGCATCCCGCTGACATAGCGCCAGACAAGGGCCCTCATCACTGCGGTGTACTCCCTTGCCTGTTCTTTCAATTCGCTATGGCGACTCTCCCGCTGCTTTTGTTAGTCCAAATTATAAAGACACAGTAAGTTGCCAAAAAGTACTCTACCAACTTACATTTTCTTCTCAGATTCAGGACAAAGGTTAAGATTTTAAAGAGGGCTGATACAATGTGTAACATCAATAAGCCGTAATGCAAATTGCAATTTCATACAATTTTTGAGAGGCTGAAAATAAGTTTAGCAAGTATTAAACGCCCAGTTTAACTTCGTCAAAGCATTGTGCAGCCGTAGCTTGGAATTAATTGCCGCATAAGTGGGTCTATGAACATCTAACTCTTGATAAAATAGATCGATAATATCAAAAAATTACGGGAATCTAAAATGAATGATGTGTTTGTTTAAGTTTGAATTTGTTTGCTTAGATGTAGGTATTCTTATTATTGGTTATTGCTATTTTTACTCCTTAAGTTGTGACCTTCGGTGAAAAAAGGTAGTTGGTAGATTGATGTGTTCATCAATCAGTTGAGCTGGATTCAACCAATGGGGACGGGGGTGGGTGGGGGCACTAATCGCCCTTATTTTACCGTTGGAGGTTGGATTGCATAAAACGGAGCCCCAAAGTTAAAGTCCTACAGGTACCCCGTATCTCAGAATATTTAGACATGGCAAAACCTATATTTTTGTGTATATGTACTAATTTGATAGTCAACATTATTCTATTATGATTTTTTGTTACTTTTGATAGCCAGCTATAATCTATTTTGATTTTCATAGTCAACATTTCAACATTAATCTTCTTTCATTTCTATTGATTTTGAAGATATTTTGAATAATGATCAATATTGATATCTAATTTGAATTACATTTTAGTAATCAAAATAAATGTATTTCTGCTGTTATTCCACCAAAAATTTGTACACGGTCCTTTCATTTAGGCCAGCTTCTGTTATGGCGGTTCGCGGATACAAGTGCCAAAAATGGAAGTGCCAATTGACACATTCATCCTACCTGAAAAAACATAAGTGCCAAAACCAAAATGGCCAAAAAACGTAAGTGCCACAGCACAAAGTGCCAAAAAACTTAGTTTATAAGGATACTTATTTCATTAAATCAACATTCATTTAATATAGATGAATAGCATGTGAGACTGTTGAGAGAATGAAATGGACTCAGAGAAGTAGACGAGGAGTTAAGAGTTTGTTGCAATCTGCTTCCATGGCTTATTTAGTCGTTGGTTACCATTGCACACGGCTCAAGTTGTTGAAATATCAAGCATATGTTTCTGGTTATTCGTTCTTTGTCAAAAACACAGCTGCTAACTTATGATTCTTTATTTTAATAGTGTAATAATACCACCTTAGAAATACGGATAAAAGGAGTTGGATTCAAGAATATCATTCCAGGTTACAGTGTAACTTCAACTGTGAAACTTATACGTTGATTATATCAAAACTTGTACATATTTCGTAGGATGGCAGCACCCAAAATTCAGAGCTTAAAATTAAATCTGACAACCATTATTTCTGCTAACATTTGTATAATCTAAACAATAACTAATTAAAACCGTATTGGCACTATTTGTCTTGGCACTGTCATGGCACAAAGGGTCATAATTGTCTTGGAATAATTGACCTTTGGCACTTCTATCCGACAACCGTTATGACTTGCTGTAGGGTTCCTTTAGATTCAATCGTTTACACTACTTTTGACAGCACGGATCTATTGGGTATCTCCAATTCTGCTCCTATCTATCTGAAACCCTTTACAGATGTTGAATCAAATACTATAAAGACTCCCAGTTTGACTTTTCCGCAGGTTATAGAACAACTATTCATCTAATAAATAAAACTAATAGTATTTTCTTAAATCTTTTAAAGCTCTATAAAACCTAAGAAACAAAAGTTTAATAAGCGATTTAGAAAGATCAAGCAGAGGTCTCCATAATGAACTGGGAATATCTGTAACAAAATTTAGTTTTACAAACCAACATCGTATATGAACAGTAATATCTTTATATATTATTTCCTAATGGTCACCATCTGATAAAACTGCTACGTAACCACACTGTTGATCATGGAATAATGTTAAAGTCTGGGACACTGATTACAAAAGGTACTTTACAAACACTAGTCAACTACGACAATAGTGAATTTCAAGTCTCCCCAAGATTAACTCAAGATCTTATTAAAGTTAGGGGTGCGGTGCTCATAAACGTTTCTAAAGCTGCCAAAGAGCTTTCCAACCACTCAGCAACTTTAAGTGAGTTTTGTTTTGAGGACGAGCCCTAAATATCAGAGTTTTTTTTAAACTTTTGACTAATATTTTTACATATTGAATTTCTAGTTTCCTGTAGATAATGACAATGAAATTCATAGTGGATATGGAATGAAAATAGAGAAACAAGATTTTGCGCTGAAAAGAGTTTATGATATGACTGAATCCATGAGAGTTAGAATGTTTAATAAAAATATACAGGGAATGGTTCTACGAAAAACTTTCCTTCCCTTTCAGATCGGAAGACTTATATCTATACTTTCACTACAAGATCTATACAAGGAACTAAAAGAAAACTTTTAGTTCCTTCTTCCTTCCTAATATATTTCACACGAAGATGGAACCAGGATCCACTGGAAAGTTTATATCCATTCAAAGATACCATGATTCTCCTTCGCCTGTGGATTTCAAAAATTGACTGAAGCTTGAAAGCTTGCTCCTAGGGTTAAAGGTGAAAGCACATCGAGGAGCTTATATCAACAATCGTTAAGAAGATATGTATTACATCAGCTGAGCCTGTTAGAGTTGTGTTAATAATATTACAATACGGTGCATCATATTGATGACTTAGAAACCTATGGATTACTGAATGATGACACTCATCTGTGAAATCTTGAGGAAGACAATGAAGTTGCAAAAGCAGCACTGCACTACTTGGCATAGTTTCTGCTTGCAAAAGAAAGCACAGTTTGAACTACGATAGCATAAGCAGATATTGTCATCATAAACCAATATAAACCTGGAGACGCATATGATTTAAGTCTATAGGGTCTTCTTGGATTAAAGAACTCTCAAGAGGTGGGCTTATGGTTCATAGTGATCTGCTGATGGAATGGGTAAAACACTGTGACATGTACTTAAGGTCTCATTTTACGGATGAAAAGATTTAAAATGTTAGTGGTATCTCTAGCATTATTACCAAAGGGTTGCTACAAAATATCCCTATATTGATTAATTTATTGTCAGAGTTCACCAAAGTTCAGCTTCGCATTCGAATAAATTTTCTGAATCAGAACCGGTCGTATAATGTTAAAAGAATGTCTTTGGATTGCGCAGATATAAGTAGCTCTGAACGATAAAATGTGAAAAAATTTAAACAGTTCCTCACGAGTAGGTAATAAGTATTTGCTCTCGTATTTTATGTATAACTTAAAACTTGTGCCTAAATACTAAATATTCATGTTCATAATATAAAATTGGAATTTTAGGAATATATGATTTCATTTCGGTATGTATGTGAATCTGAGAATCCGTAAAATAACTCATTTCAAAAATAAGTCATTTCACTTTGAAGGGTAACTCAAACTTGAGTTTTCGCTTTTGGGACATCGTTTTACTTGGGAATGGGAATATCCTAATGTATAGTATTCTACCGTCCTGGGTTAGAACATAGAAGTATATTACTGGGAAAATTTGGAATACATTAAATAAAGTCGGAACGATATCGTCCATTGCTACTAATTTTCGAAGCAGTCTGGACAGTTTTGGTTGAGTACCAAGTGAGCAAATAAAAGTACTGACCTAATATCAATCTGCCTGTTTGACGAATAATCCATTCAATTATCTTTAAGTAGCGTTTATTTGTGGAACCCCAGATAATACTTAGTTACTGTATACGTGAGAGAATTAATGCTTTACAGCGAAGTATCAAATTGTTAGTAGATAAATAAAATGGTTTAACAATATATATAGTGATTTGATTACTGCATGGCAATTTTGTGATATTTTGTTAATTTGATTCTTGAAGTTAGACAGTCATCTAATGTTAACCCTAACGGTTTTAGTGTATCAGTGCTACTAATACTACTACCATCAATATTTATTTCAATATAGCCAATCGACTTTACATTGTGAGGGCTTCCAATTACCAAGACCTGAGTTTTTGTTACATTTAGGGACATTCCATTTTATTCATCCATGAGACTACCAAACTTAGGTTACTTTCAAGACTTTTGGTCATACCTTCCAATTTACTTTGGTGCCCACTTATGCACAAATTGGAATCATCGGCGAATAGAATAGCGATCCAATTTTGTAACACTACAGGGAGGTCATTTATGTAAAACAAAAATAAAAGGGGCCCTAGAGAACTTTAGAAAATTCAACTTTAGATTTTTCTTCTCCATTGCCTCTAACATAATGGCACCGTAGGAGAGATAACTTTTACACCATTCATGAAGAATTCCGTACTCCGTGCCATCGTTCTATGGTAGAACTTGCCGTTTATCGACACGCAATGAGCTAAAATTCCACACAGTATTTGCATGCTTGTGGATCATTCTTAATTAGCTACGTAAACTGCAGAATAGGTTGCTATTAAAATCATAGCTACTGAGCGACTTGTGTGCTGGTCGGGAAGAGATCGTTTTGAGGTCCAAATAGCCTTTATTGGCAATGCAGCGTCAAGTCAATTAGAAAATAAATAATTTTATTGTAATTTTTTGGTACCATAACAACAAGGTTTCGGGTGGGAAATCAAAAAGTGGGATCTTCCCATTTTCCCAGTGTGAAAAGTGGGAATCAAAATGGCTTGGTGAGTGGGAAAATGGGAAATGAAACATCAGTACACAGAAGATATAAATACTGCTCCCTATCAGTCTCATATGAGACGAGACAAAAAATTTTGCAAGTTTTTTCCTTTAACGTAGGTAACGTAATAATTATAACAGTATTAGGGCTTTGAGTTACCGGGATATCGTTTCCTGTGTTGCCTTATGCAAAGATCAAAGATGCACGAGATTAATGTATATTAAAATAAAAACACTACTGCAGGGAGATGCAGTCAAGAAGGCGACAATATTCCGCTGCAAAAATTCGTGGCCCAATTTACAAAATGTAATTATTAAATCAAATTACTTGTACTCCTCACTTCACTTGTCAACACTAATACAACTCCTGAGTATCCCAAATTTTTATTCTTTTGTCATATTTTATGAAATCTTAAAAAATAGAAAATAAATCACTTAGACTATGGAATTGGCAGATCTTGTCATCTGAATTGTGGAACTACAAAATTATTTACTTTTGTTTTTGGTTAGTAATTTGCAGCAGAAAAGAACAGCAAATCAAATCATTTTACGTGACTTTTTTTCATTTCCCACTTTTCCCTTACTTCCTACTTTTCCCATAATTCCCACTTTTCCCAACTGGCTGTCAAAATGAGGTGGGAAATGGGAAAATCCGAAACTATGCATAAGAGAAGATTTTATCTGGAATTTTCCGAATTTTTCCCATTAGCCCTGATTCCCATTACTCACACACATTCCTGTTTCAGTGCTCTGCTGTTTTACAGAAACGAAAACTGACTCGCACTTTTTTAGGAATTTAACTTTTTAAAACCATTTTAAAGCAATATCAAAAATTAAGCATTCACATTTTGTTCGAGGATAGGTTCCAAAAATGTAAGTCCCAGCAAAATCAAATACGTCATTCGGGAGCAATTAAGCCAGATTTAAAGAGGAAATGACGAATTTCAAATTCAATGGAGGTGGACCGGAAATGTTAATCATGGAATATCCTAGTAACCGAAGGCATAAGTGAACGCAACGCAATTCCAACAAAGTTTGTTTCTATGAAATGGGCATATGTATCTGTTCATTTAATTGCGCTGGCAAATTTTCTTCCCCCGAGGGAGTGAAATAGCCGGGCAGGTTAGTATGAGGTTTTGGCGGCAACAATTGAGGCAATTTTCGGGGATAAATTTCTGAAATTGTATTCATTTGGTTAGAAATTAACTGTGGTGAGCGTCTTTAATTGAAAATATAAAGAGACAAAAATAGTTAAGTGCATGTTATCATCTAAAGGGTGAAGTAATTTTAGACGATGTTCCACTTCGTTCCCATTTTACAGTTTCCAACAAATATCTAGAACATATTTTGACTTTTTATTTTTTCATTTAAACAGTTTAAAAGCCATTGCAAAATTGAAAAATATAATTTCAATGTAAATGGCCCAATTGTAACTTTTCCCGCACATAAAATAATGGGGTTCTTAAGAGCAATGAAAGCTGGAAAATGCTGCTTCTGTTATGAAATATTTTGTGCCATGTTGTACTATGATCACCAAATAAGTTTGGACAATAAGATTGAAGAATAATAAAACCGATAAGAAAATATAATAGACGAGTTCGCGCACCAGTGAGCATGAACAATACAGGAGTTCGTGCTTCAATGAGCACCTTTGTTCGTGCTCACTGAAACGCGAACTCGCCTATTATGTATTCTTATCGGTTTTATTGTTCTTCAGTCTTATTGTCCAAAGTTATTTGGCGATCATAGTAAATCGTAAGAGACTACAATGACGGCACGTGTATCATTTTGATGTCCACAGGCTTGAAGTTTGTCTGATTTGGACGTGTTGGGATTTACTTCATTAATTGTGTTTGGCCGCGTTTTAGAATTGCGGCAAAGGCAAATCAACACAGAAGTACAAACATACAAACGGAATAGGTATTGGCGTCTTTCACCGGAAAAGGTACTTTTTTAAAAAAGGCATTACTTTTTTGTTCCTTGACCATGTAACAGTCTTGTATGTATATTATGTATTTATTATGATCAACGTCTCATTACAATGTACATGAACCCTTAAGTTGAAACAGTCACTGGTTTACATTCAGTCAGCCGTTTTACATTATAGGGAAGGTGCTTACAAGACGGTAAATACATTGAATATATCACATATGTCTTAAAACATTTAATCTTATGCACTATAATTAGGTACATTTCGTTATATTAATAACAATACTACATGTAATTTTTGTACACACTTTAATGAATATGACTTAGATCACTTATATTAAAATCAATAGTCTTTTTTAGAGTTTTGGTTATCGGATGAGAGTGGTGTATGAGCGATGAGTCACATGGTACCAATGTAAAAGAGTAGGGAGTACATTTCCTCCAAGGAGGACGTGTACTCCCTACTCTTTTAACATTGTGTTGCTATATGTATACTGTTATTATATGTATAGCATTACGTAGAAATCTCGGCCTCAGCCTGGCGTTACTCGCCCTCAAAATTCCGATTACCTTAGTTGGAGGTAATTTTGAAGGCGAGTTAATTCGTTAGGATGAGAGTTGTATCCCGCAAATCTATTGCTGTATTAGGTACTTTTTTAGTTCGTTACTAAACGTTATAACGTTATCATTCTCTTTAAGAGATAATGGGAGACAGTTCCAATGGCGCGAAACAATACTCTCCAAAACCCTTTCATTATACTTATTTCTGTGGATGCCTTTACGAAAAATTTCATCTTTATTTCTAGTATCATAGTTATGGATGTCACTCTTTTTAACAAAATCATTTTCAAAGCAAGGAGGACAAGAATTATAAATAACAGAGCATAATCATACGGCCAGCTCTCCTAAGCACGTTACCAACTATTTTTTTAACTCTTTGTTTGCCGAACCCCACTTTATAGCCAAGTAATTTATAACTGAGGGGAGATATGCATTACCACAGAATAGAGACCGTGTTGTGTCAAGACTTTAATAACAGAAATGGCAAACTATTTATTACTGTGAAGCTATGACCTAGCCGATCAGTACACTTGGTTCAAGTCACCTGAATCCGCTAAGCAAATCAACACATTTGATTCAACCTGTGGGCAGTGGCTTAGTGGCTTCAACAAAAACAAAGAATTGTCCCATCTTCTATACCTCACCTCACTAACGCCCTCCATTGTTAATCAATGATGCATTACACATAAGAAGGATATGATGTTTTGTTGGAAAAAGGGTGTGATGATTTTGATGATTTTATTATTGAATGGCGCCTAAAAGATATTGGTGGTTCTCCAAATCTTAATGCCATAAGTCCGTAACTGCGGTAACTCCGCAAGTCTGTAACTTTTTGCAAAATCACGTGATTTTGTTGTAACTTTTTCGTAAGTTCGTAAATTGTCCATTCAAAGGGGTCATGATCCCTTTGAATCCCAGACAGTGTACAAAATTTACCACTTTTTAGGCTTTTTTACCATCACAGTGGTAAAAATGCACTTAATGGTAAAAATGTATTTAATGGTAAAAATGGTAAATTTTAGCGATTGATTAGGCAGATTAGTACAGATACACAAGATGTACTAAAATATAAGTTTTAAAACTTTATTTTAACATTTCCAATTAGCCCCTAAATTAATCATCAAATCAATCATATTTACTTGCTTATTCATCGAAAGTTATAAAAAATTGTACTAAAACCAAGATTGCATTTGGAATCGCCAAATTAAAGTTGATATGAAGGCAATTTAATTGCAATTAATTTCTCAATCGGCTAATAACGGCTATTAATGCTCATATTGGTTGAATCCAACTCTGATTGATGGACACTTATCAATTTGTAACAACAATCATCAGCTACTACGCAATTTCATACTTTGGCACCGAATTTTATTCAAAATGTAAGCACGAAATTTAAACGAAACTATTTTTACCATTTTTTACCATTTTTACCATTTACCACTACTTTCTTCGTGGTGGTATTTAACGTTAAATACCAATAAAAACCACTTACCACTGGTAAGTGGTAAATGGTATTTTGTACACTGATCCCACCCCCCTCATCTTGTTCCCGTGAACCATAAGGGGTTTCCATATCCTATCAAATCGTGGCCTTTTTAGTTTATACAAGGTTATCCACTTGTAACCATGGCAATTTCATCACAGGACTTACATACTTGCCAACTTACAGATAGACGCACCTTTCCATCGAGTAACTTCGTAAATGAATTAGTAAGCCATTTTCAATTTGAAAAATTGTCTACTTGATAGATCTTATAACTTTGTATTTTGTGTTACGGACTTACTGAGTTGTTCATTTTTTATTCGTGAACATTTTAATTACCCGTGGTAACCACTGCGAACTTGAATAAATTCTAATGAAAACCCCATTGTTACGGAGTTTTTAAAAAATAATTTTTGTCAAAAAGGGCACTCCATATTCGAATGAGTTACATGGTTACGATGTTATATTTACGGACTTACGGACTAGATTTGGAGAAACGCCATTCAATTTATTTAGGCTCTCAGTCTTCATAGGTAATAAAATAAGTAACACTAAACTGGTTATTAAGAACCTTAAGAAACCAGTTAGCCTATATCCAGTTCTCGTTTTGTGGAGCCTAAACGCCATATACAATACCTTCATGGCATTTAGTCTATTTCGTACACAAAAAGTGGATATAGGCTATATGGTTCTTTAAGGGACGAAGTGATCAGCTAGCAACGACGACCAGCGTAGGTGGGCAGTGGGCACTAATGGTAAAGAAGCTTTTTTAAAGACTAATTTTGACATGGTATATTATACCATTGCTTCCTATATAAATAATAAGGCTAGCCAAGTTGTGGCATTTACTATGTATTCCCACGACGGTAAAATTATAAGGTAAGTCAAGGATATCTAGCGCCTATCAGTAATTGTCCATTTCACTTTGCATGGATATGTTTTGGCTTCGTTTCAAAGTTGTTTCGTTATTTTGGCTACCGTGCTGGTTCCATGTATCGTAGAAAGCTGTGTCATAGTCATATCTCATCGGAAAGCCATGCAGTTAAATATTGCCCATGCTTCCTCCAAACTAATTGCCACAATGTCACTATAAATAACTACCTCTTTAGTATTTTCTTTAAAATACGGAGACGGACGTTTCTCAAGCCATGGAAATTCGGAGATGCTACCTTACTCCCTCTATGAGTGCAAATCTCTACTTTGCACGTTATTTTTTGACCACCGAAATTATGAGACTTGGCTGACCTTCTTATTTTTGCAGGAAGCTATAGTTATACATACCGGGCTATCCAGAACTATGTTAAAGCGGTCTAGGCTCTCTACCTCCTAAACGGAGGCTGCTACGGGAACGAGACGACCACCATTAGAAAGTTGACAGTATCACCAACAAAATAGGATGTAAGAATAATTTTACTGTATATTATTTTGCACATTAAAAATCGGAATGTCGAAGCCCAAATGTGCCTAAAATTGTGTGTATTTAAAAGCTCAGAATGAATAGACAACAATTATTCCGCGATGAAAGCGGAGTGACTCTAGTGTAAATCAGTATGGTTTCTGTCCAATAGGAAATATTCATTGAGGAGGAATGCTTTCACTTAAAGGACATTTTTATCTTTGAATGCTCAATTTTGTTTAAAAATTTGATCTTTAAAACATTTATTTTTTATCGCCCAAACTAACCACAACAAAATATTTCTTTCAGTCATTTCTGTTGTAAATATTTTCTCCTTTTGAATGGTGCCGACCATTTTACTGTGGTGTTAAAAATGAATCCGTTACAACCAAAAAACTTCAGCCTAAAATTCACACAATTTTAGGCACATTTTTAGGCTTCGACTTCCCAATTTTTAATGTGCAAAATAAAATTCAGTAAAATTATTCTTATATCCTGTTTTATTGCTGATACTATCAGCTTTCCAATGGTGGTCACCTCACTCCCGTAGCAGCCTCCGTTTAGGAATAAGAGAGCCTAGACTGCTTTAACATAGTTCTGGCGGTTCTGGATAGCTTTAACATTGTCGATGCATAAGTTTCAACGACACATACCTGTTTAGCACTATTTCCACCCTTTGAATTTGTTGGGACAAAGCGAGCCAGTAGCCTTTTGAGTTGTTTTGGAGTAGGTAATAAATTGAATGGAGAGGGAAGAGTAGAATCTTCGTCAAAATAACTTAACCACAATTTAGTACGGGCAAATTTCCATTCAGTATCAGCCTTTTCCTAAAATATATAAACACAATATATTAAAAAATCTATTGATGTAATTTTAACATATTACCTCAGTAATTGTATATTACAGGGATTTATGATTGTAAATAACAATCTTTAGCTATTTTTTGCGATTTTAGACCAAAATTTCTTTCACGTAATTATAATATAATAATTGTATTATAATTTATAACATAATAATGATATTATCAATTATAATATAATAATGATATTATCAATTATAATATAATAATGATATTATCAATTATAATATAATAATGATATTATCAATTATAATATAATAATGATATTATCAATTATAATATAATAATGATATTATCAATTATAATATAATAATGATATTATCAATTATAATATAATAATGATATTATCAATTATAATATAATAATGATATTATCAATTATAATATAATAATGATATTATAATTTATAGTATAGGTAATAATTATATTATAATTTATAATATAGGTAATAATTATATTATAATTTATAATATAATAATGATATAATAATTTATAATATAATAATGATATAATAATTTATAATATAATAATGATATAATAATTTATAATATAATAATGATATAATAATTTATAATATAATAATGATATAATAATTTATAATATAATAATGATATAATAATTTATAATATAATAATGATATAATAAATTATAATATAATACTGATATTATAATTTATAATATAATAATGATTTTATAATTTATAATATAGGTAATAATTATATTATAATTTACAAGGACGTATTTAGGGGGGCTGCTAGGGTGCTTACGCACCCCCTTAAAATTGTGAAAACATACTAGATATTATCGTGTTCTCACCATTTATTTACTATTTAATTATTTAACTCCAAATTGTGAGGAACATATTTTTGATTTCGTAAACCACAATTGCATATATATGTATCTTATTTTCGATCATTTTCGAATCCATTTGAGCATTTACAAATATGTTCGAGCGCTTTCGAAAATATTCAAGCGCTTTCGAATTGTTTGAGCGCTTTCGAAGATATTCGACCATTTTCGAATCCTTTTTTCCTATATTGAACCTTATTAGGATTTGAGATTATCTTGAATACAAATAGAAATGTATCGAGCAATTTAATTTGTGAAATGAGGTTTTCTGTTTAAAACACTTAAAATTAAATCTGCCGAACTGAGTGGATAATGACAATTAAAACACGTATTTAGAAGGGGTACTACACCCACTCCCCCTAAATCTCGAAAGTGGATTTTTTATAAAAGAAGATTGTTGAAATTCATAAATTTTTTCGCGCTTCGGGCAATTATGTCCTATTTTTGGCATTAAAATGTGGCGTTCTAATTTGTTTGACGTATGCAGTACCTATTTTAGAAATTAGTACCCCCTTGATTCAATTTCTAGATACGCCTTTGATAATTTATAATATAATAATTATATTATAATTTATATTATAATAATGATATTATAATTTATATTATAATAATGATATTATAATTTATATTATAATAATGATATTATAATTTATATTATAATAATGATATTATAATTTATTATATAATAATGATATTATAATTTATAATATAGGTAATAATTATATTATAATTTATAGTATAATAATTATATTGGACAAATTGGTCAACATCATTATCATGGGACATCATGTCTAAATATTCCGAGGTATAGAGGTGGCTTGGGGTCCAAATTATACGCACCGTTTTATGCCCTAAATTCAGTTAACTTACATCAGTTAAATAAAGAAATGTTTTACCGTGATAGCCGCGTAAGAGCTGGACATCATGGCAATAAGAAGATTCAAAAGGACAATGACATTTATGACGCTGTAAGAGCCAAACCTATAATATTAAAATTAGCACTGTAAAATACATTCAAAAATGAGGTAACCAGAATGTATCACGGATAACTTGTTCGAATTAAATTATTTCGTATATGAGGGTAGTGACGTCTTGTATACATGCAAAAGGATATCCCGTATATCGATACTGACAACTTGTATACGTAAATGTATATTTTAAATGTGCTCTTAGAATGGATTATTGTGATCATTATAATGATTATTATTGCATTACTATCCCTTATATTGATAGTCATGCGTTTGTTTTTGTATTAATCTTTTACTTCATGTCAATAATCCATGCTAGAAGAGCATATACAGGGTATACAAATTGTCACTATCCATACACGGGATATTATTTTGCACATACAAAGTTGTCAATACCCTTATATACTAAATGATTTATACAAGTTATCCGGATACCAACCAGTATAATGACAAAATAGCCTTAAAGATCTGGAATCAAAAGTCGATCAGTTATCGGGAACTGATCGCATCCCAGCCAGAGCCAGCAAAGCTAGTTCAGGACCATCGAGAACACGTAATCTAGAAAAAGGCCTCCGATTAATGGGCCACCTTTTGATGTTGATGGGCGGTTGGCCACCTTTTTGGGCACATCACCTCACATCACATTCACATCCATCCCCACATGTATCCCTTATCACAGTTTTCGGGTAAATTCGAAAGCTTTCAGGTACATTAGAAACTTTTTGACTAAATTCGAAACTTTTCGACTAAATTCGAAACTTTTCGAGTAAATTCGAAACTTTTCGACTAAATTCGAAACTTTTCGACTAAATTCGAAACTTTTCGAGCAAATTCGAAACTTTTCGAGTAAATTCGAAACTTTTCGAGTAAATTCGAAACTTTTCGAGTAAATTCGAAACTTTTCGAGTAAATTCGAAACTTTTCGAGTAAATTCGAAACTTTTCGAGTAAATTTGAAACTTTTCGGTTAAATTCGAAACTTTTCGTGAAAAATTTTAAACTTTTCGAGTAAATTCGAGTTTCAGTATATATAGTTTCGAAATAAAACTTTTAAAACCGTGACCTGGAACTATTTGTATCAGCTGAATATCATATTTTATTGCGACTGACATACTATCAGTGTGTTCATTAATGGGGTAAACTCGTGAGGTATGACGATGTGAGGTATGTGAACCCACTAAGGTCCGACTATAATGGAAACGTGCAGAGAATTTCAAAGCACAGAATGACCATTATCTGTATATACAGCAGTAGTAGAGGGACGACGGAGCTTGTGCCACCCCACTGCCATCTTGGATTCTGAACGCTCGGACACTTAGTGCCATAGCCTAAGGCACTCATGGGAGTATGCCCAGCGCCTAACCTAACTCTTATGCTTGAACAGTCAGTGCCATAGCCTGAGGTAGTCATGGAGATAGCCAGTGTTCCATTTTAGCCGGCTAAAAAGCTTTTTGACCAGCCGGCTAGTCATATTAGCCAGCCAGCCGGCCGGCTAAAATGGCCGGTCTCCGAATCCTATAGTTCGATTTTAGCCGGCTAACAAGCTTTTTGGCCAGTCGGCTAGCCATTTTAGCCGGCCGGCTGGCTGGTTAAAATGGCCGGTCACTGAACACTGGAGATAGCCTTCAGAATCCAAGATGGCAGTGGAGTGGCACTAGCCACTAGTTTGGATAATCAAATTATTAAGTTCAATAATTATAACTTAACCAAAATCAGATTGAATAATTCCTAGTATTTTTTAAAATACAATACGTTGTACAATAAAAGTATATATTTAATAGATATAAAGATGGCAGCACGAACATGAGAAGACCCCAGAATCGGGTGTAGGATTTGATTCCCGTCAACTCGAAATCAGCCAGACTAACCATTCCAAAACTGGCCCAGAAAAGTGACTGTGACGACTCAAATAAGCTGTAAAGTTTTTTAAAACCATTCATTTAAAAACATTTGATAGAATAAAGCCTTTCCAAGGAAACATTTAACATGATATGTTCACAAATATTCCAATTTAAATGGAGGGAACTCTAATAATGTTTTGAAAAATAGTAATTTGGATTATGGATATTGAAAATATAAGAAAAAACGTTAGTGTAAATAGTAGTATATGGACGGTGAGGTGACATGTTTCACATTTGAATTTAGTATAACATTTGGACCTTTCAGGAAATACATATCATATTACTGCGTTAAACTTTAATTTGAACTTCATTCTAAACTGAACTGAATCTGGACCATTGTAATACCCAAAATAATGTTAAATTACGGATGCGAAGTATGTAGTTTAAGATACAGATATACTAGAAAAACTACACACACACACACACACATTAATATAAGGTTACAAGGGTTCGAAAGGTGAACAGCTGGATGTATAGTTAAACTAGAAGGCGGTAGAATACACACTGAAATACGTACGGGACCGTGCCAGTGATGGGCTGAATCTCATCTGGAAACCTCTGGTAGTCCTCAATCAAAGTGAGAGGACTATGTGGGGGGAAAGTCCTCTCAATCTCAGACATACGAAATAAAGTCCTCTCAATCTCAGACATACGAAATAAAGTCCTCTCAATCTCAGACATACGAAATAAAGTCCTCTCAATCTCAGACATACGAAATAAAGTCCTCTCAATCTCAGACATACGAAATAAAGTCCTCTCAATCTCAGACATACGAAATAAAGTCCTCTTAATCTCAGACATACGAAATAAAGTCCTCTTAATCTCAGACATACGAAACAAAATCCTCTCAATCTATTATAATCTGCTAAAAGGGCAAATTGTTTGATGAAGAGGTTAGCAAAGCGTAAACAGTAAGCATTTGGCAAGAGATGCTGTGTGTGTGTTAGGGGGAGAGCACAGCATCTACTATAGTAGTAGAGCTATGCTACCGCTCAAGCCTGGGGTGGCTTACTTGCAGTGACTCCCGGACAACTTTACTGAGTGTACAGACTTACACGAAGAGACTTTGGTGAGGGGTACTGAACCATTATGTGGTACAGCCATACACAGTAACGTACTCTACCTTTGTGTGCTTAGGTGGTAAGGTTAGGTGAGCTGACCACATTAGGTGTGACAGTCATCGCAACCTCCCGCACAGAGTTCTATTTTAGCCGGCTTTTTTACATTTTGCCCACCCACCCGGGCAAAAGGGGCAAAAGGGGTAAAAGGGGCAAAAAGTCTAAATCGTAGTTCATCTACCAAAATAGATGTCGCATCGATGTCTCTTCGTTTATACGTACCTAAAAACAGGCTTACTAGAATATCATTAACTCCGAATTTCAATGGCAAACAGTTAGTTTACTTGCGTGAGTTAAGTTTGAAATTTTTTTGTGCTATTTTTAAAACCTTTATTTTACTTTTGCCCCTTTTGCCCACTAGCCACCTGACATTTTGCCCGCCCACTAGCCACTTTTGCCCCCTAGCCACCTAGCCACTACCCACCGGCCAGTTGAACTCTGCTCCCGCATCCCTTTGCATGTGCTCCTCAGTCCAGCATATCACTAGCATAGTTTCGGATTTTCCCATTTCCCACCTCATTTTGATAGCCAGTTGGGAAAAGTGGGAAATACGGGAAAAGTGGGAAATTTCTGGGAAATGAAAAAAAGTCACGTGAAATGATATGATTCGCTGCGGTAACCTACGGCGGCTGTTCTTTTATGCTACAAATTACCAACCAAAAACAAAAGTAAATAATTTTGTAATTCCTCAATCCAGATGACAAGGACTGCCAATTCCATACTCTAAATTTTACTTTGGTTTATTTTCTGCTTATTAAGATCACGTAATTTATGACAAAGTGAATAATAATTTGGAATACTCGGCAGTTGCATTAGTGTTGACATGTGGAGTGAGTAATACAAGTAATTTGATTTAATAATCACATTTTGTAATTTGGGCTATGAATTTATACAGCGGAATAAAGTGACTGATGCATCTGAAGCACAGTGCGCAGTGTTTTTATTTTAATATACATTAATCTGTTGCATTCATTGCATAAGGCAACACAGGTAACGATATCCCGCTGACTAAAAGCCCTAAATTATTGTAATTATTATTACGTTTACATACGTTAAAGAAAAAAACTTCAATGCAAAATTTTTACTACGTCTACAAACAACTTTCAGTAACTTACGAAATGTAAACGAGCAAGGATGACTTGAAGAGCACTAAAGAAGTCTCGTCTCATATGAGACTGCTAGGGAGCAGTATTTATACCTTCTGTGTACTAATGTTTCATTTCCCAGTCATTTTTTTCATTTCCCATTTTCCCACCCACTAAGCCATTTTGATTCCCACTTTTCCCACTGGGAAAATGGGAAGATCCCACTTTTTGATTTCCCACCCGAAACCTTGATCACTAGGTAAACTCGTAGTGTACACCTAACCAAGAGAGCAATCTGAACACTGCAGACAGGGTAAGGATAGATAGTCATATTGTCACCAAGATAGGCAAATCAATGCTAATAACGAATATACGGCAAAGACAGCTTCACCCAGTTCCAGACTACCTAACACATAACCTGAGGCGCTCTTAGGATGCGATCCCAAGAATGCGGACAGCCAGTACCGTATTTAGAAGTCGATTTCGGAGGGGGCAATGATATCATATGACAACATATATTAGGCATATTCGTGCGAAGCGCGAAAAATTTTACCTAGCTTTGTCTAAAATGAGTCAAAAATAACCTAAAAATGACATAAAATCGCGCGAAGCGCGAAATTTTTTAATATTTTGAGAAACAATTTCCCTTTTTCTTGGATTTCGGGGGGGGGGCATTTGCCCCCAATTCCCCCCCTCAATATAGCCTTGACTGAGAACGACTTTGTGCTTGTCGGGGCCATTATTTTTCGAATCATACTCCTCATCTCAAAAACTCTTTACTATTATCTCAATCTTTAAGAATAATTTGCATGCATTGAATCAAACCCGGAAATCAAAAACATTGCTTGACACGAGATGTTTTCCAATTTTGAAAACCGCTGTTATCCAAAAAATATAATATAAAATGCAATGCAAAAACTTGAGTGTACTGATAGGAACAATTTAATATTTCCTTAGATTAATTTACTACTAACTATTTTGATATGTCTTAACAAAATATAACATTTCTGGAGATATAAATTTAACTGCACGGCAAAAAAATATTTCAAATAAAACTTTCTGCGTGGTACCTTTTTACAGATATTATAATATTGTTGATTTAAGCAATATAGTAACTATTTATAATGAATTACATAAACGTAAGAATGACATATATGCAAAAAATTTTAATGAATGTTATTATTGTAATGGCATACACTAGAAGGAAATATTATATTTGGGAATTCATTTTTAAGATAGGGTTTTCCTTATTATGCCATAGTCTCTTCTCAGTCTCAAAATAAATATCAATGCAAACATTGTAAATTCTGCTAACATGCACTTATAGCCATAACAGCGGTAATGTTTAAAATTTGATACGCATGTATAATAATCAAAAAAATTATTGAAAATTGGAACTAATTTTATATAAAATGTAAATTCGAAATTTTGTTATACCGCATAATACACATTAAGTTAAAAGTAATGGTGTCCAATGGTTTAATTATATTGTGTTTATCGACTTTAATTGATATTTTAAATTTAAGCTTACCTATATATAGAAATTAACTTCATACTAACAAATAATTACTTAATTAAAGCTTATCCAGTATGTTATTTGACTTAATTTTTTATGACTTTTGTATCTATTATATTATAAAATTATATAGTACAGCCTGGTGAAGAATTCGGAACCAGTCGCTCCAATTAATCGAAATAAATCAAAAAAATTTTAAATTCGTATGATGTGTTTGGTTTTGCTTAAGATAATCATTGGTAATCTCCTACTTGAGAATTGGGGGCATTAAGATTCCACAATTAGTTAAAGGCATCATTCTTTTATTTTAAAGGCTCTTTAATTGGCACCCTATAATAATATATAGATTAGTATGGATATTCAAAGCCAAAAGAAGAGAGAAGAGATACGATATCCCCGTTTCAAATTTTTAAGCCTTAGAGATTTTGCTTAAAAAGTTAATCTTAAATATGATAGTCGGAGTTAATAATTGATCGTTGCTGGGAACAGGAATGTACCCACGTTTAACAAAGCTAATATTTGTGTTTTCTGGAGAAGTATTAAGGACTGACATCGGTACAATCGGTAGTTATTTGATACACAGATAGTGCTTTTACAAGAAAAGACAGGAACGACGAAGACATTAAATCACCTTGATTTAAAGTGTGACCACATGCTCACATGTTTGTTTTACTTAAATATTTTTCCTGTCATATTTGTGCGTAAATTATTTATTTAATGGAATTCAGATATGTAACGTCGTGTATAGGGTCGCCTCATCACATCTCGTTGCTTTCAACGTAAGTGGATGGGGTTATATTTTTTCAAGTAACTTGTAAACGAGAAAACATAATAATTGACCCCGGGAGGGTTGACTATTTTAAGGGTGTCGAATTAATTCGAGTTATATGATAAGTGGTAAAATTAGTGCAAAGAATCGTCCCCACTTTCCAAATCTCCTCCACTTCATACAGGCTTCTCCATTTTTGTTCCAATCAGGTAACCCTCCTGGCAAATTGTAGCATTTACTTCTCTCCAAATCCGCAAAGTACCACAATAACTGATTAAGGCCTTGATTACAGAACATCAAAATGTCATTAAAGAATTATTATATCACTTAAACGGCACTGACAAAATAAATAACAACAACGCGTATATTACATTGCCCATTGATCTCTTTTAAATTGTTTACAGACCAAATAGTCAGACAGAACTTTTCATTATAGGACAAATTTTTTTTACATTTCTTTCTGAAATTGGGGTTGGAACATAGAAAGTATAGGAAGCAAGGGGGCAGGGTTGGGTTTTCGCCACCAAATTGTTTCTGCCAGCCGGCTGGCAAAAACAGGTTTAAACCAGGTTATAACTAGGCGAAAAGTGGCTGAAACTATACATTATTTCAATTAGAAAAACTAAGTAGTTAAAATTTCCAAAATTGACCATTTTGATGTTGACTGCTTGGGTACACGACGTTGGACGTCGGTGAAATCGAAATCGGACATCTGCTAGAAAAAACTTAAAACGTTCTAAATAATGGGAAAATTTGTTTTGTCAAGTTTGTGAGTTTCAACCAGTTGTTGCCAGTAGTTTTTTCCAGTCGGTTACAACCATGGTTACAACCTATTAAAACCAGGGTGTTTTAAACCATGGACCAACCCTGCAAGGGTGTATCTAGAAATTGGGTCTAGGGTGTCGGGTGCTACTTTCTAAAAATGAGTTACTGCATAATTCTAACAAATTAGAACATCATAGAACATGACCATATATTGGTAAAAACAAAGAAAAAATTTATAGTTTTTAATCTTCTTAGACAAAAAAATTCCCTTTCCCCTGTAGATTTAGGAGGGGCAGTACCCTTACTAAATACGTGATTTATCTGTCATCACCCACTCAATTCGACATATTAAGTTTTAGGCAATTTAAACAGAAAAAGCTCATTTAAGTAAGGCCAAATTTCCATTTCTGTAACCGTAAGATAATCTCAGATCCTAAGGTTCAATATTGCGAAAAAAGGATTCGAAAATGCTCGAACAGGTTCCAAAATGCTCGAAAATAAGATACATGCAATTGATGTCATATGAAAATGAAATTATGTTTCTCCCAATTTCGAATTAAATATTTCATTTTAGTAGAATCATAATATGTAGTGTATTTCTAAAATATTTAGGGGGTGCTTAAGCACCCTAAAACCCTCCCTAAATACTCCCTTGATTGCAGGGCCGCAGCGAGGGGGGGGCGAACCCCCCCCCCGAAATCGAAGAAAATAAAGGAATTTTTGCCTTAAAACCCAATAAATTTTATAGTTGTATTGCGAATATAGTATTAATTTTCAATTATTATTTGTCGGGCCCCTCCCGAAATTTTTTTCTGGCTGCGGCCCTGCTTGATTGGGAGTAAGAGATAATGGGAGGGAACAAATCAAATTTTTGGGAAACTGTGTCCCTATCCCTTGTACCTATTTCTGCAATTTTCATCCAATCATTACCAAAGAGGGGGAATTATTCTATAATATGAATTTCTCTTGAGTGCTAGGTTCGGCCCTTAGCTGGGTTCACTAGTATTTTATATTGATGTAAAACTGTAAAACTGTAACTGTAAAACTACAACTGTAAAAAATGCTTTATGGTCGGTTGAAACCAGTGTTGGGAAATTGACCACTTTTTTGCATTTTGACCGGGCCGGGTGGTCAAAACGGTTAAAACCGGCCAAAACGGTCAAAATATCATTATACAGTTACTTAGGCTAGCAAAGCATATTTAAAATACTTAGGGAATGAAATATTACCTAAACCCAATGAAACCCTAATCTACTAACATCCAACTACAAAATGACACACTCTAATCATTTTTAACTGCAATATTTAGAAAGTTATATTTGTTGTTTACTGTTGCAGTATAAGTTACCTTGGGTCTCAATGTACCCCAAAAGGACATTTTGTCAATTTTGACCGTTTTGACCAGGCCGTTTTGACCAAAAATGGTCAAAATGGTTTGGACCCAACCCTGGTTGAAACGTTTAGATTTTGGTGGACTTTATTATAATTTGTATAATGAGCCAATGAAGTTCATCAGAGAGGATTAATGGTTCTAGTATAAAATGAGTAAAAACATTTACCGCATGCGAAGGCAAAGAGGACAAGAGAGTAGAAAAAGAAGAATTTGAGGATATCAACGACCATTCGTCCCAAGGATATTTGCAACGGCCCCAGATACGGATTGATACTTGATGTATGCACCAGTTTTAATGCGCTGCCAACAGAAGGGTAATTTAATCATATTATTTACCAATCACCAGAAATATTTTGGCATTTACTTCTCTGATATGATTTTGTTTCTTTTGCAGTTAAGTTTTACCACAATTTCGTAGAACACGTGAAAAGCTGTCTATGTTTATTGATGCAATACACCGAAATAATAGAGTCTCGGCTGTGCCAAATAGCTAATCAAACTCGCCAAAGTATGCAGCTGTCTTGAGCTCAGCAATTAAAAGGGGTACGGTAAGGGTAAGTAATCAAATTGGCATACGGTCAAATTAAAAAGCATAAAATTGAAATCTTATTGGTATAAAATTGAAATCTTATTGGCATAAAATTGAAATCTTATTTGTATAAAATTGAAATCTTATTGGCATAAAATTGAAATCTTATTGGTATAAAATTGAAATCTTGTTGGCATAAAATTGAAATCTTATTGGCTTAAAATTGAAATCTTATTGGCATAAAATTGAAATCTTATTGGCATAAAATTGAAATCTTATTGGCATAAAATTGAAATCTTATTGGCATAAAATTGAAATCTTATTGGCATAAAATTGAAATCTTATTGGCATAAAATTGAAATCTTATTGGCTTAAAATTGAAATCTTATTGGTATACAATTGAAATCTTATTGGCATGAAACTGAAATCCTATTGGCATAAAATTGCGAAAGGAAGGTTTCCAACAACATCCATTTCAAAGATAATGCAGCTTCAAATGTAGCGATACCATTACGAAATCACAAAAGGTGACTTTTTGCCAGCATGCCCTGATGAAATGTTTTATAGTATATATTGTATTCCAAAATTTGCTCACATAATGTTAGATCTGATAATATGAGTCGTAGTGAGGGCAAAAGACTTTTTTGGTGGTAACACTTTCTTTGATAAAAAATTTTTACACTGAAAAAGTAGTTTCGGTAGTGAATTGTTTTAGGCTGGATTAAGGCACAATTGAATTTATGTAGTTTACATTAATTTATGTTCAATTTTTCCTTACTTAGTATATTTAATGCCAGTTTATTATGTCAAAACGCTCATTTCAGAAAAATTATTTGATGCCAAAAAAAGTGTCTGCCAATTTGATTGCGAATCGTGGGCAGGGATAGAAAGTGAAATATATAGCTTGAAATAAATAATGAAACGAATGTGAAATATTCATTTCAACTTTTATTGAAAATGAAATCATTGACATAATTAGTTAAATAGGGTCAATGGCATTTTATTTACAATAATTTCACTTGAAATAGAGTGAAATAAATGCAATGTCCGAACGTATTGGCATTGAATTTATTTCAAATACAGACATCTAGGTTTGTGTATACATTTTGACTGAAGCCCGGAAAGTTCTATGGCTGTCAACTGTCAATGCACACACACAGAATACAAATACCATGAAAGGTTCTCAAAATAATAGGAATAAAATAATAGACTCTGACTCGTGGTAAATTAAGCTAGTCTAAAACAAACATACGCGGTTAATATGTTATGTAGAATACACAGTTTTGTTAAATTCAAATATCTGACCTGAAGATATTTGCAGCTGCAAACAGTCCTTCAGCAATGAGCTGTGGATCAAAGTCATCCCATTCCTCCCTGGGAATGTACGCTTTCAAAGGATCCCTTAAAAGTTTGATTAAAATTCATAACCTGCAAAATACATGTTATATTTTATTTAAATTTTATTTAATTTACTGACTGTGCAATTTCCTGTCTCTGGACAATGTATGCCCAAGCTCTCAAGATTGTCACAATGATGTAAAGAGAATTCCTCAGGAAGTCAATGGCATTCCAAAGATTGCTGACGTAAGCCATAAATCCACCTCTCCACAATTCCCTGATTTCTTCCCAAATAAATCCTACATATGTTAATTCAAAAAAGACTGTGTAGGTATAACATGGAAAATATGTATACCATTTATAAAAAATGCAAATATCATATTTAGCAAATCCTAATAAATAATTAGGATCTACATTTACATCAAAATTAGCTACAAAAATTCCAGCAGTAATACTAATGATAATGTGATAAACCGACTCTCTCTCTCATGTATTACAAAATTGATATTGGGCTTAATGCTGCCTCTGCTACCAATTTTCTGTTATACCACGTGGTGTTAGCTGTAAATGATGAAACCTGATCGACTAGCAAGTAGTGGAGTAGAATATCTACATGTGAATATTATTTTCTACCGCTGAATCAGTGTACAAAATTTACCACTTTTTAGGCTATTTTACCATCACAGTGGTAAAATGCAATTAATGGTAAAAATGCAATTAATGGTAAAAATGCATTTAATGGTAAAAATGCATTTAATGGTAAAAATGCATTTAATGGTAAAAATGCATTTAATGGTAAAAATGCATTTAATGGTAAAAATGCAATTAATGGCAAAAATGCATTTAATGGTAAAAATGGTAAATTTTAGCGACTGATGAGTCAGCTTAGTACATATACACAAGACTTACTAAACTATTGTTTTTAAAACTTTATTTTTTCCAATTAGCCCCTTAATTAATCAAATTAATCCTATTTATTTTATTGTTCACTGAAAGTTATAAAAGCAATACTACTAAAGCCTAGGTTAATGAATTTGGTATCGCCACTTTAAAATTTATATGAATAAGTGGCAATTAATTTCTCAATCTGCAAATAAAAGGGCGTTTTGTGCCCCCTTCCCAATTGTTGAATCCAACCCTGAATGATGAACACTTATCAATTTGTGTCAACAATCATTAACTGCATAGCTATTTCATACTTTGGTACCGAATTTTATTCAAAATTCTAAACGAAATTTAAATAAATCTATATTTTACCATTTTTTACCATTTATACCATTTACCACTACTTTTTGGGTTGTGGTATTTAACGTTAAACACCATTAAAAACCACAAGTGGTAAATGGTATTTTGTACACTGCGCTGAATGTTTTATTACGGTGTCATACATTTTAGTTCATTGACTCCTCTCATTTCATGTATTTGATAGCTGAATTTCCAAAATCCAAATTTCTCATCGTGGGTATGACTTATAGGAAGATAAAATTGGTCTCAAAAAAACGAGAAAAGAATTTGGCGGGGAGTGTTAGGCTTCTTTTTGGAAATTTTTATCGTTTACTATTTTAAAAGCTGAGCTGTACAATGTGAGACGTGTAAACTCCCACTCAAAATGCAAAACTTCGGTCAATTTTCCTGCTTTTATTATTAAAAAATTCAAAAAACAAAGCCTTGCACGCCCTTGGTACTTAAAGAATCGAGGACTAAAATCCAAATTCAGTTATCTTTTGAAATGAGCCCAGAAACTGAAAACGCGTGCTAGTTGAGACAATTAAGTCTCTTCCAGATTTTAATTGCAGAAAACTACTAGGTCAGTCTCTTTTTAATGATATGGTCAACACAAGCGGGGACAAACACTCTTTTTTCGATATGGTAACACAACACTTGGCAAACTCCGCAGCAAACGAACATGAAAACTCCAGGTTATTTATTTGATATATACCTAAAAACCGAACCCTAAAACCTGGCTTATTGGGTTTTTACTGTTTGATATTCTAAAACTTTGGTTTTTAGGTTCGGTTTTTCTTCATGCCCTGGGCTACACTAGCTACTTGATTGCCGAACCTCGAGAAATTGTGACACCAATATTTGTGTTATTAATTCACTGAAAGTAGTACACAAAAGCTTTATGAGATTCGCGCAGTTACAGCCCCTGAGTGTGCACACTCAATATAGACTCTAAATTCTTCGTAAATTAACTTCAATTTCTATAAAATTTCAACTAAATAACCAATTAATGCCTATCATGGTTTCGAGTGGGAAATCAAAGATGAATGAAATTTCCCATTTCCCAAGCGGGAAACAAAAAGTCTAAGTGGGTGGGAAAAATGGGAAATAAACCCTAATTCCGCAAAATGGCGACACTCATTTTCCATTATTTCCCATTTCTCAAACTGCACAGTGTTTTAAATGGCAGATTTTTTGGAAATTCGTTAAATAGGTCTTTATTTATGTTAAAATCGAATTAATTAAGTTTGTAATAGTGTAACCTAGTGTACTTTAATGTTCAACAACAAAGAAAAAAATGGACCTACTTACAACCCGTTACAGAAGCTCACCCTAATAAAAGCGCTGCATAGTAGTTTACTAGCGATGCAAATGCAGTTTCCACTGGTCTTAAGCCAATGTTTAAGTCAGGTTTAGTTCATACCTATCAAATTTTACTACAGTTATCGCGCCAAGAAACTGACTGACAGACTGCAGATTTATAAGCTTGCTTTTTCGGGAAAACTAAGTCTCCTAAGGGCGACATTAGGCGCAGCTGGAGATTATTTCAAAAAATTCTCCATAAAATTAGGTAATTTTCCATGGTAGCATGAATGGTGAGAAGTGGTGAGAACTAAAGTTATAGAAACTTAAACATTCTCCATAAGAACATATAGTAACCGTAGCATTATATATATAGATACCTACTGTTATATTAGCAACAAAATTTTTTTTCTTGACAGAAAATTTAGAAGGTGATGCATACGTCACATTCTGATTCCAAAATGTGTAATAATAAGTTCTCATTTTCACTCTAAAATATACCAATTGCCAAAAAATCGGTCGAATACAAGACAGTGAACTGGTGGAATTTCCCAGTGTCCAACAAAATTTGCTGGGAATGAGAATATCCGAAGTCCGAAACTAAGATACCTATAAAATACACACAAGCCATTAATGGTCTTCACCAAGTACAACTACTGTTCACTGTCCACTTCAAAAATACATTTTAATCAATAAAACAAAAGCTTCAACACATATTTTAATCAACAACACAAAAATTGTAATATATATTTTAATCAGCAACAAAAATTGTAATATATATTTTAATCAGCAACAAAAATTTTAATATATATTTTAATCAGCAACAAAAATTGTAATATATATTTTAATCAGCAACAAAAATTTTAATATATATTTTAATCAGCAACAAAAATTGTAATATATATTTTAATCAGCAACAAAAATTTTAATATATATTTTAATCAGCAACAAAAATTGTAATATATATTTTAATCAGCAACAAAAATTTTAATATATATTTTAATCAGCAACAAAAATTTTAATATATATTTTAATCAGCAACAAAAATTTTAATATATATTTTAATCAGCAACAAAAATTTTAATATATATTTAATTAATAACACAAAAACTTCAATTTCATACTAATTTAACTCTCCCACATATCAAAATGCAGTGTAACCTCTTGCAATTAAATATCCAGTGTACAAAATACCATTTACCACTTACCAGTGATTTTTAATGGTATTTTACGTTAAATACCACCACCTAAAAACTAAAAAGTAGTGATAAATGATAAAAATGGTAAAAATAGTTTTATTTAAATTTCGTGTAGAATTTTTAATAAATTTCGGTGCCAAAGTATGAAATAACTTACCAGCTGATAATTGTTGACACAAATTGAAAACTGTTCATCAATCAAGGTTGGATTCAACAATCAAACAATTTGCCAATTGAGAAATTAATTGCAATTAAATTGCCCCATTAACATGGATTTTAAATTGCCGATATCAAATGCATTAATCTTAGCCTTAGCAAAATTGATTTTATAACTTTCGGTGAATACAAACAAATAGAAAACAAATAGGACTCTTTTGTATATATACTAAGCTGACTCATCAATGCTAAATTTTACCATTTTTAACATTAAGCGCATTTTTACAATTGTGAGGATAAAAAAGTCTAAAAAGTGGTAAATTTTGTAAACTGTAAATGTCTAAGTGAAGTACCAAAACATCTAAAACGAATAGCACGCAACTATTGACGGGCCGTCAGTTCTTCTCATAAATATTTTCTCGACGACCTATGGCCTTACAGTTACCTGACTCGAATTTATTCAGAACTACTGGAATTTATTGGAAACTACTCGAATTTATTGGAAACTACTCGAATTTATTGGAAACTACTCGAATTTATTCGAAACTACTCGAATATATTCGAAACTACTCGAATTTATTCGAAACTACTCGAATTTATTCGAAACTACTCGAATTTATTCGAAACTACTCGAATTTATTCGAAACTACTCGAATTTATTCGAAACTACTCGAATTTATTCGAAACTACTCGAATTTATTCGAAACTACTCGAATTTATTCGAAACTACTCGAATTTATTCGAAACTACTCGAATTTATTCGAAACTACTCGAATTTATTCGAAACTACTCGAATTTATTCGAAACTACTCGAATTTATTCGAAACTACTCGAATTTATTCGAAACTACTCGAATATATTCGAAGCTACTCGAATATATTCGAAACTACTCGAATTTATTCGAAACTACTCGAATTTATTCGAAACTACTCGAATTTATTCGAAACTACTCGAATTTATTCGAAACTACTCGAATTTATTCGAAACTACTCGAATTTATTCGAAACTACTCGAATTTATTCGAAACTACTCGAATTTATTCGAAACTACTCGAATTTATTCGAAACTACTCGAATTTATTCGAAACTACTCGAATTTATTCGAAACTACTCGAATTTATTCGAAACTACTCGAATATATTCGATACTACTCGAATATATTCGAAACTACTCGAATATATTCGAAACTACTCGAATTTATTCGAAACTACTCGAATATATTCGAAACTACTCGAATTTATTCGAAACTACTCGAATTTATTCGAAACTACTCGAATTTATTCGAAACTACTCGAATTTATTCGAAACTACTCGAATTTATTCGCAACTACTCGAATTTATTCGAAACTACTCGAATTTATTCGAAACTACTCAATATTATCCTATTTTGATTTTATGTTGATTTTGAAGACTTTTTCAATAATTATAAATATTGATATAATTTGAAATACATTTGCTAATACTAATAAATATAAATCTATTATTATTCCATCAAAAATGTGTACATGGTAAAAAATAGTTTCATTTAAATTTCGTGTTTAAATTTTGAATAAAATTTGGTGCCAAAGTATGAAATAGCTTAGCCGCCGATGATTGTTGTCACCAATTGATAAATGTTCATCAATCAGAGTTGGATGCAACCGATGAGGACACTAATCGCCCTTATTTGCCGATTGAGAAACTTATTGCAATTAAATTGGCGCATCATGTCAATTTTAAATTGGCGATACCAAATGCAATCTTGGTTTTAGTAACATTTTTTATAACTTTCGGTGAACAACCGAATGAATAGGATTAATTTGATTAATTAAGGGGCTAATTGGAAATATTTCATAGAAAATAAAGTTTGGAAACCTATATTTTAATAAGTCTTGTGTATCTGCATTAATCTGTCTAATAAAACGCTAAAATTTACCATTTTTACCATTAAGTGCATTTTTACCACTGTGATGGTAACAAAGCATAAAAAGTGGTAAATTTTGTACAGTGCACCTGCAGATTTTAAAAAAAGGTATTTTTATCTATTTTTGAAAATAAAAAGAATGGAGTACGAATTTACATTGAACTGCGATATATGGTGGATTTTTCCCTATTTACGCTTATTCGAGACGCTTATCTCATCGCAGGGAGACTTCACTACTCTTAATGCATTGCAGAGAAAGGGTTCATTCATAAGTAATGTGCATCAGTTCCCAATTTTCCCATAGCTACCAAACATACTTCTTTGTGAACGGCCCGTTGAGGAGCTGTGATCAAAGGGTTGACAGGGAAGTAGTTCTTAACCTACTCATATGATACAGTTCACGTTTATAAAATCTAGCCCCAGCCCCAAATTACTTTTCTGTTTGGCCCATGGAATTGGAATAATAATATAGGAATTAAAGCGACAGTATGGAGCAGAGCCCTCTAACTGTAAGCGATTTGACTACCGTGTTAAAGTAACGCGACGGACCTGCAGCGTCTTCAGGGGCTAATCTAATTCAACTACGTCAAACTACATAGACAATTGCTGTTCTGTTAGTCCATAAGAGTTAACTATACTTTCCAGTAGGTTGGTTTGGCCTTACCGATGACATAGAGAAGAACAAAGAGTTCAAGAATGCGTGGCGGATTCCCGCGATGTTTTAATTTATAAGTCGAGTCAACAATTCCATCGTGATCGCTATCGTGGTGACGCTGCTCGAACCACTGGATAATCAACTCTTCCACCCGTTGAGACACCAAAATCAGAAGCACTGGCAAAAGTAAAAACGTAATAAGGTAATTATTTTGTTGGAGTCATACCCTCGATCAATATTATACTTTCTTATTTACATTTTTGGTATTTCAATTGCTAAAGTAAGTAAAAGCCCAATATGGAACACTTTATAAGGTCAATTTCCAAAGGTTATTCAAAAAATTATTTAATCAACTAGAAAACCGTTAACACAAACTTATTTAAAAATGTGCATTCGTTGTGTTGTCTAAACGACATAAGTAACTAGTTTTAAAGTATTCTGGTTTCGAAATTCTGGAAATAACTCGATTTTACCTCATACTTTGAATTGGATTTTAAGTTCTACGCTAATTAAAAAGACAAACGACGGCTCAAAAAAGGTAAGTAATCGTATTTGGGGTAAGTACCGAGTGGAAATTTTCAAATTTTAGTTCGATTTACAGGATTGGTCATTAAAGACATTATGACATTTTTACATTAATTTAACTTATATAAACAACATAAATTTTTCAAATGCTCTATATGAACCACTTCTAATGCTCCATTCAGTTTTCCACTAAGGTGAACATTGCATCGGTCTAATCGTTGCAATCTCGGCGACAATTCTTGCATTCTCGGTATTGTATGTCTGGTTTCATAAAGGCTTCAAAGGAAAAATGTCAATGTCAAAAATTGTCATCTTTTTCCATCCTCAGGCTTTAATGAAATAAGTCGATTCTTCTTTTTGAAAGCCCAGGTTTAAGGGCTTGGAGGATGCGCAACCGATAAGAACGTTTGTTGCGCTTAATACACGTCTTATCCACTGCATTGGATTTCCCCTGCTGATTACAAAGAGTGTCTTGTCGTCGACTGTTATTTGCGTTTTTGCTCCCAATCATCTCCAATAGCTGGTCTTTGACGCACACGGGAAAGATTTGAAACTTCTCTAGTAGAATCGAACTTTAATCAAAATTCTCTTAGCTTCTGTCACTGGGGAGGTCTGATGAAAGAATAAGAAGACAGTTTTTGACAATTAACGCTTTCCCTGTAGAGGATTACCCCGATGCTGCAACCTGCAACTCTTTAAGGGTCATTTATGCATGGCTTGGGATACTGGAATGCCGCATGGCCAAATGAGAGCCACGGTAGACAATAATTCAAGATTTAACAAAGCAAATATCCTCCGAGTTATCCAAAAGCTTACCAATAATACCACTTACGTTCGCGCCGCACTGGAAGCGTCACTATCTGCAGTCAAACATTTCAATTTCCAGTTCAGTTAAGATTGACTATCAACAATTTCCTATGTCAGGAAAGTGGAAATATCTGAAGTAATATTCCACGTACAAGATGGCTATTGTTGGGCTATTGTCTATTTTGCCTTAAAAGCCAAATAGTATTCATTTTCACTTAAATTTTTTCGGGCCCCCCCCCCCGAAATTTTTTGGCTGTGGCCCTGACGTCTTATGGTAATGGAGGTAGGACGATTTTACGAAGCGTAATGGAAATCCGTAGAACCAGCTTTAATGATAAAGAACATCAGTTTACGACTGTATATTGTGACAGAGGCTAGGGGAAAATATCTTATAAGTTATTTATAGCTCATTGTCTGGTTGAATGTAGGTCAGTTTGGCTAAAGTCATTTTGGTAACAGCAAAAAACCTTACAAAATAACCTCTGCGGATAATTTGGCAAAAAAGATGTTAGTTCATTTAAATGCCAATTACTATATTATTATTACATACTAGTAATAGGCCCGTTCTCCGAACGGGTAACCTCTTAATGGGGACAGTATACATTATGCATTAAAAAAAGGATGAAAATTAACAGATTAAAATGTTTAAAAATTTGCTTACTACAATGCTACAACATCCTACGGACGGGGAACAAAATACAATCAGTGTACAAACTACCATTTACCACTTACCAGTGGTAAGGGGTTTTTAATGGTGTTTAACGTTAAATACCACAACCCAAAAAGTAGTGGTAAATGGTATAAATGGTAAAAAATGGCAAAATATAGATTTATTTAAATTTCGTGTAGAATTTTAAATAAAATTCGGTACCAAAGTATGAAATAGCTTTGCAGTTAATGATTGTTGACACAAATTGATAAGTGTTTATCATTCAGGGTTGGATTCAACAATTGGGGGGGGGCCACTAATCGCCCTTTTATTTGCCGATTGAGAAATTAATTGTCACTTATTCATATAAATTTTAAATTGGCGATACCAAATTCATTAACCTTGGCTTTAGTAGCATTGCTTTTATAACTTTCAGTGAACAATAAAATAAATAGGATTAATTTGATTAATTAAGGGGCTAATTGGAAATATTTCATAGAAAATAAAGTCTTAAAAACAATAGTTTAGTAAGTCTTGTGTATATGTACTAAGCTGATTCATCAGTCGCTAAAATTTACCATTTTTATCATTAAATGCATTTTTACCATTAAGTGCATTTTTACCATTGTGATGGTAAAATAGCCTAAAAAGTGGTAAATTTTGTACACTGAATACAATACTTATGGAATCAATATGCGAAATTAAAGTAAATGTTTGAATTTGTCATTTTAATAACCCCGTCTTTTAAATAACCCCGTCATTTTCAATAACCATGTCATTTTCAACAACCTTGTCATTTTCAACAACCCCGTCATTTTCAATAACCTCGTCGATTTTATTAACCCCGTGATTTGAAACTACGCAGTCATTTTAAATCACCCCGTAATTTTCAATAACCTTGTCATTTTTATTAACCCCGTCATTTTAAACTACGCCGTCATTTTAAATAACCCCGTCATTTTAAATAACCTAGTCATTTTTATTAACCCCGTTATTTTAATTCACTCCATACTTTTAATTGCCCTTAGTTTTAATGTACCCCGTCACTTCAATTAAATGTGTAATTTTAATTACCGTTTATATGTTAATTGACACAGTTATGGTATTTTAAATTTGGAATGATTTGACAGATATACAAAGATGAAAACTGTATATTACCAAAATATCTGTTTCTGTTTCACCTTATGTTTATTGAAACTATTTATTGATTTGTGAGTTTTTCCCTATCTTTTTCATGTTAAAACCTGACTTTCAAAAAATCATAAAACGATTACTATGAAATCGAGAGTTATTAAAATGCTCATTTCAGTTTCTGATTATGAGACGTACGTGCAGTAAAAGGAAATTTAACGGTAATAGTAGATGCACTTGTGCAGCTAATATAAAAAAAGTGATACTTTAAATAAATCCTATTAGAATCAAGGTGTAGGTGTAGCAAAAGCTGAAGGGAAAGAGAACATGCGCCACCTATTTGGACCATGGTCGCATCTACAGTGTGTAAGCACTGTAGCCTCCTTACCACGGAGAAGCACGAAGGGATAATTGAATTTTCTAAATTCATTTTAAAATCGTAGAATCAAAATATCAAAAATCCGCTACTTGAGGACCTCAATATTGGTCCTTAAAAGGTTCAAAAAAAATTGATAGTGATCGATTGAAAACTGTAGGAGGAGATAGGTTTTGCAATTTGAGTTTTTCCCTATCCCTTCCATGTTAAAATTTGAATTTAAAAAAATCATAAAACGATTTCTATGAAACCGATCGTTATGATCATTTATGGTTCTGACTATGATGTGCCCATTCAGTAAAAATTTGAAAGTCGTAGGTTGATGTTAAACGGTATATGAATTGCTATTATTATAATGATTATTATAAATGTTGTCTGTTTCTCAAATAAATGCACCGAAGGCAAGCTTGTAATCTTACTCCCGTAGTCAAATGCCGCATCGTACCCTGTTACATGTTACACAGCGTTTTGCCAGATTACCCACAGGCCATTTGCCAATCTGTTCATAGGTCATTTTCCAAATTGACTTTTGCCAAATAGACGCTCTGGTTGGACATTTGACAAAAAAATTATTATTGCGGAATGCGGAACAAAATTTGTCTAAGTTGTCATGGAAACAAATATACTGGTAGAAGCCTTCAAATCAAGTATAAAAATGCACTCAACAAAAACTAATCAACCATTACATCAAACGTTTCAACAAAAGTAAATGGCAGATAACAAGCAATACCAAAAACTATACTTTAGCTGAAAGAACGCTTCTCAAGAAAAAAATAAATCGTTTTGGTAAGGCACCGCACTTGCACTATGCAGTGATATACCATAACAAGCAGATTAAGCCCCAATAAGTAACTCTGCTGTATGAAAACATAGTAACTACTACTATCAATATTACAGCCGATTTGGCACCAAAAATCTTTACACTACATAAACGTAAAGTGGGACATGCGCATGGAATTCTTTCACTATTCTTGTATTCAGGTTTGTATATATGTCCGTAATATTTTGTAATTAATGAGTAAGGGTAATATTTTGTAATTAATGAGTATAAGTAATATTTTGTAATTAATGAGTAAGAGTAATATTTTGTAATTAATGAGTAAGAGTAATATTTTGTAATTAATGAGTAAGGGTAATATTTTGTAATTAATGAGTATAAGTAATATTTTGTAATTAATGAGTAAGAGTAATATTTTGTAATTAATGAGTAAGAGTAATATTTTGTAATTAATGAGTAAGGGTAATATTTTGTAATTAATGAGTAAGGGTAATTTTTTGTAATTAATGAGTAAGGGTAATATTTTGTAATTATTGAGTAAGGGTAATATTTTGTAATTAATGAGTAAGGGTAATATTTTGTAATTAATTTGGTGGGAAATGTAAATGTTTACTTGAGAGCAGGTTACAACGCAAGAGTAGTAACTGCAAGTCTATTTTATATAGGTGGACCAAGCTTTTTTGCAATTACTTACAAACAACTGCATAACCAAATTCCGTGCTTGATTTGGAAAAAATTGCAAGAAAACAGTATGAGAATGCGAAACCAAAATTAAAAAGTAAACGATTGACCTTGTTTTAAGGCTGCAAAAAACCAAAAACAGGAGATACGAACAATGGAGAATATTACCAAGATGGTGATATGGAGTTATATTTTCAGAATATAGTTGATATGCTAACTAGAGACAACATTGAACGGTAAATCATAGGGCAATATGGAAATCATTTATAGTTTTTCCATCGAAAAAATAGAATAACTGCTTCTATGGCAGGTCACCATAACTTCGGATATTCCCATTTCTCACCAACTTTTCTTGGACACCTGGTAAGTGGGAAAAAGTGGGCAAATGGGACATTTCTAAGAAATGAAAAACCTAGGTGGGTAATGATAATGATTGGCCCACGAGCCTTAAGCGGAAAACATCTTTTAATTTACAAAGCTAATTACAGGCTAAAGTTAAAGAGAGGAAAGCGGTAAATAATTTTTTTAAAATCTTGCAGCAGAAAAAGTTGATTTTTAAACGGGTTATTATTGCATTTAAACATGTATTATATTACTTTTCAATAAATTAATAACAGTGTAACAACTAAGTTAAAGGTAAATATTAAATCCCTATTCCAGAAATCCACAAGGAGCCAGGTCACTATATTAGGTGAAGTGATAATGCACACCCGAGGCTTTTAAGACCCATCAAAAGCGGCTGTTTGGGAATGTTGTAAGTTGATTTGAAGAAAATTTACAATATCAGTTTTGGTGGTACGGTCTTTATTAGACCTGTCTATCAGAAGATCTTAAAGATCCCAACCAACCCACGATGATTTAATACTTAATAATATGATTGCAGTATTAAAATAATAATTATATCATTTTAGTATTAAGATAATAAAATGATTGCAGTTTTAAAATAATAATTATATCATTTTAGTATTAAAATAATAATATGATTGCAGCTTTAAAATAATATTTATATCATTTTAGTATTAACTAATAATAATAATATGATTATAATTTTAAAATAATAATTATATCGTTTTAGTAGTAGTGGCTATTGAGCTCCCTAATGAATCCTTATTGAACGAGCTCTTATTGAACGAGCTCTTAATGAACAAAGCTCGAGCTTTTAACGAGCCTTATTGAGCTTTGGACGGCTGCATGCACAGTGTGGCGAACACACTGACTTTACACCAAAACACAAATACCTTAGTAACAAGTGGTAATGCTTACTTATCAATTTGTGATGTCACCGACAAAATATATGTATAAAGCAACATAACATATCTATATTATATTGCTACCAAGTTGGTATCAAAGTGGTCAAAAGACATTACCTGGTTGCCTATTCACTTGCATTATTGATATTTAGTATTTAAGCATCTTATTACATACTAAGCACAATAAAATGACCACATTATGTTTAAAATACCCTTTTGGTATCAAAGTGGTCAATTGACATTACTAGCTTGTTTTTTCACTTGCATTAATGAAATTAAGTATTACAGTAACCTACTACAAACTCAGCACAATAAAATGACCACATTATGTTTAAAATACCATTTTGGTATCAAAGTGGTCAATTGACATTACTAGCTTGTTTTTTCACTTGCATTAATGAAATTAAGCATTACAGTAACCTACTACAAACTCAGCACAATAAAATGACCACATTGTGTTTAAAATACCATTTTGGTATCAAAGTGGTCAATTGACATTACTAGCTTGTTTTTTCACTTGCATTAATGAAATTAAGTATTACAGTAACCTACTACAAACTCAGCACAATAAAATGACCACATTATGTTTAAAATACCATTTTGGTATCAAAGTGGTCAATTGACATTACTAGCTTGTTTTTTCACTTGCATTAATGAAATTAAGTATTACAGTAACCTACTACAAACTCAGCACAATAAAATGACCTCATTATGTTTAAAATACCATTTTGGTATCAAAGTGGTCAATTGACATTACTAGCTTGTTTTTTCACTTGCATTAATGAAATTAAGTATTACAGTAACCTACTACAAACTCAGCACAATAAAATGACCACATTAATTTTTAGATACCATTTTGGTATCAAATAGGTCAATGGTCGTTTCTAGCTTGTCTTTTCACTTGCAATAATGAAACTTAGTATTTAGACATCATATTACATTATTAAAAAAACTAATGAGACCAAATTGTATTTGTGGTGTCATATTGGTATGAAAGTGGTCAATAGACAATACTTGCTTGTCTTTTCACTCTCATTAATGAAATTTGGTATATAGGAATCTAATTGCAAATTAAACACGATAAAATGACCAAATCATGTCTACGATACCACATTGGTATGAAAGTGGTCAATAGACAATACTTGCTTGTCTTTTCACTCTCATTAATGAAATTTGGTATTTAGGAATCTAATTGCATATTAAACACGATAAAATGACAAAATCATGTCTACGATACCACATTGGTATGAAAGTGGTCAAT
The DNA here is from genome assembly GCA_020055645.1 of Tomocerus qinae. Taxonomy (NCBI): domain Eukaryota; kingdom Metazoa; phylum Arthropoda; class Collembola; order Entomobryomorpha; family Tomoceridae; genus Tomocerus; species Tomocerus qinae. The sequence goes on along the minus strand of CM034548.1, from coordinate 1,253,127 downwards.
GGACAATACTAGCTTGTCTTTTCAATCTCATTAATGAAATTTGGTATATAGGAATCTAATTGCATATTAAACACGATAAAATGACAAAATCATGTCTACGATACCACATTGGTATGAAAGTGGTCAATGGACAATACTAGCTTGTCTTTTCAATCTCATTAATGAAATTTATTATTTAAGAATCTAATTGCATACTTAACACGATCAAATGACCAAACTATATCTACGATACCATTTTGGTATCAAAGTGGTCAATGTACGTTACAAGCTTTTCTTTTGACTTAAATTGATGCAATTTAGTATTAAAGCATCTTATTACATACTAAACACGATCAAATTATCACATTATGTTTAAGATACCATATTGGTATCAAAGTGGTCAATGGTGGTTACTAGCTTGTCTTTTCATTTGCAATAATGAAACTTATGATTTAGACATCATATTACATTATTAAAAAATTGTATTTATGGTATCACATTGGTATCAAAGTGGTCAATTGACATTACTTGATTGTCGTTTGACTTACATTAATGAAACTTAGTATTTCAGAATCTTATTGCATACCAGGCATGATGCAATGTCCAAATTATGTAAATGATACCATTTTGGTATCAAAATGGTCAATACACATTATTTGCTTGTCTTTTGAATTAATTTACTATATCTACTGTTTAGGCAAATTATTACATAATAAACTAATTAATAAGACCTATTTATATTAATGGTACTATTTTGGTATCAAAGTGGTCAATCGATATCACTAGCTTGTCTTTTAACTTTCATTAACGAAATTTAGTATTTCAAAATCTTATTGCATACTAAGCATGATACAATGTCCATTGACCACTTTGATACCAATATGGTATCTTAAACATGATGTGATCATTTTATCGTGTCTAGTATGTAATAAGATACTTTAATACTAAATTGCATCAATTTAAGGCAAAAGAAAAGCTTGTAACGTACATAGACCACTTTGATACCAAAATGGTATCGTAGATATAATTTGGTCATTTGATCGTGTTAAGTATGCAATTAGATTCTTAAATAATAAATTTCATTAATGAGATTGAAAAGACAAGCTAGTATTGTCCATTGACCACTTTCATACCAATGTGGTATCGTAGACATGATTTTGTCATTTTATCGTGTTTAATATGCAATTAGATTCCTAAATACCAAATTTCATTAATGAGAGTGAAAAGACAAGCAAGTATTGTCTATTGACCACTTTCATACCAATGTGGTATCGTAGACATGATTTGGTCATTTTATCGTGTTTAATATGCAATTAGATTCCTATATACCAAATTTCATTAATGAGAGTGAAAAGACAAGCAAGTATTGTCTATTGACCACTTTCATACCAATAAGATACCACAAATACAATTTGGTCTCATTAGTTTTTTTAATAATGCAATATAATGTCTAAATACTAAGTTTCATTATTGCAAGTGAAAAGACAAGCAAGAAACGACCATTGACCTATTTGATACCAAAATGGTATCTAAAAATTAATGTGGTCATTTTATTGTGCTGAGTTTGTAGTAGGTTACTGTAATATTTAATTTCATTAATGCAAGTGAAAAAACAAGCTAGTAATGTCAATTGACCACTTTGATACCAAAATGGTATTTTAAACATAATGTGGTCATTTTATTGTGCTGAGTTTGTAGTAGGTTACTGTAATACTTAATTTCATTAATGCAAGTGAAAAAACAAGCTAGTAATGTCAATTGACCACTTTGATACCAAAAGGGTATTTTAAACATAATGTGGTCATTTTATTGTGCTTAGTATGTAATAAGATGCTTAAATACTAAATATCAATAATGCAAGTGAATAGGCAACCAGGTAATGTCTTTTGACCACTTTGATACCAACTTGGTAGCAATATAATATAGATATGTTATGTTGCTTTATACATATATTTTGTCGGTGACATCACAAATTGATAAGTAAGCATTACCACTTGTTACTAAGGTATTTGTGTTTTGGTGTAAAGTCAGTGTGTTCGCCACACTGTGCATGCAGCCGTCCAAAGCTCAATAAGGCTCGTTAAAAGCTCGAGCTTTGTTCATTAAGAGCTCGTTCAATAAGAGCTCGTTCAATAAGGATTCATTAGGGAGCTCAATAGCCACTACTACGTTTTAGTATTAAAATAAAAATTATATTGGTATTATTTTAGTATTAAAATAATAATTCTATAATATCATTTTAGTATATAAATAATAATTGTAAAGGTATCATTTTAGTATTAAAATAATAATTGTATACGTATCATTTTAGTATTAAAATAATAAAATAATAATTGTATAGGTATCACTTTAGTATTAAAATAATAATTGTATAGGTATCACTTTAGTATTAAAATAATAATTGTATAGGTATCATTTTAGTTTTTGCCCGAAAACATGGATTTTTGGTTTTTATGCCCAAAAACACGGGTTTTTGTTGTTTGATGTTCAAAAACCTGACCTTTTCATGTCCTGTGCCATAAATATTCAGTGTCATCATGTTTACTGCATTACACTAATTAATAAAAGCAGATTGGCGACCTGGCCTGTGTGGCACAAACGTAAGTGGTTGATTTGATAAAATTTGGAAAACTCCGATATCATTTTAAATCAATTTCTGAGTTACTCCAATTGCCCAATTCCAATTACCCAATTACTCTAATTGCTGCAATTAGACCTTATACGTTGATTTTTTCGGCTTCGGGTTCACTGTAAAACATTTGACTCATGTCGGGGCTGATATTACGGAATCGGTAATATCCATTGTCTTTCTAATAAATGGGCAAAAAGAAATACTAGAGGGATAATATATGCCATCAGTTATAGTTATAGCCACCTATGTGCCGGTATATACCACCAATGGTTATAAGGATTTCCCGAACCCTGTCGAAGCCCCACTTGTTAATCTAGTCTTGACGCCATGAGAAGTTTCCCATTTATTAACTACCATTTTCCATAACTCACAGAGAAACAGGAGGTACGAGGAAGCATGAATAAGAAATTTCATGAACGGTTTTCGAAGCAGTTTTCCAGTTTGAGTTTTCGGGGCTAACATGTACCACAAGCAGAAGAAAGGAAATGTGGCTATTATTCGAACGATTTCTATGCATTTTCCGGTTGCTGACTTCTGTCGAAATCCCGGAAGACCTTCGTACCATATAGCGGCCAATAGTTGCTGAACCCATGGATGGGCAACAAACTGTAAACCAAAAAAAAATTTCTTAACGCAAGTCTGTCCGATATCCTTCATTTCCTGGTTAAATGTCAAGGAGAATGGTGTAATTTTCATAAGTATCTAAACTTTCAAGTATTAAAATTTTAAAATACCAAAATAAAAATTGTCTACAGGGCTGGCATTAGAATATGCAGAATAATGTAAGAATTCTAAAATTTACAAATTAAAAATAATAATAAAATTACTCTGTCGCCTGTAAGTATCCCATATCCTAAGGAGTAAGGCAGGTTTCGTTCATTTTAGGTTAGATTGGATATTTTAATCAAATACCCCACTAAATACTTTCATTGAGCCAATTATTTTAATTTAGATGAACCTCGCTTCTCGTATTTACGCTATACACTACACATAGCTCCATATGCCTCTAAACTTTAATAATTTAAAAAAATTTTAAATCAAAAAATTGAAAGGTTGTATTGCTATAAGTTTGGGTCATTAGTAGCACCTCAAAAAATTAGAAAGGTCGGTGGAAAACTGCAGAAGGTGAACATAAAATCCACAACTTTTTACATGTTAAAACCTGACTTCCAAAAAATCATAAACGATTTCTGTCAAACCGAGCGTTATGAAAATTAACATTGAAATTTCTGTAGTGTTGATATTATTATAGTGATATGGTCAACTGTAAATAATTAGGAAAACGACAAAAACAAATAAAATGTTACGTAAAGCACACAATCAATTACTTTTTTCTGTTTATATTTAATGGCCAATCTGAGTCTTGACAGTCCACATTCGTGTATTTCTTCGGGCACTAAATCCTCCACACTCTCGCTGTCGTCATCTTTCATTATATTTGGGTCGAAGTTCAGCATCACTTGCAGCTCATGAGATGTCCTTGTGTGGCCCAAAAGGGCCACGGCAAAATCCTGAGACCTTTTTCGCAGTTCCTACCAGCGACAAAATTATCATATCAATTGTTGAAAATTTTTTTCTTTCCAGCTTATTTGAAATTAAAATCGACGCCTACTACTGTTTAAGATATTCACGACCAAGCTAGAAGACAAAACTCTAATAACGTTACTATTTATTACAAACACATATCAGCAAACCCTTTGAACAAATGTGTTAAATGGTATCGATATCAATGTACAAAATTAACCACTTTACAGTTTCACTGCGCTCGAGCTTCATTGTCCCCATTTCGTGGCAATATTCATTGGTCCTTCTCCCGTCAAGAAATTTTGGATTAGCTACCCGGAAAACTGTGGAAACGACTTGGATACATCTATTTTCCTCAATCAAGTATGGATATACTAATCAAAAAACGTGAAATCCTCAAGGGGAAAGTTGACTAGAACAAACCCCTTCGTGGAATCTCTTGATGTAAACCCTACAATGTAGAAGATATCGAGACAAAACTGGTAATTTAGGTAGAAGCCTGAAAAACCTATCAAGACACGGTGATTGTTTTTTTTGGCGAGGAAATGAGAAATGAGGAGGAAGTTCAAGCTCATAAACTGAAAGTGAAGATTTCGAAAACCGCACAGTGTACACTTCCTTTGTTCAATATGTGACAAAAGTCCCATAAATGGTTCTGTGATTATATGAGTTGTTTTTATTTTAAAAGACAAAGAAATGTCTAAAACTCCGGGTTTTTAAATGGTACACGATTTCAGCTACCCCAAGTTTAATAAAACTACCAGTGAATGTAGCCTTAAAAACGGTTTATATGGAATTATTATTACATCAGCTAATAATGAAAAAGCCAATACAAGGCGTCTCGCTCACTTTAACCTTTCATATTACGAAGCATGCGTACTTATCATCAACATAATAAAGCAATAGTGAATTCACATCTGGAATGCTTTACTTTGTTTTATTAATTAAAAATAGTAAACCTGGTTCAAAATTTTTTTTAATGTAGAGAATTATTTTCTCTATTTTATGGCATTAAAATTTAATTTTTGCCAATGGATGTCTCTAAGCAGGAATCGTTGAATCGGACCACATATTCTGCTACTATGGACATAACTTCGTTAGAATTAAATGGCGTGCTTTGCGTTGCAGCCTAACCTTATTATACTAATCTTATTTTAGCTCTCCAATTAATTATAAGTTTAATTCAATTGACAAATATATACCATATTTACCTCATACAACTTATCGTCAAAATAATCAGTAGAAACCAGTACATAAGAAAAACCAAAACTCTTTCACTCACAAACACACAACCACTAATACACTGGACAAAACTGGGGAATGGACTTGGACCGAATACAGTTGCCTCCTAAACATAAGGTTAAGTGAAATGTGCTTAATAAGCGTGTTAAGCAAAGAATAGTGGTTTGATTTTACACCAGACGAACTCACTTAAATATGAATGTTAAAAACGGAAAATAGGCAAGTACAATTTACAAATATTATAATCCAAATATTATAATCCTTCAAATTAGGCAAACAGTTTCTACAAAATACTAATTAAATGAAATTGAAATACTCGAGAGAACAACTTTGGCGCCTGGGGAGAAACACGAAAATACAACAAAATGAGACGATCACCAAAAAACATCGAGGGTCTAGAGGTGGAAAAATGAACCAAATGAAAAAACAATTTACATGGGCTCATCGGACAACCAAAATTCAACCCAGGATACCATGTTACACACAAATACAAATCATCGAAAACTAAAACTATGATTTCCCAACATTGTTTTTATCCAATGCTACGTCAATAAAAACAAGATAGACGAATTTGAACTCCAAATCAACTCAAAGCAAGTGGAAATAGCCGTAATTACAGAAAGTTGGGAAACAGAAAATAGCAACTTTAACATCAATGGCTACAATCGTTTTGAAAATAAAAGAATAACACAAACCGGTAGAGGAATGTCTATTTACGTAAAGGAAGGAATACCATGTACATTATTTGATAACATATCAATACCACACAACATCGAGGCAGTTTGAGTGTACGTAAGACCTAATAAATTACCTCGAAATGTTTTGGGAATTGTGATCTGTAGAATCTACTACACAACGCCAACAAATCAAAATTGAAGTACTTACAACGAATTAAGGGATTTCTTGTACTATTCAATCGACAAGTTACGTATACAGAACACAAATACTGGTATTATAATTTTAGGAGATTTCAATGAATTTGATACCAAAAGATTTTGAAAAATAGCTCTCTAACACAAATAGTAAGTTTTCCAACTTTTTATAAAAATGACGGAAAAATGTATGCACTTGATAAAATAATAACAGATATCTCTAATATCTATACCGAAGTAATGCCACTACCACCTCTATGCAGTTCACGGCATATATCTATTCTAAGCAAACCTAAATTGTATATTTTTATCTTACCTTATTTTCACAAATTTTAAACACTAGTTTTGAAACTTTTACATTTCCTGGTATATGGAAAGAAGCAACTGTAACATCTTTAAAAAAAGTCAAAATTGTACAATCACCAAATGATCTTAGACTACTGTCTATAACTAGTTATTTTTCACAATTGCATGAAAGTGTTATGTGTGATAGATTAAGCATCTCCCTTGCAAGCAAAATAAGCCAAAACCAACATGGTATGCAAAAACACTGTTGTACATTACACTTTTTAGTGAAACTAATGAATCATGTATTATCAGCTTTAGAAAGGTCTCTGGTAATCCTTCGAACGTGTTGGCAAGTGTTAGCAAAGTTATTAATGTCAATAATCAGTGACATTGGACTGAATAAGGAACCCAGGTCATTTCTAATGTTACTTAATTTTTTAACCAGTTGGTACCATGAATAGTTGTAACTAAATATCATATCCGAGTTTTTAATTTTAATCTCTTGTTTTGCTACAATTATTTTTCTTTTAAGTTGGTTTCTTATTAACATCCATCTACTGTCGTGGATTCTGTTTAATCTATTTTTTTATTTATTAGTCTTTTAATTTCAGTAGTCATCCATGGTTTATCATATTCGTTCACAATTTTAGTGTTCATGGGGAAACTATACTCATAATACTCAAGGTAACCTTGTTTTATATTGGTAAAATGTTTTGCTTTTTCATTAATGCTGTTGACATATAAAACATTTTCCCATATTTCCTTTCGCAAAAAATATGATTTTGCCATTTTCAGTAATCGGTCTAAACTGATAAGCTAACTTGGGTTTAGGTGAGATAAAATTATACAATTTAGGTTTGCTTAGAATAGATACTATATGCCTTAAATTGCCCAGAGGTGGTAGTGGTATTATTTCGGTATAGATATTGTGTTAGGGGGAAAGCACAGCTACTACTATTGATTAGTATAGCTATGCTACCGCTCAAGCCGCCAGGGCTTACTTGCAGTGGCTCCCGGAACAACTTTACTAAGTGTACAGACTTACACGAAGAGACTTAGTGAAGAGTACTGAACCATGAGACGGAACGACTCAACACTGTCCCGCAACTCGATCTGGTAGGCAGTCAGAGAGGGACCGGAACATGTAAGCCGACCGCCAGTGACCACAGACAAATCACTTACAGCAGTCTACTTCAATCAACCTTATCACCTCATGTGCATCCCATTGTCCAGACTTGTGCTAGGTAGAACTCGTAGCACGTATACAGACCAACAGAACAATCCATACACTACAGACAGGGCATTGATAGATAATCATATTGTCACCAAGATAGGCAAATCAATGCTAATAACGAATATACGGCAATGACAGCTTCTCCCAGTTCCAGACTACTACCTTATAGACCTGAGGCGCTCCAGAGATTCGAACTCCAGACCTCAGCCTGAGAAGCGGCTGTTTAGACCACTAGACAGACCTGTACGCTCGGTATAGATATTAGAGATATTTGTTATTATCTTATCAAGTGCAGACATTGTACCGTCATTTTTATAGAAAGTTGGAAAACTTACTATTTGTGTAAGAGATCTATTGTTACAAAATCTTTTTGTATGAAGGCTACTTAATCTGCCTTATCCTGACATTATCTCTTTATATGAAACATTTGATATCCTATCTGTTACGGATCATAGTAATCATGTAATACTACTCTTTATCCCTTAATCATGCATAAATGTTTGTTTCCTGAACAAATTACTGATCTTTGGGGCTATGATGTTAATAGCAAACCTAGTAGACTTAAAATATACCAATACCTACTTTTGATACTGAATTCTTTAAAAAATAATATCAGTATCGATCTATTGTGTTATGATATTCACTTTCAGGTGAAAATAAATCAAATGACTTGTTGATTTAAAACTGCCTCAAGCAACGCATTGCATTGTAAACTCTCGTGTTTGAAATTAGATGATTGGTCCTTCTCTGATGTAATTTGTATTTCTATTGTATACTAATTTGACTGACTTTGCTATTGAAATAAATACTGTTGCCATTTGTTTTTAGCTCGCCTGAGTAAGCGAGCTTATAGAACCGCACAGTCTGTCCGTACGTCTGTACGTTCGTCGCCACGATAACTTTCGAAAGCAATGACGGATATAAACCAAACTTGGCAAAAACAATGCCTATGGACCACTGGCGATCCCTATTGATTTTTGGGTAAATCGGTCCATAGGTTGCTGAGATACCGCGCGCTCACTTTGTCTTCATTTTGATAGTTAAAGTGAAAAATGGGCATTGAAAATTGTAATACCGTTTCCTATAGATTGTTAGCGGGATAGTTTATACTATCCCGTAGCGGGATAGTATTAGACGATGGAAAAAAATCTATTTTGGCTTTTTATTCAATTTCATAGTCAAATTTCCATTTTTAGCTCGCCTGAATAAGGCAGCTTATAGAACCGCACAGTCTGTCTGTACGTCCGTCCGTCCCCACGATAACTTTCGAAAGAAATGACGGATATTGACCAAACTTGGCAAAAACAAAACCTATGGACCACTGACGATCCCTATTGAATTGGGGGTAAATCGGTCCGTTGGTTGCTGAGATAACGCGCGCTCACTTTGTCTTCATTTTGATAGTCAAAGTGAAAATTTGGCATTAAATGGTCATTAAAAAGTTCAAAGGCGTTTCCTATAAATTGTTAGCGAGATAGTATAAAATATTTCACTCCGCTTCTAACAAATTTGAGATTTAATAATAAAGCAAATTAAATTGGAAAATAACTATTAGACGATGGATAAAAATCTATTTTGGATTTTTATTCAATTTTATAATCAAATTTACATTTTTTGATTTCCTTTAAATTTAAATAATCATTATTAACCGATTTTAATTTTCTGTAGATTTTAATACTCATTATTAACCGATTTTAATTTTCTGTAGATTTTAATACTCATTATTAACCGATTTTAATTTTCTGTAGATTTTAATACTCATTATTAACCGATTTCAATTTTCTGTAGATTTTAATATCCATTATTAATCAATTTTAATTTTCTGTAGATTTTAATACTCATAATCAATCAAGATTGAATATCTGTTGATTTTCATAGTCAAAATTAATCAATTTTGGTTTTCTGTTGATTTTCATAGTCAACATTAATCAATTTTGATTTTCTGTTGATTTTCATAGTCAACATTAATCAGTTTTGATTTTCTGTAGATTTTCATAGTCTACATTAATGAATTTGGATTTTCTGTTGATTTTCATAATCAACATTAATCAATTTTGATTTTCTGTTGATTTTCATAATCAACATTAACCAATTTTGATTTTCTGTTGGTTTTCATTGTCTGCATTAATGAATTTTGATTTTCTGTTGATTTTTATAATCAACATTAATCAATTTTGATTTTCTGTTGGTTTTTATATTGAATTATGAATTAAATAATCTAGTTTGGATTACTGCTTACTTTAATAATCAAAATAAATTTATTTCTATTATTATTACAACCAAAATGTGCACACGGTCCCTTTTACTCAGGCGAGCTTCTGTTACGGCTTGCTGTAGGTTTTGATTTGCTTTAAATTTTGATAATCATTATTAACCGATTTTAATTTTCTGTAGATTTTAATACTCATAATCAATCAAGATTGAATATCTGTTGATTTTCATAGTCAAAATTAATCAATTTTGGTTTTCTGTTGATTTTCATAGTCAACATTAATCAGTTTTGATTTTCTGTTGATTTTCATAGTCAACATTAATCAGTTTTGATTTTCTGTTGATTTTCATACTCAATATTAATCAATTTTGATTTTCGGTTGATTTTCATAGTCAAAATTAATCAATTTTGGTTTTCTGTTGATTTTCATAGTCAACATTAATCAGTTTTGATTTTCTGTTGATTTTCATAGTCAACATTAATCAGTTTTGATTTTCTGTTGATTTTCATACTCAATATTAATCAATTTTGATTTTCGGTTGATTTTCATAGTCAAAATTAATCAATTTTGGTTTTCTGTTGATTTTCATAGTCAACATTAATCAGTTTTGATTTTCTGTTGATTTTCATAGTCAACATTAATCAGTTTTGATTTTCTGTTGATTTTCATACTCAATATTAATCAATTTTGATTTTCGGTTGATTTTCATAGTCAACATTATTCAATGTTGTTTTTTGGTTGATTTTTATATTCAACATTAATCAATGTTGATTTTCTGGTGATTATGATAATCGATATCAATCAATTTTGATTGAAATCGAATTTGATTTGCTGTTTATTTTGATAGTCAACATCAATCTATTTTGAATTGCTGTTGATTTTGATAGTCAACATTATTCTACTTTGATTTGCAGTTGGTTTTTATATTGAATTATGAATTATATTAATCTAGTTTGAATTAGATCTTACTTTAATAATCAAAATAAATTTATTTCTATTATTATCACAACCAAAATGTGTTAACGGTCCCCTTTACTAAGGCGAGCTTCTGTTACGGCTTGCTGTAGGTTTTTTGTTCTCTTTTGGAAATCATTTTGCCCTTTCATTAACTTTGCTCACTAGCCACTTACGGCATCCAGTACCGGCCGAAAATTGAAATCCCGGTTCTCGGTACTTTCGGTACTAGTACCGGTGTCAGTATCGAAATAAATATTATACATTGTATTCAAATAATCACCTACTTCCTGGGTGTAAATTCTTATGACGGTGACTTAACATGTAGTTAAAATACTCATTATATACCGAATAATACTACATGCTCTACATTAATAATTTTAGTTATTTAAAAAAAGATTGCCAAATTATCAGAAAATGGCAATCCAGTTGCTATTTTTTGACTATAACTCCCTTGTGATGTGATCGCAAAACAAAGGCCCGTCTCATTTTTCTTGATGTATTTATTCTCTTCTATAGTCGATAAAAACCGTTTTGATTCAACTACTTGTGAAATGTTATTGCCAAAAAGGGATCACTTTAAATGCTTTTGACAGGTAGTTCAACTTAATATTTATTAAAGTAGCTTGATCTTTATTTCTTTTGAAATCCCTCAAATTGAGACTAAAATTGGATGACAATACAAACATTTCCGGAAGAATGATATTTTTTTATTATAACTTTTTCTATGCATTGTTACACTATTTTATCAATTTTCAATTTTTTGTTCTTTTCTCAATTGTTCCGAATAAAGTGTGAGGCGATACTGCTATTTTTATCCAAATATTTTATAATGATAGAGTTGTCTTAGAATACTTTAAATATTTTGATTCCTAATCATTACCTATTTAATAAAAAGCCTTAGTGGATGTATGTTTGTATGATGTGTGTGCATTTATAGATGGGCCTCGCTCTACACCATACATGCAAGCTTAGCCGTAGCAAACAAAACCACACATTTCACTAAAATTTCTCATCTTTGGCTCTGCGTCTGCTTACTACCTAAGCCTATAGATGTTGGGACAAGAAGTGTTCGCCAAATCATATGATATTTTTGGGCTCACATTACAAAAGTAACACTTTATTTACGATCATTGTTACATTTTCAGTATTACGGTAGTTAGCCAGTGGCAAATGAAACATTATATTTATTTCATGATTTGTTAGTCAGCTGCCAATTTGGTGATTTAAATACGTCATTATTAATATAGTTATCCCGTGCCCAATGCAATGGAGCCAGTGTCGCTACACATTTTTTGGTGCTTTGTTAGTCAGCTGCTAATTTTGTGTTTTAGTTATGACATTGTCAACACTACTGTAATAGTTAGCCCGTGCCCAAAAAAGGCTAGTGCAGCTTCATATTTATCTTGGTAATGTCAGTCAGCTGTCATTCTAACAATTCTGGTATAAGGACGTGTTATAGGAGGCCTTATAATGAAAATATGCTAACCAGCTCGGACATGTCATGGTATATTTTACAATTTTAACTTTTGTCCCCTTATTAGAAGACACAAACGTAAAATGGGGTATAAGCATTTAACACCCTTGGCATATCTCCAAAGAAAATCTCAGAACGTAAAAAATATTTTTGTGGTGTCATCTGTCGTACAATTTAAATTCGAAATTCTCATTTCGAAAACTTGATTTACAATAAATCCCATTTAGAAAGTACTGCAAGGCCACACATGCAACTTCATGATCAGCTTTCCGGAAAAGTTCGATGTTTTAGCGATCCGAAACATGGTTCGGATCGGTTCGCACAAATTTTTCTGGAGGACTGGTTCGGTTCGGATCACTTAAAATTTTGATTGACAACGACTCGGATCGGATATGACAATTTTTTTGTTGGGTTGGGTAGGATCAGTTCGGATCGCTAAAATTGTTATGGAGAATCGGTTCGCATCGATTACATTTTGTATTAGCTCTCTAGATCGGACAGGTTCGCTTAAATCCTTGAATTGCAGCGACTCGGATTAGATCGCTGAAATTTTTGAATGACAGCGACTCGGGTCGGATCGCTGAACATTTTTTGGAAGATCGGATACACTCGATTATATTTTGTATAAACTCAGACAAATACTCTCCACTCTAAACCAACATAGGTATATGCGTAACAGACTGCACCTCCAAGTTGTCCAGTATTATAAGAGTTTCCAAAATAAAATACATAGATGTAAAACATCTGCCAATAAAGAAAACTTAATTGCATTAAAAATTAAAAGTGACGCAGCATTTACATTTAATGGGTCAGTCGGATTCTTATGACAAAACGATAATAAAGCAGTTGTAGTCGATCGCAGTCCTAGGCTTTAAATCATGTATTGATTTAAAAAAGGTTTTGGAGGTTCAGCTCAGTTGAGATTTTGCAATATCTCTGGCGCGGATCGGATCGATTACATTTTTCCAAATCGCTGACTGAAGACAGAGGTTGTACGACACATCCCGAGTTTATTGGGTTTTTTTACAAAACATACAAAATTGTGCAAGAGTGCAGCAAGAGATAAGCAAATTAGCTCTATTGCCTGCTGGATTCTGGGAAAGGCAGAATGCAATTTAAGTTGCATTCTGTAAATATGCTATAGTATAGGCTTTCTTTTATACCTATAATCATATAAAAAACCCTGAAGCCCAAAAAACCCGGGATTTTCGATACCTTGCTATCAATACTATGTCTTATTTCAACCCGCTTACTAGGATCGGATCGCCTAAATTTTTAAATTACAGCGACTGTGATCGGATCGCTTAAACTTTTGAATGACAGCGACTCGGTTCGGATCGGTAAAACTTTTTGTTAGGCTGGATCGGTTCGGATCGCTAAAATTGTTTTGGAGGATCGGTTCGGATCGATTACATTTTGTTTTAGCTTTGGATCGGATCGCTGACATTTTTGAATGACAGCGACTCGGTTTGGATCGGATCGCTCAGTGTTGTATGTGTGCTGCAAGGTGCATCATTTTCCAGTGGCAGCAAAAACTGATTATTTGCCTTTCCTTGTCAGTATATTTTACAGTGTACAAAATACCATTTACCACTTACCAGTGGTAAGTGGTTTTTAATGGTGTTTAACGTTAAATACCACAACCCAAAAAGTAGTGGTAAATGGTATAAATGGTAAAATATAGATTTATTTAAATTTCGTGTAGAATTTTGAATAAAATTCGGTACCAAAGTATGAAATAGCTAATTGCCATTTATTCATATATATTTTAAATTGGCGATACCAATTTCAATAACCTAGGCTTTATTAGTATTGCTTTTATAACTTTCAGTGAACAATAAAGTAAATAGGATTAATTTGATTAATTAATGGGCTAATTGGAAATATTTCATAGAAAATAAAGTTTTAAAAACAATAGTTTAGTAATTCTTGTGTATATGTACTAAGCTGACTCATCAGTCGCTAAAATTTACCATTTTTACCATTAAATGCATTTTTACTATTAAGTGCATTTTTACCAGTGTGATGGTAAAATAGCCTAAAAGTGGTAAATTTTGTACACTGATATTTTATTCTAGGCTCTTTAAACCGTGTATAGAGTAGTAGTAATAAATAAAAACGTAAAAAATGATTTACGGCATGCCGCCAAACACCAAATGCCGTAAATTCAATTTACGGCATGCGGCATTTATGGCACAGTGGCACACTCGACACCTTGATGATATGATGATGACTGCTACTAATGACTATCAATCAATAATAAACACAATTTCAATTTCAGTCCTATTTACCACTTCAGCGTTTGTATTGACTTTTTCAAATTATCCCCATTTACCTCTTCAACATTTACCGATTAAATTATTATTCATTGACTATTTACATTGACTAATTCATTTACCCATTAAATATATTCCTTATGAAAATATCATCAAATGAAACCAACCAGGCATACATCAAAAATCAATTGGAAAATTTAAGTAGGGAATTGCACTGTTAAGCTAAATATAGCCTCTCAGATTTAACAGCCCTCACAGTCCATATTCAATAAATGTGCCTTTTCCTAAAGTTACACAACCCTTCAAAGAGTTTGCTGACCCGTGTTATGAACTTCCACTATATATATTTTTTCAGTTACAGCTCAAATCTAATATTATAGCAGTTATTTCCGATTTGAACCGACCTATTAAAAGCTAATAGCCAAACTATTTGAAGGCTTGTTACAGTGATATTTGTCATTATAATATAGGGGACCACATAGTTTATTTATTATAATGTTAAGGCTAGGTTAAGTTGGTCAATTTCCTCACATTTTGTCTGAACAAAATCCTATTGACACTACACGGAAATTTAAAATGTTGACTGCGCTATTTTTTAAAAGCAGACAGATGATCACGGACCTATTATCCTTAAAATTTCAAATTCGGTCTCTTAGGCCTGAAATCGTCCTGCAATGTTTTCAACTTTCCCGCAGAAAACTTCTAATTAGCAGCATCTATCATTTCCAAGGTTTCGGGTGGGAAATCAAAAAGTGGGATCTTCCCATTTTCCCAGTGGGAAAAGTGGGAATCAAAATGGCTTAGTGGGTGGGAAAATGGGAAATGAAAAAAATGACTGGGAAATGAAACATTAGTACATAGAAGGTATAAATGCTGCTCCCTAGAAGTCTCATATGAGACGAGACTGCTTTAGTGCTCTTTCAGTCATCCTTGTTTGTTTACATTTCGTATGTTAATGAGAGTGGTTTGTAGATGTAGTAAAAATTATAACTGATTATTGAATTAATAATTATTATTGCAAAAAAATGATTACGTAGGTAACGTAATTATTATAACGATAATGTAGGGCTTTGAGTCACCGGGATATCGTTTTCTATGTTGCCTTATGCAAAGATGAAACAGATTAATGTATATTAATATAAAACACTGCTGCAGATGCAGTCAAGAAGGCGAGTAATTATTAAATCAAATTACTTGTACTACTCGCTTCACTTGTCAACACTAATGCAACTCCTGAGTATCCCAAATTTTTATTCTTGGTCATATTTTACGTAATCTTATAAAACAAAATAAATCAAAGTTACACTTAGACTATGGAGTATGGAATTAGCAGATCTTACAAAATTATTTACTTCTGTTTATGGCTAGTAATTTGCAGCAGAAAAGAACAGCCGCCCTAGGTTACCGTAGCGAATCAAATCATTTCACGTGACTTTTTTTCATTTCCCAGTAATTTCCCACTTTTCCCAACTGGCTATCAAAATGAGGTGGGAAATGGGAAAATCCGAAACTATGATCATTTCCATATAGTATTATTTAATCTAGTTGTGTACTACACAGGCAAAATGCCGGGAAATTGATCAACTAATAAACTCAACCTCAATTGTGAAGTTTGCCTATTTATTATTAAAAGCCAAACGGTCAAACTACCTAGTAAAAGGATGAAGGTATACAATATATACTTAGTATCAGGTGAAGCTTATTATTTACAGACAACAGATATTGATAGTGGGTTAGTGAGGAAGAAAAGATCTAACCAAATAGTCAGCTCTGAATTCATTTTCCGAAAAGGACAGCTAAACAAAACAAAATACGTTTTGTGGCCGAAGTAAATATTTAGAGACAATTAACATTTGTAAATGGATTTATACTTAATCGTGGATGCTATTTAATAGGCCAATGAAATAATTTAAATCGTCAATGAATAATAATTTAAATCTTCAATGAATAATAATTTAAATCGTCAATGAATAATAATTTAACTCTTCAATGAATAATAACTTAAATCGAATAAGTTAAATCTTCAATGAATAATAATTTAACTCTTCAATGAATAATAACTTAAATCTTCAATGAATAATAATTTAAATCGTCAATGAATAATAATTTAACTCTTCAATGAATAATAACTTAAATCTTCAATGAATAATAATTTAAATCGTCAATGAATAATAATTTAACTCTTCAATGAATAATAACTTTAATCGTCAATGAATAATAATTTAATTGGTAAATGTTGAACAGGAACAGTGTTGATCATTTACCGATTAAATTATTACATTCATTGACGATTTAAATTATTCCATTGGCCCGTTGAATATATTCCCTTATTCTTCTTAATGTTGCAATCCAATTTTTGGGTAGCTTCCCCGAACATCATTTATGATGATATAATGGTGTATTAAAGCGTAATTAAAATTTTGTCATTTGCCAATAAACGTTTTTCTCAATATTCCAGAATAACACTGGCAGATATTAAAAGCATTTCAATACCCATTCAAATTAATATGGTGGCTGGCCATCAATTGTGACATTGTGACTGTGAGTAACCTCTTTTGCTTCAACATTTATGTAATACATGGAAATATCAATATTTCTGCAATAAATTCAATTGTGTAAAATAGATTCTCAGTACACCTGTTTTAGCTCCCAGGACAATTCGAAGGAAGTGAGCAACGGATCGGTTGAGGTGAGGGCAATTAGAGAAGGACTCGCCAATGCTTTGTACGAGTTTATGCGCGACGCCGAGTGACGCAGACAGTCTTGACGTGCTCCAATGATGCACTCCTCACATGTACATCTGTCGAAAACAAAGAACCGAAAATTTATGTCAATTTGACGCTAAAAATCAATATACTTCAATTTAGTGTTTGAAATTGAAATTTTAATGCCTTTTCATTTACTAAAAAATAAATGATCTATTATCTATTTCTATTTTTCAAACATATTATTTCTACATATTTCTATTTTGTTTTAATTTCGACACCCGTAAATGACATAAAATATAACACAAACACTGTATTAGTACTATTAATCTAATTAAAGTATGTTAAATTTTATCATTTTGCAATGCAAGATAACATTTATACTTAATGTATGATCAAGGTTACCAGGTATATTTAAATGGCAAGTATAATACTGAAATTAGACCCTATACTTAAAATACTTAAATTATACTTAAATATACTTAAATCAGCTAAAATCGGTAACAATTGAATAATTTCATCCTTAAGTATTAGAATACAATTTGTTAGGGTTCAAATAAGTTAAAATATCGAAATTTTCAAGCGTTTCGCGCGAATTTCAATATTTATTTTTGATCTATCCAGTTTAGCTGTCAAAAATCTCGTCCAATTTTGATGGAAAAGCATTAAGCGGCATTAGTGGGGAGGATAAAAACTTCTTCCCCTCAACTATGTTACTTAACCATTAAGCTACATTAAACAAAATTCTAAATAAACTTTGAAGTATAATTTCAAATTTTTTGCTCCCTTCGCACCAATTAATTTCAAAATACGATATTTACGTCTTCATTTTCTTCAAAAAATCTTAAATTTGCTAGCTGCGCACTTTTGATAGAGCAAAATTCAGTAGTGTTACAACATATTTATGCTATAAATAAGTTTGTCTTAATAAGATAATATTAAGTAAAAAAATATCAGGCAAAGAAAAGAGTAAGAGAAGGAAGATGTTGGTAAAAATACACAATAGGTATTATCTATAGATAGCGTAATAATAATATAAATAGAAAAAGGGACAATAAGTGGCTAGAGTCAAGTGACAAATTCCGGGTAAGATCATAAAACAAGAAGATCATAAAAATCAAGGTCGAAGGAAAGGGACAAGAAAGAGTCGATTGGAATAGGTCAGTATGTGGGAGTTTAATTGCTAAACTCCTCTCTGACCCTGTTAGAAAAGTGTCACTCACATTCTCTGTACACTTAGCTATATTTTCTTTAGTATTAGTGTCACAAAACGACAGTATCGAAATCAAGTAATCAAGAAAACCGACCCCCCAAAAAGAGTTTCTAGATTCTTCTCAAAGGGAGTATTGAGAAAAAGGAATTGAGACTGACTTGATTTTCACCTTTCGTGCTGTGAAGAATAAATAAAAAATCCTCTGTATTTCCTAAAGAAAAACTTTTAAATGAAATAAATCAAAAGGTTACCCTACCACACACACATACAGACATACATACAGATAAAATTGCTTTATCAAGTCTACGATTATAATAAGAGATGGAATTGACTGAAGCAGACCTAATGTCATGTGGCATCGGCAGCTGTGCCCCTCTGTCCAGCAAAATCTTGAGAATCTCATAGTTATTTCGATGAGCAGCTAAAATCAAAGGCGTTATTTCCGGTGTAAACGTTGCAGTATCGCGATCTATATTCTCCCAACTCTATACACAAATCAAATGTTAAATACATACATCATACCTCTCCTAATTTATATACCTTCGTCCCAATACCTCTCAGTTAGACTACCTCCCTATACGATAATAAATAATTGATGAATAGTTAAGGTGTTAAGTAGTTAAGGAAAAGCTAGGGTTAGGATTAATTAAGAAAAATTGTAAAGACGAGATTGGTGATTATGAATACGAGTATATGAATTGCTTATTATTATGCAGAGCAGAAAAACGAACAAAAAATACAAAATCTTTCTTAGTAAAAATGTCAATTGCTGACTGCATGGGCAGTTGCCCATAGCATTATCGAGCTTTAGGAGCCTCGCGCAAAGCTTTGATAACAAATGTCAAAGTCAAAGCATGCAAAAAACGTGTCTGTGTTGATTTCACTTAAGAAATACTGAAAGTTGTACGTTTTGGTAAACTATATTTACAGACTAAAATTTATACATCTTTATCACAGAACAATTTGTAATAATTCTAATTTTTAATAATTCTAGAAAAGTATACTACTTCAGAATGTTTACATTGTTGAAATTTTAAAGGCATCTCGTAAAACATATTGGTGACTTGAAAATAGCATCTCAGAATTTTTTATATCCGATATCAATTAACAAATTTGTTGCACTTTACGTTACCAAACCTGCACAATTGCGGTTTTGGAAATCGCACATAGGTGTACACAATTAAGTTTCCAATTGTCGTTGTTTTTAAATAAAAAGAAATATAGATTAAAGGAATAAAAATCCTCAGTATAGCGCTTACATACTTTTTTACAAAGTTTTAGGGTCTTATTTTGAAAAATATCTTGTTTTCAATAACATTCAAAAAATCATAAAATTTTTCACGCTAATTTTTTATGACAAATTTAGTTAAAGGCCGAAACCTTCCGTAGATTTGAATTAAATGATGATAGTTTGTTAAAACATCCTTGGCTACTGAACTTCGCCAAAACAATTATAATAATAATGATGACTCTACAGCATAAAACGATTTATGCCATTTTAAAAAATCTTTGAATCTTAATACACGTGTTTCATTCTATATTATAACCACCGTTTTATATAGAACAATGAATTTACCTGCCTATATATCTATGTATGTAACTATGTGTGGTAGGGTAAAATACGGGAACAAATAAATGTTTGTAATTTTGAAACTAATAAATATTTGCATCTAATACGCATGATTGTTGCATAACTTTCGAAATTGAGTCATACTCTGGGGTCTACTAGTACTCAATAATTTTTACGAGTTCCATTTTGGCTAGCTAAAAATGATTTTGAATAGCCAAAAATGACATACCTGAATTAGCTGACAGGCCAAAAAAATAGTTATACCGTAAATATCGATATAGTTCCGCCTATCGAAACAATTCCGCGTACCTTTACCTGCGTATTCATGTTCGTGTAAGTAAAAGGCAAATTTACTGAATAAAATAGATAAGAGCATATGTACAGGGTGTCAAATGTCTATCGAGGCCCCCTGTACCGGAATAACCGGAAGTAGTACAGCAAAACTGTTGATACCAATCAAAAGGCCGTCCAAACTTGTACTAATGAGGGTACTTTGATAAATGTCACTTTTCCTTAAGGGTTTCAAAAAATTACTAAATATAAAAAGTAAAAAAGTGAAAAAAAAGGATAAAATAAAATCTGCCCGTCTACCAAGTTTTTGGATTTTTCCTGGCAACAAAACTTTATATTTCTAAAAATGGGTTTCACAGCCTTTCTTATAATCACTTTAGTGATTTGTCCAACCATTTTCATCAAAATCGGATGTGGTCAATTTTCCAACTTTTTGAGGGTTTTATCATAATTTCTAAAACCCGCAAAAATGGCCACCAACGATTTTGATAAAAATTAGTGGAAAAATCGCTAAAGTGATTATAAGAAAGGCTATG
The DNA here is from genome assembly GCA_020055645.1 of Tomocerus qinae. Classification (NCBI taxonomy): domain Eukaryota; kingdom Metazoa; phylum Arthropoda; class Collembola; order Entomobryomorpha; family Tomoceridae; genus Tomocerus; species Tomocerus qinae. The sequence continues at coordinate 1,232,121 of CM034548.1, read as the reverse complement.
TGAAACCCATTTTTAGAAATATAAAGTTTTGTCCGCTAGTAAAGTCCGTTTATCGAAATAATTCCGCAGCTGCGGAATTATTTCGACTATTCGCCCGTTTTTTTGCGGGTTTGAAACGATAATTCCGCGCGGGACTATATCAATATTTACGGTAATTGAATTTTCAACGAAATCAACGATGACTCTCTTAGTTCTATAACCCTATTTATTTCTTATTTTGGAAATAAACATTTTTTTGGCACTAAAAGTAGATTTTTAGTCATTTTTTCAAAACATTTTAAATGTTTAGCAGACATTTTCTCTCTGTCTTAATCGAGCCCAGACTTTCCTTACTACCTTTATTTAGTAATTGCATATTTGTGAGTTATTAAAGATAATAGGGCCTAGCACGAACATTTTGCCCAGGACCTTGCATATCCTAGAGCTGCCACTGATTACATAACCTACCCTAATTTATTCAAAATACATAAATTACTCAAATCAAGTTTGTTGTATTGTTAATCCCATGGTGGTTCTTGTCCATGGTGGTGATCGACGTGCGTCGAGTGATATACCTATACGCCGCCGTATAAGTGTATCCATTGACGTGCTCAGTCGACCAGAAGCACAAGGCGCTATTATATTCCTTATCGCTAATACTTTATTTTCGATCTCCCTTGTTCCAAAGAATGTTGATCTTAGTATAATGAAACAAATCAGGAGGAAAGTGACCATATAGTGAAAACTTCAAGCAAGGCGTACGTAAGGATCTCCTTCTTTATGGACAAGTTCTTCGTGCTCAAGAAGAAGCTCGACGGCCTCGACGAACTCTTTGTCGATTGCGTGCAGGAGGGAGTCTGCAGTCTTTAAACCCATCACCACCAGCAACTCGACCATCGGCAGCTGCTCTGCTTCAATGGCCATTAGAAGAGCCCCTCGCCCTAGCGGGTCCACGCAGTTGACGTCGATTCCCACATCCACTTTTGCCGTTTGAATCAACCTAAGCACAATCATTATCACATATAGATCAACCATAATAAGAACTTTTTTTCTTAAATTTTTGAAGAAGGTTTGATGTTTATCTATTAGATTATTATTTGATTTTTTATAAATAGATAAAATTTACCATTTTTACCATTAGGAGAGCCCACTTTTGAGTTTTTAAAGCATGCTTGACTTGATGTCATACTCTGTGACGTTGCTCTAGTTTTACGATAGCCACCAAGACGAGCAAGGGCTCAAAAAAGCTAATCGGATTTGGGGGTTAATGTAGTGGAAAAATATTTTTAGATGCTTAACTGTGAGGACACTTGCAAAGCCTGTCTATAGGGCTCTCCCAAAACAGATATTATTCAAAATCTACCTTCATGAGTAACCAAGTCATTAGATTATCTTATTTTTGAGCCCTCGCAAGACACTGTATATTGTAGAATTGGAGATTGACCTCATTTAAATTTCGAAAGAAATTACATGTAATTGAGTAAAATGAATCATCCTTATGTAGATGCCTCACAGGTATGACCGTTAGAAATGACGTCAGATTGCGTGTGATAATATGGAATTATATTACTATTGTTTCCTCACACTCTCAGATATCATTTATAAACCACAAACAAACTACAATTGTACTAATCAAGATTTATATCGATTATATTTATTTCATAATAAGAGAATCAAGAGTGTGAATTATTGAAAATTTAGGCTAAAATCTCTCTTTTACTCTTCAAAATGCCAACAATAATGGTGAATTTTTAATTTGTCTTGCGAATTTTCATACTGTCATTGCTTGTATCAGTACAATAATTCGTAATGTAATCATTCCTTACTCGGAAAAAATTCAATCGTCAATCGATTTTAATATGGCAGAATAAGTGCATTGGAGTTAATTTCTAATAATGAAGAAAAATTTCTTCTATTAAAAATACCATCATGAGCAAATATTGGATTTCAATATGCTGCTTCTCCTTTAATAGAACAGCTAATTTTTTTAATGACCATATTTCAATAATTCTTCTTTTAATTATTACAATCGTAGGAGATGATCTTTTCTCAACATATTAAAAAAATATTAATCGAGACATATTAGAAGCACAAAGATTAGAATTAATCCCAGATCGAGTCTACTTCTTTTCACGAGGCACTTATGAGCGGCCTGTTGGAAAATGGTTAAGAAGAATATAACCCGGCACATTCCTTAGGCCAAATCGAAAACATCATGGTCGATGAAGAAATGCAGCAAGTAGCATATACTTATGTTTTTGGCGATGGTCAATGGGGAAAAAGATGTTACAATTAAGCTGGTACAGCTTATTCTGGTAGTGCCTTAATTTTTGGAATGCTGTCAAAAAGTTGAACTTCTTAGCAGTTCACAATAAATTCTGCAGGGTTTGTGCAATGTGAAAGAATAAACCAGTGCCGTGCCCAGCACACAAATGCTACTTGAACTGGACTGAATCCTCTTCATTAATGAAAACGGATATCAATATAGAAGGATTTCAAAAAAGTGTGGACATGCATTAATTAATTTATAAAAGGTGATTCCAGCGTCTTCAATTCCATTCGAACTTCATATCCTAACAAAGAAACGAACTTTTTAACGCTTGAGAAGATTGAATGCAAAAACCATGCGATACGCTGAATGAATCTTTACGCCATTTTGAAGCAAACAACGATCAATCATCAGTAAAGACGTCTTTTAGAAAATATGATTGGAATGTTTAGAAGAAGCGTCCGATACTTGATTGAGTACCATCAGACCAATATTGCAATAAGTAATGCTGCAAACCTAAAAAAGAATGCCAACCTTACTACTTTGACACATTAACAAAGAAGCTAGTTAGACCAGAGAAGTTTAGAAATAAGGACGGAAAACTATCAACTACTATCAACAAGCCAAGGCAAAACATCCTGAGCAAAATCAAAAATACAAACATTTGACCTCGTATTTTAAAACCAGTTGCAAAAATTGCTAACTTATCTGTGTCTTTATTTCATAAAATGACGTCTAATATTACAGATTAAATTTTATGTTACAAATTAATAAATCAGGAGGTAGGCAGATAAATTTCAGCGATAGAGGAGGCTATAATAGAAGGGTTACAACTATCGCATTAGCAGCTCAACATGGAAGAGGTTGGCCAGCGCAGTTTTTTAAAAGCTTAGATGAGGAATGTTTGGAAGAAAAGGGTGCACAATTTTCTGAAACGGCTTTGGTTCAAATTCAAAATTGCGAGATGCTATTATCAAGTCACCAATATGTTTTACGAGATGCCTTTAAAATTTCAACAATGTAAACATTCTGAAGTAATATACTTTTCTTCCTTGAATTATTACAAATTGTTCTGTGATAAAGATGTATAAATTTTAGTATTTGGCGTGATATATAGCGTTTGTTTACAAAAAGACGTATGGAAAATCTTTCGGAGATATAACCCGAAAATTTCATTTTAATACAAATATGTTTGCCGAAGAATAGATGCGAAAATTTACCCAGCGTGGTCTCATGGTTCCTAATGCTGTAATCTTTGATGTTGTGTCAAAGTGTGGCACCTTCTTCTGTAACATTTGGAAGCCGTAAAGAGCAGAGTTCTATTTTAGCCGGCTTTTTTTTTACATTTTGCCCACCTACCCGGGTAATAGGGGCAAAAGTACTTAAAATTCAAAAATTCGCGCCAATTTTTACATCCTTTACTGTATTATTAAGCCCCATTTTGACTTTTGCCCCTTTTGCCTACTAGCCACCATGCAATTTACCCGCCCACTAGCCACTTTCACCCCCTAGACACCTAGCCCACTACCCACCGGCTAGTTGAACTCTGGTAAAGAGACTATAATGTATAACTCAAGAATTGGAAACGAGAATGATTTCCTTTTATCCCGGCATTGACTCAGACATCATTAAAGAGTTAAAGTACGCATTAAAATAAAGGTGAAGCATCATTAGTTGCCGACATAAAAAACCTAAACATGCAAAGAAATGTAAACAGTTTGTGAAAAAGTCATGCAAAAAGAATTAAATGTGATTATAATGTGTCCGTAGTGATGTCATCCCATCATAAAGTATATAATACATAGAAGATTTTGTGGCCTTATAATATCCAGACATGGCACTTGAAATATTTCTCGGAAATAAATAGGCGGAATTTTTGAAATATTTTGCGAAATATTTCACTCCCGCTTTTCTTGAAAAATGAAATGTTTGACATAAATGAAATAAATAGGGTACATGGCATTTATTTCAATAAATTTCGCTCGAGATAAATGAATTGCGCATGCGTGTACACATGAGCATTGTATTTATTTCATTTATTTCAAATATTTCATTTTTCAAGAAAAATTCCTTGAAATAAGAAATTAATGCCATGTCAGATAATATCTTACAAGACTCTATTTTTTAGGGGCATTACCCCCCCCCCCTCCTACTCAAGAAGAGTAGAAATTCTTTCTCAAAGTACCAAAACTTTTTATATTATTTTTCACTCAATTTAGATAAAATAAAACCACATTTTCCGTATGACGTCATTGCAACCTCCGAAGTCGACTTCTAAATACAGTACTGCCTTCTTATGTATTATATTTATATACCCTGGTGTCGCTTTGATAGAAGACATACAAAAAGGTTCAGTTTATGTTAAAAATTAGCAAAAATTGTATGGAAATGTTCTAAATATTTGTTTGTTTAATTTTCATTCTGAAATATTTACTTTAATATTTTAAGTTACAATTTTATCTACTGTCGTTTTGAATAAAAAAGTATTTTTAAGCCCCAAATGTTTTTAAAAGTTTTCTACCACATTTATATTTTTGAAATCAATAGGTCACGAATAAAAACAGAATTTCTCGATTGCCAGATGAGAAATTTGACGCAAATAAAATTCCGGCGTCTGTGCATTGGCCTTCCTTGTTCCTCAAATCACTTTGTAATGAATACTAGTACGGTTGAACCGGACGATTTTAATTTTGAACCCCCTCTGAACATTTTAATTTGGAACCCCCTCTAAACATTTTAATTTTGAATCCCTTCTAAACATTTTAATTTGGAACCCCATCTGAACATTTTAATTTTGAACCCCGTCTGAACCTTTTAATTTTTAACACCCGTTTAACCCTCTTTAACATTTTAATTTTGAATCGCCTCCCTGAACATTTCAATTACAACCTTCGTTTAATATTTTAATAATTTTGAACCCCTCTTAGCAATTTAATTTTCAACCCCCTTTTAGTTTAAATTTTAACCCCCTTTTAACAGTTGAAGTTTTAACCCCCTTTTAACAGTTGAAGTTTTAACCCCCTTTTAACAGTTGAAGTTTTAACCCCCTTTTAACAGTTGAAGTTTTAACCCCCTTTTAACAGTTGAAATTTTAACCCCCTTTTAACAGTTTAAATTTGAACCCCCTTTTAACAGTTTAAATTTGGACCCCCTTTTAACAGTTTAAATTTGAACCCCCTTTTAACAGTGTAAATTTGAACCCCCTTAACATTTTAATTTATAATACGCCCACAAGCCTAGCTTTGGGTACGGATTATAAAATCGGAGCATAACTTGAACATATTTTAATTGAAATGTAAAGCATGTTTATGAAAAAATGGACCGGACTGTAGGACCATCAGCAGAGAGAGAAAGAGAGAGATCAATTCAAATCACGCATCATTTTTAACTTGTTCTCTTACATGCCGTTAAATGACTGAAAAACGGCTAAAAAAATTGGCTGAAAAAAATTCAAAAAAAATGGCTGAAAAACGTCAAGAACGATGCAATTACACCGAATTGAGGGAGTTTTTATATTTTGTTATCGATAAGGTACGTACAAAAAACCCAAACATAGGAATTATTATTGCAGGTGACTTCATTGACACCACCAGCATCAGTAAAAATTGTAACTTGACACAAATAATAGACTTCCCGACTTTCTACAAAAATGACATTTCTATGTCCGCACTCGGAAAAATACTGACAAATTTACTAGTGTAAATATATATACTAGTGTAAAATTCCTACCCCCTCTGGGAAATTCCAAGCGTCGATCAGTGATTTGTAGACCGACCCCAGGAAATTGTAAAAATCCCAAGGCCAAATTAAAGATCAAATACAGACCTTTATAAGAAACGGGAAGAAGTATGTTTCTAGATTTGTTGCGAACTGAAACATGGGAAGACGTACTAAACGAAACAAATATAGACAATAAGGTCACAATATTTTCTAACAGACTTCAATTTTATTTTGATCTAAGCTTTACAATGAAAGAAATGCGTGTAAATGAAAACGAGAAACCATGGATGACACGTAGGTTAAAAAGGCTCATTCATAAGAGAAACAGACTCCACAAATTATATGATCCTAGGTGGAAAGAAATACGCAATTTATTTAAACGTGAAATTATTACAGCAAAACATAAAGTCAGATCTTAGAATTCAAATTGCCAACGGATTATTTGCCAAAAATTAGAATAGAATCTGCACCACCTACAGTTGTAAATGAAGTTGATGCGTATAAATTAATCATGAATCTGAAACCAAACAAAGCGGTTCCAGTGGGTACTATACCAATATCATAATTCGTGAGTTCGCATTAAAACTTTGTTACGTGCTATCGCACATTATGAATGAGAGCTTCGATTATTGTCACGTTCCTAAAATATGGAAAGAAGCTACGATTACATCATTACCTAAAGTTAAATTATCTTTATCTAAAGTCTTTAAATGATCTCAGACCACTATCAATTACTAGTCCGTATTCACAACTACTAGAAAGTATGTGTAATAGGTTAAGAAACTACCCTTGCAAAATATGTAAGCAGAAACCAATACGGGTCGAAAAAGAAATGTAGCACTATTCATTACCTGGTCAATTTATTAAATTTCGTTCTGTCAGCTCTTGAGAAAACTGGAACCATAATTATACTCTACATATTCGACATTTCCAAAGCGTTTGAATTAGTTGACCATTCATTATTGATAAAATATAATTACTAAGAATGTAACGTGGATTTATTCACTGTAATGTGGTTTATTAGATTTTTAAGTGATAGAACACAAAGAGTCAAATGTGGTACTAGGATCTCAGAAACTGTGCATTGTACTTGTGGTACGCCGCAGGGCACTAAATCAAGTGGTCTTTGCTTCTGAGTACAAATTAATCCTGTAGTCTTAAAATTTGAAGATATATGGTACTAACATGACACTACTGTAGCAGAAATTGTAACAAATAAAAAACCAAAGGGTCAGGCAATGTTGGGTGATATGAATACTTGGGTAAAAGCAAAAACGGAATTCAACCCAAAAAAATGTGGATATCTGGTCACTGATTTTTCCAAAAATAAGTGAGAAAGCAGTTCTTGGGAATTCACAATTGAAAGCATAAAAATATCAAGGTTAGATGCTACTAAATTGTTGGGAGTAGCTATAACTGAAAACTTAAAGTGGAATACCCATACAGAAAATATCGTTCAGAATGCATCAATGAGGATACATGTGATAACAAGCATTAAAAGATCTGGTTTTAGTGAGAGAAAACTCATCCATGCCTACCAATGTTACATACGACCAGTTTTAGAATACGCCAGTGTAGTCTGGGGCCCAGTTTTAACGAAAGAAATCGAGCGACGGCATAGAAAATGTACAAAGAAAGACTAGATCAGCGCAAGCAAAATATACTGGAAAAATTTGGAATACAAATAATGAACTCTGAGCGTTTTAGGCAACTAGTACCACAAAATTATATAAATCTGTCAGGGAAACTAGGCAAACTAAAAAATATATTGTACAACCTTACAACGCTAAAATTAAAAAACGATACGAAAACTCGACCATTCCAAAAATTTTAACCACTATCAATAATATGTACGATCAGAATAAAATAGCTATTAACAATGACTGTAAAGCTACCTGTAACCTTTCAATGAATAAATACAATACAATCTATATAGATTGTATTTATATGAATATATAAATACAATCAGAAATTCCCTTTTCTTTGCTACTTCTTGAGCAAAGAAGCGGAATGAGCTGATAATGTTTTGTGAGCATTGAGAGCCTGGATTTTTTGGTAACATTTCAACGCCACTCAGTCAAATTCAGGCTCTGAAATAATAACCTTTAACACACACATTAATGTTTGTACTTTAATGAAGAGAGATCTAATCAAGTTACCATTTAAGTATAAACGTTCATTACCTTTTGACAGTTGCAGTATCTCCTCTTTCGACTGCCAGCAAGTATTTCTTTTCGTCAGCAGTTAGTTTCTTAGGAAGTCTCGGCATTCTAACGGAACCTCCCCTGACCATCCTGTCTTGAATGGTAGAGTGGCCCTGTACCAAAAATGTTGAAAAAATTTGTTATACATGTTGCAAAAGTGGGCTTAAAATTAAAGTCTGGTTTAAATTCATTTATATTATCCACTATTATGAATGATGCCGTGAATATTAGTACTTTGACTATTTTATGTGTGGTGTCAGGTGTAATTCGAAAGCTCTCGCATTACTGAGTTCAATGAGTGACGTTAATTAGTATGCAATCTCTATATAATAAAATTATTTATTCCTATGTCGCAGGTATCTATGTATCTATCTATGCCATGGACAATGCGGCATTTTGTTGCAATGCACATGCGCGTATACAATGCATGTTTCACAAAACAAGGAAAAACAAGGATAAACATTAGCTTATTTCGAAATAGGACAATGTTAATATGCATAATCATTTTGAAATTCAGTAATGGTACTGCCTACATTTTTATAACAACAAAACAAAAATAGAAATTTACATAAGATGATTATTTTGTGATGGAAATGATTGGCGAAAGGAAACATTTCGTAATGATCGTAATGTGCGTATTAATTAGCATTTCAAAACTCCTAATCCAAATTGGTACTGTTAAATCTACAAACTTATTTAGCAATTTTTAGTGGAGCTGGTTTTACTTTTTATTACCCCCTGGAATCCCTTAATTCCTTTGTGCCAGCTTACACACCTTTTTTTAAAATTAAATAACAGTTCTAGGGGTCACTATTTATCCTTCAAAAATTTTAATTCGTAAGTTGCACTCATGGGATTTGTACGTTTTTCCAAAATCCCGGGGGAATCTTATTTTTCTGATTTCAAGTGGGAGCTTTTTGGTAACTTTTTGAGCTGTTTATTAAAAATAGAGTCTTTCGTTGTCCCCTGTATTTGATGCTACAATCTACTGTTATTGTTGTAGTTTAGTAAAATCCTTTGATCAGGAAGTTGGAACTGCAGCTAAGTTTTCCAGCCACTGTAGAAAATAAAACTATATTTAAATTATTGTATTTACAAATTTAATATAATAACCTAAGGGAAATACTGATGATTTTTTCGGAATTGTTTTTATTACTGTGATTGCGCTCCTTAGCTGGGTTCACTAGTATTATGATAAAGCTATAATACGTGTGTAATGAAGTATTTGTAGTGTGTAGTAATGTGTGATATAGATATTATACATAGTTATATACTTATAGGCTTCATCACCATAATATAGTATTTGGTACAAAGTACATTCTACAAATAGGCTTTCATATAGTATTCTTATACTAAGACTTCGAATTTTATCGATTTTCGTTATTTTATTACACACCATTGAACTCTGTAAGAGTAAGAAATATAGAATACCATACATGCAACTACCGTATCGATCGAATTAATTCTCCGGGTAATTATTGTTTCATTAACCTTTTCTTAGCTACTGAAAACGATGAAAATCGATATAGTTAACCAGGGTGATGAATTACTTCTACATGGAGAATTATTTTACAATCAGTCAATTTTTATTAAGGTATTAGTTATTTTTAAAAAGCAAAAATGTGGAGTAGTTGGGTAGTTGAGAATAGCCTTGCCTTAGCTGACAATTTTAGTAACCCTTTTATTGGACGTACTCGAATCACTAGGATTTAGTTTAAATACCTTAAATTCCAAAATCAGAGCAATTAAGCTAAACCATTTCAAAATTAAAGTTGAAATGGGCACACATGCGGTCAAAAACCCATTTCGGCTATTTTATTTCGGCTTTGCATATAAATGTGTAGCCATTTCAACTTTGATTTTGAAATGATATATCTTTTAATTTTGAAATGATATATCTTTTAATTTTAAAATGATATATATCTTTTAGTTTTAACATGATATATATCTTTTAGTTTTAATATGATATATATCTTTTAATTTTAAAATGATATATATCTTTTAATTTTGAAATGATGTATATCTTTTAATTTTAAAATGATATATAACTTTTTATTTTGAAATGAAATATCTTTTTACTTTGAAATGATATAACTTTTTGTTTTGAAGTGATATATCTTTTAATTTTGAAATGATATATCTTTTAATTTTGAAATGATATATCTTTTAATTTTGAAATGATATATATCTTTTAGTTTTCAAATGATCTATCTTTTAATTTTCAAATGATCTATCTTTTAATTTTGAAATGATATATCTTTTAATTTTGAAGTACCTAATATATCTTTTAATTTTGAAGTACCTAATATATCTTTTAATTTTGAAGTACCTAATATATCTTTTAATTTTGAAGTACCTAATATATCTTTTAATTTTGAAGTACCTAATATATCTTTTAATTTTGAAGTACCTAATATATCTTTTAATTTTGAAGTACCTAATATATCTTTTAATTTTGAAGTACCTAATATATCTTTTAATTTTGAAGTACCTAATATATCTTTTAATTTTGAAGTACCTAATATATCTTTTAATTTTGAAGTACCTAATATATCTTTTAATTTTGAAGTACCTAATATATCTTTTAATTTTGAAGTACCTAATATATCTTTTAATTTTGAAGTACCTAATATATCTTTTAATTTTGAAGTACCTAATATATCTTTTAATTTTGAAGTACCTAATATATCTTTTAATTTTGAAGTACCTAATATATCTTTTAATTTTGAAATGATATATCTTTTAATTTTGAAGTACCTAATACATCTTTTAATTTTGAAATTTCATAATTTTGTTCCCATTCTGGGTTATAAATACGTGTCTACAGAGTCGTGCAATAGATTGTTGGGCGGCAAAAAGGTTCTACCTAAATTACCACAGTTGTCCCCAGACAAGGGAGATGGGTCAAAAAACAAAAAGAATAAACTTCTCTATTATATTTTTGTTTTGAAATGGTTTATTCATAGACGTTCATCGTACCTGTGTGCAAAAACTAATTCTGCCTGTCTCTCTATCTGTGCGTCTACAAATCCTTGTGCACGATAACTTTCAAATAGTTAGAGATAGAGCAGACTCACAGTATTGACGGATTGTTTTGGAAAACCGTTAAATAGGTCTTTATTTTTTGTCAAAATCGAACTAGTTTGTAATATAACCTAGTGTACTTTAATGTTCAACAACAAAGAAAATAAAAACAATTACAATACCTATTTACAAGCCATTACAAAAAGCCCTGGTAAAAGTGCTGCATAATTGGTTGCGAGAGATGCAAATGTATTTACAACTGGTCTTAAACCAATGTTTAAGTCAGGTTTAGTCAATATCTACCAAACTTTACTAGTTAGCGAAAAGAAACTGAATGACAGACTGCAGTTTTATAAGCTTGCTTTTTCTGGAAAACTAAGTACCCTAAGAGCGCAAATAGGCGCAGCTATGCGTAGCTGGAGATTATTTTTAAAAAATTATCCATAACATTAGGTAATTTTCCATGGTATTATAAATGGTGAGATGTGGTGAGAACTAAAGTTATAGAAACTTAAACATTCTCCATAAGAACATAATATGTAACCGACGCATCACTATATAATAAAAATGTTTATTTCTATGTCGCATGTATCCATATCTCTTGGGACTTTGCGGCTTTTTGTTGCAATTCGCAATCGCATAACAATAAGCCCACCACGGGTTAAAAATATTTCGAAATTAACCAATACACATGATTATGCTGGATGCCTATCTTTCGAAATCGAGTCACCCATACTGGGGGCTACTAGTTATATATATATAAATATCTTCTGTTATAGAACGGCAATTTTTTTCTTAGCAGAAAATAGTCAGAAAAAATCTTGGCAAAAAGCCCAACCCACAACCGTGTCCCTACCAGACATAGATACATAGGTGGGCAAATTTTTTAAATCTATGATTATTAGTAATATACTAGTGGACCCAGCTAAGGGGCGAACCTAGCACTCAAGAGAAATTCAGCAGGCCACCAATCATAGTAAAAACAATTCCAAAAAAATCATAGATATTTCACTTAGGTTATTATATTAAATTTGTAAATACAATAATTTAAATATACTTTTATTTTCTACAGCGGTTGGAAAAATTAGCTGCACTTCCAACTTCCAGGAATTTACTAAACTACAACAATAACTGTAGATCGTGGCATCAAATACAGGGAACAATGAAAGACTTCATTTTTAATAAAAACCTCAAAAATTTATCAAAAAGCTCCCATTTAAAATCAGAAAAATAAAATCCCATCTGGGATTTTGGAAAAACGTACAAATCCCATGAGTACAACTTACGAATAAATATTTTTGAAGGATAAATAATGGCCCCCAGTACTGTTATTTAATTCTACAAAAAGGTGTGCAAGCTGGCACAAAGGAATCAAGGGGGGTCCAGGGGGTAATAAAAAGTAAAACCAGCTCTACTAAAAAATGCTAAATAAGTTTGTCGATTTAACAGAACCAATTTACATTAGGAGTTTTGAAATGCCAATTAATACGCACACTACGATCATTACGAAATGTTCCCTTTCGCCAATCATTTCCATCACAAAATAATCATCTTATGTAGATTTCTATTTTTGTTTTGATGCTATAATAATATAGGCCCCAGTACCATTGCCGAATTTCAAAATGATTATGCACATTAACATTGTCTAATTTCGAAATAAGCTAATGTTTACCCATATTGGACTTCTTTGTTTTATGAAACATGCATTGTATACGCGCATGTGCATTACAACAAAATACTGCATTGTCCATGGCATAGATAGATACATAGATAGATCCCGCGACATAGGAATAAATACATTTATTATATAAAAGATTAACCAATACACATGACTATTGACTATGTTGGATGCCTATCTTTCGAAATTTCGAAGTCACTCATGCTGGGGGCTACTATATTTATGAAATGATTCCTTCGTTAATCTATCGTTATCGTTATTATAACCACACCGTTTTAGATAAAGCAATAAATTTACCTACCTATGTATGTATTGATCTATGTGTGGTAGGGCAAATCCAGGTACAAAGAGGTGATTTGGGGGAGCTTCCGCCCCCAAATCACCTCTCAAGGGGAGTCAAATTTCTGGATACGTGCCTGGGCGAACTATTAAGCCAGGGTCAGGTTAATACCAAAAGGGAAATACTAATGTTTCATAATATTTTCAACTGGAAGCAAAGTGAATAGAAATGTTTCATAATAATAGAAATTAACATAAGAAGGTTGAATGGTGGTGAGTCGTGATTGGATGTAAATGATTAGCGAAAGGGGACATGTCGTAATGATCGTAATGTGGCTTATTAAATAGCATTTGAAAACTTTCTAATACAAATTGGTTATGCTATATCAACAAACTTAATATTTTTTAGTAGAGCTGGGTTTTCTTTTTTACTACCCTTTTGATTCTTTTGGCAGTTGGCGCACCTTTTTGTAGAATTTAATAACAGTGCTGGGTAACTAACTTTTCTCAAAAAATATTTATTCGTAAGTTGTACTCATAGAATTTGTACGTTTTTCCAAAATCCCAGGGGGAATCTTATTTTCTGATTTAAAAGGGAACTTTTTGGTGACTTTGTGAGATTTTTTTCAAAAATGGAGTCTTTCATTTTTCCCTGCATTTGAAGCTACGATCTGCAGTTAATATTTTGGTTTAGAAAATTCCTTTGTATCAGGAAGTTGGGGCTGCAGCTAATTTATCCACCACTATAGACGTTAAAGTTTTTTAATTTAAATATACTTTGTGTTTACAAAGTTAACATAATAACCTAATAGGATGTTTTCGAAATTGTTTTTATTACTGTGAACGGTGGCCTGCTGAATTTCTCTTGAGTGCTAGATTTGCCCCTTAGCTGGGTTCACTAGTATGTTAATAATAGCTTTAATTGTGAAGCAGTACAGTCATGAATATACAAGTGATTAATTATAATAATTGAGCATAATTATGTGAACTACAATATGTAATATTCACAAGACAACGACTAAAGTAATACATAGTCATCATATCACGATACATTAATTGCACGTAGAAGTGTAAAAGCTATATTTTGTTATATACAAACTATATACCTCTGTTTACATTTTTGAATAGAAATATGACAAAAAATTAGTATGTTTTGTTTACCTAGATGGAGTTTAAGTGCACATCATTGTAAGTTTTGTAAAAACCCAATAAACCCCTCCAGGTTTTTTAAGTGAAGTGGGGTGGGTTATTTGCCAAAAACCACAGCCCATAAAAAACCCGACCCACAACATTGCTTGATATAGTATAATCTTATTGTACAGGGACATGTTTTAGTCTATGGGCCCCCAGTATACTAGGGGCCTATAATGATGATGATTTTGAGAAATGATTTTTGATTGCTGTCAAAGGCCCGCAACGCAATGATGTTTACAACATTAGAATCGTCTTGTCCAAATTGACAATATCTGTAAGTTACAAGATAATTACAATGGTGATCTCGATAATTGCAATGGTGATCTCGATAATTACAATGGTGATCTCGATAATTACAATGGTGATCTCGATAATTACAATGGTGATCTCGATAATTACAATGGTGATCTCGATAATTACAATGGTGATCTCGATAATTACAATGGTGATCTCGATAATTACAATGGTGATCTCGATAATTACAATGGTGATCTCGATAATTACAATGGTGATCTCGATAATTACAATGGTGATCTCGATAATTACAATGGTGATCTCGATAATTACAATGGTGATCTCCATAATTACAATGGTGATCTCCATAATTACAATGGTGATCTCCATAATTACAATGGTGATCTCGATAATTACAATGGTGATCTCGATAATTACAATGGTGATCTCGATAATTACAATGGTGATCTCGATAATTACAATGGGGATCTCGATAATTAAAATGTAGTTCTCGATAATTACAATGGGGATCTCGATAATTAAAATGTAGTTCTCGATAATTAAAATGTAGTTCTCGATAATTAAAATGTAGTTCTCGATAATTACAATGGGGATCTCGATAATTACAATGGTGATCTCGATAATTACAATGGTGATCTCCATAATTACAATGATGATCTCGATAATTACAAAGCATGATTCGACAATTACGAATGAGGACAAAAATTATTCCCACCAGTAATAATATAATCCACACGTTGAATTCCTGCTAAAGTTCGCTGATAGCAATTTCACATGTCAACAGGGAATTTTGGCTTATTGGTCTATGTTCCTATCCAGTTGCTTTCAACATACTGAATAGATACAATTCCAGCCTGAAATAAAAAAATAAAATAAACATTTTGTTCAATTTTACTGCATATGTTGAATAATATGTCTTTAATGCAATCCAAGGGATGCATTGACTATACGTGGAAGACCATTCCTTAACAAAGGACCCCTTGGGTTAAGAGTCTGAGTTGGGCCTAGACAACACAGTTTTAAGCATTATTTAGGACACAAACTGGGCCTGTGATTTTCAATGACCAAAAGATCAGCTTTGAATTGGACTTAGCATGGGACTTAGCATGGGACGGACTTAACATGGGACGGACTTAGCATGGGACGGACTTAACATGGGACGGACTTAGCATGGGACTTAGCATGGGACTTGGCATGGGACTTAGCATGGGACGGACTTAACATGGGACGGACTTAGCATGGGACGGACTTAACATGGGACGGACTTAGCATGGGACGGACTTAACATGGGACGGACTTAGCATGGGACTTAGCATGGGACTTAGCATGGGAGAGAGTCGTAGTATGTATGTGATGGCCCTTCTGAGGGCCAGTACATTGATTGGGAAAGGGATTGATGGAAGTTAACGAGCTCATCGATAAGCTCGGACTATACACGGAAGCTCCTCCCACTTGGTGCCAGTTATCCATAGGGCCACTTGCCATGGGGCCAGGTCTCCGGGGGCCAGTTTCCATGGGGCCACCTCGCCTAATACCGTAATTATCGAGATCTACATTGTAATTATCGAGTTCAACTTTGTAATTATCGAGTGCATCTTTGTAATTATCGAGTGCATCTTTGTAATTATCGAGATCTACATTGTAATTATCGAGTTCATCTTTGTAATTATCGAGATCTACATTGTAATTATCGAGCTCACCTTTGTAATTATCGAGTTCAGCTTTGTAATTATCGAGATCTACATTGTAATTATCGAGTTCATCTTTGTAATTATCGAGATCTACATCGTAATTATCGAGTTCATCTTTGTAATTATCGAGATCTACATTGTAATTATCGAGTTCACCATTGCCAATTGTCGAGAAAGCTTCAGACGATTTCACCTACAACCGAAGGACGGGCGAGGTGCGGTGCTGCAGTTATAGAAATTTCAAATTCGCAATTTAACATTAGTATAGTAGGGTAGCTACTTTCAGAGTTTAGCTCCCTCCGCCATCTATGCTTTTTCTACCTTGACCAAAACGTTACACGACGGCTCTACAATGTGCAGTACATTGCTGAATTTCAAAATGAGTAGCCATATTAATATTTTTTAGTTCTGTAAGCTAGCGTCTACTCATATTGGACTTCTTGGTTTATGAAATATGTATTGCATTCCTTGAATTGGCATTGCAACAAAAAGCCACATTATCCATGTCATAGATAGATTTTATGTATAGTAATAAGAAAGTTAAAAAAAATTGTGGCACAGAGGGAAAAAATTCTGTATTTTGGATTCACCCCCTTTTTGTCAACACTAAAATGTCAACAGAGAAAAAAATAATTTTTGTCAGCACCACTTTCTTTAAGAAAACAGTAAGAATTTAGCCACTAGTTAACAAAGAATTTCAACCGGCCGGCCATTTTAGCCAGCCATTTAACCCAATTTAGCCACTGGTTAACAGAGCAATTCAACCGGCCGGCTTGTCACCGAAAACTAGTATATGAATGAAGAGTATCAAAGTATCAACATCAGCTAATGCGTGTACAAAGAGTTTCTAATAATATACAAGGAATAGAGCGAAAGTGGAGAATATTTACTTCATAACATTGATGAATAGCTCCGCCCAGAGTTCTATTTTAGCCGGCTTTTTTACATTTTGCCCACCCACCCGGGCAAAAGGGGTAAAATGGGCAAACAGTCTAAATCGTAGTTCATCTACCAAAATAGATGTCGCATCGATGTCTCTTCGTTTATACGTACCTAAAAACAGGCTTACTAGAATATCATTAACTCCGATTTTCAATGACAAACAATTAATTTACTTGCGTGAGTTATGTTTGCAATTTTTTTGTGCCATTTTTAAAACCTTAATTTTACTTTTGCCCCTTTTGCCCACTAGCCACCTGACATTTTGCCCGCCCACTAGCCACTTTTACCCCTTAGCCACCCGCCCACTAGCCGGTGGCTAATAAAACTCTGGCTCCGCCGTGAAACAGCCCGAAAATTTTACGATACCTACTAATGCGTAATCGAAGACAATATGGATGGATTTTTATACCATAGGAAGGCATTACGGTTTTGGCTCTTTGTGCCTGTAATAATAAACGATAGAGTGAAAGAGGGAGCCTAAGACGCCAGAGTCCATACTTTAGCCTCAGCTGCGGGGCTTTATGTTCATGATACTCAGTCCCACTCTCAGATCCTCCAAACTCTTTAACCCCATGCGCCTCTATTAGAAATTAGCGAACTTAAGTCCATGAACTGAAAAGCCTTAATCACTGCAAATAATTGTATATTTATTGTATTATATAATTAATAAATAATAAATATTGTAAATAGATTTAGGAATAAGGGTAGATTGGCTGTATCAGCCTGTGTTATTTTAATTTTCATGCAGTTGTCTCATTTCTAGCTGACATATCCTTACACTTTTCACTTATTGGTTGTAAAAGGAGTGGAGGGAACGAATGAATAATGCATTGCTTAAGGCTGCGGCAATGACAACTTCTGGGAGCGAATTGCATTCCATATACAAATCAATGCATTGTTCATCCTTCCCTCTCCGCGACTTTAAAGTCAGCTCTTAACCAATAGACGAAAACTGCTGGTTAGGATAAACCAAGCATCGAGACAGAAATGAAATGTGAAGTCACAATTTCAATTGCCCATCTCTCTATATCTCTGATATTGTATAATTTGTCACCGCTCCGTTACCTTTTTACAACGGTTACAATGGTTTATTAATGTTTCGGTTGCACTGCGCTTGATGGCAAATGAACTGAAGAAGGCATAGGCAGTAATAGGCACCCATGTAAATTCACTTCATATGTATCATAAGAAGTATAATGTACATAGCAAGAATGCAGTTCATCTTGAATGAGTCAAATTGAGACTACACTATTGTGCAACATTATTACTTGAGGTGCTCAATAATCCTTATAAGCCTCTTTCAAGGCTTCCTAATGCAATTAAAGGAATCAGTATGAATGAAATGACGATTTCAGTCCACCGGGAATAAGTATATCTCTATATTTTCTGGGCATTGGTTGTTACATTTCACATTATTCACATTATGAGCCAAGAACGATTTTTTAAAAATTTTCCACTGTCCAATATGTTTGTATAACGTCGTAACAAAAAGTTTTGATTTTTGTCTCTAAGTATGAAACTCATCTCTAATTATAAGGTAAAAGTTTTATAATATGCACTGTTAACAGCAACCTCGCAGTGTTGCATTTTCATGCATCGGAGGTTATTTTAAGACTTTTTAGCTCAAAAAGTTTAATTAAATTTTGAGCATTTTTTATTTGCATGATAATGTACTCAATACGAATTATTTGATTTATCCTCCAAAGATTTTTTGCGACATGTATAACGGAAGATATGGTAATACTACAGTGCCGTCGCCAGGCCCCCCCTCCCCGAAATCAAGAAAAGAAAGAAATTTTTGCCTTAAAACCCAAAAATTTTTTGCATTTTCACTTATTATTTGTCGCCCCCCCCCACAAACTTTTTTTCTGGCTGCGGCCCTGTAATATCACTTCGGGATTCAAATACTCTCGCATCTGAAATGTAAAATGTTACATACCTTTTGTTCTCATTACTTTTCACCTTTCAATCTGGTTTCAAAAATTATCTAACTTATGTAGAAATTTAAAATAAATTGCATCTACTTTGAAAGATATAGGTGTCTCCAAAAAGCAAGCTTATAGAACCGAAGTCTATACGGGAGGCCGATAATAAAAGGTCGGGCTTCCTCCCCCTTTCGAAAACTTTAGAGCTGTATACAATGTAGCTGCTTATAAATGTCATTTTAATATAATAGAATCTACAAATCTGTGGATAATCGTATCGGTAAAAAATTCTAATAATTTATTTGTTGCAATACAGGTATATCTAAACCAAAAAACTTGTGTAGAAATTGCTATGAATCTATTAAGTGAAAGTATAATTAATTTGGAATATAAATATAAAGATGTTAAAATATCATTACGAGGCGACTGCAATTCTAGAATTGGTCATATGGGCTTCTGTCATGGAAACATGTGTAGGGATACAAATATTGAGGAAAACAGGGACGCAAAAAAGTGGACTCAAGAGGAAAACAGCTGATTGCTAGTCTTGAAAATTTGGGTTTTGTAATACTGAATGGACAATGTAATTCTGAAGAGTGAAACCAACTCGATTGCTTCCATTTGCCTGTTCTCTCTCACACCAAAGCACTCACTTGAAGCAGATACACTTGTCTCTGGCTCGATTTTCAAACTAATGACAGAACCAGGCTACCTTATTCCTAGCTTTGGGTAAATTATAAGCATCCTAATAATCACCATTCCTCATTCATAACGATTTTTAGGACAATGGTTTCTCTGATTATTTTTTAATGTGTCATGTTGTTTGGATCCCTGACTTTTTATATGAATCTACATTATTGTCGTGTGCTATACCTATAGCCAAATATTGAGGTCCATTTTTGGCAGTGTGCCATCTAGAATACGTAACTTTTTATTGTTGCAATTATATCATTATTAATGGTGCTGTATCAAGATCTGGTGTCAAAAATTATGTATTTTGGCAGGCATAACGCCGTTTTGGGAGTATAATCAATTTAAAAAGAATTTAATTTGAAATTCTACAAAAGTATTTTATACGCCTAAACAATAGCTCTGGTATCTTAAAATCTTATCCGACATTAATAATCATAATTTTCCACTTCAATTACTCGTTATCAAAATAAAACCCAAAATATTCAAACCGTGCTTGCAACCCAAAACTTTCCTGCTAATGAAACTTACAATAATAGAGGATTACATATCTTCATTTTTTTATGGATTCCGCAACATGTGACCATTTCCCACGTATCCAATCCAGTTAATTTCACTCCTTTACAGCTACACAAGGTAATAACAATGTCAACAACATCATTTCGGTGAACAACAATTTTGAGAGATGTTTTGATTCTACAAATTATCTTTTGCTCTGGCAGCTACTGGAATCATTAAAAATGAGTTCACAAATCATTAAAATATTCCAGTCTCTGTACTGTAAGGCCACAATGAGGGTTAAGGCTTACGATGGGTATACAAATCCCATTAAAATATCACAGAGTTTCATGCAAGGCGAGATATGTTCGTCTCTATTGTAGTGTTATTCGTCCTCGACATGGAGGACTTTTTTAACTATAATATATTGGAGAAAATACAAATTGGGAAAGGTAAGGGTGTGCACTTACTAATGTACGCAGACAATTTAATTTTAATGGCGGAATCATCTAGGTCATTGCAATTAAAATTGAATACTCTCAATAACTACTGTATAAAGAAACAGCTCAAATCAAATAAAGTGTACTATGACAGCAACGAAATTGAAATAGTGTAATCCTTTACCTTTCTAGGCGTCGTTTTCTCTGCTTCAGGCTTGTTTAGGAATGCAGCCCAAGATTTTAAAAAACGAGCTAATGTGAAACTTGGTGTTGTGTGGTCAATGTTGACAAAATCAAAGATGGACAGCTTGGGACCAGAATGAAAATCTTTGATTCAATTTGCCCATCAACCCTTTTGTATAGCAGTGCAATATGGGCTTTATCATATGACACCATTATTGAGTCAGTGCAGCTGCAATTCATGAAGAAGCTCCTAAGATTGCCATTAAATACTCCCGATTATGTCATTAGACTAGAGACGGGCAGAATGAAAGTTGTAACTCAGCATTTAAGTTTGCCATAAGATTATGGGTTAAAATTTTACGGAGGATACCCAAAAAATTGTTTTCTATACGTTACAAAATCTAAGCCAAATGCATAATCGGGAAGATAAATACAATTGGGTGTCCCAGTTAATATGTCATAACGAAAAGTTAGGTATGGGGTTTCTTTGGCAATCAATCTTTGGTGGTAAGGATGATAGATGTGGAACGACAAAATGATGTAGAAAGAAAAGCTAGGGCCGCAATATGTGTACTATATCGGCATTTAAAAATATACGACGTAGGTGCAGAGGAATATTTACGCTGAAAGGTTCCTAAAGAAAAGATAAGAGTTCTAGTGTAATTAAGACTGTTTAAGATTTTTGCTCCTAAGATAGTAGTTAATGGAATAAGATACAATTTAGACTATAATGAACTTTGCTCTGTTTGTCCGAATACGGATAATGAAAGTGAAAACCTATACCACATAATGTGTAAATACCTACCGTATAAACCTTTCAGGAAAACACTATTACCCGCTATTAATTTGAAGAAAAATAACTTCCATACTCTTTTTGAGGTTGAAGACAAAAAAGTCCTAGCGGACATTTACAATTATTTGGTACGGACTATCAAGCTTAGAGCCTGGGTTAAAAATTAGCCAATCCATACTAGGGTTGGGTTTCCGCCACCAAATTTTTGTTCCTGCTGGCAAAAACAGGTTTAAACCAGGTTATAACTAGACGAAAATTGGCTGAAACTCTACAATATTTCAATATAAAAAACTATGCAGTTAAAATTCCCAATATTGACCATTTTGATCTTGACTGCTTAGATACACGACGCCAGACGTCAGTGACAACGAAATCGGACATCTGCTAGAAAAAATTTGGAATTTCGAAATTTTAAAGCTGTTCTGGTGGCCTATTAGCCTTTGCGTTAATAAAACAGTAATGAAAACGACTTATTTCAAACGAAATTTTAGTTGATGTTCATAAAAATGTTGGTCAAAAACAACCCTAAAAGTTCCAGCATTGTCTAGTCTCATCTCAGCTGAAACAATTCCAACCACTTCTGATTCCTTTCCGGTTTTTTGGTAATGAGTGTAGACCCAAATTGGGATAATTCATTCCACTTCTTCCACAAACTACACATTTTTTGCGACCTCCCTTTTATATTTAATAATTTCCACTATAATTTTTTGACGCGATGATCACTTGTTTCTACCCTGTGCTTGTGTTAACTCTGCATAATGTCGAAATTTCGTATTAACTACAACAGCTGAAGTGGGAATCATGTGGCATAGCAGCAAATAGCAGAAAACTCCTACGCTCCTCCTATTCTCACATTCATCCAAGGAATTGTGGTACAGGGCATCCACTCAACACAGCTCCAGGGCAAAATTGGACCCCATTTTACTTTATTGTTCTGTACCTTTTATATGGATATTTTTTCATAATATTTGTCTATGGTCAATAACCTAATTAAGTCAGGTGCTAGACTTAACAATACCATTCAAATAACTTGCCATTAAACGTTTGCAAAAAAGGATTTAATCAGAACAGCTAAAAAAAGTTCAAAGTTGCTGATAAAAATACGGAATTGCCTGCTATGGTTATGCAAGAATGTATGAATACTATAGTTGACAAATTATCGATAATTTTTAATAATGTATTGTTATCGGGGACTTTTCCTGACAAATGGAAGCAAAATAAAATTCATACTCTATGAAAAAACGCGGCAGTAAGTCAGATAAAGCCTTCTACTGGCCTATATATAATCTATCTTTACCGAGCAAATGGTTTGAAGTTGTCATTAAAACAATATATCGAATCAAACAATTTGTTAACCGACGAGCAGCATGGGTTTAGGTCAGGTAGATCTTGTACAACCGCACTAACCACGTTGACACAACACATATAAAACACAAACAAAATTTAATGTTGGGTCGGTCTATATTGACCTTTAAAAAGCCTTCGATTACGTTATACTAGATACATTAATTACCATATGATAATTCCACCATAATATTATTGGCTTACAATTTAGTCACGTTAAAACAAAATTTATGACACACAAATTCGAATACACATGATTTATGTGTATTCGAATTCAAATATCTAGGAATTTACCTTCATCCTACATTGAATTATAGTAAACACTTCCTGTATTTTGAAAGACAATTTTCTGCTGCCATTGGTGGTTTGAATAGAGCCAGAGGGCAGTTAAGTTATAAAATTTATTCTGTGCTTATAAATGCTTACGTTTTACCAATCATAAACTATGCTATCTCAATTTGGGGACCTACAAAATTGCGTGAATAAATTACAATATATAATTTTTAAAAAGGCGCTGTTTATAGACCGATTTCTATTGCCGCCCCACAGGACTCATCAGTCTGCCCCTCGTTGTTATATACTTATACTTTATATAGCATTGCTTTAATTCCACACTGCAATTTACACAAGAGGTTATAAGCAGTGTACAAAATACCATTTATCACCTACCAGTGGTAAGTGGTTTCTAATGGTATTTAACGTTAAATACCACCAGCTAAAAACTAGTGGTAAGTGGTATAAATTGGTAAAAATAGTAAAACCTACAGCAAGCCCTAACAGAAGCTCGCCTTAGTAAAGGGGACCGTGTGCACATTTTGGTTGTGATAATAATAGAAATAAATTTATTTTGATTATTAAAGTAAACAATAATTCAAACTAGATTAATATAATTCATAATTCAATATAAAAACCAACAGCAAATCAAAGTAGAATAATGTTGACAATCAAAATCAACAGCAATTCAAAATAGATTGATGTTGACTATCAAAATAAACAGCAAATCAAATTCGATTTCAATCAAAATTGATTGATATCGATTATCATAATCACCAGAAAATCAAAATTGATTAATGTTGAATATAAAAATCAACCAAAAAACAACATTGATTAATGTTGACTATGAAAATCAACCGAAAATCAAAATTAATTAATATTGAGTATTAAAATCAACCGAAAATCAAAATTGATTAATATTGAGTATGAAAATCGACAGAAAATCAAAACTGATTAATGTTGACTATGAAAATCAACAGAAAATCAAAATTGATTAATGTTGACTATGAAAATCAACAGAAAATCAAAACTGATTAATGTTGACTATGAAAATCAACAGAAAACCAAAATTGATTAATTTTGACTATGAAAATCAACAGATATTCAATTTTGATTGATTATGAGTATTAAAATCTACAGAAAATTAAAATCGGTTAATAATGATTATCAAAATTTAAAGCAAATCAAAAAATGGAAATTTGACTATAAAATTGAATAAAAAGCCAAAATAGATTTTTTTCCATCGTCTAATAGTTATTTTCCGGTTTAATTTGCTTTATTATAAAATCTCAAATTTGGTAGAAGCGGATCAAAATATTTTATACTATCATGCTAACAATTTATAGGAAACGCCATTGAACTTTTTCATGTCCATTTAACGCCAAATTTTCACTTTTTCAAAATGAAGACAAAGTGAGCGCGCGGTATCTCAGCAACCAATGGACCGATTTACCACCAATTCAATAGGGATCGTCAGTGGTCCATAAGCATTGTTTTTGCCAAGTTTGGTCAATATCCATCATGACTTTCGAAAGTTATCGTGGCGACGGACGTACAGACGTACGGACAGACTTTGCGGTTCTATAAGCTCGCTTACTCAGGCGAGCTAAAAATAGTTTCCTTTAAATTTCGTGTTTAAATTTGGAATAAAATTGAGTGCCAAAATATGAAATAGCTTAGCAGCTGATGATTGTTGTCACAAATGGATAAATGTCCATTCAATCAGAGTTGGATTCAATTCAACCTATGGGGACACTAATCGCTCTTATTTGCCGATTGAGACAGTATATAATTGCAATTAAATTGGCGCTTTGGCATTCATATCAATTTTAAATTGGCGATACCAAATGCAATCTTGGTTTTAGTAACATTTTTAGCTCGCCTGACGAGCTATATAGAATCGCACAATCTGTCCGTCAGTCTGTCCGCACTGTATAACTTGGATTAATATAGTATTAATTGCCAAATTATTGGTTAACATATTCAACCTACAAATTGTCCATTTTATTCTGCTGGCTTTTAATAGGTAATTTTATAGTCGCAATAAACGTTTCTACTTAAAACTGATCCTGTTAGTGGAAATTAAAAATGGTAATAAAAACATTTGAGTGCTTCTAAATTAGACTTTTTTCAATAGTAAGAACCATAATGCGATTTTTTGTTTGTTAAAACTGCTTCCAGCTGTCGAAAAACGAGGGTACGAAAGATTAAATTGAAAATTTAGATGTGCTTTTGTTTAACAAAGCATGACGATTTCATTTGGTAGACTATGTTAATCCCTTATTGTACACAGGCGTTTTAGCTCGCCTCAATAAGGATTTTGATAGTCAACATTAATCGATTTTGATTTTCTGTTGATTTTGATTATCAACATCAATCGATTTTGATTTTCTGTTGATTTTGATAATCAACATTAATCAATTTTGATTTGTGTGTCAACATAAATTTTTTATTTTCTGTCGATTTTCATAATCAACGTTTATCTACTTTGATTCACCATTTTTTTGGATGGTCAACATTCATCCATTTTGATACTCAATGTTATCAATAAATATCAAAATGAACCAATTTCTATTATTCTATCAAAGATATTATTCTATCACGGTCCCCTTTTCTCAGGCGAGCTTCTGTTACGGCTTGCTGTAGGTTTTATAACTTTCGGGGAACAACCAAATGAATAGGATTATTTTGATTAACTAAAGGGCTAATTGGAAATATTTCATGGAAAATAAAGTTTTAAAACCCATATTCTGTAAGTCTTGTGTATCTATACTAATCTGTCTAATAAATCGCTGAAATTTACCATTTTTACTTTTTTTACCATAAATGCATTTTTACCATTAAGTGCATTTTTACCACTAATAGTAAAAAAGCCTAAAAAGTGGTAAATTTTGTACACTGGTTATAAGTTACAACCTGAACGACAGACTCAGTGCATTCTGCTATACATTCAGCAAAATATATCAACAAACAAAACAATAAATAATAAATATGGCATTTTGTACATTCCAGTATCCCAAATTAAGCAAATACTGTATCAAATTATTTTGGATTGACAGATAATTCTAATTCTTGGAACCAGACATGGCATTAATTTTTCTTGGAAAATGAAATATTTGAAATAAATGAAATAAATGAAATTTATTGAAATAAATGCCATGTACCCTATTTATTTCAAATATTTTTTCACTTTTCAAGGAAGTTGGGGATGAAATATTTCGCGAAATATTTCAAAAATTTCGCCTATTTATTTCCGAGAAATATTTCAAGTGCCATCTCTGCTTGGAACTCTTATAAACTAAAATCTAAATTATGTAAGAAAGAACATAAAAATGTAGACTATTATGATTTACTAGGAAGGAGTAATCTTGCGACTGTTCAGGAATGACTAGTTTACCTTCCCATGGTTAGCCTGTATAAAACTTTGAAACTAGGCAAACCTGACGTCACGTAAGGGTGTCAAATGTTTATTGAGGCCCCTTGTACCGAAAGAACCAGAAGTATCACAGCAAAAATGTTTATACTAATCGAAAGGCCGTCCAAAGTTACACTAATGAGGGTACTCTGATAAATTTCACTTACCCTAGGGGTTCAAAAAATTTACTGAAAGTAAAAAATAAATGGCCATATTTGTGTCAAAACTTGAGAAATTGGGCGACAGCAAAATACAGGTTAAACACGTTTCCCCAAAAGAACACAATAGTTTTTATGTGTTATTTGGAAATAATTAGACCCCAAATAAAGTGTCACTTCCTTTTCACTTCCTCCGCAAAGGATCATGCATAAATAAAACAAGTGCGTTGCCCCAGGTGAGGAGATTTTGAATTTTAGACAAAATAGTAACTGAATAGTCCTCTTTTCAGGAGGAAGTGAAAAGGAAGTGACACTTTAACTAAGGTCTTAGAAAGTATATCGTGAAAAGGTCAATTGCAATTAATATAAACATTTATGTATCTGGAATACAGGGCATGAAAAACCCATGCTTTTGGTTAGGAAAAACCCAACTTAAAAACCCGGGGTTTTGGGTTTTTGACCAAAAACCCAGGGTTTTTGCTGTTTGCTACCCAAAAACCCACCCAAAACCCCAATAACCCAAAAACCCGGGTTTTTGGGTTTTTCATGCCCTGCTGGAATACATTCTACTCATCTTACAATATTGCCCGGAGTACACCCTAGCTTTATTTACAACAGGACCTGGACTATGTCCTGTGTGACCGGCTAGTAACATAAACAATAATTTAACTCTATAAAAATAATGTACCTATGCATAATAATTTTGAGATGATAAACATTGTGTAATTGGCACTGGTAGTATATTTGTAAATTATATACGTCCACCAAGAGGGCAGTACTACTAGTACAGACTAAGATGTCCAATTTTAAGGTGGCCCTCACCACTAGCCACAACCTACAAACCTAATTTAACATAATCTTACCTAATCTAAGTTGGGGCCCAACCAAAATTTTGCTCTTAGCGTGACTTTTAGAAAATTTTTGCCTCATTTTCGACAAAATCAGTCACCGAATATGCCTAATAAATATGGCTTTTTGTCATCCTACCGAAATAGTTTTCTAAATATGGTACTGGATGGGTATGGGGTGCCCCACACAGTGTACAAAATTTACCACTTTTTAGGCTATTTTACCATCACAGTGGTAAAAATGCACTTAATGGGAAAAATGCATTAAATGATAAAAATGGTAAATTTTAGCGACTGATGAGTCAGCTTAGTACATATACACAAGACTTACTAAACTATTGACTATTGTTTTTAAAACTTTATTTTCTATGAAATATTTCCAATTAGCCCCTTAATTAATCAAATTAATTCTATTTATTTTATTGTTCACCGAAAGTTATAAAAGCAATACTACTAAAGCCAAGGTTAATGAATTTGGTATCGCCAATTCAAAATTTATATGAATAAGTGGCAATTTAATTGCTTTAATTTAATTAATTTCTCAATCGGCAAACAAAAATGCGATTAGTGTCCCCTCCCCCCAAATGTTGAGTCCAACCCTGAATGATGAACACTTATCAATTTGTGTCAACAATCATTAACTGCCTAGCTATTTCATACTTTGGCACCGAATTTTATTAAAAATTCTACACGAAATTTAAATAAATCTATATTTTACCATTTTTTACCATTTATACCATTTACCACTACTTTTTGGGTGGTGGTATTTAACGTTAAATACCATTAAAAACCACTTACCACTGGTAAGTGGTAAATGGTATTTTGTACACTGGCCCCACACTAAGCTAGGACCTCATAGTCTAGCCGTAATGCGACAGTCAACAATTTATACAATGTGACAATATTTTAATGGATATAAAGTTACAAAATCCAAATAGAAATCTGACCTGTTCAGCCGCAGAGCTTTCACAGAGTTGGCCAACGGGCATTATTGATCGGCTTTCAGGAAAAGTGTCGATATAAAATAAATAACATGAATTGTCTTAAAGATTTCGATTAAAAGAAATTTAGCTTCTTTGGCAGGAATTGGCTGCAGAGCTTTCTGGACAGATAGGATGAGTTTGTAACTGACCACCGGCTTAACTAAACTGAGTGACAAATGGAAACGCTTATGCTTTTAAGGCCATTCTGCTCCTATCCTGTTCATTCCGTCCGCCGTGACGCAGCATTTTTTAATTATTCTATACCTGACTATACAGGAAAAGGTTTGCTGTTGGCAGTAGTGATGTCTCGTTTTGCTTAGCCTCTTTCTATAAAGATTATGTATATTAGTATTCGAACAAGTTAGAAAGTATTCGAACAAGTTAGAAAGTATTCGAACAAGTTAGAAAGTATTCGAACAAGTTAGAAAGTATTCGAACAAGTTAGAAAGTATTCGAACAAGTTAGAAAGTATTCGAACAAGTTAGAAAGTATTCGAACAAGTTAGAAAGTATTCGAACAAGTTAGAAAGTATTCGAACAAGTTAGAAAGTATTCGAACAAGTTAGAAAGTATTCGAACAAGTTAGAAAGTATTCGAACAAGTTAGAAAGTATTTGAACAAGTTAGAAAGTATTTGAACAAGTTAGAAAGTACTCGAACAAGTTAGAAAGTATTCGAACAAGTTAGAAAGTATTCGAACAAGTTAGAAAGTATTCGAACTAGTTAGAAAGTATTCGAACTAGTTAGAAAGTATTCGAACAAGTTAGAAAGTATTCGAACAAGTTAGAAAGTATTCGAACAAGGTAGAAAGTATTCGAACAAGGTAGAAAGTATTCGAACATGTTAGAAAGTATTCGAACAAGTTAGAAAGTATTCGAACAAGGTAGAAAGTATTCGAACAAGTTAGAAAGTATTCGAAAAAGTTAGAAAGTATTCGAACAAGTCGGAAAGTATTCGAAAAAGTCAGAAAGTTTTTGTGAAAGTTCAATACTACTAGAAAAAGTATTTGAAGAGAATCGTTTAAATTTGAAAAAGGCCAACGTATTCGAAAAATTTCGAAAAGGTCAAACAGTATTCGATAAAAACGTATAATTTCGAAAAATTCGAAAGCAATCGAAGAAGTCAGAATGTATTCGAAAATGTCTTATAAATTCGAAAAAATTGCAAAAATTGGAAAACATTCCAAAGTATTCGCAAATATTCGTAAACATTCGAAAGTCATTGTACCATATTCAATAGTAGTCGAGTTCTTGCTAGACTGAGCACGAACAGAGGAGTCCACATACAAAGCTATTGTGTCCCCTTATCAGCAGAGGAAAAGTTTCGTTGGATTCATAATATTATTAGCTGATGTTTTTTGACATGCAATTCATATAGAAGTAGCTAACCTAGACCTGCACTGTATGAGCATAGATTCAAAAATATGTTAGTCTTAGAAGACCCTCCCATTTTAAAATAGATTAGATAGGCATATTTAATAATGTACCCCAAAGCATTATACCCGACGTTCACCACACGCAACGTGCATTTGTCGCATGACTTCCTAAGTTACCCGACTAAGGCACTTTGATTATAGTGGGGTACATTCGTTCATTATTAAAACCTAGGGCAAGCCGTAACAGAAGCTCGCCTGAGTGAAGGGGACCGTGTACACAGTTTCGGTAGAATAATAGAAAGAGGTTTATTTTCCTATTTATTGTTTAATATTGAGTATCAAAATCAAAATGGACGAATGTTGACCATCGAAGTCAATAGCAAATCAAAATATATTAACGTTGCCTGTGAAAATCAACAGAAAGTAAAAATAGATAATTGTTGAACATGAAAGTCAACAGAAAATAAAAATAGATAATTGTCGAACATGAATGTCAACTGGTCAACAGAAAATAAAATTAGATAATTGTTCACTATGAAAATCAACAGAAAATAAAAATAGATAATTGTTCACTATGAAAATCAACAGAAAATAAAAATAGATAATTACACAGCAACGACTGGCATAGATCCACTAGTGCCGACTCTTACACCGGAAGTGACGTGATTGGACCTACTATGTCCAGTGGTCCATAAACTGGCCATTTGTCGTCTTTAAAGGTGTGTTATTGGGTAAGGTGCAGACTGCATATGGTGTATTAAAGGGTGACGTACAGACAGCACATGTTTTCTTAATGTGTAACTGTGTAAGGTGCAGACTATATTATATGCTATGTTAATAGATAGGGTAGGTGCAGACTATATCACCTATATTTCTACTTTTGCTGTAAATTTTATAGTGTATTTAGAGTAAAAATTTTACCTATGTTAGAGTAAGTCAAGTTACTTTGATTGAAGTAAGAATTTACTTCGCACCAAGTAATTCGCTTTGCTGGAACAAGGATAGTCGATTTACTAAATTAACAGTATATCAAATTGCTTAAAGTAAAAGGTTACTAATTTTAGGGTCGATTACTGAAATACTTGATCTAGTATGATAGATTACTGTATCTATTATATATGTTAACGGCAATAAGTAAATTCAGGCATTAAGCTTAATGCCTAAAAATGCCCGGCATTAAGCTTAAAGCCTAGTCTTTAAGCTTAATGCCTAGGCATTAAGCCTAATGCCTAGGCATTAAGCCTAATGCCTAGGCATTAAGCCTAATGCCTAGGCATTAAGCCTAATGCCTGAATTTTACTCGGCATTAAGCTTAATGCCTGGTCTTATTGCCTGATTTGGGTGGAAATCAATGTAAACAACAAAAACTTAAGTCTAATATACACATTCGATGTGTATTAACGTAAAATGCAAATGTACACGGTTAGGGTTAGTCATGTAAAACAATATGGGATTTTTAAATGTATTTTAATTTCAAAAATTATACTATTGCTCTATGTTACCACCTCCATATAGTATACTATAATATATACTATAGTACTAAATTCATTCGAATTAAAGAGAAAATCTAAATAAAGTATTTCCTTCTTCGGATCTAGCTGACTCTTTTTTAGATTTATCACCAGCCCAAGTGATTTCAAGAGGTTAGTTTCTGTCAAAACGTCAACTTAACATTGTTGATATGATGTTGCATCTATACGTAGGTCATCTAGACAAATAGAATTACTTAGCCGTTGTTTACGCAAGAGAAATACTACTGGTTACAAAGGGAGGCATGTAAATTCGTCAGAACTCCTAACTCCTCCAAACGTAAAATTCCCTTTAGTTAATTAAATTTGCTTTCGATGATTGTTTGGAACGTTTTGCAAGAGAAGTTAAAAGTCTTTTGGGAAGAAAGAAGGGAATGAAGAAGGATTTTCCTTGAAAAACGTTTTGAAGATTTCAGGTGGTTAAAACTGCGCATTTAAAGACGAAACAAAGATGCTTTTCAAGGGAAATCCTTCATTAAATTTTTACATAAATTTTTCTTATCTGTTGTAGGAAACGCACTTGTTTCATTCCTATTCAGAAGTATTTTGTAGTATTTTATTGTTTGTAGCCTTCTCTTGTTCCGCACCAACCAAGTACCACGTGTTCAGTAAAATACAAGGCACGTGGTCTTGGTTAGAAAACAAAGCCTAGGCATATGTAGTTAGTAGTGCCCATCTATGTATACTGGCTACGAGGTAGAATTATCTGTACGTCACACTGGATGATATCTATTATGACTTATGCTTTACCTCATCAATCTTAATTGTGTATCTAAGTTTCATTATTGTTCATTATTAACAAGCGATTCTTGGATTATGATAATGATCCATGATTGGCAATAACAGGTAAGTATACAGTATATAAAAATACATGAACTCATTACTGAATCAAAAAATTCTATCGGGTAGTGAGACAGGAACAATCGGGTGAAATATGTCCATTCGAGTGTCTAATTCGAGTTCAAAATAGAGTCAATTGGTGGTACTTTTAGCCTATTCCGGTCAACAGTATCACTTCCTGTGGCATGTAGACATTACACAAGCTGTTAACATTGATATTAAATATTTGTGTGTGTATAGACTAAGGGTATTGATATAACTGGATTGATTCTAGGTATGAGGAAGCTACCTAAAAGGGAATCCAGGATACTTTCTTATTATTTTCCTCCTGGATTCTTAAATGAATAGGTTTAGACTAATTAAGTTTTAGACCTAGTTCAATCAGGTCCAAATGATATTTTAGAGTGATATAAGTTTGTAATTATGTAATTCTGTCCACGCAAAGCCTTATTATAGTTCACTTGGACCACAAAATGATTCCCGTAGTCAGTCAATTTCCTTTTGTACCGCTCCCCCCCTCTTTCTACAAGGACCACGTTATTATTATTATTATTATTATTATTTACAAAAAGTATACATAACTCATTTAATAATCCGGGTAAAGAGGATTATCCTTTACATGATTATTACTTCTTAAATGAGTTAAATGAATTTTACTTGGACCAAAAAATTAATGTTAATGAAGTGAGCTTCTCAATTATAATATTATGATGCTTCTAGATATGGAGGATGCTTTCTCGGAAGTTGAAGACCCGGAGGTAGAAATTAAGACTCCAGGAACATCAATTTTTCGTTTCCGGGATACCTGAATGACCTAGAATCAATTCAGTCAATCTAGTTTATTATGATTTTTAGTACAAGTACATGAACTCATTTAAGAATCCAACTTGGATCAAAAAATATAAGTTTAAATGTGTGGGAGGTTGAAGGTGGGTGATACTGTTGACCGAAATAGGTCAAAATTACTATCAATCAACTCGCCTTGACGAGAACAATCTATTAGTACCACTTTCAGAATTTTAGGAAGTATTTTAGAATTTATTATGAATTTTAATATCAAGTCCTATGGTAGCTAAGTCCAAAATATTATGATAAATGTTACAATACGTTTAAAATTCAAAATAAAATCAAAACTAGTTCCTAAAATTCTGAAATTGGTACTTCTCGTTGAGGCGAGTCGATTGAGGGTACTTTTGACCTATTCCGGTCAACAGTATCACTTCCTGTGGCATGTAGACATTACACAAGCTGTTAACATTGATATTAAGTATTTGTGTGTGTATAGACTAAGGGTATTGATATAACTGGATTGATTCTAGGTATGAGGAAGCTACCTAAAAGGGAATCCAGGATACTTTCTTATTATTTTCCTCCTGGATTCTTAAATGAATAGGTTTAGACTAATTAAGTTTTAGGCCTAGTTCAATCAGGTCCAAATGATATTTTAGAGTGATATAAGTTATTAATAGGCTAGGTTAGATTTAGTTATATTATTGTTTATAAAGTTGGTCCACACAAAGCCTATACTTTACTTGGACTACAAAATGATTCCCGTCGTCAGCCAATTTCGTTTTGTACTCCCTTCAAAAGGATTCTTAAATGGCCTTTAATGTAAATTAGGTCTACGTCGTCCTGAGCGAACACTGATCCTTTCCAAAATTGATCCGTATAAGAGTTACCTGATGATGTTTTTTGGTCCAAGTCATCTTAATTTTGAATTCAATTGTCCATCAGTCAGTAATTACTTTGTGAGCAAAGCAATCAAGAAGTCATCTGTTGTTCAAATCAGTCTAAAAAGTTCTTAATTATGGACCAAGTGTGATGAGTAGTGAGTAGATGTTATGAAGCATAAGAGAATGAAATCCTTGTATTAAAATTATCATAATAATAATAATAATAATATTGCTTTATTAAAGTGTCAAATGAGTACAATCGATACAACAGATCAATATCAGTAGGCACAGTCGGAGCTGGTCACTGCTTTCCAACACATGACACTCTAAGCTAGTTTATAGAGTATTTAAGAATATATAGTATTTTAAAAGAGAATATGTTCTAACTTAATTAATAATGTACATAATTACTGGACCGTTCCGTTATCATGTGTTGTTGAACTTTATCAATCAGAGTTTTACAAGTCAGCTCTTTAAACACAAATTTCCTGGGCAGATTGTTCCATGCTAAGGCTGCCGTGTGTTGTACAGATTTTCTCCTTAGAGCAGTTCTACAGGAGTTTACAGCACATAAGGGAAATGATCTACTATTATTAGTACTCTGACTGATATTGAACCATCCTTCTGTGCCTTTATAATTTAATACAAGATTTTTCCATACCAATTTTATAGCATATAAGTTTTTTCTTTCGGAGATGGTAAATATATTACAGTTTTCTAACAGCGAATTAACATTAATAGAGTTCTTCAACCGCAATACCTTTCTCTGATTGCTTTTAAACTTTTTTGGTTTACACATTCTTGGATAAAAATAATTTGTAACGAATCTAAATACTTTTTCATCCAGTTGATTAAGCTGTAAGAAGGTTTGAGTGGCCCATAAGACAATACCATAATCAGCTATTGAAAGTACAAATGATTTTAACAATGATTTCATTACATGTATTGGGATTAGTCTTTTTATTCTATAGAGACGGCCTAGAGCCATTCTGGTTCTTGTACCTACCGAGTCATACTGATATTTAAAAGTTAAGTTTGCATCAAATATAATACCCAAGTATCTAAACGTATAGACTCTTTCTAGTGTGTTTGTTCCCACTTTCACATCAGTAAATTTCATGCCCTTAACTTTCAGGTCATTGGACTTATGGAAAATCATATACTGAGTCTTTTGTATACTGATGGTTAGATAATTCTCAAGACACCAATTATGTATACGATTAAGATTTTCATTAATTCTACGAATTGCCTCATTGATATCAGCATCACTATCCCATATTACTACGTCATCAGCATACATACAGTAATTAACATCAATTACCTTAACAATATCATTTATGTATAGAGAGAATAGTAACGGCCCTAATGCTGAACCGGCCCCAGTTCCAGATTGAAACATATAGGTCTTATCACTGAAATACCCATTATTCTTTATTTTAAATGTCCGATTAGTCAGATGGTCTCTCAGTAATCGTAACATGTACGGTTCTAGATTAAAGTTGTGAATTAGTTTCATAATCAGACAATTGTATTGACACGTGTCAAAGGCCATAGTCAGGTCAAGGTACACAGCTACAACTCTCCCGTTCCTGTCATCTAACTCATTGTATAAACTTTGAGAAAATTTATTGAGAGCGTTTTCACAACCGTGCTTCTTTCTAAACCCAAATTGATTTTTGTCAAGTAGTGAGTCTACACAGCTTGATAATCTTGTAAAGACAATTTTTTCAAACACTTTAGCAAGATATGAGAGGTTGACAATTGGTCTGTAATTTTTAACATCACAATACGAACCCTTCTTTTTGTAAATTGGGAATAGTATTGCAAATTTGAATATATTGGGGATTTTACCTGAATCAAGTATCATATTAAATAATATTAGTAGAGGCATAGCAATTATAGATTTAATCTGCTTAAATACTATTGTAGGAATATTACTACTGGCGCTATAGCCTTTGTCAGTACTACTAATAGCCTCAACTACCTCCTCCTGGGTTACACGAAAATCTTTAGGATTTTTATACATTGCACAATAATTATTAATACAAGCTTCTACAGAGCTGTCTGGTATTATATCTGTAGCTTTTTTAATAATGTAGTGACTAGCAAGGTTCTCACAGATAACTTCGTCATCCTCGATTACAGTTCCGTCAGAGTCTACTATTTTTGTGATTTTTGTGGAGTCTTTAACTCTGAAGTTAGTGATTTCGTCTATTATATTCCACGTATTCTCTGAGGACTTATCATCACATAGTTTTGATACAAAGTACTTTCTTTTACATTTCCTAATAGTGTTTGTAACATAAGATTTCATTACATTTTATCTCTTCCAACACTGAAGATTTGGATTTGGTTGCTATCTGTTTCAGCGAATCTCGTTTAGAGATTAATTTCGAGATGTTACTACTAAACCAGGGAGAGTTTCTGTTTCTACACATTTTTTTTCCTTCAGGGGCATAGGAATTCAGTATTTTCAGTGTGTTGTTAACAAATAATTCGGCTGATTTGTCAGTGTCATGACTAAGTAGGTACATGTAGTCCTGATCAGCTAATTCAACACCAAACTTTTCCCAATCCATATCTTTGTAGCTTCTAGAACTTATTAAAGTAGGTGGGAGCTTTTTTTCAGGAAGTTTTCTAGCTACATAAATCATTTGATGGTCTGATCCCGCAAACTCAAATTGCCCAGAGATTCCATAGTTCAACTTATTGGTTACATAGGCATGATCTATAAGAGTTTGAGATGTGCAGGTAACCCTAGTTGGCTCATTTATTAATTGTGTAATGTCATATTCACAACAGAGCTGTTTAAGCTTTAAAGTATCTGTATTCCTACTCAGTAGATCAAAGTTCATGTCACCCATAATTATAGCATCATGTTTATAGAATCGTAGATAGTGGATAAGATTAATAATGAACGACAAATATTCATTTTTTTGCACTTTCGTCGGGTGAATGTACACTATCGCTACAATTACGGGTGCCACTCCTGCCCTCCTAACCAGAACTACATTTACTTCAATTTCATTATTGTTATTGGTTAGCTTTCCGATATTCGTTTCGAGGGGCATAAAGTCATAATTTTTATCAACATATATTATAATACCACCTCCCCCCCGATGTGTTCTGTCAAACCTTAGACAGTAGTAGCCTTTGATAAAGTATTTAGAGCTAAGGTCATAGTCTGTCAACTTGGACTCCGTTATCCCTAGTAATACAATATTCTTTTCATTAGTCAGTAAATGCTTTACTTCATCAAATCTACTACCACAGTTTAGACCATTAATATTAACATGTAGGAACTTCAGTCCCTTAGGCAACTTTAATGTTCTATTATTCATCATACCACTCTTACTAGGCTCTAGGTTACTAATACTATTACCTAAATTATTATTAATAATATATGAATTATCTAAATCTATATTAACCAAGCTATCTAGTTCAGCAGAACTCACATTACTGAACGGTAAATTATTAGTAATAACACTTTCGTTGATTGTAGAGTCCTGCCTTAGTGCATCTTGCAGCGATGAAGTTGTTGAATTGTTCTTGCATGATGTAGTACTATTCTCACAACTGCTGCATAAATAGTCTTCACAAAATTTCTTGAAATTGGCGTTTATTATCTTGAAGTCCAAACACGTGCGATGAATCCATTTTTTGCATTCCGTACA
Source organism: Tomocerus qinae (assembly GCA_020055645.1). NCBI lineage: Eukaryota > Metazoa > Arthropoda > Collembola > Entomobryomorpha > Tomoceridae > Tomocerus > Tomocerus qinae. The sequence goes on along the minus strand of CM034548.1, from coordinate 1,194,247 downwards.
TATCACTGCGTGCCTGCTTCCTTTTTTTTCTCCACATTTCATACATAGGTCCATCACGACAAAAAAATCTTCAAAAAAGTTTATCATTCAGAAATATCCTCGTCGTTTTTTTTTAAATGTTATAATTGCGATAAATAATCAGTGAAGTGCAAAAATACATACACGCAAGGGGGCTAGATTGAGCATCGTCACCCCCACTTCACAAATAAATGCATACTGTGTCCTCCTTTCCAGTCAACTCGAATCCCTCCACAATATCATAGACTCGAACCCTTCAGTTCCCATTAAGCTCCCATCCAGGTGTTGTTTCAAACAAAAAAAATGTTGTTTGTTAATTTATTGTGCAATAATAAATTCTTCTTCCTTATATGGCTAATATTCGTCCACCAGGCATTAAAAAGTAATAAAACATACACGCAGGGGGCTAGATTGAGCATCGTCACCCCCACTTCGCAAAAAAATGCAATGTCATCCTCATTGTCACAAGCAAGTCCAGTCCCCAGATACTTCAAACTAAGCAGGCAGACAGGGCCAGGTTCAAAGCAGCATCCAGATACAAGAACTTGCAATGTTGAACATTGCACAGACTCCTTCGTATAATATTGTATACGAATAAACCGAGAGATCGACAACAATTTTAAAACTAGAAATTTCTGTACTATAAAATTCAATTTTGAAAAGTTTTCGATGACCTTCTAGTGTACTGAGATCTCTAGATTCCAATTAGCTAATTTTAATTATCCGAAAAACAAGAATAACTATGTTGTTTTAATTAATAATAAAAAATTTTGACCAGATAGCAAAGTGGTTGTGAAAGTGAATCATGCATCCTGTTCTCAGACATGATTAGACGTCCATTTAATAGCTTCTACTGTTTATCTCCTGGATACTTAAATGAGGTAATTTAACCATGGGCTTTTGTCAAAGGTCTCCTCCAAGATGATGGTCTTGAATTTGGTCAAGATTAAGTTGGTAAGCGATTCTTGGATTATGATAATGATCCATGATTGGCAATAACAGCTAAGTATACAGTATATAAAAATACATGAACTCATTACTGAATCAAAAAATTCTATCGGGTAGTGAGACAGGAACAATCGGGTGAAATATGTCCATTCGAGTGTCTAATTCGAGTTCAAAACAGAGGACAGCCCATTTAATACATATAAATTTGTTTTCATATAGTAAACATTTACTAAACAGCCACTTAACATCGAAGTGCATCGTGAATTACAAAATAATGTAGATTAAATCTCTTAATACGTAGTCTCTTAATCAATTACGGCTAACAAATAACAAAACATAAATAACATGGGGAATTTTGATATTATTTTATTGTAAGATTAGATTAATTTTAATTTCTGCCGCAAGTTGGCTAGTTAACTTCTAAATTGTTTTATTAATGTTCATTATAACAGCATTTAAATCTAAATCAGTAGGTCATTTTTTACAGTTTTAACGATACTACACACTAATTAACAGTTACTCCGGAAGGTATCTTTCTATATCTGTCATGTAATCTAAATTAAACATTGTCATAAGTTTATTTTGTTTGGTATCTTAATTACTGCTTATCAGCCAAAATTTATAAATAGTACACAGCCTCATGCTTACAGTAAACACATAACTTTGAATAAATATGAGTGTGATAAACGCAATCCTCACAAATCAATTGAAGACAACAGTCATATTTGAAAACTGACTTACATTCCTTCCATTTGGTACAACAAATCGCACAGTTCTCACATACCTCAATCGCCATTTCTTTTGTTATTTTTTTTTACTTTTACTCTTTTTTTAATATCTACTACTATGTTTCTCAGACTCTTGTATCTTTGGTTTCCGGTTCTATGTATGTGTTCAGTAACTTTGACTTTTTTGTGATGCCCCACTCGGACGTCATCCCGCAAGGTATGGTGCTCTGATATTGTCGGCAACTTTAGGCTCAATATATTCTGAAAAAATAATATATGTGCTATAAACTTGTATCCTTGTTACACAACACGTCATAATAGAGGTAGTAGTAGCTTACATATCTCTTTGCGTCAACATAAGTTTTATAGTTGATGGCACGGTTACCCTTCACGAGTACGCCCATTGCCTCTTGTTTAATTACAAGCCCCACACGTGACACATGATGTATTTCGCGGTGTCGCAATAATGGGATTTGGTCATCTGAAGCAGGTGTCCTTTTGATTCGTGAAAATTAAAAAAAAAATTATTAATGACCATACACTGCTACAATATTCCGCAAATAATAGTGGAACTCAAAACTCTGTGTACAATGTTGTAACCTACCAATCTTCAGCCAGAGTATACACCACATTTGCTGGCGTTGAACGATGGCTGACCAAGGTTCCCAAAGGAATCAAACTGACAACCATGACGAATACGTGATTGACGTCGTGGAGAATACCCTCTAGGTCCCTAATTAGTAAACTATTCTGCCTGAACTCCATGACGTGACCCAATTGATAATTGGAATATTTTCCAGTTCGGAATAGAAAGACGTGGTCGTTATCAGGCACTGGTTCACGGTCGTTATTGTCGGCAGCTGGGATGTCGTCGTGACGGGCGTTTGCCATGTTTTCTGTAGAGAGATTTTACTAAAAAAAATATAACGTTCAATATCATAGTCAGCGGAATAGTTCGTTTCCAGGAATACGTCACACTTAATTCATTTACTTTCATTGTTTCATGTATATGATAATGTTTATAACTTTCAATAATATCTTCAACATGAAAATGTGAGATTTAATTGCTATTATAATATTCCTATTTCTTTGTTCCAAGCTAGTTTATCATTGAGTTGATGTATACTTGGAGCAAAAAAATGATTTAAGAATTGAATTATTTTTGGTCCAAGCATGTACATATACTAAACTCATCAATACGCTCTAAACTCATTTGGAACAAAAAATGGCTCTCCTCAGTCAATGTCAACATATAATACAGAAAAATGAGTGTCTAACTCTCAAATGATCATAGGCCATAGACATTTTTTGTTCGAAGGCAGACGTAATAAGAAATCTCATTTAAGAATCCAAGAGGAAAAGTTAGGTTAGGAGTTCAAATAATGACCCGGAAGAAGACTACCGGGCTGACGACGAATTTAGCGTGGAAGATAGTGACTAGGAAGAGACGAGGAAGGTACTTCTTAAATGCGGAAGCCATTTGGAACACAAAATAAAACATTTCGCGGAAATCCAAGTGACCTCCATCCAATAGTCTTATCTTGATGTTATAAAGTTTGGTACATATTATCAACTATTATTTATTATTGTACGCGCTTTCTGGATTCTTAAATGACAAAACGGAGGGATAATATAATTATGTAATTTAATATCATATTATAGTTCAGACTTACCAATACTAAAATTAGCTTGGAACAAATACCTCAGATACTCCAACCGTCCTGAATTTTGGGAGCCAATCAGCCAATTCTGGAGTAAGAAAAAATACAAACTCATGTTATAAAGTTTCGTACATATTATCAACTATTATTTATTATTGTACGCGCTTTCTGGATTCTTAAATGACAAACCGGAAGGATAATACAATTATGTAATTTAATATCATATTATAGTTCAGACTTACCAACAACCAATACTAGCTACTAACTTGGGACCAAAAACTGATAACTGAAATCTTTTAAATTTGTAGGAATCTTCAGACAACCCTTTAGTGTCTATCTTTGGTCAAAATATATTGTAACATTTGGCCTGTTGAAAAGATATCAAATAAATAAATTGGGACTGGGACAGTTTAGTAGAAAGTAGTGAGTAGTGATGAAGATGAATAAGCGGGATAAGCTCTCTCCTCCTATGACTCATGACTCTCACAAGCGCCAAAACCAAAAAGGCTTTGTGTGGACCAACTTTATAAACAATAATATAACTAAACCTAGTGCATAAATTCAAGTTCAACCGCCGACTAAAGTTACGGCTATGGAACGTGAATGGACTGAGGCTAAGCTAGGCTCCCGCCATACATACCTTCTTCAGGCTATACATATAATAAAAACAGTATATATATAGCAACACAATGTTAAAAGAGTAGGGAGTACACTTCCTCCATGGAGGAAATGTACTCCCTACTCTAATACATTGGTACCATGTGACTCATCGACCATACACTAAACTAAACCCAACCTAGCCTATTAATAACTTATATCACTCTAAAATTACATTAAAATCTTATATCACTATCTTCCACGCTAAATTCGTCGTCAGCCCGGTAGTCTTCTTCCGGGTCATTATTTGAACTCCTAACCAGTAACTATGTTTCATTTTAGGTACACTTGGACTAAAAAATCAAATTTCCGCTTTTCCTCTTGGATTCTTAAATGAGGTTTCTTATTACGTCTGCCTTGGAACAAAAAATGTCTATGGCCTATGATCATTTGAGAGTTAGACACTCATTTTTCTGTATTATATGTTGACATTGACTGAGGAGAGCCATTTTTTGTTCCAAATGAGTTTAGAGCATATTGATGAGTTTAGTATATGTACATGCTTGGACCAAAAATAATTCAATTCTTAAATCATTTTTTTGCTCCAAGTATACATCAACTTAAGAATCCAGAGGTTAAGGTAGATCTATTATATGTAAGTGTGTGAAAGTTGCTGGATTATTAAATGAGTACTACTTTATACTTTACCCGAGCGAGTAGAACTTTTACGTCAGTTTATGTACAAATCCAACAATTAAAATTAGAGCTCAAAGAGTTTTAAGCCTTCTTAGACACTTTACTCTCCTCTTTTAAGAATCCAGGAGGAAAATAGTAAAGATTAAGTTGGTAAGCGATTCTTGGATTATTCATCAAAGTTGGATTCTTAAGGGCAATAAACGTTTCCCACAATTCCAGGATAACACAGGCAGGTACTGTAGTCATTTCAATACCTATTCATGTTAATTTAGTGACCGGTCACCAATTGTGGGAAACCTCTATAATCATCTACAGGAAATGTTACTTTTCAACTGGTCTTCCTCAGAGGACCGAATTAATGGAGTCAGTAGCTTAAAACGGGTGTATGTATACACAAACAACATCAATCGATTCGCCTTGACGAGAATAGTCCTTTAGTATTTATTTTGAATTTAGTAAGTAGGTGGCTTCCTCATTAAAGAATCCTGGTAAAGAGGATTGTCCTTTACTGTTGACCGAAATAGGTCAAAAGTACCACCAATCGACTCGCCTTGACGAGAATAATCCATTGGTATTACTTTCAGAATTTTATGAAGTATTTTAGAATTTATTTTGAATTTTAACATTACGAACTGTGGTAGCTAAGTCCAAAATATTATGATAAATGTTACAATACGTTTAAAATTCAAAATAAAATCAAAACTAGTTCCTAAAATTCTGAAATTGGTACTTCTCGTTGAGGCGAGTCGATTGAGGGTACTTTTGACCTATTCCGGTCAACAGTATCACTTCCTGTGGCATGTAGACATTACACAAGCTGTTAACATTGATATTAAGTATTTGTGTGTGTATAGACTAAGGGTATTGATATAACTGGATTGATTCTAGGTATGAGGAAGCTACCTAAAAGGGAATCCAGGATACTTTCTTATTATTTTCCTCCTGGATTCTTAAATGAATAGGTTTAGACTAATTAAGTTTTAGGCCTAGTTCAATCAGGTCCAAATGATATTTTAGAGTGATATAAGTTATTAATAGGCTAGGTTAGATTTAGTTATATTATTGTTTATAAAGTTGGTCCACACAAAGCCTATACTTTACTTGGACTACAAAATGATTCCCGTCGTCAGCCAATTTCGTTTTGTACTCCCTTCAAAAGGATTCTTAAATGGCCTTTAATGTAAATTAGGTCTACGTCGTCCTGAGCGAACACTGATCCTTTCCAAAATTGATCCGTATAAGAGTTACCTGATGATGTTTTTTGGTCCAAGTCATCTTAATTTTGAATTCAATTGTCCATCAGTCAGTAATTACTTTGTGAGCAAAGCAATCAAGAAGTCATCTGTTGTTCAAATCAGTCTAAAAAGTTCTTAATTATGGACCAAGTGTGATGAGTAGTGAGTAGATGTTATGAAGCATAAGAGAATGAAATCCTTGTATTAAAATTATCATAATAATAATAATAATAATATTGCTTTATTAAAGTGTCAAATGAGTACAATCGATACAACAGATCAATATCAGTAGGCACAGTCGGAGCTGGTCACTGCTTTCCAACACATGACACTCTAAGCTAGTTTATAGAGTATTTAAGAATATATAGTATTTTAAAAGAGAATATGTTCTAACTTAATTAATAATGTACATAATTACTGGACCGTTCCGTTATCATGTGTTGTTGAACTTTATCAATCAGAGTTTTACAAGTCAGCTCTTTAAACACAAATTTCCTATCTATTCTATCGGGTAGTGAGACAGGAACAATCGGGTGAAATATGTCCATTCGAGTGTTTAATTCGAGTTCAAAATAGAGTCAATTGGTGGTACTTTTAGCCTATTCCGGTCAATAGTATCACTTCCTGTGGCATGTAGACATTACACAAGCTGTTAACATTGATATTAAGTATTTGTGTGTGTATAGACTAAGGGTATTGATATAACTGGATTGATTCTAGGTATGAGGAAGCTACCTAAAAGGGAATCCAGGATACTTTCTTATTATTTTCCTCCTGGATTCTTAAATGAATAGGTTTAGACTAATTAAGTTTTAGACCTAGTTCAATCAGGTCCAAATGATATTTTAGAGTTTTAAAGTTTGTTTAAAGTTTAAAGTTTGTAATTATGTAATTCTGTCCACGCAAAGCCTTATTATAGTTCACTTGGACCACAAAATGATTCCCGTAGTCAGTCAATTTCCTTTTGTACCGCTCCCCCCCTCCTCCTCCTCTTGTTGTTCCAATGAACCATAATAGAATTCAAGCTGTAGCCGTTAATCTTATTTCTAAGCGTTTCTTGTAATCTGTGCAAGAATGTTCTTTTGTCAAGTCAGTGCATTGCTGTTTCTGATTCTGCCCACATCTACTCGTTGTTGCTCTTCTACATTCTTTTGTTTGACGGAATAATTTGGTCACATTGAACGATAGAGATAGTATAGGTAGGTATTGTAGTAGATCTAGAGAGAGCCTATCGTATTTCCTCAATGTTATAAATTGAATACTAGCGACGTGTAATACTTAATTTTGATTGGCTATTAAGGAAGGAAGTCGGAGGCAATTCAAATTCATTTTGTACGAAAACACATGAGAATAGCTTTCGCGCAGATCCCCTCATCATGTCATGTGCTTTACGCATCCTTTTCAAATGCTCTCTCTAGATTTGTACAATACCTACCTATGTTATATCTCTAAGCATTGAACTTCTAATTAATTGTGTGAGTGATTTTTTAGTTAGAAATAAATAGTAATTAGGAAAAGACTTATTTTTAATGAACCGGTAGTTTAAATTAATGAGCCTTTAAATTAAAGTATGGTATACTACAGAAATATGATACTTTAAATTTAATGATATTTTCCGCAACACATTTCTTTAAACAAATGAATCGTCTTTACGTAAAAAGGAATCAACATTTACACATAAAACAATTAGCCTTCAGTCAATTTTTATTGAATTTAGTAGTATACTGAAATGTATTGGTAGGCAATATATTATAGTTGTACAAACCCCCTGTCACAATTAGAATATTGGTAGGTCATAATATTTAATGACATTAAACCCTTGTCTAAAGAACATTTAAGTATACCAATTGAGTATACCAAGGCTGTATTGAGGGAGGGTATTGGGGGCAAATGCCCCCACCCCCGAAATCCAAGAAAAGAGAAAAATGTTTCTCAAAATGTCCAAATAATTAATACCAGTTTTCCATTTACTTATTTCCTCACACCCACATTTCAACAGTATTTTTCCAGTGTAAAGACTTGTACTCTGTACACTCCACATCGTTCATCCTCTCATCCATTCACTGCAGTTTTACAACCACAAACGCAGTTTTACAACCTTACAAATGTAATGAACTCAAAGTTTGGTAAGACCTAAATAAACGCTTAATAATTATATTAAGACGAAGTTTGGATAATAACCGAAGGAATGGTGCATTATGGTAAATGCTCCATTCAAATGCAAAAGGTAGGTAGAGATTATGATTGTATTTAAATGCAATGAAAGTAAACTTGTAGAAGAGAAATCGGAACTGAACTGCAGAGTACAGTTTACACATTTGACGCAAGCGGTAGCAGTTTAGTAATAGCAGCATCGGCTAGGATTGTAAAATCAGTTAGAGGTAAAGAAAAATTTGCTTTCCGTGGCTTCCTTTATTGTCATGTGAAGGATTATTATAAGCGTGGTGGTTCTTTTTGGGTTTGTGAGAGAAGACCTAATTGTAAGGGAAGTGTCAATTATTCGCAAGCAGGTGGAATAGAAGAAATCATTTGCTGAAAAATCACCACAAAAACAAAGAGAAAAAGAAATTCCCACGAATTCTACAACTAATGAAATGTCCCCTGCTAAAGAGTCAGGCTACATATCGGAGAAAGAAAACATAAAACGTCGTAAATTATAAGATTGAATTAACGTTTACATATTACTTAACCTTATTTGATATTGAACATGTTTTCATTTTTCATTGACTGTTTTCTACTTTAAGTGCATTAAACAACCTTTCAGCAATATAACCATACCACTTCGTCTTAATATAATTATTAAACATTTATTTAGGTCTTACCAAACTTTGAGTTCATTACATTTGTAATGTTGTAAAACTGCCGTTTGCGGTTGTAAAACTGCAGTGGCTGGTTGTAAAACTTCAGTAGCTGGTTGTAAAACTGCAGTGGCTGGTTGTAAAACTTCAGTGGCTGGTTGTAAAACTTCAGTAGCTGGTTGTAAAACTGCAGTGGCTGGTTGTAAGACTTGACTACCCCAGGATGTAAAACTTTAGATGTAAAAATTCCCAATACCGCTGATCTTTAAGTTAGTCTCTTTCACTCCCTAAGACCAACTCATGAAAAGGTTAAAAATTTAAGAAAAGTGGCCACTAAACTGCCAGAAGACAGTCGCAAAAGATTTTTAATGAATTCTTGCAATTCGGGTTACAAATCGTTTGGAAATCGTTGCAAACAATCACCGAAAACCGATGAACAATTCAATTAATTAAAAGGAATTTACGTTTGTTTGAAAAGTTTAACACTGAATTTTGGCCTTCGACGTCTAGAATTTTTAATTTGTAAAACGCAGCTCAATAAAAATATTCTCATAGCCCAATTTATTTCTAGGTTGTCTCTCTTTACAATGGTGGTCACCTCATTTCCGTAGCAGCCTCCGTTTAGGAGCTATAGGGGTTAGACTTAGCGTACATAGTTCTGGCTCACCCGGTATATATCTATGTACGTCTGGTAGGGTAATTTTGAATTTTAGCGCGTTGTCAGTTCGCTTGATCCAAGGAGGCATTATTACTATAATTAACACTTTTCAAAATCCATTCGGAGTCGCGCATGTTGGGGCTACTGCTACTGGTACTCTGTATATGAATATCGGTATTGGGAATTTTCACATCTAAAGTTTTACATCCTGGGGTAGTGAAGTTTTACAACCAGCCACCGCAGTTTTACAACCAGCCACTGCAGTTTTACAACCACACACTGCAGTTTTACAACCAGCCACTGCAGTTTTACAACCAGCCACTGCAGTTATACATCCACAAACGGCAGTTTTACAACCTTACAAATGTAATGAACTCAAAGTTTGGTAAAACCTAAATAAATGCTTAATAATTAAGATTTGCTGACTTGAGATTAAGTTGCATGATTCGCTAAAACCTTTCGTCCAATATGTCGAACAAAATTGGATAGGGACGTGGGACAGACCTTCGATTTTCCCAATATCAATGTGGAATGTTAATAATGTGGAATGTGGATGAAAACATCGCGAGAACAAGTAGAACAACTAACAGTTTAGAGGGCTATCACAACTCTTTGAAGGCAAGATTTCGTTGTTATCATCCCACATTTTGGAAGTTTATGGGCCACTTGAGAAATGAAGCAACTTACTGGCGTCAAAAATTAATACTGGTTGAGTCTCATCAATGGAAAGCGTCTGCATCAGTATACGTAGACATAGATGATAGGTTGAAAAAGCCCATGGCAACATACAATACAGTGGACATCGCAATTTACTGCCGCTCAATTGCTCATTTGCTAAAAAATCACCACATAAACAAAGGAAAAAAGAATTCCCAGCAACAAATTCAGCAACTAGTGAAATGTCCCCTGCTAAAGAGTCAGGCTACATATCGGAGAAAGAAAACATAAAACGTCGTAAATTATAACAAGATTGAATTAACGTTTACATATTACTTATCCTTATTTGACATTGACCACGTTTAACCTTTTTCACTGACTGTTTTCTTTACTTTAAATGCATTAAACAACCTTTCAGCAATATAACCATATCACTTCGTCTTAATATAATTATTAAGCATTTATTTAGGTTTTACCAAACTTAGAGTTCATTACATTTGTAAGGTTGTAAAACTTCCGTTTGTGGATGTATAACTGCAGTGGCTGGTTGTATAACTGCAGTGGCTGGTTGTAAAACTGCAGTGTGTGGTTGTAAAACTGCAGTGGCTGGTTGTAAAACTGCGGTGGCTGGTTGTAAAACTTCACTACCCCAGGATGTAAAACTTTAGATGTGAAAATTCCTGGATCCATGAATATCTCCCTGCCAGGGCGTATCTAGAAATTGGATGTAGGGGGTGCTAATTTCTAAAAATGTGTAAAGCATAAATAAAACAAAGCCTTTAATACTAATGTATTATTTGATTCAATTTACGTTAAGCATAGGTACTAAGTGTGCTTTTAAATTCTGGTTCACAAAACTTAATATATAATTAGAAACTGAGAATATATTGGAATTATTTCGAACTTATTCGAATTTGGGAACTAAAGGTTTAGGATTTTTAAAATTAAAAAATGGGAAAATAGGAATTTGTATGGCACACACATGACTTTTGTATGGGAGAGCTAAAAATAGATAGTGTGACTTTGTATGGCGGTTTATGACTTGGTATGGCAGTTTATGACTTTGTATGGCAATATTAAGTTAATATAACATAATAGGTAACATACGTACGTCTTCAATGTCAATGTCAATTTCCGTACATGTTGTCCAACTTTGCCTTTTTTTCTTTATTTGCAATGTCAGTTTCATCAGTGTCACTGTCACTGTCCGTTTTGTACTCCAAACTTACAAATTAACATGTCCCGGCCATGGTACTTGTGTTCACTCTCATGCAATTTGTAACAAAATAAAGGAGGATAGGAAATACACAGATTGGAAAAATACTGCTAACATATTAATTATGAGATTTTTTAGACTTGAATTAATTTACCAGCCTATGGTGATATATATCGTGTATTGGTATAATATATGCATGTTTATAAAAAATATTACCATACATTATTTCAGTCATTATTTCCATACAAATTCATTAGGTAAGTCATACCATATACCATACAAAGTCACACTAAATGTCAAAAAATCCCCCATACAAAAGTCATATGTGTGCCATACAAATTAATTGGCACCCATTAAAAATCACAAAATATTTAGTGTTATAAGTATAGTTTGGTGTTCCCCCTTAGCCCAATTCCAGGGCACTTGCCTGTGACAAAATGATCGGATTAGCATTTGCAATCTCAATAGGGGTGTTGATATTAAGGAAACCAGAATTTGCATTACAAAAATCTCAACAGAAATCAGTAATTTTTTAAGGGTGCCAATTAATTACTGATTTCTGTTGAGATATTATGTGATTTTTAGGCTATTTGTGACTCATTTTAGACAAAATAAGCCAAAATTTTTCTCGCCTCGCGCGAATATGCCTAATATATATAGTCTTATCATATCACCTCCGAAATCGACTTCTAAATACGGTAGTGGTGAACACATCATCCGTATCCGAAATTGGCCCAACAAACGACATGAAGGAGGACACAAAAGAAATTGCTGATGTTATTGGAAATTTAATTACAAATGCCGATATGTATGTAAAGGCATTTTTGTGGTTTTTTGTTTCTCTTTAGTTACCATTGTAAACAGAAATAAACAGTGTTCCTTTTTAGGGAAAAGAGAGAGGTGGCATTATTGCATTATGAATAATTTTAAGTTCAATTAATTTTAAAATGTATTACTACTACATGTGACCCAGAAATAAAATTGCTAGCCAGAAATAAAATATTTATTAAGGGCGGCATTTTCTATTTTGCACTGGGCGGCATTTAACCTAGGGACGGCCCTTATGGTGATATGAAGACTTTCTTTAATAACCAACACTCATATTATACCACTGTATCTCTCCGTCTAAAAGAATTTTTCCTCCAAAATATACCTGAAAGAATTACTATAGTAGAATTTTTAAAACCGTATTGATTTTTCATGGTTAGCCTATTAGCCTTGAAGTTTATAGTCGTTTCTTTTACAAACGCTATTTAAAATAACTACCACATATTAGGGTTGCAAATTAAAAGCCAATTTTCACATTGCACAACGATTCAAAAGTAATTTCAACCGGGAGATTGGGCAAAAATGTTTATTAAAACGCCCAATTTTAATTATTCAGAAACTTTATTTTCCTTGTTTCCATTTCGTCTTCCTATGAACTTTTAAAAGGTTTTTGTTGAATTAAAATTAAGATATTGGTTTTTAAAAGCTTTAGTGACGTTAAGAAATTGAAAAATGTCATAATTTCTATGTGTAAATGGCAGAGTTTGCTGGGCACCAAATAATGAAATCTTTAATGTAAAAGGAAGACCAAGTTCGTAAATGGGCAGGATCGACCCACCCTCTGACCGGGGGGATCAAACTACTTTAAAAACTAAAATTGACTAAGAATAATAAAATCAAAAGCGATTAGTAAAGCTTAAATTAGGTTACAATCTTCCCCTTACAAGAAAACGAGATTAAAAGGTTTAAAATAACTGAAAATCTATGTATTTTATATTAACGGTTTTATTTAGGACGGCGTGAACATTGGTTTTCACTTTATTACAGAGTTGTTACTATGATACTTTGGAGATGGGTTGAGTAAATCCTGACTAGGCGGAAACTAGACTTAGGAGTAGACAGATATTTTGATCATAAACATTAAAGATAGCACAAATTGTAAAAGGTAAAATATAACACACGATCAGAAGACAAATATCTTCGTTACAGATTACGCATAGTAGATTGAATTTGGTTAGAGAATATTTGGCAAGGTGAAAATAGCACATTCTTGTAACTTGCTAATGTTTTAAAGTTGACACTCTTCTTGTTTGAGTATACTGGACCATGGGAAGATGACATAGCAAATTTTGATTAACTTTTTTGTACGACTATTAGATTTTTTAGTGTGCATAATAACTACTTTAAAACATTTTTTTATAAATAGATAATAACAAAGGTACAAAATTTTGCTTAAAATTATTACTAATGCAAAACTCAATGGCATTTAAAATTTATAACTAGATAGACACAATTTTGTTTAATTTACATAATTATGAAGGGCTCTAGTAATGCGAAACTCGTTGAAATATAAACTAGTTGACACAATTCATTTTAATTTACATAATTTTAAAGTAGGTAAATTGTTTTTCCATCAGATTTTTTAAGGTAATAAAACCAACATATCCTAAAACCTTGCCTTAAAATAATGCAAAGCTCGTTGACACATTTTCTTTTGATTTACGTTATTACTATACATAAAATTATTTATTCCTGTCACAGTATCTATCTTATGCCATGGGAAATGCGGTTTTTTTACTAGAAAGTGCAGGTTAGTTAAAATTTAGTTATAAATTTAATATAAATTTGAGAGAACATTTTACATTATATGCAATTAGTAGCAAAAAATTTAATTAAAAAATTTAATAATATAATTAGTTAGAAAATCTATCCTCATTTGAACTTTTCGTCTTACGCTGTAAGACAGATGAATGAGAGTTGGAAGTTGGAACGCTGAGCTTCTGTCTATATCAAAATCGCCCCCATTATAAAAGAGTAGGCCTACACTTTTATAATGATTCTCATAGACAATCCCATAGAATAAGCACACTATATAGTGTCACGTCGTACGTTGTTTATTCAGAGAAATGCAACTTAGAGTAAAGTGCTGGGGGTGAATCACACATATCCTTCCCCTCTTTCAAGGTACTTAACTATGGGACATTATTCTATGGGACAGTACAGAGTACAGAATATAGGACTTGTTTCTTTGCAGGGATTTTAAAACCAATCTACTCAGCTTCAAGACTATATATTTATGATATTGGAAAATATTTGCGCGAAAGCACAATAGAGGTTACCCAAGCCGTCAATATACTTAGGCCTTAACAAAAAAGCGAATAAATTCGCACGACAGGATTCTAGAGGGATTTGCCTGGAATTGAATGTGAGATAGTAAGGCCATCACACCAACCTCCCCTACTTCTCACACCCAAACTGAGCCCCCAGCCGTGATGGGCAGCCGCTGCCGCTCAAATTTATCAGTCGCCGCCACTGATGGGGAAAAATACATGAAGCCATGACGGCCAACCGCAGCCGTTTTTCTCCAAATTTCCAGCCGCCGCGGCCACTAAATATCACGACTGGGAGCGCTGCACCCAAATCCAGGGAACACGGTCCTTGTCTGGTTTATTAATTTTTAGAGCATTGACCATCAATTAGGCCGTGTAAATTTGACCAACAATTAGGCGGTGTATATTTGACGAAAGATCAAATTGGTAAACTTAAAGGGAGATTGACAGTCCTATCATCATTATTTGCTTGGTGACGTCAAAATGACGTCATGTATCATTGCAAACAATTTTTAGTAGATTGAAAATCAACTGATAATGACATCATTCACAAATCGTGATAACAATAGGAATAGGAAGAGTATGGCCTTAACCAAGAAGCATAAACTGACTTAAGCGCTATGACTACAGTTTATGCTTCTTGGCCTTAACTCATTTTTATACTACTTCGCCGATGGTATAAAATACCCTAGAAGGTAACATATAAACTAATAATGGAGCTCTTAAAACGAATAATGACAAATCTCAGTAGCTACGAATACAATTTGTTAACTTTAACAAAATTTAATTTCTTAGCAACTGAGATTTGTCATTTTAGGGTGGAGGTGCTCAATTGATGTGCATTAATTAATATGCATGAGGCAAAAAGTATAGTTACGTTGCTAAGAGTCGAAGTCTTTACCGGCAGCATGGGCGGCGCGCTTACTACTTGGGCTAAAGATTTTGTTGTTGACATGCAGCGGAGCGAAGGTAATGCCTACCATAAACACACACAAACAAACTATTCTCTCCTATCGTTCTGCAGCACGCATTGCGCATGTATGCTACAAACAGGCGTCGCGTAAAACTCTATTAGTAGTATAATAATATAATGTAGTTTAACGTCAAGCACGTCCGTTCATAGATTTATAATACCTATATGAAAAGTACGGCCACATGATTGAACTTTGTTTACATTTCGTAATTGGGGAAACCGAGGCAAAAGTCAAACAATGCTGCTTACCTAATATAATCACAGTCTCAAAGTCGTGCAATTGCCACATGGAAGATGACAGGGCTAAGGATAACCCTCCCCGACTGGAGAAGTTGGTTAAAACTCTAAAACTGAAAATCGCTATAACTCCGGTTGTGTTCATCATAAAATGCCGTGGTCGACAGATGACTGAATAGAAACGTTATTTAGTGGTACAGCCGCCTCGGCCTAACTGAAATCGGCTGCCGTTTCTGTCTTTTTAATGTCGCAGTGTCTCGCTAATGGGCAGTGTACAAAATTTACCACTTTTTAGGCTATTTTACCATCACAGTGGTAAAAATGCACTTAATGGGAAAAATGCATTAAATGATAAAAATGGTAAATTTTAGCGACTGATGAGTCAGCTTAGTACATATACACAAGACTTACTAAACTATTGTTTTTAAAACTTTATTTTCTATGAAATATTTCCAATTAGCCCCTTAATTAATCAAATTAATCCTATTTATTTTATTGTTCACCGAAAGTTATAAAAGCAATACTACTAAAGCCAAGGCTTTTTGGGTGGTGGTATTTAACGTTAAATACCATTAAAAACCACTTACCACTGGTAAGTGGTAAATGGTATTTTGTACACTGCTAATAGGGCGCTACATGAATAGCCAACTGGTTTCTATTTCTAAGGTAGCACGGATAGAGGGAAGTGCTTAAACATAGGCGTCGGAACATAGGCCCTAGAATAAGGCCAGGACGGACATGTCCCCCTAAAAATGTTCCAAAAACCAAACTAAAATTACATACGCACCAGAAAAGACGATTTTTTTGTCAAAAAAGGTTAAAAAATCCAAAAAAATTTCGCACTCCGCGCGAATGTCTTCATTTTACCAATATTTTATTATTTTGGTGCCCCCCCTTTCTGAAGAAGCCATTTTTTCCCCCCTGGATAAAAAACGTTCCGACGCCTATGTGCTTAAAGGTGTGATTTTAATATTGGATTGAGATTTTTTAATGGGCATACGATTATTCCCACCTCTAAAAGTCAGTCACTTGGGTGATTTTAGTGGGTATTTGAATTTATCGAGTAGTGGAATAGGTCTAATAAATGTAAGTAGAAAATGGAAGTTAATAAGTTAATAACGTAAATTAGTCAACTATAATTACTCAATGTACACATTTTCTAACCAACAGTGTAAAGTAAACTATACTAGTAAGTATCTATTGATCAAGTGTTTGATTAAAATTAAATATTTTAATAGTTTGTAACTTTGAAGCATTTATAGCTAATAAAGTTTCCCACAATTCCAAAATAACACAGACAGGTATTGGAGTCATTTCAATACCTATTCATGTTAATTTGGTGACCGGTCCAATTGTGGGAAACCTCTATTGTGCTTTCGCGCAAATATTTTCCAATATCATAAATATATAGTCTTGAAGCTGAGTAGATTGGTTTTAAAATCCCTGCAAAGAAACAAGTCCTATATTCTGTACTCTGTACTGTCCCATAGAATAATGTCCCATAGTTAAGTACCTTGAAAGAGGGGAAGGATATGTGTGATTCACCCCACCCACTTTACTCAAAGTTGCTCTTCTCTGAATAAACAAAGTATGACGTTACCCTAGTGTGCTTGTTCTGAGGGATTGTCCATGCAATCCTACCCGTTTATAAAAGTTTAGGCCTACACTTTTATGAAGGGGAAGAATTTCATGGACAGAAACTTCGCGTTCTAACTGTCTTACAACGTAAGGCGTCAATTTCGAATGAGATTTTCTAACTAATAAATATATATTATACAGACAAATTGGCTGTTGTCGACGTTTAGCACCAACCTTATACTACTGTAGAAGGAATTTGAATTAGAGCCCGAATTTCCATAAGCGAGCATTGAAAGGTTTTCAGAAAAACCCAAAATTTTATTGCCAAGTGTCTTGGCAACCATCTCTATTACCCTAGGCAACTGCATAATGTCACTATTGAATACTGTTTATTTCCATATTTTATTTCGCATAAAACAAACTCATAAATGATAACTGATATATAAATGATAACAATGAAATTCGTAAAATAACTTACAAAGAAATCTCAGGGCACTAATTCCAATTCCTTCTACAGTATATACTTCCGATTTCGGTATTCCGGAACTAGGTTGGAACTGAACGACCGAAATTATCACTTTATGTAATTTATGAGTTTTTTGATTGGAGAATTGGGATATTCGGTAGATGTTTTGTCAACCTTTTTTAGAGATGCCTCCAAGTCCCATCGAAAAGAATGGCGGGATCTTGAGTGACATGACATAAAAAAATCAATGCTTTATACTCAAGTGTTTCAGCAGTAGAACGGGTCTACTACTGTTCTCCCAACGCAGAGTCCCAAGTAATTTACCTATTTCGTACTTGCACCGAGCCAAATAGGGTACTTGGAGTTTTTCACCTAGTTGCGTTGTTATTGCAGCGGTAGGATTTTTAGGCAAGGGCAAGGGACTGAGTTGTTTTATTGATGTTAGACTTAAACAGTCTGTAGTCATGGAACGCTTTGGACACTTGCTACTATGCCTTGCAAATTTGTGCTGCCGACCCACATTGTCTGGCAAAAAATTAAATTTCTATATATTAGATATGAGAATTTTTTTTAAATATATTCGTATATAAAACTCAAAGTCCTATTATTGTACATTTGTAAATATGTAACTGACTAATCGAAATCTGAAATGGTAACGACTCGGCTTGTTTTGGGAGTAAGACAATTATTAAATAGATGATAGATAACCTGTCATCGGTACTAACTTTTGGGAAACGGAGACACTCATTAACTTGTTTGTAACTGATTAAGTGGCACTTGAATAGACCTGAACTATGAACTATGGCACCATCTTCTCTAAACGAGGGCTGTGATCATCATTGTTGTGTCTGCATTGCGTAAGATTCCTTGTCCGGGGGCTCGTCTCCCACGTAGTACATGTACGATGTCCAATATATCGAGTTGATGATGGCGAAAGAGAGAGGAAATATTTTGCGAGCGTAAATGTCCACTTTAGAGAATTTACTGGCCGGATCTTGATGCAAGGACCAAGGGTCTTTTAGTTGTCTGTAAAACCACATAAAGACACGACCCAATCGACCTGCTACCCACGATCCCCCAATTTCTTTTTCGCCTTGTCCCTAAAAAGAAGGCAAGGAAAAATAGCAATAGTTATAGCACAAGTTCTTAAATTATTTGTCGGTATCTTAATTTAAAATGAATAAATTCAAAGCTGCTTGCTTTTTTCTTTGTTTTAGCTTTATTGATCATGTCCTTTGACATTTTGTCCATGAAGTTGATTGCTGCATATTCAATCATAGAAGCAAAGACAAAGGCGAAGCAGAGGATGACAAACCAGTCCAGAGCTGTAGCATAAGACGTCCGTGGCATTTGAGACCGACCTCCAAACCCCAATGTTGTCATTGACAAAACCGTCGTCACACCTGAGAAAAAGTTCTCAATTAGCGATGTTTGGTTTGCATTGTGTAAGATTTTGTGCTGTGAATGTGGCTCCCAAAAAAATGTCGACTGTACTTTACTTGACCAAATTTGGTATTGAATTGAATATTCGATTAAAATGGGTACTAGAAATTAGCTTACGCGGAATAAAAAATAACACACGCCGAAATGGAAAATAGCGGAAACTGAAGTGAAATTTGCGGGTGCAAGAAATTAGCTTACGCCGAATAAAAAATAGCACATGGGGAAATGGAAAATAGCGAAAACTGAAGTGAAATTTGGGTGCTAGAAATTAAACTTAAGGTTGCGTTTGCGGCTTTCCATTACGTTTCGCAAAATCCTCCTACCTTCATTACCACAAGGCGTACGAACCCAAATTTGAAATTGCCTCATTCGAGTGTTTTTCCTAGGAATGGTATTCCAATCCATTTTACGGGATATACTGCAGGCCCGAAGACCCAATACCCCAGACCCGAAAATCTGGTCACCAGAACTCCGGACACCCGAAATCGCCCAAAACCTCCAATAGACCTTTCCCACAATTCAAGGATAACACAGACGGGTATTGGAGTCATTTCAATACCTATTAATGTTAATTTGGTGACCGGCCACCAATTGTGCAACTCGTCTATTCTACCGGGTAAGGTAAGTAACTTGAGTAAGTTGTCAAAATGGCATAACCCTCTAATTTGATGCCACAAGTGGTCTGAATGGCATAAACCTCCAATTTGAGAACCCAAGTGGTAAAAAAGTGCTATACCTCCAATTGAACCATCCTAGTGGCCAAAATAGCAAAAGCCGCCAATTTCGCATCCAAGTAGTAAAAATGTCGAACACTTTCAATTGACCTTCCAAGTGATCAAAATGGTAAAAGCCTCCAATTTTACCACTTGGGTAACCAATTAGGAGGTTTTTGACATTGTGGTCAAGATGCCAAGTTGATTTTATTTAAAAGCAAAATCCCATAGAGCTTAACAGAGGTTTTACATAGTAAATGGTCTTACAAATTACAATAAGTAATACAATTATCTACAGGTCGAATAACTGAGAACTCCTTACGTGCAGACAGAAGCTTCTGCCCTTTCCCTATGCCACACTAAGGTCAATCCCAGAGCAGAGAATGAAAATTACACTCCGCACCTTAGTTTCATTATATTACTAACAATTATTTGCCAAATAATTTACTAAATATTGGTACACTTAAATTGGCACAATTTTTCTAAATCGTTTAATAATTTGATTCTTTTTTTAGCGCAATAATATCAGTAACTAGAGAATTAATTTGCCCACAATTATGAGGATGTATTAAATACAGTATATTATCTGTGTTACTAGACAATTAGCTTGATGTAGATCATGTATTAGACATTTTTGACACAAATGCACTACTAATAAGGACGTCTTTTGTTCAATATAAGGTTACTAGACCATTAGCTTGAGATAGGTCATGTATTAGACATATTTGACACGAATGCACCACTAATAAAGACGTCTTTTGTTCAATACCCTAATAAATATAAGTTTACGTAACCCACTATGTTATCCAAGCTGAGCGTGATATATTATATAAATTAAGCTGTGAAGAACCAAGTGCTATTAATACTTCTAATTACATAAATCTAAAAAAGACAGTTAAAAGGCTCATGTATGTAGATACTGATACTAAAAATCATGTGAACCTAGTTATAGAACATAAAGGTCCAATCAAAGGCATTAAATCACTAGTTAATCTTAAAACCAAAAACCAAAGCGACATTACCTTATCTGCTACATAAATAAATTGGTACTTTATTAATATTAACACCCCAAGTCCCCAGGTTCCTTATCCAGAATTTCAAACTAAGCCTGTTGATATTATCAATGATAACTTTAGTGTAAATTGCATGGAAGAAATACTACAACACTGAAGGCGAAAATAGTGATTACTTAGGTATAGCTCCAATAATGACACAATGCTATGTCTACTCCTAATATGCACTTAGAAATATTAAATATAATTAATCTTAGTTTAAGTAGTGGTGCGTGGTTCTAGGGGTAATCAAAATAACAAGAGTTATACCATCACCAAAATTACCCATTGTACTATCCCCAAAGGACTTAAGGCTTTTCCATGCATGGACTTGTTGACTTCTTATCCAGGTGTCGCATTTAAAAATCAAAAGCTTGAGCTTTTGAGATTTGAGCTTCCTCAAGAAGTTTGTTAATTTCTCACATGGGCGCATGGGGTCAAATGAGTTTGGAGTCTTTCCAAACCTTTCCAACAGCTCCGGAGCTGTTGGAGCTCCGGAGCTGTTGGGAGCTCAGGCGTCGTCACCCCTCCACCGCCACTTCACCTCTTAGTATATGTTACCTTTACCAGACCACTACAACGCATTAGTTGTTATTTGTTGATAATAATATTGATATTGATACAAGGCTCCCTCCTCCACTCCATCGTCTTGTTACACATAACACGCATTTTAGTTGATGTTGTTACTCTTCATGTAATATTATTATACTAGTTATCGGTGACCAGCCTGAAAATGGCTGGCTAAAATGGCCGGTCGGTTGAAATTCTTTGTTACCCAGTGGCTAAATTGTCTTAAATGGCTGGCTTAAATGGCCGGCCGGTTGAAATTGAGAAAATCATACTTTACTAGAAGAAATTTACAAAACCATGATATTTGGCCATTGTGGCAACTAGCCATTTTAGCCGGCTGGCTGGTCAAAATCACTTTTAGCCGGCTAAAATGGAACACTGGTACACCCACATAAATATATATACAGATAAATTTATTGCTTCATCAAGTCAACGATTATAATATGGAGATTCATGGGCCAAATCTGAGCTGAATGTATATTTTTTTAAACTGATCCGGTTTACTGTACAGTGGTTATAGATTCTGTCCGAAAGTTTACTTTTATTCGAAAACTAACAAAATTTGAATGAATCTAAAATTTTTCATAAAGAATTTCAACCAACCGGCTAGCCAATTTAGCCAGCCAATTTATCCGACCAGCCGGCTGGTCACTGAGCACTGGGTGGCGAACCCATGAACAGTGTTCCATTTTAGCCAGCTAAAAATGATTTTGACCAGCCAGCCGGCTAAAGTGACTGAAATGGCTAGTGGCCAAAATGGCCAAAAATCATGGATTTTTAAATTTCCCGCCAAATCAAGGATGATTTTCTCAGTTTACATAGCCCTATTTGACTGTTTTTGGTCATTTCATCCATTTCGACCATTGTAGCCACTGCCTAACGAAGAATTTCAACCAGCCGGCTGGCCATTTTAGCCAGCCATTTTAACCAACCAGCCGGCTGGTCATCAAACACTGCCTAGGAATACCAAGAATGCAAAATGCAGCATGCAAAGGTATTATTAACTGTTGTTGTTGATATGCAATGCATATCAGAAGTTCAGATAAGAGTTAAGATTTTGCACCATTGGTTAGACCCGCTCAATCACCATAAAAACCGTGAATGTAGCAAGTAGCAATGTAGCTCTAGCTGGTGATGTAGAGGTGCAATGCAATGTACATGGAAGTGTCTAGCTTAGGTAGCCCACCACCTACACACCAACGCTCGCACTTCTAGGGCCATCTCATTTCATAACATTCATGATTTTTATTTAGTCTAGTTATGGGGTTATCATTTGACCTTTTGTGACCGTCCACAGGCTGAACTACAACAGCTGCAAAGTCAAATAAGAGCTCGTTGGAAATGTCGGATGATAACTTGGTTCGTGAAGTTCCGTTATTCTTTATATCTGTACCACAGAAATAGATGAGTTTTTAATATATAAGACTAGAAGCGGTAAACGAGCCCGTTAGGTGGATAATAGCGGATCAAAGACACAGACCAGAAAGTGGAAGTGGGGGACAAATAATGAAACAAATCTATACAGTAGAACACTATAACTTGCACTCCACTTATCATCTTGATTGGTGTGTTTATATTTCCTGGCGCATAGAACGGTCACATTCTGGTCTTGTTTGTTGGACAAGGCCAGAAGCAGAAGGCAGAGGCTTTGATCTGTACCCTGATTCCCTATAAGAGGGGATATGTAGTTAATTCAATCAAAATTGTGAACTTGTGGAACTTTACGAACCAAGTTATTTCTTTAGCTTTTCAACGAGGTATTTTTCGACTCTGTAGCTGTTGTAGAACAGCCGAATCTTGGAATCTAAGTTGACAAGTTTTCCATGCAAGCTAAAGGATGCACCTTAAGACCTGTCTGCAAACAACCTCTATTCCTAAAGATTATGGAAAAGTGTATTGATGGGCAATTAGTAGAATACCTGGAAAGTAACAATATCTTATGCAAACAGCAATTTGGTTTTAGATCTAAGCACTCAACAGTACATGACCAAGCAGCATTGACTGATTTTATGTATTGTTAGGAACCTGTCCTTTTAAGGGCCGCTGGGCAGGATTCATATTCATATTCATATTCATATTAGCTTTATTAGAGTGTCCACATTATACAGGTGCATAATGCACAGGCTACATTGATTACATCATAATCAAATCAGTACAAATACTGCTCTTACCCTGCTGACACTTTTGTAACCTAGATGCTTAAAAACTAGTAGTTTTAAATTAAAATAATATTTTAAGTAACATAGATTGAGTCCCTTTTAGCAATTACAAATTCCGTTACCAAATCAATAAGTTTATTATAACTAAGCTCTTCATAGGACCATTTACGTGGCAGTTTATTCCACGCTTGAATAGCCGAGCTCAAAATGGATTTTTTGAAAGTGGCTGATTGTCTAACTTTATTGTTGAGTTTTGGAAAGCTGAGTGTTCGTTTACTTAGAATTAGATTACCATTACAGCCAGGGAATTTACCATTAAGAGATTTAAATGCAAATTTAACCAGGTTAATCTCACGTCGTTCCAATGTGGTAAAGAATCTACATTGTATTAGAAGATTATTGATACTGATATTTTTTTGAAATCTTGATTTAGATTTTGATTTAATTGCGTGTTTTTGATTAAATTTAAAGAACTTAGGGTAAAATAAATTAATAATAAATCTGTGAATTTTGTTAAAATAAAATTTGAAATAAACATGCTTATTTTGATACAAATCATATTTTGAAGAACGAAATCTGACAGCCAACTTGATGAAAACTGAATTTATGGTCGTGACAAAATGTGGCATAATTAATCATAAAGAAGAATTCATGTGGGATGTGTGAGTTAGTGGGAGGGTTCAATAAACTATAAATAAGCAGACTGCACTAACGTTCAAGCCTCGAGGGTTTACTTGCAGTGACTCCCGTGACAAGTTATTATCCGACCGAGCTCACGTCAATGGAATCGTAATTATACCGAAGGTATATAGATTGCAATGAGGGTGAGCCCGATCACAAATACTAATTAATATTACTGAAATTAGACCAGTTAACACCTGTGTAACATGAGGGGTATTTACATATATATTAGCTAGAAATACTAGTTATGAGATCAATTCAGGTATAAGCACAAGGACCTGTGAAAAATAAACAGTATTATTTCTCAAAATACCAAAACATTTCCCGCGATTTTATGTGATTTTTAGGTTATTTTTGACTCCTTTTAGACAAAATAAGCCGAAATTTTATTTTATCGCGAATATCCCTAATGTATATTGTCCTATGATATCATTGCCCCCTCCGAAATCGACTTCTAAATACGGTACTGATATCACATGTTTAGTAATTTACTGAGCACGTGGTCAGTGGTCGGTACCACACATGCTAGTTTAGGTCAGCGAGCCGAGCCGAGCCACTGGCCTCCAATAACATTGAGCGAGCCGAGCCGAGCCAGGTCCATCAAAAAATTTCGACCGAGCCGGGTCCATGACTCGGCTCGGCTCGCTGAAAAATCGAGCCACTAATGGTTAAGAAACCTGTAGGTTTAAAATAAAAATGGCGGGAAATAGTTTTGAGCGAGCCGGCCAAGGCAAGAGCGAGCCGAGCCACATCATCCAATAAGGGGAGCCGAGCCGAGCCAGGTCCATAAAAAAATTTCGGTCGAGCCGAGCCACTGGCCCGGCTCGGCTCGGCTCGCCGTAAAATCGAGCCAGCCTGGCTCGCCGAGCCAGAAACTAGCATGAGTGGTCGGTACAGAGCAGTAGAATGCTAAATACAATTGAATATACAAATAAATTGTGGATATGCTGAATACACATTACATGAAATATGGCTCCAACATGTGCACCAACGATAGGGTAAGGTTTGGTAAATGACTTTTGATGGTTAGGATATTTAAATTCATGGAAAAAATTTGCTAACCCTGACCCCAGTATTTGTTATTAGGGAAAAAAATTTCGTTACGTAGCTCATTATATTAAGTTATTTTTAAGACAATCTCTAATTACACGAATTTTTTATCTTAATTTAAGAAAGGGTGTCACTATAAAATCTTGTACAATTGTGACTATCGATATATAATTTAGATACGACTCCGAGGGAGTAAGGTAACGGACGGCCGACCTTGCTTGTCTTAGGTGCTGATTGTTGTTAACACATTTCATCCTGTATGATTTGAACCATTTGGCATTTGAGTAAACTATGATATGATTTCCCATTACACAGCTCTTATTAATTCGAGAGAAAGTGTTAAACGGATTTTATTTGTTTGTTTGTCTGCATCCACGACACGACACCTCTCTAGATTACAGATAATTGCAAATTGTACGTTATAAGACTTGTAGAAAATGGCAGATCATACTCTGATCAGAAACAAGGATGTATTCAATGAGTATACTGATGGTCGAGTCGAATTAATTTTTAATTTTAACCCCTGACCAACAAACATTTTAGCCAGCCACTAGGTCATTTTAGCCACTACCATTATAACCACCAGTGTCTAGTCAAACACTGCGTTTAAAGTGAAATTATATAGGTTCTTAAAAATATTTATCAGTGCAGGGCTTAATACTAGGAATATTACAATATTTACGATGTTACCCAAGTGGAACAAAGTGCGGAAAATGATATTTTAATTGAGACGTGGAAGCGTAAAAATAAATGGCGCAGAAATGATTGTTTTTAATAGAGAAAGATTAGTAATTAGAATGTCGGGGATGGTAATACGAACCTAGAGTGACACGAGCAGGAACAGCCTGAGGATCAATCCAGAAACTGACCCACGAGCAACTGACGATGAGTGTGCATGGAACGTAGACTTGCAGCATAAAGTAGCCCGTATGCCTCTTCAAGTGAAACTGAACGGATACCACTGAGAAGTTATCTGTTTATAAACATTCAACAATGAAATCATCTTAAAGTTTAACCATGAGTTTAACCTTCCTAACGATTGGTCATATATAGTAAGAAATTCAATAGCCCTAAATATCAGTTTTCCAAGTATATCGTTAAATACAGTTTTAATTTGACAGTCACAGAACTTTACTGAATAAAACAGTTGGAAAGTTGGCAAGTATTTTGATTTTTTATCAATTTGCCATTTTGTTGGAGCTGATTTGTATAACTCAGCGCCCGCTTTAAGGGGAGGGGGAAAACCGGAATATGCAAGGACCCGAAACATTCTAGGGTCTTCGAAATTCAAGAAAGAATTTTTTTCAAAATACAAAATAATTTGTTCGTTGGACGTATATAGTTATTTAAGACAATTCTTTAATTCGACAAAAGTGGCCTAATAAATAATATTTCCACTCAGGGCATGAAAAAGGCTTTTTTGGTTGTTTTATTTTTTTGCCTAGCAAAATTAGCAAAAAGTTTATCTTTTTGCTGTTTAATGGGGTGATTAGTAATTTCGACATGTTGACAACCAAAAGGATGTGAACAAAAAATATGATTTTAAAAAACAGCAATTCTTAATTCTCGTCAATAATTCGTTAGACAATAAGACAATCGACAATAAAACGAAACTAACATTGTAAACAATTTTAAAAAACATATAAAGATTATTTTCCGCCATGAAAAAAGCTAATAGAAAAACGGGAAGGCAAGAGCCTAGGGCTGTGCTAACCACTAACAGTCAAATACTGGATATTTTGTGTGAGTTAATATATCTCATATAATATTGTACACAGTGTACAAAATACCATTTACCACGTATCAGTGGTAAGTGGTTTTTAATGGTATTTAACGTTAAATACCACTACCTAAAAAGTAGTGGTAAGTGGTATAAATGGTAAAAATGATAAAAATAGTTACATTTAAATTTCGTGTTTAAATTTTGAATAAAATTTGGTGCTAAAGTATGAAATAGCTTAGCAGCGGATGATTGTTGTCACACAATGATAAGTGTTCATTAATCAGGGTTGGATTCAACAATTGGGACACTAATAGCCTTATTTGTCGATTGAGAAATTATTTGCAATTAAATTGGCGATTCAAATACAATCTTGGTTTCAGTACCATTTTTTATAACTTTCGGTGAGCAATTAGATAAATAGGATTAATTTTATAAATTAAGGATCTAATTGGAAATATTTCATAGAAAAGAAAGTTTAAAAACATATTTTAGTAAGTCTGTTGTGTATCTGTACTAATCTGTCTAATCTATCGCTAAAATTTTCCAATTTTACCATTAAATGCATATTTACCAATAAGTGCATTTTTACCACTGTGATGGTAAAAAAGCCTAAAAAGTGGTAAATTTTGTACACTGATTGTACACAATACGCAGATGTTCGACCTGACTCATTTTTTATTAGGTATATGGTTTGTCACAAATACATTATAACTCACTTTAAATTGTGTAGTATAATAGTAATAAATAGTATGATAATCAAAAAAACTAACTAGCATTTGCAATTTATGTAAATATTTGAATGTGTAGGACGGGACAGTCTACAAAAGTTAGCTTCAATGAAGTATCACAGGTGGCGGGGGCTACTCCAAAATGGCAAAAGGCACAAAAAGGCGAAAAGGTGCCTTTTTTACTAGCAAAAAAGCAACCTTTTTCATGCCTTGCTTCCACTGTACTTTGCAGGAATTACATATGTTGGCGGAAATAAGCGAATTCATTGGTTATATGCTGTGCTTAGCTTTAGATTTTTCGGAGCTCTATATATTATTTAAGACCAGTGTTCCATTTTAGCCGGCTAAAAATGATTTTGACCAGCCAGCCGGCTAAATTGGTTGAAATGGCTAGTGGCCAAAATGGCTAAAAATCATGGGTTTTCAAATTTCCCGCCAAATTAAGGATGATTTTCTCAGTTTACATAGCCCCATTTGACTATTTTTGGCCATTTTAGCCACTGGCTAAAAAGAATTTCAACCAACCGGCCGGCCATTTTAGCCAGCCATTTAACCAACCAGCCGGCTGGTCATCGAACACTGTTTAAGACAGGTGCAGTGGATAAGATGACTGCTTCGAGTAAGAAGACTTTATACCTTACCTCGTCGATTAGATAGTCGAATTTCTTCAGTTGTCTTGATTTCTACTAAATCGTATTGAGCGAGATTGACACCTTCTTCGCGACCCACGGGACTTTTACTTGATTTAGCCCAGGCGTATTTGACATCATTGTCACTATAGCCATCTAATTAGAAAATCACATGAGTATACACAACTTATTGAAGAACGATGACGGTCATTAGAGAGAGATGGACAACTCACAGCTGCCTATGTCCAGAGGACAGGACTGGGAGTCCAAGGGAAATTTTCTCAGGTGCATCGGACAACTGGCTTTGATCGTCAGTCTATGGGCAATAAAAAGGTTTGGCAAAATATTGAGCCTTACGTATATAAAATGTGGCCAAGTACTTAATAGAATGAACGTGCGGAAGTTTTATTTAGATTATTTCCCAAATTCGCAGCGAGGAGGCAACCTCCCTCTCCTCCTCAAAAAAATTAAAAGGGCAAAAAACTCCAAAATTTCATTGGGATATTTTTAACTTGTCATTTTTTTCTGGCTGCGACACGACCTTGTTAATTCCTCTCTTCATACAAATAGAAATAATGGCAAGAAATAAGAAAATTGATTTATAGTCAAACAGGTATATACATACAGGGTGACCCACTAGTTGTGCACGCATAAGTTGTGTTAATAACTGGAGAACTAGTCTAGGGCAGCTAGATCCAAATGGCTGCCACCGTTGGAAAGAGGAGATTCCAACTTAAAGATTGAAAATGAATTATTATTTTTGACCCCAAATATCATTCAAATCATTACGTATGATACACCACTCTTTAAGTTGGAATCTCCTCTTTCCAACGGTGGCAACCATTTGTCTCTAGCTGTCCTGGTTTTCAAGTTATTAACACAAACAATGCGTGTGCAACAAGCAGAAGCCCTTAATTATTTACCATTTTAAGGGTATTATTGACCCATTTTCGTCAAAAAGTGCCAAAAATGTTCGAGATAAGTGCGAATATATATAATTATAATATCTATATGGAATGTTAGCCCCCACCCCGAAATTCAGTTCTGTATACGTGGTGGCACAATATGCATTTAATTGATATATGCACATAGCGCTTTGTGGTGTCAGCCTGTAGAGTAGTAGAATTTTCGGGGTCAACCTGAAAATGCATATAGTGCATTTTTGGTGTCAACTTGAAAATGCATACCGTGGTTTTGATACCTTAAGGGACAAGGGACGTAAGATTCCTTCTGCATTTGGCAGGTGAAGGAAAGGTCCTATATCCAGGTTTAACAGATTTATAGTGGAACAAGTTTTATCAATCTGCTTTTTCAAGGATAATCAGAATTTCGAAGAACCAGCAAATCTTTTCCTCGTTCCGGACAAAAAAGAAATAATGTTTGCCATTTCATGGCAGAACGGTACAAGTAATTGTTCTAGAAATTTACAGTAATATACGCACCTCATGGAATAGGTCATGAAGCCGTCCTGGCGAAGTCGCAAGAATTTATTTGGAACAGTGATGCTATGAAGATAGGACTTTTTACCATTGACGAAGTAGGTGTCTGGCTTCCATACTTTCTCAAGGAAAAGCCAATTGAGGGAAAATTCTTTTAAGTCACTGCTGTTAAACTTGAGTCGGTTATCGTACCACATTTGGCGAAAATAGCAATCCAAAGAATACACCTAGTTTAAAACGGATATTTAGAATATTTAAAACATCCTGACAGAGTTGACACAATAATAGGAGCATGTCTCATATTATAACCAACACAATCCTCCTTTACAATACCCTAGTACGCCCGGGCTATGAAATCAACGTTAATGCCCAAGTGGTCCATGCATGCCTGTGAGTTGTGATTGGTTGTCCACGTGTGGACAGCTTGGCCATTTTTGACTATCAGCTTTCGTGGCACGGTGTCTTAATTAAAATGCTCCCCCAACAGCAGCATTACATGGGGTGGTCCAACCATGGACTCATGGATTTCGAAACCATCACTGTCCATGGGTGGACCAGCTTGGGCATTGGCTAATGAAAGTGGTCCGACTTTTTAGTTTCTTAATTTTATTTTGCCTAAAATATCAACCATGCAATTTTGATGAAATTTACTATATAGAGAGAAATTCATTCTTGACAAATACAAAAATCAATGAGGTTATAAGGCATATCTGCTCTGGGTAAGGATAGAACAAAGTCCTAAAATTAATGGATGGACCACTGCGGGCATTCTAGGGTTAATTAATACCCACAGTCATGCACTTTACTTGGTATTGTTTGTTCCGTAATTGACGTTTTCACGGTTAGGCACTTCTGGTGGGCCTATGGTCGTACCTATGTTCTGCCCACCAAAACTGCCTAACAGTGAAAACGTCAATTTCAATTTGAATGAACACCCATAAAAGGAATTAAATAAAAGGTGGAGGGAGGACAAGTAGAAGACAGGAAATAATTGTCAACTATAAATTCGGGTTTAGTTATATTGGTATAGGTAGGGAGGTGGCAGGCTGGGTCGGCAATGTCGCAGATTAAGTAACAGCTAATTAGATGTCAAGTGGGTAGATTTAGAGCAGAGCAGGACTTACCTCATCGGTCTCCGAAACGGGTCCCAAGCTCTTGATGTACATGTTTACTTCGACGGTGACGGGAGGACCTGAGAAATGGCAACAAAAGCACTGTCACTGGTGAAACGTAGCGAGGCGGAAACAAACATCCCATTAAAAATGACGTAAATCTGTCATCGTGACATCGAGAGTGTAAAGCTACAAACAGATTTTTGCAGCGTTGCTGTACACACTTTCTTTGCATGCATGGCAGCCATCCCTCCCAGCCTCCCATACCATAAACCCATCCGCATACTTAATATACCCCGTCTATCTTGCTCCTTCGGCCATATCCCTCGCCTAGTCTCGCCGCTCCAGCCCGCCGATCTTTTATTTCCGTGCAATGCATGCCAACCAAATTACCATAACCCGAGCTCAGAGAAATAACGGAACCAGATTCAATACAGATGCACATGTGGAGATTGTGATAACATGCACTCAGTTCAAGCACCATTTCAAGATTTGACTCCCTGCCAGAAGTACCATCTAAAATCTAAACTTTGTTTACAATGAGCAAGTGTTATCTAAATGCAACTAACTTCTTTACATCAGCTACTAATTTCCTTGCGAGACAATAAAATTTACTACTGCAAATCTTGTTCAAATAACATCGTTTTAGCCACCAACAGATGAATTTCCTCCAAGAAGACACCGTGTCGTCAGAATGTAATATTGTGACACTTCGTTTTTTGAAACTGCACAAGTATATAGATATGACGATAATATAGTCTAGCGGCAGAGTAGATTGGTTTTAAAATCCCCGCAAAGTAACAAGAACTACATTGTGTACTGTCCCATAGAATTATGTCCCATAGTTAAGTACCTTGAAAGAAGGGAAAGATAGGTGTGATTCACCCTAGGCACTTTACTCTAAGGCTCATACTCTGAACTCTGACTTGAGACCACTCCAAAACTTATGAGTGACTTAAGATCACCTTTCCTCAAAATCGGTACCACGATATCGACGATATCCTCATCTCAAGACAATCTTATAGCAATATCTTTTATCCATCTTATCGATACCATGATCGTCGTCTTATGACTTAAGATCGTAAAATAACAATCTTAAGTTAGTTTTTCCCAAGACCCCGATTTTGTCGTCTTGAGACGATCTTTCGTCCTTTTTGGTAGGCATTTTCTTCAATAAAACGAATGTCTCTTGTGTTGGCTTTCTCTCACATCAACAAATTACGAGAACTGTTGCCATAGTTTTCCGAATGAGAATACTGGAGTAGGGAGTGTCAATAGGAGGGTAATATGGATTGTTAATGAAAATTCAAGTATCCGTAGTAACCCCACCCATTTTGTCTAAAATTTTGCTTTGACGAGATCGTAAGATAAACTTGAGATGAACTTTCCTTCATTTTATAAAAGACGGGACTCAAGGCAGTCTTGTGCAAGACGATATTGTCACAATGATCGTGGTACCGATTTTCAATAAGATCTTCGCTGGTCTTAAGATGATCTTACATAAGATAATCTTAAGATGGTCTTATGACGGAGGTTGGTAGTTCCACCCTAAGTTGCACTTCTATGAATAAACAAAGTACGAGGTTACCCTAGTGTGCTTGTTCTGTGGGATTGTCCATGAAATCCTTTCCCTGCTTAAAAGTGTAGGCCTACACTTTTCAGCAGGGGAAGGATTTCATGGACAAAAGCTCAGCGTTCTAATTCATTCAACTGCCGAACAACGTAAGGCGACAAGTTCGAATGAGTATAGATATTCTAACTTTCTAACTAACGATAGTGATAGCACCGATTGACGTAAACATAAGACGTAAAACGTGAAAATTGGGCACTTCCCATGTTTTACGTCGTAAAGTTAGCGCAGACATAGACGTAAAACTGTGCACTGCAATCTAAATCCTGTATCGTTTAGAATTGACACTAACTTTACTTTCAAATTCAAAACTGCATTGGAATGAGTGCATCAGTGTTCGATGACCAGCCGGCTGGTTGGTTAAAATGGCTGGCTAAAATGGCCGGCCGGCTGGTTGAAATTCTTTTTAGCCAGTGGCTAAAATGGCCAAAAATAGTCAAATGGGGCTCTGTGAACTGAGAAAACCATCCCTGATTTGGCGGAAATTTGAAAACCCAGGATTTTTGGCCATTTTGGCCACTAGCCATTTCAGCCAATTTAGCCGGCTGGCTGGTCAAAATCATTTTTAGCCGGCTGGCTGGTCAAAATCATTTTTAGCCGGCTAAAATGGAACACTGGAGTGCTCTTCGTTATTTTGGACTACTCCTCGTTAGTTATGAGCATGCTCCACCCGTTTATTTTCACTCCCCCTGCTGTGTCGCAAGATTTAACCTCTTTGGGACGCGGTGTTACGACGACGTAAGCGTTGGGGTAAACTTATAATTTTACGTCGGCGTTACTCACTTGTTGTTCGACGTAAGTTTTACGTCTTACGTCGTCTGCGCTATTCGCGCTATCCCGCAGGATCTCATTTGTGGTTCAAGGTGGCCCATCTTTTGTACCTATCGTGTCTGGAGTTGTACCTGTGACCTGAGATATTTTCTACCACTGCTCCTTCAGCATGACAACAAAGTTGTAGACGGTCTACAGTATTGAGGTATGTTATGTGCTTTGGGAAGCATTACCTTTTGTCATATGAATGAGGAACTGCTTTTCAGTATGGAGCAACAGACAAGTCTCGCATCATACCTAAAAATGTGAACCCAAAAGCGTTTTGTGATGAAGAGTGAGACGAGTGAGATGCTTTGATAAGATAATAAGGGGTTTCAAGCACATTTTAAGAAGTACTCATTCCACTCGAACCAATTAAGTTAAAACTCACTTTTATTACTCATTGATTGAATGCCCTACTTACCACAACAAATTATTTGGTCAAAGTATCAGCGCGAACTTCATAAATACAATAGGATTACTACTTCCGATTCTACATAGTTTTGTTTCATAAACCCCGTACTGTTACCCGAAGTTTTGTACAATTTATAAATATGCCGAAAAAATCGATCAAATCAGAGATTGTTGACCTATCAGTATATCTGACAGCTAGCAGCGCTGTTTTTCCAGACTCCGTAGACTTTCTTAAAGACGAAGATCTGTTATTGTTACTGGTATTACTTGATTCCTGTCGGTATGTGGAAAATCGAAATAAAGTACCTAAGAGTTTTCATTGGATAAACTTTATTCTTCCTGGATTGGACGAAAAGCGCTTCCGTAAACAACTAAGAATGGACAAACATTCATTTCTGGATTTATTAGATATCGTCTCAAGTAAGTTGTACCATGAAATGCAAACAAGTAAACTAAATTCTGAATACCACAAATTATGTCCATGTTTCAATTCATTTAATCAAACTTTATTATCAGGGGACAAAATTTTCACGAATTCTGGAGAGTCAACCCCACTACAACTTGCTGTTGGACTTCACCAGTTAGGAACTTTTGGAAATGGAGCTAGCATTGGAATGACTTCAACAAAATTTGGAATTTCCGAAGGATCCGTTCATCTTTATACCTCTCGTGTTGTCAGTAGTCTAAATAACTTAAGCGAAACGATGATCTGTTGGCCTAATGCTGATGAAAGAGCTTATTTTGCATCTTATATGGCTCAAAATTGTTTTCCAAACTGTATCGGATTTCTTGACGGCTCTGCAGCCCCCTTTTTTCAGGCTCCAGCAGACGACAAAGAAACATATTGGTCCCGTAAAAAAGAATACGCGATGCATTTCCAAATTATTTGTGATCCTTTCAGACGAGTTCGCCATTTTTATACTGGATATCCAGCCAGCGTTCATGACTCAAAAGTTTTTACTGGCACAGAAATTTCTTTGAACCCCAATAATTATTTTTCTCCCGGAGAATTCTTAATTGGTGATTCTGCATATGCCAATACTACCACTGTTATTGTTCCTTACAAGAGATATGGCGCATTAAGTGAAATGCGCAAAGTCTTCAACAGACATTTGTCAGGACAGCGAATTATTGTTGAACATACAATAGGACTAATAAAGGGGCGCTTTCAAAGTATCAGGGGCTTGCGATTAATCATAAATAAAGATAAGGGCCATAAAAATGCATGCAAATGGATTAAGTCATGCATTGTATTGCATAACTTTTTAATGAACATAGACCCTTGGACTCAAGAGGCAGATGAAATTGTACTGGACGACAATGAAAATGATATTCTGGAACCCCAAAGCATAAACAATGATGCAGAAAACAAACGTACGGCCTTATGTCAAATAGTAAATGCAATGTGCAAGTGAAATTTGTTTCTAAATATTGCTAATTCAGTGAGGATTAGATATGTTCTAAATTGTATTAGAATATTTTACTTCTTAAGTATTTAAAAAATTACATAATTAGCAGTAATTTCTGTAATGTTGTTTACGTAAATAAAATTTAAGACCGTTTAGCTTTCTCTAGCTCAATCTGCAACTCTAACTTTTTAATTTCCATTTCACCGGCCTTCTCAATTTTCATTAATTAAAAAGATTGGCTTTCTCTTCGAAATTGGAGATCTCGATTTTTTTCTTCTTTCTCAAATTCAAATTTTTGTCGATCCAGTTCACATTGTTCAGTGACGCGCAGAATTTCAATGTCTAGTCGCCGTTGTTCTAACAATTTGAAGTGTTCAAATTTAGATTCTTCAAGTTTAAGTTTTTTATTTTCCACATCTTTAACTTCCAACATTTTATTATCCATAATTTCAGAAAAAGATGCCATTGCTGTCTTTGGTCCTGAATTCGAACGCTTGACACCTATTCTAGCGAAAGCTTCTTTCACGTATTTTGTCACAGCTGGATCGTCGCATTCTTTTTCAACTTTGTCAGTCTTTTTAGCAACAGTGATCGGTGTCTCAACACTTGCAGTTTGGTCTCGATCGCTGTTTTTTTCGATGACACATAAATCATCATCACTGTTTTTGCCAATTGAGTTGAAGGAATTCTCATTGGAGACTTCATTATCTTCTACAGCTCCAATATCTTCGAAATTGTATTCATCTGGGTTCTCATTAGGTTTCGTTGGAGGTAGAGGAAGGCGAATTTCCCCAAATCCTGTTGACATTTCTACATACGGAGGATTGATATTTGGTCTTGTTCCTAATACCGAGTCGAGGACATCGAAGTATGGGCATATTTTGATAATCCAACCTTTTGAAAAATTAATCTAGTTGATACTATGTAAATACCAAAAGTCCTATCATGAATCATAAATGAAAATAAATGAATATATTTAGCTGCCTTTTTCAAGTGTTTTGTCCTTTTCTGGATCAATGCCAAATCCGGATTGCAAAAGAGACTTCTTAACACCCGTGTAACATTTGATGATTCTGTCGAACCCATTTAGCAATTGTTTCTCAGTGATTGCTCCAAGGGGTGGTAACTCAGCCTTCATTTTACGCAGAAATACAGATTTTGAGGAAGCCTAAATGAAATTATGTATCAATAAATTTTATGAAGTTTGCAGCAATTTATTAGCTAATTTTTAAGGTATAATAATCGAGATGCCAGATAACAGCTTACCTTGTAGCAACCGTAATTTTCACTGACAAAGATAGCCATGTCCTGTTTGATATCCTCAGTCCAACGAAATGTTGAACTTTTAGTTGTAACACAATTTTTACTCACTGTTTTATTTTTTTTGGCTGCCATGGTGTAAGAGTGAAAAGTAAATCTTATGAGTAAAATAAGGATGATTTTCGTTCCTTTTTTGTAAGTAATAAGTGAGCCCGCAATTGAGTATTTTCGCATGCGCAATGCAAATATTTTATGAGTGAATTGAGCAAAAGAGAAACTTGAGCGGAAAAAGTTACTCATTTTTCGTGCTTTGAAACTCCTTAATATTGTTGTGTGTTTGGTTGGCATACTTTTGCAGGAGGATTCTATTTATATCACGCATTATCATGTGTGAATCCAGAGATTCTGTTCTAATCTTCACATCTCCGGCGTTATTGGCAATAGGGTAGCAATACTTCTTGGATCCAATGAATATGTATCCAAGTATTTATGTGATATATGTTCTTAGTCCCTATCCATTTCACTATCTTAATATCTATTACATATTATATCTACTATACCTATTAGTTATATGTTGGGTTGGGGAGGAAAGTCTGAAGAGCTGAAAACGAGAATGAATGACAAACACCGAATGCCTACCTACATGAAGTTGCACCAACTACTAGTTACACTGCATGGAAATTGGCAATCATGCCAAACTGACTAATTTCCTCGATAAGAATTCTTACAGTCATTACATCACTTATTCTCCATTTCACTTTTGCATACATCAACTCCTTCAATAAATGAACAGCACAAATTTGCACACTAAACACCCTTCACATTACACAACCGCATTTATACAATTTCATCCAGCACTCGCGCAATTGTCTGCCACAATAAATCTATTAAAGGGTGCCAGTATCTGTTACTGGCACAAAATGCGTATTTACCAAAAAAGAAGTAAACATTCATCTAATTTTGCAAAGACCAAAACTTTATCTGTTTGAATTTACATTCAGGTAAATGTCCGAAAAGACCACAACTTCCCAATCAGAGTTACCAAATGTTCTTCAGCGAATTTAAGTATTTTGACTATCAAAACCATTTACCAAGCCCCGCCTGAGGCAGATTGCTTTTGCGTCATACTTACGTATTCATAGTTCAGCTTTATTCAAGTGACAAAATCGAAGTTTAACTGTAATTGAACGATAATGTCGTTTTGATGTTCAATGAGAAATATACTTGACAAGTAGTCCACAGCATGCGGAATGCTTCCTTGGATCAAGTGAACTGACAACGCGGTAAAATTCAAATTTGCCCTACCATACAGTTTAGAAAACTTTTCTCATTCTACAACCTCTTATCTATAATATAATCCTAGACTTGAAAAAAATTACCAATGTATGGCTGTCTTGGTAGGAGAACTTAGGAAATCTACATAATATATTATGTAATGCAAAACCCTCTCCCCCATGTGTAACGCCAGTGCTGGCTGCAGCACTTTTGAGTATATCCTCCTCCCATCAACTACACACGTAATATATGCACGTTCCTTAAAACTAAAATGCGCATGCTCACTTCGTATAAGTACAGCACCAATTACCTTTCTCGGAAGGAAGCTGTTTCTTATAATTAAATAAGTATAAACCACCGAAATGAGTTGTTTCATAAGTTATTATAACATCAAAACAATAATAGACATTTACATAAAAATTGATTATTGGTGAATGAATGAAAATGATTAGGGAAAGGGGACATTTTATAATGATCGTAATGTGTGTATCAATTAGCATTTCAAAACTTCTCATCCAAATTAGTTCTGCTACATCGACAAATTATTTTATATTTTTAGGATGTTTTCTATAGTAGAGTTGGTGTTACTTTTTACTGCCCCCTTGATTTCTTTGTGCCAGTTTGCACATCTTTTTTGTAGAATTAAATAACAGTCTGTAGTACCGATTAAAATAACCTTAGTGAAGATTTTTTGGAATTTTATTTGTTACTGTAATGGGTGGCCTGCAGAAATTCCCTTGAGTGCTAGGTTCCCCCACCTTAGCTGGGTTCACTAGTATATAATAAAATCGATACCCATTTCAAATTTTTAAAGTATATTAAGTATTTTCAAATATTTATGTATAGGCTAAAATTCTGGGAAAATATTAGCTTTCTGGTTGACAGCTTCGCGGCTGCGGAGAATAGAGGATAAAAAATATTTGTGCCCAAATGGGATTTAATCAGTGTTGTGCCGTGGTTAAAACACTAGTGGTCATAATGGTCAAAGTGGTCAAAATGGCCTGGCCAAAATGAAACAGAAAGGTGGTCAAAATGGTCAAAAGTGGTCAAAATGTAATTTGGAGCACTGTGAAACTGCATTAAAGCCAAGGAGACTATGTAGCTACGCAGATGTACGAATTGCTGTTTACATTTTACAAGTACTTTTAATGACCAGTATAGTATGATGTATGACACGAATTTCATCTTGTGGCATTCGGTATTTAAAATAGTTGCAATTCATGACGGGCACATTAAGGTCAGGGTATATTTTTTGAAACCCTTTACCACAAGTGGGGATGTTGCTAGGTAACTAGTAAAAATTGTCATAGAGGGTAAATGCAATCCCGATTTTATGCAAAATTCGTACTTTTTTTAGGAGAATCCCTAAGGATCTAAGCGAATTCTACAGCTACTTAGCTTTTTTAGCTAAATGCGAATGGCAACTTAGCATATTTAGCTGAATGGGAATGGCTACTTAGCATATTTAGCTGAATGGGAATGGCTACTTAGCATATTTAGCTGAATGCGAATGGCAACTTAACATATTTAGCTTACTGTGCTAATGTTAGTACTTTTGTTTTCTATAGTATGAATTACTTAATCAATATCAAGTGTTTGTCACATTTCAATCATAGTATACAGATATGTAGATATTTAAGACTCCAAAAAAGGTAATTAAAAATGTGCCTAAAAATGCCAAAATAGATGGATAAATAGGTGGTTATAAATTCAAAAATAGGTACCTAAAACTATAAAACTAGTTTTTTTAAATTGTGAAAAAAGATGTTTTCCTACACGGTTTCTTGAAGTAACTAAAATTTCGTTGTGGAAAAAGCTTTTTTATGTAAAACCTATTTTATTGCCGTGGATAAACCTAATAAATATTCTTACCTCTCTTAAAAGAAATTTGGGAGAAATGTTAATATTAGTTATATTAATGCAAAATAAATTGCTCGCAACATAGGCGTATACGCAGGATCGAAGGGACAGATTATTTTGTATCTTCTCAGGGTCCGGTTTTTCTCCGATATTAATATGCATGAACATCTTTAGAACGACATAACTTGTTTCAAATCTGCTTTTTACATATTGTAGCACATGTGTTTCAACTACAATCAGTTACCATTCGAATTCAAATTTGATATCCACCTGTCGGTGGAAAGGATTCAAATATAGATATATATTTAAATAGCCAATACATACAACCAATTTTGCAAAAATATACAAAGACTACCTTACTACCAGCAACTTGCAAACTCGATGAATTCAATAGCCCTATTGAAGGGTTTTATACCCGAAGACAAAAATTTGGTCGAATGATTTAATGAAAAAATGCAATTGGAATGAATTCTCCATACTGTATACATACTGTATCAATAGCATCAGCTTGTTCCACTTCGGCATTTTGTTTACTTGTAGCATAATCAAAGTTATTTTGTCTTTTTTACTAAAATGCGGTATATTGTTTTGCTAATATGTATTGGATAAATTAAAAAAAAATATTATCATTAAAAATCAACCGCAAGTCCCTACTTTAGGCACCTTCTTTTTTATTTTTGAAAGAAAATTTTTTAACTTATTTTTAATTTTTTAGGTTTTTTTGTACCTATAATATTTATTTTAGGTTTTTTGTACTTTTAAGTACTTATTTTACCGTTTTTTGGGTACTTATTAATTAATTATTTTAAGCTTTTTGAGTACTTATTAATTAATTATTTTAAGCTTTTTGAGTACTTATTAATTAATTATTTTAAGCTTTTTGAGTACTTATTAATTAATTATTTTAAGCTTTTTGAGTACTTATTAATTAATTATTTTAAGCTTTTTGAGTACTTATTAATTAATTATTTTAAGCTTTTTGAGTACTTATTAATTAATTATTTTAAGCTTTTTGAGTACTTATTAATTAATTATTTTAAGCTTTTTGAGTACTTATTAATTAATTATTTTAAGCTTTTTGAGTACTTATTAATTAATTATTTTAAGCTTTTTGAGTACTTATTAATTAATTATTTTAAGCTTTTTGAGTACTTATTAATTAATTATTTTAAGTACTTATTAATTAATTATTTTAAGCTTTTTGAGTACTTATTAATTAATTATTTTAAGCTTTTTGAGTACTTATTAATTAATTATTTTAAGCTTTTTGAGTACTTAATTATCCGGGCCTTGGTCATTATAATAGTTTCACTTGTAGCGAATGCCATAGCAACAGGGCAAAAAGTAGCAAAAAAGGCACCTTTTTCATGCCCTGGGTTCTTATAAATCAACTCGTAATTCTATCCTGTCGCAGAAGTAAGCTGTGGACATTCCTTTCCACCGATTCTATACTAGCCATATTCAATACCCTAATAGCTTCGCTTGTCTACTTAGCCTAATTTAAGAATATTCTTCACTGTATTAGCAGTTATTATTTTTATTATTGTCTCAGTAGGATAATTTAAAAAGTTGCAAATGGGAAAGCAGATATTGAAATTGGTCGGTTAAGAAAGATATTAAAGTAACTGTGGGGTGGGATTGTACGAAATACACTAAAAGGAAACCCCTGCACCTTCCTCACCCCCGTACAAGTGGGCAGAAAATGTAGTTGTTTTAATTAGGCTAAGTTAGGTTATCAACCACCCTGGATGAGGTAGGGGAAGTCCTTTTTAGTGTGATTTATTGGGATTGATTGAGATTTAAGCTAGAAGATACTGTCACTGACCTCCAAAGTTGGGACGGAATCTTTTGTCGTACTTGTCTTCCTTGAGCAGACTATCGAGAAGGGACGTGACGTCCTTGGACAATTGTTTGTTGTAGCGCAACTGCTGGGGCTCAACAGGTGCTACAAAAGACATCAGGGACAACAGGACGGCTAGTACGAGAACAGAGCGGCTCCCACCCATGGATGGCACCTCCCACCCCCACAACTTGAAACCCATCCCTCTCCAAATCCACAACCGATCACTTGGAAAAGTTATTTCCTGTCCTTCCACCCGCCCGCATAACCCTGCCCGAACAATCAACTTGACTAATCCTTAATCCAGATCCAGGAATTTCACATCTAAAGTTTTAAATCGAAGGGGAGTAAAGTTTTACAACCAGGTACTGCAGTTTTACAACCAGGGACTGCAGTTTTACAACCAGGGACTGCAGTTTTACAACCGAGAACTTGAAGTTTGGTAAAATCACATAAAGCTAAATAAATACTTAATAATTATAATAAGATGAAGGAATGTGCTTGTATTGCTGATAACTTATTTAATGAATGTAAAGCAAAGAAAGCAGTAAAAGAAAAATATAAGTATAAGTATGGTCAGCAATTATAGTTTAAGACGTTTGTTTTCTTTCTCCGATATGTAGTAGAGGACCTTCCAGTAGTTTTAGAATTCGTTGGTGGCAATTTCTTTTTCCTTTGTTTTTGTGGTGATTTTCAGCAAATGGGCAATTGAGCGGCAGTAAATTGTTATGTCCACTGTACTATATGTAGCCATGGTCTTCTTCAACTTATCATCGATGTCTACGTATTTCTTTCCATTGATGAAAGACAATTAGTATCAAATTCTGTCTCAAGTAAATTGCTTTATCTCTCAAGTGGCCCATGAATTTCCACCGAACATTCATATTCCACAATTGATATTGGAAAAATTGAAGGTTTGTCCCACGTTTCGATCCAATTTTTTTCGACATATTGACGAAAGGATTTAGTGCATCATGTAACTGTAATCTTAAATCAGCAAATCTTGCCTGTACATCAAACATAATTTCTGAGTCCAAACTATCATTTACCATAATGCACCACTGCTTCGGTTATATGGTGAATACATTTCGGTTGTAAAACTGCAGTACATGGTTGTATAACTGCAGTAAATGGTTGTGAAATTGCAGTACGCGGTTGTAAAACTGCAGTACCTGGTTCTAAAACTTCACTGCTCATAGATGTAAAACTTTAGATGTGAAAATTCCAAATTTTCCCTTAATCCAATCTCTTTGTGACCGATACAGACCGATGAGACGTTTTCTTTGGTCACTCTGTCTGTCACTCCGGACGACCAGAGGATTGAGTTGTATCGTGACTGAAGAGGTGGAGATGTTGGGGATGGTGGAGTTGACAGAATGAGGAAGCAGGATGAGTTGTGGTGTCTGTCGGACGAAGATGGGGAAGAGACTCCTGCGTGGCAGACTGAAATGAACTGAGTCAGTGTTACTCTTCTTCCTTGCAATGAGACAGAGTAAGAGAGTGACAGAAAAGCAGATGTGCTCTCCTTCCCACGCTATCTCTAATGTTTATCTCTATGCAAGTATGTGTTCACAAAAAAGACAGGAAATCTCCTCGACACATCATCTCCCCATCCTTCTTGGTTCCACTGCCACAGATCTCTCCAATGCTTCCACTATAGCTATAAGCCATACATACCAACACTGTGTCTCCAACCTCCTATTCTTAGTCCCACACTCTCACCAAATAACCGAATCCCGTTGATATAAAACCAAGAGTCAAAGAGGAAGACATTCGCCTCCTGGAAATGTCTCCCACCAGGCAGTTAAAAAAGCCAAGATAGATAGCATCAGGTACATAATGATCTCCTGATAGTCATTTGATTTTGCGAAACGACTCCTTGTACACCCACCAGAGACTCTTTGAATTATAACATTGGCAAAGATCTCAGATAGTTATGAGCTTGGACGACCTGTAGTGTAGTAGCACGTCTTTTCACCTAACGAATTCCACCTAATATGATCGAAATTGACCTAAAGGAAATACACATAAACATTATTAAAACCTAAAGCAATTATACCTAAAGCAAAAATAAGGCGAAAATAAGGCGCCCATTAAGGCAAATATAAGGAAAAAATAAACCAATGCAAAACGGGTATAACACAGAGAAGTTTATATTTTTAACTAAGGGGTATCTGTAAGATATTTAATAGCGTTGATTGTGACAGTCAGTTTTGGAACAAAGCAGTTAAAACGTTCAATGACATTGAAAGCACTGGTGTACATTTTAAATTTTGGTAAACAATTAGGCGTTATTTGATCTTAATTTTTTTAGTTCTACAAAATTCAATTTCCCACCATTTAACTCAAAATCCAAAGATTGAAAATGCTATTAAATGGTTAAAAGAATTTAATATATTAATTAATGCAATGACATTAGGTTCGAAATCAAGCTTGTGGCATACCTAAGCCAAAAATTTCTTAGAGCCTATCTCGATTTTGTTCCAATTTTGGCTACAAAATGTAGTAAAACTTTTTCGATTTAGGCCCATATTTATTAAAGAAACATAAATAGCGTTTCAATTTCAACCCAAACCCAAAATTGTAATCTTAATATGGCACTAAAGAACAGACCAATCTTAGTCACTAACAGCACGGTAACATCTCAGTTTCTTTGTTAGCTTTTGGCGCCTGATCTGGATGCACTAAAAGGAGTGATGTTAGCGGGGTGCACGTGACTAAGATTGGTCTGTTCTTTATTTCACTATCACAATTGAGCAAGCTTGAAAGGGCGGAATATTTTAATTTGCACTGGGCGGCATTCCTGGATATATGAGCCATTAATTTTGCCAGAGTGACAAAAACAAAAAGGCCAATCAAATTAAATGCCAATACAAGCTTAATTAGTCATTTTTAAGTCTCAA
Source organism: Tomocerus qinae (assembly GCA_020055645.1). Classification (NCBI taxonomy): domain Eukaryota; kingdom Metazoa; phylum Arthropoda; class Collembola; order Entomobryomorpha; family Tomoceridae; genus Tomocerus; species Tomocerus qinae. The sequence goes on along the minus strand of CM034548.1, from coordinate 1,149,983 downwards.
GTTCAAGTTCAGCTTTATTAACGTGACATCATAGGCCCATCAATTACACGAATTGAAATCAGTAATAACAGTTAAGCTACCACTGCTCTTCCCCCAAAGTCACCAATAACAAAATAAAATCTTTACAAAGTAGCGAAATACAATAAATTATATTTAATACATTAAGTAAAGGTCATTCCGTTTAGAGATCATTAGTTGCTTCACACGATTAATCAGCATTTTTAGGGATAGGTCTTTGTACACCCACTTTCGCGGAAGATATTATTCCATGACATTGCTGCTGCGTGCTTTACCGAAGTTGACCTTGATGATAAATAATTCACTTTGGGAAAAGAGTTACAATAATTGTTCATTATATTATACCATCCTTCCGTTAGTTATTAGTTTATTACTAATTATAAGTTTGGATCGTGTGTTCATGTAAGTCGGTGTGTTATTATTTGAGAGCCTGAATTTGGGTCAGTGGCGTTGGAATGTTACAAACAAATCCAGGCTCTCGACACACAAACGAAAATAAATAATATTATATTCTCGGCTTGACCAACGTATTTCTAAAAAGTATAGCATAATTGGGCCACTTCCAAATAAAATTCACTAAAAGTGTAGCATAAGTGGGAGATTTTCAACTCATATTCCTAAAAGGTGTAGCATGAGTGGGGGGCTTCCAATTCATATTCCTAAAAGGTGTAGAATGAGTGGGAGACTTTAACCTCATATTCCTAAAAGGTGTAGCATAAGTGGGAGATATCCAATTCATATTGCTAAATTGTGTAGCATGATTGGGAGACCTCAACTCAAATTCTTAAACTTAGTAAACGCACGGGTATAGAGTTAAATTCATATGTTTAAGGGTTTGTTATTTAAAATTCTCGGCTTGACCAACTTATTTCTAAAAGGTGTAGAATAATTGGGCCACTCAACTAAAATTCACTAAAGATGTAGCATAAGTGGCAGACTTCCGACTCATATTTTTAAAAGTTGTAGCATAAGTGGGAGACTTCCAACTCATATTCCTAAAAGGTGTAGCATAAGTGGGAGACTTCCAACTCATATTCCTAAAAGGTGTAGTATAAGTGGGAGACTCCCAACTCATATTCCTAAAAAGTGTGGCATAAGTGGGAGATTTCTAACTCATATTCCTAAATTGTGTAGCTTGGGTGGGAGACTTCAATGCAAATTTCTTAACTTGGTAAACGCACGGGTATGGAGTTAAATTCATAAGTTTAAGGGTTTGTTATTTAAAACTAAAAATAAAAATTTAAAATATTTTGTAAATAATAATTTTTTAAAATTTATTTGAAATTAGTTTTCAAATTAAAAAAAAATTTCTTTTCATTTTTTTAAAATTTCAAGCACCCTGTTATTAATCCCGTCCGTAGGTCGGGTCACCATACTAGTTATTAATATTCTTCCAAACTATTTTAATTAAACTAATATTTCACGTCTTTCCCATATAGTAAATAAATTTAATATTTAAAACAAATATTACATAATTTTTTTGAACTTTTTGCTTTTTTACAACGGTTATTAAGAGCCTTGATTTTACATATTTTTGGGTAGTAAAAATTAGTTATGAATCTGTTTATTCTATTCTGTATTACATCCAATTGCAATCTTGTATGGATTGACCAAATACCAATAGCACTATCGGATATCGACATAATATAACAATGGATTAACATACTCATAATTTTCTCCGTCACTAAACGTTTTATAGAGTATAGCCGCGCCAAAGCAGTTTTTGATCTTTGATCAACAAATTCCAGATGCGCTTTAATGTGGAATCAAGTACTACCCCCAAATAACGAAACTGATATACTCTATCTATTACCATTCCATTATATATAACATCATCATATAATTTTTTTAATACACTACTATCTCCACCTTTGTGGAAGATCATATATTTAGTTTTTTCTATTTTAACTTCTATTTCGTTTATTTTGCACCAATACTGTAATTTTACAAGGTTTTCATTCAATAACTTAATAGCTACGATTACATCACTATTCTCAACCCAACATACCAGATCATCTGCATAAAGTGCATAGTCTATATTAGAACACTTACCCACATCATTTATAAAACAACTAAATAATAGTGGTCCTAAAGCCGAACCGACTCATGTCCCTGCTTCTATTTTGTTGTACTCTGAGTAATAGCTACCATTTCTCAGCCTTACAATTCTATCATTAAGATAATTATTTAATAATTTTACCATGTTTGGTTTAAGCTTAAACTGTTCAATTAATTTAATCATAAGTAGGTCTTTCTGAACAACATTGAATGCAGTCTTAAAGTCAACAAATATTGCTACCACTCTACCATTTACTTTGTCTATACTGTCATACACACTTTGTGTAAGTTTTAGAATGGCATTCTCACAACCACGATTCGCTCTAAAACCGAACTGATTGATATCTAATTCATTATCTACCATTCTTGTTAGCCTTTTAATTATTACATTTTCAAATATTTTACACAAAAATGTCAGACCAGCAATTGATCTGTAACTTCTTGCCCCGAAGTAGGAGCCTTTACCCTTATATAGTGGTGTAACACTTGCCATTTTGAATTGCACTGGCAAAATGCATGTATCAAGTATAAAGGTAAACATAATTGCTAACGGTCGAGCCATTGACTCAGGTATTTGCTTAAAAACTCGTTTTGGAATATGATGTTCCATGTTGCTACCTTTATTTACAGAACCAATGGCTTTTGTAACTTCTTCACTAGACAATTCGATATTATATGATTTCATAGTATCCTTATGCTCTTTACAATACCACTCAATTCTATTACTTAATTCTGTATCACTAAATGTACTATCTTTTTTTACAAACATAACATCATAAAACTCTTTACATATATCATCTTCACGTTCTAAAACTACCCCATCATCATTAATTAGTTTCGTGATAGCCATGCCAGATTTATTCCTATATCCAGTAATTTCATTCACACCATCCCATATATTTTCCCCACTAACATCCTGAAACTTCTTAGTATAGTATTTTCGTTTATCTGCATACATCATATTGCTAGCTTTATTCTTAACAATTTTGTTTCGTATTATTGGACTTAATTGCACATTTCTTAAGCTTGTCCCTTGTTCTATTAATTTCCACTATATCACTACTGAACCAGGGTGCATTTCTATTTTTGCACAATTTTTTTGTTACAGGAGCGTATTTATCTAATAAAGCTATGATTTCGGATTCAAACCTAAAAATATTAACATCTATTACATCGTCAGTCAAATAATTACTATAATATAATAAACCCATTATTTCATTCTCAAAGGCTTCCCAATTAATTTTGTTAAAACTGCGACTTTGTATTACAATTCCAAATCCTTTAGTTCGTACTTCCTTTCTAACCAAGTATGTCAGATTATTATCTGACCCACCAAAATGAAAGTGGCCACTTTTCATATATTTCGAATTATTGACGTAAAATTGATCTATTAAGGATTTGGTGTTTTCTGTAATTCTAGTAGCTCCAACAATTTTTTGACTAAGATTAAATTCCGACGTTAGACTTTTAAGTTGTGCACTATACCTTGTATTCTCTAATAATGTTATGTAAATGTAAATATAATAATGTTATCTCATGTTATGTACAGGGGTATTACGCTGAAAATTATAATCACGTGTGTATTAGGGGGAGAGCACAGCTACTACTATAGATTAGTAGAGCTATGCTACCGCTCAAGCCGCGAGGGCTTACTTGCAGTGACTCCCGGAACAACTTTACTAAGTGTACAGACTTACACGAAGAGACTTAGTGAAGAGTACTGAACCATGAGACGGAACGACTCAACACTGTCCCGCAACTCGATCTGGTGGGCAGTCAGAGAGGGACCGGAACATGTAAGCCGACCGCCAGTGACCACAGACAAATCACTTATGGCAGTCTACTTCAATCCACCTTATCACCTCATGTGCATCCCATTGTCCAGACTTGTGCTAGGTAGAACTCGTAGCACGTATACAGACCAACAGAACAATCCATACACTACAGACAGGGCATTGATAGATAATCATATTGTCACCAAGATAGGCAAATCAATGCTAATAACGAATATACGGCAATGACAGCTTCTCCCAGCTCCAGACTACTACCTTATAGACCTGAGGCGCTCCAGAGATTCGAACTCCAGACCTCAGCCTGAGAAGCGGCTGTTTAGACCACTAGACAGACCTGTACGCCAAAAAAAATTATTTTAAAAATTATAATCATACGTGAGTTTAAGCCTTTCATTCTTGATTATTCCGTCCCACAAAATGTGCATATGTTTTTAAATAATCGATGTTAGGTTTTGTGAAATACAGTGCAACCTGAAAAGAAATCTTTTCAAGCTCCCTGTACTTTTTCTTTTGAGGTGGTGCCATTCCGCTGTTAAACTAAACGATCATAAGCGAAAAGTTTCGTTTTCCGCTTTGGAAATGGGACAACAACATCCAAATTGATGGATGCGGTTTATCCACTCTATAATTAAAACCACGATGACAACCTTCTAAGGAATTGGTTGTTCTTAGTACATCTTCTTGTACACGTTTCCAATATCTTAAGTTTTTAACAACTCATTTTTTATATAGGATTTTACCTGTGCAGGTGTTTCTTTTCAACTACTAGAGCCAAAGAAAATGATAAACAGCAACTGAAAGAAATAAATGGAAGATATTTGTTTCCTAAGCTAGGACTTTAGCTTATCTGCTAAGCGTTTACATATCAGTGCATTCAAATTACACAAGTCTTGATTGATCTAAGTTCGTTAGTCTTCCATTTACTATGAACTACAAATGGAACTGCTAGAAAAGCATAAATATTTTAGCATAGATCATCCAACGCAAACTTTTAGGATTTTGGCATTAAATGCTTTAGCACTTAAGTTTTTGGCACTTTTAAAATTGACACTTATGGACATTGAGAGGCATTTGACCTTGTGTCTTTGGTATTTAAAAGGGAACAAAACAATATATCATTTGATGTGAGTGAATTTAAGTAAATGTTTTTACTGACGGGTTCGATTCACTTTTGTTAAAATAGCTGATCAAATTTATTTAATTTAGAGTTTAGAACTTAGGCCGTATATTAATGTAATTGAAATAAACGTTTGTAACTTAAAGTTCGGTTTAGCAAAAAGGAGAGAAGCAATCACAGCCCCAGGGCCCAGGCTCAGGACCACAGTCCAGTATGTAGTGTGCTAGTCTAAGCTCACGAGAAGAAGAGCATTTAGCAAGTGAGACACAGATTTGCATTAGTTAATTATAGATAGTAGCAATAAATGGCAATAGTTAGTTTAATGCTTTAGCAGTCAGCAGCTTAAGTTAAGGAAAATATATTATTGAGTTTGTACATACGCGACAACCTAGGGACGGCCCTGCCAACTTTACAATGGTTATATTAAATTGAAATCCTGAGGGCAAGTTGAATCTCATTAAAATATATTTTTCGAATTTGTAGACACAAAGGAGTAAAAGAATGCGTTATTGTGCGTCCTACTGCATAATAGTGTAATAATATTTCCGCATGGTGTGAAGGAACTGATCTGAATGCACCGCAATGCAATATGTACGGGTTGGATTGGAGGAAGAGAACTGGATTAAGCCAAGTCGCTGTAATAATATTGTTTTACTGTCCTCAGAAAATGAGTATTCTAAGACATTGAAAAGAAATCAACAAATTCGAAACACAGAGTACAAAATGATAATGCTAAGTATTTAGCGACATAGTCTTAGTTTAGCAGTCAGGCACACATCCAACTTTGTAAAATCACATCTCTAACCACTACTACCGTGGCCAGATAAATCAACCGCTGCAGAATGGCATTTTCTGCAGTTTAGTCTGAGAGAAGCAAAGGAAATAAAAGAGACATCGAAAATACTGTGAGTGGTAGGCAGTTTTATACTACTCTACTTACCCAAATAAAAATTAAATGCTTACAATTCAAATCAACTGCAGGTCAAAGTTTTTCGTCAACTCTTACAGCAGAAAATGACCAAATGTACAAGAATTTTTTCAGTTTCCTTTTTGGAACCATTATAAAATTTCCCAAATAAATAAATCATCTGAAGAAATCCTTAAGCATGTCAATTGTCATTACAAGAGGATAGGAACTTTAAGAACAATACACCGCCGTATGAACAACCCGCTTTTTTCAAACCTGATGACATAGACACAAGTCCGAAGATCTTCCAATACCTTTTGGAAACTTTGAAGACTTTTGGTAAGATACGGTGATACGGGTTTGCACGATTATGCTAATTAGGGTGTAAGCCCAAGGCAACACCGGGGCACGAGCCTCGCCCCCCCCCCGAAATTTTTCTGGCTGCGGCCTTGTTAAAGCCTACATCGCTTGTAGCTTTAAACTAACAAATTTGTGCATAAAAATCCACTAGTTTGAACACTTAAAACTATAGTTCATTTACACATTAATTTTCATACTATTCAACTATTGCAATCACTTTTCTCCTGCTTTCCGAGACAGAGAGAAAGTTGCGTTTCGATCCTGTCTGTGGAGAATTACAACTGAATTGTTTTATGATTTGGACTAGTCTATTACAGAAATAATTTAAGGTTCATCTTTAAGCTTGCATGGAAAACTTGTCAACTTAGATTCCAAGATCCGGTCGTTCTACAACAGCTACAGAGTCGAAAAATACCTCGTTGAAAAGCTAAAGAAATAACTTGGTTCGTAAAGGTCCATAAGGTCGCAATTTTAATTGCATTAACCACATAACCCCTCTTATGGGGAATCAGGGTACAGATATAAAGAATAACGGAACTTCACGGACCAAGTTATCATCCGACATTTCCAACGAGCTCTTATTTGACTTTGCAGCTGTTGTAGTTCAGCCTGTGGACAGTCACAAAAGGTCAAATGATGACCCCATAACTAGACTAAATAAAAATCATGAATGTTATGAAATGAGATGGCCCTAGAAGTGCGAGCGTTGGTGTGTAGGTGGTAGGCTACCTAAGCTAGGCACTTCCATGTACATTGCATTGCACCTCTACATCACCAGCTAGAGCTACATTGCTACTTGCTACATTCACGGTTTTTATGGTGATTGAGCGGGTCTAACCAATGGTGCAAAATCTTAACTCTTATCTGAACTTCTGATATGCATTGCATATCAACAACAACAGCTAATAATACCTTTGCTTGCTGCATTTTGCATTCTTGGTATTCCTAGGCAGTGTTTGATGACCAGCCGGTTGGTTGGTTAAAATGGCTGGCTAAAATGGCCAGCCGGCTGGTTGAAATTCTTGGTTAGGCAGTGGCTAAAATGGTCGAAATGGCTGAAATGACCAAAAACAGTCAAATAGGGCTATGTAAACTGAGAAAATCATCCTTGATTTGGCGGGAAATTTAAAAATCCATGATTTTTGGCCATTTTGGCCACTAGCCATTTCAGTCACTTTAGCCGGCTGGCTGGTCAAAATCATTTTTAGCTGGCTAAAATGGAACACTGTTCATGGGTTCGCCACCCAGTGCTCAGTGACCAGCCGGCTGGTCGGATAAATTGGCTGGCTAAATTGGCTAGCCGGTTGGTTGAAATTCTTTATGAAAAATTTTAGATTCATTCAAATTTTGTTAGTTTTCGAATAAAAGTAAACTTTCGGACAGAATCTATAACCACTGTACAGTAAACCGGATCAGTTTAAAAAAATATACATTCAGCTCAGATTTGGCCCATGAATCTCCATATTATAATCGTTGACTTGATGAAGCAATAAATTTATCTGTATATATATTTATGTGGGTGTACCAGTGTTCCATTTTAGCCGGCCAAAAGTGATTTTGACCAGCCAGCCGGCTAAAATGGCTAGTTACCACAATGGCCAAATATCATGGTTTTGTAAATTTCTTCTAGTAAAGTATGATTTTCTCAATTTCAACCGGCCGGCCACTTAAGCCAGCCATTTAAGACAATTTAGCCACTGGTTAACAAAGAATTTCAACCGACCGGCCATTTTAGCCAGCCATTTTTCGGCTGGTCACCGAAAACGAAAACTAGTATAATAATATTACATGAAGAGTAACAACATCAACAAAATGCGTGTAATGTGTAACAAGACGATGGAGTGGAGGAGTGGAGGAGGGAGCCTTGTATCAATATCATATTATCAACATATAACAACTAATGCGTTGTAGTGGTCTGGTAAAGGTAACATATACTAAGAGGTGAAGTGGCGGTGGAGGGGTGACGACGCCTTAGCTCCCAACAGCTCCGGAGCTCCAACAGCTCCAGTCTCTTCACTGCAACAGCTCCGGAGCAGTTGGAAAGGTTTGGAAAGACTCCAAACTCATTTGACCCCATGCGCCTATGTGAGAAATAAACTAACTTCTTGAGGAAGCTCAATCTCTCCATCGGCACTTTTGATTTTTAAATGCGACACCTGGATAAGTAGTCAACAATAGCATGCGTAGAAAAGCCTTAAACAATAAATTAAAATATCAAACAACTGTGGTGATAATATTATTTCATTTCCTCCGATCCACGGGCAGTGTAAAAAATTTACCACTTTATAGCCTTTTTTATCATCACAGAGGTAAAAATGCGCACTTACTGGTTAAAATTGTAAATTTTAGCGATTGATTAGACAGCTGAGTACAGATACACTAGACTTCCTAAAATATAAGTTTTAGAACTTTATTTTATATGAAATATTACCAATTAGCCCCTTAACCAATTAAATTAGTCATATTTATTTGATTGGACACCAGAAGTTATAAAAAAACGAAGAAAGAAAGATTGTATTTGTAATCGCCTATTTAAAACATGTTAATTTAATAGAAATTAATTTCTCAATCGGGAAGGGTTGTTAGCGCCCTCATTGGTTGAATCCTACTCTGATTGACGAACACTTATCAATTTGTGACAACAATGATCATCTACTAAACTATTTAATACTTTGGCACCGAATTTTATTCAAAATTCAAACACGAAATTTAAATGAAACTATTTTTTACCATTTATACCATTTAATATATACTACTATACTACTTATACTACTTTTTAGGTAGTGGTAACTGGTATTTAACGTTAAATACCATTAAAAACCACTTTCCACTGGTAAGTGGTAAATGGTATTTTGTACACTGTCCACGGGCAGGGATGGCAAGTAAAATACTTGAAGCTTGAAACAAATAGAGAAATAAATTATTTTATTTCAAGAAAAATTTACTTCAGCTTTTGTTGAAAAGCGAAAATAATTAAATAAATACAACAAAGTGAAATAAAGTCATTTATTTCACTTAAAGAGTGAAATAAAGTCATTTATTTCACTTAAAGAGTGAAATAAAGTCATTTATTTCACTTAAAGAGTGAAATATGCCATGTATCTCTATTCATTTCATTAACTTCAATTTATTCTATTATTTGATGAAATGTAAAATGTGGGTTCAAATTAAAATTGTTATGGGTGGGTTCAAATTAAAACTGTTACAGGTGGGTTCAAATTAAAATTGTTATGGGTGGGTTCAAATTAAAATTGTTATGGGTGGGTTCAAATTAAAATTGTTATGGTTGGGTTCAAATTAAAATTGTTATGGGTGGGTTCAAATTAAAACTGTTACAGGTGGGTTCAAATTAAAATTGTTATGGGTGGGTTCAAATTAAAACTGTTACAGGTGGGTTCAAATTAAAATTGTTATGGGTGGGTTCAAATTAAAATTGTTACTGGTGGGTTCAAATTAAAATTATTAAGGGGTGTGGTAATAAGATGAAAATGTTTGGGGTAGGTTCAGATCAAAATCTTAAGAGGGGGCTAATGATTAAAATGTTAAAAGAGGGGCTAAAAATTAAAATGTAAAAAAGGGGTTAAGAATTAAAATGTTAAAAGGGGGTTAAAATTAAAATATAAAAAGGGGGTTAAAATTTAAATGTTTGAAGGGAGTTAAATCAATTATTATCAATTATAGGTATTTATCAATTAATTTAAATTTTTAAAACGTTTTTATAAACCCTAATTTATTTAATAGTTTTTTTAAAATTGTTTTGAAATTTTTTGAAATTTTAAGCACCCTGTTATATGCCCCGTCCGAAGAACGGGTAACCGTACCAGTTTTAACTATAAAATGAGCCAAGATCAGATACATTCAAAAATTACTTTGAAGAAATATAGTGTAAATAGATAGAGATACAAAAAATATGGAACAGACAGCAACATACGAGCCAGTGACACTACTCCAATACAAATCCCTAAACTAGATAAAGAAATTAACCTTTCACCTAAATTAACCTAACCTACCCAACATGATACTGAAACTATTCACACCAATAATAATAAGCGACTACGGTAAGTAACTGGTGCGAACGAAATAAAATAACTACGGACTTTTAAGCCGCTTATCGACCAGGGCGAGGATGAGAAACACAAGGCTTTGCATTAAATGCAATCATACAACAGTCAATAGCTACAAATACGGGAAAACGATTTGCATTATACCTTGACCTTTCTTCCGCGTTTGACTTAGTCTCAAAGGAAAAAGCTGGAACGAGTAGAACTAAGCACGCAATTCATTTCGGTAATAAAAGATATCTACTCTAAGCCTGAAGCTAAAATAAGAACAACTACTGATGAAAGTGATAATGTTTAACTACCAATTCTGGTTTATTACAGGGCGAAACTTTAACAAGTATGTTAATAGAAACTATTAAAAAATCAAACTCCAGACATAGAAATTGGTGAAATATAGGGATTGGTAAAATTGTACATGCCTTGCTGTATAGAAATGATATTGTTCTACTAGCTACCAATGCAATATATCTACAAAAAAGATTAATATATTTTTCAAATATTTAAATGAAAATGAACAAAATCTAAGTAAGAAACAAACAGTTGTATACAGAAAAGAAAAACGTTTAAGAATAATGCCATTATTTTTACGAGGTTAATATTCAGATTGAAGTAGGTGATTCTTATATCTATTTGGGTGTGTCTTTTACCTGTCGCTACAATCAGGAAAAGATGTTTGAAGTTTTTAAAGAAAAAACAGATCAAGCACTATAGCCCTATTTATAGTTTTCCATATAGATCAAAAACATAAACATTTAAAACTCACTGTTCGCTTTTTGATTCTCTCTTACGATCTGTCATACTGTGTATCCATCTGGGGTCTTACAAGTATGGGAAAATCTAATAGGTTAAAATGGTGTGCTGAATAAAAAAAGTTTATAAATATCAATAATATCTGGATTGGAAGCAATCTTGGAATGTAAGTCGAAATCTATTTCAAATAGGCGTCTTTCATATTACCGCATTCCAAAGCAACGGCTCTTAACTTGATGAGTAATTTAAATTATTTTGGTTGGAACAGTGTCATTTGTTTAAACTACATCAGAGTACAGTGTACACACTGTATAAATAATTATAATAAATAATTTAAATTACAGATCAAGTTCAGAGCTGTTGCGAAAGAATGGTGTAATATGGAAAGACACCTATTAAGGATAAATCTAAATCAAATAACAATAAACGGTAAAATCGTGTCAAAAATAAACAGAGACTACTGACGAAAATTTAAACGTCTGAGGCAGCAAACACATAACATTCCCTACAAAGTAAATAACACATCGGAGGCTGGTAGTAGCAGTGAAGGTTTGGGATGTCTTATGACAACAGATAGCTCTAATAACGGACATACCACTGACTCCAATGATGTCAATGGGTGTCAAAGTTTTCTTCAAATCAATTTACAGCATTGTCAAGCAGACACTTAATTCTTGTTGAGCTGGGACAGTCATACGTAATGTTAATCCAGGAACCATACCTCTATAAGGGTAAGGTTAGGAGACTGAATCCATGGTGAGGGGAAAATTACATGCCTTAGAGGGGCCACAAAGCCAAAGGGCATGCATTGTCACTTCCCCGAATTTAGTTAACTGGAAACTTTTAGGTGGGCAGTTTTGACATCTGCCTACATACTGTATGAAGAGGCTATCCCCCCAAATCGGTTTGACGACCTTGTTGACCACTGTAAACAACGTGTTTGGCCTATCCAAATAGGTAGCAATGCCCATAATGAAATCATAAGTTTTGACACAAATGAAAGAAGATCTTTCCCAGATTTCATCATATATCGTTCAGCATTGCAAATAAAGTACACACTCTCACATTTGTAACGACTAGAAGTTAGGAAGTCATTGATGTCAAATTGCTATCGGATGAACTTGTGGACAATATTGCGGGATTAAAAGTGTAGTTGAAAGACAATCTGACCACAGATGTATCAGACGGAAGATGAACCTTGGGTACCCATCAGCTATACAAATCCGAGGAAAACAGATTGGGACTTGCATACTAGAGAGGCTCAGAAAAGACTGAAACTTCTGGGAACAAGCGAAATCAAAAAAACAAAAAACATTACTGAACTGGATGGTTGAAATGCGTTACTAACCGCCTTTTATAAGTTATGCCCAGGCAAGGCAATTACAAGAAAACTACGTTCCATGGTGGTCTTCTAAACTAAAAAGTCGGAGGAAAAAGTACCGGCTTACAAAGAAAATTTGACCAGGTATTTTTGGACTCTAGGAAGGTAGTCAACCATGCACGTATTGCATTTCAAAAAGCACTGAGATTTGCAAAACGAGACTCATGTAGGACGTTTTGCGAATCAGTAACGAAAACCAGAAGCGAATTCAAAGGTATTCCAATGTTGAAAGGCCCTAGGGAATACCTGAGGACTTTCTCCCAAAACTACAAATTGGCTATATACTGCTGTGGTGAGACCAGCTTTTGCTGACGGCATTTGAGTATAGATATTTGTAGTAGAAAACGGAAACGAGGGAAAAAATGAAGCAGTACGGCGCACAGAACTTTACTACAGGAGCTATGCACAGTACTCCCACAGCGACAATGGAATGCATTTTAGGTATTCCATTACTATAAATATATCTGTAAGAAATGTCATTGTCGATATCTGCCCGACTGTTCAACACTGGGCGGTGGCTGCATTGGCTAGACCGAGGTATCAGCAATCGCACTAATCATGTAAATTTGCTAACAAAACTCTGGATACCTGGATTAGCAGTTCCACGGGAAGCGAGAAAGACGTAGCTAACTAGAGATCACTTAAAGATATGGACTGGAATAGTCGGACCTTTAGAAAAGGAAAATGATTCTAGAACCATAATAAAGACGTGTAATATGCTATACTGATGGATTTAGAATCAATGTTAAACAGCTGTTCTGTATCTACCCGAGGTGTCTATGCTATAATGATGGACGTCAATGGACTAATCGAATCAGATTGGGACAGTGAGGCAACATTCATAAAGATTCAAGAAGTGCTATTCAAGCGCTAGGAGCAGATACTACAGTGACACTGGGTTGTACCTATGCTGGAACACAATACTACTGTCTATTATGGGATTAACTAATATACATATTTAAAAAAAGTAAGACTAAGGAATACGCATTGGAACAACAAGCTGATAAGGGAAGCAAAGTCACACAATTATCCATTTATTGAAGATATAGTCAGGAGTGCTTTGTATTATGCTTATTATCATTTTCTTAGCAATACACTATTGTGTATGACTCTAATATTATAATGACCTCTATTGAGGGTGATATTTGTGCTAATAAATAAATAGATTTTAATGAAACAAAATCATTAAAAATGAATAAACTGTCATTTTGCTATCTGACGTTTTACAGAAAAAAACTTTAACATTATGCTAATATATAATAATATAATGTTAAAAATTACTGTTAAGGTGTAGCGGTGGTTCAAAATAGGGGGAAATTCAATGAAGGGCAGGTAATGGGGAAGTATCTACGGCTACGATTTAAAATACACAGAGCCATTGGAATTTACTCTATGACAATACAGCAAAATGAATAGGGCATAAAAGTGACGATTTTTTTGGGAAACTTGGATCTAGTCCGAGAAAATTGGCCGTAGGAAGACAAAGTTGGTCTCTAAATGCGCAGAAAATGTTAATTTATAGCAGATTACACTTAGATTCCTAATGTTTACCTCTGGTTAAGAGATATTAACTGATTTCATTGAAAAATGGAACAACTCGCAAACGAAGGTATAAAAATTAGGAATCTAAGTGAAATCTGCTATAAATAAACATTTTCTGAGTTTTTAAAGACCAATTTCGTCTTTATACTATTCTCGGACTAGATCCAAGTTTCGTCAAAAAAGTTAAAGGCGAAAATGATAGTCGAACTCAATCGTCATTAGAAACCACCTAACTCTTAATACAATTTTGCAAGTTGATATTTTATATTGTTTCCTTGGATATTTGATAAAGAAGCCGAAAAGTAAAAAACATTAAGGTATAGCTCTTTAGAGCCAATGTTCTTGCATAGATTAACACTTCAAGATGTTATTTTCTTCCTTTATATTTATATGCTTTCATTTTTCCAATTGGTTTCAGAGATTTTGAAATAATTTGAATTACTTGATTACTTGATAATCCCTTGTGCTTCATTTGTAAGCAAGATTAATTGTTCTTTCTGTCGCCAGTGCCGAAAGAATATAGTAACTGTAGGTAATTCCTTGCAACATGAAGATCATTGAAAATGATTAGAAGTGACTGTATAATGACCGACAGTAGTGTGGTAATGAGTAATAATAATTCTGTAAACTATGGTCACTGTATTTTTAACTTTTCTTATCGACGTTACTTTGCGTTTATGCCTAGACTTTAGACTGCTCAATTAAATGACTCCGTATTGTTGTTTCTTTCACATGCTCCACGACTTTTCGCAAGCATGAAAATTCTATCACATGCAATGTAATTTATACTTATTATACCTATAAAAGATTGTCTGCATATTTTTGAAGCTGGTATAAGATCTAACGATGTAGAAGTGTATCAGTGTATCCGTAAACCCAATAATTGCATCTCGTTAAATGTCGTAGAATTATGATTAGAGCAATACTTCGTAAGGTTGTAATGATGTAAGTGTATAACTGCCATAATATACAGTGTATCGTAGTAATGAAAATATCTGTACCAATTTAAAATAATTTAATAACAAACGAAATTATCTATATCGTATATGTAAGCTGTAGTGGAGATGTCGTCGTCGTCTGCTAAATGCTGTGACTATAAGCTAGAGAGTCGCACGGGCTCGCTCAGCCATACCGGCTAGTACGGATTTGGGCGTGGTTGGGGGGAGCTTTTAAAATTTTTCACTGGCACGGGCGGGTACGGGCTGATAAATCATTTTTACGGGTGGGCACGGGCGGGCCAATTTTTATTTAGAAGCCCGCGGGGGCCCGTAAAAGCCCGTAGCTTATGATTATAATAATTGATGTAATTGATACACAATACACTCTGCTCTGCTGTACAGACTACAGGATACAATCTATGCTGTTTTGTATGTATTCTTTTATTATTATGTCCTTTTCCTTTATTTATCTAAGCAATACTTAGCGTTTAACGTCACGTTTTGTTATTGTACTATCTAACTAAATTGCGTTGCATGTCTTTTTAAAAAATGTAAGTACCCGCCGGCCCCCACGGGTGGATTTGTCAAACTCATTACTGATACGGGCGGGCACGGGTTGGATCTTTGAATTTTTTACTGGGACGGGCGGTCACGGACTCAGATACTACAGGCACGGGCGGACACGGGCCGTGAAAAGTCAGCCCGTGCAACCCCCTACTATAAGCCTCCCGTTACCATAAGCCGTCGCTCACTTCTTTCTTCTTCCACGCCAATAATGCAAAGCAAAAGCTACCAACATACCAACACAAGACCCGATAACCGCCATAAAGATACCCGACGACTCCCACCAACACATGACCCGACAACCAACCACACAATACCCGACTTCCACCAACACAATACCCGACTCCAACTAACACAATAACCGACTCCCACCAACACGATACCCGACTCCCACTGACACAAGACCCGACGACTCCCACAACCATAATACACTACTCCCACCAACACAATACCCGACTCCCCCCAACACAATACCAGACTACCACCTACACAAGAACGGACTCCCATTGACATTACAGTCGACTTCCGACCACACGAATTCTATTGGACAGTGCTTATGCAAAAATCAGTTTAAATTTTTATAAACCATACCGATCTCCGATACCGTTTGCATATAACTAATGGATTTAATTTCATTAAACATATTTGCATCTTAACCAAATCATGACAAACTACATGGCATTGTTATTTACAAATAACAATCCTGTAAGGTACAAATTCATTTAATTAAATGAAGTATAGTAAAACTATTTAAATAGCCGATTAGGTACGATTTGGGTAAATTTCAATTGATTGCCATAAAAGTGATGTAAAAATGAAATATGTCATTTAATTAGATAAGCGATAATAGAAGAAGACTGTAAATTAGGCAACTACTATTTGGGAAAGCTATCAATCTAGGTAACTTCTTATGAGCATTAATATAAATTAATTTCTTTGGTGTAGTCGGTATGCGACTCCCGAATACACGAGTACCAATTCCCATCGAGGGTGTCTGATAATCACACATGTAGTATTTTTATGGGGAATTCGAATATGAAAGTTTTACGGGAAATTTCACAGGCGGAATCTTTGCGGGCAATTTTACAGATGGAATCTTTGCGAGTAATTTTACGGATGACATCTTTGCGGGTAATTTTACAGATACAATCTTTGCGGGTAATTTCTCTGGTGGATTTTTGACGGGTAATTTCAAGGAAACTTTTAAGGGCATTTCGCAGGTGGAATTTTTAAGCGATAATTTCACAAGTAGAATTTTTACGGGTAACTTCACAGGGAAAGGGTAAATTCACAATTAGAACTTTTATGGGTAAATTCACTGAGAAAAGGGTAATTTCACAATTAGAATTTTTACGGGTAATTTCAGTTGGAATTTTGACGGGAAATTTCAGTTGTGGAATACTTACGGATAGCTTCACGATAAAGATATTTTAAAGGGTAATGTCACTACAGGTGGAACTCTGATTTTTACCGCTAACCGCTAATTTTACGCATGTAGGATTTTGGCGGGGTAATTTTACGCACGTAAAATTTTGGAAAGGTAATCATACGCACATGGAATTTTGGAGGGGTAATATTACGCACAAAGAATTTTGACGGAATAATTTTATATTACTGTTACAGCATATCCTTGTAAACAATGGATACAATGGAAACAATGAAACGCCATCGCTAATTGGATATTTTGTATTGTGTAGCTAATTGGTTTTAATTGCCTTTCCTCGACGCTCGGCGAAGCGAATGCAGTATAGTGAATGTGTTGTAGAGAGCTGCTGCATGCCGGGGACAACCAAACTGGCGAAGTTCTATCTTCAATATACCGAACGCAACTTATAATACACAATCTCACACACAAGTACCAATGTATTAAGGGCCCAGTGCCTTTAAATTTGGAAATCTCTGATGACTATCAAAATACATGTAAAAATTGCTTTACAACTCTTGGAATTCTGTCTAAAGTTCTTACCCGATTTTCTTGTGTGGCACATTTTTGGAATCCTGAATATATTGTCAACCACCCCATTGTACAAAATATACGATATTTAAATTTTATAGCAGATTTTGTCGTTTACAAAATTATAATCGCAATAAGATATATTAATGAGTAAACATATCGTATATTTTGTACAATGGGGCCGCAATTTAAACTTTAATTTAATTAATGATTTTCGTGGGGCCTTAATTTAATTAATGTTTTTAAAAAAATCAAATTCCAAAAAAAGGTGGAACAGTTTTCGGTTTTATTAAATGTTCATTTTTGCACCATTTAAAGCAACGATATCAAAAATGCAGCAACCCAGCTCAAAAATCCAGCAACAATCGATAGTCCAGGATTCCAAATATTTAAGTCCCATAAAAATGCGACTTATCTTTCGGGAGGAATAAAGCCAGATGTAAACATTATTTAACATGCATTTAGAAAGGTCCATGTGGTTGTGGTTGCTATGCAGGCGTGAGTAGTGAGCCTTCTTAATATGTTATTAATATATTGGTACTTGTGTGTGAGATTGTGTATTATAAGTTGCGTTCGGTATATTGAAGATAGAACTTCGCCAGTTTGGTTGTCCCCGGCATGCAGCAGCTCTCTACAACACATTCACTATACTGCATTCGCTTCGCCGAGCGTCGAGGAAAGGCAATTAAAACCAATTAGCTACACAATACAAAATATCCAATTAGCGATGGCGTTTCATTGTTTCCATTGTATCCATTGTTTACAAGGATATGCTGTAACAGTAATACCACGTGGAATTTTCACAGATAACATCACGGCAGGTGGAACTTGGATAGGCAATTGCACGGCAGATGGAATTTGGATAGGCAATTGCACGGCAGTTGGAATTTGGATAGGCAATTGCACGGCAGGTGGAATTTGGATAGGCAATTGCACGGCAGTTGAAATTTGGATAGGCAATTGCACGGCAGGTGGAATTTGGATAGGCAATTGCACGGCAGGTGGAATTTGGATAGGCAATTGCACGGCAGGTGGAATTTTAAAGAGTAATTGCACGACATTAAGAGTTTTTGAAGAGTAAATTATTTTTGAGATCCCTTTTTGTCAACACGTAACTCGCTTTTTGTCAACACGTAACACCCTTTTTGTCAACACGTAACACCCTTTTTGTCAACACGTAACACCCTTTTTGTCAACAGAATGTTTATGTATATATATTACTATTTCGAACTAACTTCTAACACAATGGATACAATGGAAACAATGAAACACCATCACTAATTGGATATTTTGTATTGTGTTGCTAATTGCTTTTTAATTGCCTTTCCTCGACGCTCGGCGAAGCGAATGCAGTAGTGAATGTGTTGTAGACAGCAGCTCGATGGCGGGGGAAATAAAACTGGCGAAGTTGTATCTTCAATATACCGAACGTAGATTATAATACACAATCTCACACACAAAGTACCAATATAGTAATAAATAACATCACTTACTCCATATTGTACTCCACACTTACTCCATATTGTACTCCACACTTACTCTATATTATACTCCACACTTACTCCATGCTATACTCCACACTTACTTCATGTTATACTCCACACTTACTCCATATTATACTCCACACTTACTCCATATTATACTCCACACTTACTCCATATTATACTCCAAACTTACTCCATATTATACTCCACACATTACCCCACATTGATTAAAACAAATTTTACATATTACCCTTAAAAATATTTGAAATTTTTTCGGGAATGCAAGCGTTCTGTTACTACCCCGTCCGTAGGACGGGTAACTTTACTAGTAAATGAATATAGTACTTAAATTATACTTCACATTTTGCGCGGCAATTCTCGACGCTCTAACCTCGCAAGCGGCGGTGTGTTGTTGCAGTATTACTTTTGTTAATATCTAATCTATTATTACGTTGTTGGTGGGTTATCTCAAAGTCTTCTCATCTACTTTAAAAATGGAATCATTGAGAATAATTAGCAGAGGTACACAAAAGACACAATTAAATAAGTTTTCATGCTCTATTTTCTCTAAATTATTTCTAACTAAGATTTATAATTGAATTTTCACTGAATGTCCTTTAGAGAACAAATGTCCTCTAAAGGACATTTGTTCGCTTGTTAGAGCCAACCTTTATTTAATTGAAATTAGTTATTCAATAGGTAAAAAAGGACAAATTTCCCCCAATTAGTTGACTCTATCTTCAGTGTACAAAATTTACCACTTTTTTGGCTTTTTTACCATGCACTTATTGGTAAATATGCATTTAATGGTAAAATTGGTAAATTTTAGCGATAGATTAGACAGATTAGTACAGATACACAACAGACTTACTAAAATATATTTTAAAACTTTTTTTGTATGAAATAATATTTCCAATTAGATCCTTAGTTTATCAAATTAATCTTATTTATCTAATTGCTCACCGATAGTTATACTTATCATTGTGTGACAACAATCATTCGCTGCTAAGCTATTTCATACTTTGGCACCAAATTTCATTCAAAATTTAAACACGAAATTTAAATGTAACTATTTTTACCATTTCTACCATTTCTACCACTTACCACTACTTTTTAGGTGGTGGTATTTAACGTTAAATACCAGTAAAAACCACTTACCACTGGTACGTGGTAAATGATATTTTGTACACTGTCTTTCTTGGGTCAATTGACACATATTATTACAGTTGGGCAGTTAATTAGCGACAACAATCGTCAGCTGCAAAGTATTTGATGTATCAGCGGCGGATTTTATTTAAAACTCTGTACGAAATTTAAATAATACTATTTTTACCATTTTTTACCAATTATACCATTTACCACCAATTTTTAGGTAGTGGTAAATAACATTCAATACCATTTACCACTGGTAAGTGGTAAATAATATTTTGTACACTGATTCCAAACTACTATCATATAGGACGGTGTATACCTTACCGGTCCATTAGCTCATTATATCATCATAATCATAATATTCCAAAGCTGTACTGTACGCACTGTACGGTTGATATACACCGTCCTATATGATAATCATAGTCATCGTCCTATATAATAGTCATCGTCATCGTCCTATATAATAGTCATAGTCATCGTCCTATATGATAGTCATAGTCATCGTCCTACATCATAGTCATAGTCATCGTCCTATATCATAGTCATAGTCATCGTCCTATATCATAGTCATAGTCATCGTCCTATATCATAGTCATAGTCATCGTCCTATAGGCTGTCCTTTCATCTATAGGCAAATTGACGTCAGAAGCCCCCCAACCCCATTCGTGCTATTTCATTTTGACCTATTTTATCCACCGTTTTACTGAGATTCTCTAGTTACTATTTCATCACCTTGAGACTCTGTTGCAACACTACATTGCAAATAAGATTAACGCAGGTACTTGAAAAACAGTAATTATAGGACGCCAATATGAATTTCCACACTTTAATTTACTCTACATATAAATAATTGCCATACCATTTATTCCCTTGTACATCTAATCTAGTGCACAACGATTTTCTGTACTCACCTTGAAAATGGGTGTAAGGTGTACACATAATATAAGCAACTTACAAAAACATATTGTATAAGCAGTTATAAAAGTTGAAGATTATAAAGCCATTTTTCTGTGTCGAATTCTGCAAGATGTAATAAAATGCTATAACTCAACCTAGCCTGACTACTTCGGTAACAAGTTTTCCACCATTAAACGAATGTAAAAAACTACTGATATTTCGGATATACACATGAGGGACTGTCTCGATGTACAAATTATTAGAATAGTCTTTGACCAAACCTATAACAGTGTCCGATTTTCCTTGTTCTATTCGCAAACAGCGGTGCCTAATAAAAAGTGAAATTGTGTAGGACGGAATGACAGAGCAGACTAAGGCAAGGAAGCCTGAAGAAAGTACTATATAGAGAATGCTTGAAATGAGGGTCGAGAATTTTGGATGACACTGTATGGAGTATTTGGTTGTAAAGATTCTGAGAATGTGAGGAGGGCCATTAAGGAAATTGGGGAAGGTAGTCAGAGACGCCAGGAATGAATGGTGTCGGATATACGCACATTGACTGTGTGAGTATGTAAATAGACAGTTGTATACCGAGTAATAGGGATGGAGAGAAGAAAGAGAGCGAGGAGAGGGAAGTCGGCGGATGAGTCGAGCCGGGACGTGCCAGAAGTAGTTGAGGTGATGAGGAGGGAGGCCACCAGGAGTTCTCAGCACAGAACAACTTCTTTGTCACGACTGGGCGAGGGGCAGACACGACCCATGTGCCCGGACTGCCCGGCAGGAAGGCAGACGGAGGATTATCACTCGGAGGAGATTCTCTCTTATCCGAGGATTCTCAGTTGCTCACTCAGAGTCAGTGACTCCCAATCGCTGTCTCACTCCAACCACCACAAACAATCTTGAACATCAGCTGCATCCTAATTCTTTATCTGCTAGTTGGCGGGGACTAGGTTCTCTTCCTCTTCGTCTACTCACGCTATCAACTGCTAATTCCTCTCTTCAAGTTCCAGATCATCTCATCTCTTGAAGCTCCAACTCATCTTTAGAAGCTCCAACTCATCTCTTGAAGCTCCAACTCATCTCTTGAAGCTCCAACTCATCTCTTGAAGCTCCAACTCATCTCTTGAAGCTCCGACTCATCTCTTGAAGCTCCAACTCATCTCATCTCTTGAAGGAGCTCCAACTCATCTCATCTCTTGAAGGAGCTCCAACTCATCTCATCTCTTGAAGCTCCAACTCATCTCATCTCTGGAAACTCATCTTATCTTTGGAAGCTCCCAATTGTATCTCCTCTTTCCAATGGTCAATGACAACTCAGCTGTGCTCTGCACCCATAACTTTGAAAAATTGCTTTTGCATAGATGTCGGGTGGGCACATTTTACAGGGTCACTTATGTCGACTGTGACCAATTAGAATCTGCTATTGTGGCTGCTCCATACCAAAATGCGTTCAGTTATTAGTGTTTGTCAAACAGTGCTGATGGTATTGCTTAGCTAATGAGTGTTTGACAAAACAGTGGTTTGTGAATAGTATACAGACAGGTATCAACAAAACAGTATTTTGAAAATAAAACATAATAATTCACTGGCGGATTGTGTGGGAGGGAATCTATAAGTGTTGACTGGGGATGTGAGGTGTTGACTAGGAATGTGCTGAGGAACAAATTTGAGCAGCTGAGGAATGAGAAGAAGAGACGGACGGCGTTTGAGACTTGGTCCCACTGATGATCACTATTTCGTATGATTTTGTTCATTCAGAGAGCGCATTGACGCCAATCAGTGAACGTGGATACATTCAGCACTATGTGGGTTATCTTGTGTGTCTGGAACATCTTCTGGATTTTGTCTGTCGCCAGGTATTCCGCTCGCCCCCTGTTTTCATTTGTCCTTAGTTTGTTTTTTCTCCTTTCACGCTGGCTTTCTTGGACTGTTAAAGGTTATCGATGGTGTTCAATAAAATTCAATATAGATAATGGTAATTTGGATATCAATTCCAGCTTAGAGTTTTTATAGTACTGTTTTCGGACGTGAAGTTAAAAATATTGACCTAGAATTGGAAAATTAGGTTGAAAGTTGAAGTAGTTATTTCCACCCTTACCCATTTCCAAAAAATTATTACATCGGACGTTAAACAAATCGATGACAAACTTTTTTGTTAACTGACCCAAGTTATGTGCTGGAAAACACTAAAAGCCAACTCAAATAACTAGTTGCAGAACTGCGAGCAACTGCGAAGGCGGGATTCATTTCGAGCCGAATCCAATCGTTTCATTGGCTGATACGTTTGCAAACTTTGAGCAGAATTGCGCAGCAAAAAGGCATGTTTTATTCTGTACCTTCCTTTTGCAGCCGCTAGCACTACTACATTCATATGTAGAGTAGAACTATCTATCGTGTATTATTAAAATATTTTAAAGTTTCTATTACCTAAAATTGATTGACAACATGCCCCCAAAAGCTAAAAAGTGGGAACCTACTACTTTTAAAATCACCTAACAAACAAGAGACCAACAGAAGTGGTATCCGAGTGAAATACAGTCAATTCTTTCGTTTTCGAAAGAATCGATTAAAGCTGGAAGGCAAATAGAGGTAAATAGACAAAATTTTATTTAAATAGCTACTACTATGTAGTGGTAAGTAAGCATCAGTAATAATAAACTAGTCAGCCTTTTTGGCAATTGAGTCGACGGGTTTTCTTTTATTTAATGATTTAAGCATTTCGAAACTCTGGAGTCAGGCAGGTTGATGCAAAAATGAGGCAATTACTTCTGATCATGCGAAAACTGACTGCGTTTCTGCAAATCTGCGACTAGACTGAGTTGGCCTTAAATAAATAGTGTTCTTTGTATACTTACTCGCTTTGTTGGGATTCGGCCCTGTGACTAGCTAGTCGTATAGTAGATACGCGAAAATTATGATATTTTAGCGATTTTTTGCGTTTTTAGACAATCTTTTTTCTCAATTTCGGGGGGGGGGGGGAAGAGCACGTGCCCCTCCTTGTTGCAGCCCTCCAAGGAAGATAGATATAGGGTAAGCTGGAAGAATAATGACATAGACATTGAAGGGACAGATTGAAGCTACAACAGCGACATTTCCAAATACAATTAAAACCTGGCGTTTGAAGGTGAATTAATTGGCGCCTCCTTCCATATAATATACACAAAGAGCTTCTAATAATACACAGGGAAATAGAGCAAAAGTGGAGAATATTTTTTTTATAACATTGATGAATAGCTCCGCCGGTAAACGGCGCGAAAATTTACCGATACCTACTAATACATCCGACAACTTCCGTCGTAAAACGGCGCGAAATTTTTACCATACCTACTGATGCATAATCGAAGACAATAGGGATTGATTTTTGTACCATTGAAAGGCATTACGGTTTTGGCTCTACTTTACAACCTGCAGGTTGCCAACTCTCTGAATATACATCTAATTGACTCACATTGCCAATACCGAATTTATGTTTGAAGTTGTTAACTCCCGCCCAACGAAAGTCATCAAAACGCAGCTTATAATGTTTTCTCATAACGTAATATTATGGGCTGAGTAGATAGAGCTAGTAGATATGAAGGAATTTATCCAAACGATATTATAGCATTGTTTAGCTCTTACATTTAAACCTATAATATAGTATTATTTCATAAATGTGTGTCAGTGTTTTTACATAAATTATTACATAAATTGGTGAAAATTTATTTTTATTTGTGCTCATTGCTTCTGGTTTATTTTCATGATTTGACACAAAGTTACATTAAATACAGTACCGTATTTAAAAATCGATTTCGGAGGGGGCAAGGATGTTATAAAGTCATATGTATAGGGTATATACGCGCGAAACGTTTATGCTCTTTTAGTCGAAAATGAGGCAAAAATAACCTAAATAGGTTGACCATCCGTCCAGTTTTTGGTGACCTGTCCCGGCGTCCCGAAAATGTACCGTTTTCAGAAACGCGTCCCGTTTTTTTGGAAATAAATCGAGTAGTATCTTATCTAATGAGTAAACGAAAAAAAGAAAATTTTGACTGAAAATAACAAAACTTTTCGCAGATATTTATTTACAGATATTCAATCTGTAAGTCATTTATATTAGGCAGTTAGTTTTTTTCCGTAGTGTAAGAATGAGCTTCCCGTAGTGTAAGTCTTACGTCAAACTCCTCCCCTTTACGAGAGAATCCTACTTTACGCCAAAAAAACTGAGTTACGAAACGTAAAAAAGACTACACTACGTTTCAGACTTACGGGCATACGTAGTGCCCTAGTGCCCTCCCAGGATGCAGTTACCCAGGCGACTGGCATTATTCATGTTTATTCTATAAAGTTAATTTTGGAAATTGTGGCACCTAGCAATCAAATACTTACGGAAAATCACTAACTATTTTACGTAACCGTAGTGTAAGTAAGCTTCGAAAAGGAAACCGCGTAAAGACTTACACTACGCAAAGCTCAAAGTTACACTAAGGAATAAAACTAACTGCCTATTCAGACAATTTTGTTATCTTCCGCACTTCATTGAAAATAAAATGTAATAATTTTCTGCTGCTCAGTAGACAGGTTTATAGACAAGACTAATAGGCAGTTAGTTTTATCCCTTAGTGTAACTTTGGGCTTTGCGTAGGGTAAGTCTTTACGCGGCTTCCTTTTCGAAGCTTACATACACTACGGTTACGTAGAATAGTTAGTGATTTTCCGTAAGTATTTGGTTGCTAGGTGCCAAAATTTCGAAAATTAACTTTGTAGAATAAACATGAATAATGCCAGTCGCCTGGGTAACTACATACTGGGAGGGCACAAGGGCACTGCGTATGCCCGTAAGTCTGAAACGTAGTGTAGTCATTTTTAAGTTTCGTAACTCAATTTTTTTGTCGTAGCCTAGGATTTTTACGGAAAGGGGAGGGGTTTGACGTAAGACTTACACTACGGGAGGCTCATTCTTACACTACGGGAAAAAACTAACTGCCTAATACAGTATATAGGTAGTTTAGCGCGGAGTTATTTTCATCTTGGAAAATAAATATTCTTCGTGCGGATCAGGAATATATATTCTTTAGAGATATTCACAGAATGGTATTATAGTAATCTTCTCTTATCCTCTTATACTAATGGGATTTTGAATTCCCGACGTGTGACTCGATGACTCATCGTATCTCTTGGCTTTCCATCAGTTTCCCGGTTCACCACTTAGACAATGCTTTACGGAGTTACGACTAGCAGAAATTGGGTAGGCTCCGATATGTTGGTTAAACATGCTGCAATTGTTTTGTATTCTTCCCGAAGTGCACATAATCAAATTTTATGAAACATACAGGGTGGACAAAGTTGAATGTCATACACTTTGACTTTGAATAACTTTTGAACGGTTTAAGATATTTAAATGCGGTATATACCAGTCGAAAGACCAATAGATTACTTAAAATTAACTGAATATTAATGTTTACAAAAAACTTTAAATGCGTAAAACGTTGCGTGGACGAAAAATTTTGACAATCTCCATTTGTAAATGACTTTGAACACCTTTGATCTTAAATGGTGTTTGAAATTTTAGGTGAAGGTGAAAGAGATGTTTGTATTACATGCTTTACAAAATTGGGGTCTTAAACAAGGTTTTTGCAGAAATTCAGAATTGAACGTTACTCTTTGCAGGTCACTTTTCAGAGTGTGGTGTTTGGTGGTGTTAAGTGTTTCTTACATTTTAGGACAGTTGAGTTTCACACTAATACCCACGACCTTTCCATTGCCAATCTGTCATTTGATTGACTGGTATATACATTTAAATAAATATCTTAAACCGTTGAAAAGTTATTCAGGGTCAAAGTGTATGTCATTCATCTTTGGCCACTATGTACATATGTACTTAAAACATTGTGGAATATGTACTTAAAACATTTTGCTTTTAGACTTTTGATATTCAGTGTACAAAATAATATTATTTCCTACTTACCAGTAGTAAGTGGTTTTTAATGGTATTTAACTTAAAAATACCATCCTCTAAAAAGTAATGGCAAATAGATAGAATTAACAGTAAACAATAATTTCATTTAAAATTTCGTGTACAATTTGAATAACAATTGGGTTGAATTTGTTTGTTGAATTCGAATGTTATGGAGTTTAATCTTTAAGTTATAGGATATTCAAGCCTGGGGTGTTAGAGCAACAGCTAACTGTGTTGGCAAGGCTGGTTTAACTCGATTAACTTTGTTTGGACAGATTGTATTTTTTGACATGTCAATAAAGCAAGCATTAGGTGCCAAAATATAAATGGCTTAGCATCTAAATAATTTTTTCACAAATTGACAACCGGAGTTGGTTGCACTCAATAATGGGGACAATAAAGCCCTTATTTACTGATTAAGTAATTAACTGCAATTGAGTCGATAAATTCTTATTCCTATAATAATAATAATAATAATAACTGGGTTTTTGAAAATTATGTTCACTATCCCTCCTACAGTTTTCAACCGATCTTTATGAAACATTTTGAGGAGCTGCTAATGACCCAAACTTACATTGTAATAGAGCTCTTTTTTTAAATTTGAAAATATTACATACATGCAAGGACGAAATATTTTCTCAAAATTCAATAAAAAGTATTTTTATGCATAAGAAAATTTTTGTCACATGTTCAAGCACCCCCTAAATTTGGATTCTAGATACGCCCTTGCATACATGTACATATAAGAAGGAGCATGTAGGTAAAATTCCACATTACTTGGCTAAATAACGAGGCAGATTAAACCAGTGGGACTAATTAAAATATCGTAATAAATTAAAGTAACAAAAAAATGAGACAATTAAAATAGCGGGGTTGTTGAGAATAACTGTGGTATTGAGAATAATGGGGTTATTGAGAATAACGGGGTTGTTGCAGTGCCGCAGCCAGGAGGGGCTAGGAGGTTTCTGAAATCGAAGAAAAGAATTTTTGCCTTAAAACCCAAAATTTTTTCACTTTAATTTGTCGAGCCCTCCCCCCGGAGAATAATAGGATGCTTTTATTCTCCTTTATTTTATGCTTACGCATTGTACGCATATTATATGATTCAATATAACTAGGTTATTTCACGAGATAATTTTCATTTAGCTATAACAGGAGCATCTATGCATGGTCGCGTCTCTTATTTTAACTTACCTACATATTATTTTGTCAATTTGGATAAGACGATTCTAACTGTAGACTAAAAAAATCTAAATAACGAGGACGATTAAAATAGTATAAGTGTAGTTAATTAAAATAACGCGGTTAATTAAAGGTAATTAAACCACGCGGGATGGCAGATTATCGCCTGCCATCAAATGCGCGCCCAGAATTTCATGTCAATAATTAGGTGATTATGTAGTTAATTAAAATAACTCGGTTAATTAAAATTAATTAAACCACGCGGGATGGCAGATTATCGCCTGCCATCAAATGCGCGCCCAGAATTTCATGTCAATAATTAGATGATTATTTATTACTAGTGAACCCAGCTAAGGGGCGAACCTGGCACTCAAGAGAAATTAAGCAGGCCACCCATCAAGTAATAAAAACAATTCCGGGTAAAATGGAAAAATTCCTAAACCAAAATAATAACTGTATTTCGTAGTGTCCAATACAGGGAATAATAAATTACTCTATTTTTAATTAAAAAAACCCAGAAAGTTCCCCTTTAAAACCAGAAAAATATTTTTGGAAAGAAATTAGGATAATTTTGGTAAACTGATTGTCTTCTTTAGCTAATTATTTCTAATCAATCACCAATAATCATCTTGTGTGAATTGTATTATTGTTCCAATGTTATAATAATATGAAACAACTCATTTCGTTGGTTTAGTGGGAGGGGGCATGCGCATTTTGCTTTCGTGCTTTCAAGGAACGTGCATATATTACGGTTATAGTTAAAGGGAGGTGGCGATGTCCAAAAGAGTTACAGCTAGCATTTGCGCTGCACTTGGGAGAGGGGGCTTTAGGTTACGTAATATATGCAGGTTTCCTAGGCTCTCCTACCAAGACATAGATATTCAGGTATTAGTGCGATTATATTATAGATAGACTAGGTGAAACCTAGCACATAAGATGTGCTAGAAAAATGTTAAAACATGTAATATTCTAGCGACTGCATATTAGCCCGAAATTCAATGACAGGCCGAAGATTTCAACCGCATAAAATTTCACTAATTCCCATTATTTATTGCGCAATTCCACCTCAGCTTTATACTATTGGTATGATATAGATAGGTAGGTAATTGATGAATATCTTTTGATAACCATCCCATCCAACCCATCATAACATCCGGATGGGAAGGTCTTCTAAGGCATTGGTTCTCATCCAGCACACCGAACATGCTCAATATCAAAGCTTAGAAGCTTAAAGAATAATTTCGTAACAAGTATCTACGTACAATTTGCTTAATTCGAACATTTATTTGTATTTGTTTGAACGCGAATTAAAAAATAGCATGTCATTTTACCGTCGGCTATTTCAAACGCTTCTTAAATAGTATGGGACCTTCTGTTTGCCTAAAACACATTCGATTCACTCCAAAGGATGTGACAACCAACTCCATTCCATCTAGCCTATCACGACCATCCAGGCTACTGTACCCATCCCATCCAGCCCATCATCAGCATTTAAGAAATTGCCTCCATCTTATCCAGCCCATTGCCTACATCCAAGAAATTTCCTCCATCCAATCCAGTCTATTACCGACATCCAAGTAATTGTCCTTCCAGCCCATCCAAACATCCGGAAGGGATGGTGGATAGGATGGGGTTGTTTACATCTATGGTGCGTTGGTATGCAACATACTTAAAAACATAAGAAATATTTCACTACACATGTCGAAACTTCGTGTTTATACTTTAAAAATGATATTTATCAGCCGCCGCCGGTAAACCTCGGCTAAGGTGGCTCCGCCGATGAAAAATGGGGGATCAACCGCCGCCGCCACTAAATATCACGGCTGCGGGATCTCCTCATGTGTACATACAAACACACAAACATACGTACATACAAAGGTATTTAATAATGTCCCCCAAAGCAGTTTACTTGACGTCCACCACACGCAACATGCTTTTGTCGGGAGCCTTTTGAAGTTACCCGACAAGGCAACTTGGCTAATAGTGGACTTCGGGTAAACTGCTTTGGGGTACATTATTAAAAACATTCATTATTCAATGCGCGTGCGCCAGTTTACGTTTATACTTTAGTCATGATTCCCCGTCGTCGACAATGGGAATGTAGCGAAATTAATCAATACACATGCTGTACTCAATATAAATGGGGAATGCACTAGTCCCAAAATTAAATACATACGTATTCACAAAATTCACTATTATCTACTCTACTATTGGGACTTTGGTGTCGACGTGTGACTCGATGACTCATCGTGCTTTGCTTTCCTTCCACTCCGCTCACTCAGCCGAAGCCAAAAGTTCGGCGGAGTCTAAGCTGAAACTATAAATACGAACCAGCAGGTGCCAAAGGTTCGGCGGAGCCTAAAGTGCAATGAGACCTCTATGTTGTATTGCTATTGCACTACTGCAATCTTATTTAGTTGAACATGGTTGCAACCAACACCTGACTAATGTCGGAGCGCCATTCGAATTCCTCCGAATAAATTCGAGCACCTCCAAATAAATTCGAGTTCCTCCGAAAAAATTCGAGTTCCTCCGAAAAAATTCGAGTTCCTCCGAAAAAATTCGAGTTCCTCCGAATAAATTCGAGTTCCTACGATTAAATTCGAGTTCTACCAAAACAATTTGAGGTCCTCCGAATAAATTGGAGTTCTAAAATATATATAAGTGTTATTTAAGTCTTCCTAACGAGCTTATAGAGCCACTCAGTCTGTCCGTACCCACCATAATTTTCAAATGGAATGACGGATATTGACTAAATTTGGCCAAAACAATGCCTATGGTTATTTCTATTGATTATTATTTGACAATTATTTCTATTGATTCTGGAATACATCCGTCCTATCCATTGCTTTTGAGATACCACTCCCTCACTTTTACTTGATTTTGATAGTCCAATTAGAAAATAGGCATCAAAAATTCAAATTGCTGCCAGATAGTATTAAATATGTCACATTGGTTCTAAAAAACTTAATATTTTATAATAAACCATTTAAAAACGGAAATATAACGTAATTCCGAAATTTATCATACACAGGGATTTTAGGACGGACAGACAGAAATAGTATTAGTATACAAAGCATATATACTAATTTGAATAAAGCAAATAAAACTAGGAAATGGTGGGATAGGAACGAAATTTATCTATTTCAGATTTATATTCAATTTTACAATCAAATGTTATTAATCGAATTCCTATTCATTTTGATAGATACCCTAGTTTGATTTTATTAAGATTTTTATAGTGAATAATCTACTTTGTCTTTATTTCGAATTTGATTGTCAATATTAATCTATTATAATTTACTGTGATTTTTATAGTCAACAATATTAGTTATCTGTTGATTTTATTAATTAATGTACTTTTACTTTCAATTTCTATTCATTTTGATATTTAATATCAATCTATTTACAATTTCTTAGCACTATTCAACTTTCTCTTAATAATATTGATGTACTTTTACTTTGTATCCATATTTATGGTCAATGTTAATCTATTTTCAATTTATTAGCACTTTTCGACTTCCTTCATTCTGCTACTTTATATGTACGTACCCTTTTCACTGCTTTTTCAACGAAATATTCGAAGTGAAATAGGTACAAATATTGAATTTGGAGAACGTGAAATTGCCCTTTCAATCTGTAGACACGAAAGAGTTGTGCGATCTTGCGTTGTTTAGCTATAGAAAAGGAGATATAAACAAAGTCTGTGTCTCATAATTTGAAACCGGCCATTCATTTTACTTTGCTTTCGGATATATCACATTGTAAGTCAAAACGAAAGGTTTTCCCCAAGGAACGGAGTAAATATATAGTCAAACGTATAGAAAAATTGCAAAATGACTAATGCACGGTGTGCAGAAGTTATTGAAGCCTAGACCTAAAACTTGATGGTCAAAATAGAAATGAGGCTGGTATTATTAACAAAAAATATATTTTTCAATTGTCTAATTATCATCTAACCGCTATTTGAAATACGCTAGATTCCTTTGTGCGAATTTATTCACATTGTTGTTACGGCCAGGGTTTATTGACGGGCTCGTTATTAGCTAGACTGATGAAATAGAAGGGTTGGAAGAATTAGTTTTTTCCAGGGCAAAATTAGAAAGAGGTTAATTGAGTCCATATAAAAGTGGACAAAATTAATTTCGTTCGAATAAAAGTGGAAAAATTAATTTCCTTCAATGTACAAAACTAATTTCATCCTGGACATTTAAACTTTCGTCCCGACAAAACGCAACCCATAGCACAATCTCTTAGGTTACTTGTTCGGAGGATGTTGACCCCTGCGTGGCATTTTGGTTTGCCAGGGGACAGAGGTTCAAATTTTAATTTGAGGACGTTTCCTTTTTATTGCTAAAATCAAGGGAGTGGAGGTTGCGAATTGGATGTTTTTGCCTGCTTATCTTTAAGCAGCAATTGCTGTTATTGCCGACGATTATCCCTGTCCCTATCGGTCTGGATACTGTGGCTGATTGAAGCGTGAGATGACACACTTATTAAGCAGCCGTCATTTCACCCCTGCAGTCTGTCTGTCTGTGGGTGAGTGTATGGTCGTACAAGTTATTTAACTTTTGAACGAATTGAGATAACTAAATGAAATTTTCATCATACGTTCTAGAAGGATGTCGTCAATATGTCCTATGACCTCGGAATAATTAATTATTTTCTTCGTCGTCACTAGTATTAGAAGCCTAAAGCCACTTTGTATTATACTATTGGGTCAAACTGATATCAAGTTATTCATTAGCAACGGCGGTTCAAGTCCGGGTATTACGAAAACCACACACAGGTTGACAATTTAAAAAAAAACCATAGACAGGTTGACAACTTTACAACCATAGGCAGTTTGAAACAATTAATTTTTTACTGCTGATTTAGTACAACGTTTACCACGGTTTATTTACTGAACAAATGCATCTGCGGAGGGACGAACTGACTGTGGCGGCGGCATATAATTTGCAATTCCCATTCCACTTAATCGGCAATTATTATGACATAAGTGACTTGAATTAGGGAACCATATGTTACCATGATTAAATTACGTAGATGTGGCATCTGGCCTGACTCTGTCTATCCATAGAATTACTTAAAGATGCTTTTACAAATCTTAGAAGGAAGGATTTAGGAGCAGAACGCAGCAGAACTTTCATTTATTAACATTGAAGGACAGAAATGTGTCGCAGACATCTGCATTTAGTCATTCCTGACGCCAAAAGGTAAACACCGCTTTCAAAGAAAATAATCACTGAACGACCTATTAAATGAAGCTTTTTTGTATTTACCAAAAGATATATAAACCGTAACATGGGTGTAAGGGAATATCAGAGTCTGAAAAGTTATTTATTTACTGAACATTTGTTCAGTAAAGTAACAATAACTATACTTATAACCAGTAGTTTTTATCATTTAATTTGACCACTGTGCGCCTTTATCATACAATTTGACCACTGTGCACCTTTATCATGCGATTTCACCACTTTGCGGTTTTATCATGTGATTTGCCCACTGTGCCGTTATGTCATGTGATTTGACCACTGTTCCGTTATGTCATGTGATTTGACCACTGTGCCGGCATGTCATGTGATTTGACCACTGTGCGCTTTTATCATATGATTTGATCACTGTGCGCCTTTATCATGCGATTTGACCACTGTGCGCCTTTATCATGCGATTTCACCACTGTGCGCCATTATCACGCGATTTCACCACTTTGCGGTTTTATCATGTGATTTGCCAACTGTGCCGTTATGTCAAGGGATTTGAACACTTTACCGTTATTTCATGTGACTTGACCACTGTGCCGGCAAGTCATGTGATGTGCCATGTGATTTGACCACTGTGCCGTTATGTCATGTGATTTGACCACTGTGCCGTTATGTCATGTGATTTGACCACTGTGCGGGCAAGTCATGTGATGTGTCATGTGATTTGAAAAGTGTGTCGTTATGTCATGTGGTTTGACCACTGTGTCGTTATGTCATGTGATTTGGCCACTGTGCCGTTATGTCATGTGATTTGTCATGTCCATTAACCGTTATGCGCATGTGTCATGTCAAACCATTTTATTTTCCATTTGAGTTTTCGCTCATTGTGCACATTTTTTCTTCTCGATCTGTTACCGATCATGATCGATAACAGATCGGATCGATAGCGATTGGATCGATAGCGATCAGATCGATAGCGATCGGATCGATAGGTGATCGATAAATGATCGTCAGCAAATGCCACAGACAACAACAAAGTGTCGTTCGTCACATGCTGCTGCTTTCTTCTTCACCACTTGGGAAATGATGCACTATGACAAGCACGTATTCATATTTATTATTTGTTGAAGGAGGCACACTAAGGAATATTGTCACACATGTTTCATTTTTTCCCATTGTTGACCTTTTATAAAAAATAATTCCCATTTTTCTGCGATTTAGGTGAGGCGCTTCTGGATAAAGCGTTTGCAGTAAGCGATCCTGTGTCAATATTTATTCCCATTAAAATAGTCGATAGCATAATGATAAACCGTAACAAGAAGGGAAGTATCCAGAAATTGACGGGGGGTCGCCATCAAAAATTTTGTCAAAAATGACCCATATTCTCGCCAAGCGCGAATTGTTTTAAAGTGAACACCAAACGACTAATTCAGAAAGCCTACATATGGATAAGAGACAGTTAAGCTTTGTAAAAGGTTTGTGAAAGAAATCATTCATTTGCACAGGTGGAACCTGTAATTGCTATGTTATTTTCCTGACGTTAAGGATCTGCTGTTTGTTGTAATGAAAGCGGTGATTATCATTCGATCTAATTTTTCTAGTAGAATTTGGTCTAGTATGGCCAGAAGGAAGGAGCTTTTAACAAGTAATGGAGTTATTAAGTAACAGAGTTATTAAGTAACAGAGTTATTAAGTAACAGAGTTATTAAGTAACAGAGTTATTAAGTAACAGAGTTATTAAGTAACAGAGTTATTAAGTAACAGAGTTATTAAGTAACAGAGTTATTAAGTAACAGAGTTATTAAGTAACAGAGTTATTAAGTAACAGAGTTATTAAGTAACAGAGTTATTAAGTAACAGAGTTATTAAGTAACAGAGTTATTAAGTAACAGAGTTATTAAGTAACAGAGTTATTAAGTAACAGAGTTATTAAGTAACAGAGTTATTAAGTAACAGAGTTATTAAGTAACAGAGTTATTAAGTAACAGAGTTATTAAGTAACAGAGTTATTAAGTAACAGAGTTATTAAGTAACAGAGTTATTAAGTAACAGAGTTATTAAGTAACAGAGTTATTAAGTAACAGAGTTATTAAGTAACAGAGTTATTAAGTAACAGAGTTATTAAGTAACAGAGTTATTAAGTAACAGAGTTATTAAGTAACAGAGTTATTAAGTAACAGAGTTATTAAGTAACAGAGTTATTAAGTAACAGAGTTATTAAGTAACAGAGTTATTAAGTAACAGAGTTATTAAGTAACAGAGTTATTAAGTAACAGAGTTATTAAGTAACAGAGTTATTAAGTAACAGAGTTATTAAGTAACAGAGTTATTAAGTAACAGAGTTATTAAGTAACAGAGTTATTAAGTAACAGAGTTATTAAGTAACAGAGTTATTAAGTAACAGAGTTATTAAGTAACAGAGTTATTAAGTAACAGAGTTATTAAGTAACAGAGTTATTAAGTAACAGAGTTATTAAGTAACAGAGTTATTAAGTAACAGAGTTATTAAGTAACAGAGTTATTAAGTAACAGAGTTATTAAGTAACAGAGTTATTAAGTAACAGAGTTATTAAGTAACAGAGTTATTAAGTAACAGAGTTATTAAGTAACAGAGTTATTAAGTAACAGAGTTATTAAGTAACAGAGTTATTAAGTAACAGAGTTATTAAGTAACAGAGTTATTAAGTAACAGAGTTATTAAGTAACAGAGTTATTAAGTAACAGAGTTATTAAGTAACAGAGTTATTAAGTAACAGAGTTATTAAGTAACAGAGTTATTAAGTAACAGAGTTATTAAGTAACAGAGTTATTAAGTAACAGAGTTATTAAGTAACAGAGTTATTAAGTAACAGAGTTATTAAGTAACAGAGTTATTAAGTAACAGAGTTATTAAGTAACAGAGTTATTAAGTAACAGAGTTATTAAGTAACAGAGTTATTAAGTAACAGAGTTATTAAGTAACAGAGTTATTAAGTAACAGAGTTATTAAGTAACAGAGTTATTAAGTAACAGAGTTATTAAGTAACAGAGTTATTAAGTAACAGAGTTATTAAGTAACAGAGTTATTAAGTAACAGAGTTATTAAGTAACAGAGTTATTAAGTAACAGAGTTATTAAGTAACAGAGTTATTAAGTAACAGAGTTACTAAGTAACAGAGTTACTAAGTAACAGAGTTACTAAGTAACAGAGTTACTAAGTAACAGAGTTACTAAGTAACAGAGTTACTAAGTAACAGAGTTACTAAGTAACAGAGTTACTAAGTAACAGAGTTACTAAGTAACAGAGTTACTAAGTAACAGAGTTACTAAGTAACAGAGTTACTAAGTAACAGAGTTACTAAGTAACAGAGTTACTAAGTAACAGAGTTACTAAGTAACAGAGTTACTAAGTAACAGAGTTACTAAGTAACAGAGTTACTAAGTAACAGAGTTACTAAGTAACAGAGTTACTAAGTAACAGAGTTACTAAGTAACAGAGTTACTAAGTAACAGAGTTACTAAGTAACAGAGTTACTAAGTAACAGAGTTACTAAGTAACAGAGTTACTAAGTAACAGAGTTACTAAGTAACAGAGTTACTAAGTAACAGAGTTACTAAGTAACAGAGTTACTAAGTAACAGAGTTACTAAGTAACAGAGTTACTAAGTAACAGAGTTACTAAGTAACAGAGTTACTAAGTAACAGAGTTACTAAGTAACAGAGTTACTAAGTAACAGAGTTACTAAGTAACAGAGTTACTAAGTAACAGAGTTACTAAGTAACAGAGTTACTAAGTAACAGAGTTACTAAGTAACAGAGTTACTAAGTAACAGAGTTACTAAGTAACAGAGTTACTAAGTAACAGAGTTACTAAGTAACAGAGTTACTAAGTAACAGAGTTACTAAGTAACAGAGTTACTAAGTAACAGAGTTATTAAGCAACGGAGTTATTAAGTAGCAGAGTTATTAAGTAACAGAGTTACTAAGTAACAGAGTTACTAAGTAACAGAGTTATTAAGCAACGGAGTTATTAAGTAGCAGAGTTATTAAGTAACAGAGTTATTAAGTAACGGAGTTATTAAGTATGTAATATGTATTAAGTAGCCCATGTTCTCTCTGTAAGGAGGGACGTACGGCTGGTCCGTGTAAATATTTGCTGTCGTCCTCTTACGTAACGTGCTAAATCGGTTTTATGCACTTATGATCGAATTATGGGTGATGATTAACACCTCGATCGTATATTATATGATGTGTAGAGATATGGATCAAATGATGACACCAGATTCGGTTTACAAATACAAAAACCATGTACAAATGGATGTAAAAAAGTAGCGGCAAAAGAGTAAAACAGTGTCTATTTTTAGTTTAATAATGTTCCTTAGATCATTCTGATATCGAACGAGGTATTAAACGATTTTTTAGGACGAGTATAACGGAAATTACGTCAATTTTTATGATTTTACCCCCTTCCTCTGTTAGGGGATGACTGCAACCTACATAATAGTGTTCCTTAAATCATTCTGATATCGAACGAGGTATTAAACGATTTTTTAGGACGAGTATAACGGAAGTTACGTCAATTTTTATGATTTTACCCACTTCCCCTGTTAGGGGATGACTGTAACCTACATAATAGTGTTCCTTAAACCATTCTGATATCGAACGAGGTATTACACGACTTTTTACGACGCACAGAACGGAAGTTACGTCAATTTTTATGATTTTACCCACTTCCCCTGTTAGGGGATGACTGTAACCTACTTAATAGTGTTCCTTAAATCATTCTGATATCGAACGAGGTATTACACGTATTTTTACGACGCACAGAACGGAAGTTACGTCAATTTTTAAATTTCGAACCCCACCCCTGGTCAGGGGGTGTGGCCGATTTTGCCCATTCACGAACTTGATCTGTCTTTTGACCCCTAGATTGCGTAAAAAAAGTTTGAACGAAATATTTTATTCCGTTCGAAAGTTATCGTGCTTACGGACGGACAGACAGACAGACAGACAGACAGATTGGGCATTCCTATAAAGCAGCTGCCGCTACTTAATAATTGAAGCTTCTAGCTTATTAGGAAGAAGCCGGATACAATACAATAATTATGTGCGCACGGCATGCCCACCGATAATGGAATGGCGACTCGCGGCATGAGGTATATGTGAATGTAAACGAAGGCGGGTGCCGAGTCCAACGCTTCACTTCTGTTGAAGTGATATTATGAAGATGACGAAGGCGGGTGCCGAGTACAACGCTTCACTTCTGTTGAAGTGATATTATGAAGATGACGAAGGCGGGTGCCGAGTTCAACGCTTCACTTCTGTTGAAGTGATATTATGAAGATGACCAAGGCGCAAGTTCTAGCTCCTCCATCTCACGGGCTACGACCTATATAAATAACATTATAAGTTTCAGTAAATCCATACACAGTTTATCAACAGTATTATACCACACATTATTCTGTAAGAAATCTGTTGAGAGATAGGTCAGACAACATGCTAGTAAGAAAAGCCTTCCGCCGTCCATTTGTTCCTCTCCAGGTATTTTGCGTCAATGCTTATCAATCACGATATTTCCATAATTAGCCACGAGAGAGAACAGAATGTTGAGCCAGCCGCTGCAACTTATCGCCACTCTGCATTCCAGCACCACCGACACAGCCCCTATTCAAATCCACGGTCATAATTGCAAAAATATCACTTTTTACAAAAATCTACTTCAGTACAAAATTCTCACTATTTTCGAAAAGGTTGGAGCACCAAGGACACACAGATCCAAAAAGTATCTCTCCAACCACATCTTCTTTTAAAAACCTTTTAAAAAACACGGACACAATCACACACAACCTTACGCTTCAAGAACCAGCTCCCAATGACGATTTAAATTATTTCATTAACCCGTTAAATGTATTATTCCTACTATAAGTCTGAAAAAGTGTAGCCACCAAAAAAAATTTTAAAGCTCCAAAAAATATTGCCGCCGAAAATAATTTTTTCTAAATGTCTTTTGTAGCCGCCACGGCCTATCCTATCCGACGCTCCAACTCCAACCCAAATCTTATTTATGTTTAACGGGTATTACCAGTACAAT
The DNA here is from genome assembly GCA_020055645.1 of Tomocerus qinae. Taxonomy (NCBI): domain Eukaryota; kingdom Metazoa; phylum Arthropoda; class Collembola; order Entomobryomorpha; family Tomoceridae; genus Tomocerus; species Tomocerus qinae. Next base: position 1,110,616 of record CM034548.1, on the reverse strand, counting down.
CCTGCGAATTTATATTTATTTTGTTTAATTTTTAGCATGACAGTGGACAATATATGGGAAATGGAAAGATCCGAAAATGTTACACATATTGTCACTCAGATTCTCAATTCATACGACGTAAGATTGCGACCAAATTTTGGAGGTAAGGGGTCCTTTCAAATATGTACGTTTTTAAGAGGTAATAATAAATATTTTAATATTGAGTACTACTGTCTGAAACTAAAAATCAAGCTAATAAGGTAGAAAAATTTGTTTGTCATAAAGGGCTAATAGATAAAATAATCTAGCGTAAAAATTTTAGAATTTTGGTTTTAGAATAAAATAAATTTTTCCGGATTTCGTGAGGCTGTGGCTCCCTTCGATAATATAATCTTGGCTTATAGCCGTAGTGTACATAAGAATATATTTAAAAATCAGAATTAGGTGCAACTATTTGCCAGCAGCCGTCAGATTTTGGAAATTTGTCTAATATGCTTTTATTCGTTTCAAAAACGGTTTTATTAACCATGTAGTTTTTGCAAACTAGTGTGCTTGAAATGGGAAAAGATTAATTTCATAATTTTCCAAAATCACACCACTCAATTCGTTACAGAAGCCTTACCAAGTAAAGCCGTGGCATAAACTTAACAACCGGTAAAATGATTTAATCCAGAATCATTTATGCGCCATTCAGTTTCATGAACAGTCGATAATAAAGCGTGTAAGTTTAGTCAACATCCGTCATTGAGTTCTAGAGTTATCGATTACAAAAAATTTTCAAAAAATTAGCAAATTTTCGAAGCTAAAATGAATGGTGAGAAGTGTGGAGAGCAAAAGTTGTAGGAAGTTATACAACTTTAATAAGACTCTACAATGATCAAATAATGTATGCGAATGTTAATACGGTCACAAAAATTTTTTTGTGGCCAGAAAAATTTGTACGCGATGTCTAACTCAGCTTATAATTTCAAAATGATTAAAATTCATTTCATGTTTTTATTCCAAAAATAACCTCATTTCCATAAACTCACGACAATCGCATGTAACCCCAACGTTAATTTCCACTTCTCTTTGCTTAGTACTCTAAAATGAAGAAAAACTTCCTATAACCTATAAGCTATTTTTGAAATTTGAAATGCATTAGACGATTAGACCCCATACCTGTAACCTGTATAGATTTTACTAATGGCTTTTAATTTTCATGAATTTCAGGAGACGCTCTCTACATCGGCATGGATATGACAATTGCTAGCTTTGATGCCATTTCTGAAGTTAACATGGTTAGTCAAACAATAATTAATCATTGTAATGGAATAACTAGCTTAGAAGATTATGAAGCAAAATACTGTCGATGAGCCATACTCGATTTGCAAATGTACTGTATAACACTTTGTAAACTTCTGGATGCAAAGTTTAATTCAAATAAATACAACTGGATTCTCCAGATAAGATTAAAAAATACAACATACAGCAAATAGAATGTTACAAATAGATCTACACCGGAGTGGTGTCCAATAGTCACAAAGTTTCTAAAAATTAAAGACTCTGGAGTTAAAAGTCTACAAAGTAGCATTCTGTTATAATAATGGAGGTGCATCAGTAAATAACGACGCGTTAACTAATACTCCACTTACTCCACTAGAATTAATATAAATGGTATTGTGTATAAGATCAAATGCAAAGAGTTATGCCCCTTATGCAGGAATGATAACGGATATGAATTAAAGTGGGGGTAAAATAAAGGAAAATGGCAGTTTGACTAATTGTGGCATTTGAATAAAGGAAACGGCAGTTGAGCAACAAAGGATTCAGCAGTAGGCAAAAAGGCTCGTAGCAGTAGGCCGAAAAGGAATTATCAGTTTTTCAGTTTCATTAAAATAGGGGAATCTCACCAAAATAGGGTAATCGTATGTAGGCTCACAATAACAAGATATGAGAAATATAAACCCCATCTAGACCAGAATGAATTCTTGAATATGTATTTCAATGAAACTTAAACTTCACTTAAACTTAACAGCAATCAGTAACAGAAATCTCGCCTGAGTAAAGGGTACCGTCAATGCTGTATTGTTGGGGGCGCATTGGTGGGACGGTAGGTAAAGATTTTACATTCATAGAGTCAAAAAGTATTCCAAAACTTCGCCTTAGTACGAATCTAGAGTCAGCTTTTTGTTTTGAAATAGAATTGTGAGTACTGGCAACTTACTCCGGTCACCTCTTATGATCACATGTTTGACTCGCGGTTTACGGTATTCAAACCACCATTATTCATGCTGCCATTAATTGGTAATGGACCATTTTGAAGTCAAGTTAGCGTTAATAGCATCAATTTAGCGTCAAGCGGTCAATTAGAAAACTGAATAATTATGATTGTAATTTTTTGGTCCCATTAGAGAGTTCAAACATTTATCTGCGAATTTTCTAGCTGATACCATTATTCTTGAGTTCGATTCCTTTTACAGAGCTTTGTTGTTTTACAGAAACCAAAACGGATTTACTTTTTTAGAAATCTAACTTTTTTAAGCATTTAAATTAGAGATATCAAAAACCCAACCACCACATTTTGTTTGTGGATAGTCCACGATTCCAAAATTGTTAGACTAGAATTTACAACATACAACCTACACGAATGCCGACACAGGTACACATAAGGAATTATCTACGCGCATGTCCCACTTAACACTTAAGAAGAGATGTTTGGGCATACCTTTCATGTGGAAAATAATTATGTTTAAAATACCACTGGAGCCAGTCGACTACATGGACTCTTTATTTTAATGTACACTTTCCTTTATTGACTACTGCTGAAATCTTTTATAAAAAAACTGCCAATTCTTTTACGCGAAAACAGCCACTTTCCTTTCTTATAACACTAATTCTTTAATTTAATGCTAAATTCCTTTATGGCCTAACTGCCAAAGCCTTTGTAGGAACTGTCAAATTCCTTTGTTTTACACCCACTTTCAATATAATCCAATGATAACTAAGAATTTGAAACCTGGTAACTTTGTAACTGATATTTATCATGCCAGAGAGAAATATACGAAAGTAAAATTGACAACTAGTGATGACTTCTATACTCTTTTTGAGTTTGATGAGTGTAAAAATTTAAACAATATCTACTACTTTCTCGCAGATAAACTTCGGTTAGGAGCATGCGTAATAAACGAGTGATGAAAAATGTAGATTGTGTTCGAACAGAATTCAAATAACTTCAAAGCCCTAATACTTACCAAATTCATTGCATGGTACTAGGCTCTTATCAGAGGTCAGTTTTAGCCTGCCAAAACTACGTATAGCCTGAAATCTGCTTTTAGGATCGATCACAATAGCTTACGAATATCATAAAAGCTGGTTAATTTTAAATATTTTGTAAATGTTAGAAATGCAAAAATTTATGACAACTTGATTGCTGTGAAAATCTCGACAGCCTAAAACCTAGTCATTAATTCTAGTAATTAAGCCTAAAGCTTATGCATTAACCCTAGTAATTAAGCCTAAAGCCTATTCATTAACCCTAGTAATTAAGCTTAAAGCCTATTTATAAACCCTAGTAATTAAGCCTAAAGCATATTCATTAAGTCTAGTTATTAAGCCTAAAGCCTATTCATAAACCCTAGTAATTAAGCCTAAAGCCTACTCATTCACCCTAGTAATTAAATCTAAAGCGTAGTAGTTAAGCCTTAAGGGTAGTTATTAAGCCTTAACCCTCGTAATTAAGCCTTAACCCTCGTAATTAAGCCTTAACCCTAGTCATTAAGCCTAAAGCATAGTAATAAAGCCTAAATCATAGTATTTTAACCTTGGTAATTAAGTCTAAAGGCTAGTAAGTAACCCTGGTAGTTAAGCCTAAAACCTAGTAAATACGCCTAAAACCTAGTAATTAAGCCTAAGGGCTAGTCATTAGCCCTTGTAGTTAAGCCTAAAAATAGTAATGAAGCCTAAAACATAGAAATTAAGCCTAAATATAGCAATTAAGAAATAAATATAGTAATAAAGCCTAAAATACAGTAATTAATACTAAAATATAGTAATTAAGCCTAAAATATAGTAATTAAGCCTAAAATATAGAATTTAAACCTAAAGTCCAGTCTTTAACCCTAATAGTTAAACCCAAAACCTAGTAATTAAGCCTAAAATATAGAATTTAAACCTAAAGTCCAGTCTTTAACCCTAATAGTTAAACCCAAAACCTAGTAATTAAGCCTAAAGCCTAGCCATTGACAATAGTTTTTAAACTCAAAGCCTAGTAATTAAGGCTAAAGTCTAGTAATTAAGCCTAAAGCCTAGTCATTTACAGTAGTTTTTGAACTTAAAGCCTAGTAATTAAGCCTAAAGCCTAGTAATTAAGCCTAAAGCCTAGTAATTAAGCCTAAAGCCTAGTAAATAAGCCTAAAGCCTAGTAATTAAGCCTAAAGCCTAGTAATTAATCCTAGCCTAGTAATTAAGCCTAAAAATAGTAATCAATCCTAAAGCCTAGTAATCAAGCCTAAGGCCTAGTAATTAAGCCTAAAGTCTAGTAATCAAGCCTAAAGCCTAGTAATTAAGCCTAAAGCCTAGCAATTAAGCCTAAAGCCTAGTAATTAAGCGTAAAGCCTAGTCATTAAGCCTAAAGCCTAGTAATTAAGCCTAAGGGCTAGTCATTAGCCCTTGTAGTTAAGCCTAAAAATAGTAATGAAGCCTAAAATATAGAAATTAAGCCTAAATATAGCAATTAAGAAATAAATATAGTAATAAAGCCTAAAATACAGTAATTAATACTAAAATATAGTAATTAAGCCTAAAATATAGTAATTAAGCCTAAAATATAGAATTTAAACCTAAAGTCCAGTCTTTAACCCTAATAGTTAAACCCAAAACCTAGTAATTAAGCCTAAAATATAGAATTTAAACCTAAAGTCCAGTCTTTAACCCTAATAGTTAAACCCAAAACCTAGTAATTAAGCCTAAAGCCTAGCCATTGACAATAGTTTTTAAACTCAAAGCCTAGTAATTAAGGCTAAAGTCTAGTAATTAAGCCTAAAGCCTAGTCACTGACAGTAGTTTTTGAACTTAAAGCCTAGTAATTAAGCCTAAAGCCTAGTAATTAAGCCTAAAGCCTAGTAATTAAGCCTAAAGCCTAGTAAATAAGCCTAAAGCCTAGTAATTAAGCCTAAAGCCTAGTAATTAATCCTAGCCTAGTAATTAAGCCTAAAAATAGTAATCAATCCTAAAGCCTAGTAATCAAGCCTAAGGCCTAGTAATTAAGCCTAAAGTCTAGTAATCAAGCCTAAAGCCTAGTAATTAAGCCTAAAGCCTAGCAATTAAGCCTAAAGCCTAGTAATTAAGCGTAAAGCCTAGTCATTAAGCCTAAAGCCTAGTAATTAAGCCTAAAGCCTAGTAGATAAGCCTTAAGCCTAGTGATTAAGTCTAAAGCCTAGTCATTAAGCCTAAAGCCTAGTAATTAAGCGTAAAGCCAATAATTAAGCCTAAAGCCTAGGAATTAAGCCTAAAGCCTAGTAATTAAGCCTAAAGCCTAGTAATTAAGCTTAAAACCTTGTAAAGCCTAAAGCCTAGCAATTAAGCCTAAAGCCTAGTAATTAAGCTTAAAACCTTGTAAAGCCTAAAGCCTAGCAATTAAGCCTAAAGCCTAGTAATTAAGCCTAAATTCTAGTAATTAAGCTAAAAGTGTAGTAATGAAGGCTAAGCCTAATTGTTAAGCCTAATATCAGCTATTTAAATCAAAGCTTATTAATTAAACCTAAAACCTAGCATTTAAATCTAAAGGCTAGTAATTAAGCCTTAACAAGGTAGGTACTCACAAAAATTACAAGCAAAATTGACCACTTTCAAATTAAATTCAGTAATACCAAATAGCATTATACGACTTTAATAATATTTATGATACAATTATCAGGTTACTTTGCCTACGGTATGATAAAACGGCTGATGATTCCTATTCATATTACCCCTCAAAGTCAAGCCGAACAACGCTATAATTGACGTCATCAAAAACCAGACGAACAGTACCATGCACTATTGGAATTCCAAAAAAACTTTGCCGTATCTAAATTTAATGCGACTGTGTCCTGAATTTGCTGTAAATATAATTATAACAAGCTCGGTGTTTTAAAATATTGCCAATAAATATGATTTTTCATTCAATTAAGATGCAATGGCTGAGTAAAATGATGCTGGGGCAGAAAATAATCCTAGTGCAGCAGCAAGCAGCTTCAGGAATTTTTAGCGATGTTAGAAAAAATTTATTATAAAACTGTACTTCTAGATAGATATGATATAGCAAATTCATTAACACTTACATATAATATATTACAAATTAGCAGTTATAGTAAAGTAATTTCGTGTTTGATTGAACCACAGTTAGGACACTTCACTCATATCTACCCATAAATTAACAATGGAGGGCATTAATGAGGTTTAGAAGAAGAGAAAATTCTTTGTTTTTGTTGAAGGCACTAAGCCGCTGCCCACAAGTTGAATCAAATCTATTGACTGGCTGAGCGGATCAGGTGACTTGAACAAAGTGTGCTGATCGGCTAGGCCATGTGTGTGTTAGGGGGAGAGCACGGCTACTACTATTGATTAGTAGAGCTATGCTACCACTCAAGCCGCGAGGGCTTACTTGCAACGGCTCCCGGCTAGGCCATAGGTCACAGTAATAAATAGCATGCCATTAAGTCTTAACACAACACGGCAGATGGCCTCTATTCTGTGATATCTACCTCATATTCGTACCCTCACCTTCAGACCTCACCTCATTGGGAGGATTTTACTGATATAAATGTCTGATTTTTGGCTTACGAAAAACATCAAAATTTCCATGTACGGTAGATGCTGAACCTCAGATTTTTGAAATTCCTTTCCATTGCGATTAGTCCAATTGCAGTTCCTTTCTCTAGAATTTCTTTCCAGCTACTTCTTTTTTACTATCAGTCAACTTCGATGAAAATTTTCCTAATAACATCTTTTTTCCAACTATCACACTCAAAATAATTAATTTTATTTTTAATGGATCTTAATTTGCTTTACCCATAGCTCAAATCGTTTTTTATTATGTTTGAACTACTAAAACGTATTCTGCAAAGAGCCTTATTATGAAACGGTAATACAGTACCAAAAGTGTACTATGAATTTTTTACAAAGTGCAGATTTCAAAGTGACAGAGTGAAAACGATGAAATAAGCCACAGATGGCTAAAAAATTTAAGAACAAACAGATAAAGAGTCGGCCAACCAGATAAAGAATCGGACAACCAGATAAAGAATCGGACAACCAGATAAACAATCAGACAACCAGATAAAGAATAGAACAACCAGATAAGGAATCAGACAACAAAATAAAGAATCGGACAACCAGATAAAGAATAGAACAACCAGATAAGAAATCAGACAACCAGATAAAGAATCGGACAACCAGATAAAGAATCGGACAACCAGATAAAGAATCGGACAACCAGATAAAGAATAGAACAACCAGATAAGAAATCAGACAACTAGATAAAGAATCGGACACCAAGAAAAACAATCAGACAACCAGATAAACAATCGGACACCCAGATAAACAATCATACAACCAGATAAAGAATTGGACAACCAGATAAATAATCGCGCAACCAGATAAAGAATCGGACAACGAGATAAGGAACAGACAACCAAATAAAGAATCGGACTATCAGATAAACAATCAGATAACCACATAAAGAATCGGACTACCAAATAAACAATCAGATAATCAGATAAAGAATCGGACTACCAGGTAAACAATCAAATAACCAGATAAAGATTCGGATTACCAGAAAAAAAATCAGATAACCAGATAAAGAATCAGAAAACCTGATAAAGAATCGGACAACCAGATAAAGAATAGAAAACCAGATAAAGAATAGTACAACCAGATAAAGAATCGGACAACCAGATAAAGAATCGGACAACCGGATAAAGAATCGGACAACCAGATAAAGAATCGGACAATCAGATAAAGAATCGGACAACCAGATAAAGAATCGGACAACCAGATAAACATTCAGAGAACCGGATAAGAAATCAGACAAATGATTAAGAATCGGACAACCAGATAAACAATCAGACAACCAGATAAGGAATCAGACAACCAGATAAGGAATCAGACAACCAGATAAGGAATCAGACAACCAGATAAAGAATCGGACAACCAGATAGAGAATCGGACAACCAAATAAAGCATAGAAAAACCAGATAAGAAATCAGACAACTGATAAAGGGAATCGGACAACCAGATAAAGAATCAGACAACCAGATAAAGAATCGGACAACTAGATAAAGAATCGGACAACCAGATAAACAATCAGACAACCAGATAAGGAATCAGACAACCAGATAAAGAATCGGACAACCAGATAGAGAATTGGACAACCAAATAAAGCATAGAAAAACCAGATAAGAAATCAGACAACTGATAAAGGGAATCGGACAACCAGATAAAGAATCAGACAACCAGATAAAGAATCGGACAACTAGATAAAGCATCGGACAACCAGATAAACAATCAGAGAACCAGATAAGAAATCAGACAACTGATTAAGAATCGGACAACCAGATAAACAATCAGACAACCAGATAAAGAATCGGACAACCAGATAAAGTATAGAAAAACCAGATAAAGAATAGAACAACCAGATAAAGAATAGAACAACCAGATAAAGAATAGAACAACCAGATAAGAAATCAGACAACTAAATAAAGTATCGGACAACCAGATAAAGAATCGGACAACCAGATAAACAATAATACAACCAGATAAAGAATCGGAAAACCAGATAAATAATCGCGCAACCAGATAAAGAATCGGACAACCAGATAAAGAAACGGACAACCAGACAAACAATAATACAACCAGATAAACAATAATGCAACCAGATAAAAAATCGGACAACCAGATAAATAATTGCGCAACCAGATAAATAATCGGACAACCAGATAAATAATCGCTCAACCAGATAAATAATCGGACAACGAGATAAGGAACAGACAACCATATAAAGAATCGGACTACCAGATAAACAATAAGATAACCAGATAAAGAATCGGACAACGAGATAAGGAACAGACAACCATATAAAGAATCGGACTACCAGATAAACAATAAGATAACCAGATAAAGAATCGGACTACCAGATAAACAATAAGATAACCAGATAAAGAATCGAACTACCAGATAAACAATAAGATAACCAGATAAAGAATCGGAGTACCAAATAAACAATCAGATAACCAGATAAAGAAATGGACTACCAGGTAAAAAATCAAATAACCAGATTAAGATTCGGAGTACCAGAAAAACAATCAGATAACCAGATAAAGAATCAGACAACCTGATAAAGAAACGGACAACCAGATAAAGAATAGAACAACCAGATAAAGAATCGGACAACCAGATAAAGAATCGGACAACCAGATAAAGAATCGGACAACCAGATAAAGAATCGGACAACCGGATAAAGAATAGAACAACCAGATAAGAAATCAGACAACTAGATAAAGAATCATACAACCATATAAAGAATAGAACAACCAGATAAGAAATCAGACAACTAGATAAAGAATCGGACAACCAGATAAACAATCAGACAACCAGATAAGAAATTAGACAACTGATTAAGAATCGGACAACCAGATAAGAAATCAGACAACTGATTAAGAATCGGACAACCAGATAAAGAATCGGACAACCAGATAAAGAATCGGACAACCAGATAAAGAATCGGACAACCAGATAAAGAATCGGACAACCAGATAAAGAATCGGACAACCAGATAAAGAATAGAACAACCAGATAAGAAATCAGACAACTAGATAAAGAATCATACAACCATATAAAGAATCAGACAACCAGATAAAGAATCGGACAACTAGATAAAGAATCGGACAACCAGATAAACAATCAGACAACCAGATAAAGAATAGAACAACCAGATAAGGAATTAGACAACCAGATAAAGAATCGGACAACCAGATAAAGAATAGAACAACCAGATAAAGAATCGGACAACCAGATAAAGAATAGAACAACCAGATAAGAAATCAGACAACTAGATAAAGAATCGGACAACTAGATAAGGAATTCGACTACCAGATAAAGAATCGGACAACCAGATAAAGAATAGAACAACCAGATAAGAAATCAGACAACTAGATAAAGAATCGGACAACTAGATAAGGAATTCGACTACCAGATAAAGAATCGGACAACCAGATAAAGAATAGAACAACCAGATAAGAAATCAGACAACTAGATAAAGAATCGGACAACCAGATAAACAATCAGACAAACAGATAAAGAATCGGACAACCAGATAAACAATCAGAGAACCAGATAAGAAATCAGACAACTGATTAAGAATCGGACAACCAGATAAACAATCAGACAACCAGATAAAGAATCGGACAACCAGATAAAGAATAGAACAACCAGATAAAGAATAGAACAACCAGATAAGGAATTCGACAATCAGATAAAGAATAGAACAACCAGATAAGAAATCAGACAACTAGATAAAGAATCGGACAACCAGATAAACAATCAGACAAACAGATAAAGAATCGGACAACCAGATAAACATTCAGAGAACCAGATAAGAAATCAGACAACTGATTAAGAATCGGACTACCAGATAAAGAATCGGACAACCAGATAAAGAATAGAACAACCAGATAAAGAATAGAACAACCAGATAAAGAATAGAACAACCAGATAAGAAATCAGACAACTAGATAAAGAATCATACAACCATATAAAGAATCAGACAACCAGATAAAGAATCGGACAACTAGATAAAGAATCGGACAACCAGATAAACAATCAGACAACCAGATAAGAAATCAGACAACTGATTAAGAATCGGACAACCAGATAAACAATCAGACAACCAGATAAAGAATAGAACAACCAGATAAGGAATCAGACAACCAGATAAAGAATCGGACAACCAGATAAAGAATAGAACAACCAGATAAGAAATCAGACAACTAAATAAAGAATCGGACAACCAGATAAGAAATCAGACAACTAGATAAAGAATAGAACAACCAAATGAGAAATCAGACAACTAGATAAAGAATCGGACACCAAGAAAAACAATCAGACAACCAGATAAAGAATCGGACAACCAGATAAGCAATCATACAACCAGATAAGCAATCATACAACCAGATAAATAATCGCGCAACCAGATAAAGAATCGGACAACCTGATAAAGAATCAGACAACCTGATAAAGAATCGGACAACCAAATATGGAATCCGACTAGTTTTGAATATTTTTAAATTTTAACCAGTTTCCAATATTTTTAAATGTTTACTAGTTTCGAATGTCTCTAAACCTTATAACTAGTTGCAATTGCAACGGTTGCAAAACTGGAAAAATGAAGTTCAGTTTTCAACAATATCGTCCCTTTTTGCCATATCTATGTGCCACAATTTGTCAGAAAAGGGGCGAAATTAATGACGGGGTTACTTTTTAGTTTCTGGTGGTCAACCGTTAAAATCTGAGTCGATAGCTTTTGCGTCTCGTTAGCTTCAATCCAACCCAAACTGCGGAAGTCTACAGGGAAAAGCTTGGCCCTGTGTCGACTTTATCCGCTGAGCCTGCCTTGGACTTAGCCCTACACAGGCTCCATGGAGTGCTGGCTCATCCCGCTCTGGTTCCCATTTGTCCCCGACCATATGCCAACACAATATATATAGACAAACGTAATTGCTCCAGCCAGTATCCATTCCCTAGCGCAAGCTTTACCACACATCCATTAATCCCACTTGATGGAAGTACTGACTTAAGTAACTAATTAACAATGCTACATCGGCAAAATGTTGAGACTGCACAGGGCCGACTAAAACTTCAATGCCATGCAGACAGCCACCATCGGCCCAACAATGTGATAACTAATTAACTACGGAAGCTTACAACACAGCTGCCGCAATCGGCCCATGCCATTTGTTGATCCTATAACGGCATTGAGTCAGTGACTCTCATTAGTGTGCCAACATACATAACCCCATTTTACACTTTTTCGGCCCGTTGACGGCCTTATGACTTTCGCAGCTTGGAAAACCAGTAAATATGGCGGTGTTGGTCGGGTTTGGTGGGCACTTAAGATCGCAATCATGATTTTGCAATGGGGGGATATTTGCAAGCCTAGAATAGTAAATGAGGCTATGTAAGTTGAGAAAACATGATTTTTGGCCATTTATTTAAGCTCATTGGCGGGTCAAAATCATTTTCGGCGGGCTAAAATGAAACACAGGATGGTGACTTTTGATTCTATCCTATTTAGGCCAATCCAAATAGGCCAATGGGCAAAACGCATTTAGGCCAATCCAGAAACTCTGAAAACCCATTTAGGCCAAAAAAAGTGACCACTTAGGCCAAAACTTTATTTGCGTAGGAATTAGTCACATATAGTAAATAATGAATGAAAATATGTAAGTTAGTCAAGATTTTGCAATATTTAAGAACGTTTTAGACAATATATAAGTAAGGCAGATCATTTAGAACTCTTGAATAAACAGACCAAACCTCAGGAGGAAATAAAAATTCTGAATATCTTCCGATTTAAGTTTTTTCCATGTATGCTGCTGAATTTGTCTCCAATGTATGATAGAGGCAACCTCCAATTTCAGTAGATGAAAATGCATCTCTTAATGTTTTGTGAATAGCCAATTCAAAGTCACAAATGACTAACTCCGGAGAAATCATCTACTGAAAATTAAAGAATTAAATAATAAAAACTAAATTAATCTATGCTTACTGCTACTTATTTGTGAATGTTTTGTTTATCGTACACTGATTATCATTATGACCGCGTAATTTCCGTATTACCTTCACTATAAATTTACATATGAATCAATAACATCGCATCAAATGTCATAAACGTAAACAAATTACACATAGACGACGAATTTTAGCTCAAATTATGTGTGTGGTTCTACATTATTGTTGTCTATATTGTCTAAAACGTTCTTAAATATTGGAAAATCTGGACTAACTTACATATTTTCATTCATTATTTACTATATGTGACTAATTCCTGCGCAAATAAAGTTTTGGCCTAAGTGGTCACTTTTTTTTGGCCTAAATGGGTTTTCAGAGTTTCTGGATTGGCCTAAATGCGTTTTGCCCATTGGCCTATTTGGATTGGCCTAAATCGGCGTACACCGTGACTTTTAGCCTTGCCGGAAATAGAAATCCTTAGAATTTAGAATGTACGTACGTTAGGAGGAATAGAAGTAAACCTGAAAAATTGGTAGGTCACAGTCAGCAGTCTCCACCTTACATTACCATATGCCTGAGCCTGATCCAGAAATTTTCACATCTAAAGTTTTACATATATGGGTATGGGTAATGAAGTTTTACAACCGCAGGTACGAAATTTTACAACCGCGTACTGCAGTTTTACAACCAAGAACTGAAGTTTTACAACTGTACAAATGTAAAGAACTTGAAGTTTGGTTAAATCACTTATAGCTAAATAAATGCCTAATAATTATATAAGGATGTAGTAATGTGCTTGTATTGCTGATAACTTATTTAATGAATGTAAAGTAAAGAAAGCAGTTGAAGGGTATTGTAAGTATGGCCAGTAATTAAAATTTAAGACGCTTTATGTTTTCCTTCTTCGTTGCTGGCAATTTCTTTTTCCTTTATTTTTGTGGTGATTTTTCAGTCAATGGACAATTGAGTGGCAGAGTGAAAACCCAAGAGATAATATGTGTAAGGTTGGGAAAATTTTATTTCGGAAGATAATGAGACTTCAGAAATCGATTGGTGGACCTCATATGAACTTGAAATAAAGACATGCATTTTTCTCGAAAACCCGCCATTTGAAAGTTATGGCGGATTTTTCAAAAAAGCCACCTTTTCACTTTTCTAGTTGATTTATTCCAAAAGTTGCGGACAGATTTGAGTGAAATTCGAGACGGGTTTTCGAGAAAAATGCATGTCTCTATTTCAAGTTCATATGAGGTCCACCAATCGATTTCTGAAGTCTCGTTACCTTCCGAAATAAAGTGTTCCTAACCTTACACATCTCTTGAGTTTTCACTCGGCAGTAAATTGCGATGTCCACGTATTATATGTAGACATATGGTCTTCTTCAATTTACCACTTTTTTCCATTGTTGAGAGTCAATTGCATTAAATTCTGTCTCCAGTCATCTTTCAAGTGACCAATGAATTTCCAAAATTTTAAATGAAAACATCGAAATCTTCCCTTCAATAAATTGTGATAGCCCTCTCAATTGCTTATGTCCTTCTAGCTACATTTTCATCGGACCGACTATTCATATAACACAATTGATAAAAATTGTAGGTTTTTCCCAGGTTCCGATCCAATTTTGTTCGACATATTTACGAAAGGATTTAGTGCATCATCTCTATATTATAATCACCGTTTTAGTTTTAGATCGGGGGTCGCAACAAATAGTTATGGCAAAAACTGAGCAGGGTAGAGGGGCCCTATAACCTCTTCTGTGTACGTGCTTGGCCACAGTATCCAAACACATGATTCGGCTGGATGCCTACCTTTAGAAATTTAGTCACATATACTGGGGGCTACTAGTATAACTTTAATCTTAAATCACCAAATCTTGCCTGTACAATCAAATATAATTTCTAAGTCCTTGAGACTTGAGTCATCGGTTGTAAAACTGCAGTACCTGGTTCTAAAACTGCAGTACCTGGTTCTAAAACTGCAGTACCTGGTTCTAAAATTGCAGTACCTGGTTGTAAAACTGCTGTACATGGTTGTAAAACTGCTGTACATGGTTGTAAAACTGCAGTACGTGGTTGGAAAACTGCAGTACTATGAACGCCACTTTTCTTTTCTGAATGGACCTCGAAAACAAAAGGATTGAAAGATAAGAAGACAATGAAAGCCCTCGCTCGACTGGGCTCACAAGTATATGCGTACCTTTTGAAAGAGTGCACAGTGGGTTTAATCTATAAAAAAAGTGGACATAACGGCGTAGTGTAATGAGTAGGGGCTATGCGATGGTTGAAGAGCATGAATTAAACATTGTAGAGTGGCACACAAATAAATAAAGCACAAAACACTCAAAAATTAAACAATTAAAATTTATTTTGAAATCAATATTTTTAAAAATTATAAAGCGAATTGGTTCTAAAAACGAAAACTCAGACAAAAACATTGTCGCATAAAAGCCAAATGTTTCGAAAAACTCTCACAAAAAATGACGATTTCGTATAAATGCGAATTGTTTACACCAATTCACTCATAAAACGAAGTGTAAAATGGGAATTGTTTATACCAATCGCACAATTTGAAATTACACGCAATTTTTTTTGTAGGAGTTTGCCGAAACAATTCGTATTTTTGCGAAATCATTATTTTTTTGTTCGAGTTTCGCTTTATAATTTTTAAAAGTATTGATTTAAAAATAAGTTTTAGTTGTTTAATTTTTGAGTGTTTTGTGCTTTATTTATTTGAGTGCCACTTTACAATGTTTGCTCTTCAACCATCTCCTAGTCCCTACTCATTACTCATTACACTGCGCCGTTATGTCCACTTTTTTTTATAAATTAGACACACTGTGCACTCTTTCAATAGGTACGCATATATACCTCGGTGAGCCCAGTCGAGCGTAAGCTTTCATTGTCTTCTTATCTTTCAATCTTTTTGCTTTCGAGGTCTATTCAGAAAAGAAAAGTGGCGTTCATAGTACCTGGTTGCAAAACTTCACTATCCAAAGATATAAAACTTTAGATGCGAAAATTCTAACCTGCTTCTAATGCCACCTTCTGAACTATAACCAAAAAGAAAGGAGTGACTAGGAAGTTGCTGTCAAATAAAATTAAAAATACTTGAAGGTTTCTCACTTTTGGTACATGAAACGGCATGCAGATGAGGATGTTAGATTAAGTTAGCGCCGCACGAAATAATAATACTTTTTCTGTAGCACAGTTATTTTGTACATAGGACTACACAATTACGATGTACTTGAATCAGTACTGGAAAGATGACCGCCTTGCTTTTAGCACTCAGGACGAGCAGCTAACCTTAGCTGGCGACTTTGCTGAAAAGATTTGGGTACCGGACACGTTTTTTGCGAATGACAAAAACAGGTCTACTGGGTTCATTTTTTCATTTAGTTTCAAAATTATTTCAGAACTTATATCGTTGTTATTAGCTAGCTAATCTTCAAAGAAGACCACCACCACCACTTGCCAGTTGTAATTATTGTTAAAAAACAGTAAAATCAATATGCATGTGGTCAAAATATAATAAACTGATACATGTGGATTAGATATTTATGAATTAATTTTTGATTACATGGCAGCTATTTACACGATGTGACTGAAAAAAACAAAATGGTTCGGCTTGCTGGAGATGGGAGCATTACTTATGGCCTCCGTTTCACTACAACACTCTCATGTATGATGGATCTCCACTACTATCCTCTTGACAGTCAAAACTTCACTGTCGAGATTGAAAGCTGTGAGCAAATTATTTTCAATTCAAAGAATTACATAATATTCACTTCATATTTAGCATAAAATAAAAATGTTCAACAATATACCCAGTCTTCGAAAAAATACAAGACAATTTTAAAAATGAGCCTAAGCCTAACATTAACCTGTTTAGGTTTTGTTCTAAAGTATTTGGTAATGAAGTCTATAAACAAAAGCAGATAGTATTGCTATTGGTATGTAGTTTATTAAATATTCTTTTCGAGCAATAAGCCCATAGAACATGGTAATTTTTGTTCCATACAAATCAAGGCCTCAAGTAATAGAGATAGTACGTAAGAATAGAGGAGACACCCACCACACAATTTTATCGTTTGATTCGTGAGACACTTTGTTTTATCCTTGAAAGAATTAACCATGAGGTTAAAGTAGGGCCCACAGACGCGGGAATATGAATATTTGTGATGGTTAAGTATTGCAGATATTAATATTCCCGGGTCTCGGGGCTCGACTTTGCAACCGACCAATGAATATAAAAGGCCTTCAAGGATAAAGTAAGGTACATGATGGAAAAGTTTATAACAAAGGCAGATAGGGCATGTCCCTTCTATCTTTTTTATAATTCTATTGCTCAAGTAGGCCTTCATCTGCATAACGCCAGCGTTCACGCCGCTGTCTGAGTGGCCAACACGGTTATATCCCCTCACGTCCCAATAATTTCCACACACAGAACTAAAGAAATGATGTTTCTGCCGGGTCTTTTCATCAAAAAACGCATTTTTTGGGCTTTGGCCCCACATTCCAGCACTGAATTTTGTCCTGGCGAAAAAGGTCTCCTCACCCTAGCACACCACTACATTTTGGGTCTCACACTACCAAAATTAAGCCGAAAATTTACAAAAGCGCGGACCAAGACTAAATCCTGACAGTTTGGCAGCAAAACTGGAAACTGGAGGAGGTATCTTTACTCTACATAAACATAAACTAGGACATGCGCATGGGATTCTTTCACTATTCTTGAATAAATGTTTGTATATATGTCTGTAATATTTTGTAACTAATGAGTAAGGGTAATATTTTGTAACTAATGAGTAAGGGTAATATTTTGTAACTAATGAGTAAGGGTAATATTTTGTAACTAATGAGTAAGGGTAATATTTTGTAACTAATGAGCAAGGGTAATATTTTGTAATTAATGAGCAAAGCCTAGACTACTGAGTCCAATCAACGGTCTATGAAATTCGGGCTGATGCGCAGTCGCTAGAAATTTACTGATTGCAACATTTTCTAGCACACTTTGTGTGCTAGGATTCAACTAGTAGTATATATTAGCCATTACCCTAGCAGAAGGTGTTGGTTGAAATAACGTCGTGTGTTCGTTATTTAGTTGTAGACTCGTTTTGATCAAAAAATTACCTTCAAGCCACCAATATATTTGTGAGGCTTTAACGTCGAATTTTGACATTACAATAACCTATCTACAACGTAATATTCATAACGGAAATTTTTGGTCAATTCTTAACGTTCTGAGGACGTCTTAATGGTGATGTTAGCTAGCCGTCGCGATTTGACGTCAACTTTACGTTAAATAATTACGACCAGCCGACCCTAACTTCAACCTTAATTTGACCGAAATAAGAATGTGTGGTTCAACTAGAACCCCTTATACACTAACTGTGGCTGATTATCCGATCTTTGTTGATGGGAGGTGGACTGGTCAAGACTTCAAACCCTGGTCATAAGTTAACCTTTTGGTTTTTTCTGTTTTTTTAGCTTGTCCACAGAAAGCTACGTTAATTATATAATTTTAGGTGGTATTAGTTTTGTTGTACAAAAGCTAGATTCGCACATTTACATTTATTAGACATTTACTTTTAGTCGTAGAGTGATTAAACTTCGACGATTTCGCCACAACGGCAAGTGGGACATTTTTACTTGGCAGTTCCTTTACTAGAAACGTTGTAGAAACCTTGCGCACGTCAAATTCGGACATTAGTACAACTGTATTAAAGCCAAAATTTCTGCTAGGTATCTAAGGCAGTGTACAAAATTTACCCCTTTTTAGCCTATTTTACCATCACAGTGGTAAAAATGCACTCAATGGTAAAAATGCATTTAATGGTAAAAATGGTAAATTTTAGCGATTGATTTGATTAGACAGCTGAGTACAGATACACTAGATTTTCAAAAATAAAAGTTTTATAACTTTATTTTCTATGAAATATTTACAATTAGTCCCTTAATCAATTAAATTAATCATATTTATTTGATTGTACACATGAAGTTATAAAAAAATGTAGAAAGAAAGATTGTATTTGGTATCGCCAATTTAAAATTTAAGCTAATTTAATTACAATTAATTTCTCAATCAGCAAGGGTTGTTAGCGCCCCCATTGGTTGAATCATACTCTGATTGATGAACACGTATCAATTTGTGACAACAATGATCATCTGCTAAGCTATTTCATACTTTGGCACCGAATTTTATTCAAAATTAAAACACGAAATTTAAATGAACCTATTTTTTACCATTTTTACTATTTATACCACTTACCACTACTTTTTAGGTAGTGGTATTTAACTTTAAATACCATTAAAAACCACTTACCACTGGTAAGTGGTAAATGGTTTTTTGTACATTGATCTAAGGATCATCAGGGCCGCAGCCAGAAATAAATTTCGAGGGGGATCATTATAAGTTATAAACACTAATTCTGAGTGGAAATAATACAATTTTCTCTCAAAGTGCGATTTTTGGGTATATGTATCGCAAAATTTTCGGCTGGATTTAGGCAGCGGGATATCGTTGCCCCTGTTGCCTCCGTTGCCCCCTCCCCCGTTGCCCCAAGTTTAGCCACTTAACCTATTACATTAATATATTGTCCCCATTCCCCCCGTCACTATTTTTGCCTCTTTTTTGACCTAACCTAATAAAAAATAAACTGTTTTATTGTTAAAGCCTAACAAGCAAGTAATATGCTTATTTTTAATTAGGTTAGGTCAAAAAACAGGGAGAAATAGTGACGGGAGGCAAATGCCAAAGATAATAGGTTAAGTGGCTAAACTAGGGGCAACGGGGGAGGGGGCAACGGGGGCAATTGAGGCAACGATATCCCGCTGCCTAAATCTAGCCAAATTTTCTTTGAGGGGAGGCCATCCCCTCGCTTTGGCCCTGGTCCACATGTCCACATTACTAGAGCTGAAATCCAGACGGACATTTATAATATATAGTCAGTCGGAAAACGTAGAAGGCAAATATTGGTTTTGTGTTATATGGACCTAACCATGACACGTATACGGGCGGAAGGGTAGTAGGTGAAATCGTCTGAAGCTTTTTCGAGAATTGGCTATGGTGAACTCGATAATTACAATGGTGAATCCTACAATGAAAAAGTAGAATTCGACAATGCTATGAGAAGTTTGTTAAGGAATGGTCTTCCACGTAGTCACTGCATCCCTTGGATTGCATTAAAGACATATTATTCATAATATGCAGTAAATTTGAACTCCTCATTTGTTTATTAGCTCGTAAGATTTAAGATAACCAAATTTAGGTTGAAACATAACTTTAAGTTTAAATATCAACTATTCGTAGACGTTCTTTACGCTAGTTGCACTCTGAAAGCTGAACTGGAATCATCAAAATGAGTGATGTTACCTTTGTTGAATCACAAAGAGGAGGTAAAAATTTGGCCTACGGGGATTACGTCTACATTAACTCCAATAATAGCGGCGTAGTTAGTTATTGGCGGTGTGAAAAGGAGAAAATGTAACAGCAGAGCGATTTACAGCGAGGGTGGTGGATTAGAAGTCTTCAGGGAACACACTCATGTACCAGATCCAACAAGGTATTGACTATATTGACTATGGTATCTTGAATTTAATAATAAGAATCACAAAACTGTGTAAAATTAAACTTGATAAATTACTATTATTACTGGTGGGAATGAGCTAATTATTGAAATAAAATGAACTTGGGTTGTTGGCTTCGACGAGGTAGGTTGTGTGCGACGTGGCGGTCCGGTTTAACTGACTTTTACCTGTGAAAAATTGCACCTAGAAGAACGAAATTGGTCTCAACATGTGCGGCGGGACAAGAACTACTGGAATATCGGATGGTTCATAGTCGAAAGGTCAGTGTTTCCCCGATTTCGGACACTTTTGTGATTACCCGTGAGGGCAATGTTGGAGAACCAGGCAAGAATATACGAAGCAGATGTTCAGACCAGCCCTAGTGACTATGCATTCTGCCTGGAATGGGACGACAGGAACTCATTCTCGCTGGCCAACTTCAAGATAACAAGGTGAAGTAAGTGATCTACCGTAGCACGCACAAATAATATCAAGCCAACTAAAGCCACAACCCAAGCCCAAGTACTTTGAATAGTGGTGGGGTAACTACTTTGTATTTTGTTAAGATAAGCAACCACCATGCACCAGGCCGTATTATAACAAGGCGTAAGTATATTAATACACATATTTACCTTTGTATTTCTGTTTGCTAACTGAGCCGTATGATTTCTCTCGTGTACTGGTGGTGTAATTATGAGTCTCGATTAAAAAGGTCCATCCCTCGTCTTTCGGGACTATTAGTGGGCAGGTTATCGTCATATGTGGGGTTATCGTACATTTGGCCATTGCTAGTGTAATGGTTTTACAATTGGTTTGTATTGTGTTACTAAATTTTTATAAATATTCGGCTATAATAATATGATTTGTAATAATAATACGCATTGTAATTGGAAATATTTTTGTGTGATAAGTGGTAAGCTATTGCTCGCTGGAAGCGCCAATAAAACCCTAAAACCCTACCTTGAAATAAAATCAAGGTATAATAATAATATTTGTACCTCATTCGTAATTGTCGAACCCTCCTTTGTAATTATCGAGATCTACATTGTAATTATCGAGATCTACATTGTAATTATCGAGATCACCATTGTAATTATCGAGATCACCATTATAATTATCGAGATCTACATTGTAATTATCGAGATCTACATTGTAATTATCGAGATCTTTATTGTAATTATCGAGATCTACTTTGTAACTAGGTCTTTGCACACCCATTATCGTGAAAGATTATTCAAGTCATTGCTACTGCGTGCTTTTTATGAAGTTGATATTGATGTTATATAATTAACTTTGGGGAAAGAGTTACATAATTATTGTTAACATTATACTATCCTTTCGCACCTAATAATTTATTATTAAGATTCTTTCATACAATTTTAATCAGATTAATTTCACGTTTTTCCCATATAGTAAATAAGTTTAATTTATCTAATAGAGGATTAATATAATAACCACGTTACATAACATTTTTGAACTTTTTGCTTTTTTGCAGCGAATAACGCTCCAAAACTTACCCCCAAACCTCCGAAGCTAAAAAAATGCCTGTCAACTTGTCAAGTGTCAACTAAAATTAAAAATTTCGATTTTTTCGAAACAGCGGTCTAATAATTAAAATTTCTAAGTTTTGCGCACATATTGGTCTGAAAATTAAAATTCCGACTTTCACTGCGCAGATTGGTCTAAAAATTAAAGTTTCGAATTTCACTGGGCACAATAATGTGGACAAAACTTTGAACAACACAATCTGCGCAGAGTAAGTCTAAATTTTAATTTTTAGACTGCAATATACACAAAACTTTGAAATTTTAATTATTAGACCGCTGTTTCGAAAAATCGAAATTTTGAATTTCAGTTGACATTTGACAGGTATTTTTTTAGTTTCGGGGGTGGTCCTACTTTGGACATTATTCGGTGGGGTTAAGTTTTGTAGCGTGAGAAAAGCATCCGCTGGTGGAAACTGTGTTTTCTTCCCAGTATCCAAAAAACCGAGTTCCCGGTTTTTAAAGGAATTTCTTACAAACATAACGTATTAGGTAGTGAAACCAAACCTCGCGCGAAACGCCAAAAGTTTTGCACTTTTGACCTATTTTTGAAAAAATGATTCGCCTTTTTTTAAATTTAAGGGCCGCCAGTCCATCCAGCCCTCGATAGTAAACAAAATTTAATTTTGGTTAGGGTTAACATTTTATATAGGGAGTCTTCGCGAAACTTTTGGCGAAGATCTAAAATGTTTATACAACAATGAATATTATGGTCTCTTCTTTTTTCTCTTCTGCCTAACCTAACCTTTTCTCTTCTGCCTAACCTAACCTTTTCTCTTCTGCCTTTTTGACTTAACGTTTTTCTCTCTTTCTTTTTTCCCCCGTATTTCTTCTTTTTCCTTCCCTTCTTTCTTCCTTATTTTTTCTTCCCTATATATAGTATCCCGGTATCCAGTAAGTAAATTAGGAATTACTAGAACTAGAGTACATTTAATCTTAGTCTATATAGGTGTAAATAAACAATAGCAATAAGTCTATTTACTATTGCATGTAATCTAATTTTAAGTTTATACAATAGGTAAGCACTAAGTAGTACCAATCTATACAAAGAAAAAGGTGGCTGACTGCTCCATCGCTCATTTGTATGGGGCAGTCAGCAATAAGATAAGTAAAAGCGGGAGGTAAGGACAAGCTCCTCGCTTGGATCTTTCAAAGAAGAGGAATGATTTGGCTTTCCAACTTCTCATCTAGTAAATGCCACTTTAAAGGTTCTCCTGATCCCCTGTAATAGAAAGTGAATTCATAATATTAGCTGGACATACATATACATAGCCACAAGGACGCAGTTTTATAATTATAAATTCTAGATATGAGAAGAGTAAATTTTGGCTGAATTTAGGTAGCGATACTTTATTGCCACTGTCTCCGCTGTTGCCGTTGGGGTGTATCAGGGGTTTGGCGACAACAGCATAACAACGGCAACATAGGAAATTAGATTAATGTGTCTCTGTTGCCGCTAGTGGTTCTAGCTGTGTCGCCGCTAATGGTTGTAGCGTGTCGCCGCTAATGGTTGTAGCGTGTCGCCGCTAATGGTTGTAGCGTGTCGCCGCTAGTGGTTGTAGCGTGTCGCCGCTAGTAGTTGTAGCGTGTCGCCACTGTCTCCGCTGTTATGCTGTTGCAGCTAACCCCCGATACCCCCCCCCCCCAATGGCAACAGCGGAGACAGTGGCAACAAAGTACCGCTGCCTAAATTCAGCCTAAATTTTTATTATGATTGATGGCCTCTTTCTATGTTTGGGCAATTCTAAATATTCTATTTGTATTGTATTTATATTTGTTGTGTAGACGGGTACACAGTGGCAGATGTGGTTATGTATTGGAAACTACCTGGAGTGATGGGTGTTGAAGATGTCAAAGTGCCACAATTTCGAGTGATTGGCTATGAGACGAATGATCGTGTCGAGTCTTTAGCCACCGGCGTCTACCAGCGACTCTCTCTATCTTTTAAATTGAAGCGAAATGTCGGCTATTTCATATTCCAGACTTATTTACCCTCAATTCTGATTGTCATGCTCTCTTGGGTATCGTTTTGGATAAACCACGAATCGCCACCCGCCCGCGTTGCCTTAGGTTAACCTTTTTAGACATTTATACTGCACTAGTAGTGTTAACGGTGTCCGGATATAAGTGCCAATTGGCACTCTCAATGTCCATAAGTGTCAATTTCAAAAGTGCCAAAGCATTTAATGCCAAAATTCCATAAGTTTGCGTTTGCTAAAATATTTATGCTTTTCTAGCAATTCTTGTAGTTCATAGTAAATGGAAGACTAACGAACTTAGATTAATCAAGACTAGTGTAATTTGAAAATTTGAATACGCTGATATGTAAACGATAAGCAGTTAAGCTAAAGTCCTAGCTAAGGGAATAAGGGAACAAATATCTTCCTTTTATTTCTTTCAATCGCTGATTATCATTTCCCTTGGCCACAGTAGTTGAAAAGAAACACCTGTACAGGTACTCCTATATAAAAAATGTGTTGTTAAAAACGTAAGATATTGGAAACGTGTACAAGAAGATGTACTATGAACAACAAATTGCTTGGAAGGTTGGCATCATGGTTTTAATTATAGAGTGGATGAACAGCATCCATCAATTTTGATGTTGTTGACCCATTTCCAAAGCGAACAAGGCAACAGTTGGCTTATGATCGTTTACTTTAACAGCGGAATGGCACCACCTCAAAAGAAAAAGTACAGAGAGCTTGATAAAAGATTTCTTTTCAGGTTGCACAGTATTTAACAAAACCTAATATCGATTATTTAAAAGCATGTACACATTTTGTGGAACGGAATAGTCAAGGATGAAAGGCTTAAACTTACATACGATTATAGTTTACAGCGTAATACCCTTGTACATAACATGAGACTTAACAATGACTAATTATACTTGTATTGGCATTTAATTTCATTGGCACTTTTGTTTTTGGCACTTCTCAAAATCTTTGAAAAAAATAATTGGCACATTTGACCGTTGGCACATATATCCGGGAACCAGTGTTAACATGTTCAAAAGTATTTTTAAAGATTGACCTATCATACATACACGGTATGACCCCTTCTTGTCAACAAAATGTTTTTGAAATCCCTTTTTTTGTCAACACGTTATTAACACCCTTGAGGTGATGTTGGGATATGCTAGAAATAAAGATGGTTTTGACAAAAATGGAAATTGCTGTCGACGAAAAAGATAGTGGTGTTGACAAAAATGGAAATTGCTGTTGACGGAAAAGATAGTGGTGTTGACAAAAAGGTTTTTGTTTGCTCTGTTGACATTTTAGTGTTGACATAAAGGGGGTGAGAATCCATACAAACAAGTGACAGTATAAGACAGTCTAAATTTTTTCACCTTTTCTTTTTTAATTTATAAGTGATTGGAAAGGAAAACTAAGTTTTGATTATAGTGGGCCAATTTTTTCAGATACTATAATTTTAAAAAATCGTTTTGAGTTTTTAACCACCAAAAAGACACTGCATAATGTATGGTCGATTACACAATTTATTGAATTGAAATTGGGCAGAGTACCGTTGATGATGGCATGATTGGACTAATAAAAACCTACGGCAAGCCGTAACAAAAGCTCGCCTGAGTGAAGGGGACCGTGTACACAGTTTTAGTAGAATAATAGAAATAGGTTTATTTTCATACTAGTGAACCCAGCTAAGGAGCGAATCTAGCACTCAAGAGAAATTCAGCAGGCCACCAATCACAGTAATAAAAACAATTTCCTTAAAGTTACTAAATTTGTTAATACAAATAAATATACTTATATTTTCTAGAGCGGTTAGAAAAATTAGCTGCAGTTTCAACTTCCTGATAAAAAGGAATTTACTAAACTACAACAATAACTGTAGATCGTAGCATCAAATACAGGGGACAATAAAAGACTCCATTTTTAAAAATCAGCTCAAAAAGTTACCGAAAAGCTCCCATTTAAAATCAGAAAATTAAGATTCCCCCTGGGATTTTGGAAAAACGTATAAATCCCATGAGTACAACTTACGAATGAATATTTTTAAAGGGTAAATAGTGGCCCCCAGTACTGTTATTTGATTGTGCAAAAAGGTGTGCAAGCTGCCACAAAGGAGTCAAGGGGGTCTAGGGGTACTAAAAACAATAAAAAGTAAAACCAGTCGACTAAAAATACTAAATTGTTTGTCAATTTAACAGAACCAATTTGCATTAGGAGTTTTGAAGTGCTAATTAATACGCTCATTACGATCATTACGAAATGTTCCCTTTCGCCCATCATTTCCATCACAAAATAATCATTTTATGTCAATTTCTATTTTTGTTAAGACGTTATAATAATATAGGCACCCATAGTACTATTTGCTGAATTTCAAAATGATTATGCAGGTTATCATTGTCTAATTTCGAAATAAGCTAATGTTAACCCATATTGAACTTCCTTGTTTTATGAAACATGTATTGTATACGCGCATGTGCATTGCAACAAAATGCCGCATTGTCCATGGCATTAGATAGATACATAGATACCTGCGACATAGGAATAAATAATTTTATTATATAGAGAAGAGATTTATTGGTTAATATTGAGTATCAAAATCAAAATAGATGAATGTTGACCATTAAAGTCAATAGAAAATCAAAATAGATTAACGTTGACTATGAAAATCAACAGAAAATATAATAGATTAAGTTTGACCATCGAAAGCAATATAATAGAGAACCAATATATAGATTAATGTTGACTTTCAAAATCAGCAGAAAACCAAAATAGATGAATGTCGACCATCAAAGACAATATAAAATCAAAATGGATTAACGTTGACTATGAAAATCAACAGAAAATCAAAATAGATTAAGATTGACATTGAAAATCAACAGAAAATCAAAATAGATTAAGATTGACATTGAAAATCAACAGAAAATCAAAATAGATTAAGATTGAGTATCAAAACAAACTAATAAATCAAATTGATCAAAATAGAGTATAAAAACCAAAAGAAAATCAAAATCGGTTAATATTGACTATTAATTTGCATATAAATGCGAAATAGATTTATTTTCGTCCTATAATAGGTATTTTACGGTTTTATTTACTTTATTATAAAATCTTAAATTTTGTCGAAGCGGAGTTAAATATTGTATACTATCATTCTAACATTTCATAGGAAACGCACTTGAACTTTTAATGTCCATTTAATGCCACATTTTCATTTTGACCATTAAAATAAAGACAAAGTGAGCGCGCGGCATCTCAGCAACCTATGGACCAATGTGGCCCATTTTCAATAGGCTTTGTCACAGGTCCATAGGCAATGTTTTTGCTAAGTTTAGTTGAAATTCTTAAATGTCTTCAAAAGTTATCGCGTAAACGGACGGACTGTGCCATTCCTTAGGCTGCCTTATTCAAGCGAGCTAAAATTACGTAGTCGACCAGTATCACGAACACGAGGTTTTGTGACCAGAAAAATGCATAAATGCTGAAATCGGATAGATTTTATTCCGGCCTGAATTACAACTAATTTGCAGTAAAGTTAACACCACATCAGCACCTATCAAACCCTTATTCCAGACCATATTAATTTCCCCATTATGCTACACTCATTTTAGGTATTTTTGCGGCAAATAAGTCTGTCTACCTCATAGGTCTACCTATGAGGTAGACAGACTGAGTTCTGGAGATTGCCCCCCCCCCTGTACTAGTACAGATTTGCTTAAAACCTAACCTTTATTTTTTATCACTCCGTACAGGGGGTGCATTTGCACCTTTTAGTGTGTCCATTGAATATGCTAATATTGATACTGCGAATAGTACTACTATTCGAGTTATTTCGAATACCGCGCGAATATTCGACTAAAAGGTTTGTTCGAATATTCGACTTTGAATAGTTGTCGTTGCTAATTAACGTCATTGAACTCAGTAATGCGAGTTGCAACCACATCAAAATATTCGAAATATTTGAATTTTATTATAGCAGTCAATGAATGAGATTGAGTCTGTTTATTTCAGGAATAACGACAGTGTTGACGATGACGACGATCAGTACCGGCGTGAGGTCTTCCCTCCCTCGAATCTCTTACGTGAAAGCCATTGACATTTACCTAGTTATGTGTTTTGTTTTTGTTTTCGCGGCTCTTTTGGAGTATGCCGCTGTCAACTACACATTTTGGGCCGCTAAAATGGCCGCAATGAAACCAGCGAAGGCCCCTAAAGGAAGTAAAAAAGGGGATGGGGGTAAGGAAAAGATCAAAGGGCAGAAAACCTTCTTCAGTGGTCTCAACCTTTCGAAGGCCCTAGCACTCAAAGGAGACAAAAAGAGCACCAAGGGGAGCAGCCAAAAAACGGGTGACGCCGCAGGCCCCTCTTCAGTGGTGGGGGAGGGTACCGGGGTTACAGGGTCTGGGACGAAGGGTGGCATCAATGTTGCTCCGCCCACACACGCTGTGGCCTCCCAAAGAGTGAAGGACTTATTAACTCCGCCAGTGTGTTCGATAGAAGTAACGGATTCTTCATTTAGTCTGAGTGTTCCGCGGATTCAACGCAGTACAAGTTTTTCAGGGACTCCTGGTGTTCACCACGGAAACTTGACAGTGATGCCGCCCAGTGCACGAGCTCCAATTCGTCCTCCCACGCCACATGTAACCTGGAAACAACGACAACGGAGAATTCTTCAGACAATTCGTAAGCATGCCAAAGCCTTGGAGCAGAAACTTCCTCAAGCCAAAAAGGATGTCAACATCATTGACAAGTTTTCCAGAGTCGTGTTTCCTGTCTCCTTCATTCTCTTCAATACCTGTTACTGGAGTTTCTACTTCTTCAACTCTTGAGTGCCGATGCTACGCCCACAACTTATTTCCCTCTTGTTGTACTCCCTAGAAACACTCCCCTTTATACGGCATGCTCAAATTCCGGTAGGTCTGCTTCAGACAGTGGTTTGCTTAACGAGTCTTATTTTTCAATAAATGAATTTTGCCGGTTGGGTGTATAAACCAATCCGTCAATACCCTGAATCCTTAAACCGAATAGCATATCATTTTCTATCCGTTTATGCTTAACAGGTAATGAATTAATGAACCATTTGGATTCAGCTTCCTGGTGCGTGATGGCCAACAGGTTACACCCAATTATTCGAAATCAAAATAAATCTTTTTCCCAACTAAACAATCCACTTGCCTGATCGGATCAACACAATATTGAGGAATACCTACTGTAGCTTTTATTATATTTTATTCGTCAACCAGGGTCTCCGTTCTGTCTGTTATGCTCCTGCACATCTTCAGCTAGGATATCTTCATCAGTTACGAAAGTAAGGGTGCTCCGAATCGCGTTTGTGCAGAATAACGAATATTCGGTTGGTTCAAGGAACTGAACCACGAAAATATTGTCGAAACATGGCCATTATTAATTCTACATATTTTATACTAAATTTTTTTTTTCGGACGAATTCTAGAGCTTCTAAATTTCATTTTATCTAATGCGGTAATTAAAACCTATTTAAATCCAAATTATTACCATATGATAAAATTCGGCATCTCCCGCACAAATGAATTTGGTATAAGTACATTTCGGTAATTTATTTACAGCTTTAGTGGTAGTCGTTTAAATTTTTGGAACACTCCAAGTATAAAAATGTCATTCCTAAGTGCTTAAGCTTTCAAGGGCGTTTTTAACTTCTCTATAATAATTTATAACCGCAGACTAGAATAAATTTACTTACCGATGTATGTACCTATGTATCTTTGTGTGGGCGTACAGGTCTGTCTAATGGTCTGTCCGCTTCTCAGGCTGAGGTCTGGAGTCTGGAGTTCGAATCTCTGGAGCGCCTCAGGTCTAAAAGGTAGTTAGTCTGGAGCTAGGAGAAGCTGTCATTGCCGCATATTCGTTATTAGCATTGATTTGCCTATCTTAGTGACAATATGATTATCTATCAATAATGCCCTGTCTGTAGTGTATGGATTGTTCTGTTGGTTTTGTATACGTGCTACGAGATCTACCTAGCACAAGTCTGGACAATGGGATACACATGAGGTGATAAGGTGGATTGAAGTAGACTGCCATAAGTGATTTGTCTGTGGTCACTGGTGCGGTGGTCGGCTTACATGTCCCGGTCCCTCTCTGCCTGCTCACCAGATCGAGTTGCGGGACAGTATTGAGTCGTTCCGTCTCATGGTTCAGTACTCTTCACTAAGTCTCTTCGTGTAAGTCTGTACTATGAACGCCACTTTTCTTTTCTGAATAGACCTCGAAAACAAAAAGATTGAAAGATAAGAAGACAATGAAAGCCCTCGCTTGACTGGACTCTCCGACAGGCACGTATCTAGAAATTTGGTCAATGGGGGGCGCAACCAAAACCAATGTCAAAAATAAGACATGTACAAGCGCGAAAAAAGTTTGCAATTTTTGGCCATTTTTGGAAAAAATCCTCCCTTTTTCTCAGATTTAGGGGGGGGCGCTGCGCCCCCTCCCCCCGCCCCCTACTGGATACGTTGCTCACCGAGGTATATGCACAGTGGGTTTAATCTATAAAAAAAGTGGACATAACGGCATAGTGTAATGAGTGGGGACTATGCGTTGGTTGAAGAGCATGAATTAAACATTGTAGAGTGGCACACAAATAAATAAAGCACAAAACACTCAAAAATTAAACAATTAAAATTTAATTTGAAATCAATATTTTTAAAAATTATAAAGCGAAACTCGAACAAAAAAATAATGATTTCGCAAAAATACGAATTGTTTCAGCTGAAACAATTCGTATTTTTGCGCTTATATGTCCACTGTTCACTCTTTCAATAGGTACGCATATACCTCGGTGAGCCCAGTCGAGAGAGAGATTTCATTGTCTTCTTATCTTTCAATCTTTTTGTTTGCGAGGTCTATTCAGAAACGAAAAGTGGCGTTCATAGTACACTTAGTAAAGTTGTTCCGGGAGTCACTGCAAGTAAGCTTTCGCGGCTTGAGCGGTAGCATAGCTATCCTAATCAATAGTAGTAGCCGAGCTCTCCCCCTAACAGACATGTATCTTTGTGTGGTAGGGAGAGCAGGAATAGTTTCACTATGTCCACCAGGCACCATTGCGAATGATTGTGCTGGAAGCTGGAACGCAAGGA
Source organism: Tomocerus qinae (assembly GCA_020055645.1). Taxonomy (NCBI): domain Eukaryota; kingdom Metazoa; phylum Arthropoda; class Collembola; order Entomobryomorpha; family Tomoceridae; genus Tomocerus; species Tomocerus qinae. The sequence goes on along the minus strand of CM034548.1, from coordinate 1,079,705 downwards.
ATTATTTAGGGGGGTGCTAGGGTGCTTAAGCACCCCCTAAATTTTCCAAAAACACACTAGATAATTTTCAAAAATTGATAAAAAGTAGTTTTATCCATAAGAAAAATCTGCTCGTATGTTTAACCCTTAAATGCGCAACTATCCCGACGATCTGTATCACGTAGCTTCTCCATGTGTGGAGAGTCGTCTCATTGGCTTAATTTTCGTACATTTTTGATATGCGACTCTATATGTTTCTTCTGGCTAGTGGTCAGGTACAAACGGCATAATGACTTAATGGCCCAATTGGCAAAGTGACATAATGGTACAAATGGCATAATACCATAATGACACCAACAATGGCGTAATGACATGATGGCACAAATGGCATAATTACATGTTGGCTTAAATGGCATGATTACATGTTGGCTTAAATGGCATGATTACATATTGGCATAAATGCCATGACATAAATAAATACCGTAATAAGCATCTTTCAGTTTTGTATGTAATATTCATTATATTTATTATAGATTGTAATTATTGTAGACCTAATTGTTATTGATCCAATTGGTAGACCCAAATGTTGCAGATCCAATTATTGTAGATCCAATTGTTGTAGACACAAATGTTGCTGACCCAAATTCAGACCCAAATGTTAATCCAAATCGTAATGTCGACCCAACTATTAATGCTAATGATATTGATTTTAGTTTTTCTTTTGATGATATTATTGATTTTGATTTTGATGATATTTAGAGTATTTTTACTAATTTTTGTAATCTAAGTTGACAAAAAAAGATGAAGAAAATGAATTCTACCTTTATTATATCAAATTATTGCAGCATTATTTACTTTTCATCAATTCCATGAGTGCCAAATACTTGTAATGTAGGATATACCATATTTCCGTTTATGTCATCTTAATGTAGCCAATTTGGCCACTGGCATAAGTGTCCCTTCACTCACTGTCACGTAGCATCTCCACCTATGGCGTAGCATATACCTCCTCCATTCATGGAGAAGCTACGCTTGAGTGGAATAAACTGCCACTTTCTTGGATTATTTTATTTTTTGCGCATCCTTAAATGCCTCCAAACACTTTCAATTTAAAAATATAAGCACAGAGATGCATTTGTGACAAATACAAAAAATCCCAAGGTTATACGGCCAACCCGTACAAAGCTATGAGGTAAACAACTCAAAAACTCCACGGATGGAGGATGTTACGCATTTAAGGGTTAAGCACCCCCTTAGTTTGATTTCTAGATACGCCCTTGGCTGGAAGCCTACCTTTTGAAGTTAAGTCACTCATGCTGGGTCCTACTAGTAAGTAATATTCGGCACCGAATTAAAAGTGACCGAATATCAAACCGAACCGTATTTTGGGAGCAGCCCTATTCGAAAGTGTTAGTAGTATTTGATTTTGTGGAATTGGAACTTTGGAAGTTTGAAACTCATTCCTAACTTACAATTGTAAATTCCTGAAAACGTCCAGATTTATGAATTTATATAGATACCATTAGATAATATTGTATTATAAATAAATGTATTAGATTGTTGTATGTGTATACAAAGGAACATGACTTTACTTGATGTGCTGACGGTTGAAAATTGAGTCGCCTGACGTAATTCGTTAAATGGGGGATGTTTCATAATTTAAATAAAACTGTCCAAATCCAAGATAATTATTACCCAGGTAATATTATTGGGACTGGGATCAGGTAGGATCATAGTCAGAGCAAAAAACTGAAATAAGTGAATAACGGAGATGAGAAGGATCTATCGTATTGAAATTCGTAACTATGGGTAATGGTCCTGAGTTGAAATGACGTGAAGTTACGTTACGACTGCCCTCGTTGTTAAGTTAACGTGACAATTTCGAAATCTGTTCTCCCTTGGGTACTAACACTACGTCACTTCACCTCAGGACCCTCAACTATTGCATAGTTGCGAATTACGAACTACAATACGAAAGATCTTACTCTCATCTCAATTAGCCACACACTGATAGACATTGATATTTTCCAGGTTGGCGAATTTGGCACGAAATTTCAGGATTTTGTGCCAAAATGAATGCTATTGTAAATCAAGGATGAAATTTCCATTATAAACTGGAAGTTCCAAAACCACATATAATTTTTGATTAAGGAAATCACACAAAGAATCTGTTTGGAGATAAATTTTACAAGAAATCATATGCGGTTTTGAGACTTTTCCAGTTTATAGTTGCATATTCACTGCACATGCAAACAACATTAGAAAAAAGTTTGATTTTTTTGTTTTATTCCAACTAACAGTCTACCTGATCCCAGTCCGAACCGAATAATATAACCTAAGAAATTATAGCTGTATCTTTGTACTGCATAGTATTTATCATATTCATACCAAAGTTATCTAATATTACTATTAATCATATTTGATTACGATTTAAGTGCCGTTTACTTTCTATGTATTTTATGCGAGGTCAATAAACGTAAAAGTATATAATGTGAATAATTGTACTCTATAGCTCAATAAATAATTATATTTTAGGGTAACCAAAACCAATAATTATATATAGTATATACTACGGCCTTTCACAAGGTATTCTATTCACGTCATGTCCTACTGTGCTAACGAAATCATTAGTCTGTATTTACATCTTCGTTGTTCGTCGTTCGTTGTGAGTTTTGTACATCATGCAAATCCTTATTTCAAATGAAATCAGGTTACTTTTGGTTACATTTTACGTAAAATGTAACTATTTTTGAAACATTATAAAACAACTGAATTATCCTTAAAAATAAATAATTTGATAATGGACCTGGAGACTGGAGACGAGACCCAATGAAGGCCATTGAAATTGAAACCATTGCACTGATATTCCAATTCATGTAGAGCTGATAAAATTTTGAAATACTTTAATTTGATATTCAATTAGCAACAATGGTGACTATTAAAGTGATTATTTTATTGTGATTGTGAATGCAATGCTTTCTCCTTCCAAAGCTATTTGGTCATTTTTTTGAGTTCCTTGAAGCTGGGTTTGTTAATATGTCCTAACAGGCTATTTGGACACATCTAGCTATTTCCTTTTTATGGGCATTTTATTTAATACTAGCTGGGCCCAGGCCCTGATATAAATAAAGCTAGTATGTATTCCAGGGTATAGGATAAGAATGCACCTAACATATACACAGATTTTGGATATTAATTCCAGTTGATGATCCGATTTTATCTGATTTTATCCCATCTTATCTGAAGTTATCTGATGTTATCCGAAATCATCCTAATATGTCTCAAGAATCTGATTTAACAGATTTTATCATCATTTATCAGGATTACATCGATATTTCCCTACGGTGGCCTTTATTGGAATTTTATTTAATTCTAGCCAGTCTTACTTAAGGCCAGTGTGTATTCCGGGGCAATATTGTAAGATCTATTTCAGATATATATAAAGGACAAAGGCGATAAGCCTATGGTTAAGATCCTTCTGTTGGATAAGATTCATAGCTTAATTATTTTAAGCTTTTTGAGTACTTAATAATTATCCGGGCCTTGGTCCTTAGTTGATGCACAAGAAGGAATAATTTAAATTTCACAATCGTGGTTTGGGATTTTTGATTAATAAAACATAATAATACTAGTTGAAACCTCAAGGCTTTAGATCACAGCTTTGTCCATCAGGTACATTCGATCCTACAGAGCTTGAAAATTTGATGAGTCAGCTGGAGAACAGCTGTATGATTGGTGGTAAAAGTAGGCGTCACCAATTGTAATAGCACAAATTGTACTCCCGCCTACGTCACACAGCATAACTCTGCCCTACTGAAATTTAAGTACGAATCAAATGTACATGTATAGAAAATTTTAAATCTACCGCCTTGTTGAAACCTAGCATATACAATGTGCTAGAAAAATGTTGAAACACGTAATATTCTAGCTACTGCATATTAGCCCGAAATTCAATGATAGGTCGAAGATTTCAACCGCATAAAATTTCATAAATTCCCTGCGCCTGCGTACTAACACGAATTTCATCTATCACTCTATTTTATTGCACAACTCCACCTCAGCTTTATGGTTGTTGGTCATTTTGGCAAAAGTCAATTTGGCAATAAAAAATTTTTTTCAGTGGATAATTTGGCTAAACGCTGTAGATAATTTAGCAAAATGCTGTAAATAATTTAGAAAAACGCTGTAGATAATTTAGAAAATCTGTAGATAATTTAGCAAAACGCTGTAGATAATTTAGCAAAACGCTGTAGATAATTTAGCAAAACGCTGTAGATAATTAAGCAAAACGCTGTGGATAATTGGGCAAAAAATGGCGGATAATTTGTCAAAATGGGTTCCTAAGTTATATTTATTATTAAGTCAATAAAAAACAAACGCTTATATGTAATGAGTGCCGTAAGAATAAAATTAATGTAAGGTATCATTAACAAGTCATAGTTTCAAAATTATGGTATCATTATATCGAGTTCATGGCAACAATTTTTATAAATTTTAAATAGGGAAACCTCTTGTTCCCGAATTTTTTGCTGAATTTTTTAAAGTCTACTATTTATTTTAGCATATAATAACTTCCTGTACATTTATAATTTATTTTCCGTTCGTTCTTGTTCTTTGATCATTAGGTGAGGATACAAATAGATACAAACAAATACGATATACAAATTCGAATGTATTAAGATGGACAACCACCTCATTAAGTATGTATGTATGTATGTATGGCTTTATTCATAAAAGAGACTGGCAACCTGACGGTTGAAGTAGTACTCGTATTACAGTAAATAGGACAGACAGCTTAATTATAATTACTTCTAAGTGATTAATTAACATTTTTTAAATATAACATCATTATTAAAGCATATTTTACCTTCATCATACATGTCATTAATTCTTTTAACAATGGATGGTATGGATGAGTTTTCATATCTTTTTTTTATGTTAGCACGATATGGTTGTAGGAGGACTTTTTTGGCATGTCTAGTACGGCCTACATTGTTTGTAATTACAACTGGGGGTAACATATTTTTAAACCGATCTGAATTAAACATAGTTATACCAAACTTTTGTAGTAAATCATTTCTACGTTTATCGAGTCTTTCAATTTCCAATTTTTGACACCAGTGGTTATACTCGGATTCTGGTATTCTCGATCCACATATTATGGATATTGCTCGTCTCTGTACATGTTCTAGGTCTGCATCAAGTTTAACTGTTAGAGCAGGACCCCAAACGACGCATGCATATTCTAAGATTGGCCTAATGTAGCATTTAAATGCTTGTATCAGTTCAGTCTTGTCAAAACCATATCGTTTAAGATTTTGTAATATGAACATTTTAGATGAAGCTTGTTCTATTATATTACTTACATGTAAGTCCCATTTGAGATCTATGGTTATTGTAACACCTAATAGTTTAGTGTGGTCTAACCTTGGTATTTCCTCATTGTCAATTTTGAACCTCCATTCATTACTTACGGATTTATCTTTACTAAAATCGATAACGAGATAACCACACTTTTTCGGATTAAAGCGCATTTTTCTTTCTTTCACCCAGTTGGAAAAATCGTCTAGCATTTCTTGGCCATTTGGAGATTTGTTTATAACTTTCTCGGCTACAACCGTGTCATCCACGAATCCTGCCATTGAGAAAAATTCTCCTCCATATTTTTGCTCTAGTTTGATTAATATTGGGTTAATCTGAGCCAAGAAGCATAGACCCCCTGTCTTTGTTCCTTGTGGGCAACCACAAGTATTAAACCTTGCATAAAACCTGTCTTATATGTTCTGTAGCTATAATAAACCCTATTTTGCCAAGTTAGCCGACATGTTTTGTCAAATTATCCAAAGTGGTCAATTTGAAAAAAAAAATTTTTGCCACATTGGCCTACCACCCAGCTTTATACTATTGGTACGGTACATATAGATAGATAGTTAGGTAATTTATGAATAACTTTTGATACACACAATCAGGCATTTAAAAAATCCAAATGTCTTGTCTAAGTAAGAAACTCCCCCCCTTTGGGAACGGGGCTTAGTGGTAGATGTAATCAAAATTCTTATACATATATACATACATGGATACGTTCAGTACGCACGAGTCAGTCTACGTTTATCCCAAAAGGTAAGTAAAATTTTAGATTGTCAAGGTGATATGGCATAAAGAAATTTCATGCTCGAAAAACTTGATTCTTTTGCAACCAGGATTGAGGTGACATTCCTCTTTGACCCCTCACCCCTGCAGTAACCTTGTTTCCATTGCCATTTAACGTGGTTTATCCTTTATTTTAATTTGAAATAATTATTGATGGCACCAATTTCTAAAAGGAAAGCCCATGCATAGAACAGCACTCATCACAATCTACAATAGTGGAAATTGAAGTACTAATTAGAACATGATTTTAATACAAAGTCACAAATTATTGTTATACTTTGCATGTTGACAAGAATAATTATTGATAAATTCAATTTCTAAAAGCAAAGCACATGCATAGAACAGCACATACCACAATCCGCAATAGTGGAAACAAGCACGTATCCAGGAATTTGACCTGGGGGGGGCACACCAAAATATATTAGTAAAATTATGGCATATTCGCGCGAAAACTTTTTTGGATTTTTAACCTTTTTTGACAAAAAAATTGTCTTTTTCTGGAAGCTTAGGGGGGGGGGTCTGGGCCCCCCGCCCCCCTCTGGATACGTGCTTGAGTGGAAGTATATGTATTGTATTGTATTTATTTATGGACATGAGTCCCGCCCGTCCAACAGTATCTCAGTAACATTACATTTTATAGTTATGCAAGAAAGGTTAAGCCCCCAGCGGGGGTTAGAATCAGTGTTTACAAGAAAATTTTATTTGCTGAATATATTTCCTTAATATCATTTATAGCTAATTGAGAATAGTAACCAAAAACCTTTAAACCTCACACTTCACTCACCATATCACTTGGACCACACAAATTAATTAGGACGTAGATTAAATACATGTTTGTGAAACATAAACTCGAAACTAATTACTGCTGAGTAAACCCATTCCTATTAGAGCCGGTTCCGCATTCTGTAAATTACTCTTTTTAATTGATTTTGATGTGAAACCATTTGTAAATATGCGAAGGAAATATTCGAAAATATTCGAAACTGTATGAAATTATTCAAAAATTTTCAAAAACATTCAGTTAATTCCTATCATGTGCTAAGGTCCTGTGGACGGTTTGTACTAAATAGAGATAAATTTGATCCAGTAGGACTTGATATTACTAATTCCCCTAATTTTTCTATTCCCTTCCTATATGTATAAGTATAAAATTCTCAAACTAGTGTACACTATTTACTATGACATTTGTCCTCCGTACTGTAGTAAATACCTTGACTTTCTAAATGTAAACTCGCTCACTACAGGTAGTAATACCTACACATTACCAGTGTTTAAAGGTTGCACTTAATTCTACAAAAAGTCTTTTATGTATTTAGGTATTATATTATGGTTCAGTATACCTACTAATATTACAAGTATTGATAAGTTTGATATATTTAAAAAAAGTTTAAAAATGTTTCTACTTGAACAACAATGTTTAGATTATACCAATACTGATGTTGAATTTAATTATTCATGTATTGACGAAGTAGCCCTAGGGCTTAGGTAAAGTAATGTTTAGAGCTTTGTAATATTGTAAGTACACTGATATTGTGAAAACCTCAATTGAGGGTAATATCTGTGCAATAAATAAATAAATAAATATCAATCATAATAATTTTACCTAGTTGATCCGCAACTTTGGAATTGGTAAGTTTTCCCCCATTGGTGGTAATTTTGGCGCAAGATTTAATTTTGGCCACATATTTAAACTTTTGTGCCACTGTGCATGGATTGAGTTTTGGTGGACTCTTAGCGGAATGTATCGTTAAGGTCCGCCCGTTAGGTCATGGTCCGTACCCAGCACTAAAACACACATCACAGGGTTGGTAAAATGACAACTGACTGACAAATTACCAAAATGTTACTGTTTTATTGGACACTAGCTAACTATCTTAACAATGTCATAATTATTCAATAAGTTAGCAGCTGACTCACAAAACCGAAATAAAATGAAGCTAAACTACCTCTATTATATTGGAATAGAAAACGTATATATCAGCATTGAGAATGTCATAATTAAAGCACCAAATTGGTAGCTGACCAATAAATCGTAAAAATAAGTATGTATTTGTTATTGTACGTTGGCAAAATAAGTCGTAACCTAAAATGGAAAATATTTTTGCTTTATAGTTCTATTAAAAGGAAAATTGGAAACTAAATACTGCTTTTAGAGCCCTTGGTTACAAAAGCCAGTGTCACAATCTGCGAATTATTCTTTCTTAACTGATTCCATCGCCATAAGTCATTTATAAAGAATCAGTTATCATTTTACCTTAAGAATAGCCTGCCAACTTTCTTTTGAAATTAGTCCCATTTAAAAGTTCAAACTCTCTTATGGGACCTACCTCTACTGAAGCCACCTGATGCGGGGAAGAGGGGGCGGGAAATTTTAGTGAAATGTGTGGTTTTGTTTACTACGGCTAAGCTTGCATGTGTGGCGCAGAGCGAGGCCCATCTATAAATGCACACACATCATACATACATACAACAGCATAAGCTTTTTATTATTATTGAATAATGACATCGTAAGTTAGCTTAATCATATATGTCAACTTATCCTTGTGTAACTAACATTACTAATATCCTTGTCAATTAGGGTGATGCTTTAATGAATTAGAAATTACACTTATCACAAAGTTAAATATTTTAAAATAATGTTTGGGGGATTCTTCGGAGAAAACTAAACTAACAGTCGATTTCTGTAACCTTATCACTAGTATTGTATAAACAATATTTTTTCCGCTGTTCCAAAAGTCCACAACAATCTATAAATAAATGATCATTACTACAAAATTTGCATCCCTTCATTTCTGTATCGATATATTTGTGGTACAAAGCCTCACGATTCAATCGGATTTGCATTAAACAGATGATAGATAGTGTTCTCTGATTGCTACTGTTTTTAAACTTTGATAGTGTGTATGACGGACAGATAAAAGAACGCTAGTAAGGCCATAGTAGATTTGTTTTCTAGTACACTATTTAAGTTATATTCCTACCACAAATATTCCATGTCTATTTCTTGTAATAAGCCCAATTATACCTAATTTTCATACTTTTAATTTCTCTGAGGCGCAAGTAACATGTTTTTACAAGAGGAGCGTTTTCTTTTTTAAGAACTCTTATCTCGAAATTGATAAAATTTTAAATACAAGGAGCTTTATGTGGTGGGTAGCAGTTTCCAGCCTTTCAAAATATTTCGGGGTGGAGATTAGTAGTTTAAGGTATTTTTGTGGAAAATGTGAGGAACCTTTTCTAATTTCTCTGTTTGAGTGAGACCCTAGATGGTAGAGCAGTGAAGAACTGTGGAGTACCCCATGGAGTCAAATAGTTTCGTTCTGGATTCAGCACTGCATACACTTCCTTTGGATACAAGCGAGAAAATGTCTGATGATGCAATTTTCCCTTTACTTATAGCCCGCTAAATTTGGCTATTTCGTTACAGTCTGGACCCCGGTGAAAATTATCATGTTTGTTCTCCCGCTTCTAGATGTAATCACTATTGTTTTTTGTTAATAATCACCTTAAGTTTGTGTTCTTCGAGGAAAATTTTTAGGATGTTCATTTCCCCTGTAGATGCCCTTTGGTTTAACTAACAGAACTTTGTCATCAGAGAACAAAAGGATGCGTATTGCGTAGTGTTAGGTATATCTTTTCTTCAGGGCATAGAACACGAATGTTGGTGACCCCACATGAGTCTTTTTTTCAGTTACGTCGTTGATGAATATGCAAATTAAGTTGGACGAAATTGTCTCGCCTTGTAAAATCGATTTAAGTATCGAAAATGTGTCTCATAGACCTCATCATTTTTATAAATTGCTTCGATGATAGTTATAATTTTGACCAGAGACCGTGAGAATGGAGGTTTTTCCATAGTAAGTCATGGTTTACACAGCCGAATGCGTTTGTGAGGTCAATAAAGCAAACGTTGAGTCTTTCTCCTTTATTTTCAAGTTGCAGTTATATAGACGCGTTGATGGCGTAGAAGTGATCCACTGCCTGATTTATACGCTGCTAGTAAATCTGAAAGTTTGTCGTTGCTTAAACTTCAGATTTGTAGTCTTTGGGATAGAACTGCGTAAACAAAGTTTGCATCAAAGCGATTGGATGATGATTTTTAGGGTCAAGATGTGCTCCTTCCTTGTGTAGTATGTATAGTGGAACAATCTCAATTTTGCAGATGAAACTTGACCTTAATCGAAGCATTTTTGAAATAAAATGCTTAGATAATTAGTCGGACTGCTGTCAACTTTGGCCCAAATTTCATTGGGTATGTAGTCTAAACCATTATCTTTTCTTTTTTGAATTGCATCATACACATTTCTATTTCAGATATGGAGATTTCTCCATCGAGGCTGGTATCTTCAATAGGGATAGTTGATGTAATAAATATTCCTCTGGTTGGTTGTATAATTTGGAGAAATAGTCCAAGCAGACGTCTTAGGTGATCGTTTTTTTGGAAGGTGTGGAATGCTTTAGCAGTTTGACAGCGTTCCAGAAGTTGGAACTGGATTTGTGGTTACAAAGAAATTTGTTATCGCAGAATGCGTTAAGTTTATTGTTGAATAGTGCTTGTTAGCCTTTTTTAGCCTTCACGTATTCTTGGACTTTAATTTCTTTCGGCCATGAATGGCAGTTTTGAAGCGCTCTTAATTTTCTGTTTTTCCACTTTCGAGCTGTCTGTCCACCCATCGGGGGTGGAACTTGTGATTTTCACTATTTCTCCGGGTTTGAGAAGATTCAGATTTTCCGCTGTTTCCAGGATGCTTGATTTTATTTGCTGGAAGAGCTCATCGACCGTTAGATTAGAGAAATTAGAATCTGTTATAGGTCTTTCTAGGGTTAAGGACGAATTTAGTAATTTTGAAAACTGGTACATCAAATGATCCGCTTGTCATTTTTAAAATCTTAAACTCATTCATTAAATATATACAATTATTAGATCGTAGACAGTAATCAACCACGCTGCAAACTTTTCCGTTATCGTGAACGAAGGTGTACTTCCTCTCATTATGGCTTGAACTATTACCATTTGCAATTTATAAGTCATAATCGGTTTAGGTTACCTTTTAAATCACGAGAATTACCTGCGTCAAATTATTCGATACGTGCGTTAAAGTCCCCCATTATTATTATTATTTCGTGGTTTTTGGATATTAATCGTTCAATTTTAACAAATATTAGTTTTAAATTGTTTTAATAGTTTAGTGAGGGGGGATGGTATACAAACATTACTTTCGCCCATTCAGTTTTAATTTTTACTTCTACTAGAATATAAAGTCTGTTATAAATTCTAATTTGCATCCTAAAATGATTCCCCCACTTTGTCTGCCAATAATATTATTCCTATGGACATGCTCTTAAAATATATTATATTTTTTGGTAACTTTATGATTTTTTATTTCTAGTGAGCAAAAAGTTTCTGACCAGAAAAATATATTACCTTTTGGTTATATAAGTCATATTTTTAAGTATACCTTTTATGTTTCAGTAACTGATTGTTGAGATAAATGGCCGGTTTCCTATGGTTGCATTGGAGCCTTTTCGTCGTTATTTTGTGTTCCGACACCTTGGTCCTCCACATTGAACAGTTTGATTCCTATTTCGTAGGATTCCATTTGTAGCAAGCAAAGAGATGCCGTTCACCTCAATGATGTTCTTTTGGTAGTATAATTTCACATATTAATTTTTTGATAGCGACTCATTCCTTCTGAGGGCAGGTACTTCTGGGGGCAGGTCTTCGTTGATGAAGATGTTCCGTGTTGAGTTATCGTCCTGCAATGCTTTGGCTCGGCGAATGATTTTGTCATGGTCAAAATGGTATTCGTTGCATTTTCCTGGCGAATATTTTCACAGTCCATGGGTGGTATCCAATTGGCAGTCCCGAAATCCAATGTTGCCTCGAACCAGATGACTCACTTCACAGTTGTTTCGGTTTGGTCGTCAGGAACTCCATACAAAATTAAATTTTTTTGACATAGCTCAATTTCCAGTCTAATGTTGTCTTTGGTATTTCACCTAGCTTGATAGTCTTTGGAGCAATTTGATCAAGAATCTCATTTTGGACATTTTGAAGGTCAATGAACATTTTTTCAATGCGGACAGTGTCTAGTTTTTCCATAGAAGGTTTGTGTTTTTTAAAATGATGAGTGGGTAGTCATCTATGAAGGTTTGACTCAATCGTGGAAGTTGAAATCCTCACTAAAACATGATTTTAACACAGTCACAAATCATTGTTGTACTTTGCATATTGACGTAATATAAATGGAGGTGTTGAGCTTCCTATTATAAGTCTTGTAGCAGATTTGGTCTACAATAAGTGAGAATTCATCGTTCTTGCGCTCAATTGATGACCTACCACTGCAGTGCAGTGGAAGCGTCCTTGTAAAGTCAGTCAAAGGACGTACATGTGCACTTTACATGCACGTTTGCTTCAGTGTATGTATGTACGTCAGTGTATGTATGTACGTCAGTGTATGTATGTACGTCAGTGTATGTATGTACGTCAGTGTATGTATGTACGTCAGTGTATGTATGTACGTCAGTGTATGTATGTACGTCAGTGTATGTATGTACGTCAGTGTATGTATGTACGTCAGTGTATGTATGTACGTCAGTGTATGTATGTACGTCAGTGTATGTATGTACGTCAGTGTATGTATGTACGTCAGTGTATGTATGTACGTCAGTGTATGTATGTACGTCAGTGTATGTATGTACGTCAGTGTATGTATGTACGTCAGTGTATGTATGTACGTCAGTGTATGTATGTACGTCAGTGTATGTATGTACGTCAGTGTATGTATGTACGTCAGTGTATGTATGTACGTCAGTGTATGTATGTACGTCAGTGTATGTATGTACGTCAGTGTATGTATGTACGTCAGTGTATGTATGTACGTCAGTGTATGTATGTACGTCAGTGTATGTATGTACGTCAGTGTATGTATGTACGTCAGTGTATGTATGTACGTCAGTGTATGTATGTACGTCAGTGTATGTATGTACGTCAGTGTATGTATGTACGTCAGTGTATGTATGTACGTCAGTGTATGTATGTACGTCAGTGTATGTATGTACGTCAGTGTATGTATGTACGTCAGTGTATGTATGTACGTCAGTGTATGTATGTACGTCAGTGTATGTATGTACGTCAGTGTATGTATGTACGTCAGTGTATGTATGTACGTCAGTGTATGTATGTACGTCAGTGTATGTATGTACGTCAGTGTATGTATGTACGTCAGTGTATGTATGTACGTCAGTGTATGTATGTACGTCAGTGTATGTATGTACGTCAGTGTATGTATGTACGTCAGTGTATGTATGTACGTCAGTGTATGTATGTACGTCAGTGTATGTATGTACGTCAGTGTATGTATGTACGTCAGTGTATGTATGTACGTCAGTGTATGTATGTACGTCAGTGTATGTATGTACGTCAGTGTATGTATGTACGTCAGTGTATGTATGTACGTCAGTGTATGTATGTACGTCAGTGTATGTATGTACGTCAGTGTATGTATGTACGTCAGTGTATGTATGTACGTCAGTGTATGTATGTACGTCAGTGTATGTATGTACGTCAGTGTATGTATGTTCGTCAGTGTATGTATGTTCGTCAGTGTATGTATGTACGTCAGTGTATGTATGTACGTCAGTGTATGTATGTACGTCAGTGAATGTATTCATGCATGGTTTAGTTTAGAGTTTCTGACAACGTAGGAAACTTGCATATTATGTACATAATTATATTTGTATATAGGGATTTGTTCTTGAGTATATAGGGATTTGTATGTAGTGCCTGAGAACGTGGTGACAATCTGACAATGCATGTGGTGCCTGCTCCCTTTTTCAGACTTAATGGAGATACACAATCTAAGTTGTTATAGACTCATAGCTTTAATCCCATTCCAAGTATACCTTAAGGGTCTATTTTGTTAACTAAGCTAACTACACATGTTGGAGCCATATTTCACGTAATATGTATTCATCATATCCAAAACGTATTTTGTCCTATACAATTGTGTTATGAATTTTACTGCTCCTTACTGACCACGGACCACGTGCTCAGTAAATTACTGAGCACGTGGTTATTGGGTAGTAAGTAGTTGAGTTGAACTGTTTCTCATCTATGTCTGTTCTAATTACGTAAGCACACCAATGTCTACAGCACATTGTAAGCCATCTATTATTCTTTTGTCAAACTCTTTCAGCATTTAGTTGTATCTAAGTTTAGTCATTGCAATAGGCTAAATCATTTTACTTTTAACCAATAGAAAGTTAGATTTAGCCGTTAATCTAATTCTAAGCGTTCATCTAGTTCAGCGTGAACTTGTTTTTTCTACATTCAGTTGCGTGCCGTGTCGGCTCCAGTAAGTGTCTTCTTTTGTGTTCTTCTCTACCTTTTCATTTCTGGACGGCATTTTCGGTCATTTTTGATCATTCTTTTCTTGATTTAATTGTGTGAGTGTGCTTTAATAATTGTAATAAATAGTATTTAAGCAAAATACTAGTCTTCAATAGTACACATTTATTAAAAAACACATACAATTAGGCACGCATCGTCAGTTCACAGTGTTTCATTAGCCATGAGGTTTTGGCATTCTGTATATTTTTAGATTAAAAACATGAAATGAATTTTTAACATTTTCAAATTAGAAGCTGTTGTAGACATCGCCAACAAAATTTTGTGGGCACAAAAAAAATTTTGTGACCGTTATACCAGTATATATGTGCATATATTATCATCTGATTATTATGGACTCTTATGGAAACTGGATAAGTTCCTATAATTATTGTTCTCCCCACTTCTCCCCTTTCATTCTAGTATCGAAAATTTTCTAATTTTATGAAGAATTTTTTGAAATTATTTCCAGCTGCACATAGCTGCACTATTTTTAGATACAGCTTATCCGAAAAAACAAACTTATAAAACTGGTCTTATACGGTCTTAAAACGATAGCTCTCGAACTCACTGACGGATTTTGACTAAACTTTACAAAAACGTTGTTTATAAACCATTGACGAAACTCAGTGATTCTGGATTAAATCGGTTCGCCGGCTATTGAGTTTATGCGGCCCCAATACTTGGGCGGTCTTCTGTAACTACTTAAAAAGTGAGGTTTTGGATGATGGTGAAAATATGCTTTCAAACTTCAAGCCAACTAGTTTGCAAAACTACTTAGTTAATTAAACTGGTTTTTAAAACGAATAAAAGCATATTTTAGACAAATTGCCAAAACCTCATGGCAAATGGAACACTGTGCAGTTTGGCTCTCGTCATTCATCAGCCGCATAGCTATCATCATCAATCCCGTCACTACCACTGCCCAGGGCATGAAAATTCAGCCTTTTTAACGGTCACTCGTCAACAACACATATGCTATCAAACGCCTGTCGACCACCCATGCTCTAGTGAAATTATAAAATACAATTTAAAAAACATTAGATGGTCGTAATTATGCTAGTGTCTTTTTATGACATAAACAAGGCGTTTCCAAGCCTTAATTATGTAGACTTAACATTATTAAAATGCAGGACGATTTTGAGCCACCTGTTCAAGTCATGAAAATATTGTGATTACTTTACCAATCGGAGTACTTGTATTAGACTTGGTGAGTTCCGTTCGAACAATTTTCCTGTGTATGGTGGTCTTCTAGAAGGTTCAACGCTAAGCCCACTTTTATATTTATGATATGAATAAATATTTAAGCTACTATTTGTTGATGACCTTGCCGCCCTACGAAGTACACTAGTAAAAGTGATGTCATTGCTACGGTACAATCAAGCCTGCGAGAGTTCAATAGTTGATGTAACAATGACTATTCCTTACCTTGTTTCGAGAAAATTCAATTATTTAGTCTTTAAGTATTCACATTCTTAATTTGATATGCCATTTCCTGACTCAATTAATGTAAATTATTGTACTATAAATCGTACTCTAAGCTTCAAGTGCCTTAGAATCATACATGGGCACCGCTGCCGTACTCTTAAGAAAAGATGTAGGGTTTGGAGCTGATCGTGCCATTTTCATCAGTAGAGGAGTATCATGATGCTCACCACCAACAACTATCCTGAATGCCCTCCACAATATGTAAGCCATCTATTATAATGCAATAAATTCGAAACTGTTGGAGGAGGCTTACTACTTTTCTGTACCCTTGGTAGATTACTGTATTAATGTCTAAAATTCTACAATCAACGAAAATTACGCTCGAAAAAATCCCAAAATTTGTGGGTCCCTTTCATAGTCTGGGGGTTTAAACTCTTGCAGTTTCAAACAGCGTTAAATGGGTTTCTTGCCGCCATCAGGAAAAACTTTCTAAAGTTGTTTGGTCTTTTGCCTTGAATAGCTAGAGGTTAAGAATAAGTCTTTTCCTGTTTTAGCTCGCCTGAGGAAGCGAGCTTATAGAACCGCACAGTCCGTCCGTCCGTTCGCCAACACTGTAACTTTTGAACGTAACGACGGAAGTTAACCAAACTTAGCAATAACAATGCCTACGGACCAGTGACGAACCCTATTCATTTTGGTTCAAATCGGTCCATAGGTTGCTGAGATGCCGCGCGCTCACTTTGTCTTCATTTTGATAGTCAAAATGAAAAATTGGCATTAAATGGACATTAAAAGTTTAATTGTGTTTCCTAAGAATTGTTAGGGATAGTATATAATATTTAACTCCGCTTGGACCAAATTTAATATTTTATAATAAAGTAAATATAACGGGAAAATAACTATAAAATGCGAAATGAATCTATTTCGCATTTATATGCAATTGATAGTCAAATTTATATTTTTTGAGTTACTTTTCATTATGATAGTTAATATCAACCAATTTTGATTTTTTTTGATTTTTATACTCAATATTAATCAATTTTTATTTTCTGTTGATTTTGATACTCATTGTTAATCACTTTTGATTTTCTGACATTTCTGATGATTTTGATACTCAATATTAATCAGTTTGGTAATTCTGTTTATTTTGATACTTAATATTAATCAATTTGGGATTTCTTTTTATTTTGATACTCAATGTTAATCAATTTGGGATTTTTGTTTATTTATTTGGTACTCAATATTGATCTATTTTTGATTTTCTGCTGATTTTGATATTCAATATTGATCTATTTTTGATTTTCTGATGAAATTTGATAGCCAATATTAATCAATTTTGATTTTCTGTTAATTGTAATGTTCAATAATTATTAATATTGATTTTCTGTTGATTTTGATAATAAATATAAATCGATTTAGATTTTCTGTTGATTTTAATACTCAATATGATTCAATTATTTATTTTTATTGTGAATTATGAATAAATATTAATCTAATTTGGATTAGTGTTCACTTTAATAATCAAAATCAATTTATTTCCTCTATTGATATACCAAAAATGTGCACAAGTCCCCTTTACTCAGGCGAGCTTCTGTTACGGCTTGCTGTAGGTTTTAGCTCGCCTGAACAAAGCAGCTTATAGAATCGCACAGTCTGTCCGTCCGTACGTCCGTACCCACTATAACTTTCGAACGCAAAGACGGATATTGACCACACTAAGCAGAAACAATGTCTAGGGACCCCTGACGATCCCTATTGATTTTGGGGCTAATCGGTCTATTGGTTGCAGAGATACCGCGCGCTCACTTTGTCTTCATTTTGATAGTCAAAGTGAAAAATGGGCATTAAAAAGTTCAATTGTGTTTCCTATAAATTTTTAGCGGGATAGTATGAAATATTTGACTCCGCTTCTACCAAATTTAAGATTTTATAGTTAAGCAAATAAAACCGGAAAGTAACTATAAGAGGACGGAAATAAATCTATTTCGCATTTATATTCAATTTTGTAGTCAAACTTGCATTATTCCAATTTCTATTGATTTTCATTATTAATATTGACCGATTTTGATTCTCTTTAGATTTTCATAGTCAACATTGTTCAATTTTGATTCTATGTTGATTTTCATAGTCAAAATTATTCAATTTTGAATTTTATGTTGATTTTTATAGTCAACATTCATCAATTTTGACTTTATGTTGATTTTCATAGTCATCATTCATCAATTTTGATTTTATGTTGATTTTCATTGTCAACATTATTCCATTTTGAATCCCTATTGATTTTGGGGCAAATCGGTCTATTGGTTGCTGAGATGCCGTGCGCTCACTTTGTCTTCATTTTGATAGTCAAAGTGAAAAATGGGCATTAAAAAGTTCAAATGTGTTTCCTATAAAATCTTTCACTCCGCTTCTACCAAATTTAGTTTGAATTTATGTTGATTTTCATAGTCAACATTAATCAATTTTTATTTTCGGTTGATTTTTCAAATAATACAACTTCGCTTTGGTTGCGTTATAATTGTATTAGTTAAAGATGCCGTCAGTTTTGATATATCCTTATAATATCAATGTCTGAATTTTTAATATGTCGTAGCTACATATATAAACACTCGATTCTGAAAGTTTGATCAAAATCTGTACGTTCGGTTTTGTGTTACAACTAATGATTACTATTCGTCTACCAAAATGTGCACATGGTAACCTTTACTCAGGCGAGCTTCTGTTACGGCTTGCTGTAGGTTTTTAGTAACAAATTCATTTACTCCTAACGCTTGGTTAGGGCAATGTTTTGATAGAAACTGTTACAGTATAGTCAGAAATAGTTCGACAAAACCGTTGACATAAACTCACTAAGATAGTCACACTCACTAGTTTTGTCATTGGCAGCCTTACAACCTGATCAGTGAAGCTAGTTAAAATTACGATCAGTTAGTTTTACTTGTGCATAAAATTAGTATCATAAAGAGAAGTAAATCCCAAACATCACAATCCCGCAGATTGGCCAATACATTAGTTTTTTTAAATTCCTGATGCCGACAGATACAATATTTTAAAGACCTATGGTGTCAAAATTCGGTTTGACAATGAGTTTGACGAGGTCTTAATTCGGTTTGAGAATGAGTTTTACGAGATCAAAATTTGGAGAAAACAATTTTTTTAGCTCACAAATCTCAATCAACGACAGATTTCGGGCAAAATTATTTTCATCTAAAAAATCTTAGCCATCACATGTACTTGCGGTATAAAAATCGTGCTGCCGTACTTTCCAGTAGAGAGTTGCACGGGCAGGCAATTTAGTGCCCGTTGCCCGCCCGTAACAAATGAGCCCTGATCCATATTTTCCTTCCTCTTCAAAAGCAGATTGTGACAAGAGCAGAATATGAGGTTATTAAAGGCAGAAATCATATTAAAACCACTGTCTGTCACAAAATAGGCGTTTTCAAAAACTTTGACGGCACCGTCTTCAAAAAATTCAGCAATGACATTTTTGTCGTTTCTTGTATATTTATCATGGTTTTCTATTCATGAAGAAACTCTTTTGATGACAGCCATTGTGACTGAATTTTCAAGTCATCATCGATGAAATGATCACAGAAAAGATCATTGCTTGAAACTATCAGACCACATATCAGTTGTGAAGGAGGCAAAGTTTTTAGTTGCTTTGTCATTTGTGTCTTGACTTTCTTCACGATGCTATTGTAGACTTGTGGTAAATAAATTCTTGTGTAGGTAAGTGTAGATTTGTTGCAAAGAATCTTTGACAGATCTTGTTTGCCGTGCAAAGCTCCTAAATTGACTAATTCTTGAGCCATTTTTAAAAACCCGTCGCTCTAAACTGTGTGGAATGGTTTAAGACCTTTAGCTAAACATCTTACAACCATTTTATTTACGCCTTCTTAAATATTTTTAAACACCGGTTTAGCGTAATAGTATGCCTCAAGTTTTGGTTCAGCGGGTTGCTTTATTTTGTTACATTTGTGACGAAGAAGAGATTTTGTACCTGTTGACGGCAAATATGCCAATGCTGTTAGACAATGCTTGCAGATAGCAAATAATAGTTTATTTCACTCATAATATACCATTTTAAATTGGTCCCATACTCCTGAACTGCTCCGTTTATCGTCATTGTTCCGCAATGTGAGTATCAGTGTACAAAATTTACCACTTTTTAGGCTTTTTTACCATCACAGTGGTAAAAATGCACTTAATGGTAAAAATGCAATATTTCCAATTAGCCCTTCAATTAATCAAAGTAATTTCTATTCATTTGGTTATTTTCCGAAAGTTATAATTTTTTTTTACTAAAACCAAGATTGCACTTGGTATCGCCAATTTAAAATAGATATGAATGAAACAACTTAATTGCAATTACTTTCTTAATCGGCAAATAAGGGCGATTAATGTCCCCATCGGTTGAATCCAACTCTGATTGAATGGACATTTATCAATTTGTGACAACAATCATCAGCTGGTAAGCAATTTCATACTTTGGCACCCAATTTTATTCAAAATTTAAATTAAACTATTTTTTTTACCATTTTTACCAATTTATACCACTTACCACTAGTTTTTAGCTGGTGTTATTTAACGTTAAATACCATTAAAAACCACTTACCAGTGGTAAGTGGTAAATGGTATTTTGTACACTGGTGAGTATAGTCCCCCCCCCTTTCCGAAAAATCTTTCAATGTCGTCTTTGGTCCATTCCATTAATATGCTCTTTCTACATTTTGGGGCTCACTGGACAAAATCGGCACCGATGCTATTTGAACTTGTCTCTGGGATTGAACATGAATTAACGACTAGGGACGACGAGAATGCTTGATTTCCAAATTCTGACGTCATTATTAAACAAAGTCAACTTCAATTTGTCTATATCAATAATAACTACAAAAATAGTATTTTTTATTTGAAAATTGCGGTTCGTTAAGTTACTAACGCCATCAATTTGAAAAAAACCGCACGGTGTTTTAGAGTTACAGCAAACGCTAATAACGTAAGCATCTTCTACAATATGCTATACTTATACTATACGCTATACGTACTGTGCGTGTAGTGCGCAGTATAGAGAGTTGCACGGGCTCGAGTTTCTCTTTCGGGTTTCGACCCGGCCCGGTCCGTACGGGTTTAGGCAGGTTCGGGCCAAATTAAAAAATAAATTACGGGCACGGGCGGCTTCGGGCTGATGAAGGATTGTTACGCGCGGGCTCGGGCGGGCTACATTAAATTGACGATGACCGCGGGGGCCCGTAATAGCCCGCTAGTTAATTAAATTATATATATATACCTATATATTCTCAATATGTATATATGTATGTATGTATCTACAATTTCGACCCGCGGGCCCCCAAGGGCGGATTTGTCAAGCCCATTACTGATACGGGCTCCAAACCCTACATCTCTTCTTAAAAGTACCTCAGAGCTGCCCATGTATGTATCGGATAGTAAATAAATAAAAACACGGTGAATATAATTGTTGATGTAATTAAGTATCCCATTATTTCATGTGAGGGAAAACTTAGAAGTAAAGTACAGCTTTTTTATTAGGTAAGCTACAGTAGTCGTCGGTGTCTCTTCTAATGCTGCGACCATAAGCCTGTCTTTACCATAAGCCTCCCTTTACTACAAGCCTTCGCTCACTCCTTCTACTCCTATGCAAAGCAACAGCTACCAACACAAGATCCGATAACCGCCAAAAAGACACCCGAAAACCATCAATACAATACCCGACTTCCACCAACATAATACCCGACTCCCACCGATACAATACCCGACTCCCACCGATCCAATACCCGACTCC
This sequence comes from Tomocerus qinae, assembly GCA_020055645.1. Classification (NCBI taxonomy): domain Eukaryota; kingdom Metazoa; phylum Arthropoda; class Collembola; order Entomobryomorpha; family Tomoceridae; genus Tomocerus; species Tomocerus qinae. Next base: position 1,057,959 of record CM034548.1, on the reverse strand, counting down.
CACCGATACAATACCCGACTTCCACCAACATAATACCCGACACCCACCGATACAATACCCGACTTCCACCAACATAATACCCGACCCCCACTGATACAAAACCCGACTCCCACCAACACAATACCCGACTCCAACCAACACAATACCCGAATCTAACTAACACAATATCCGACTACCACCAACACAATACCCGACTCCAACCAACACAATACCCGAATCTAACTAACACAATATCCGACTACCACCAACACATTACCCGACTCCCACCGATACAATACACGACTCCCACTAACACAATACCCAACTCCAACCAACACAATACCCGAATCTAACTAACACAATATCCGACTCCCACCAATACATTAACCGACTCCCACCGATACAATACCCGACTCCAACCAACCCAGTACCCGACTCCCACCAACACAATATCCGACTCCCACCTACACATGACCCGACTCCCACCAACATAATACCCGACTCCCACCGATACAATACCCGACACCCACTGATACAATACCCGACACCCACCGATACAATACTCGACTCCCACTGATACAATACCCGACTCCCACTAACACAATACCCGACACCCACCGATACAATACTCGACTCCCACTGATACAATACCCGACTCCCACTAACACAATACCCGAATCCAACCACCACAATACCCGAATCCAACCACCACAATACCCGAATCAAACCAACACAATATCCGATTCCCACCAACACAATACCCGACTCCCAGGGTCGCAGCCAGAAAAAAAATTTCCAACACAATACCCGACTCCCACCAACACACTACCTGACTACACCCGACACAAAAACCGATACTCGATATCCCACCAACGCAATACCCGACACCTACCGATACAATACCCAACTCTCACCAACACAATACCTAACTTCGTTACAGTCGACTACCGATCACAAATTATATTATACAGTTTGTAGAAATCAGTTTTAATTTTTATAAGCCATACCGCTCTCAATTGCATATAACTAAATGTATTTAGTTATATGTAGATGAGAATGAATATATTACTATTACTATGAATTTAGTCTCATTAAACTTATTTTCACCTTAACCAAATTATGTCAAATTACATGGTATTTTTTAAGAAAAACCAATTTGTTATGGTACAAATTAATTTAATTAAATAAAATATTGTGAAACTTTTTAAATATACAATGGAGTACGATTTGGGTAAATTTCAATTGATTGATATTCAAGCTATGTCAAACATGAAATGTCATTTAATTAGATAATTGGTAATAGAAAAATGCAGTAAATTAGGTAACTACTGTTTCCAAAACCTATCAATATAGATAACTTCCTATGAATAATAATATAAACTAATTTCATTCGCGTAGTCGGTATGCAAATCCGGACTACACGAGAGCCGACTCCCAAGTACACAAAAGCCAGGTGGAATTTTTACGGCTTATTTCGCAGATGGAATTTTAGGGGTAATTTCACAGGTGGAATTATAACGGGTAATTCCGCTGGTAGAATTTTTACGGGTAATTCTATAGATGATAATTTGCGTTTTGTCACATAAAGTTTTAATTGTAATTTCACAAGTAAAACATTGACGGGTAACTTTACAGAGAAAGGGTAATCTCACAGCAGGTGATATTTTTGCGGGTAATATCACGGCAGGTGGAATTTTGATGGGCAAAGGCACAGTAGGTGGAATTTTGATGAGCAAGTGCACAGTAGGTGGGATTTTGATGGGCAAGTGCACGGTAGATGGGATTTTGAAGGGGGATATTCAAGTAGAATTTTGATGCGTAATTGCATGGCCGATCGAATTTTGACACACAATTTCAGAGGTAACTTCATGATGGGTGACGGGTAACTTCACGCTCCCTTGAGGTTGGTACTACTTACACTACTCTATGTTCTACTCTGTATTGTACTCCACACTTACTCCAAATATTAGCACACACTTACTCCAAATATTACTCCACACTTACTCCATATTCTACTCCACAAGTACTCCATTTTCTACTCCACAAGTACTCCATATTCTACTCCACATGTACTCCATATTCTACTCGACACGTACTCCATATTCTACTCTTCACGTACTCCATATTCTACTCTTCACGTACTCCATATTCTACTCTTCACGTACTCCATATTCTACTCCACATGTACTCCATATTCTACTCCACATGCACTCCATATTCTACTCCACATGTACTCCAAATTCTATTCCACACTTACTCCACATTTATGAGAATAAATTTTACAAATTTTGCTTCTGAAAAATTTTGAAATGTTTTAAGGAATTCAAACGTTCTGTTACGACTCCGTCCGTAGGACGGGTAACTTTACTAGTAGTCAGTATGGGCTACATCAGACACGCGGTACTAGCTTATCTACAGAAGACGCTACTGTTCCAGGTCCGTCGCATTACTTTAACACGGTAGTTAACTTGCTTACTGTTAGAGGGCTCTGCTCCATTCTGTCGCTTTAATTCGTTTATTATTATTATTCTTCCAGTTGAACCTATTAATAATAGTCTAACTAGTAAAGTTAGGTTAGGTTAGGTTAGGTTACCCCTCTCACGGATGACATCCCCGTACTTTCACCGAGCCGAAAGGTCACCCAGCAAGCAAACCCTATAAACAGCATTGACAATGGCAGGTATCGAACCGAGTCCGAACAGCAGTGGCCTAGAGCTCCGAATGAACGCTCTACTAGCCAAGCTAATGCTGCTTGCTAAAGGCCATTTACATGTAAAATAATGAAATTTTTTATTCGCAAAGGCTTTTTAACTAATAACCTAATAGAAAAAAATAAGACAAGAAATGTTCTTCATATTGTGATCTTAAAAGTGAAGTAGTTTTTTGACGATATTCCACTTCATTCTCGTTTTACAGTCTCCAACAGATTTTGGAAGGCTGTAAAATGAGAAGGAAATGGATTATCGTCAAAAAACTACTGCAATTTTTAGATGACAAAATGAAACACATTTATGGTTTATGTCACTTTATTTTTTTTCAATTACGTTATTAATTAAAAACCCTTTGCGACTTGAAAAATTTCTTAATTTGCATGTAAATGACCAAATCTTTAAATTTTCCCGCACATGAAGTAATGGGATCCTTAATTATAAAGTACTAAAATAAGTTGAAATCAAATGGGGTTCTTTCAAATGGCAAAGCTTACTTTATTTATCATTCAGTAGTTTTGTTATTTATTATCTTTTAATTGATTTGGTGCATTGGGGTTGAACATGTGTGCGTATTTGTGATTTGTGAAATAATCTTTGCTTTGACATTTTGTGTATTGCAGAGATTTAAAGAGTAAGCTGAATCGTATCTTCTCTTATGACAGTCAGTAAATTAATTTCAAGTGAGAAGTGGAGACGAGTAATAAACGTCGAAAGTTATTTCAATTGTCCTTTTATTAATTGGACTGGTCAACTGGCGTATTTTCACTAAATCTATTAACAATGTTGGGTCTTGGTGCTCAACTAAATGGCATTCAAGATCTGACATGCACTGAAAAATGCAAATCAACGAAGCACGGAGGGGAGATATGTCAAATTGCATTAAACGGAATGGATGAAGAAGTTATTGCACTTTGGATGAAGACGTGTGTCAATTATGGACATGTCAAAGATGAATTTGGTCGAACTGCTCTTCATATGGCCGCTTCATTGGGAAGAATAGGTGTAAGTAAAATATTTGACCCATTTTAAAGTACCCTTGGTTTTTACGAAAAACCCTCGACCCCGAGTTTTTTGGGTTTAAGGGTTTTTCATGTAGGCATAAATACATGTCTGTATATACTATACCATACATGAAAATTGCTGACAATAACAACAACCGTGTAATGCTTCAACCACTATTATTTACGTCAATGAAAACAAAATTCAAAATTTAAGGCATAAATTTTTAGCATGTTGTAACACAACAAACAAGCAGTATGTTTTGTTAACACCTACATCGTTAATTTTTATTACTGTTTGATAACAACTCGTGGAAAATTATAATTGAAGCAGTGCAGTTATGAATATGTAAGTGATTAATTAAAATTGAGCATAATCATATGTACAACAATATGTAATAATCTTCACAATGACTAAAGTATACATAAAACTAATATATAGTCATCACTCATCACATCACGATACATTGTAACTAGAAGTGTAAAAGCTATTATTTTGTTTCAACCTGATTTTACATTTGTTTACATTTTTGAATAGAAATATGACAAAATTAGTTTTTTGTTTTAACAAGGGCGTATCTAGAAATTGGATCTAGGGGGTGATAATTTGTAAAAATGAGTATTGCATAAAAAAAATTAGAACAAGATCATATCGTCCTTTAAGGAACGAAAAAGTCAATATCTATATTTTGTTTGGTCCAGTAAAAAGAAAATATCCATTTTTTGTTTGGTCCAGTAAAAAGCCAATATCCATTTTTTGTTTGGTCCAGTAAATAAAATATCCATTTTTTGTTTGGTCCAGTAAAAACCCAATATCTATTTTTTGTTTGGTCCAGTAAATAAAATATCCATTTTTTGTTTGGTCCAGTAAAAAGCCAATATCCATTTTTTGTTTGGTCCAGTAAAAAGCCAGTATTCATTTTTTGTTTGGTAGCGGAAAAAACCTATATTCATACGCTTGTTAGTGGAGTTAGGCTTTTTCCTTCACCAAGCTAAAAATGGAAATAGGGTTTTTCCGATACCAAACAAAAAATGGATATTGGCTTTTTCGTTCCTTAAAGGACGATATATTGGTAAAAACAAGACATAATTTATAGTTTTTAATCTTCTGTGACAAAATAATTCTCTTTCCCCTTTATGCTGTGGATTTAGGAGGGGCAGTACCCCTACTAAATACATGATTTATCTGTCATCACCCACTCAATTCGGCAGATTAAGTTTTAAGCGTTTTAAACAGAAAAAGCTCATTTACTGTTCCCGTCACTCAATGGGGAATATTTTCAAATCCAGGGTTATAGTCCATTGTGGGGTCATATCCAAATGTTTCGACAAAACAAAATGACGAAATTTTACACACCATTTGCTGCAATCTAATTTATAATTGGGAATTTTAGTCTATTTTCATTTTGTGCTGTAAGGCGGTCGAGTGGCTGATTAAAAGAGAAGGCAGCCAACTGAACCTCAAGGATTTTGAATCCGGATACACGCCATTGCATCGCAGTTTGTTTTACGGCCAGATTAATACAGCTCGGTTACTAGTGAAGGTAATTAATTATCATATTATTCTCCCAAAATCTCATAAATTGTAAAATAAGTTACATATACGTAAAACACGTAATATATTTACCATGGATTTTCTTGTACTAAAGCTTGGTGCAGATACCACTGTAAAAGATAATGAAGGATTTACTGCGTTGGATTTGATTTCAACACCAGAACAGCTCGATGATTTTAATATCCATTCGCAACCTACAGAAATTTACGTTTGGGGAAGAAACCAAAATTTCAACCTGGGCATTGAAAATCAGCAGAACAGACTTCAGCCGGACATCTTAGAAAAATTTGGACCTGACAACGACCGAATTGAACATGTAATGATCTGACTTCCTAATTTTGACTTGCTAGACTTAAAACGTAAAATTATGGGTATATTTATAAAGATCAAATTGAGTGTTGGGGAAAGGTTTCCGTTTCTAGTCATTACTACAACTAATTTGCATTGTAACTATTGATTAGACTAATTATGCTAAGATATATTAAAATCCACCTACAAAAGGTTTTCTGAAACCATAAACATTGACACGTAATGTCTTTTAGCATGGTATAATCACTAATTTTAGTTATTACAATTAGGTTGTTTTCCAACAATTCCATTCACTCTTTAAGACACAGATGGGAGATTTGTATGTCTGCGGCCATGGAGAAGGAGGGCGTTTGGGAACGGGTAATGAAAATGCTGTTTTGTCTCCGAAAAAAATATCAGGGGAAACGATGAAAATCTCACGCTTAGCTGCTTCAGAAAATCATACTATAGTCGTATACGAAAACGGTTCTGTAAGTGCAAAGGTTCCTCAACTAAAATTGCGATTTAAAAACCGAATTGTAGATAATTAACCTTATCAGGTTGCAACATGCGGATCCAACGACTTTGCAGCTCTGGGACGTAATATGCCATTCGAGAAAAGCTTGACCCTTAAAATAGTGTATTTTGGGAACGGTATGAAAATTACAGAGTGTGCAGCTAGTAATGTCCATTCCATTTTCTACAATAAAGAAAATATTTTTGTTTGCGGCACTAATGAGGGCCAATTCGGACATTTGTCCAGTCAGGGCACCAAGATCTTTAAACCTATTAAGATGGGACCACTCACAGTAAGTCACCACATCTTTCCCATTAGTAACCAGAACCAGAGCATATACTGGTATTTTAATATTATAATAAATTCCTTTTTAATGGACAGCTACCCAGTAAAAGTGGGGCTATGTCTTACATTGAAGACATAGCTTGTAATGACTCTGCAACGGCAGTCTCAGAACGGTTAGGAAAAGCTACAACGATTTATTTATATTTCAACCACACTCTCTTCATTTTAAAGTTCGGGTAAGCAAATTATGAAACAGTTGTTTAGTTATCCTGGGTTAAAATTTACATGACAGTTGGATTGCATATATATTTTATTACAAAATTATGAAATGAAATTCTTTCCTAACAGCTAAACTATCCTTTAAAATATTTCAGCGTCTCTGGTGGGAGGGAAAACATGAATATATGTGGTAGTCTGGAAGAGCAGGGGCGCCAGTAGATCTAATGGCTAGTCCACAGAAGCACTGCTCTTGTGGCTTAGCCATAGGAGCTATATATCGACTTTAGTCCATAGGACCTATATCGACTTTAGTCCATAGGAGCTATATCGACCTTAGTCCATAGGAGCAGTTCTAATTTCTTTATATTATCGTTCCGCTACCACAGTCCTCTCTTTGTATTCGAAAGACAATGGATCATATGTTGCAATACAAAGGCTTAAGAGCAATTAAATAGATTTCAATAGATTTATTAAATAGATTTATTAATATTAATATTAGATTAAATAGATTTATTATATAATTTCAGCACAAACTTCGACTCGAGCAAATCAACGTGGGAGGTCCATTGTAATGCAACATATGATTCATTGTCTTTCGAATACAAAGAGAGGACTGTGGCAGAGGGACCATAATAATAGCAGTAAAAATGTATTAAAATTATTGATTAGATACATGATTAAGTTGCATGAAATACCATTAGGATGCATTCTGAAAAGTATTATTCCCAGTGTACATTAATACCGAAGATTATGAAGTTTATGTTTTATGGTTAACCACTGTAACTTGCAAATTTAAAAAAAATTCCGCTAATGAAATTCTAGCTGTGGTTGAGCTTTAGCATTAATTGGCATTATCATAGTAACCAACAGAGTTACTTAAGTAAAGTAAAAAATAGATCATACATTAGTATGGTCGGATAGCGACTTATTGGTGATATGAGTAGACCGGACATTGAAAGAACTCAGGTTCTATTCCAGAATTGACCATCAAATAATTTTTAATCTTTACTTAATATACCCGATGGCTTAAATACTTATTTCTTATCCTCCACTTTCACAAGTAGTAGCCAAACTATTTGTAAATGTAAGACTAGTTTCGGAACTAAGATATTAGTTGCAGAAAAAATATGCCTTATACAAGGAAGTTAGATTAAAAATTACTTTGTAGTAGTATTTATTTATTTATTTATTTTATGATGACGCTCCCTACGGGCATTTTGCCCATGGAGCCAAAGAGATTTACAGAAAAAATAAGACACTTTTAGTAATTAGCACAAGGATATGAACGGACATTTAAATGAGAAATACTAATAGCTACATAAAATATTTTTATATCTAAAAGTAAAACACTACTAACCCAAAGAGAGCGCCACACCACGAAGCTCAAGCATCCCTGAGGCATCCCTATCCCCACATGACGCAGGAGTGATGCACCCAGAGCGTAACCCAAGCCCCGTGAACAACAGCCCCAAGGGGGATTGATCTGTTGGTTGTCTTGATAAATTAAATAGAGATTTTAAATTACGATTAAATTGTGTTTTGGATGACATCGAGATTTGTCAGCTTTACATATAGCAGGACAGTATTATAACTTTACACGAGTCTTACTAACTACTTACGCTCGAAACCATACTATAGAAAAATTGGTAAATTACGATTAATTTGTATTTAGGATAAAATCGAGATTTACGATTACTTTGTATTTTAGATAACATCGAGATTTGTCAGCTTTACATACAGCAGGACAGTATTATAACTTTACACGAGTCTTACAAACTACTTACGCTCGAAACCATACTATAGAAAAATTAGTAAATTACGATTAATTTGTATTTAGGATAAAATCGAGATTTGTCAGCTTTACATACAGTAGGTCAGTATTATAACTTTATACGAGTCTTACAAACTACTTACGCTCGAAACCATACTATAGAAAAATTGGTAAATTACGATTTCAGTAACATCTGTTAGTAGGTATGGCTGATTTACTTTTCGGTAATATTTGTTAGTAGGTTTGGCTGATTTACTTTTCAGTAACATTTGTTAGTAGGTTTGGCTGATTTACTTTTCAGTAACATTTGTTAGTAAGTATGGCTGATTTACTTTTCAGTAAAATTAAATCGAGATTTGTCAGCTTTACATACAGCAGGACAGTATTATAACTTTACACGAGTCTTACTAACTACTTACGCTCGAAACCATACTATAGAAAAATTGGTAAATTACGATTAATTTGTATTTTAGATAACATCGAGATTTGTCAGCTTTACATACAGCAGGACAGTATTATAACTTTACACGAGTCTTACTAACTACTTACGCTCGAAACCATACTATAGAAAAATTGGTAAATTACGATTAATTTGTATTTTAGATAACATCGAGATTTGTCAGCTTTACATACAGCAGGACAGTATTATAACTTTACACGAGTCTTACTAACTACTTACGCTCGAAACCATACTATAGAAAAATTGGTAAATTACGATTAATTTGTATTTTAGATAACATCGAGATTTGTCAGCTTTACATACAGCAGGACAGTATTATAACTTTACACGAGTCTTACTAACTACTTACGCTCGAAACCATACTATAGAAAAATTGGTAAATTACGATTAATTTGTATTTTAGATAACATCGAGATTTGTCAGCTTTACATACAGCAGGACAGTATTATAACTTTACACGAGTCTTACTAACTACTTACGCTCGAAACCATACTATAGAAAAATTGGTAAATTACGATTAATTTGTGTTTTAGATAACATCGAGATTTGTCAGCTTTACATACAGCAGGACAGTATTATAACTTTACACGAGTCTTACAAACTATTTACGCTCGAAACCATACTATGGTAAAATTGGTAAATTACGATTAATTCATTTTTTGGATAACATTGAGATTTTTATTTATTGGTTTGCGGAAATTCTTTTAACTTATGGCTGAATGATTTACGATTTACATTTTGTGGCATATTGCTGTTTCAATTATATTATTTGCAAAGACATGGGCGTTTTAATAGTTGCTACAATTCGTTTATATTATTCTGATGACGTTTCAACATCTGATATACATTATAGTTAACACATACCGAATATCTGCGATGTGCATAATGTAAATGGAATGTAGGTCGATCTCCGTTCAACAGCTCAAGGATTTGTAGTGGACTTTGTTTTGCTGACGTGAGGTAATTATGTGGCAGGACATGACGTAGATACAATGTATAGTATGTTATTTTTTTTAGACTTTTAACACAAGTTTTTAAATTATGACAATAATATTAGCAATAAAATCAAGTTATTTTAATAATAAATATGTTAAACTACGGTACATCTATTTAAGCTTATTTTACATTATATTTATTTAGACTTTTACTTACAGAGTTTCCAATAAGAGCAGTTCCAATATTGTAATTTTGTTGTACACTCAAGAAGTTTTGTTTTGTTTTAATGCAGAATAACAAAAATAATCTATCAATTAAATCTAGCGAAAGATGAATAATTTCTTTACTTTAAAGGTTAGAGCTACTTATTTAAGAAGTACCAATTTTTGAGAATGTAATATAAAGAAGGACAGAAACTTAGAACTACAGGACAACTAATAAAACACGTCTACACCCTACGACATCCAACAGATCAATCCACTTTGTAGTAGTAAGTAAGTGTCATGTTGACATGACAACACTAATTGTACTATTAATGTGTACTGCAAATTATCTCCTTTACTCGGATTCCCTATTCAATTTTTTGATGTTACTTTTTTATTTTACTATTCAGAATGAAGGGTTTTTCATGCAACATAATCATATCTAATCAATAATTTTAACACATTTTTACTGTTATTATAAAGAAATTAGAACCTATGGCTAAGTCACAAGAGTGGTGCTTCCGTGGACTAGCCATTAAATATACTTGCGTCCTTGCTCTTCCAGACTACCACATATATACTAATTGGCGTGATTGGGCCAATTCTGGCTCCTCAAATAAAATTTTTGTGACTTCATTTTTTAATTTGTTGAACACGGAACATAATTAACATGATCAATAATTTCAGTCAATATAATGTGTACAACAACTATTTAATTGCTCTTACATGTTACAATGACAGAATTGTTTTACAGGACAATGACACTTTCAAAGCTTTCTGTTTTGGGAGGATTTCGTAGCAAATTCTTAAGCATTGACAAATCATTGAAGCTGGGTAAAGAAACCGAAAAGTCAGAAAGTCCTGTCACTTTGGTTTTTATTAATGAAGATAATATAAATATTTGGCGTCAGGACACGAAAATCAGTCGGAAGTTAACTGGATGTCCTGGTATTACCCACATAAGGGGCGAAGGAACCTTAAGCAAAGTTCTGTTTAACACTAGTCGCACCCTACAATTAGCGTCTACTAAACGTCGTTTTGCAGTGAAAGACTATTGCGTTTCGGTGGATTCCTTGCTGTTTATAACTGCTGAGGGGAACGCTTACATGAGTGTATGGAGTAATAGGAACGACCCACTTTATCTGGACTCGAAGTCCTACAGATCCTTGACGTACACTGATAACAAAATAAAACTTGCCGATAGTGGATTTAAAGTTCAAAATATTCACAAAAAACCAGGAAGTACATCTCTTTCCTTTAATATTTATTTTTTATTAGCTGAGTCAGGTACATCGATTTATACTGATTTAGTTAACAGTTACCTTTTTTTTAAAAATCAACAGCAGTTGCAATGCAGGATGTCACACTGGAGCTGCTCAAAGCCAAGCGAATTCCCAACTTGTATTTTGGTGAAAAAATATTTTCAGACCCAAGAGGGAATAATTTTGCCGTTATTATCAGAAATCCCAGGTGTCCTTTTATTGACTTCCCATGGATTACGGATTCAAGACTAAGTCACGACTTGTCATCCTTATTAGAAGAAACAGTCGAAGGAGATACTCTTCATGACGTCATCTTTGAGGTAATTAAATATTCGCTCATCAGTAGTCTTTAACCTATTCCAATCAATCTGTACGTTATTATTGATTTGTTGTTTGGACGAGAACTAGAGGTGCTCCGTAATCACTCTATTCTAGCTCGCCCTTTCACCGCTCCGCTCTTTAATCGTTCTGCTCCTTAGCCGCTAAGCGACTAATAAAAAATATTGCTCAGTGGGTAGAAATTGGAAATGACAGTGATTGTTGAAATTAGGGGTTCCCAAACAAATAGATAGGCTTTGTATCAAATACATTTGTTGCAGTTAAAGAAGACATCCAGATTATGTACACATCAAATACCGTACAGTGATATTAAACAAATAATGTAAATAAAAAACTCGTCACCGTCTGAATCAGAATATAAAAAAATTGTTGCTTCCCGGAAAGGAGAAAAAAATGGCCATCCGGGTAAAATTCCGGGTAAATTAGCCATTTTCCGGGAACCACGCAGGACCCCGGGAAAAAATTTTTCGGTTATCGGTCAAATTTGTCCATTATGAAGAAGCGTTAAAAACCACGGTTCCTGGTCGCATGGTTGCCTATTTCTCGGGAACAGGAAACATTATTTTATTTCCTTCCTTCTTCAAGCTCCCTTCTCAGCGTCGGGAATTTTTTTAATTTTTCGGGAAGAGTACTCGCGGGTAAATCAAGCTAGCCGAGGTCGAAGGCCCAGCTAGTCGAAATCAAAAGATCCAGCTAGCCGAAATCAAAAGGTCCAGCTAGCCGAAATCAAAAGGTTCAGCTAGCCGAATCCGAAATGCCAGCTAGCCGAATCCGAAATACCAGCTAGCCGAATTCGAAGTACCAAGTAGTCGAATCAAAAGGTCCAGCTAGCCGAATCCGAAGTACCAGCTAACCGGATCCGAAGTACCAGCTAACCGAATCCAAAGTACCAACTAACCGACTCGAAGGTCCAACTACCCGAAGCCGACGAGTTAAGTCCATCACGGAAGCCGACGAGTTAAGTCCATCCCGAAATCCGACGAGTTAAGTCCATCCCGGAAGCCGACGAGTTAAGTCCATTTACCCGAATCCGAAGGTCCAGGTAACCGAAGCACAAAAATATCCGGGGTTTCTTTATCAAATCCTTAAAAACAAAAGGGCTTTCATAAACTGTTGCGTTGTATTCTTGGCAAGATTTCCAAGCAGCATTAGGATTTCAGCCAGCATTATGATTTTAGCCATGACATTAGAATTCAGGCATTAAGATCCAGCCTGCACTAGGATTCAGCCTGCATTAAGATCCAGCCTGCATTAGGGTTCAGCTTGTACAGGGCCGCAGCCAGAAAAAAATTTCGGGAGGGGCACCAAGGAAAAAATAGGAAAATTTTAGCGATTTTTTGCGATTTTAGACAAAAATTTCTTTATTTTTCTCGATTTCGGGGGGGGGGGGGGCACAGGCCCCGGTGCCCCCCCCCTCGCTGCGGCCCTGAGCTTGTATTAGGGTTCAGCCTGCATAAAGATTCATTTTCTTCCCGATCTCCTGCCTGTGCTAATCTTTTGGTATATTTACGCCTCTCTTATTTGTGTTTTATATTTCTTTACAAGATATTTAAACAAGGTTTCGACTAAAACATCACCAACGGGAAGTTTCACTAACGAGTATCAAAATGGAGTGGAAAATAGAAAGTGTGTTAAATAGTAGAAAACAGCAAAAATTTCGGCAAAAATCAAATTTTTGGACTTTATTTCCCATATTTCCTTTCAATTTCAATTATTTCCTATTTCCCACAATTCCCCGCATTTCGGACGTCCAACAAAGTGGGTTTAGAAATGGGATGAGGTGGAAATATCCAAACCTCTATTTACCTTTGTTTTTCTTTCCCGGAAAAAAATTATTTTCTTTTCTAGAAGTCAACTTTTTTTCCCGGGAACCAGGTTACCAAATTCCCAAACATTTCGAGGGCCCGGTCACCGTTAATTGAAATAAAAAAATTATGGTAAAATGTCAATGCTGTAAATGTATTTGCAGTAGTGAATGAAGGTAAAAAAGCCTACATTCATTACGATGCCTCTTTAGATCTAAATGCAATACTATTTACTTATTTCCGTGGTTAGTTAAAAACATTGTAACCAGCCACCAACTGTCAATCCTATTTCCTCAGCAATCTCAGGACTCAGGACACGTCCATGATGTTTTTCAATTTCGGTAAGCCTTAAACTAAACGACCACACTAAAAATATTTATTAAGTAGTGTCGACTAAAGAGTTGGCTATGAGGAGATGTATATTAACAATTAAGGAGCGGGGCGGATAAGGAGCAGCAATAAAGGTGCGAACTATTAGTGGGACGAGCTACAATGGAGCTATTATGGGGAAATCTTACGCCTCTATGACAGAATGTGTAGTGTTGAATTCTTGAGTCATTTCAGTGGAGTATAAAAATTTTGAATCCTAGTCAACTGAATCAGGCACGTATCTAGAAATTTGTTCAAGGGGGGGGGGCGGAAGCAAAAATTATACTAAGCGAAAAAAGTTTGCACTTTTTGTCCAATTTTGATTAAAAAAAGTCTCTTTTTCTCAGATTTAGGGGGGAGCGCTGCGCCCCCCCCCCGCCCCCTACTAAATACGTGCTTGAACTGAATTAATTATTAATGGACCCAGTGAGGGATAAACCGAAATGAATATTTTACCCTATTTTCACATAGGTCGAGGGGAGGAGATTTGCCGCTCATCGTTATATTGTGGCATCATGGGGCTCGCATCTGTCGTCCATGATGAAAAATGCTGCAAAGCATAGTGGGACAGATTGTGTTGTCATTAAATTGGACGGTGTGCGTGCCATTGTCTTTGAACAAATACTTAAGTTCATGTACACAACTTCTTGCGAAATGACAAGTTCCTTTGATGGATCCTTTCAATTTCAATCACCAAAAGATGTTGATTTAATTCAAGAGTCGTCGCAATTTGCAAAAAAGATCAATCTCAGCATGTTTTGGAAAGCACTCAAAAGTTTTGAGATGCACAATAACCGTGTGTATCTGAAGGCTGGTGCCAGGCATCCAATTCAAAAGCCAATTCGCTTTCAATACGAAGGTACCATGCCGTTTTATGACATTGTTTTAAAATGTCTTGATGGAGAGGAATTTAAAGCTCATCGTTGCATTTTGGCATCCCGAGTAAATTATTTCGCGGCGATGTTTTCCATGTCGTGGTGTGAGGTGAGCTTTATTACAAGATTCAAACCTTTTTACAATAAAAACAATTTTGTAGAGGGTCATCACTTATATAATCCCCCCACCTTGCCACAGCCAAACACAGACTAGTTATCAAAATGGTCTATACACCATCTTGTAGAAAATCTTTTTGCGAATCTAACCGACTTTAACACCATGCAAATCAATTAGAAAAAACCGTGTAAAAAATTTTATGAAAATAAAAAGTTGAAACTTTTCTGAAATGGCCGCTTTTCTTTCCGAAGATCCTCAGTTCCCCAGGAATTTTATTTTGGAATATTTTTTTCCAGGATCATCATTAAAATCGCATTAGTGATTTTCCCACCCATTTTCATCAAAATCGGAGGTGGTCAATTTTTCAACTTTTTCGAGATATTGTCAAAATTGGAGTAATCCACAAAAATGTTGAAAAATCGTACATCTCCGATTTTGATGAAAATGGGTGGAAGAATCACTAATGCGGTTCTAATAATGATTCTGGAAACGAAATTCCAAAATAAAATTTTTGGAGGTCTGGGGAAATTCAGATATTTGAAAAGCAGGTAGATTTTCAGAAAGTTTTCAATTTTTTATTTAAAAAATTTTTTTACCCAGTTTTTCTTTATTCGATTTGCACAATGTGTAAGTCGCTTAGATTTGCAAAATGATTCTCTACAAGATGGGGTATAGGCTCTCTTTATAACTAGTCTGTGTTTGGCTGTGGTGGGGAGGGGGAATTATATAAGTGTATACAGTATATACAGTAATTCCACCATCAATGTTGTATTATCTCTGATTTGGGATACTTTATGTAGGAATCTTCCGAGAAACCGTTAAATATTGAGTACTCAAAGCTTGCTGTTAGGGCAATGCTAGAGTATGTTTATGACGACAAATGCGACTTACTTGGGGAGTACGAGCTAGACGTTGTAATGGAAGTTCTCGTTTTGGCTGATCATTTTCTCCTCGAAAGACTGTTGAGTCAAGCGGAAGTCCAGCTTACTAGTCGACTAAATTTGCGAAATGTTTTGGAAATCATGCAGTTTTCAGCTACCTATAACGCACCTCAGCTCAAAAACTCTTGTTTTGGATTTGTTTGTCCACATATTAGTCAACTGATAGAAACTCGGTAAATAATCCTACAAAGTTAACTTAAATAAGCAAGTTCAAGTCATTCTAGTCATTGTGCACTAAAGCAAGCATGTATCAGAAAACATTTTTCGCAGGCCCGACCTTTAGTGAGTCAGTGGCAGTGCAGTGGGAAGAACGATTTTTTAGGCTAGCTCCGCAAAGTAACATGGAAAGTTAAAGAGGCGAGGTTGTAGTATGTATTACAATAGGTTGACTTATTTTTGATTCTTTTAATTAGTATTTAATAGAGCTGGTGCAACTTTTTATTGCCAACTATTTTATTTTCTTTTATGCGAATTACGAAACATTTATTGAAAAATCCTATTATTTTATACTTCTTGTTTTTAGAGCCGGGAATAATTGAAACTTTCGTATTTGATTTTATATTTTAAACATTCGAAAAAAACGAATGATATGCCAGTATCACATTTTATTAAAAATAAGCCATATACAGAAAAGTGTCCTTAAGTACCAGCGAGAATGGTTATAAAACTTTTGTGTGGATTCCAAAACTAGAGATAATAATTATGGGATTTATTAATTTTTCCTAGGTTAATGGACCAGCTGCCAAAATTTCTGGTCAATGAATTAACGGAATATTACAAGAGCAAGTTCTTCAAAAACAGAGGGGTACATATAGAGAAGTGTAATGTGGACGAATGTCTTGGGCGAGAAGACTACAAAAACGCAATGGAGTCAATTCCCCCGGACTTACAGCAAATACTAAAGGATTTAGACAAAGAGGTGAATATCGAATTAAAAAAGCCAACGCCAAAAGCTTCTAAAGTCCGAATGCGAGCAAGAACAATCAGTGAAACCGAAGCAGACGTCAGAGCTCTGTTACCCGTCCAGCCTCTTTCATTTAAAGATTGTAGAATTGATGAGACTGATGAGCGCCTAAGTGCGCCGCCAGTCTTCCCACTTTTGAGCGAGCCGAAAGAAAAACTTGTCGTTAAAAGCTTGATAGTTCCCCTACCCACTCAAAAGTTACAAAAAGAGCCTCGACGAGTGTCATCCAACTTTAATCTGGAAGAATTCCCTTCTCTGGGGACAGTGGCCGACAGATCTCAAGTGCCCTCCAGTGTTGACGAAAAGCCCTGTAGCTCCAAAAGTAATTCTGGGATGAAGAAAAGAAGAAAGTGGAAATCTTTGAGCGAGCAATCGACAGACGTTGCCACATTTTCGACCAGTCCACCAGCAGAATCTATGAATCCGTGGATTAAAACTTGGGAGCAGATAACAGAACCCAAGAATGAGACTGAGAAGGCATTTAAAGTGATCGTGGAGGAAGAGCAAGAAAAGAAAAGTAATTTGGAGAGGGCTATGTCCAAACCAATGCAGCTGCTCATCATAGAAGAGGCTGCGATGACTCAGCTGTTGAAACTGTACACCACAGTAGACGTCACGAAGGCAATCGAAACTCTTTCTGTAGAACGAGTGTGCCCCACAAGCTACGCTGAACCTACATGGGTATGCCAAAATGCAAGACCGTGATTCCTTTGTGTGATTTCTCTTGGGTTATTGGAATTCGGGGATTTTATGTTTTTCATTGGATGACATTAGATTGTTGACAATACCATTGCGTTTAGTGATCTATGTTTGTGACCCGCGGTCCTTAATTCATTGTGATCCTAAGTTTTATTTTTGGTTGACCTAATGCCGAGGTTGCACAAAATTTATACTGTTGTTTTTAATTAGGCTATATTAGGTTCCTTGAAAGTGATCCTGATTAATCGATGCCAAGAGTTATAAAAATTGCGAATTCTGCCTTGCGACGACTTTATTTTTTAGAAATTTACATATTATAGAGTTAAACTAACACAGAAACCAGTAAATACTCACATTATAATAATATGTCAATTAAATTGTGTGAATCCTAGTGTGTAGCATTGTATTATACTGATGACATACTTTTGCAATGCTATCTATTTAAAGTTTAGAAATATATTTATTTTGTTTTGTCCAAAAATTTAAACAAGACTCCATTGTGTATGTTTATCATTGGCAGTTATCCCAATCTAATCCGTAAGCAGCTACCTTGTTAACTCCGCATATACTAAGATTAATCCTGAAACAGCTTAATATACCCAAAGTCTATGTTATATTAATGTTTTCGATAATGTACCCCAAAGCAGTTTATCCGACGTCCACCACACGCAATGTACCTATGTCGGGTGCCTTCCAAAGTTACCTGACACAGGCACTTTGCTAGTAGTGGACTTCTTGTCTAGAACCTATACATACCCATTTCCTAGCAAATGAGTTTAGTATCATTAGCTCTAAAAATGGCTCCTGTTTGCCACGGAATCTTGGCAAACAGAGGTGATGGCCGACAATGAGGCAAGGTAGAAATGAAAGGAGGGGGCCAAAATTTATTATTTATTATAATAACCATGGATATTTTGGCCGCCTCCCTTTATTTCCACCTTTCCTCATTGTCGCCCATCACGTCTGTTTGCCACGGATTCCGTGGCAAACAGGAGCCATATTTTAGAGCTAACGATATTATACCCATTTGCTAGGCAATGGGTATAGGTTCAAGACAAGTGGACTTCGGGTAAACTGCTTTGGGGTACATTATCGAAAACATTAATTGATACCATCTCTCCTAATTTAATCATTATTATTAGCTTAGCCAAAGCCAATGACAACGACTAAATTACGAGCACCTCTTCTGGATTGGAGTTTGAAAACAGGCGCCAATTCGTGGCGCAATAGTTTGGTAGTATTAGTATTACAACATAACATCTAGGACAATGGAAACAATGGATCAATGAAGCGCCATCACTAATTGGATATTTTGTATTGTGTTGCTAATTACTTTTCAATTGTTCTTTCCTCGACGCTCGGCGAAGCGTGTGCTGGTCGAGGAAAGACAATTGAAAAGCAATTAGCAACACAACACAAAATATCCAATTAGTGATAGTGTTTCATTGTTTCCATTGTCCTAGATGTTAGTTTGTAATAGTAATATAGGCATTCAAATTAGCCTTCAGAAGTTAACTCCGTAAACCTGTAACTCATTCAAATTTGGAGTACCCTTATTGTCTAAAATGATAAAAACTCCGCAACAATGGGGATTTTATTAGAATTTAGAGTTCGATGAGGCTACCACCGGTAACAAAATGTTCACGAATAAAAAATGGACAACTCAGTAAGCCCGTAACACTAATTAAAAGTTACAAGATTTTTTGTCAAGCACTTTTCAAATTGGAAATGGCATCTATAATCCATGTACGAAGTTATTTGATGAAAAGTTATTCTTTGATCACATTTCTTGTGAACACGATATAACATAAACGGCCGTCTTACGGTTAGTTTTCTGAGTACTATGACTACAGTTTCAAATGCTTGTGTTGATGAATAATGAAGTATAGTCTCAGAAAACTAACCTTAAGACGGCCGTTTTTGTCGCATCGAGTTTACAAGGAATGTGACTAAAGAGTAAGTCTATCTCCATAAGTTTTTAGGGATGTAAGTCCTGAGAAATTGTCATGGTGACAAGGGCTTGTATAAGCGACGATTTGATTTCGGTAGTAGTTGTCAATTTGTCAATGTCATAGGCTACGGAAACCACATATGGCTTACTCAAACAGGAGGAGGAGATTGAGGCAGTAGATAAATCGAGGGTTTGTATAAGCGACCTTTTGTTTTCTGTAGTGGTTGTCAATGTCATAGGCTATGGAAACCATTTATTATGCTTACACAAACCGGAGGAGGGGATTGGGGCAGGGGATGAGTAGAGGGCAAATCTTCAATCAGAAATGGAGTTACTGTAGTGATGCTTTCATTCATATTACACCCATATTATACAGGAGAACCGCCATTGTATCTTTATTACTAATGTAACATGGCCGAAATAATAACATCAGTTCTACTGCTTCTACGGTTAAAAGTTTAACTCGCATCAATCATTTCACTGTATATATATATATATATATGTCGTAGTATAAGTATACTCTCTGTGTAAGAGCGCAATAGTACTAGTATATAACTGTTCGTCGGCGTTCGGCGGTTAAACTAGGATAACCGACCCCCGAGGTTTCAGTACAACTGTTCCATTCTTAAATGCATTGCAAAGCCTGAGTTAATAGGACATATTGTCAATAATGTATAAATTATAAAAGGTAGATGCATTTAAAGACGGGTCAAAGTGAGATAGCCAGACAATCGGCAATCCTAAATGAAAATTATAACAGTGTAATTGATTTAAGATTTAGAGTAAAAATATAAGAGATCACGCAGGCTGGAAACCGATTATAACAGACGAAGTTGACAATTACAGCATCTACTCTACTTTAGGATATGAGAAAACTAATTTCATGAAAATTTTTAAAATTCCGTTGTTATTGAGTTATGACGATTTTTACCCGAAAACTATATGGGAGTAATTTCGAAACTACTACACCAATTTTCACAAAACTAGTGCCAAAATGATCGAAAGGCTTTTCTCTGCATGTTGTATTCAAAACATTTTTGGAGAATCCAAAATATTGAAAAATTTCGAAATGGGACTGAATTGTTAGCATTTGTAGGCAGTGGCAAAAAATATTAAACCATAGTCAGTTTTTTAAGGAGATGACATTCTACCATGACAATGCCGGTAAGGAAATGTCTTCATAATTTTTTAAATATTACCTGCTCACATTTACTCATGAATGTATGAATATTATTTTTTGATTTTGCAATGGCCCTTAAATGTGTTGGAATAAAAAGCACTTTAAGTAAAGGACACCCTGGCCGATATATTACATATAAAAAACTACATGCTGTGTACGAAAACGTCCCAGTGCAGATGGTATAGCCTCATACGTACAAGTTTGCGAGCCTTGTAATAATCGGAGACCCATATACCTAAACCAATAGCTGAAAAACCCATTTATGCTAGCGGACACATGGATAGAGTCCAAATAGATCTAATAGAAATGAGGTCCAAAAGTGATAGCGTTATCAAATTGATTCCACACGGTAAGGATCACTTTAAGTTCTGCTAAAAAAGACTTGTCATGAAGTGATTGCTCCGCTTTTAGGCTAATTTTTTATGTTCGGTGCTCCAAAAATTTTGCAATGTGATAACGGTGGGGAGTTCACGGGTTCATTTTTAAAAGAATCAATCTTGGAGAATTTCCCGAATCTCAAAATTGTACACTCCAGAACACGTCACCCACAGACAAATAGCCTAATCGAAAAAGGTAATGGCGATCTAGAACGAAGAATGGTCGCACATATTATGGTGAAGCATGGTGAGAACTGGTCATCATGCATGCTTATCCATGTTATAATTTACCACATTAACACAAGCCACTCTAGACCCATCAATGCAACCCCTTATAAAGTTTTAATGTTAAGTGCAATTGATTGTTATTTTACGTATCTACCGATATTATGTAAATTATTTGGTTTTTGCAATTATCACTAATAAGCTAATAAGATTTTTAGCATAAATTATAATCATATCATTATAAAGTAGCATAATTGTCTAATTAACTCAGGCTTTGCAATGCATTTAAGAATGGAACAGTTTTACAAAAACCCCGGGGGTTGGTTATTCTAGTTTAACTGCCGAACGCAGTTATATACTAGTACAATGGCGCCCTTGCACAGAGGGTACACTTATACTACCATATATAAATCCATTTACAATAATGCACCAGAACGGAGCATAATAGCTGAAATTATTACAATAAACTGGTACGGATTACGGATAAGACATGAAAATATTATAACATCATAATATATTTATCTCAAGACAGGGCTTGAAATGGTAATGACGGCGATTCTATAATAATTTAGGTTAAATGTAATATCGTAGCAAAATATCTTAGTAGGTCAGCTAACTTCACGACAAAAACCGTGCAATATATTACACTAAACTGTCTGATAGCATATTTACAGTGCTTATATGGTGTTTATTCTATATGAGACCTTTCGGCCAAACATTTTTGCAATTCTAAACATCATCTGCGGGAAATTCAAAAATTATTAAAAAATTTAAATTAACTATATAATTCCATATTATAACCACCGTTTTACATAGAACAATAAATTTATCTGCCTATACATCTATTTATGTAACTAGGTGTGGTAGGATGAGAAGTGGAAACAAATAAATGTTTGTAATTAAATGTTTGTAATAAACAAATAAATATTTATGTATCCAACACGCATGATTATTGTATATACATTACGAAATTGAGTCATGCATTCTGGGGGCTACTAGTACTATATAATTTAAATAATTTAAAATTAACTTCTTGCATTACGTGATTCTCAATGGAGCAACCACAGAAGGATTAACAAGGAGACAACTTCCTACGATATCGGAAAGATCAATTTTCTTTATTTTTTTTATAATTGCTTTGACCCTACTTTAAACATTTACAGCTTAAAGTAGAACTTTTAACTACTCCTCGTACTTACAGTGCTTACGGACAGTTCACGTAGTCTGTGGACTTTCCTTTAGAAAACCTTTATAGACCTCGTTGAATTTTTTTCCGTTTTTTCTTTAAGATTTGGATTTTAAATTTAAAATTTTATGGAGTCATTACAAAATAACCAAACAATCTTGTAGGTTGATACAAACTTGAATTACCGACATTATAGTCCCTAAGATATGTGCCACGAAATGAAACAATACAAATCTAAAAGTATACTTCTACATCTATCTGCTTAAAATATTGAGATTGTAATGTTTCAGTGGGACAATAGGAATTTGTATAGCACACAAATTACTTTTGTATGGAATAAATAAAAAAGATAGTGTGACTTTGTATGGAGGTTTATTAATGTGTTTGGCAAGATTGGATATGTATGGTAAATTAATTTTTTATAATCGTTGGTAACAAGAGATATTGTTCATGTTTATCTAGCAAAGTATCTTTAAAGTAGGCCAGAAAGTTTTTTTTATTCCGTCTCCTCTTTTTTAAGCCATCAGCGGTTGATTATGTCCTTGGCTTTAAGTTCTCGTTGAAGCCTATTGTAATGTACATAATCCATTGTTTTCTAATGAATGGCTGAAAAGTTGGAGCAAAACAATAAATACCTATATGTATATAAAATTATCACCATGCATATTCAATATTTGCCAATCTTACTATTCACATTCATAAAGTAAGTCACAAGGCACCATCCGAAGTCACACTATTTGTCAAAAAGCCCCTCATACAAAAATTATATGTGCCATATGAGTTAATTGGCAGCTTATTTGAATGCTTACATTTTTCCACACTGAGGCCACAAGATATCAAAGACCAAGATACCACTTATCAAATTTCAAAATAGTATTCCACGGCAATTGGTAGCTCCGCACATACATCTCTTGTGGCGACTTGGCGTCACTCCTTCGGATGAACCAACATTTGCTGCAGCTGCTCTTGATTCGCCAGATAACTGGTTCTTGTAGTCGAATGTTATCTCCTCGTTCTGAAAAATACAATATTTTAGTTTTCATAATTTACTAAACGTGCTGTCATTTGGCAAAAGTTTGATAAATTAAATATTTAGAATTGGATTGGTGCATGGCGTTTATAAAGTGCAGAAGAATTTTAAAATGTTAAGTGGCCCCCGAAAACGCTGGTGGAAAATACTCAGTACTCTGGTATCTAGGATACCATTGAATTTACGATAAATAAAGAAAAAAGGAAGAAACAGAAAAAAGAGTGAACAAAGGAAGAGAAAAAAAAACTGAAGAAAGAAAGAGAGACAGAAGGAAGAAAGAGAGAAAAGGAGACAGAAGGATAAAAGAGAGAAAAAGAGACAGAAGGAAGAAAGGGAGAAAAAGAGACGAAACAAAGAAAGAGACATAGGCAATAGAGACAGAAGGAAGAAAAAGAGACACAAGAAGGAGAGAAAAAGAGAGAAAGAGACATAAGAGAGAAAAAGAGAGAAAGAGGCATAAGGGAGAAAAAGAGAGAAAGAGACATAAGAGAGAAAAAGAGAGAAAGAGACATAAGAGAGAAAAAGAGAGAAAGAGACATAAGAGAGAAAAAGAGAGAAAGAGACATAAGAGAGAAAAAGAGAGAAAGAGACATAAGAGAGAAAAAGAGAGAAAGAGACATAAGAGAGAAAAAGAGAGAAAGAGGCATAAGGGAGAAAAAGAGAGAAAGAGACATAAGAGAGAAAAAGAGAGAAAGAGACATAAGAGAGAAAAAGAGAGAAAGAGACATAAGAGAGAAAAAGAGAGAAAGAGACATAAGAGAGAAAAAGAGAGAAAAAGAGAGAGAGAGACATAAGAGAGAAAAAGAGAGAAAGAGACATAAGAGAGAAAAAGAGAGAAAGAGACATAAGAGAGAAAAAGAGAGAAAGAGACATAAGAGAGAAAAAGAGAGAAAGAGACATAAGAGAGAAAAAGAGAGAAAGAGACATAAGAGAGAAAAAGAGAGAAAGAGACATAAGAGAGAAAAAGAGACATAAGAGAGAAAAAGAGAGAAAGAGTTAGAGAGAAAAAGACATAAGAGAGAAAAAGAGAGAAAGAGACATAAGAGAGAAAAAGAGAGAAAGAGGCATAAGGGAGAAAAAGAGAGAAAGAGACATAAGAGAGAAAAAGAGAGAAAGAGACATAAGAGAGAAAAAGAGAGAAAGAGACATAAGAGAGAAAAAGAGAGAAAGAGACATAAGAGAGAAAAAGAGAGAAAGAGGCATAAGGGAGAAAAAGAGAGAAAGAGACATAAGAGAGAAAAAGAGAGAAAGAGACATAAGAGAGAAAAAGAGAGAAAGAGACATAAGAGAGAAAAAGAGAGAAAGAGACATAAGAGAGAAAAAGAGAGAAAAAGAGAGAAAGAGACATAAGAGAGAAAAAGAGAGAAAGAGACATAAGAGAGAAAAAGAGAGAAAGAGACATAAGAGAGAAAAAGAGAGAAAGAGACATAAGAGAGAAAAAGAGAGAAAGAGACATAAGAGAGAAAAAGAGAGAAAGAGACATAAGAGAGAAAAAGAGAGAAAGAGACATAAGAGAGAAAAAGAGAGAAAGAGACATAAGAGAGAAAAAGAGAGAAAGAGACATAAGAGAGAAAAAGAGAGAAAGAGACATAAGAGAGAAAAAGAGAGAAAGAGACATAAGAGAGAAAAAGAGAGAAAGAGACATAAGAGAGAAAAAGAGAGAAAGAAACATAAGAGAGAAAAAGAGAGAAAGAGACATAAGAGAGAAAAAGAGAGAAAGAGACATAAGAGAGAAAAAGAGAGAAAGAGACATAAGAGAGAAAAAGAGAGAAAGAGACAAGAAAGAATAAGAGAAAAGAAAAAAAATCATTATATAAAATATTATGATAAAACCCAGCCAGCGGAAACGGCCTCATCATTTTTGTTGGTCGTATTTTGGCGACCTTCCCTTGTATCTTCTGTTATCAGCACTCTAAACAGCCATGGCTCCACCCTGATTAGCAAATCGTCTTAGACTTTATTGAGTGTACTGTAACTAACCCGGCATATATCTCTAAGGGCAAACAATGCCAATTTGGGTAAATTGGGATCCAAACAGTTTACCCACACAGCGTACACCCCGAGATTCGGATTACAGGAATGGTTGATAAAGTGTGCAATGTTGCCATACTTTGCAGCATCTACGGTGTAAGGACAACTTTCCTGCTCGTTGAAATCCAAGTCGAACAGGTAAGTAGTGCCCTCTTCATCATAAGTTCGACCTCTGCGCTCTGCTTCCTCGGTATTTATTATTTCACCAGCATACAGGGCGAGAAAGGTTCCTTTCTTAATGAACTGTTAACCACAATTTTGTCACGAGGTTAAATTGTCATACTCAGCACTTTTATGCCATGAAACTAGTTAAACGACATTTAACTAAGGAGTCTGTATTTTAATATTATATACACTAACCTTGGTAGTTTTCACTCCCCATCCACATCCGTTTGCTGTACGGAAAATACATAGTCTGTGTTCTGAAGTTCCATCTTGAACAACTCTATTTGGACATTCCGGTCCACATTTGCACTTCCGGTTGCATTCATAAATTGGAGTACCGACGCCAACACGAATCCTGAAATTATGACCAACCATATAATAATTCAATCGCCCCCACGTTGGAAAATAATAAATAACATTGCATATTTTACACACTGGGACTGCCTTTGTCAGTTTCACTTATACAGGGTCATCACTTATATAATTCCCCCCCTCCACCACAGCCCAACACAGACTAGTTATCAAAATGGTCTATACACCATCTTGTAGAGAATCTTATTGCAAATCTAACCGACTCCAACACCATGCAAATCGGTTAGGAAAAACCGGGTAAAAATTTTTTTGAAAATAAAAAGTTAAAAATGTTCGGAAATTCTGCCGTTTTCCAACTTTTCGAATTTCCTCAGGTCCCCAGGAATTTTATTTTGGAATATTGTTTCCAGAATCATTGAATGGTGATTTTTCCACGAGTTTTCATCAAAATCGAAGGCGGTCGATTTTCCAACTTTATTGTGGATTACTCCAATTTTGACAAAATCTCGAATCTGATATAAACAAACATGCCTACGGAATTTTTCACGGCGCAACTCGAATAACACGATTATAGTATAAGAGTGATTAGTTCCCGATGCAGTGTTGAACAAACATGTTTGAAAAAATTTGAAATGTAATAATTACCGCTTGTTTGCAGTATAAGCAAATTGGGAACCAAACAGCTTGGCACAACAACTCTTTCGATTTTCGTAACACCCTCCTTCACAGCTGCATCCTACAGGAGGATCGTCGGGTATGTTTACTCCTACTCCGGTGATATAATCATTAATGTATTCAAAGTCGGTGGGAGGACCACATAGGTCGACGTTATTTTCTATTACAATTTGTGGCTTCCCTTGGCTAATCGAATTCATTTTGTTTTCCCACTTCTATAAGAGAAAAAGCGTAAAATAGACAATTAAGACAGTTACTTGACCAGTCTCTACTTTAAGATTCCCTCCATGTTAGTTCCTCAACGGCACAAAAGGACAACGCTACAGCAAAATTAAAATTACTTTGATTTCGATTTTGACGTTTTCTTTCCTTCGATCCAATTCGTGGTACATCAACTGTTGTCTTAGTGCCTTTACATTTTCTTCAGACAGTTTACCATCCACTCCATCCTGTAGGTATTTATTAATCTTTGGCATTTGCCACCGGTTATCTTTCGTTCTGTTGTAAGTCCTCAAATAAAATTCTTGAAAATCCTGCACGAAAATATGGTTAAATATTATCACATGAGAATTACCTCAAAAACGTTAGACACTCAGCTATACTAATGAGAATCTGGGGGTTTCAAACACAAAATGACAAAATTCAAACACAGTCTGTTGCTTAATTACTACTATTTAATTAAATATTTAGAATACAAATACTTTCGATAGTTTAGATTAGATAGAAGAAGAATTAGAATATCCTCAATATGTTTTATTTTTATTTATTTATTTTGAATTGGTAATGGTAATTGGTAATTTAAAAACAATTTTATTTCGAAATACAAAGCATCTATGTAATGGTTATTTAAGGGATCCTACCCCTAATTGGCATACGTTTTTGGCATAAAATAAAATCAACTTTTGTGGCATAATTTTTTTTCGCTTTTTTGGCATATAAAGTAATGTTTCACTAATTGGCATAAACTACTACTACATCCATATCATCGATATAAGAAACACAGGCCACATTACCACTTGATTATTTAATTAAGAAATACATTTTTGTAGATACAAAGCTAGTCCTGGCTATCGTAGCACGGGTGCTTGTGGATAAATTTCCAAACAGGAAGAAAAAAACGTTCTACTATATGACAAAAACCTACAGCAAGCCATAACAGAAGCTCGCCTGAATAATAAGGACCGTGTGAATATTTTTTGTAGAATCATAGTAGATTAGATATAAGGCAATGGCGCATGTTTCAAAAGACTCAGATTGTTTTTGCCATAAATGG
Organism: Tomocerus qinae; assembly: GCA_020055645.1. NCBI lineage: Eukaryota > Metazoa > Arthropoda > Collembola > Entomobryomorpha > Tomoceridae > Tomocerus > Tomocerus qinae. The sequence continues at coordinate 1,030,260 of CM034548.1, read as the reverse complement.
GGATGTTGCTGAGTAACCAGCAAAAATTCATCATAGAGGGTAAAAGGGAATCGGAAAAATTCGTACTTTTTTGGGAATTCCCTAAGTATCTGAGACCACTGGTCCTACACCACACCCATACAATAATATTTTTAAATTCTTCAAAACTTATTCTATAGTAGTTATATTGAAAATTCCACATTTTGGTCTTCAACTTGAAGATATCATCGTTTGAAACCTAAAAATGTGTGCTTTTTGTGTATTATATATTGCGCATTTATATCTTCAAGTCGAAGCCCAAAATGTAGATTTTTCAATATAACTACTGAAGTATAGGGTTCGAAGAATTTTTTAAAATTTACTGCATGGCCGTAAGACATGTGGTCTCAGATCCTTAGGGAATTTCCAAAAAAAGTTACTGGCAAATATGACAGTCGAGAAATCATTTTCGTTTCCATGCACCTGGACTTTAAGAATGACTATCAAATTAAACAGTAAAAAATCTAAATTGATAAATGTTGACTATCAAAATCAAAATAAAATCAATCGGCTTTCTATTGACTATCAAAACGGAAAGAAAATCAAAACTGTGGCTATAAAATTGAATATAAATGGTTTCTCCACAACCTATCGACCGAACTGGACCAAAACTAATATGGTTTCTCACAGGCTCATTAGCAAGGTTTTTGGAAAGTTTGGTCAATTTCCGTGATTGCATTTAAAAATTACAGTGTTGGCGGACGGACGTATGGACAGACTGTGAGGTTCCAATGTTACCATAGAAACTACCTTTGGGGGATGAGGTCGGTCAGTCCGGGAGTCTGCGATTTAAAAATTTACGTTTTTAACCTCTGGAGGACAAATCCTATAATTTGTCCTCCACTGCTTGGATAGGATAAAGGACTGCCATTACTAACTACCGCTGTCCGGGTCCGAGAAAAAAGTGAACTTTAAACTTGTTTACTCCCGCTCTGGCTAACCACATCCTCCAATCCTCCAGAGGTAGTTTCAATAGGAACCTTCTATATATATATATATATATATATATATATATATATATATATATATATATATATATTCTTTATATATATATTCTTTATATATATTCTTTATATATATATTCTTTATATATATATTCTTTATATATATATTCTTTATATATATATATATATAAAGATATATATATATATAAAGATATATATATATATATAAAGATATATATATATATAAAGATATATATATATATATAAAGATATATATATATATATATATATATTAAAGGTTTCTAAGTCTTACTCTCAAATAAGTAATTTGTTGTTGGTATAAAAGAATTAAAGTGATTAAAAGATGACGATACCTGGATTTCTTCCTCCGAGACAGGCATGGTGGCATCAAAAAATTCTTGAACACGAATTTCAAAGGGTCTTGGATCAGGAGGGACTTGCATTTTAATTGGTGGACCTTTTCGTCGTTTCTGTCCGCTAGACGTAGTGATATATTCACTCTGATCTAACAAAGCTTCAACTTCCGCTTTCCGTTTCAAATAGAAAGTGAGGAGGACGTCTTCACAGTTGACCAGATTGCAAGTCGGCTCCCAAGTGTTGAAGTCCTCTTCCCAATTTTTCCACTTGATGAAATACATCTCCCCGGTCTCGTCCTTCGTGTAGTCCAACACTTGCTCCACCTCATATTGCCCTTCTGGGACGGTTGGAGATGGTGACCTTGTACGTCGACTCACTGATTTCCTTCGCGTATCCGAAGTGCTCAACTTAATTTTGGATGCAGCCCTCGAATAAAAATTAATTTAATTTAATTTGACACAGATGACTGAAGGACATTTCAATTAGTCAACTATTATTATTTTCTAATTAATGCCACCTTTCATAATAATTATACAACTTACTTAGTTTCGGCAACAGTGGCAGACGTTGAAGGGCCTTCGCTTCGGCCTTTTCTTTTGCCAGATAAATCGGTTGATTTAGAACTAGACATTCTCTATCTTGAATTTATGAATTTTTTCAATTTGAAATTATGTCAGTTGTATGGTAATCTAAGTTACTACAGAGTAACAGCTGGTGGTAAATTAATACGACACGATGAAAAATTTTGTACGAAGATTGTGTATTTGTGACCCTACGCCAATTGCCAATGGATGATGGAGTAAAAATAGATATCTTCAAAACTGTTGTATTAGTTGTTATTAATGAGTAGATTTCGTCAAGATAACAATCGGATAAGGAGAATGTTATGTATTATTAAAGTAATCTGCGTCAACAATTTAGTTTTGTCATTGGTTGTTGGTTATTGAATGGTTGGGTTGCTGCAAACGGGACGCAGTTAGCCAAGTTTTTCCCAATGGAAAATCGTACCCAAATTTTTCTAAGTATTTTCAAAACCGGTCACTATTTTTGACCTAACCTAATAAAATTTAAACGACCAAACATTTATTGTATTTATTTTTATTAGGTTAGGTTAGAAAAAAGGCTAAAATAATGACGTGAGGCTTATAAAGTGACTATATACTGAAGACTAACAACTAAATTCGTAATTCTTACATTCGGAAAAGAACTTAGAAAATTTCCGCTTACAGCAGCAACCCAACCTTTGTCATTTGTGAAAATGGGTGTTACAGATTCCAGCCAGCAGGATAGTGTCAGTGGGTGGATGACAGTCAATGTCCAGCCAACAACAGAATCTAGAAATGGCACGGGTGACTTGTTTGTTTATTTATTTTTATGTCAACGCAAGTCAGACAGAGTTGTGTTGTGATGATTATCTCCTCCAAATCCAACAGTCAATAATTTGTGTTTGACGATGAAGATGTAAGATGATACTTGATTTGATACTATGGGGCATGAACATGAGAAGAGTCGGGCAAATGCGAGGGAAACCAGAAAGCGGCGCCTTCGCCTTGGATTGATCGACGCATTGTTTTCACTTTAAACTGTTGTCGGCAGGAGCCAATGAAAAGTCAGATCCTCGTTCAAACCTGCCAATCACCGCCCAGGTTCCTTTCATTTGAATCCTGTGAGTGTCAGAGCCGAGGGAATTACTCAACGGTCATTCAACAGATATCATTCTTAAACCGTTGCCTTGGCCAACCGTGTTCGTTTCGTTCCTTCATCCTTCTCTCTCATCGTCACTCCAGCAAACACTGACTGGACTTGCACCCTTTGGATTAAGAAACCAACACACAACACAACCACACAACACATTATTTCTCTATTTCGTTCTCCAGTATTTCTGTTGTCGTGAAAACCAGTATTTCTGTATTCACATTCACAGTAGGCATTCAGCATTAGGCAGTAGGAATCTCGCTTCAGCTTTTCTCATCTCAACATCCAGTCGTTGTGGTAATACAATATACAATATTATTCATTATTTATTTATTTACCAATTAGCATTATCAATTATTATTAGTAAGTCCTCATTCTGAGTGCCCTGGTGACTGGTGATTCAATATTACTATTACTAATATTAAACCAATATTGACTGACGACTGTTGACTGTTGGTGGTTTTTTCGCAATCAAGACTTCCTCTATACTTATTATTTCATTATAAGAGAATTAAGAGTTGGATGTTGGAGTCAAATTTTTGAAACTCACCTTAGCTACTAGCTAATTTTAATTTAAAATCCCCCTTTCCCTTTAGATACACTGTTGTACTAAAACTGTACACTGTACTATATACCAAAGGTATGACTAGCGAATTAACTCGCCTTCAAAATTACCTCCAGCCTCCAACTGAGGTAGTCGGAATTTTGAGGGCGAGTAACGCCAGGCTGAGGCCGAGATTTCTACTTAATGCTATACATATAATAATAACAGTATATATATAGCAACACAATATTAAAAGAGTAGGTGGTAGGGAGTACACTTCCTCCTTGGAGGAAATGTACTCCCTACTCTTTTACATTGGTACCATGTGACTCATCGCTCATACACCAAGGTATGACATACTTTGGTGTGCCAATTTATGCTAAAGAGGTTTTTGAGGGGATAATGGAGTGAGGTGCTGGAGCAGTGTACAAAATACCATCAACCATTTACCACTTACCAAAGGTAAGTTGTTTTTAATGGTATTTAACGTTAAATACCACTACCTAAAAAGTAGTGGTAAGTGGTATAAATTGTAAAAATGGTAAAAAATAGTGTCATTTAAATTTCGTGTTGGAATTTTGAATAAAATGCGGTGCCAAAGTATGAAATAGCTTAGCAGATGATCATTGTTGTCACAAATTGATAAGTGTTCATCAATCAGAGTAGGATTCAACCAATGGGGGCGCTAACAACCCTTGCCGATTGGGAAATTAATTGCAATTAAATTAGCATCAATTTTAAATGAGCGATACCAAATACAATCTTTCCTTCTTCATTTTTTTATTACTTTTGGTGTGCACAATATGATTAATTTATTTGATTAAGGGGCTAATTGGAAATATTTCATAGAAAATAAAGTTTTAAAACTTATATTTTAGGAAGTCTAGTGTATCTGTACTCAGCTGTCTAATCAATCGCTAAAATTTACCATTTTTACTAGCGAATTAACTCGCCTTCAAAATTACCTCCAACTGAGGTGGTCGGAGTTTTGAGGGCGAGTAATCCCAGGCTGAGGCCGAGATTTCTACTTAATGCTATACCTATAATAATAACAGTATATATATAGCAATACAATGTTAAAAGAGTAGGGAGTACACTTCCTCCTTGGAGGAAATGTACTCCCTACTCTAATACATTGGTACCATGTGACTCATCGACCATACACTACATTTTTACCATCAAGTGCATTTTTACCACTGTGATGGTAAAATAGGCTAAAAAGTGGTAAATTTTGTACACTGTGCTGGAGTGAGGTGCTAAATTCCGACTTCGACACCAGACTAGTTTTTTCGTACCCTTCGTTCTTCTAATCCTTCGCCTCAACATTTCTATATTAACGTCTTAATTTTCGTCATGAATCGTAGAATTATGCGATTGTGCAAATGTTGATATTTATTTCTGATTGTTATTCATACCATCAAGGGCCTTTTTTATTTTAAGCTCTGACCTACATCTCTGATCATCGACTACTGTAAACTGTCAACCATCAACTTAGACTTTTGTAATCGACTGATAGCTAATAGCAGTTTTAGACTCTCAGGTGGGTTACCAGTGGTTGGGCTTTTTCTGAAGTCGATTGACTAGAAGTGAATTATTTACTTATGAAGTCAAAAATAACGTCAGCGGTTTTTATTAGTTCATTAAAGTAAGCCTATTTTTGATTTTTTTCTCCCCTTCCATCATCCATGACCAACAACCAAGGTTGAAGGTAGCTAAATCAGGCAGTCTTTCGGATTTTTAAAACCAAAAAAGTTCGCCATAGGCTGACCTGACGGCTTACTAAACAAAATATTAATTCCATTGCTGCCACTACAACTTCCTGCCCATCTTCCATAAAATTTTTCAGTCCCCTCCTTTCACCTTTACACTGAGTTGAGTTTCGACAATACAGTATCGTTGCCATAAAATGATCCTGTTATTTTTGTGACAGCTGTCTTATGTCTTAGTCTTAGTACTACTGGTTTGGCTAGACAGTCACTCAAAGCCGAAAGAAAACTTTTGTTGGGATTTTAATATGAGATTGCATTTATCATTCATGATTACCTATAAATATTTCGTACTCACTCCAGTCACCAGTGGTTTATCTTTGAAGATCTTTGGAGATTGGTAGGTTTTTATTCAAGGAAAATCGATATGTACATTTAACGACAGACATAAGCTTTTGGACTAAGCGCCCACTTATATCCGAAATTAAGTTACAGTACTGGGAAGAGAATTTTTGAAATACAAGTAATTAAGATAAAGTAGTCTGCCATAATGATAGAGCTTGTCAAATTCCTTATTAAGAAGATTGGTTACTTCAGAGACTGGAATTTTGATATCTCTTAAATTTACAAATCGTTTACTTAAATTAACATATTATAATAATCCTTATAATCTACGAGTATTGTTAACTAAGTTACATTTGAAATTGGGCAACAAGTGGCGTAGGCAAGTTTTGTTTTTAAAAATATTATTACCAAAGGCGAAAAGAGCATTTTCTCTTCTTGTACGTCTTGTAGACAGTTTTTCTAATTTAAAATCGGATAAAATTTTATCATAATTAAAACGGTTGATAGTGGACTAAGGTTACCATTAAAATAGGCATACATTTTTTGGCATACATTTTTTGGCTTAAAATATTTTTTTCCAGACACCCTTTTTGGCATACTTTATTGGCATAAATTTACTGAACAAACAAACAATTAGTCATAATACTTAATCACAAAATGGGTGATGTGTATTTTGCAGTGTAAATGGAAATAATGAATACAGTCATCGACAGTTGGAAAATACTCAGGGCAACTTGGGTTTCGGGGAAACTTTTGGGGAAATAGCATTCCATCGTCTTTGAATATAACTAACATAACCTGATAACCTGTCAATTGTTTATTTTATTTAGGCTAGGTTTTTTATATCCTCAAAATATGGATATTCCCAATAATTATTCCGTTGATACTAACTGTTTCGTAATTTTTGAAAAAACGGAAGGAAATTTCTGAAATTAAACGAACAACTGGAGAGAAGAAAATATGAGTAACTAGAACTTTTTGGGACCATTCTTATCAGCGATCAACAGCATATTGGAATATTAATTCATTTATAGCATATAAGCATAACATAGAATTCCTTTTACCTCCTAACTTACCCTACTTTACCCTTCTAGATGTAGTAGTTTAAGCCAATAACATACCTTTATGCCAAAAAGGAGAAAAAAAATTATGCCAATAAGTGGGTTTTTATGCCAAAAGGTGATTTTTTTATTTTATGCCAAAGAGTGTATGCCAATTAGGGGTAAGATCATCAGCATGATCACATGTAATAATTAACATCAATTATTTTGAATATTTTGAAAATTGCCTACGGGTGATGGAAGCACAACTTTAGAAAATGTTTCACTTTTTGAGAAAATGATTGTATTCGGTACGCTATTACTGTAATGATTCAATAGCTGTACTATTTTTTTGTAGTAAGTAAACTCTCTTAGCTCGCTATATTATATAATATATATATGAACAACGTTCTTCGAGGTCATCTGGATTTGGTGTAGTTTTCTTGACAGTTGGTGTAGGATAGTAATTTCCATATAATATGGCTATTCCAGGCAAGCACGTATCCAGTAGGGGGCGGGGGGCGCCGGCCCCCCTAAATCTGAGAAAAAAAGAAGATGTTTTCAAAAAAATATGGCAAAAAATTTTCGCGCTTTGAGCGAATATGTCCCATTTTAACTTCATTTTTGTTTCCGCCCCCCCTTGACCAAATTTCTGGATACGTGCCTTATTCCAGGTATTTCCTTTGGTAACGTTTTGGGTTTAGGTCTTAAAATCGTGGTAGTGGTGGGAAATGAACTATTACTTATCTTGACGTCAAAAGTCCTATAGTTCATTTCCGACCCCCCTGTATAGACTCACATAGCTTCGATATTTTGTGGTAAGTATAACAAGTAACTGGTTTAGAGTCGTTCATGTTGTTCATTGTCAACTCAAAAGGTAATTTGAATTTGAGCTGTTTTCCAAAAGGGGACATAATATGGCATGGCAATAGTACTAATTAATTTTTTCCTTCTTTGTATCTGACAGATTCATAATTTTACTTCTGAAAACTTTTTCTGAAAATGCTGTTCTTCCTAGATGACGGCTAGAAGACACCTTGGACATAGTTTGGGTGTTCATAATAGAAGTACTTTAATCAAAATCAAAGCTAAAAGGGTAGTTTTACCTTCAGTTCTGCTGTGAGGATTCTGTGAGTTGTGTTCAAGACCAATTAATTTGCTAGGAATCTCAAAAAAGTATTGTAAACAAAGTCATCATGAGGAACAACAAAATTTTCCAAAATAAAATGTCGACACCAAAGCCCAAACTGAATAAAGTGAAGTCACCCATTTCACAGAGAAAGAATTTCACGTTCAAACGCCATTCGACTTTAACGACCGGGAAGCGTGTGGTCAATAACTATCGGAATTACACAGTACCTGCCCGGACCGGAGTTAAGAGATTTCCTTTAGACAAAGAAAATGTCGACGTTGCAACGCAGCGGGGGAACATCAAAGTTGTGGTTCGTGTCCGTCCTCCAAATTCTAAAGAGTCAGTCGTGGCTCACAGGTAGACAAATCCATTTGTATTAACAGTTATGTTATAATTGTGAGGCTTGTGATTAACATAAGAAAGTCATTTATTATTTTTATGGGGCTTCTTTGTGTATCTGTCTTCAAGATTCAATAAGCACTGTGTTGAGGGAAAATTAAGGTCCGGCCCGCCCAAGGGCTGCTGGTTTTTTCCCCCGACAGTCACACATGATGATGACAGTGCCGCAGCCCCCCCCCCCCCCGAAATCGAAGAAAAGAAAGAAAATTGTGCCTTAAAACGCAAAAATTTTAATTTGTCGGGCCCCCTCCGAAATTTTTTTCTGGCTGCGGCCCTGGATGATGACCCCACCACCCGACGTCCAAAGTCAATTTTCATACTAGATTGCAAATCTGGGTTAACAACTATGTTGATTTCGAAAAATAAATTTTTGAAAAACAATTTGGTAACCTTTGCACATGGAAATTACTTGTCTTATGTCAAAAATCCGAAAAATCGCAGTTAAACCCGAAATTTTGTATTTCAACCAATTTGGACCGAACTGTTATTGTAAAATCATATTAAAATTTTAAAATATTAAATTAAATGAAAATTACTTGCCTCCTATCAAAAATCCAAAAAATCGGAGTTAAACCCAGCTCTTTTGCAATATTTTCGACTTCTAAGAATCATTTCTTTCGTTCGTTCTGCCCGGGTTTCACGTGACAGACACAAATCACTTTTTACTGCCTACGTTTCTGTTATCGCAGTTATTTTTATTTCATAATCAGCGTTAATCTTAACATTAATAGTAATAAAAACATTATTAGGAACGTCGTATCTACAATCGATTCCAATATGGTCGTCTTTGATCCCGAAGATGAAGGAACGGACTTTTTCTTTCATGGTGTTAAACAAACTGGTAAGTTCAATATTCCACGGGATATATTCATTTAAAAAATAGTTTGTAGCACGAAAATATTGGAATTGTAACAGTATTATGTGTACATGTTCAGTACTTAGTAGTATTTAAATTCCGTTTTATTTATGTGGTCAGTATCAGTGGTGCGACACTGCGACATTCCCCCTTAGGTACCTCTTTGAGCGTCGGCCAGTCAGTTCTATTCTAGCCTAGCCTACCTCACAGATAGTGGCCATCTACCGCGTTGTGTTAAGACTAAGACCTCAATAAACAGAAATGGCATGCTATTTATTACTATGAAGCTTTGGCTTAGCCGATCAGCACACTTGGTTCAATTCATACTGTGTAAAATAATTAACCTCTAAATAAGCTCAAATTAACCTAGAGTGTGTTTACTGTAATAATCGAATTAATACCTCGGGTTAATTATAGTTCAATGGTAATTTTTTGTGCAAGAAAAATCGATGTAAATCCCAGGAAGGGGAATTATTGTTTCAAAGTCGATATTTATTAGACTAACAATGCTATATTTAAAAAAATTTCTTTTAATTTATGAAAATATAACTAAATTTCTTCGTCAGATGAGTGAGGAGAAGGAAAGTAATACTTCCATAGGTTCTATTCTCATATTTTTCGATTTTCTATTTCTCGATTTTCCACAGAACTAATTCTTATCGATTCAAAAAGCGGGGAAGCCATTATAGATTAGGAACTGTGGTGGGACATTCAAAGAGATTTATTGCTTTACGTAGAATCAATGTCCTTGAAACACAATATTTTTGACAAAAATATTATGTATTTTTTGTACACCATTCATCCGTTTCCATTCCCTTATGCTTTATCGGTCAACTTGTAACTGGTAGTTGTAATGAATGTTTCTTCACTTAGTTTTATAGCTTTCAGTTCAAAAGTCAACTTTCGAGATACATTGCCCTAAAATTAAAGTTTTTATGCTCATACGAACTTTTCGCTTCACGTTGTGAGCTGTACGTAAGAGTTAAAGGACTGTGCTCCAAAAAAATCTGCCCTTAGTTTTGACCGGGGAATTATACGGGGAAATTTCAACAAATGTTACAAATGCTGCTGTTCACTGGGAAAAATCTATAAAGTTTCCCTTCCGGGGAATTATATCGATCATTACGGTGACGGTAATAGTTAATTGTTCTTTATGTAATAATATTAATTACATAAGCAGTAGTTTATTTTTAGCTCACTAGCGCAGATGTAGGTCTATCTATAGGTAAATAGATAGGTAGATAGTATAGTGTATTATAATTGGTAATGTATAGATAGTTACGTTTACGTTATAGAGAATTGTAATTGCTTTATTGTCAGATACTATACAGATTCAATGTTACATGAAACTGATTTCCAATAGAGGACCAGGACCAGAGAGGAGTAGATAAAGAGTTTAGTCGCTTAATGTAATAATGTGAAGAAGCCGTGGCAGCGAATAATGTGGGAATGTCTGGCAGCGAATAATTGGCAACTATTCGTTATAAGCGCTTATTTGGGGTTTGAAGTCGAATACTCCACCGAATAAATTTTCATTGTTTTTGTATGCCAAAAAGGAATCGAGAAACATAATTAAAACCAAGCAGTCAATCCACTCACGCAAACCAATGGCGTGGCCAGATAAAATTTAATTAATTTGATTATTTGACCCTTTTGCATTTGCAGGTCGGAACATGCTCGTGAAACCCAAAAAGAATATGAAGTTTGCATTTGATAGAGTATATGGACCGGAACATGAGAATGTTGAAATCTTTCACGAGACTATTGAACCAATTATTGATACTGTGCTTGGAGGATTTAACTGTTCAGGTATAATTTACCATCTCTAACACGATAAGAAGGTTTGTCGGGTGTCGTATGCGTGTGCCGCCGCCTAAGAAGCAAGTTTGGCGTGTTGTGTTATTGGTTATCAATGATTTTGCTGAGCCGGAGCTAAAGACTCCGTTGAGAATAAGCTGAACCTATAAGCCAATTGAAACTGGCGGTAAAACTTACTACCGGACATACTGTTATTACACTACACCAAATGTCTACTGTCAAATTTGTTCACATCATATGAACGAAATGAAAGTCTGATTTAATCTCAACGCCCTCATTCTAGAATTTTCGTTTAATTTCGAGTGCATTTGCATAAATTCTAGTACCTTTGAATAAATTCGAGTACCTTTGCATAAATTCTAGTACCTTTGAATAAATTCGAGTACCTTTGAATAAATTCGAGTACCTTAGATGAAATTCGTCAAAATGGGCAGGGTGCTGCTATATTAGTAAAAAAAATTATCTTTTGTAATTATCATCACATCTACATTCGAGATAAGCTGGATGCCTTTGTCTTTGTGTGAATGTTTTTACATTGTTGTTACATTTCAGTGTTTATGGACGGGCTCGTTGTATAAATTGTAATAGAAAATGGATGGTTTCTTTGTTCCTCATTTGCATAATTTTTTGTAGTGTTTGCGTACGGAAGCACAGGTGCAGGGAAAACCTACACCATGCTTGGTTCTGCAACTAATCCGGGCATGACGTTTTTAACTGTCATGGAACTGTATAGAAGACTGGAACTGATGAAAGAGGAGCATGAGACGGAGATTGCTGTATCTTATCTCGAGGTAGATTTTTCTGTGCATGAATTTAAGAGATGTGTAAGCAAAATAATTTGAAATTGCAAATCGGATTGCAACAAGTCTTAACCTAATGAGAAAGAGGATTGTGAAAAACAACTTCTTTCCGATTTTCGATGTACCGCCCCCTTTACTCAGGACACACCCCCCGAAGGTCGAACAGCTAGGTTCCAACTACTCCGAAACTACTCGACCGATTTGGATGAAATTTTTTTTAAATTGAAGGAAACAGTATTTCGGAGGGTGGATTTTTGGCATTTTTCAAAATTTCGAACTCTATCATGAAAAACAAATTTCAAAATTTCCAAAAAAACTTTTTTTTTCAAGTTTTTCGATTTTAGGATCAATCTTACTTTAATAGCTATACAAACCGCACATTTGTATATTCTATCTATTTGACCTCCAAAAATGTCAAAGGTCAACTTATTGAAAATGCTCCAATATACCTTGTGTGACATATCAATCAGCATCTACACACTTAAAGCAAAATGATTATGATGTAATATGTTCAAAAATTTGAAATGGTACAATGTCAAAGTTAGGCAAAGTCAAAGGGCATATTAACAACTTTTTAAAAAATGACCTTTGACATTGTACCATTTCAAATTTTTGAACATATTACATCATAATCGTTTTGCTTTAAGTGTGTAGATGCTGATTGATATGTCACACAAGGTATATTGGAGCATTTTCAATAAGTTGACCTTTGACATTTTTGGCGGTCAAATAGATAGAATATATAAATGTGCGGTTTGTATAGCTATTAAAGTAAGATTGATCCTAAAATCGAAAAACTTGAAAAAAAAAGTTTTTTTGGAAATTTTGAAATTTGTTTTTCATGATAGAGTTCGAAATTTTGAAAAATGCCAAAAATCCACCCTCCGAAATACTGTTTCCTTCAATTTAAAAAAAATTTCATCCAAATCGGTCGAGTAGTTTCGGAGTAGTTAGAACCTAGCTGTTCGACCTTCGGGGGGTGTGTCCTGAGTAAAGGGGGCGGTACATCGAAAATCGGAAAGAAGTTGTTTTTCACAATCCTCTTTCTCATTAGGTTAAGACTTGTTGCAATCCGATTTGCAATTTCAAATTATTTTGCTTACACATCTCTTAAATTCATGCACTTCTCCGTTTTGTAAAAAATCATTTCTCTAACCCCTCAATGCGCACGGAAAATGAAGTAGGTTTAATCTCAGATTGCTTTGCTAAGGTGTACAACGAAATGGTGAGAGATTTATTGAGCACTTCCGGTTTCCTGAATATCAGAGAGGATTCGAAAGGAGGAGTAGCCGTCCCCAATCTTACTCTTCACAAACCACAAGATGCTGGCCAACTGATGGACATGCTGTCCTACGGAAACAGTGTACGTTCTCAACATCCAACTGACCACAATGCAGAGTCGTCACGCTCTCATGCCGTATTCCAAGTAAGAAATTCTCAGATTCAGAAGTCATTTTTCAGCTAACAATTTTGTCATTTGATTTTAACAATTTTATTCATGCAGGTCATCGTGACTCTTAGACGAAAATTTGTAGACTTAAACTCAACCTACAAAACTGCAAAACTAGTGATGGTTGACTTGGCTGGGTCTGAGAGAGGCAGTGCAACTGGGTACAGAGGTCAGAGATTTCGAGAAGGTGCTAGCATCAATCGGTCGTTGTTATCACTGGGTAAGATTTGATATTTATTTGGTCCATAAAATCTTTCGAATCATAATAGATTGTAATTTTTAGTTGCACAAAAATGGGCTTATAATTCCTCTTCTATTTTTAAAGCCAATTGCATCAATGCTCTTGCTGACGGAAAACAACATATTCCGTACAGGGACTCGAAATTAACGCGTATACTAAAAGACTCTTTGGGAGGAAACTGTCGCACTGTGATGATTGCTAATGTTTCCCCTAGTGAATCGTCTTACGACGATACTTATAATACTTTGAAATATGCCAATAGAGCGAAGAACATTAAATGCCAGGTTTGTACTTTTGGTTTTGATATGACATTCTTTTTTAAAGGTTAGTCTCTAACATATAGTATTAATGGATTAAATAATTTTGGAATATTAAATTTTTTAACTAATTATAAGGTATTGTGACTATGGATATGGAGGAAGAGCGGTTGTAGTATTATTATAGTATTTACTGAGTGCAATTTGGATAATTATCAGGCATGATTTGTCACTTTGAACAGTCTAGCTCAATTTGAGGGAGACTGTTCAAATTTTCAACTGTTTGAGCTGATCAAACAGTTCGAAAGTTATCGTGAACAGGGATTTGCAAACAGACATAAAGAGTAAAACTATACAATACAATCAGATAAATTGCTTTGAATAATCATACTTATATATAACATATAAAATGCATGCGTTTATGAAATATCGACTAATAAAATTATTTACCGTGTGCGTATTTTAATCCAGTGTTTACCGTACTTAGTTGCTAGCATCTGCAAGCGTATATTATGTAAAACAATGAGCTCCAATCTGGGTTGCATTTAGCATTTTTTGCAATTAAACCAAATTGTGATGCTTATACCTTTTGAAATTCAATAGCAGTACTGCGGCTAAGTAATAATATAACGCCAGGGACGCAGTCAAAATCTTCCCATGGGTAACGACGTATCCAGTAGGGAGCAAGAGGGGGAACGGAGAAGCCCCTAATCTGAGAAAATGAGAACCTTTTTCTCTCAAAATGCCAAACATCGTAAAAATTGTGTTAAGTTTTTGCCATTATTTGCTGCGCGCCCCCTCCTTGACTAGATCTTTGGATACCTGCCTGCTCATTGATACATACAAACATACACGCGTACATACAAACATAGGGAATTATTCAATGCGCGTGCGTCAGTTTACGTTTTATACCATAGTCATGATACCTTAATTAGTTTCTGGTGGCGTTTACGTTTGGGTACTTGAGTACTTAATTTTTTGCTGTTTAACATGTATATTTTACAAATGAACAGGTGAAGAAAAACGTTTTGTCCGTGAATGCTTGTGTTACGCAGTATGCTCAAGTTGTTGAAGAGATGAGTCAGAAGATCGAATCTCTATCAACCGAAAACCAACTTCTTAAAGAAAAATTAGCAGCTGCTGTAAGAAAGTTACATTATCAATTGTATGTATATATAGTAGACTAGCAGGGATAGGAGACTGGAAGGGATGTAATGTCCCTCAGGGATAGCTCTGTACCGCTAGCGATTCCGAACCATGAGTTTTCAGTCTGGGAGGGATATTTTGTAAAGGATTGATATGAATGATCCTATGTGTATAAGTGCCACAAATATCGCAGATTTTAGATTACTCTTACATTTTTTATTCATTGCGATCATTATTTTCCATAATATTCATAAATACCTATTAAGTATATTGCACTTTTTTTGTCAGTCATAATTATTATTAAGCCAAGATTGACAGTCAAATGGTTAAGTATGTTATAGTGCATCGTTTTGAAATAGAGCCTTGGAACTATCCTTTTGCAGGCATTAAATTTTGAAATATAATTTTGCAAAAATATCTTAAATCCTTGACGACCTGATAATTTTGATAAAAGCGAAGCAGGACCGTATTGAAATTTTATTATTTATTTTATTATTTCTGCAATCTATTTCAGCAAACCTCTTAGAATTTCCAAGGCTCTATCTTAGAAAGATAGACTATACGCTGCTATAATTATTATTAATTGTGTTGTTCGTGCTCACTGAAGCGCGTACTCGTCTATTTTGTCGTTTTATTAATCTTCAATCTTATTGTCCAAAGTTATTTGGTCACCAAAGTAAAATGATTAAAATACACTGTGCTACTAAATGCCATAATGGCAGCAGCAGTTCTTGCAAATATTTAGATAATTGAACTCCTGGCCTTGGAAAACATATCAATTAATAATAATTATGGCCATGGCAGCGTAACATACTTAACCATTTGACTGTCAATCTTGGCTTAATCATAATTATGACTGATAAGAAAAGTGCAATATACTTAATATTTATGAATATTATAGAAAATAAAGATTGTAATGAATAAAAAATGTAAGAGTAATCTAAAATGGCACTTATACACATAGGATCATTCATATCAATCCTTTACAACATATCCCTCCAGGACTGAAACCTCATGGTTCGGGACCGCTAGCGGTACAGAGCTATCCCTCCCATTCTAATCTGAGAGAGACATTATATCCCTTCCAGTCTCCTGTCCCTCCCAGTCTACTACATATATGTATAGATTTTTGAAATTTCTTTAAGTTTTTTACGTTTTGGATTGTTGCAGGAAAGTGTCCAGCCACCTTTAGCTAACGTTAATGAAACGATTTGTTTAAGTCCAAATGTCGATTCTTCAAGTCTGGAAACATATAAAGCTTTGTTAAGCGACAAAAATAAAGCAGGGACAGCTTTAAAAATATTATCTGATAGTCATTCTTTGACGAATATCAAGCTGCGCTTGAAACAGCGTCGTTTGCAAACCTTGAACAAACTATCGTCTCTTAATCCTAGTTGCAACAAAGTAAGATTTACTTATTTTGATTACATATCATAATGATGTATGCCAGGCATACAGAAAATGTTTTTCTGTCCGGTAACCAAAATATTTTGGGCTTCCCTTTTCGGACAGGCAAAAATCTGTCTGCCTGGTAACTGAGTTAGGTCTTGCGTCCGCAAGTCCACGTCTGTTAACATAAAATCTGTTCAGGCGGGCAGCGGTTCGCGCTGCCTGTCCGTTTTTATAAAATGACGACCATCCGGGTGCCGGGCGGGCTAAAATTACATTTCCTGTATGCCTGATGTATGCCTAGTCATTTATGAAGTTTCAATTGCCCTAGATGTACAAAATCCGTATATTAGTGTATGGTTGATGAAAAATTAAACTCTTACTATTTTTGGAAGGCCGTTGGTAGACAAAGAGATCAAATCGAGTCGTACAAGTCCGAACTGTCACGGTCTGAAAAATTGATATGTGGGGCGGAAACTGAGTTACAAAAACATTCAGACGGATTAAAAGAGTTCGAAGGGGGGCTCGAAGAATCAAGTACTGTTTGTGTACCTGCAAAGCAGTATTTCGAATCACTGAAAGGTCATACTGACTCTCAAGGACCTAAAGAGAAAGACAAAAGTATATCAATGGTTTTGGATCAAGTGTTAAAACAGGAATCTACTCTGGAGAAAACCATGCAAAGCCTGATGAAGGCACTCATCATCTTAAAAAACAATGACATCGCCATTCCACCTTCAATCGATAATGACTACAAGGTTAGATTTTATCATTCTAATGGTTAATGCACAAAATGTCCAGGATTTTACTTTAGGACACTTTCCTAAAATTCCGCTAATCAGACCTAACAAATTCTGGACTGATGATCTTGACTTTTGAACAAATCCATGAAGTAGGGAGGGGTCATTAGATGACTTAAACTGCTTAGCCGTTGGCAGTTAAAGGGTGGCGTTCCAGTGCATGTGGCGAACCATTCATGACTAGAGCTTCACTTTTTAACTGCTCTCAGCTCATTCACCCCGAGAGTAAAAACATGTAATGCTACAAGGATCCTGCCAATAATAATATCTATTCGTCATCATCTCAGATTAAAAAGAATATTAAATATAATATATAAAATCTAATAATATAATCGAATCCAATATTATATTAATCGAATTAATTCTCCGTATTGAAATAGTTCTCCCTCGGGAATTATACTGATGGTTTCTCCCTTTTCAGGGAAAAATATTAGTCTTTAGATGAACAATAATTCCCCGTCCCAATGTAAGTTTCAGTAGACAGGTTGTCAATACTATATCGTGTAAACTTTAGGTAATTTTGTAATTCCTGTACCCGGCAAGCAAGCTTACTGCACTTGGACTTAAAAAGTAAAAATATGAGCGTACAACGTCAGAGAGGTAGAATGAATGAAATCATAAATTCGAAAATAACTTAACCTGACCCACAAGGACGAAAGTATCTTACTCCAAAACTAACCAATTTATACATTTCTCGAAATTTGGAATTCTAAATAAAACCTATTAAGTTAATGGAAGAACCGCCAATTATCGAATGAACCAAATTACTGTAGACCTAACCTATCCTAACTTAAACCAATTGACTTCTCTTCGGATGAGGAAAACAAATTCAATCATTTTAATTTTCCATAATGTTTCACATACCTACCGTCCAGACCACTCATACGGCCTAGATTGCCTGTTATGTACTAAAAATAATTTAAAATGTACCCACAATTGTTTATTTGGCACATGTACTAATTGTTGTGTTTATAGTATGCATATTAGTTTTCTGAATAGACCTCGAAAACAAAAAGATTGAAAGATAAGAAGACAATGAAAACTCTAGCTTGACTGGGCTCACCGAGGTATATGCGTACCTAGTGAAGGAGTGCACAGTGTGTCTAATCAAGTGGACTAGTGGACATAATGGACATAGTCATAGTGGACATAAATCATTACTCAATGTATTGAGTAATGAGTAAGGACTAGGAGAGGGTTGAAGAGCTTGAAGTGCATGAATTAAACATTGTAAAGTAGCACACAAATAAATAAAACACAAAAAACTCAAAAATTAAACAATTAAAATTTATTTTTAAATCAGCAGTCTTACAAATTATAAAAGCGATTTGCTTCGACAATCTCGCACAAAAAACAACATTTTCGTCGCTTTTTTGTGTTTTCGCGGTTTTTGTGCTAGTTTGTCGAAGAAAATCGCTTTTATAATTTAAGACTGCTGATTTAAAAATAAATTTTAATTGTTTAATTTTTGAGTGTTTAGTGTTTTATTTATTTGTGTGCTACTTTACAATGTTTAATTCCTGCTCTTCGACCCTCTCCTAGTCCCTTTAATGTTTTCAATAATGTACCCCAATGTTCAATCAAAAAGCTACATTAAATGATTCTTACTCCAATATTAAAGCTGTATTAACATTATAAAAGCATCTTAAAATAAATTCACTGACATTTACAACAAAAAAAAATTTTGAAATTTTTTCAAAATTTTGAAAGTTTCTCAATGAATTTCAAAACGCTGAAAAAATAACATGTAGAGAATGCTTTTGCAGTCACAATGACACCGGTTTGGTGAAAATCGGTTGAGAAATGTCAAAGTTATAGCGCTATGAAACTTGCAAGGTCGCCTATAACAAAAAACCGCCGTAACTCAAAAAATCTCTTATGTTCCTACTCTATTGGTATGATACAGATCGGTAGGTAATTAATGAATATCTTTTGATAAACATCCCATCCGACCCATTATGACAAACGGATGGGAAGGTATTGGTTCTCATCGAGCCACAGTGGTCGGATTTCATGAAAAAAGTGTCACGGCTAAATATTAGCCAATTTGAGGGTAAACCGGCTTGTAAGAGTATTGAAAGACGTCAAAACCATTTTATAATTATTGGTTAATTCCTGAAACCCGAATTTCGGGTTTTAAATTGATCAGGTAGATGGGTGTGACTCCTCCCTTGCATACTACTATTGAAGGAATTTAGGATTTCTTGTCAAAGTTTGGACGTCGATTTCTTCCATGCCGTACGCTGAATTGGTAAAACGTTAGCGGGGGCCGGTAGACCTAATACCCTAGTATACTGGTGTAAAATAACTTTTGCCCCAATTCTATCATTCTCAAAATATTGAATTTCAAAATTTACTATTATTTATGACATTTTTATTGCTCCTCCGGTCATTCTTGAGTAATCCCCTACAAATTATATATCATTCGAAATGTCTTAGTAAAGCCTTTCGAATGATCGTATCGCATGTTAAAAAACTTTAAAATGCCCATTTACAGAATTTAATTTCAAAGTTCAATCTTCCCGATATAGTTGATGACCCCATTCCACTATAACGGTTTATGGGGTATTAAATTGAAGTCCAATTTTAGAATCAGCATAATAAAAAACGTCAAAATGCTGATTTGTACAATTTAATTTCAAAGTTTAATTTTTCCGATATAGTGGATGACCCAATCCAATTCCATTATAACGGTTTAAAGGGTATTAAATTGAAGTCCAAATTTAGAATCAGCCTAATGAAAAACGTCAGTTCCTGTTTATAGAATTTAATTTCAAAGTTTAATTTTCCCGATATAGTGGATGACCCCATTCCACTATAACGGTTTATGGGGTATAAAATCGAAGTCCAATTTTAGAATCAACATTAAAAAACGTCAATTTTACAGAATTTAATTTCAAAGTTTAATTTTTCCGATATAGTGAATGACCCCATTCCAGTGTAACGGTTTATGGGGTATTAAATTAAAGTCCAATTTTAGAATCAGCATAATAAAAAACGCCATAAAGCCCATTTACAGAATTTAATTTCAAAGTTTAATTTTTCCGATATAGTGAATGACCCCATTCCAGTGTAACGGTTTATGGGGAATTAAATTAAAGTCCAATTTTAGAATCAACATTAAAAAACGTCAATTTTACAGAATTTAATTTCAAAGTTTAATTTTTCCGATATAGTGGATGACCCCATCCCACTATAATGGTTAATGGGGTATTAAATTGAAGTCCAATTTTAGAATCAACATTAAAAAACGTCAATTTTACAGAATTTAATTTCAAAGTTTAATTTTTCCGATATAGTGGATGACCCCATTCCACTATAACGGTTTATGGGGTATTAAATTGAAGTCCAATTTTAGAATCAGCATAATAAAAAACGTCAAAATGCCCATTTACAGAATTTAATTTCAAAGTTTAATTTTTCCGATATAGTGGATGACCGCATTCCACTATAACGATTTATGGGGTATTAAATTGAAGGCCAAATTTAGAATCAGCATGGTCAACTGTGTCTAACTTATTGTTTGTTGGATATGTTTAAAGTGATAGCGGCTGTAAAAGCAATAAGACTTCGGGTAATGTTCATCAGTCTAGTCATGGCTTCGTGCAATTCTTAAAGGCTAGCGACAAATGAGCCTCAAACTCATTTGCAGGGACACATATTTGTTAATCGATAATACACTACTTCCATACAATAAAATCTTATACGTATTAGTCATAGTTAAATAGATAACTCTTTCTTGCACAGTTAAAATATTACCCTTTACAAGAAGTTGAAATTTGTTAATTTTAGCATGATCTGATTTACACAATTTATAATTTGAATGAGGTGATTCCAATGATGCATATATTATGAAATGCGATATCGACCGAGAACTTCGTCTAAACTAAGTTGGGAAAATGTAAATAGGAGTTTACGTGGTTAAGCTGTGAGCGGGAATGGAAAAGCGGTGCCAATTAATTTGTATGGCACACACATGACTTTTGTATGGAGGAATTTT
Organism: Tomocerus qinae; assembly: GCA_020055645.1. Taxonomy (NCBI): domain Eukaryota; kingdom Metazoa; phylum Arthropoda; class Collembola; order Entomobryomorpha; family Tomoceridae; genus Tomocerus; species Tomocerus qinae. The sequence goes on along the minus strand of CM034548.1, from coordinate 1,009,302 downwards.
TGACATTTAGTGTGACTTTGTATGGTGTGCTATGACTTACCAAATGAATTTGTATGGAAATAATTACTATGTATGGTGATAGTTTTATATAAACATGAATAGTATATATATCACCATAGGTTGGTAAATTTATTCCAGTTTAAGAATATTTGGTGGAATGATAAGACCCTTGTAGGAACTGCACAACCATGCAGAAAGTGAGGTATGTGGGTAAAGTTAAGTCAATGCTCTGAGCTCCGAATTATCTCCAAATTAGCATGTTATCAGTATTTTTCCAATCTGTATTTCCTCTGCATTTGTGTTTGCTTTATTTCATTACAAATTACATCTGAATGAATATAAGTACAATAGCCGGGTCAAGTAAATTTTTAAGTTTAGAATACAAAACGGACAGAGACAGTGACACTGATAAAAGTGACGTTGCAAATAAATAAAATGAAGAAAATAAGGCAAGTGTACAACTTACATGGACGAAAATTGACATTGACACTGAAGATTTACAATTCTGAAAGTTCAAACAAACATTTAAATACAAAACTTCAATACAGAATATTATGGTAAAGTGAAAGGTGGTAGGCGTTGCCCAGCCAGTTTGGAATATGTTACTATAGATTTCAGTAGTTAGCACAAAGTACTATTTTAATGATCCTCCACATTATATACCAATATATATTAAAACTAAATTAACTTACCATGCATATTCAATATTGCCATACAAAGTCATAAACCGCCATACTAAGTCATAAACCACCATACAAAGTCACACTATCTATTTTTAGCTCTTCCATACAAAAGTCATGTGTGTGCCATACAAATTCCTATTTTCCCATGGAAAAGTACTGGGGTAAAATACGTCCGTCTCACTTAGACTTTGGATCCACTGTGCTACCACCAAAGCCTCTGCCTTCTGCTTCTGGCCTTGTCCAACACACAATAGAAGCAAAACAAGTGACTGTAGCGCCACAGACCAGAATGTGACCGTTCTATGCGCCAGGAAATATAAACACACCAATCAAGATGATAAGTGGAGTGCAAATTATAGTGTTCTACTGTATAGATTTTTTTTCATTATATGTCCCCCACTTCCCACTTCTGGCCTGTGTCTCTGATCCGCAATTATCCAACTAACGGGCTCGTTAACCGCTTCTAGTCTTATATATTAATACTCAGGTGAAGCCAAGTGAAAGGCATATTAACAACTTTAAAAAAAATTACCTTTGAGCTTGTACCACTTCAAATTTTTGAACATATTACATCGTAATCGTCTTTCCTTAAGTGTGTAGATGCTGATTGATATGTCACACAAGGTGTATTGGAGCATTTTCAGTAAGTTGACCTTTGACATTTTTGAAGGTCAAATTGATAAAATATGCAAATATGCGGTTTGTATAGCTATTAGAGCAAGATTGGCCCTAAAAACGATAAATTTGAAAAAAAACGTGTTTTTGGAAATTTCGAAATTCGTTTTTCATGAAGGAGTTCGAATTTTGAAAAACGCTGAAAGTCCACCCTCCAAAATATTGTCTCCTTCAATTTAAAAAAATTCCATCCAAATCGGTCGAGTAGTTTCGGAGTAATTTTACAGTAGCGTTTCGACCTTCGGAGGGTGTGTCCTGAGTAAAGGGGGCGGTATATCGAAAATCGGAAAGAAGTTGTTTTTTACAATCCTCTTTCTCATTAGGTAAACACTTGTTGCAATCCGATTTGCAATTTCAAATTATTTTGCTTACACATCTCTTAAATTCATACACAACAGTAGTTGTAGGTTAAAACATCGAAAGCCATTTGTTCGAATGACGTTTTATGGGCAAAGTAAGATAGAATACATTAAGATAGAATGCAAAAACAAATGTTCGAATATCGAATACACAAAGATAGAATGCAAAACAAATGTTCGAATATTGAATGCAAATTAGTAGAATTAATACCATCTAGGCTATGTGAACTGGGAGTGGTACGGTGCATGTTTACAGATAGAAAGATTAGTCTGCCATGTCCACTGATGTTGCCGTGAATGTTCTTATGATTTAGATCCTTTTAAAATGGAAGCTATTACTGAATTTGCCTTCTATCATTTAGCATTCGATATTCGAGCATTTGTTTTTGCATTATATCATTTTGTATTCGGTATTAGAACACTTGTTTTTGTATTCTATCATTTGGTATTCGGTATTCGATCATTTGTTTTGGCATTATATCATTTTGTATTCGATATTCGGTCATTTGCATTCTACCAATCATTATACCAATTGACTTTCGATATTTTGGTTCCACACCCACTAAACTTACCGTACCCATCCCGTTTTTGGTTCGAAAGTAACTAGTCATACACCGAAACCCTGGTTACGTATACTACCTGGGTACCCCCCCTAGGATCACGCCAAAATAGGATGCCAGGGCTGATGGCTTGAGTAGAAAAAGTATACCCATTTCTTAGCCTTGGCTTCGCCAGGCTAAGAAATAGGTACTAAAAGCCGTAATAAGTACTATTGGTACTAGTATAGTACACACAGTACTAAACTAATAAACTACCATTAACATTATATTTACAGGGTACCCTCGTTCCCCACCCCAGTCTCTGTGAGGTAAATACTGGGTTGAAGCAGTAGGGGTACCCTATTGTATTGTACCGTACATGTACAATGGCACAGTACAGTAAGTACCCCGCGCGGGGTACTTACTATACTAACTTAACTGCACTGGCACTAGGTACTAGGGTACTACTACTGTGGTACTAACTGTAATATAGTCAGTACTTGTACATTGTACCCTACCCGTACAATGTACAAGTACTAGTACTGTGACTATGATAGTATCATAGTCAATAGCACTTGCACATTGCGGGCCAGAGGACCCGCTACAGCCCCGCAATGTACAAGTACTGTTGACTATGATACTATCATTAGTCACAGTACTAGTACATGTACATTGCGGGGAGCGGGTCCTCTGGCCCGCAATGCAAGGCTCCCCGAAATCCAAGAAAAAGGAAAATTTTTTCTCAAAATAGCAAAAAATTTCGCGCTTCGCGCGATTTTATGTGATTTTTAGGCTATTTTTGACTCATTTTAGACAAAATAAGCCAAAATTTTTCGCGCTTCGCGCGATTATGCCTAATATATATTGTCCTATGATATCATTGCCCCCTCCGAAATCGACTTCTAAATACGGTACTGCCGCAATGTACAAGTACTAGTACCAGCTGGTTTATTGTTATCATTTTTTTTATTTATTAAAAAAGGTACACGTTAACTAAAAAAGACAAGAATAATAGTGGTAGTGATAATGTAGTGTGGAAAATAAAAATATGATTTAAAATTATTTTACATGATACTAAATTTGACAGTTTTTTACAGCATATTTTTATCGCTTAAATAAAATTTTAAAGTGGTTTTCCTATACCCTTATCACGTGACTTCAAAAAAATTTTCGCGCCCCTTACGGGGCGCGTCCCCCCGCACCACCCCCGCCCCACCCCTTCCCACTTATAACAACAAGTACCCCCCATAGCTGACCCTTGGGTTTCGGTGTATGTAACTAGTCTTCTCATCCCATCCCCAGTCAGCCCAGTGGTAAAGCCGCCTCTGCTCATCCCTATAATTACATAAAAGAAGGGGATGAGTATGGATATGGGTCATATTTGGATGGCTAAAGTAGGGATGGCGCCCACCTCTGATGGAAACAATATGCTTGCATATAAAATGCCAATCCAAATGTCAAAAGTCAAAAGCATACCACAAGCGATGGCGACCAAAGAGAGCTACGAAAGCTCTTATACGCCAATCGTTCAGCAGACAACATTTAACGTGGGTTTGAATTAATTACGACACTGACTTGAAAGAATTAACGATATTAAAATTTTATTGACTGCCTAAATTATGACCAGATTTTTAAAATTGTCACTCTCATATATATAAATAAACACAACAATTAGTACATGTACCAAATCAACAGTTGTGGGGACACTTTAAATTATTCTAAGAGACATCATCTATTCGTAAATTGACCCATTAAATCATTTTAAGGGACTTTTAAAATTATTTCAATTACCCTTATTCCTTTTCTATTTCAATAGTAACAATTGAATAGATAACCTATAGCTAATACAGTTATGTTAAATCCCAATGAGTTGTCCGAAATGCCTCATATGATATGGTAAATCCCAAAACATTTTATATAATTTTTTTTCTATAAGTATTAAGTAGTCATTTAATAAAAATTGACTGTTTTTTCGGTATTTTCAAATTTTATTTACTTTCATGTAATAATTCTTCGTATCAAAATAATTTACCACCCCATGAATTTTACAGATTTATTTCGTTTTCAAGAGCAATAAAAGCCTTTAAAACAATATTTATAATTAATTTGATTATTACGGGTACTATGAATTTCCCTCATTCTATTTCAATATACTGACGGCTGTTTTATGTTTTTCCATGGTTTCTGTCACAGGAGACTGTTGAAGAGCTTTGTGGGAATCGTGTCCATTGGTCGACTTGCCTTGAACGTCCCACTCACGAGAGTTCCTATTCCAGTATTCCATCTCTGAAAAGCATCATTACTCCAGAACCAGACGCCGAGATTACGGAGGAAACTGAAGTGAATCAAACATATAATTGTGACGCTACGTACTCTGTTCTATAATCCGACGGTAATGTGATAGGCCCCTTAAATACACATACAAAAATGGTACATAACTAAGCTAAAGTATATCAAATTCAATTACGTATTGAACAATCAACGAGATTTTATACATTAGAATAGCATTTTCTAAATTATGAGTAGTGTAAGTGTTTATGATTTATCTAAGATAGCTTCTTCATTATACTTAAAGTTAAATAATGTACATGATGTAATGATTTCGTAATTCGTAGGTTGATGTCTGAATTTTTTTATTTAATTAAACCATCTGTTCATGAATCATGGAATCATACAATGAATCAATTTTTATGGTGTTTTGTAATACGTTGGTCTGTTAAGTGATTAGTTAAGCCAAAATGAATAACGTGCAAATGATATTAAGTATTATTAAACTACTCAAGATGGTTGAAAAGTTTTGATATCTGTGGAGATAGCCTATCCTCTTACAGGTCCTCTCCGATGCAATATGCAGTCTACTTAATTTCAACTTTCAAACATTTTATCATATATATTTTTAAGTAGGAGTAGAAGTAGCAGTGCAAGACAGTAGAATTAATATGAACATAGATCTGACCTACATACTCCCTCGATAAATTGTCTTTAAACCTTGAAGCGTAGACATGATTGTACCCATAGCAAAGCCATACTGTTGTACTCGTTTCCATTAGTATTTGTTAATGTGCTAAAATACTAGAAAATACGAGTACAAACAAATATTTTGAAAAACAAGATCTATCACTTTAGTACCGTTGTTGAAATTCTAGCAAAGTAAAAGGTATCGTTCTTGGTCGTATTTTAGTACACGCACTAAGTTACTGGGAATATTAATATGGGAATATTAATCTGTAGAAATCAACTAGTTCAATTCGGTTCCAATCAGGGTTTATTTTTTTCCAAATTTGTAGTTTCATTTTGTATACTTCTGTTTCCTAGGGAATTAGAACCCTGGGAGAATTTCTCTTGTAATGTCCTTTTAGAAATCACCCGCTGGCCAACAAAACATTTATCCGACCTCAACACAATAAGTGGTAAGTAAGTAGCAAGGTAAGCAATAAGTACTCTGTATCCGAATCCACTCCCACCAATAATATCCGCTTAAGCGGATAATGAACACTTAATAAAATCCGAATTTTCACAATTTAATTCGAAAAATCGGATTTTATTAAATGTCTATTACTTGCTTAAGCAGGTATTATTGGTGAGCTAATATTTGATGGGAGTAGATTCGGATACAGTGTATATATATCCACTTATTGTGTTGAGGTCGGATAAATTCTTGTTGGCCAGCGGGGGATTTCTAAAGGGACATTACAAGAGAAATCCTCCCATGATTAGAAATAGTACTATTATATGACTGAGCGTCCGATAAATACTAGGTTTATTGTACCAGTAAATGCTAGTTTGTTTAAAATCATATTATTATATCTTCGGAAATTTTTCCCTGTGAGCAGTCAACCTCTGCACCACCAACGTACCTCTTCGTTGAAAAAATGCTCTATCCGCAGTGTACAAAATTTAGCTGTTTAAAGGGATTTTTACCACTGTGATGGTAAATTATGACAATTTATTGATACAAGTAAACATTTAGTACAAGTACATCCAATTTCATTTAGTTAATAAGAATGTGCCCATTTAATCGAAATTAGTTATTTAATCGCTAAATAATGGCAATTTTAGCCCATTTAGTTGAGTCTATCCTTGGTTAATGAACATCGATCAATGTGAAAAGCTTAACCTTAATAACAAAGGTCAGCTGCTAAGTTATTTGATATTTTAGCATTACATTCCATTCAAAATTCTGCACGAAATTCAAATAAAATTATTTTTTACCATTTTTACCAATTATACCATTTGCCACCAAGTTTTATGTAATGGTTTTTAACGTTAAATAACGTTAAAATTAAAGCCCACTTATCACTTCTATGTGGTTAATGGTATTTTGTACACTGTCTATTTGCTATGCTACGGTACGGATGTGTGGTTGACAATACATGGCATGTTTGTACTCATTTAATTAACGAATGGTGGAAAACGTGATTGAACTGCATTTTGCTTCACAGTATTGGACACCTGTTTCAAATAGAGTCAAATTAGCTGAATGTCTCATCTGTACAAAATTGTAATTATGTAATTTCTTATACCATTTTGGTCGGGTACGGACTTAAACCAAGTACGGGATGGGTAGGGTATGGTATGTTTAGTTTTACATTATATTCCGAAGTATGGAGTAAGGATGGATAGCCTTAGTCTCAAATAAGTAGGGACGACTACGGTATGACTTGAGCTAAGCTAGGGATGACATGGTATGACTTGAACCCAAGGCCGCAGCGAGAGGGGGGCACGTGCCATCGAGAAAAATAAAGAAATTTTTGTGTAATATGCGAAAATTACCCCCCCCCCCTCTCCTCGAAATTGTTTTCTGGCTGCGGCCCTGCTTGAACCTAGTTTGGAGTGGTAGGGATGAGTACGGGAAGGATGGCAAGAACCATACACTCAACCTACGTACTTATGCGATCACCTATTATATGAGCACCTACGTGTACGTGGTATTCAAGAAAAACAATATTAAATATTACCGCCAGCTTTATTTAAGTTCAAAATCAACAGCTCCACTTCTGACAGTTAGTAATTATAACTTTAAGCCTTCCAATTCACTTATTGAAACTACCATAAAATTTTCGTTACATATTTAACAATAAGCTTTGAAGACTTGAAGTATTTCATGGGGTAGTGCATAGTATATGGCTGTAGCCTATTTGTTCACTTTTCGTGATTAAACAGTCAAATCCTAGAAACAAATTCTATTAATAGAAAGATTAAAGGCAGTTCATTGGAGGATTGGTTTGTTTTCTACTTTCACAGTATACTTTGGATCTACAAAAAATAAACTTTACTAAAAACAACATAATTTATTATATTCACTTTGTCGTTTGACCCTTACTTTACGGGTTGAGTATGGTAGGGTAAGGTATGGTTCTTTACTTTCGAAGTTGAGTATGGTAGGGTATGGTATGCTTTAAAATCCGATGGATTGAATATGGTAAGTACGGTATGTTTCCTCACTTTACGAGTTGGGTAACGTAGGGTATGGTAAGACTCCTTATTTTATGGCTTGAATATGGTAGGATACGGTAGGTTCCTTAATGTAAGAGGTCAGTATAGTTGGGTATATATGCAAATACGATAAAGCCCATTTCTGGTGTCTTGTCCTGTCAGTTTTAACAATGTAGGGAAGTCTCATTGACTGAGCGAGTTGCCAAAATTAAATAAAGTGACTACCATTTTACTTGCAATCCATTTACATTGGGAAAATTGGGATGTACTGCTACTTAAGAAATAGTTTTCATTACAATTGTTGATGTAGAGAGAGAGGTTACCGGCAATCACCAAGGACTAACTGGGAACTCGTTCGGTCGGTGGCAGGTGGTGACAGCTGTAGTCACTGTAGTGTCTTGAATTGTGTAGTTGTCAGAGTGTAAGTTATTAATATAATCATGAGTTATAAATATTATAACATACATACAGCTTTCATGTGATCTCCTGCTGTATTATACTTAAAGAAAATCCAACAAGTAGTTGATCTTTATCTGAGAACTTTTAAACATTTCTGCTGGAGGTGGTAGTTATTTTATACTGTTGTAGGTACTCGAATCACACGGGGGGCTTGGCTCATTGCTCTAAATGCTTCCAATAACTTATGCTGTGTTAATTGCTGTTAGTGTCTTAATCTGCATACATTTTTATTGAAGCTAATTGGGTTAAATTTAATAGTCCATGGCGAATTTTTAGACTAGGTATATCAATTATGTATGAGAATTGACAGTTTCAGTCAGGTGCATACTTTTGATGGAAGTTTAAAATTGGGACTTGTCACTTTTCAAAGCCAGTATCAGTATCGTATAAATTTGGAAAGTAATGCACAGTAAGCTAAGCTTTTCCTTGCTTATGGTTTTTAAATGCGTGGTCAAGTAAATGTGGAAATAATATAAATACGCTCAGGTTGACAGGGTTTTAGTAAAAAAAATCGCATTATGTTAAAATTGTTCTTCATTTTGGTCTTTATTTCGTTTCGTGCTCTGATACATATAGTAATATTTTAGTCTTAACTATTATTAATATGTATATTATATTAATTGCGCACATGTATACAAACCATAAATCAATAGGAAGTTGCATTTTTCCAAACTTTGCTTGAGATACTTAACAGTAAAATGGTAACTACTCATATTTAGTTATCTACATCTGATAATACTATAAGCAATGTGAATAACTTTAAACTTTGTGTTAATATCAGTAGTATCAGCCATAGGGTCTTGTATATAAATGTGTATATGTGTTAATCTATATATGTAGCCATTCATCATCTTATTATGTGAATTCATACAAATCATAGTACGTTATTTACTTAATATTTAGTCATTCGCCTTGTAGCTTTATTCCATTCGTGTTAGTTGAATTAAACTTGGTAAAGATTTTCAGAACGAGTCGTTGCCTTATGGAATTCAAGGCACGTTCCTGCGTTTTCCATCTTTTATTTTCTAAAAAACAAAAAATGAGTATGATAGTGTACATGATGAGACTTTAGAAGCAAAGCTTATTAATGTTTTTAATAATGTACCCCAAAGAAGTTTACCCGACGTCCACTAGACGCAACGTGCTTTTGTCGGGTGCCTTCCCGACAAAGGCATTTTAAGTGGACTTCGGGTAAAATGCTTTGGGGTACATTATTAAAACATTAATTAGACAATGTTTTTCATTGGCCGACTGCACTGGAATTGGAATTTTTCTTTTCTGTACTTTTACTGAGATTGGGTGAATTTTCTGCCACGTTTCTCAAAAACCATTCCGAAATTCTTCTCTTTAAGATACAACATCTTTACAGCCTTCTTTTGTTTAGATTGAAGTGTAAGGTCAGATTAACGAATAGAAAATGAGTTCAGTGTTGTTGTATGTCGTATTTTAAGCTAAACTTGAACTGGATTGCTTGTATAGAATGTACTCTCCCTTAATTACCTTCTCCCTTGATCTTTACGATGGGCACGCTTTGAAGTCATGCAAACTCTTGTGTAGAATATCATATCATTGACATCATCGGTATACATCACTGTATCCTTAAATGCTACTTTATCTGTACGTAGACTAGTTCAACTCAGAGGTTCTCACAAACTTCCGAATTCGCAAAGTTTGCGGATTTGCAAACGAATGCGAAGGCGTCAACAATTTTGAATTGAAGGGAAGCAATTCATTGGTCAAGTCCCAACGCAAATTTGCGAGCCAAAAAGGCATGTTTATCTTTATGAAGTGTTGTCGCTTGCAAAGTGATTCCTCGCATGCGCCGTAGATTTGTGACTTTGCGATTTCGCACGTTTTCTAGAGCTCTGAGTTGAGGTTATGTAATTTTTTATTTGCGAAACACAAACTACGAAATGTGTATGGAAACCTGCGTGGTTTGCAATTCCTGCACACATATTCTTTAAATAGGTATTAAATGCTAATGTAGGTAATTCAGTATGCCTGGGAAATGATAGCAAAAATGTTGCGAAAATAGAGTTTTGTGCATGAACACATTTAAAGCGTTTGAATATAAATATGTTTTTGTATGGATATTGTAGTCTTTCAAACTTGGTTAACGATGATAATGAGATTAATATTAAAATAAAGACATTAATTTTCTAACTTTATTTATTTATTTACTATTTCATACAACTCCAACTTTCTTTTGTCATGTTGTTGAATGTCCCTTATCCTTCCTTGTATTTTTCTGAATGTGGTTTACAGTCACCATTCGCTATTAATGAATAAAGAATGAAGAATTAAATAAATAATTACCAAACAGTCAATTAATATAGGGTAAATGTTTAGTGGGGCTGTAGAAAAAATCATTTTGTCGGTAAAAAGAAGTCATTTTGTCATTAGTCCAAGAAGCAGTAAATAAAATTTTCGGGGCAGTACCAAAAAAAGTACATAAGGCAGTAGAACGAGTAACAATAACAGTTACAAAAGAAAATATTTTATTTAGTCAAAATGAAATTAAATAACGAGGTTAAAAAACATTATATTAGATTGCAAATATAGTAAGTCAAATCTAAAAACTCAGTAACTCTGCTTAGTATTTTTTTTCCTTCTCGAGTTATTTTTTTTGCACAATTTCAAATTAACAGTCGGTCAGTTAGTCTGCAACACAAATGACATATTAGCAAAGCATTCTTAGAATTAGCGTCTTATCTCTTGCAAATAGCAAGCTATATTTCTATTGAATTGTTCTATGATATTCAAAACCCTCATGATTTTGTGCTATCTACATTACTACATTGTATACCTTCATACACTAACAATCACGTCACTAATAATTTCATCTTGTTCATATTTCATTCCCATTTCAGGAAATAAAAAAAATGATGTTAGTAATACCGCTATTGGTACTCGTTCTACTGACTTTTGTACCGTTTTGGTACTGCGCCAAAGACTTTATTTTACCGCTTCTTGGACTAATGATGAAATGACTTAATTTTAGTGACAAAATGACTTTTTCTACAGTCCCATGTGCACCATTAATACCAATACCAATGTGTTTCCATTTCCATAACCACTTTATGACCTCTTCTTTCTCATGGGATGAAACTTCGGAGTTTTACCTGTAAAAATTTGGAATAGCCTACGGGACGTGTTGACAAAGGAAATGTCAACACATAGTTTGTCGACCCAACTCGCATTTATACGAAAATGTCATTTTTTGTGCGAGTTTGTCGACGCAACTCGCATTTATACGAAAATGTCATTTTTTGTGCGAGTTTAACGACGTAACTCGCATTTATACGAAAATGTCGTTTTTTGTGCGAGTTTGACGACGCAACTCGCATTTATATGAAAATGTCGTTTTTTGTGCGAGTTTGTCGACGCAACTCATATTTATACGAAAATGTCGTTTTTTGTGCGAGTTTGTCGACGCAACTCTTTCTAGGTCAGCAAGATTTCATAGTTCTGGTAACATATTTTAAATGAAATAAGGATCTTAAGTTACAATTCACTAGCAAGTTTCGGATTTTATAATAGTTATTGCCACCTTTAGGGACACTTTCTTTAGCTTTTTTTACGGACGGTACTGCAAACGAATGAAGCTGACGTCTTTTTCTATCTGTAGCGTTGGGTTTGTAATCATCTTCAGTAAAGTACAATGCAACGCCGTAATTTCGAATGTCCTTATTAAGTTGCGCTCCTGTAGATATGAAGTCCATCCACTTTAGTCTGCGCATTTCATTTTCATCGCCTTTGGGTATCAAATGAACAGTGTCTACAACACTATTTTTCGAATTGACACGGTCTTTAAACACACATCTTCGTCCCATATTATTAGCATTTAATTCCTTAAAAATCAGTTTTAGTAAGAGCTACTACCAACCCGAAAAGTTTAATAGTCAACATTACAGACATAGCCCTATGTACAAAGTGCGTCCCCTTAAGTTGTATGATTACGTCATTACGTCCCGTAGCCTATTCTGTTATAAATCCGAAGTTTCATCACATGAGAAAGAAGTGGTCATAAAGTGGTTATGGAAACACATTGACCAATAATACCAATAAGCAGGGCCGCAGCGAGGGGGGCGCACCGGGGCAAGTGCCCCCCCACCCAAAAACGATAAAAATAAATTTTTGTCTAATAACGCAAAAAATCGCTAAAATTTTCTCGCTATTGCGAAAATTACGACACCTTTTTCTCGGTGCCCCTACCGAAACTTTTTCATGGCTGCGGCCCTACCAATAAGAGAGGAATGGTCTAATAGGAAAGGGTCCAAGAAATGCATTTACTGTCACGTCCTGCAATACTTCTTAAGAGTTAGGTAGGTGAATACCATCCCACGGTTAAATTGTTGAGAGCAATTTGATTTTCCAACCAAATTTTGAGAGGATGAAAATACTTTAGCAAAGCATCGGATCTGATCTCTGAAGAGCCGGTCATTTGCTGCAAAACTTCTTTCCAACTTTTGCTCGATCCGTTCCTCATCATTCTCCTAAAACCAAAAATTTCTCTTTTCTGACGGTAAAGCTCCATCCCCCAGTGCGTAAAAACCATTAACCCCTTCTTAGTTGTAAGTGATTTTTAACGTTAAATACCACTATATAAAACTCGGTTGTAAATGGTATTTAACACTTATAAACATTCAAGCCTATAAACTTCCGCGTATTACCAAGTGAGGTACAATTGTACCACGCAGCAGTATCCGGAGTAAATACAAAAGAGACCATGCAGGCTCGGAACAAAATGTCACAGCCAAAGTTGTTACTTTCAGATTCTAATCTACTTAGTGATATGAAAAAAACAATTTCAGGATTTTTTTTGAAAACCCGCCGTTTTTAAGTTATGGCGGTTTTCCGCCTTTTGTCGTTCATCTATGATTCATTTCTAAACTACTTGACCGATTTTCATGAAACCGGTGCCATTCTGCCCGCAAACGCCTTCATCACATGGCCCCTTTTTTAGTTTTTAAAATTTTTTTCAAAATTTTGAAAAAAAATTTTGAAAAATTTCGAAAAAAAATTTTTTGTATGTATTTACTAGAACTATTATTAAATGCAATAAAAACGCTAATTCTGACCAAAAACTCAATAATTAGGGTGTATATATCAAAAATAAAGTCATTAAAATGAATGAATGAAAACCACTATTGAGTTTATGGTCAGAATTACCGTTTTTATCGCATTTAATAATAGTTCTAGTAAATGCTACTGAAAAGTCAGATTGGGGTTTACTAAAGAATTACTCAGATGAAGAGGTAGCTAGGGCTGAAGTCCTTACGGCGTGCATGGACATACTACCATAAAGCGACCTCTTTTGCGTATTTAGAGACCAATCTTGTTTTTCTACGACCAGTATTCTCGGAGGATTTCAAGTTTTCAAAGAATTTGATAGTCCAGGTCAGGTCAAGTAATTTGGTAACCGGGACTCTTAATATTTATATTTAAATGTTCAGTGAGAGCACAGGTGAAAAAATATAATTTAAACGACACACTCCCATTCAGAGAAGTTCATCTTCTCTGTATACGAATACTATTTCCGTCTGTCTGTACGGAAACCCTGTGCACGATCACTTTCGAAAGGTTTGAGCTAGATCGTTCAAATTTGCAGGAAAGTTTCAAGTTTTCCAAAAAAGTATTTATATGCCGTCATGTACTTTTAAAACGTAACACTTCTCCATGACCTATACTTGACATTTATTTATTGCATTCCCCCGTATTTTGAGTCTTAATTCGATGTATTTTAGAGACAAAATGGAACATTGAAACTATTGTGCTACGGGGATATATTTACTTGAACTTAAATCAGATTCTAATATTTTATGTCTGTTACTGAAGAAAAGACACGGCTTACGTACCTTGACAAAAAAGCTTTGATTTGATTGGTGTGGAAGGACAGGGCCGTAGCCAGAAAAAAATTGAAATACTTTTAGATCCGATTATATTGCTTGCAGTTACAGTGGAGAATTAATTTGCATAATTAATTTAATCTACTAGAAATTAGGCAACAAATGACGTAGGCGGGTTTCGTTTATAATGTATTACTACCAAAGGCGAAGAGAGTATTTTCTCTTCTGGTAGACAATTTTTCTAATTTAAGGTCGGATAAAGTTTTATCACAATTAGAACGGTTGACAATGGATTTCAGAATAAAAGACTGTGATGTAGTAAAATAACCCTAAAAAGTGGTAAAGTTTGTACACAGGCTACCCGCTATCTCCACGACATGATTCTAATGCCCTAGGACTCGAGTATCGATGGATTACATATATAGATATCAGACAAGTAGTACGTACCAGAGGAGTTTGCCGGCCCTTATGGAGCCTCTGAGTTGACATCTGTGCAGATCTGTCCATCCAGCTTCGTAGCACATGGCTTCGTAGAACTGGAGTTGAAGGAAGGAGGCCATGAAGTAACGGATGTAGGGAATGTTGTCGACGATGTGAAATTTGCCGGCAGCATCCAATCTATCGCCATTGTCTCCATAACCATCTGGTCTCCGCAGACCTAGGTACTTTTCATTCAACTCCCACCACAAATCATTCCAAGTCCCAACGGAACTCTCCTTGCTGAACACTTCCCAGCGCCAAAGATCCATCACTAGACCAAACCCGATCTGCGGCAACTTGGCCAGACCAATTTTGAGAAGATTCTTCATTCGCGTAGTCTTCAGCCCTTCGCTCCTTAACCCGTAGGTTATAGCATCCCCCACCGACTCATGGAATGCAGAATTAGCCCCATCCTTTGTACAAAGGTCACCATTTGTAAATTATGAAACATTTCACTCCGCTTTCACGGACGCTGTTAGAGGACAGAAATAAGCTTATTTTGCATTTATATTCAATTTTATAGGCAAAGGACACTTATTTTTCCATTTTAAATTTTCGTAATATTAAAAAAACTTGTTTTAAACTTGTTTCCGTTTTTGTTTTGTAATTCTAGAAAATCAGGGGGTATTTTTGCCTATAGCTTTCTATACAATATTAGTCCCATTATTTCTGGGCCATCAGAATACCCATAACTTGTACATACACTGACATACAGAAAATGTATTTCTGCCCGGTAATTAAAATATTTAGCGGTTTCTTTTTCGGGCAGGCAAAAAGCTTAGCTGCTTGCCCGGTAACCAGGTTAGGACAGCCAAAAATCGTTGCCTGCCTTCAGATTTTTCTAAAAGGCAGAAAATCGCAATCTCAACATCAGAATCCAATGAATAGGGGGAATGTAGAAACCATAACTCACAACTGTCACAACGGTTGAAGGAAGAGAATTCTATTTCAGCCGGCTTACATTTTGCTCACCCACCCGGGCAAAAGGGGCAAAAATACCTAAAATTCAAAAATTTGCGCCAATTTTCCATCCTTTACTGTGTAATTTAGTCTCATTTTGATTTTTGCCCCTATTGCCCATATCGTCGGCTAGTTGAACTCTGGAAGGGGGGAATCATAGGAGAGCAATCCACTATAGTGTACACTTCCTTTGTTCAATTTGTGACTATAAAGTCCCATAAATGATTCTGTGATTAGATGAGTTGTTTTCTTTTTAAAAGACAAAGAAATGTCTAAAACCCCGAGTTTTTAAATGGTATGCGATTTCAGATACTCCAAGTTGCATAAAACTACCAGTGAATGTAGCCTTAAAAACGGTTTATATGGGATTTCCATTAAGAATTAAAAAGAACTTTTTATCTTTGTTCCCCAACTTTCGGGAGACTGTACATGTGAACCTTAAGGTTCTTTCGCTGAAAACAGTTTTGACTGAAATTTATCGGTGGCTGAGATTCGTAACCTTAAAAGTGGTTTTCTCCGAATTTTGACATCATTAAACTCAGCGGTGAAACACTTTAATCAACATTTTATTTTTTGAAAAAATTTTGAAGGCTAAATGCCGTAAGGCATTGGAACATTGTATTTGTTGGCATCAGGGAACCATGTTTAAAAATTAAATGAATTTTTTAGCGTAAAACTGTAAAACTTAATTCAGTCTCACATTACCCTTTTGTCACAAACTGATTATGAAAGTGGACACTGTGTAGTATAATCACGGCTTTAGTTATTAGCATGGAATAAGGAAGACCGGCTTAAGCTTCTATACGTCTCACAAGTATATCTCTCATCAGAGCTCTTTGCTGTTGCTACAAGGTACGTAGCCGTTTTGCTATTGGACGTGCGCAGCTGCTCTGTCATTGGCTCTAGTTTGTACCTACGTGTATTCTATGCGTGGACCATTTCTCTTATGGAAGTAGGTATTCTAATGTGAAGCGGCAGCTTCACCGCGACCATGGGCATTCTATGGCTATTAGTATGTCTGTGTCTGACAGATGCTGCACCAACCCACACGGAAACAGCCATAGACCTACAGATAAAAAATTTTTGGTCGAGTAAAAGCTGCCCAGCAGTGAAATGGTCTTGGCGCGATTTCAAACTTTAGACTCTGCTTGCATTCACATGATTTTTTTTTTGGAATTTTGAGATACACACCACGACCATTTGACTGCTGGGCAGCTTTTACTCGACCAACAATTGTTTATCTGTAGCTGCACTCAGAGCTACACTCTGTCGCTTTACGTCCTATAGCATTATTCTTCCAGGTTAACATATTAGTCTAATTCAATGTGGTGCACTGAAGTAGATGTGAATGTAAAGAATCAGTATTCAGTGCAGTGGTGCAGCATTGAAGGAGCTTAGAAATAATAAACTGTTGTAACAGGTGTCAGGAATAAGAGATTATTTAATGGTCTCTATTTAATGTAACAAGAATAGTATAGGGGGAAGGTTCTGGCTTTAGCTGTCATTTTTATTTCCAATGGAGATGAGGGGTAACCCGACGTAACCCCCGAGAAGAGTAATCCCATCCCATGCAAACCCCCCAAGTATGACTTTGAGGGACGTTGCTCGAAGTCACTCGAATTCCTTGTAATGTTCCCAAAAACTCCACCCACTTTTCTGTTTCCCGGAGGAATGTCCACGGGTTGGTAGTGTAGTATAAAGTCTAAGGAATTTTAAACATCAAAAATTGTCAGGCACATAGTTATGATTTGAGGAGAAGCCCTAACAGATGAGAAACCGACGCCAGTCTACCAATAGAATCCAAACAATCAGCAACGAACAATTGTTCGCTGCATTAGATTACTGTTGGTAATATTAGTAACTGTTGTAGTACTGATTTATCTATTTCCCGTCGATTGTATTATTTTTAGTAGTAGGTTGCAGTACTATTCTATTCTAGAAGCGGACGACATAGATACTGATAATAAATTTTGCGCAAAATTTTTGATGGTTACTTTTACGAGTTGTCTACGTTATCACATTTCACTTCAGAATAGTATATTATAATATTAGGCTAAGTTATTATAACGTCAGAGTATTTATCAATTCCGGTTCTTTAATATCTATTTCGCCATCTTGTCCTTTATTTAACAACTGCTTATAAAATTTTGAGTAGTAAGTGAGAGTTTATGGCGCGTAACAAGCGAGAAGTCGTAGAATGATGTAGTAGAATAGGACAAGCTTCAGTGATGTAATAATCGTTTCTGTAACATACATTTACGCTGATTTCACGTTGATTTTATTCCTTTCTTCCTCTGTTGCTCATACAGTTACACCCTGATTGATTCTTAACTACGAGGCAACCGAAAATATTTTGGATTTAACCTAAAATAAACGATACGTCAAACCGTAAGCAATAAATTCTAATCCGTTAGCCAAACAAAGTCTAAAAATAACTCTTCGTCTTACTGTATTTCTACCGATACATCATTCATCATTCGTCCTGAGAATTGTACAAGACTTTCTTTACATCTGCTTCTTAAAATAGTAGTAGATTGTAAATTCATAATTACATCCATTTGTTTTGTTTCTTTTTCGTTTGTGTTCACTCTCAGCTCCTTGTATTTCTAAGCGACGACGTGGAATTTTTCGCATTTCCCGTTTTGGTTCAGCGTCTATCTGCTTCTCAGTAGTCCGTATTTCGGGATTCATTCTTGCTTTTTGTTGGGCAATTGGGCACTTTCTCTTTTCGGAGTGCGTACTGCTAGTTTAAGTCTCTCCTTTTGATGGGCAATTGCATCCTTTGGCTTTTCCAGAGTACGTAATGCTGGATCCAGTTTCGCTTTTCGGTGAGCAATTACATCTTTTACTTTTCTGGTATACACATTACCGTATCCTTACTAATTTCTTATACATTCAGAGATAACAGTTCGATGAAAATCGCGACGATCGTCTTTAATCGCCATTGGCTTTTATCAGATTTTTGTGCTGTGCTACAAAGCGATCAGTATCCTGCATTACTTTTCGTTTCAATTCTGCGTCTGATTTTCGATGGGTTTGCGCGGCGATAAACATCCTCAATTGCCTTTCGTTTTTATTCAGCGTCTGGTTTTCGATGCCTTAGGTTTTGATTCAGCGTCTGGTTTTCGAAGCCTTTCGTTTTGATTCACCGTCTGGTTTTGGATGCCTTTGGTTTTGATTTAGCGTCTGGTTGTTGATGCCTTTTGTGTTGATATAGCGTTTGATTTTCGATACCTTTCGTTTTGATGTAGCGTCTGATTTTTGATTCCTTTCGTTTTGATTTAGCGTCTGATTTTCGATACCTTTTAGTATGATTCAGCTTGTGATTTTCAAAGCCTTTCGTTATGATTCAGCGTGTGATTTTCGATGCCTTTCGTGTTGATACAGCGTTTGATTTTAGATACCTTTCGTTTTGATATAGCGTCTGATTTTCGATACCTTTCGTTTTGATTCAGCGTCTGATTTTCGCTGCCTTTAGTTTTGATTCAGCACATACGTTTTGTACAATGGGTTAAAAATTGAATTGTTTGCTCTATTTATGCCCTTTTGTATAAGGTGCTTACGCGAACTATGGAATATAAAACTGCTGTTATCTGTTTACCGTCCTGCTTGTGCCAACTGATATACAATTTTTAAGCAGTGCTTTGAATTGCGGTACACAGTTAAGACTGTCGTCCTTCGCATTTAACTGGATAAGCTATTTTAGATAAACGAGTTTCATGCATGTCCAGTTTTCTTAAATAACTAAAATGTTTGAATAATAATAATATAAATATTTACTATTAAAGATAATTTAACCCTGCCACATTCCAGTCTCGTAATCCAGTTTGCAGTAGATTTTTCCATACCAAGGACTCTGAAGGTCCCAACAACCTATCAACCAAACTCTACGGCAAGGCAAGAACTTGGTTCGTGTTTGCTATTAACGAAGAGACTCGCAGAAGAAGCCGCCAGTGAGTGAAGGAACGAGCTAGGAGTTGGACGTGCGAGACGACCAGAAGAGAAGACACTAATTCTAATACAATTCGGTTCATCATAATTTTTACTGTAATTTGGATATAATAAATTGTTCACTTCTATCTAACACTGTGACATGACATCCAGTATCATTTGGGTCATCACAATATCATCGTAGTATAGGGAAAGGTAGCGTAATTAACCAATACCATATTTATCATTGATCTTGATCACATCATAACATTGGCTAATAATATAATAAACTAAACTATCATAATTATAATATATTAATACACATAACGGAGTGCTCTGACCTTAGGGAAAGTAGAAGTAACAACAATTCGTTATAAGGAAAGGGATTGTGCAGCTATGTATTTCAAATCCCAAGCTGGACTAACATTCAATAAACAGGCCCCTACAATATACTCAAATAGTTTTATTCTAGCATCCCAGTTATCCATCTTCGATTTGCATGTTGTACCCCATATTAAGCTAACAGCTATTTTTGCTTCTTTAAATTTTTTCTATGTAGCAGGAAATGCTGGAGAAAAGGATTCATGAATATTTATATTCCTTGATTACCTCAATTTCAGTGTCGCTATACCTAACATGAATAAAACTCAGTTTTCCAGCCCTTCTAAAACCAACACTTTAGTTTTGCTTATATAGATTTCACTTGAAGTTTCTGTCTTTATGGAATTCGAATAAGGCATTAACTTTCTTTTGTAGGTCAATTAAGGTCCCAGCAAGTAAAATAACGCTGTTTATAGACTCATCAATCTGCCCTTCGTTGTTACAGTATACACTTTTTACTTTATATAGCATTGCTTTACTTCCACATTGCAATTTCTGTTACTACTTGTCGTTGGTTTATACGCGATTACACCGTGTGGCCCCGGGAGTAGGTTTTGATTAAATGGAGAATTAAGATTTTTACTTATTTTTTGGCCAGCCCGGCCAAGCAGTGTTTGGTTATGGCTTAAAGCGGTACAAAATGTTTGGTCGGATCGGGTATTAATGCACTTATTTGGTTAAACTTATATTGCCATAAAAATACTTGGGTTTAGTACCGAATGTGTCAATAGTGCATGATAAACATAATTTCGGAAAAAATAACATTTTAGGTTTAATTATAAAAGTTACGTAGTTTGAAAAGTTAGCCCGTTCGCGCGACACGCCAAGTTCATCTTTCATATTGGTTCCCTACTCCAAATGATGTCCAGAATTATGTATTGGTATATTTAAATAGTTATTTATTGCCTGAACAGCTATTAGAAACAGAATTACCTAAACATTCAAATATTTGTAATCTCTCTTGCATCGACATGTGTTTTTAATTTTTCTTCTGACTAGGATGACCTTTTTAAATATAGTGTTAGGTTAGGTTATAAGTTATAAAGAGAAAGTCATAAGTCTTATCATACGTTGTAAAGATTATTGTTGTAAATTATTATTATTTTCTCTTATTCTGAATTTACAGTTGTATGTGGTCATACAGTTGGCTCATGAGGAAGATAATAATAATCCCCTTTTTATTTGGGCGCCGCTGGTAATTTATTTGGTCAAGGATTATATTCGCAAAACATAAAGCTACAGCCACCGCCGCCGTTGACCAAGCACGGGCTGTGTTCACCATAAAGTCTCCTTTGTTTTGAAATCATTGGTAAAAATCCTAACTAACTAATCCTATTTTTATGAATCGACCCAGTAGCGAAATAGTAGGTTGCGGATTAGCTACTAAGCAGATTGCGCAGTAAGTCGCCAGCTTGGACATAGGGATAATCAGGTAGCCTCCCGGAGGATAAACAAAGGCGATTGCGATCTAATCTGCAGATACTTACGCGCAGGTGGCTTACTTCTAAGTTACTTTTTGTGCTGCTCAGGTACTTACACCATTTTTAAGGCTTTGTAATTGATGGAACTCGGTGCTAGGTTCTATATTGTAAAATTTTACCTGAAAGATAGTGGGCTGGTGCCTGTAAGCCATGAAGTACATAATGTGCCCCAGTTCGTGATGAATGGTGATAAAATCTTCATCATTAACTTCTGCGCACATCATCATTCGGTAATCCGGTTCTGGCCAACCAAACATATTGGCTGCAGATCCGTGGCAATTTCGAGAAGGCGACTCAACACCTGAATCTTCATTTGAATCCTTCCGTTTTTCTTTATTCCCATCTTCGAAGTAAGAATTTCTCCAGAACGACTGCGGTAAAGCGGGAAATCCTATATCAATATTGAGAGAAATGTAATGCTTGATTTACTCACATGTAATGAGGTAATTATAGACTAGGGAGAGGGCAAATTATAAGTGCGAATTCATACTATTGAATTTCTTTCTTTTCTTAGATTTTGAGGGTGACTACTAATGGTCGGGCTGTTTATTCTTCGCACAGTAGCGGAGGTCCTCCGCGTCGGTCGCTAAATGCCCTGGGTGTCTTAATGACAGTAATTTGGGCCCCAAAGGAGCTCAATAAACCCATATTAAGGCCACGGGGGAGACCCAGAAACTGATATTTGGACACCTCAGACACCCAAAAATAAAGTTTGTTTTGTGCGGATCCAGGAATTATAACCTCTTAATCTGTACATCCATGTACTGCTTAAGAGCTTACTACTGAAGTTTTACAACCAGGTACTGCAATTTCACAAGTTCTCGATTGTATAACTTCACTTCTTGGTTGTATAATTTAACTACCCAGAGATGTAAAACGTTAGAAATGAAAATTTCCAATACCGTTTTCTGCTCTGCACTATAAGTAAGTATTCAAATCCGACATTCACATGAGTTCACGTTTATCACGTAAGCGTCCGTCTATTCTCATTCTTAGCTTGCTGTTCTCTGGGTTATAGATTTACTGTATTGTGATGTTCGAACTATGAAACTGAAATGTTCGAATAAAATTACCAATACCAATTGCAATGCATGACATGTATGAAAGGTTTAGAAAACACCAAAGTTGTACGGTACTGTTGCCGTCAGGCACTACATTACCCTTTTTTGCCCTGTAGCTGTGGTATAGATATCAGACATATATTCAGACAGATATCTGAATATAGATAAACTAGTGAACCCATCAAAGGGACGAACCTAGCACTCAAGAGAAATTCAATAGGCAACCCATCCCAGTAATAAAAACAATCCCAAAAAAATCATTGCTATTTGCCTTAGTTGCCTACTATGGTTATGGCATAACACACTGTTCTGAATTTTAAAATAGCGCTACAGATTTTCAAAATGCTGAAATCCATTGATTCTGTCGAAGGGTGTGTAAAAATGTTATTTCAAACCATTTTGAGTCAGTCAAATGTTTTGGGAGCCCGTAACCCCCGTCCGTATTGAAAGTAAAGGTCCCCTATATTTACTAAAATATACTTGCCAAGTTTTATTTTAAAAGTCCCATTACTTTCTGAGATATTTAATATTAAAGTCATTTTTTTTGTACACATTTTCAAGAAAAACTGCTTCTGATCAGCATTAGTCCTGTTACTTAAATTTAATTTCACAATTTTTCAGTTTCACAAGTTTCGCAAAACAATCCAGGTCGACAATTTTTTAGCTCGCCTGAATAAGGCAGCTTATAGAACCGCACAGTCTGTCCGTACGTCCGTCCGTCCGTCCGTCCGTCCGTACCCACGATAACTTTCGAAAGCAATGATGGATATTGACCAAACTTGGCATAAACTATGCCTATGGACTGCTGACGAACCCTATTGATTTTGGTTCAAATCGGTCCATAAGTTGCTGAGATACCGCGCGCTCACTTTGTCTTTATTTGATAGTCAAAGCAGAAAATGGGCCATAAAAATTTCAATTGTGTTTCCTATTAATTGTTAGCGGGATAGTATAAAATATTTAACTCTGCTTCGACCATATTTAAAATTTTATAATAACGTAAATAAAACTGCAAAATAAACATCATAGGACGAAAATAAATCAATTTCGCATTTATATTCAAATTGATAGTCAAATATCCATTTTGCGATTTCTTTTTAATTTTAATAGTCATTATTAACCGAATTTAAATTTCTGTTTATTTTAATACTCATAATCAATCAAAGTTGAATATCTGATGATTTTCATAGTCAACATTATTGTACTTTGATTTTCTGTTGAATTTTATAGTCAACATTAATGTACTTTGATTTTATGTTGATTTTATAGTCAACATTAATGTACTTTGATTTTTGGTTGATTTTGATTGTTAACATTAATCAATTTTTATTTTCGGTTGATTTTGATTATCAACATTAATCAATTTTGATTTTCGATTGATTTTCGTGGTCAACAATCATCAATTTTGATTTTATGTTGATATTTGAAATGATATAGCTTCGTTTCCTTATAATATCAATGTCTGAATTTTTAATATGTCGTAGATACATATATAAAGACTCAATTCTGAAAGTTTGATCAAAATCCGTACGCTCGGTTTTGTGTAACTTTTCGCTACCAAAATGTGTACACGGTAAACTTTACTCAGGCGAGCTTCTGTTACGGCTTGCTGTAGGTTTTAAGTTAGAAAGATACTTACCTACAATCAATACCCGAAAAGCAATAAAAAACATCCATATCTACTACAAACACAAAGCACATCAAAATCAAAGGTTTTGTTAGTTTTGAAATAATCACACACCAGATGTTGCATTTTGATATCTGATGTTAGAAAAGCATTGCATACGGACTTGCGCATTGCTCATTTTAGGGACATTACCC
Organism: Tomocerus qinae; assembly: GCA_020055645.1. Classification (NCBI taxonomy): domain Eukaryota; kingdom Metazoa; phylum Arthropoda; class Collembola; order Entomobryomorpha; family Tomoceridae; genus Tomocerus; species Tomocerus qinae. The sequence continues at coordinate 985,188 of CM034548.1, read as the reverse complement.
AAATGCAAACTTTCATTACTTTAACATGCAAGTTTTCATTAGATAGATACAATATTCAAATTTACATGCCCCTATGCATTGTTCGGTGGTTTAGAGAAAGTTAGCATGCGCATTTTGCTTTTCGGAACACCCTACCAACCGTACATACATAGATAGAAATATAGACACGTAAATTTTTTCGACTCTGCGATTATAATATAGAGATGTACTTCTAAACATCAAACTATTTCTGCCTATCCTGGTCTGTCAGTATTATCCAGACGACGGTGGCCTTTAATAGACAAATTTCTTTTTAGATTTGGCAAACTTCTTAATGGCATTCAAGCGGTGGTTGGTTTTCTAAGTAATTAAAACACCTAGACGTGACTTCATTGCAGCTTGTAAAAATTCCAAAATTTGCTGTTCCCAATTGGGTAATCTATAGAACTTTCGACATAGAAATAGCCAATAAAATGGCTGGATTTCAAAAATATCAACCAATCAGATATGATACATAGATATGCATCGCCATACCATATAGGCACAGGGCAAGGGAAGGTAATATGTTGCCGGTTAGAAATCCCTATGCTACCGTTACAATGTGATGTAAACTGTTTTATGGGCTTAAGCCATCTCTATTAGTAGTGGTGGTTAAGCATGTTTAAGCCTTTTGGTCTCATTTTAATCCATCCCCATATATTTCATATAAAAAGCCATTTCATGCAACCGCTATATCTATAAGCACAAGCCCCGTAAGGCCTACCCTCCCCCCGCCTATAGTACGGGGGTATATCAGGTTCCTGGGCTTAAATCTCCATAAACTCAAGCTTTAACAAAAGAAAATTATGTAGCTCAATGGTTTATATTTCTAACTCACTAACGTTTTCTCGATACCCTCCAACGTTCATACCTGATTTTATATCTCCCCTCCCTTGCCAGATGCTTACGTTATCAAGCAAAAACTCCCCTCCTAGCAAAAATACTCCTGCTCTCCTTCCCAACTTACTTACTCCTCTTCCCAAACTACTTACTCCTATCCCAAAACTACTTACTCCTATCCCAAAACTACTTACTCCTATCCCAAAACTACTTACTCCTCTCTTAAAACAACTTACTTCTCTATTGAACTACTTACTCTTCTTCTAAACTTACTTTAACGAAAATACTTGCTTTTCTACTCATTTCACCTGCTCATTTGCTCATTTCATGAGCTGATTTGCTTTTTTCGTTCAATAAATAAAAATAAACACGTACGATGCGCTTTGAAAACTTTTAGTTAATAACCAATGTCACTTTTACTCCTGCTCCTACTCCTATTTCTTTCTCTATGAACACGACAAACACGACAATCACGACAGTTCTAGATGAAACTTTTTCCTATCATGCAATTCTTATTACTAAATTATGCAACTCTATTACTATGTAGTGTAATTTATATATTAATTTCATGAAATCCTTTTAAATTAAAATACAATCCCTAAAACTATACTATGCCTGGAAGTACGTTTTGCAATATATGATCTTTAAAACTATATTATGAAAATGGCAGAATTCGATTCTTTCAACCGCCTTTAGGATAACACGCCTTTAGGATGTCCAGTCTGTAGCAGTTATCTCATTATAAGAATCTTCGCATTCTGACGATTCATCATCGGATTCGTTACTATTATTCCCGGATTCGCTTTCTGTCTCAGTTTCACTTCCTGAATTGCTTTCAGTTTTACTGGCTAAAGATTCATGTTCACTAGTGTCAGAATCGGAAGAAGAAGACTTTCTGAAGACTCATCATCAGCTTCGTTACTGTCATTCCCAGTCACTAGAGGATGAACTTTCATCCTCCTCCTGCTGGCAAATATCCTCTTCGGTTATTGTGTTGTTAAGACGTTGCCTGAGTATAGTTTTCGTCAGCTTAAGGCTTGTCGTACGCTACCACTAAGCAACTAGCGGAATTCGTTTGAAGTAGTAAAAATGTACAGGAGTTAGAACGAAACTAGAGATTGAGTAGAAATGTCTGACTTGCTTCACCGGCATATTCAAACAGATGAACCAATTCCATTCTCATACAACTGACAGTTTTCGAGTTTTCTTACGCTTTCAACTACAGTTATCTTTGCGTACGATTAGCAATGGAAAAAGAAATTTGCAATCCACATGGAACCCGAAAAAACCCAGAAACCCCGTCTTTGTCGGTTGCAACGGTAGCAGTATTTTAATACATTCTTACATGATAATATTATAAATCATGCATTATTTAGATTGTATTATATTAGTTCAATGATCAATAATAAATTAAATACATCATGTTTGTCGATTTCAGATGTCGGTGGTCAAGGCAGCTAGCTCTCTGAACTCTACTGATTACTTAAATCTTGTAATGGAACTAATTAATAAAAGCCCTTTCGATGACGACCAGCTGCTAAAAGTGAAAAATCATGCTCAGAATACTTTGAAGAGAAAGAAAAAAGCAGACGAAAAGTTAAAGTCGTCCACTGTGGGTGTTGGGGTGAGTGAAGTACCATGTACAGTATTTTCGAGTGCCCCAAACCTCACTTCTTTAAAACCGTCTCCGGCATTTTCTTCGGTAATTTTTAAGCTTTTTATAAAATTCATATATTTAATCATAAAATATCATAATTTCATAAATTTCAATAATTGCGTTTATTTATAGACAAATTTTATTTATCGTGGGGACTTAATCGTATCTGGTGAGAACATGTACTTAGATATTGAAAATGTGACAGAAGCTAACACCCACAATTCTCTGCCAGCGTCAGTTGCCGTCGTCGACAAACACGGACGATTAATTTTCTGGGCAATAGTCAAACACGGTAATATTTGTCGGTACAACACTGCATTGACTGGAATTGACAAAGAAAAACTGGGGTCTGGAATAAGTTATGATATAGTAAGTTATTTATTGATTATTGCGAATTATGGCTAGTCAAAATTTAAGAATTTTACATGGAATCCTCACTTTATTTTACAGCGTTGTAATAATTAAAAGTAGAGTTAAATTTCAATCTTTATTACAGGTACGACAAATGCTACAAACCTGTATTGAAGGAAAATTAGTTATAGGATTTGCCATTTCCAATGATTTAAAAACTTTGAAAATTGCTCATCAAAAAACCGAGGATCTTCAAGACTTTTTCGGGACAAGAAAAATACTGCAATATCTGCAGAAGACTTAGGTGTACATTTTCTAGGGAAAAATATTCAAGAAAACCCCGCCGGACTTCCTCATCATTGCTGCATCAGAGATGCAAGATTAGCAGCTTTATGTCACAAAAAAAGCGAAGTTTTTTAACCAAGTATCCAAACAAGGCTCGCTTCGAATGCGATGATTTAGACAAACACCGCGACATAAAGCCATCTAGAAAAGTTAATCCTAAAACCATAAAGTGGGAAGGGTGTTCTAAAGGTTGTGCATTGAAAGAAACATTTGCCAGTGGTAAGAAAAAACAAAAGCTATGCCGAAATATGCTGGGAGGATTCAAAAAAATCAATTTTGACAACTTTGAGTTTGGAGGTACGTTTTCTGGTGAAATTGATGATGACGATGATAATTGGGAATAATGTGAACTTAACAATTCTTAGATTTTTGATAATCTATTACATTTATTTTTTAATTAGCTAATAATAAAATTAACCAAGCTGTCAGTTACCCGTTACGGTTTGTTCTATCGTCTTTAATATTTTTACAACTTCTTTAACATTTAATTAAGGACAAATGTAAGTTAAATTTTGAAATAATAAAATTAAAATGGTTCAAGAAAAATAATAACTACGTAAAACTGTTACTTATCATTCATTTAAAAATTGAATCACTGGGATGGATTTTAATAAAGTAGAAAAGGCAAACCAAAATATTGGTAATGGGTGAGTACAAAGCATGATAGTATAAAGCATTATATATTCGACAGCCCATCCAAAGATGTGCATTGCTTTTTTAAAACTTTTCGAGGAGGAATGTTTTCTTTGTTCCGCTTTGAAAGTTTTTTATTAATTGCATCTTTGCGATACTGTGGCTGTCTGATTGGCATATTGCGATTAGAACGCGAGTTAATTATCTCTGGAGCTACATCTTCTTCATAAAACTTTAAAAATTTAGTGTACATTTTTTTCCATTGTGTATGGATATAGAACTCCATTTACGACAACAAATTGCCCTTTTTCTCTTGCTAATTTCTGTTCCAACCTCCCATTTTCGGCTATCTCTTCTTTTAACGCTTGACTCCATTTCTCCGTTGTTACAGCTTTATAGTTTTGATATGTCCTATGACTAGGGAAATGACACTCGAGAACGTGAAACAAATTTTTACTACCTTCATAACTTGATGCTCCGGCGAGGGTTCCCCATGATAGGGCTTCGTTAACAGTCAGATTACAATTTAAATCGGTGTCAACTTCTTCTTTCCAGCGACAATATTCACATTGAATGGTGAAAATGGAACGCATTCCCAAAAGTTTTTCATCAGCAATATATCCCACTCCTTTTGGACAGACTTTGCCATGGTTCATTGCTAATTGCATACAGTATTCCAGCAATGTAATTGACATTAACCGTCTCCCCTTCATTCGTACATCTATTGGTTCTGGTGTTGTAATGGGTGGATTTGTTTGCTGTTGTGGAATGTCAACTGGGGTGGATTGTTTTTCTGTACCATTTTGATTTTTTGTTCTCTGCAGTAGTTTATGGGGATTCTTTCTTTTACCGCTATGGATGCCTCTGTATTTTGGCATTCTAAAATACAAACATAAAATTATTGTAATGCAAGACCTTACCGGGAAACTATAATATATATGGATTTATAGTAGATGTAATTAATAGCTGTAAAACTGTTAATAATACCTTTCTTTAATTCGTGACAACTAAAATCACTCGGATGTATTTTACGTTTTACTCCTCTCGATTTTTCAAACTAAATGTTGTACTGCATTGGTCTCTTGTTGGATAACTAAAACAAATGCAATATACGTATTAATTGGAATGATTACAGAGCTGGTTAAGAAGAATCAATTCGTCTATTCAATAATATTTTTTTAATGTTTGATTTAAAATATTCAGTTATATAATACCTTTTGGGAGTTAGTGCGAAAATCACTCGGATGTATTTTACTGACTACTCCACTCGATTTTTGAACAATTGTAATTTCTGAACATACTTGCCCATTTTTAATAAAGTACACATATTGTTTTTCAAGGCTCACGAATATCACACAGCTGACTCAGTAAATTAAATGTTGAATACCCAAGTTCTTTAATGTTTACCAAATAATATTTTTGCTTTTGTAGATATTCCTGGTATTTACAAACACCGACCTTACACCGATTTATCAAATGAAAAGAAATATTGGTGTCAATCCGTCAATTGCAATCAATAGCATAGCACAATTAGTAATGTCAATTTACAAGTAAAGAGCCAGATGTTCGGTTTCTGTACACAATTTTGCATTGAATGTATGCATTGAATGAATGTAGAATGAATAGCAATAGTATTGTTATGGCTGCAAGGGGCACATGACTTTTCCGCTCTGTCGTTCTTCCGTGTAGAGTATTATACTTGAAATTCAAATTTTTCGTTTGTGTTTCAGTTCGTATAATTCAAAAACGGGTCAACTGAAAATTTTCACATTTTGAACATAAGTTTGTTTCATATTTATCTCGGACCTATGACGCTCACTTTTCTAACATTTCTATTATTTGCTATGTTATTCATTTATAAACATTTGCCGCCGAAATATATTACATTTTTTTATTTTAACCTAGTCGGGTGACCTTTAGAGGTCAAAATTGTAAAGTTTTCTCGAACTTAGGTCCGAGCAGGATAATTTATCTTTATTTTAAGGCATCATACGTCCAGATTGACCCAATATTAGTCGAGTTATTCAGACTGAAAGAGAGTGGGAAAACACATACAAAAGCACCTGTGTACGACGCACCTTAATGAAGCCGAATTCCGCGCTGAAACATCTTTATTCCTTTTGGGCAAAGATGTTATATCGTCACTTCCTTCAGAGGAGGCGACCCTTGGTGCATGCTTGGAAGAACTTTGATTAGAATCTTCTTCAGAAAATTCCTCTCGTCCCCGTTTTTGTGATGTAATATGGTTTGATGGATTTGGAGTTAGGTGGACATTTTCATTGCGTCTTTTAAGATTATATTTTCTGTCAAACGACTTTCCACAGAATGTGCACTCCATTTTGAGAACAAATAAGAGCGAATGTACTTTTCAGAGATCAGAACATGAATGAGCTTAATGAGGTGCAATACAATACTTATACTCTCGAAAGAGGCAAGAATATTCGAGACGGAATTCGTTTAGATTACCTAAAAAGAAAAAAACATTGGAATATAAAAGGGGGACAAGAATGTACAAAACATTTAAGCTATAGAGTTTCAGCATAAAAAAGTGTTGTTCTGTTCATTGTGTTGGTCGTGTTCATCGAGGAATGAGTAGGAACAGCAGCAACATTTGCTTAGTAACAAAAAGTTTTTTAAGTCCACGTACATCGTGTTTATCGTGTTCATTTTAACTTAGTGAAGAAAATGAGCATGCAAAATGAGTAGAAGAGCAAGTATTTTCGTGAAAAGAGTGAAAAGTTTAGAAGAAGAATAAGTGTTTTCGTGAGAGGAGGAAGTAGCTTCAGGAGAGCAGCAAGTAGTTTCGGGAGAGGAGTAATTTTTTAGACAGGAGCAAGTATAGTTTGGAGGGGAGTAAGTGATTTCGTAGGAAGAGCAAGTAAGTTGGGAAGAAGAGCAGGAGTATTTTTGTTAGGGGCAGGCGTATTTTTGTTAGAAGCAGGAGTATTTTTGTTGGAGCAGGAGTATTTTTGTTTGTTTATTAGGAGAGTTTTTACTTGTATCTGGCTCACATGGTGTGATATAACATCTGGTATAAACGTTGGAGGGGGATCGAGAAAGCGTTTAGAGATGGAAATAGAAGCTATTGAGGTACATAATTTTCTTGTGTTATATATTCTAAAATTATTATGTGTATCTTATATTGGATATAGATATTACAATAATACGTAGATGCCACGTGGTGCAATATAATTATAAAGATGCTATATTTTTATTTTTATTTTTGACGGTCCCTGTGAGCTCTCGCCCATGGACCCCAGTTACATACATTAAACCATATCTTTAAACATAGTACAGATTATACATAGCTTATAAATCTTATATATACCTTATATATATCTAATCTATAATTATATCTATATCAATAATACACTCTATGTTGCTCTTATACTTGACCTTGTCTGGTCTTATTTTTTACGGTTTGCTCTAGGTTTGTTTACAGAGTTTATGCTGACAATTTCTGCGTGTTCTTCTTCCCCTGTCTCTATTTTTTGTGTCAGGAGCCTGATACCAGATTTGCCCATTTAGTGTGTACTCTGCCACACTCGAGCCTGATCAAATATCCTGCCTTGGTTCTGCCTTGACCTAGCACTCTCTTATAGAAATAAGCTTGTGCTCTTTCTATTATATCCACGTATCTCAATCCCCATATTTCGCATCCATATAATAATGAGGCTCTGGCTATTGACTCGTACAGTTTATTTATTGACTCGAACGTATCTGTCCTTCCCTTTGCGAGTATGTTTACAATTTTTCCTATCGCCCCCATAGCTTTTATTCTTCTATTTCCTGCTGCTTTTCTGAATAATATGCTGGATGAAAGAACCACCCCTAGATATCTGTACTCATTTACAATTTCCAGCCTCTCTCCATCCAACTCAAACTTTGTTCCTTCCCTGATCTTCCCCTTCCTCCTGAAAATTACGACCTTTGTTTTATTCTTGTTGACTAACAATCCCAGCGAGTTAAAATATCTTTCTAACGCTTTTATTTTCATCTGCAGTCCTTTTGCTGATAAAGTTAAGATTACTGTATAGTCCGCATAAAGTAGTGCATGTAACAATTTCTTACCAATTTGTATACCCTCTGCTCCTACTGTCTCTAACCACTCTATTATATCACTAATGTATAGATTAAATAATAGGGGGATGAGTGAGTCCCCCTGTAACAGGCCCTGTGCTAATTCAATCTTCCCTGAGTGTCCCTCCTCTAATCTTATCCTTTTGAAAGCTTTACCATACAGTTCTGATAGGATTTGTATTATATTTGTACTCACTCCTATATTATTTAACTTGTCCCATAGTTTACTATGGCTGATATAAAGATGCTATATAGTGAAATATAATGATATGGATAGTTCGTAGTGAAATTTAATTTTAGAGATGCTATATAGAGAAATATAATGAATGGGGAATAGGGTGGATATACTTATTGGGTAGACAGAAAATCCTTACAAGGGAAGGGTACGTACACTTGAGTGAAAGGAGTAGTAAATTGTGCCGAGATTTGAAAAGTCGTGGTAAATTAACGCAGCACGGAACGGCTGCCATTGGGAATGCATGGCAGCCACATGTTCCGACCGTCTATTACTCCAGTGTAGTAAGGCGGGACAGCTCAGTCGGCCATCAGGTTTTCAAGTAGAAGCATCTCAGTCCCCGCCGTCCTGTGTTAAGTTTGGGGGCCTAATTTTTTTTGGGGGATAAAAAATTTTCAAAACATTTAAATTTTTTTAGGTAAGGGGTAAAAAATTATGGGTGGGGAGGGGCTAACAGGTTTGGGAGGGATTGACATGTGTCAGGGGAGCTATATGCTTTGCTGGGCGATATGATATGTGGCTTGCCGCCCCTTATAAAAATGGGTGAAAAGAGGAGATTTAAGCCCAGGAACCTGATGTACCCCTCTACTATGGGTAGTGGGGAAGGGTAGGCCAGGTGGGCTTGTGCCTATAGATATAGCGCTTGCATGAAATGGCTTTTTATATGAAATATATGGAGATGGATTAAAATGAGACCAAAAGGCAGGGAAATATGCTTAACCACCTCTACTTCTATTCTGGGAATTCTATTTACAATACAAGAATGTTTAATTTTTGTTCGTATAGTTTTGTCAGCTCTTTCTAATCCACTTTATCTCACTAAACCCCTCCACGCATAAAAATGTCCTTTCTACCTACACTCACTTTAATTAACTATCATGTAGGACGATAGTGGATTTGTAGTCAATGGGTTACGATTTCTGTTTCTGTCCGCTATCCGTGCCTGCAGTAAAGAAAATGCATGAGAATGACTTACTGCTAATGACTTCTGTATAAGCAGCACTCAGCATAATGCCCCATTTTGAATCCGTATTTATACTTACAGATTATTGAGTCTAATTAATCTAACAAAGTTTCTTCACTTCACATGATAATGTACTGAATACGAATAATTACAATATCCTCTAAAGATTTTTTGTGGTATGTACAACGGAAGATATGACATTATTTCACTGCGCGATTCCTATTCTCTCGCATACAAAATGTTACATAACTTTTGTTCTCACCACTTCTCACCTTTCAATCTGGTTTCAAAAATTATCTATTTTTATGTAGAAATTTTTGAAAAAAATTGCAGCTGCTACTAGTTGCTACTTTGAAAGATATAGGTGGCTCCAAAAAGCAAGCTTATAGAACCGCACAGTCTTTACGGGACGCCGATGCCTCTCTAATACATGGTCGGGTTTTAAACAAGCCGGTTAGAAACTGCTTATACACCAGTGGCGGATGCTATGGATTTCTCCTCCAATTTATCGGGAAAAGCTAGTCAAAAATTTACATTACTAAGGCGAGCTTATACAACGGCTTATCGGTAGTTTTTGAAAAATGTTAAAATTATTATTCTCATAATATAAGTAAACAGGTTTTACAAGAATAAGAAAGACAGTTTTTAAGAAATTAAAGCACAGTTTTAACTAATTACCGCCGATCCATGAAATTGTAACACTGTGTATCACAGGTGTAAAACTTCACTACCCCAGGATGTAAAACATTAGATGTGAAAATTATTGCATGCGAAATATATACGTATGACGTCTGAGTTTCAACCTGCTGCTGGCCAAAAATTTCAAAATGTATTTTTATTAAACACACGAGTACGGTTACCCGTCCTACGGACGGAGTTAATAACAGGGTGCTTGAAATTTCAAAAAAATGAAAAGAATTTTTTTAAATTTGAAAACTAATTTAAAACAAACTTAAAAAATTTATTATTTACAAAAGTGTTTTAAATTTCCTGTGCGTTTACTAAGTTTAGATATTTGGATTGAAGTCTCCCACCCATGCTAAACAATTTAAGAATATGAGTTGGAAATCTCCCACTTATGCTACACCTTTTAGGAATATGAGTTGGAAATCTCCCACTTATGCTACACCTTTTAGGAATATGAGTTTGAAGTCTTCCACTTATGCTACACCTTTTAGGAATATGAGTTTGAAGTCTTCCACTTATGCTACACCAGTTAGGAATATGAGTTGGAAGTCTCCCACCCATGCTACACAATTTAGAAATATGAGTTGGAAGTCTCCCACCCATGCTACACAATTTAGGAATATGAGTTGGAAGTCTGCCACCCATGCTACACAATTTAGGAATATGAGTTGGAAGTCTCCAACCCATGCTACACAATTTAGGAATATGATTTGGATGTCTCCCACTTATGCTACACCATTAGTGAATTTTAGTTGCAAGAGTCAAGCCGAGAATATAATATTATTTATTTTGTTTTGTGTGTTGAGAGCCTGGATTTATTTGTAACATTTCAACGCCACTGAGCCAAATTCAGACTTTGAAATGATAACGGAAACACACACACACACACTTTACATTAATCTTATTGAATAGGATTGTAATCACTATAATATTAGCTGCACAAGTACATCTAATTACCGTTAGAATTGTTTGAAATTTTTACTGTATGTACTTCTCATAGTCAGAAACTCAAATGAGCGTTTTCATAACGCTCGGTTTCATAGAAATCGTTTTATGAATTTTTGAAAGTCAGACTTTAACAAGGAAAGGATATGGAAAAACTCAAAAATCTCCTACAGTTTTCCACTGATCATTATATTGACCTCTATTGAGGGTGATATTTGTGCTAATAAATAAATAAATCATTATGAAACTTTTTGAGGAGCTGCTAATGACCCAAAATAAGAGGCTCTAGAGCTTAGTTTTTTAATTTTTTGTTTTCAAAAATTTATAAAATTATTTGCAACTTTTACATGTATAAGGAGCCTGCATACAGAATGCCGCATTACTCACATGGTAGCGCAGACTGTAGTGCTCTGTTGGGGTTGTGAGAAATGAACAGCACTGGTTTCAATAAACATAAAGTGAAACAGAAATAGATTTCTTTGGTACTATGCAGCAGCTTTCATCTTTGAATTTATGTCAAATCAGTTAATCTGAGTCAAATAACATAGGTATAAGGGGTAATATAACACGGTTAATTAAAGTAACGGGTTAACTAATACTAAATAACGAGGACGATTAAATAGTGGAGTTAATTAAAACGACAGGGCTAAATAAAATAGTAAGTTGGACTAAAATAAATGATTAAAATAAATGTGGGCTTAATTGAAACAAAGCGATGGATTGTAAACCGGGAAGATTAAAATAATGAGGTGAATTAAAATAATGAGGTTATTTAAAATGACAGGAATGTTTAAAATATAGAGGTTATTTCAATTTAAAATGGCTGGGTTATTCAAAATGACGGGGTGATTTGAAGCGACGAAGTTATTTAGTACGACGAAATTATTTAAAATAACGTCTGTTAAAATGACGCCTGTTTAAAATGACAGGGTAATGTAAAAAAATGACATGTAAAATGACGGGGTAATGTAAAATGGTGGTGCGGTGTTATTTAAAATTATATGTTATGTACATATAAAATTAATGATATTAATATAAAGTCAGGCGCTGATGAAAGGATAAGGACGTAAAACATTTACAGTAGAAAAAAATTTCACAGTTTGGTTAAATGATGTTCATATACTAAGATTAAGCCTGAACAGCTTAATATGCCCAAAGTCTTTGTTATATTTGATGCCATCTCTCATAATTTAATCATTACTATTGGCTAGTTGACAGCCAATGACAATGACTAAATTATGACCACCTCTGGTGGATTGGAGTTTGAGAACAGGCGCCAATTCGTAGCGCAATGGTTTGGCAGTATAGGCATTCAAATTTGCCTTCAGATTGGTAAATGGACTTTGTGTTATGAATACTTAGTCTATGAATGATGTTGAATTTGATACGCTATTATTATTATGTTGATTAGTATTGTCTGAGTATTGTATTTGTTTCCCGTCCGTAGGACGGGCTTATTTCTAGTACAAAATATGCTTGACAGTTTGACCTAGGTGTAGGTGCTGTCAAAATGCAATTTCCGCTGGTGATTTTCCTGCAATATTTTGTTAATGACCTTATAATATACAAAAATAAAACTCCCCACATGACTGCAGTGCAGACATCGTTTTACACTTTATACCTGTGTTAGCATAAATTGACAAACCTCACCCATAGACATAAAGAAAGATTCGGCTTCCTCCACCATGTTTAGGACACTGCTGTTAGGCAGAAGAAGAGATTTCACCAAGGGATTTTTCTCCATTACCGATTCGCCGTTCTCCGGCCAAACTATGTCAATCAGGCTGTCCCACTTCTGAGCCCACATATTTCCTGGATTAAAAATCTCACCAATTATTAAATTCAGTATTGGCACATTAAATGGATATACAAAAAGTAGTTTTGAATTTAAATGTCCTTCATTGTGTAATTGGCATATCGGTCATAATATTATACTTAGTGCAGTTATTCAAAACAAAAGAATATGACGAATGAAGAACTACATTCTGAAATACTATCCCAACAGATCCTATATATTAAAGGCAAAACACAATTCTGTTTGTATGTTTGTACTTCTGTATGTTGATTTGCCGCAATTCTAAAACGCAACCGAGCACACAATAACGCACATAATGATCCCAAAACGGCCGAACCAGAAGAACTTCATGCCCGTGCAAGTGCGCATCAAAATTATACACCGTTTGATTCAGTGGCGGGACTAGTAATGGGCACAAGTAGACCCGTGCCCACGTGTAATTTTAGGTTTTTATACTTTAGATATTATAGGAATTGTTGAAAAAACAAATGAAAATTTTTGTTTTTTTACTGGTGCCCACGTCCGAAAAAATCCTAGCCCCGCCACTGGTGTGATTGTGCGATTGGTGTAGTCTCCTATATGGCTTACATTACAACATAGGGCACAAAATATTTCATAACAAAAAGCAGTGCATGCACAATGCGCTCAAGGATCCCATTATTTTATATTCGGAAAAATTTAAAATTTGGCCATTCACAATTCACATTGAAACTATATTTTTTTTTTCAATTTGCAAATGGTTTTACGCTAATAGAAGTTTAAAAATGTTTTATGTCTTAAATAGAAAAGCTAAGCTCAGTCAGGAGTGAGTAGTTCTAAGGTGAGTGGATATTTATGAGTATAGGATATTTATTTAATGTAATGCCAGTTGGTAATAGAAATCAGTTGACACTTTTCTTGCATTGACGGGCTTACACTAACGGGCTCCAGAAATATGTTCCAGGGGGCACAACCAAAAACAATAGGAAAAATGTTTGTGGAAAATCTTCTATTTTCCTCAGATTTAGGGGGAGCGCAGCGCCCTTCCCGCTCCCCTAATAGATACCTGCTTGGACACTATACATTTATGGTAGTATATGTAACATAAGTCACATTTTTGACTTGGGGTAAAGTTACGTCACTCTGACTCACCATTATTTATGCATACTGCCACGCATAGATGTAAACATTCCATCCATTTTACCCAACATCCCTATCCCATCCACCATCCAATCCGGATGTTTGGATGGGCTGGAAGGGATAGGGACAATTACTTGGATGTTGGTACTGGGTTGGATGGGATAGAGACAATTTCTTAATTTCTTGGATGTTGTTGATGTACTGGATGGTATTGGTTGTTACATCCTTTGGAGTTGATTGGATGTATTTAAGACATACAAAATGCATCCATAGTTTTCAAGAAACTTATTTTAGGACTATGCTGCATGGTGATGGGATGGTTTACTTTATTTGGATGCTGCATGGTGATAGGGTGGTTTACTTTATTTGGATGCTGCATGGTGATGGGATGGTTTACTTTATTTGGATGCTGGAGATGGGCTGGTTTTTGGATGTTGGTGATGGGCTTGATGGTTTTTGGATGTTGGTGATAGGCTGGATGGTTTTCGGATGTTGGTGATGGGCTGGATGGTATTCGGATGTTGGTGATGGGCTGGATGGGATAGTTATTGGATGTTAGTGATAGGCTGGATGGGATGTTGATATTTTCTTGGACGTTTGGTGATATGGGATGGATGGGATAGGGTTGGATGCTTGGTGGTGGGATGTGGTTGGATGTTCCATCTTTTGGAGTGGATTGGATGTTTACCTACAAGTTACATCTATGCTGCCAGGTGCAGTACTGTATTTAGAAATCGATTTCGGTGGGGGCTATGATATCATAGGACAATATCTATTAGGCATAATCGCGCGAAGCGGGAAAATTTTTGGCTTATTTTGTCTAAAATGAGTCAAAAATAGCCTAAAAATCACATAAAATCGCGCGAAGCGCGAAATTTTTTGGTATTTTGAAAAAAATTTTCCTTTTTTCTTGGATTTCGGGGGGGGGGGCTTTAGCCCCCAAAGCCCACCCCCTCAATACAGCCTTGGCCAGGTGTTCTGTTTTATCCGACTGAGACAAATAAACTACTTCCCCTCACGCACCGGGTGAGTTCAGTATAAATTTCCTATTAAGAGTTTGAATTTCACATGGGTCTTTTAAATAATTACTTCCAAAGGGTGATACGCTTTACTACATGCATCTGGGTCCCAGCTAGCATAGCAGGATTGGGGCTCAGCAATAATCGATAATGCGAGAAAAAGTTCCATATAAAAGTCAACGCTCTCTTATAGGACAAAATTTCAATCAAAAATATTCAATTTCCTAGTTGAACGAAAACGAAACGTCTCAAAATGGTCCATTATCAATCAATGACAGTATGTATAATGGCGGTTCAGAGTTCCGTAAACCCTGAGTCATGTAATCATTGATCATGGTGGGTGACCGGAGTAAATTGCCAATACCCACATTTCAATTTAAAAACAAAAGTTGACCCTAGGGGTTAGTAAAGCAAAGTTTTAGAATATTTCTTGACTCTCTGTCAACATAAAAACTCTACCTCTCTCTGTCCCACCAAATTAGAAACCGCGAAAAGGTCAATTTGAATTAATATAAAAATATATGTATTTGAAATACATTATTCATCGTATTACTATTACGAACTAACATCTAGGACAATGGAAACAATGAAACACTATCACTAATGGGATGTTTTTGCCCTTTAAGCGTAAGGGTTTCATTTTAGGTTTCTTATGTCTAGTATGAAAAATTATTATTTCAATTTTGTCCGGATTAATAGACAAATCCCTATGACTGCACCAATCTTCAAAAAGATTAACGGCCCTTTGACTCAAACTTCTCATCGTTGCTTCGTCGATACCAACTTGAAGCAAGCCAAGATCATCAGCGTAAGCTTGTCTGTAGGTGGAACTTAAGGCCTGTAATTTGACTAAACGTTCATGAATGACTGATTCCACAATAGCCGAGACAGCACTCCTCCTTGTAGGCAGCCACGTTTAACGTCTATGCTTTCGACTACCTCCAGTCGCAATGACTGTAGTGTCTTTCAGCATTCGTTCTATCCAACGTATGAGATGTTCCAATCAATGCCTTCTCTAATTAAGGCATGATACATAGTTTCAAAGGTGGCGTGGCTAAAAGCCCCCTCGATATTTAAGAAAATTCCTAGAGCCATTTTATTCCTTTTTTGTGGCTGGCAAAAATGGCCGGCCGGCTGGTTGAAATTCTTTTTAGCCAGTGGCTTAAATGGCCGAAAATAGTCAAATGGGGAAATTCGAACTGAGAAAATCATTCTTGACTTGGCGGGAAATTTGAAAACCCATGATTTTTGGCCATTTCAGCCAATTTAGCCGGCTGGGTGGTCAAAATCATTTTTAGCCGGGCTAAAATGGAACACTGATGGTGCTCACTGGTCCGAAAATTAAAATCGAATTTCATTGATGACATTGGTCCGAAAAATAAAATTTCTATTTTCACTGCGCACACTGGTCTGAAAATTAAAATTTCAACTTTCATGGTGCACACTGGCCCGAAAATTAAAATTTAGACTCTCAAGGTGCACACTGGTCCAAACATTGAAATTTCGAATCCTATGGTGCACATTGGTCTGAAAATTAAAATTTCAAGTTTCACCGATGCCATTGGTCCGAAAATTAAAATTTCAAGTTTCATTGATGCCATTGGTCCGAAAATTAAAATTTCAAGTTTCATTGATGCCATTGGTCCGAAAATTAAAATTTCAAGTTTCATTGATGCCATTGGTCCGAAAATTAAAATTTCAAGTTTCATTGATGCCATTGGTCCGAAAATTAAAATTTCAAGTTTCATTGATGCCATTGGTCCGAAAATTAAAATTTCAAGTTTCATTGATGCCATTGGTCCGAAAATTACAATTTCGTTTCTAATGTTTCACACTGGTCCGAAAATTAAAACTTCGAATCTTCGAGTCCAGATGTGCTGTAGTTATACCTAAAATTTGTGGAAATCTTGTTTGCTCAGCTTTAACAATGCTTTATAACAAATATCCAGTTAGAAGTAGATTTAAACAAGTACCAACAATCCGCTGGTAGAACCTCAAACGGTACAATCTAGACCCCAAATTGGGGGTCTAGGTACAATGTAATATTAAAAATTGAATTTAAGTCATATTTTATTTTGTATATTTAACTAATCAATAAATTCATAAAAAGTTAATTGTTTGTGTTAATATAAAGGAACGACGTTTTGAGGATTCTTTTTTTAAGCCAAAAAAATCATTTTTGTCCATTATGGCCAAATTATCCAGGTGGCTTGCTAAAATGTAAAAAAGCCGGTTAAATTAAAATAATATTACCCATGTCCTATTTGATTTTTCTGGGACAACGTCAAAACTGAATGGAGCTAGACAAATTCACCCAGCCTTACGCGGTTTGCTGGGCAATATTGACAAACATATTTGTCATTTTGTCGTGTAACTTGTGCTGCTCTTTATTGGCTCATAGATTCTTTATGCCAGTTTGCACAACTTTTTTGTAAAAATTGTAAATGTCGTTTTCGCATTCATACGAAAATGTCGTTTTCGCATTCATACGAAAATGTCGTTTTCGCATTCATACGAAAATGTCGTTTTCGCATTCATACGAAAATGTCGTTTTCGCATTCATACGAAAATGTCGTTTTCGCATTCATACGAAAATGTCGTTTTCGCATTCATACGAAAATGTCGTTTTCGCATTCATACGAAAATGTCGTTTTCGCATTCATACGAAAATGTCGTTTTCGCATTCATACGAAAATGTCGTTTTCGCATTCATACGAAAATGTCGTTTTCGCATTCATACGAAAATGTCGTTTTCGCATTCATACGAAAATGTCGTTTTCGCATTCATACGAAAATGTCGTTTTCGCATTCATACGAAAATGTCGTTTTCGCATTCATACGAAAATGTCGTTTTCGCATTCATACGAAAATGTCGTTTTCGCATTCATACGAAAATGTCGTTTTCGCATTCATACGAAAATGTCGTTTTCGCATTCATACGAAAATGTCGTTTTCGCATAATTCATATTACTCTCACGTAATATAAGTATAATTCATATTACTCTCACGCAATATAAGTATAATTCATATTACTCTCACGTAATATGAGTATAATTCATAATACTCTCACGTAGTATAAGTATAATTTATATTAATCATCTAATATGTCATTTTAGTACGAGTTGTTGTTTTTTGTGTGAGTTTGTCGAAACAAATTGCTTTTATAATTTTAAGAATACTGATTTAAAAAAAAAATTTATTGTTTAATTTTTGAGTGCTTTGTGTTTTATTTATGTGTGCCACTTTACAATGTTTAATTCATGCTCTTCAACCATCCCCTAGTCCTTAATCATTACTCAATACATTGCGCCATTATGTCTACTAATTTATAAAGTAGACATACTGTGCTAGTCTGTGCACTCCTTCAATAGGTACGCATATACCTCGGTGAGCCGAGGCGAGCGTGAGCTTTTTTTGTCTTCTTATCTTTCAATCTTTTTGTTTTCGAGGTTTATTCAGAAAACTAACGTGAATACCATAATACCATGGCATAGATAGATACATGCGGCATACGTGTAAACAGCTTTATTATATAGAGATTTATGCATTTCAATACATACACGTTGCAACAGAACAGCTTTAGTTTTCGTGATTGTGATTGTGAATTTAAAAGGCTTTAAAATATGCCCAGTTTGACAATAAGCTGTGCGGTTAATTGATTATTAGGAATTGTTACCTAAAATGTGGGCAGGAATCGACCTATTTTGTAAATTTATTTTATAAAATTCTTCGAGTTTGAATCGAACGTAGGAGTGCAGAAGGGAAAACAAATGCTTGACGTCTGCATACAAACTTTTGGCCACAGTGCGCAGGTTTCCGATGTCACTCTCTTGTCTCCAGCACTGACCCATGTCCTCAAGACCTACAATGATTTTAAAGACACTCATAACCCATAACTATCCTCTGCAAAAAATACGGTAGGGCTGAGCTCTTGTATTTCAACACCCGCAGTAACATCTATTAATTGCGTTGTTGTTGTGCGAGTTTATTGATACTTTTTAAGTTCGGTTTTAGTTTTCCTTTTATGGTTAGTATTTGAAGTATACCGAGGATTGTTCAAAATACCATTCAAACATAATAGCCTAACCCCTCCAATTTAATAAAAAAGAACAATTGAGAAATTATTGAGGGTAATTTTACCTGCTTGTCGTGCTCCTTGATTTAGCATATGGATGAAATTCACGTAGAGTGGCTTCACAGCGACTCCAATTTTGCTATGCCATGCAATCCACGCTGTTTTCAGCTTTTTCTCCTCTCTTGTGGTCTCCATAAATCTGTTTAAGTCGGGCTCCATCCGATAGAACTTTCCATCCACACTAACTTGATCATTATACAGACTCTGCATTGTACTCAAAATGGACAAAATGTTGCTGACGTTGATAAAACCAATAAACAAACCACCAGATCATCAAAACTTGTAGATTTAGTATATCATTCATTTATGGGCGACCTAATTACAAAGGCAGTCGGATTACAAATGCCCAGTAATTATTAAGTGATGTTAAAAACCGCTTTTAGGACTGTCTGATCTGTATGTCTGTCTGTTCGTCTGTCCGTCGGTCAGCACGATAACTCAAGAACGGTTTGAGATTGATTATCAGTTCAAACTTTCTGTACGTATCTAGTGATGAAAGCTGAGGTCGAGTTTGAAAATGGACAAAATCGAAAACACCCTGCCTGTGCGTGGGTGGGGGCAAAAACTAAAATTTGGTGTGAGTTCAGTTCTCTACATTGTTAAACGTCATAAAATATCTCGCTCGAAAGGTTATTCGCAACTACTAAACTTTTAAAACCTTTCAAATGATATATATATCATGCATGGTATCATCACAAAACGACCGGGGAGGAAATGAAAAACTGGATAATTATGGTAAAATTTGATCCTCAATATTTTCGAAAGTTAAAAGGTGTCGCAAAAAATATTTTCACCAAACGATAGTACCATAGTAGGTCTATACGACCCTACTAACCGTTAAGCAGAGCAGTGCAGAGCGTGAGAGATATCGATGTTCAGATCAGATAGATGTTCATGATCGAAGGGGAGAACCATATAAGACCATATTATTACAATTGGATATTTGCCCATAAAGTTAGAGTATCCAAATTTTGAAGACGCGTAGTTTAGTTAGTGCTCAATAACATATTTGAATTTGGTAAATGTTTTTTCACGTTTATGAAATACCGTATTAATCGACTTAGTTCTCCAGGGGAACTCCATTTTGGGGACCATTTTTTGTTCAAAAATATTCTTATATTTCCCCACATGGGTAATTATAATGATATGGGGAACTATATTTCGACTGACAAATTAAAAAATTTCAATGTCAAATTTTTGTAAAGCAAAATTAAATTGTAAATATTTATTCCTATGTCGCATGTATCAGTGTCTCTTGGACCTTGCCACTTTTGGACGCAATGCGCAAGCGCGTATGCACAACAATAAACCCACCACGGTTGTAAGGATTTCGAAATTAAACAATACACATGATTTTGCTGGATGCCTATCTTTCAAAATCGAGTCACTCATGTTGGGGGCTACTGGCAGTAAATGAACATATTAGCAGGAATTTAGATTTCAACGTCGTCTTCAGAGGATAGGATGGAGATAGAAAAGTCATTTAAACGACATTAATCGCTTGGTACACAGCCAACTTTCATTTAATTAGAAAAAGTACTCATTTTAGTAAAATTAATATTAGAAGAATGCATAGTGACAAACAGTTTATGCATGAATGTTATTACTATTGTTATTATGAAACCTTTTGCTCGGTATTGCCGAGGCTAAAAGATATTGCTTCCTACATTCTTAGATAGGAAATACTTCTTTATACACCATAAAGTAACTGTGTTTACTACATTCTGTTATAGTTTCTAATGTCAATGTAAATACCTTACCCACTTTCTACGTTTCACTCAACCTTCAATCTTTGTATAAATATTGCTGTCGTATGCCTGAATAAATCACTTGTTAATCTTATTTGTCAACTTATCTCTTCTTTTCACTGTGGTATTTAAAACCATCTGAAAGCATACTCACTCATTGACCAGGAGAACTAGCACCTTCGACGACCTTGGTCTATACTCGATGCGTGTGAAAATGTTGAACCTATGTTGGATACTTTCAATGAGCTATGTCTTGAGGTTATCAATGAACAAATACCTATTGTTAAGAGACGTGTTAAAGCTAAGCCTGCCCCATGGATCACAGCCCCTATTAAGAAACTAATACACTACAGGGGCTATGTTAACAAATCTGTATACCAAATTAACTGCAGTGCTTTAATAGTTTTATACAAAAAGCTACGAAACAAAGTTACCTTTATTATTCGTTGTACAAAGTATAACTATTACTATACTAAATTTTAATGTTTTATGTTCTGACAAAACTGTCATTTCTAAATGTTTTTTTTGACACTTTCTCACTTTGTCATGAGAACAATTCTGAGAAATTGTTAGAATTCTGGTCGGGTATCCCTCCTGACAAAAAGTTCTATTTTTCTGAAGATTATGTTTTACAACATTTAAAAACTACGAAAGCTAATAATATAGGAGGTATTTACTCTATACTTGCCAAAATTAATGTTAATACCTCTGTTGTCCGTAATAGCTAAGATATTTAATTCAGCAATGCAAACAGGACATTTTCCAAGCCAATGGAAAGTGACTGTTGCAGCTCCTTTACTTAAGTCAAACGGTGATAAGCAGAATGCTGGAGCGTATAGACTAATTTCCATTATCCCTTACTTAGGTAAAACATTTGAGAAGTTAATCTTAAGCTCCCTTCGTGGTCATATGCGCCTAAACAAAATGTCTTTTCCCTGTCAATATGGTTTTCAACGCTTTCTGTCCACTCAGCATGCATTGTTAGACCTAACTAGTTCTATATACCAAAGCCTTGACTACCGTAAAGTTGTTGCTGTATCATTTTATGATATAAAGAAAGCTTTTCCCAGTCTAAATTACCTGCATCTGATTGACAAGCTTAAAAATCAGTTTGAGGTTCCTGAATATTTACTAAAGATTTTGTGTAGTTACTTTTTGGATAGAAAGACATGTATTCGCCTAGGTGAACATATATCTGAAAAGTTTAGCGTGTTTGGGGGCCTGCCTGAAGAGTCAACGCTAGGGCCCATGTTATATTGTTTCTATATTAGTGATATAAATAATTACCTACCTGACAAAAAAGTTTTATTTGCTGATGACGTTGCTAAGTCCATTGTTGAGCCTGACCATTCTACCGCTGTAATGGCCATTGAATCTTCAATGCAAAGTTTTGACAGTTAGTGCTCAGATAATTACTCTATGCCCTCTTGGGCTAAATCTAATTTTGTTGTATTTAGGAATCCTAGACTTACTATCACCCAGCCTAATACTATGTTAATATACTCTGGGTCTAATTCTATCTCTTGTGTAAATACATTTAAATACCTTGGTGTTGACTTGGATGAGAAGCTTAACTTCAGTAATCATGTAGATAGAATATGTACTAAAATGTCTTTTAGAATACACATTTTGTTAAGACATAAACACCAAATTTCATCTACTGCCATGTCTGTTATTATGCCAATAATAATGCCAAATAGAGTAGCCCTAGTCTACTCTATTTTTGAGTACGGGCTTATAATCTATTCATGTACTTCCACCGATAATCTACAGAAAATTCAAAACTTATTTGACATGTTTTTACTTAACTATTATTACAGTAATAAAGTAGTACGTAGAATGACTGTTGGAAATGTGAATAAGCCAAATCTTTTTGATTTATATGATAAGTTCGGTATACTTACTGTTAATGAACAGATAATTTATTCAATATGTACTACTATGTTTAATTTATTAAAAAATGCTAATTTGTATCCTAATTCCTTGACTGATATATATACTGTTAATAAATCTCTCAGATCGACTAGACAAGCCTACAATGTATCATTGCCTAAGTTTAATACGATGTTTTTTAAAAATTCTTTTGCTTATAGAGGTGCGCTAGTTTGGGATAAGTTACCTATTAGTGTAAAACGTGAAAAATCGTTTGCTTTGTTCAAACAAAAACTTTTGGGGTATCTGGTAAGTGTAAGGTCCGGCTAGGACTGTTGAATACATTCCCATTCACAATATCTTTACTTTAATGACTTTAGCTGTGTATGCTACTATCCTCTCTTCGTTTTTAGTACTTAGTCAAATTGTGACTATGTCTGATCTGGGAGAACAGTACCTGTGTATACTTGTACTGAAGAACTTGACAATAAAGCTATGATTTGATTTGATTTGACGAGGCTAATTTATGCTTCACGTTATACCAGCACAAAATCTACCAAGCTGAGAAACCTCGCCTACTACAATTTTCAATGAGATGCTTTTCTGAAAATTTTGTCCATTCTTTTTTAGATTTTGTGAGTACTAGCGAGTACATACTGTCTGGAGATCTGCAATCAACTGGAAGACATCGGACCATGGAGCTGACACTTAGGAGGGTACCCATTTGTCACCTGTAAACTGCGAGTTTACTATTCGAGGAAGTTACTGTTGGGGAGCAATTTTTCGTCGAAACTGGAGTATCCCCTGTGATCCTGTTTCTGGAGGGCGACCCATATTTTTGGTAGCTCACCCACCTCTTTTGCCGAGGATTGTTTACGTCGGAGCAGTTGGATCCCGTGAGAGCCTGTTTCCCGAGGACGTCCCAAATTTTTGGAAGAGTTTCATAATTTCATTGTGAAACATGATTATGACGAAGAACTACAAACTAGATGTCGATGGAGTCAAGTAGCTATCTGCTTGTGACAATTTTCCCTTTTGGAAATTAAGCCTGAGAAACATTTTTTATCCCCCCTGGGATATTCAAGGTCGTCAACGGAACAGAAGCCAGACATGCAACGGACGCCAACTTGCAGAACGAAAGGGACAAGAAAGATTGTGCAGCTATGGGCGCTGCCAACCTGCAAACCGTGGAATAAAACGTAGTGTAAAATATTCGAAAAGTTTCGGACTGGCGTACAGAAAATATTTTTCTCTCTGGTAACCAAAATATTTTGGTCTTCCCTTTTCGAGGAGACAATAACCTACCTGCCCGAAAACAGGGTTAGGGCAGCCAAAAATTGTTGCTTGCCCTGCAACTGCGGCAACTACGTCAGGTCTTGCATTTGTATGCGTAAGTCCACATTTGTTAATATAAACGGTGTTCAGCCAGCAGAAAACCATTTTTCTTAAATTTTCGAAGAAAATCAATGCAAGAATTTTAGTTGACAACTAAGACCATCATAATTAAATTTTTGTGACAAACATGAAAAACTTCCCATAACAGTAGTAGGTGGTTAAAAAATTTTCACTTAGGGATTGGCAAGGTTTAAGTTGAAATTACGCATGATCTAGATTACTACTTTCCATGCTACTAACGAATAAATTTTTAGCATACATCCCAAGTTTGGGCATTGATTTCTCCATGCCGCTCTTTGACAAAGCAAACGGTTAGTGGGGATGTATAGGTTTATATTCGTTGTATATTGGTCTAAAGTAATTCTCGCCCCAAATCTGTCTTTTCCGAAATATTACCACATTTTTATTTTCTCTCAGTCGATCTCAATAATCCCATGCATGATATATATCAACCGAAAGGTCTTCATTAGACCTTTCTAACTATGCAAACTTTAAGCCCCTATGTTGACCTTTGATCTAGATATTGATCTTTCAGTTTAAATACCCAAATTCAGGATTTAGAGAACAGCCGATAAATAATAATTGGTTCTAAAGTCATTTTAGTCTCTAATAAGCCCATTTATCACTTATTTTACCCAGAGTTAGCAGTGACACTTTTATATGCAATCGGCAAGGCACGATTAAAGAGCATTTAAGAAATTTTTGGTCGACGTGACGGCCTCATAGCCCCCGCTCAATGACGACTGTTGGATATAATATTACTTTAATTTCGTTAAATAGTTGCTGGGTAGAGGTGGAGGTGATAGTTAGTTAGTACGTCTCGTTGCTCCACCTAGGTGGCCCCGCTAATAGCCCGCCCCTTAACCGCTGGGGTTACTAATATTTTGCTCCTCTAATAGCCTGCTCCTTAGCCGCTCAGCGACTAATAAAAATATTGCATATTGTGTGACAATGAAATGACTATCGAAGATACAAAATCCAACAAAATAGACAAGCGTGCACAATGTGTAATTTTAGTTTCGTTAAATAGGCGCTGGGAAAGGTGATAGTTAATTCATCTCCCCTCGCCCCACTAATAGCACGCCCCTTAACCTCTCGGCACTATAATATCTCGCTCCTCAAATAGCCTGCAGCTCCTTAGCCGCTCAGTGACTAATACAAAATATTGTAATTTGTAATTTTGTAATATTGTAATTTTGTTCAATCAAGAAGAAAATGTCAAATTTGCGTTTGGGTGCCCAGTTACTTATTTATACCACTCCATGTTTTAAGCTTTTGACATATGGCAATGGTTGAGTTTCTTATTATAAGTCTTGGTGGACTGTGGCGACCTCACTAAGGGAGAATCATCGTTACCGTTCTCGATAGATGTCCCACCACTGCACAGTAACGATGATTCTCCCTTAGTGACTTAGTGAGGTCGCCAGTCCACCAGAGACTTATAATAAGAAACTCAACCACAGTAGTTTCGTACTACCTTAGTTGGTATGATGAGAATCTTGGGCCTCGGCATATAAGATATACTTCTCGAGACTGTGCAAAAGTCCAGTACCCGGGGGCTACCAGTTGTCCAAAAGTCCATTTATTGTATACATCAGTAAACTGACGGCACCACTGGTTGTTCCAAATGTTCGTTTTGATCGATAGTTTTTCATTTTGCTCTGTTATCAAAAACATTTAAAAAGTTTATCCTATGGCTGTATTTTGAATAGAATTATTGTAAATGTAGTTAAAATTAGACCCGTGCCAATCCTTAGTAGGTTATCTGAAACGCGAATTTCGTTTTTATTTGTTTTTTATTTGTATCTAAACAATGAGATAAACTTTGAATTAGATTTTGCATTCAGCAAATATAAATTCAATAGTGACATTATGCAGTTGCCAAGGCATATCGTCAATAAAATTTTGCGAATTTCTAAAAACCTTTCAAAATTCGCTTATGGAAATTCTGTCTTGCACGAGTCTAATAATAATTCCATTTACATTAATAGTAATCTTAAGTATGTATTTTTCTCCTTTCTGTTTTCATTATTTACGATTTAATATTCTATTATCTCTATACTTAAAAGAGAAAAATTAATGTGTTCATGTAAGTGTGTGTGTTATTGTTAGAGATCCTGAATATGGCTCAGTGGCGTTGGAATGTTACAAACAAATCCAGGCTCTCAACACACACAAAGTCACACAATTCTCAACTCATAGTTTATTCCATTCCACTTCTTTGCTCAAGAAGTAGCAAAGTGGAATCTAACGGATATCGATTGAACAATTTCAAACTGGCAGAGCCAAGTTTGAAATGAAGCGATATCTGCTGTCTGTTGTTTATTTGCTGTCAGGGCTGTCATCTGTTTTGTAAGGAAAGTGTGGAGGAGGGTGGGTTAAAATTAAAAAAGTTAAAGGTTAGTCAATAGATACAGAAAGATATCCTTCTAATGTCCTACTAGATTCTGACATAACAAAACAACAGGATAAGTAACAGAGTAGCAAGAAAAATTGTAAACAGGCAAAAAGCTTCTATTCTCCACACTTTTTACACACGTTTCCCGGGCTTTGCCTTTCGTACAAAATCGTTTCCATATAAATTTTTACATTGAGAGATGCGGATATGTCCCTTCTAGGTAGTCTTGCTATTTCTATAGTTGGGTCCAACTTAAAATTGTTAAGGGTGGGTTCAAATTAAAGTTGTTAAGGATGGGTCCAAACTAAAATTGTTAAGGGTGGGTCCAAATTAAAATTGTTAAGGGTGGGTTCAAATTAAAGTTGTTAAGGATGGGTCCAAACTAAAATTGTTAAGGGTGGGTTCAAATTAAAATTGTTAGGGATGGGTTCAAATTAAAATTGTTAAGGGTGGGTTGAAATTAAAATTGTTAAGGGTGGGTTGAAATTAAAATTGTTAAGGGTGGGTTGAAATTAAAATTGTTAAGGGTGGGTTGAAATTAAAATTGTTAAGGGTGGGTTCAAATTAAAATTGTTAAGGGTGGGTTCAAATTAAAATTGTTAAGGGTGGGTTCAAATTAAAATTGTTAAGGGTGGGTTCAAATTAAAATTGTTAAGGGTGGGTTCAAATTAAAATTGTTAAGGGTGGGTTCAAATTAAAATTGTTAAGGGTGGGTTCAAATTAAAATTCTTAATGGTAGGTTCAAATCAAAATTGTTAAGGGTGGGTTCAAATTAAAATTGTTAAGGGTGGGTTCAAATTAAAATTCTTAATGGTGGGTTCAAATTAAAACTCTTAATGGTGGATTAAAATTAAAATTATTAATGGTGGGTTCAAATTAAAATTGTTAAGGGTGGGTTCTAATTAAAATTCTTAAGGGTAGGTTCAAATTAAAATTCTTAATGGTGTGTTAAAATTAAAATTTTTAATGGTGGGTTAAAATTAAAATTCTTAATGGTGGGTTCAAATAAAAATTCTTAAGGGTGGGTTCAAATTAAAATTCTTAATGGTGGGTTAAAATTAAAATTCTTAATGGTGGGTTAAAATTAAAATTCTTAAGGGTAGGTTCAAAATAAAATTGTCAAGGGTGGGTTCAAATTAAAATTGTTAATGGTGATTAAGGTTAAAATGTTAAAAGGGAGTTAAGATTAAAATGTTAAAAGCGAGTTAAGATTAAAATGTTAAAAGCGAGTTAAGATTAAAATGTTAAAAGGGAGTTAAGATTAAAATGTTAAAAGGGAGTTAAAATTAAAATGTTAAAAGGGAGTTAAGATTAAAATGCTAAATGGGGTTAAAACTAACTGGTAGGGAGTTTAATTCGAACCTTAGGGATTTGAACTGAAAATTTTAAAACATTGTATAATAATAATTTTTTGAATTTTTTTTGAATATTCAAGAGCCCTGTTTCTGCCCCGTCGATAGAACGGGTAACGTTACCAGTACCAATATAATTTTTATTCAGTATAATAATTACCATCCCACTGTTAGGGCCCAAATTAATTAAAAGTAAGTTATAATTAACCTGTTAATAACGGATCCACCATACTTATGATTTTTAATAACGGATCCTCCATTTTGTATGGCTTTTAATAAATTATCCGCACATTCTTTATGGCTATTAATAAATTATCCACACATTTTTTATGGCTATTAATAAATTATCCACACATTCTTAATGACTATTAATAAATTATCCAAACATTCTTTATGGCTATTAATAAATTATCCACACATTCTTTATGGCTATTAATAAATTATTCACACATTCTTTATGGCTATTAATAAATTATCCACACATTCTTTATGGCTATTAATAATGAATCCACCATTTTTATGGCTATTAATAATGGATCCACCATTTTATGGCTATTAATAATGAATCCACCATTTTTATGGCTATTAATAATAAATCCACCATTTTTATGGCTATTAATAATGAATCCACCATTTTTATGGCTATTAATAATGAATCCACCATTTTTTATGGCTATTAATAATTAATCCAACATTTTTATGGCTATTAATAATGAATCCACCATTTTTTATGGCTATTAATAATGAATCCAACATTTTTATGGCTATTAACAATGAATCCACCATTTTTTATGGCTATTAATAATGAATCCACCATTTTTTAGGGCTATTAATAATGAATCAACCATTTTTTATGGCTTTTATTACAGATTTATCCGCCATTTTTTATGGCTTTTAATAACGGATCCACCATTTTTATGGCCTTTAATTAAAGATGTATATGGCTTTTAATAACGGATCCATTACATTTATGATCTTTAATAACGGATCCACCACATTTATGGTCTGTAATAACGGATCCACTACATTTATGGTCTTTAATAACGGATCCACCACATTTACGGTGTTTAATAACGGATGCACCATTATTAATGGCCTTTAATTAAAGATGGATATGGCTTTTAATAACGGATACACCATATTTATGGTCTTATTAATAACACATCCATCATCGATTTTTATGGCTTTTAATAACGGATCCACCATTTTTATGGCCTTTAATTAAAGATGGATATGGCTTTTAATAACGTATCCACCACATTTATGGTCTTTAATAACGAATCCACTACATTTATGGTCTTTAATAACGGATCCACCACATTTACGGTGTTTAATAACGGATGCACCATTATTAATGGCCTTTAATTAAAGATGGATATGGCTTTTAATAACGGATACACCATATTTATGGTCTTATTTAATAACACATCCAACATCGATTTTTATGGTTTTTAATAACGGATCCACCATTTTCTATCGCTTTTAATAACGAATCCACCATTTTCTATGGCCTTTAATAACGAATCCACAGATTTTTTATGGCTTTTAATAATGGATCTACAATTTCCTTAATTTAATTGAAGATGCATCTGCCATTTTTTGGCTTTTAACGATGGGTCCGACACTTTTTATAACTTTTATACATGAGGCGGACTTAAGAGTAATTTATTTGTTTTGGATATTTTTTGTTTCAATTTGTGTAAAAAGACGTTTAAACGATCGGCAAACAAAACCGCACAAGTTGAATAAGAAGGTTGGTTGGCTGCCTTTACATGTGATGTTTGCGGTTCGCCAACGCCCAACGCAATGAAAAATTGTGGACTTAAAGCAACTCATCTATTTGTATTTCATACATACCTTAGGACTACATAAGACTTTAAGGCTGTTAACATTGACTTGTTTGTAAGTTTGTAACTGATTAAGTGGCACTTATTGAATAAACATGAACTATGAAATAAAACGTTTTTTTCGCGTGTACTATTTCGGCTGCAAAACTGCCTGTAACCTTTTAGTAAATAAATAATACATTATTTAAACTTTGAAAAGAGTTCAGTTTACCCACCAAGGTATTTAGGATTCATATCAATACTGAGGTTCCAGGCGACGAGAGCTCCAGCCCGTTTTAAGTGCCACAGTTGGCGATTGTATTCATCAAACATTTGTTCAGAAGGGTCAATCCTTGGCGACTGTGCCTTCAGAAGTCGTTTTTCCAACAGGAATACTAACAGCATGATGTGCACCACTGCCTTCAATGGGGCCATCATCCTACAATCCGGAGATAATGAAAAAAACAGCATTCGGACGTTTGTTATAATAATATCTCAGAAAGCACCGACGTCATCAAAGGAGAAATCAAAACTTTTCTGGAAGTTTGGGATTAAACGTTGAAGTAAAGAAATGGGTTGAAGTAAGACAGAAATTGCACATTTTAAAAATGGAATAAACCCCACAAGGACCTAACCTAATTAAAACAATAACATTGATAGGTATTTGTTCAACTTCTGCCTTACTTCAACCAAGAAATTCAATTCCAGGTAACCGGTAAATTGGATTTTTCAGATTTAAAGGTATTAATCTCCGAAAGTTATGATTTCTGCAGACGATTTCGGTCGTCTTCATTTAGTTGACAGGGTGACTGCAAGCGTCACCTGAAGGCCCTCCTTTATTATTATTATCCCTGGGAAGTAACCGTAGTGAAGCAGGCCCATTGAAAAAGGGAAAATAGGAATTTGTATGGCTCACACATGACTTGTATGGGAGAGCTAAAATTAGATAGTGTGACTTTGTATGGCGGTTTATGACTTTGTATGGAACTTTATGACTTTGTATGGTAAGTTAATTTAACATTATAGGTATGTAATGTTACCTGTTTATTTGATTTTAAAATGCAATGTAAGAAATTATGTTATTATGTAGGTGTGGATATTGTCGCAAAACGCAAAATGTCAGTTAGGATATTTACAGGAACCTAACACCTGGAATACTAACACATTTCAAACTGGCTGGGCAACTCCTACCACCTTTACCACAATCATAATATTCAGTACTGCAAGTTTTGTAAGTAAATGTTTGTTTGAATTTCCAAGATAGTAAATCTTCAGAGTTAATGTCAATTTCAGTCC
This sequence comes from Tomocerus qinae, assembly GCA_020055645.1. Taxonomy (NCBI): domain Eukaryota; kingdom Metazoa; phylum Arthropoda; class Collembola; order Entomobryomorpha; family Tomoceridae; genus Tomocerus; species Tomocerus qinae. The sequence goes on along the minus strand of CM034548.1, from coordinate 954,478 downwards.
ATGTCTGTTGCACCCTTTCCTTTTTTGTTTTTTCTTTATTTTCAACTTCACTATCATCAGTGTCACTGTCCGTTTTGTATTCCAAACTTACAAATTTTCTTGATCCGGCCATTGTACTTCTTGTGTTCACTCAGATGCAATTTGTAAGGAAATAAAGCAAACACAAAGGCAGCAGAGCAGAAATATACTGATTGGAAAAATTCTGATAACATGCTAATTGGGAGATAAAGTCAGAGCTAAGAGTATTGACTTCCCTTCACTTTATCCACATAGCTAACTATCCATGATTTATGCTTGATATGCCGTCTTTACCTGGGTATTATCATTATACTATATATATATTCTTAGACTTAAATAAATTTACAAACCTTTGGTGATATATATCGTGCATCGGTATACTATATGCATGTTTATATAAAACTATCACCATACATAGTAATTATTTCCATACAAAGTCTTTACGTAAGTCATAACATACCATACAAAGTCACACTAAATGTCAAAAAATCCTCCATACAAACGTCATGTGTGTGCCATACAAATTAATTGGCACCCATTGAAAAATTCAGGGCCCCCACTGAAAATTATTTCGGCGGGGACACCGAGAAAAATATCACAATTTTTGTTGTCTTTACTCGAGACCTTGAGTTTAATTGATTTTCATCCCGAATGGGGCTGTATTGAGGAGGCATTGGGGGCAAATGCCACCCCTCCCGAAGTCCAAGAAAAAATAAAATGTTTTCTCAAAACACCAAAAAATTTCGCACTTTGCGCGAGTTTATGTGATTTTTAGGTATTTGTGACTCATTTTAGACAAAATTTAATAAGCCAAATTTTTTTGCAATTCGTGCAAATATGCTTATTGCATATGCGTGTATGACGTATTGACGACATTGCCCCCTCCGAAAATGACTTCAAAATACGGTACTGCTTGTGATCAACATTTTTTGATGTGTTACCAGGGCATGAAAACCCATGGATTTTTGCTTTTTGGCGAGGAAAATCCAACCCAAAAACCCGGGTTTTTGGGTATTGGGATTTTGCTGTTTGCTACCCAAAAACCCGGGTTTTTATGTTTTTTAAGCCCTGTGTGTTACTGTAATTTCCACAACTGAATATAATTTTTTAATCATCAGGTTGAGTAAAATGAAATTTTCCTAACGTTATGTAATCATGTTTAAACCTCAACAATGCTAACACTCATTTTTTACGCTCCCTCATTTTGTAATTTATATAGGGCTCAAGGCTGTATTTTGCTGGGATGGCTCCCTCCCCGAAATCTGTGAAAAAAGAAATTATTTTCAAAATACCAAAAAATTTTGATTTAATGTAATTTTGCCTTATTTTCGGCAAAAAGAACTTTTGACTTTATTATGGCTTCTAAATCGACTTCTAAATACGGTACTGATAGGGCCATCAGGGGAGACCTAACCCTTTCGGTAACGGTAACAATAACCCTTTTTTCTTGTGCACTTGCACTTCTCAGGCACAGGCAGAAAAGATGAACAGGATTATTACATTAATTATTATTCTTTGTGACACTTTTCAAGACGCAGCAAAAATGAAAAATCTGCTTGAAGATGATACTCAATGGGAGAAAGCGATTGAGGAAGCAATTACTTTCCAAATGCCGAAACAGATGCGTGATATGTTTGCAATAATTTGTGTTTTTGGAAATGTTACAAATCCACTAAACATTTGGGAAAAGTATCGTATGCATTTCATTGAAGATTTTTGTCGCTCAAACAGCATCGACATTTCAATATCTTTGGCGATGAACGAAATTGCATCTGTTTTGCTTTTATTTGGAAAAAAGTGCAGTGATTACAAACTGCCAGAATTTAATCAAGGTTACATTCCACAGAAAACGTTTGATATTGTTTATGAGGATAAAATGGCTGTTGAGAAATGTGCCAGTTAAATAAGAAAGTTAAATAAGCTTCAGAAAAGCGCTTATCGCATTATTATGTCAAACGTCAATCGATATCGAAATGCTATTGGCCGTCCTACCATGAAACAATATTGTAACATTGAAAATAATGCAGGATCTACCAGTATGAAAGATAAAGTAAATACTGTTGAAGATATCGATGGATTGGTAGGTATTGATGCAGTTACGTTTGCAGTAAATACTGATGAAGTAGGTAATGGCAGCGGTGGAGTAAATGCATTTGAAGACGTAAATGAAAGATATGAAAATAGAACATGCACCACCGTATCAGCAAGTGGATCAATGAACAAGGACGTAAGTAACAGTGAAGATGAAAGCTTAAATGAAGTAGAAAAAAATTGCTTCTTTTTAGACGGTCCTGGAGGTAGTGGAAAAACATTTCTGTATCAATGTTTACAGCACACAATTAATTCGAATCAAGGACGTGTTATTTCAGTAGCTCCGACAGGGCTAGCAGCTACACTACTTAACAATGGTAGAACAGTGCACTCTAGATTTAAGCTTCCATTAAATGTTAATGAAGTCTACTTCGAATATAAAACACAACAGCGTTGAGGCTCAGAAAGAGATTGTGACTTAATCATTTGGGATGAAATATCAATGTGCAACAAACATATGTTAACCTGTGTTTACAAGCTTTTTAAAGACATAATGAATAACAGCAGCCCTTTTGGAGGTAAAGTTGTTGTTGTTGGAGGCGATTTTCGGCAAAAGTTACCTGTTGTAAAGCATGGATACCGACAAAAGACAATAGAAGCGTGTGTCAAACATAGTTCTTCGTGGAGCATTTTTTCAAGCTGCAGCTTAAAGCTAACATGAGAGCAAGCGAGGATTTGAATTTTAGTAAATGGTTGCTTGCTTTAGGTGAAGACAATCTCAAAAAATATCCAGAATTTGGTGAAAATGTTGTATCTATACCGTCCGAATTTATATCAAGCAATCTCATTGACGATATATATGGATCCAATATGTCTTCCCTTTCAACAGATGATATATCTGATCGAGCAATTTTATGTCCTAAGAATGAGGATAGTTTACAATTAAATGAAGAAATTTTAAACAGATTAGAAAGCGATACAGAAACTTTTTACAGCATTGACAAAATTATTTCTGACGATCCTGAGGAAATAGTTCAATATCCTGTAGAGTTTTTGAACACATTAACGCCATCTGGTATGCCTCCTCATAAATTAAATCTAAAAGTCGGTTGTTGTGTAATGCTATTGAGGAATCTCCATCCAAAACAAGGGTTGTGTAATGGTACTAGACTCATAATTAAGAGAATTCAACCAAATGTTTTAGATTGCGAGATTTTAACAGGCGAATCAAAGGGGAAAAGAGTATTTATTCCACAAATAAACCTTGACCCTTCAGATACTGATATGCCTTTTAAGTTCAGTAGAAAGCAATTTCCAATTCGTATATATGAAATCTCAAATGAAGAGATGAAGCAAAATACTAACTCCCAGTTTTAATAAATTTGAAAGTGAAAATTTATTATCTTTTTAGCCAACCGGTTTCGAATTCTTCTTCAGGGCTATAACAATTAGTCAGAAAAAATGAATACATTAAATTGAGTATTACAGTATAAAATGAACAAAGTCAAAACAGCAATATACTTATACATAATATAATATTATAGTATGCCATTGGGAATTACCTTAAAATTTAATCATTAGTAAATATAACTTAAGGCCTAATTAATAATATAATAAGTCAGATTATTGATATATTTTACATATTAAGTTATATTCGTGGTCCAATCAGTCAGATTAAATTTAACCGCTAAGTTAACATGTCACATTATATTTCTCACGAAACCTTCAATATTACATACATAAAAGTTATTAGTACCAAGTGAGACTGAGACACAGAAATATTCATACATAGTTTAATTACCAGAAACTAACTCTGCAATATTTTTAGTTCGCGTATAAGAGGTTATTATTACCGTTTCTGAAATGGCCTTATTGTATTTAATATTTTTACATTTGTTGAGTTCAGAGTAGATCATTTCCTTAATTATTTTCCTGAAATCTTGAATTGATCTGTAAAAAGGAACTATACAGTAAGTTTTAGATAAAATATTGATGTGTTCTTCATTTACCATGTTAACGATATTGTATTTAGACAAAATTTCGGGATTGTTTATTCTAAAGTTAGTTAAATGTAAATCACCTTTAGGTATTAACAATGTAGTTCTATCAATATCTCTCAATTTATTAAATGTATTAACTAGTACTGCTCTAGGATAGCACCTAGTTTCAAAATTATACAGCATTTCACTTAATTCTATTTGTCTACTATTTATATCCGATTCTATTCTGATAACTCTTAGACCTTGTGAGTATGGTAGTGAATCTTTAAGATGACAAGGATGATTAGAATAGTAATGCAAGTATTTTTGTCTTGACATAGGTTTTTTATACATAGAGGTACTTATACTATTATCTTCATTGAGTTGAATATTGACATCAAGGAAATTGATTTTTGCGTCACTGAAAGAGTAGGTGAAATCTAAGAAAGAGTGAACAAACTTTTCTTTTAGCCAACTATCAATATCTTGAATTTCTGTAGAGTTAACAATCATAAATATGTCATCTAGAAATCGTTTATTAAAAACTATTTCTTTTGCATTTTGGAACAAGTGTTTGATTTCCTCAAATACCGTTATATTTGCTATAGAACAAGACGCAGGACCACCCATCTGTATGCCTTTAGCTTGTGTAAAGAATGAATCGTTAAATTTTATAAAATTACTGTCTAGGCTTAAGTCTAATAAAGTTTTAAGATTTGATCTATTGATTTCAATCGAAAGTGTAATTAGATGGCCATATTTATCGAAATAGGTAAGACAGTGATCTTTACATTTGGAAACTAATAAATTAGTATACAAAGCAACTATGTCTATCGTAACCAGTGTATATTTACAATCACTTTTAAGATTAATGTTATTTAATAAGATTAATAAGTGTGTTGTATCTATCAATAAGTCTGGTACAAATAAACTAAGTGGTTGAAGGAACGTGTCTAAAAGCTTGCTAGTGGAACGGTTATGTGTACGTAGTGTACTACAAATTGGTCTAATTTTGGGGAAATCCTCAAAATCTTTATGAATTTTTAACAACCCAGAGAAATTAGAAGGTGATGGATTTGTAGGAATAAAATTAGAAATAAACTTCGGTCTATTAATGTCTTTTTCAAAGCATTTAAGTTTATCTGTAAAATCATCTACTGCGCGCAGAAAATGTGTTCTAGTGGACGGGTGATAAACATTCAAATCGTTTAAATGCTCAGATACCGCGTCAATATATTTCGCTTTATGAAAAACACATATTCCGGCGTTTTTATCTGAATTATTAACCATCAATTCATTTCTCTCTAAAAACTCTTTTATAGAGTAAAGAAGATTTAGTGGTAAAAACTCTTTGTATGTGATATTAGCTTTAATTTTTTGTTCGAACTCATTTAGTAAATTAGGATTTGGAAATAACTCATTTTCTATTTCACTGTGAATTGCAATTGTCTCATTTTGTAAAGATTTTAGATGTCGTTTAGTATCAATTTTCCATTTATCAAAATTAGAAATGTTACTATTAATTTTTCCTTGTGTATTTAAATCAATTTTCCATGCTATTTTCCTTGTACATTCTGAGAAAGCGGATTTAATTGAATTGATATTGGGGTAGCAGTGCATACTAAACTTAAGTCCTAGGGACAAAACGCGACTATATGCAATAGGTATTATTATATCTGATAAATTATGAATAATATTAGAAGATGATTGTACGCAATTATATAATTTGTACAACTTATTGTTATGTTTTTTACTTACGTCTTTATCGAACTGGAAAACTTTTTTCATATTACGAAATCTCCGATTTTTCTTTTTTGTTTTTGTATGGTAATCACCAATGGCTGTATCCTAGTCGAGTTTTGACAATTTAGAAGAAAGTGCAGTAGAAGAAAGCGCAGAATTTGACGATTGGTGGGCAGATTTTTTATTATTTTCGTGCTTGTAATTCTTCCAATGAAAAACTCTTTTCTGGCGATCTTGGTTATAATATTGGACAGTTGTTGTTGATTCAGAAGTATTTTCTTTGCTATTCCTTGATATTTTCCTTTTTGGAGTAACCTTAGGGCGGTCCGCCTTAAGGTTACTCCAAGCTTAAGCTTATAGCATGACCATTACCAAGTCTCAAGGACAGACACTAAATTTTGTAGGCATTTTCCTTCCAGAGCCAGTTTTTACTCATGGTCAATTGTATACCGCATTTTCTAGATGCAAATTGAAAAATAATATCAAAGTTTTAATTTGCGATGCAGCGACAAAAACTGAATGTCTCTCATTTTTTGACGATTTGAATTTTACTAATAATGTAGTATATCGTGATGTTCTTGAATGAAATGGTGTTTTTGTGTTACAATTTATTATTTTTTTGAAGCTTAGCGTAATTATTTTCAAAATGATTGCTATGAATTAAGTTTTTTGTTGTCATTTTTATGGTCTGAATAAAATCGTAGTTCTAATGATTTTAAGATATTTCTGTCAAAAGCTGTTTTACCCAATGTCCACACTATCTCCATATTATACCTCACACTCTTAGCGTATTGTAAATCAAACAGTGGTACTCCACGCTAATCACATATTGTTAGTAACACTAACCGCATATTATACTAAACAATTACTCCATATTTTACTCCACATTCACTCCACATTGTACTCCATTTTCAATCCATATTGCTCTTCATTTTCACTTCATATTGTACTCCATTCTCACTTTATATTATTCTCTATTATCTCTTCATATTCCATTCCATTTTTACTCCATACTGTACTCTATTATCTCTCCGTATCGCATTACATTTTTTACTCCATAATGTACTCCACACTCACTCCATATTGTATTCCACACTCACTCCATATTGTATTCCACACTCACACCAAATCGTACGTCGTACTCCACACTCACTCCATGTCGTACTCCACACTCACTCCATGTCGTACTCCACATTCACTCCATGTTGTACTCCGCACTCACTCCATATCGTACTCCACACTCACTCCATATAGTACTCCACTCTCACTCCATATAGTACTCCACACTCATTCCATGTTGTACTCGGCACTCACTCCATATTACATTTCACACTCAATTCACATTGACTGCAAAAAAGTTTACTGATTTTACGCTTGAGAGTTTGAATCTTTTAAGGAACACAAGCGTTGATATTGTTATTGGCGTTGGTACTGTTATTTCCCCGTCCGTAGGACGGGTCACTTTACTAGTATATATTATATAGACACTAGACAGGTAAATTTATCAAGTCTACGATTATATATAGAGATGACTATATTAATGACCACCAGTAGGATAGTCATCCAAAAAGTCTCGAGCGAACGAAACTGTCGCTAAAAAGCATAGCACGATAAAGTCGTAGTCGTACATTGCTCTAAACTTGCCCTTCTATTGGTTGTAACTGTTGCACCACTAGGGAATAAAAGCTTCAGTTTTCAGAAATATAAAACTTTCATTCTTTAGCCACCCATCCCTATTATTTGGCTCTGGTCCGACCTACCTACTAAAAGTAAAAATATACTTTAGTAACACAGGTGTAGAGCAGGAATCAAGGGTGTCAAAGGTCACAAGATTCAAGATATCAAGGTTTATACGGTGCAAAAAGATGCCAATCAAAGTAACACTGGAACCAACGAAGTCGAAATATGATGCGAAACGAAATGATTAGAAGTCGAAAGAAGTTGTTCGAGTCAAGTAAAGTGGTTAGAATGCGATCGAAGTCAAAATTATTGCATAAGAGACTTTCTTTGAAAGAGCTATTAAACTAAACGACTTTCTGTGATGTATAGAACCAAAAATACTCATTGCTGAAGTGGATGCACCCGATTCCGCTCAATTGATTTTTTTATTAGGTCAGGTCAGAAAAGAGGCAAAAATAACGATACATGCAACAGTGAGACGATACTCGGCAAGTTTGAAACTGAATGACTGTTGTTTCATGATTCACCCTACATTTAGATACATTTGGGTATATATGACCTCCAGGTCATGTCCGACCCAATTAAACATAATGGGATCACGCATCCATATTCCGAGATATAGAGAAGTTTCAGGATGCAGTAGTCAACTACTAAGTCAGAGTCGAAGATGTTAGACTAATTTTATATTATAACTAGATCCCCAAAAGGCAGTTAAGGCAAAGGCAGGTGCCTATTTTTACCGTTTTGTCAAATGCAGGAAATAACTCGTATTTTTACGTTTCACTTGTGATCTTATTTTCAGTTTGATAGTGTCTATAAATGCCTATTTTTGCATATTTAGCTTGAAATAGCCAAAAATTTCCCGCAACGCCCAATTTCCATTAATTTAGGTTAAAAAATGGAAATATGTGACCACATCCTTTGTTCAATTTAACAATTTTAATTAGGTTAGGTTTTAAAAGATGCAAATTGTGACCAGTCATTTTAAAATTGATGAAAATTGAAAATGGCACGTTAGACCAATTTCCATTGTAACAACCTTTCCAAGTTTTCAAAACCAAGCCTACATGTTGTTTTTAACTCCGTTGCCATAGTTAAATTCAACTTGAAAAGCAAAACATCGATGCTTAAAGGACTTGCAACTCTTCTTTTTCTGAGAATATTGGTATCGAAATAGTCATATTTTCCACTTTGATCGACCATGACTTTCTTATTTGGAAGGTTGCCCCAAAATAAATACCATATTCGTTACGCACTCAACGAGATCTTTCGAATGAGCTATATATTGTCGTATTTTCTAGTGCGCCATTATACTAGGAGGCACGTATCCAGAAATTATATTACACATATTATTATTATGACATATTCACGCGAAGCGCAAAAATTTTTTGCAATTATTGGTCTTTTTTGAGAAAAATCTTCTCTTTTTCTCAGATTTAGGGGGGGCGCTGCGCCCCTCCCGCCCCCTACTGGATACGTGCTTGTAGGAATGTTCAGAATATTTTTTCAGAATTTGTATTTTCCATTAGTCTAATGTAAATAAAAATATTTTTGAATTTTTTAATGAAAATTTGGGTGCCATTTGCAGAAATGGGTGGACTGAATTTTGAATTGAGTTAGTGAGTTTGAGTTAAGGCTTACTCGTCGATGCGCACAACATTGATAATAAATCCCCGTGGGAAAACAATATCCTACGGATTTTCAGAGGGGGCTAAAATCTTTAAAAGTCCTTCCATTTTTTAAATTGAAATTACCTTCGGAGTAGGAGAAATGCATGGGATTGGGAATTTGACAATGTATGTTATATGGGGTGTACTGCCTCACTACAAAGTGATAGTACTGGGCGCAGGCCGCATTACGGGCCTATTGCCAACTCCCTCAACACTGGTATTGTTGTTAATTAATACCCGAGAAGCCTAAGGCTGTCATTTACGAGTCACTGTCGTGGGACTGTTATCGGAAGTCTACTAGCCCAACAAAGACAGGTTATCCAAAGCTACTCTACGTACACAGGAGCACATACGTGGTATCAATAGGACGGCCCTTGAAATTGCGGGTTCGTGCTTAACCTTTGTCTTAATTCCACCTTGACAACTCAAACACTCGCCTTTAAACAGCCCTCGGCCATTTCACCCAGCCAAAGAATCGAACTGGCAGTGGAAGCACACATTGATTAGTCAGACGACTGAGTACTCCACCAAGCCAACGTGGCTGGGTATGGGAATTTGACAAACTCGTCTCTTTCTTTATTGTACGAACCCCTGTTACAAAGAACACCACAGATAGAGCCACGCCACCCCCTGCAGAATTTTGTGCTCTATTTTGTCGGCTGCATTTTGAAATCGGTTACCCCAAATTGGGGTTGTCAATGTTCTGCATTTTTTCTTTACCTTTCTTTGCAGTTACACAATTGCTTGCAATCGGCACATAAAAGCTTTCCAAGCTTTAACTATAACCTAACACAGTCAATTTTTATGTTTACGATTTAGCTTGAGTGTTTCTTAGCTGACGTTAGTAGTGTCAACATAGGTAGTTGTGTAGAGGAGTTAGAAATGAGTATAGGTAAGAGTCTAAGAGTTGAAGTTCGAAACCGACTAGGAGCATATAAGTTATACGAATAAATCCTGGCGATAATTCGGTACTTGAGCTATTATAAATTTTTTTCTATTGTGACGAAATTTTTCTGTTGATAAATGTGTGGACATATTAAGTTTTCTAAATATTGTTTGCGGAAAAGTGGCCAATTATCGGCGAAGCGTATATAACGGCTTGCAGATCCCTGTTCATCTTTTCTGCCTGGGTATACAGATTAGCAGGTTAGCTCTATGCAACAATGTTTAGTGAGACAGTGAGACTGCCAAGCAAGCATGAGAAACGGCGGAGCTTGGCCTGAGGAAGATCCTCTTTAAAGTGGCTCAGCACACGATGAATCGGTTTATGAGACTGAAATGAAGAAGAATTACATCTATACTATATAAAAACTAAGACTTTCTCTCTAATACTAATATTCTTCCGTGGAGAGTGGAGACTGTGAAATCGAATCTACCCACACCATCTCACCATGCAAAGCTTTGTAAATCAATTATTTAAATCGTTATGTGATCTTTAGTAATTCAGTAAGTCCTAAACCACACAATGTTATTCATTTATGGATATTCACTGGGATACATTTGAGTACCTGCACCTGTTTAAATGTATCCGGGTACATTTGAGTACCTCCACCTGTTTAAATGTATATCCGGATACATTTGAGTACTTGTACCTGCTCATTTGTGGACTTCTAGAGCATCCCTGGAGTAGGTTAACTGTTAAACCAGTATTTGATATTACAATAGGGAAAATAATTTTGTTAAGTAGATTATTATATAGATTGGGATATTTGTAAAACAATTCTGACCACATGTATTTATGATCAAAATGATCATAATTAGGAGTAAGAAAGTGTCTTCACTATAAAATTTTCTACAATAGTGACTATCAATATATAATTGGCAACGACTCAGCTTTGATTGAGGGAGTAAGGTAACAGAACTGGCTTGCCTCTTCGGTGCTGATTGTTGTTAACACATTTCATCCTATATGAATTAAACTATTTGGTACTAAATAAACTATGATATGATATGATGATATGATATGAGGGGTTCTATGTAAACTGGTCCTAGTAAACTGGTATTTTAGGTATAAAGTAAACTGGTCTTGGTCAATTACCAACTGGTCCTCCCGCGTTAGTAAACTGGTCTTGCTAAAAACCAACTGGTCCTACTGCCAAAAGTAAACTTGTCTTGCTAAATACCAACTGGTCCTACTGCCAAAAGTAAACTGGTCTTGGTCAAACACTATGATTGTTCTTCCCATGAAAATAAGCTCCTTAAACCTTTAAGTTTTATAAGTTAAGGTATATGGTACGTAGAACTAATTTATTCAATCTCAACCTTATCGTACAACTCAGTACCTAAGTTATGAGCTCTGACATTCTGAGCTCTGACATTCTGAGCTAAACGTTTCCATTCAATTACCATCTATAATATAATCACCAATAATCATCTTAAATGTAAATTTTTATTATTGTTCTGATTTCTGATGTTATAATAATACTAGTGAACCCAGCTAAGGGGCGAACCTAGCACTCAAGAGAAATTCAGCAGGCCACCAATCACAGTAATAAAAACAATTCCGAAAAAATCATCGGTATTTCCCTTAGGTTATTATATTAAATTTGTAAATACAAAAATTTAAATATACTTTTATTTTCTACAGTGGTTGGAAAAATTATGGGATAATTAAAAAATTTTAAATATGGGGTCAATGTTGAATTTTGAACTCAGAATTTTGAAAACGGAGGTTTAAAACATAAGGATATGAATGCAAACTTTGGGGAAATTTCAAATAAATCTCAGTCTGTAGGAAAAATTCAAACGTATACACATATTTATGAATTTACAATCTGTAATATATTTATTTATGTCGGTCATTCTAATAGGAATACGCCGAAAGGTATTCTGTGGCCGAGAAGGAAGTTACAACACAGTCACATTACGCCAGCCCAACCTTTTTTTAATTTTCTGGTCACGGATCTTATCTAAGACAAGAAAGGGGAGAACGACAGAAAAAGACACAATCACAGACTACTCGGGTACTATGCAATCAGATTTGGACGAAAAGCTGCTGGATCTTGACTGTTCGGTCAGAACAATCCGACTGAATGCAAGTCTGATTTCTATGGAACAAATGGAGCAAGAGAATCTCCAGTTGATCTCCAGAAGTGACATTCAATAGCTCCCAATACTCATTAATCCACTTGCAGTAAGCTTTGCTTTAGCTTTAGCACATGCATGCACATTTACTCCCGTCTCTGTCTGCTCTTCAATCTCATTCCAAAATAAACGTCTGTGATATACTATGTAATGTAATGTACAATCTGATAGTGCAAAATTACTATCTAGCTAATACGATATACAATATTCAACTATGTATGATCACCAGAGAACGGAAAGGTAGGATGAATTCTGAATTTATGAAATCTGAGCCTAAATATGACTGGTTGACTGGAACAGTAAAAAAAATATTTTGGCTAACTAGGTACCTAGTTACCCAAGGCAATGGATGTACGTTACTGTTCCAGCCAACCAGTTATATATTTTTGTTAGGTTAGGTTAGGTTATAATTTGTCCGATGGGTTTAAAAAACACCGTTTAAATTTAGGTCATATTTGTCCCATTTGCCTACAGGAGTTTAGGGTCATATTTATGAGTCTTAATAAAAAGTACTTTAAGTCCTACCTTTCCGGCTTCCCGGCCATCCTAGGGTGGTCGCCCACCCCAAAAACCTAACCTAATTCATCATAATTAAACCTAATCTAAGGATGGGGCCTTTTATTAGCCTCGTTGGTTTTACTATTGTTATTACTATTTTGTTTTGTAATATTGTAATTACTATTTGCAAAATCGATAAATCGATATTTGAGCCCCGGACCCCGGTATTATTTGGAACATGACTAGTATTGAATAAAGTCAAATAAACGGCTATTTGATAAAATTGAAGCAATTCTCTACGTGAAAAATTTTCTATTCGTCCTTTTCTTTCAAATTTTTTACCTCTCCAGAGTTCTTCAATGTTATTTACTTCAAAATATCCTGCAGTTTGGTGTGAGATTGAGGTTATAATTCAACATCGAGGGTTTTAAACACCTAAATGAAATGAAATTAAAAGAAGCTGGAAAATTTCTCATTTGTATCTTTATTTATAGCCTTTTTATGGTCATATGGCTCGTCACCAGGGCAAGGCCGCAGCTAGGAAACAATTTCGGGAAGGGGGGGGGGGCACCGAGAGAAAAGAATACTATAATTTTCGCGCGAAAATTTTAGCCATTCTTTTTCGGGCTGAATTTAGGCAGCGGTACCTCGTTACCGGTGTTGCCAGTGTTGCCGGTACACATTGTTGCCAAAAAACTTTTTTACCGGCAACAACTGCGACACATTCCACAAATCCATCTGGGGCGTACAGGTCTGTCTAGTGGTCTAAACAGCCGCTTCTCAGGCTGAGGTCTGGAGTTCGAATCTCTGGAGCGCCTCAGGTCCATAAGGTAGTAGTCTGGAGCTGGAGAAGCTGTCATTGCCGTATATTCGTTATTAGCATTGATTTGCCTATCTTAGTGACAATATGATTATCTATCAATGCCCTGTCTGTAGTGTATGGATTGTTCTGTTGGTCTGTATACGTGCTACGAGTTCTACCTAGCACAAGTCTGGACAATGGGATGCACATGAGGTGATAAGGTGGGTTGAAGTAGACTGCCATAAGTGATTTGCTTGGGGTCACTGGCGGTCGGCTTACATGTCCCGGACCCTCTCTGCCTGCTCACCAGATCGAGTTGCGGGACAGTGTTGAGTCGTTCCGTCTCATGGTTCAGTACTCTTCACTAAGTCTCTTCGTGTAAGTCTGTACACTTAGTAAAGTTGTTCCGGGAGTCACTGCAAGTAAGCCCTCGCGGCTTGAGCGGTAGCATAGCTCTACTAATCAATAGTAGTAGCCGTGCTCTCCCCCTAACACACATACCCATCTGATTGCCTTTATCACTTATACTATAATATATAATTGAACTAGCGGCCCATATATTTCGGATATAACAAACATGAAACATAACATAAATGAAATAATCAAATTCGACAGTTATCATTATGAATAAAAAATTATTAGGTCATGTTCGTTATATTCAAATCTGGTAGAATGTCAATTTTCCCCAGATCCCCTCCTTATTTAAGTTTAATTCATTTACTAGGTTAGGTTTATTATATCCGCATTATATGGACGGTTAGATCTATATTAATTTATTATTTTATACTATAGTCTAGGGGTCCACTGACGAATATTTAAAACTAACCGCAAAGCAAGGTACCTTATTCTTGGGAAAAACAATAAATCACGTAGCCGAATGTTTTAGGCTTCTCCGCCGTAGTGTCTCTCTTCAACTATCCGTCTCTTTGACGAGGCGGCTTCCCTTGCTGGTTTGTAATGCTATGCTTTGGCGCTGCTGATGAAGTGTAAGCCTGGTGGAGACAGAATTTGCTCCTCCGGAGACAGTTTTTGGACCTGAGACTCTTAACTCATTCACTGTTTCCCAACGTGAAACGCAAAGTCGAATGAGTATAAATATCTTCTCCCGATCATAACATAGTCTTTCCTCAGACTATTGAAATCTATGGGCCAGTTTGACTAAGAACCGGATGTCGTAAAATCTTGAAATTTTTTGTATTTGTCACAAATGCATTTCTCTGCTTATATTTTTAAATCGAGGTTATTTGGCAGTCATTTAAGGTAGTAAAAAAAATTTACAAACAAAAATCGTCGCTCTTTTCCACGGTTTTACATAAGTCAGTCTGCCTAACGACTGGTGTATAATTACTACTGGGTAGACCATCTTCCTGTCCAGCACATACTAATGTCATGCTCACCATATGACTGTAACGTGACTGTAAGCTGGCCAATGCCAGTGTCTAAAATGGTAGTCGTTTGACAGACTATGTTATGTTGAGGTGTTGATATTAGATGTTATGATCGGAAGGGTTAACTGATTATATTACATAATATAAGTGATAAAGGCAATCAGATGGGTATGTGAAATGTATTGCCGGTGTCGCCGGTAAGAAAGTTATTTGGCAACAATGTGTACCGACAACACTGGCAACACCGGCAGCGAGGTACCGCTGCCTAAATTCAGCCCTTTTTCGTTTCTAGAAAAAACTTTCTTTTGTCTTTATGTTTCTCGATTTCGTTGGGGGGGCACCGGGGTACATGCCCCCCCTCAATGCTGCCCTCTTCTTCACTGTTAGGGAGAATTCCTTCCTAAAAGACGGAGTCAATTAGGAAGAAATATGCTGATATCGTATTTCAGTATTCCATATTCATCAGTTTTCTAAAAATAAAATCTGTCGAATGTAATAAATAACTGGGTTTTGCAATTTATTATGCAGTAAAATAAAATTTATAATTTGTTTCAGGTATTTGTGAACAAGGACGAAGTAGTGGATCAAGCAACATTGACCAAGCCTTGCCAATTATGGCTAATATATTGGTCGGTAAGCAATAGAGGTTTCTCACAATTGCTTTCTGGTCACCAGTTGAACTGAAGCTTATTAGACATTAGATGGAAATAATATAGTATTTTCAGGCTTTTTAGTGTATAATTCTCTACCTCCATCAACTGACAACTGAGCTTCAGTTCAACTGGTGACCAGAAAGAAATTGTGAGAAACCTTTATTGATAATTTCTTAAATATTATTATACAGCCAACAACAATAACTTCGTTGCATACAGTGTATAATGTATAAGTAGCGCTGAGAATAACAACAACAAACGATGTATCAGTTATTTTTCAGTTTTATGTGATACAGGTGTGTCTATCTGTCGTTCGGTGTTTGGGACTAATTGGGAGCCAGTTTGCTGTTAAAAAATGTAACATAGAGTTGTGGGGGACGTGGTTGCCCAACAGACTAAGAGGTTAAGATGCGTGGAGGAATTGCCGTTTAGAGAGTGGAAAGGTACGCGAAGATAGGGACCGCCGTCTTCCGCAGCCGTTGACTTTAACTTGTCACTACTTGGGCAGTCAGAAAATTGTACTCAAATAATATTTATCATCTTCTTCAAATCTTCATCATCATTATCTCATTACTACTAATAGTACTACTTACTACTACTCCACAGACAGAGATAAATACCCGATTCTTCTCGACCCGTGTTCAACAGTTCTGTGTCTGTCTACTGCTGAATGTGGATGAAATCACGAATTCATCGTCGGTTCAAATTTTAGTCGGATTTGTGTCTGCTCTGACACACAAAATTACCAAATGGTGTGTGGAATTTTAGTTGTTGATGTGAAACCGATGAAGATTATTTTCAACAAATCTCTTTAGCTATCAAATATATTGAGAGGAGGTGAATTGCACTAGGTGTCAAAATACCGATAAAAAGATTATACTAGATATACATATGCAGATGAAGTAAACATCATTTCATCAGTCTCTGTCTACTACTTGTTTACTACTACTCCAATAATAAATTAATCCAAATGTACTACTTACACATTTCTTAACATGTATCTACCCGTCATTTTCACATCAGTAAGTGAAAACCCAATGTCCTAATATAATAACATTGTATCTAATAGAGATTTCCTACAATTGGTGACCGGTCACCCAATTAACATGAATAGGTATTGAAATGACTCGAATACCTGTCTGTGTTATCCTAGAATTGTTGGAAACGTCTATTATTGCATCAAACAAAAAATTAAAACTGTATTCCATTACTTTTTTACTATTAATTGTCTTCGACTGTCATTCTCAATGTCGTTTTAATCTGTAAACATGATAATTGTGATCTGTTAAGCCTCGTTCAGTGTCCTTTTGGAGATGCATAGATTAGAATTTATGTTTATTAACCTAACTTTATCAACATAATTTTACTTTAGAACCTATCATGTGTAGAATAGGTTTAATTCTCTCTCATAACTTATGAAATGGCAATTTTGTTATGATCTTCTAGACATTGCAAATTCCAAGGCTGACCGACTGCGTGACTCGTTAAATTTAAAATAATGTCCAGGATATTGAGGAAGCAGTCCTCGTCGGTGATGGCCACAGAGGCCATCCTCTATCCTCAGGGGTGCAAAGAGGTTCAAGAGGATATGCACGTTGATGAACTAATTCGGAGACTAAAGGTTTTAGCGTCACAGTTTCAAGGCATGGGTCAAGAAGAAAACGCCTATGACGAATATGTCCCACTGTGTCTTCATCTCGCCGAAGAAGGATTTTTAAATCACGTCAGCAAAGATGTTAGACTCTTGGTTGCTTGCTGCATCGCTGACATTCTACGAATTTATGCACCTGAAGCTCCTTACAAAGATTCTGAGCAAGTCAAGGTGAATATATTATTGTAAACACTATTTCGGTTTTAAAATTGTTCAGTATGAATTGCGGATTGAAACTATATATAATATAGTATTAGTATAAAAGGAGACCAGATTAAGCACAAAAAGTTAAAGATTAGCATTTTTTACAGAAAGGACCTACCTGTTACCTAAGTAATTTAATCCAAACGTTTTCATACATTAGTGCCTTACATTTAACTAGGCCACCAGTATAGTTGCTGAATTTCAAAATGATTAGGCATCAGCGTTTGTTTTAATTTCGAAATTCGCTAATGTTAACCCGCAGTGAATTTTTTATGTATTATACATTATATGCGGGCTTGCAAATTACAACAAAAAGCGACACGGTCCATGGCAAAGAACATAGATCCCCCCAGTACTAATGCTGAATTTCAACATGATTAGGGATATTAACAATGTTTAATTTTCGAAATAAGCTAATGTTCACTCATATTTTGGACTTCCTTAATTGTTTTATGAAATATTCATTGTGTACGCACATGTGCATTGCAACAAAAATCCGCTTTTACCATGGCATAGATAGGCGACATAATTTTATATATAGTAATTAGCCACTATGATGATACAAAAATTTTTTTCCTATCTATATCCCTCATTATTGACAATTACAAGCAGTTAAAAATACATTTTTGCTCTTTGCTTTCTTTGAATTCGGCATAATTTTGATTACTCTATACCTGTAAAATCACAGATCCGTTTGTATTTTTGTATTTCTATAATATTATAATTTTTATTCGTGGATGCGAATTAACTTGTACGGCATACGCGTGTATTTGTATGGTAGTTGGTAGGATTTTGTAGAGAACAGTGGCGAAGTGCACGGTTTGTTATAAGTTTGAAATTGTATGGCAGTAATTAAAAATATATAGGGTGTCCGCGAAATATGTACAACTTTTTAGAATTAAAGTATATCTGAAAAGTTGGGCATATTTCGCGGACACCCTGTATGGTAATAATAGTAGTAAGAGGAACGAGAACAAAGAGTAAGAATATATTATTATTATTATAGAGAGAGTCAGTTAAGTGTAAGGCATTATAGCAACTACAGCGAAAGTGACGTACGTGACGTGACAAGTGCGATAATGTAAGTAGCATTGGAATCACTACCTTCAATTAGTGGAATTTAGAAAAATTATAGTGTTTAAGGTTTAAAATTTGAAATAGAACGCTTATATGGCACTATTATATGTTATTAATTTCTTGCAATACTCAATACTACTGTTAGTCCCATATAATTGAATTATTTTTAAAAGTTACGGCGGATTTTTAGAAAATGCCATAGACGTGTCCCATAATTGCTTTCTGGTCACCAGTCATAGGCGTCGGAACCGGGGGGACAGGGGGGACAATGTCCCCCCTAGAATAAGGCCAGGAGGGATATATCCCCCTAAAAATGTTCCAAAAACCAAACTAAAATTACAGAAGCACCAGAAAATACGATTTTTTTGAAAAAAAGGTTAAAAATCCAAAACATTTTCCCGCTCCGCGCGAATAATGTCTTTGTTTTACCAATATTTTATTATTTCGGTGCCCCCCCTTTCTAAATAACCCATTTTGTCCCCCCTGGATAATTTACGTTCCGACGCCTATGTCACCAGTTGAACTGAACTGAAGATGGGGGTAGAGAATTATAAACTAAAAAAGACTGAAAATACTGTTTCCGTCTACTGAGCTTCACCTCAACTGGTGACCAGAAAGAAAGTAATTGTGGGACACGTCTATTCCGAGAGTTGTGGACCGATTTGAGTGGATTTTTTTTGATCTGTTCGCAAACAGATTCTGCGCTTGGGGGATTTTTCTATTTTTGAAATTAATTTAATTTAGTAGGCCAAATAGACTGAAACGAATTCCTTATATACTTAAATCGGTTTAGCTAGCGAATTAATTCACGTTATACCGCCGACTGACGTTACGGCTAATGAACGTGAATAACGCCAGGCTAAGCCAGGCCATACTTTCCCACTGGGTGAAATGCCAACCCTGCGAAATTTTTTTGATAAGGGGGTGCAAGAGTATAGGAAAACGACTTAAAATTTTTTTGGGTGAGAGACAACCTCTTCCTTAAGTGTCTATATTTTGTTTGATGTATTTGCAACATTACTAAAAAATTAGTCATAAATGAGCTACACAGACATTTTTTAACACATTTGATCTTGATCATATATCATAGTAGTCGTCAGTCGTGCAACGTAAAGGCCTACCCCACCTGGCCGACTTCGTCGGCTAGGAGGGGTAGCTGTAGGCCTTTACATTTTTGTAAATCTAAGGTGGAGGGGGAGGTCTCAGTACTTCTTAAGCCAATAGGGGTCCCTAGCCGACTTAGCCAGGCTCCCGTCATACATTTCTACTTGAAGCTGTATATATAATAATAATAATATACCTATAATAACATAATGTTAAAAGAGTATACTGATTACACCTCCTCCGCGGAGTTGGTGTACTTATTACTCTTTTACACACACAGGGACCATGTGACTCATCACTCGTACTCTAGGTTTAGCCATTTGTGATACAAAATATTAAAACCCAAAAGATTTCACAGAGTCCTTTGGCCAATTTCACTTAGCCAAGAAATATTGGTCACTCGAGATTTCATATTTTATTGTCTTCCATATCTTCTAATTACCCATCAGCATTTCATTAATGCCGTATTATAAATTACAATGACAAATTGACGATATAATGATTGGTATGAATAAGAATAAGTATTTACTACAAAGTAAAAAGTATAAGTAAAAGGTCTATACTTGAAGTAAAAGGTAGAAGCAAAAGCATTTGCTTCAAATCGAATAAATAAAAGAAAACTTTTACTGTCAAGCAAATACTTTGCAATTGTAGTATTTACTTCTCAATTTTGTACAGAGCAAAAATTGGTTACTATGACTCAGCCAATCAGAGACCAGCAACGAATCACACCTATACTCTTCAATTCACAAATGCAATTTCGTGGTCATGGTTATAAGTAACCGGTCAGAGTTATCTATGAGTTACTTTAGAAAATTAATCGTAAATCCTACTAATCCTACTCTTTTGCGTTGAGAAGTAAAAGGTGAAGTTGCTATCGGAGAAGCTTCAAATTTTTGAAGCAGATACTCAAAGTAGAAGTAAATTCAAGATGTTATTCATACCAAAATGTAAGTAATTGCTAATATTTTTATTCATACCAAAGAACCTTTTACTTCAAAGACTTTAAGTAAAAGCATAAGGTAGACCTTATTCATACCACTCAATGACTAAATGCTCAATTATTGTTTTTTTAATTTCAAAAAACTTGAAAATTGTCGATTTTGAAATTTGAAATGTTTGGTATTTAATATTGTTACATATTACAAAGGCTGGCATTAATATATTCACAAAATCACAAAGGGTTAATCTTAATTTTTGCCAGGTTGTTCTTTGGCCAGGTTTATACTCAGTTTTTCATCACATAATCACAAAATTGTTTAACCTTAAAAGTTAAAGGCCAACGATCTAATAATTATTTTCTAAGTAAAAGATGAATCTAATTTACAGTAAATTTGTGTGTTTAGACCATCTTCAAGTTTCTTATTGGACAATTGGAAGGGTTGAAAGATCCGAAAGATGCTGCCTTCAAAAGATATTTCTATCTGCTGGAAAATTTGGCATATGTTAAGTCTTTTAACATGTGCTTTGAACTTGATGACGCTCAAGAGATCTTCTGTAGTCTCTTTGAACTAATCTTTCAAATTGTCAAGTAATTTCCAATTCATTTTCATATGTTAGAAATGACGAGTCGTAAATTCCACACGCTATATTGACTGTTAATTAATATATAAATAATTGTATTAATTTAGTGACGAGCACTCGGGAAAAGTGAAGTCGTTTATGTTGGACGTTTTATGTCCATTGGTATCTGAATGTGACACAGTATCAAATGAGTTACTGAATATAATATTGGGAAACATTGTGGAACCGGTTAAGTCTTCAAAAAAGAATGCATATAATCTTGCCAAGGAACTAATAATAAAATGTTCAGAAACTTTGGAACCATACATTCAAAACGTAATGTCTTAATGATTGACAATAATTTACTTTAACATAATTTTTACAGTTTGGTTTGCTTTCAGTCATCGTACATTTTATAAATAAATACATGTTGTAGTATTTGATTATAGTGGTCGATATTTCAAAGGTCTTCTTCAAATAATTGCTAATTTTTATACTTGATTTATAGTTCTTCAATCAAGTATTGATATGTGGAAGAGATGATTCCGATTTATTTATTACTCACAAAGTAAGTAATCAACGTATTTAATGATACAGTGTCAAGATAAAAATCTAACGACATATTCACAGTTTTCTCTTTATATGTATTTTATAGGTTTATGATCTAATTTACGAGTTGAATCACATATGCCCGAGTGTTCTGCTTTCGGTCATCCCTCAGCTGGAGTACAAGCTCAAAAGTTCTGACGAGGGAGAACGCTTGGGCTCCGTTTCTCTATTGGCCAGAATGTTTTCGGAGAAAGAATCTTTCCTAGCAGTTCATCATGCTCAGCTGTGGCAAGCGTTCTTGGGAAGGTAGCCGAGATTTTTGAAATATTTTGCTATTTTTTATTTAGCTTGATTCAGGTATAAATTAAGTAAGTAAATAATTACTTTATTGTCGTTCAATCTCAACTCAAAAGTTAATTTGAGCTGTTTTCCATAATGGCAAGGGGACATTTGATTTTTAGAATTATAAAATATCGATGAACTAATATGAAAATGTTGGTCAATATGAATACAAAATATACAATACAATTACAGAGGTAGATCATTTCGATTAACCAAGACACAAAGTAAGTACAGAGGTAAATATAAAAATATCGCCATAAATAGAGAAAATAAAAAATTTTAATTATACACTTCACTGTCTTTCGTTTAGGATGTGCTTGGTAAGCATTTTCTTGAAAACAGTGATAGATTGACACTCTTTAAGATTAGACGGTGACTCATTCCACATTTTTATAGATCAATATTAAATGACTGTTTGAAAAATTCTTTTTTAAAATGAGGAGGAGTCACATTATCGACGAATTTTGAGGAGCGATCCGAATCCTTTTTTAAGCAAAGAGCAGTTAGCCCAGGAGGATATAAAGATTGATTGGAGAGAATTGGGTAACACAAATTTAAAGACGAGTAGATTATTTGCTCCTTCACAGATAGAATTTTAAATTGAGAATAAAGTGTATGCATAAAATAGGATATTTCAAATTTCTGCTGAGCTTTCTTCATAACTTTTTGTAGCCATAAAATAAGTTAGGAAGAAATTATCGAATATTGTTTGGATTTTACTTAAAATTAGATGTCAATGTCGCAGCATAAGTAGGTAGGCCATAATTTATTACAGAGATGACAAAGGCT
This sequence comes from Tomocerus qinae, assembly GCA_020055645.1. Classification (NCBI taxonomy): domain Eukaryota; kingdom Metazoa; phylum Arthropoda; class Collembola; order Entomobryomorpha; family Tomoceridae; genus Tomocerus; species Tomocerus qinae. Next base: position 931,713 of record CM034548.1, on the reverse strand, counting down.
TTAAATAGAGTGGGAAATAAATAATGGTTGAAGACGTAGTAAATTATAACAACGAAATGATATTTTTTGACAAACATAGGGTACATGTTTATCAAAATTTAAATTTTTATCTATATACTATGCTCCCAGTACTCTTATTGAATTTCAAAATATAGTCGCGTGTCGCGTCAACATTCGGTTTAATTTTGAAATGTTATCCAAATATCATCCCAATGTGTAGTTTGTAATAAAGATGTAGTAAACGTGTATCTTTTAACACTTTTTAGAAGTTTTGAAACCGAAACATTTGAATTAGTATTGCTTCTGGGTCCTTGGATTTACCCTGTTATTTACCCTACCACACATAGTTACTCACATATATAGGCAAGTAAATTTATCGCTCTATCACGAATATATGTAGTGATATTCATAAGTATTTAAAGACATTTACATGGCACATGTCGTCATTATTCACCATAATTTTATCTTGTAACAATTCATTGTTTTTACAATATCCATTTTCACAGTGAACAATGAATGACTTATCCCAGTTTGGAGAAGACTTGTTATCAGCGCAACATTCGCTAAGCTGACTCATAGAGTTAGATACTTCATTATATAAGTTATCAACCGAATTACCTTTTAAAATGTTAGCAATGTCATTTGTGTAAAGCGTTACAGGTGTTTTGACAAAATTAACCAGGTCAGAACTTTAAAAACAATAACAAACAAAGAGATCCTGGTATACTGCCTTCTGGACAACCACCGAAAACATTATTAGGCACATAAATAAAGCTGTTATTTAGTTTAATACATATTCTACAATCAGTAAAGTAACTTTCTAGAATATTTAGGATTTAATCAGGTAGTTATTTTTCATCTTATTTAAGAGTGTTAAATAGTTAACCGACGGGAAAGCTTTTTTAAAGTCATAAAATGGAGTACAAATGAGATTAGACCTATCTAAGCCTTCATGAATCTGAGATATAAGGGAGATCAGTGCATGGGTAGTAGAAAGGTTTCTTTGGAATCCAAATTGCGAAGGAAGTATAAGTTCAGAAGTTGTCATGAATTCACTAATTTTACTAGCAATAAGTGCCTCAAATACTTTACCTAAACTAAGTACATATGGCATAATAGAAATTAATTTATACGACCCGGGATCAGTCGTAGTCCCCCTGATTTAAGTTGAGGCGAAGCTATAGCACATTTTCAGTTAGAGGGAAAACAACCAGAATGAGTACCTATATTCTATCCGCCTAAAGTCCTCCAGTTTTCATATTATCAATATTCTGTCATTATCATTTACAAAGAGTACAGAAATACATCCATTTACAATCCGTAATATTCCATAGTACAAATTAAGACTATCGGGTAACTATGTCGAGTAACGGGTCTATGTCGGTTAACTTTTGAAGGCACCCGACATAGACACATTATCGTGTGTTAAACTTCGGGTAAACTGCTTTGGGGTACATTATCGAAAACATTAGTAGATGAACCCATGAATCTATATTAAAGTATTAATTCATTTTTACTAAAGTATTGACATTTTTGTGTAATTTTCGTCGATATTTCTCTCAGATGTAGAAAGGATGTACCCCAAAGCAATTCATAAGTAAAATTTAATACAAGAAGAATGAAGGTATATGCTTTGGGGTGCATAAGTGAAAACCTTAATTAAAAATTAATGATTTCTGAAATGTGATAAATCTAGACATTCCCTGCTTTCTAGGATTTCTGGACACTTTTTCTAGAGTACACTTTTAATAATGAAGTATTATTTCTTTTGTATTTTTCTGATCCATACGGGTGCTTTTTTTCCAAAATGGTATGACAGTATAATATAACTAAAGCTAAGTCACTATCACGTCAAGTCCGTCATGACCGGTGAAATCACCTTTTCAATCTGTGATGACCGTCTGATCTGAAATACAATTTCTGCTTGTCTTTACTCTGAAATAAATAGGATTTCTGTGTTCTTTAGGGGTGGGCTTATAGCAAGGTATCAAAAAACACGGGGTTTAGGAAAAAACCATCGACCTCCGGATTTTTTGCTTTTTAAGGTTTTTATGTATTTATTAACCCTAGACCGGATGACTCTCCGGACCAACATTGAAGGATAACATAGTCCTTCTTGAGATACATGTTAAAAGAGCCTGTAGCTTGTTCGCGGCCTGGTTGGTCTTTTGACTTACATCCTGTAGAGTCTTATGGGTATCTGGAAAGACCATGTTATCCTATAGAGGATAAAATTGGGGTCATTTTTCATTCCAAAATTTTTTAAACAGCCTTGGAGAACTAGAATTGGCTCCAATTTAAAAATTAAGCAGGCAGATGCATTTGAGGCAGCTACTAAAAATCCTGAGGTTGTAGGACGTCCTTCCCCAAAATATACACGCTCAAAATAAAATAGTCCTAAGAAGGACTGACTCATCCGGTCTAGTAGACATAATTGCAAGCCTTATATTATACCATATAAGGAAACTACAGCTGACAACAATAACAACTGTGTAAGCCTGAACTTCTATTATTTTACGTCTATAAAAACAGAAATTGAAACAAAAATTATAATTTTTAATGTTTTACTACAATAGCAAAAATTTAATTTAAAAAATACATACCAACATACCTATCTCTTCTCTATATAATAAAATTATTTATTCCTATGTCGCAGGATCTATCTATCTATCTATGTATCTATCTATACCATGGACAATGCGGCATTTTGTTGCAATGCACATGCGCGTATACAACGCATGTTTCATAAAACGAGGAAGTCCAATATGGGTAAACATTAGCTTATTTCGAAACTAGACAATGTTAATATGCATAAAAATAATTTTATTATATAGAGATCATTTTGAAATTCAGCAGGGGTACTGGGGGCCTATCATGACTAAAGTATAAAGATAAACTGGCGCATGCGTATTGAATAATTAATGTTTTTAATAATGTACCCCAAAGCAGTTTACCCGATGTCCACCACACGCAACGTGCATTTGTCTGATGCCTTCCGAAGTTATCTGACAAAGGCACTTTGATTACAGTGGACTTCGGGTCAACTGCTTTGGGGCACATTATTAAAAACATTTGTATGTACGTATGTTTGTATGTGTCTATATGTATTTATGAGAATAGGGCAAGCCATGTAACGTTTCAAAACAGAATGGTCTCTTGCTTAATTTATGCATACACGCTTGCGCGTTTTAAAGGCAAAGTATGATAAAATTATTAAATTTAAATACACCGTTGTGTGACGTGGTAGTAGAAATTTCTTATTTCAATTAAGTATACCGTTTGTTGTACTTATTAATTTTCACTCGCATCTTGAAGTTTTGTTGTGCTATTAGGGACCTTGCAAATTGCGTACAGATTCCAAAAATATGTACTGAAAACCACGTGAGAATACAATATACTGAATTCTCCAAAAATGAGGTTGAAAACGCAGCTCTACAAACTATACTGATCCAAGGTTAAAAGAAGGTAGTTAATCATTAATTGTAGTCATAGAAACCATACTTCAGCGTCAGAAAACCAAACTCTGGCCTATGCCTTTCGATTAATTGGGCAAGTAGTCATAGGAACCGTTGGAGCTCTCTCGCCTCACTCAGTACAATCCAATGCACTCAACTAGGTCCCCATGAGTACAAAAGCATTCGACTTTTGTATTCTGGATTCCGGCCGTCGGGTGAAACGTTGAGTATTTTGAATGAGTACAATACAAAATACTGAGAATGCAAGGTCCCTATTGTGACAAGAAAGTTTTGGACTCATTGACTTTTGGGATTCTATATATAATATGATAGAATTTGTTGATACATTTAACAATTATTTTATTTTATTATTCCAAGAACAGCATTTTTGAAAGCTAACTAAACATTCTTCACATTAATACTACAATAAAACATTTATTTGACCGTTTTAACGGCTCTTTGCCAAATAAGGCAGACTTGACCATTTGTTTGTCCATTGCCGATGAGGCAGACTTTACCATTTGTTGGTCCATTGTCGATAAGGCAGACTTGCCCATTTGCTGGTCCATTGCCAATAAAGCAGACTTGACTACCTGTTGGTTCATTGCTAATACGGCAGACTTGACCATTTGTTGGTCCACTGCTAATAAGGCAGACTTGACCATTTGTTGGTCCACTGCTAATAAGGCAGACTTGACCATTTGTTGGTTCATTGCCAATAAGACAGACTTCACCTTTTACGGGTCCATTGTCAATAAGGCAAACTTGACCTTTTACTGGTCCATTGCCAATAAGGCAGACTTAACCTTTTACTGTGGTTCATTGCCCATAGGGGCCACTTGGCCATTAGCTTCTCTATTGACGAAATCCCCGACTTGACAATCAGCTGATCCTTTGTGACTCAAGGCAGACTTGACCACTTCCTGGTCCTTTGTCGTTTGTTCAGAGTACCGTAGATCCTTAGCCAAGTGATCATGGTGGGTGACCGAAGTAAGTTTCCAATGTCCACATTTCAATTTAATAACAAAAGTTGGTTGAAGTAAGACAGTGGTTGTCCGTCCAAGTACCTATCACAATCACTCTTACTTCAACCCAAAACGTTGATTCGGTCTTAGTAAGAAGTTTTAGAATTATTTTTGACTCTCTTTCAATGTTAAACACTGGCCCACTAAAGTAGAAACCGCGATAAGGTCAATTGGAATTAATATAAAACATCTTTGCATCTGAATTACATTCTACTTAAATCGGAATACGTTAAAAAATCTCCCGTACTAGAAAATCTCCCCTATTAAAAATCTCCCCTTTAGACATTCTTTCTATTAGAAAATCTCCCCGTTAAACAATCTCCCTATTGGAAAATCTCCCCTATAAAAAAATCTCCCCTATTAAAAAATCTCCCCTATTAAAAAATCTCCCCTATTAAAAAATCTCCCCTATTAAAAAATCTCCCCTATTAAAAAATCTCCCCGTTAAACAATCTCCCTATTAGAAAATCTCCCCGTTAGACAATCTCCCTATTAGAAAATCTCCCGGTATGAGAAATAAGGAGAAACGGCAGAACGAAAATCGAAACTATAAAACTTAGTAATTTGAGACGTGGAGCGTGGAGGTGAATCGGACATGGGAATGATGAGACTGTAAGATTCCAATAATGTAATGGAAAACTGCACACTGTTTACCTGTACTTGAAGTAAACTGTTTGTTAATCCGGAATACACACTAGCTTTATTTCTAACAGGGCCTGGGCCCTGTGACCGCCTAGTATTATTATAACATCAAAACAAAAATAGAAATTTACATAAGATGATTATTTTGTGATGGAAATGATTGGCGAAAGGGAATATTTCGTAATGATCGTAATGTGCGCATTAATTAGCATTTCAAAACTCCTAATCCAAATTGGTTCTGTTAAATCGACAAACTTATTTAGCATTTTTTAGTAGAGCTGGTTTTACTTTTTATTACCCCTTGATTCCTTTGTGCCAGCTTGCACACTTTTTTGTAGAATTAAATAACAGTACTGGGGGCCACTATTTATCCTTCAAAAATATTTATTCGTAAGTTGCACTCATAGGATTTGTACGTTTTTTCAAAATCCCAGGGGGAATCTTATTTTTCTGATTTTAAATGGGAGCTTTTTGGTAACCTTTTGAAGTGTTTATTAAAAATGGAGTTTTTCATTGTCCCCTGTATTTGATGCTACGATCTACAGTTATTGTTGTAGTTTAGTAAATTCTTTTTTATCAGGAAGTTGGAACTGCAGCTAATTTTTCCAACCGCTGTAGATTATAAAAGTATATTTAAATTGTTGTATTTACAAATTTAATACAATAACCTAAGGGAAATACCGATGATTTTTTCGGAATTGTTTTTATTACTGTGATTGGTGGCCTGCTGAATTTCTCTTGAGTGCTAGGTTCGCCCCTTAGCTGGGTTCACTATATTACTACAATTACTATTTGATAACTATTTCAAAAATATGCACTACTAGTAGCCCCCAGATGACTCAATTTCGAAAGTTATGCAATACTCATGCGTGTTGGATATACAATTTATTTATGTGTTTCAAAACTGCAAACATATTTATTTGTTCCCTCTTTTCACCCTACCACACATGTTACATACATACAGTATGTATAGAAAGTGGGTATACATAGGATTTAATGGGTATACATAATAGGAGTTAGAGTTAATGAGTATACATATGAGTTTAGTATCCATAGCACTTTCATTGTTAATACAGTACACAAGCTCAATATGTAATTTTTACCAGCCAGTTTTCTTCTTGTTATTTCATTGTTCGTCTCTCTTCCCTTCTTTTCGCAATAAATAATGCGTTGCTTCAATCTGAAGAACTCAATATGGATAAACTATCAATAAGTGACCGAATTGAAATTGTAACGATGCGGACAACAATGTCGTTACGAAAGGTGGCTGAGGAATTCACTATCCTGGAAAGACAGTTAGTATCAGAACAGTAGCAGTTACCACAGATCATAATGATCATGATCATCATGATCAAGTTTCATCTAACCAATTCCTAACTTGTATGGCATAATGTGGGGGAGCACCGTTTTGCTGAAACCAACTGTTGTGAGGATCCACTCCCTTAGCATCCAATTCAGGAATCAAAAAATTGCCTTCCTACTTTTGTTAAGTTTTTGACGGTATAACCACAGAATTTTATTACACTACCTAGTATATAGACTAGAAGCACGAAGCGAGACAGGCGAGTGGATAATTGCCACTTGCCTGGCCACAGCGCCCCTTCACTGACGTTGGGAGTGCAAACTAAACAGTAGAACACTACAACTTGCACTTCGCTCATCATCATGATTGGTTTGTTTGTATTTTCTTGGCTCGCGGCTGACGATTTCACTCAAAGTTCGCCACACAAGCTGCCAGCTAAACTGTACAGTATGTTGGAGAAGGCCTAAAGCAGAAGGCAGAGGCTTTGGTTATAATCAAGCACGTATCCAGAGGGGGGCCGGGGTCCGGACCCCCCCCCTCCCTAAATTTCCAGCAAAAGACGATTTTTTGTCAAAAAAGGTTAAAAATCCAAAATTTTCCCAATATATTTTGTTAGGCCCTTGGTCAAATTCCTGGATACGTGCTTGGTTGTAGTATAGAATAATATTTTACTGATTAATCACAATTTGAAATTCGATCATAAATACAGAGCTTATAATTGTGATTGTGAAACAGTACATTATAATTATTTAAGTGATTTGATTAAGCCTAATTATTTATACACCAAAATATAGTTATTTATGCAACAATATTTTGCATTACATATCTATACACTGCATGAATTTTGAACGTAAAAGTTGATTTTGTTGCATTGTAATCCAATCCAATCTTAGGTTTTTGTCACAAATACTGTACATGAACATAACAGAAGTGAGAAACGGCATTTTTGACGATGGTGCATGGTGCATGGTGCATGGTGCCCAAGGTACTAAGCCATCGGATAATGTAAAGTAACTCCAGTTTTGTGAAAATATTCACAAGAACGATAGTTGTTGTAAAATAAAACTTTCGTTTTGTGACTAGAAAAATCCAAATTAGAAACGTTTGAACATCCTAGAAATTTTGCAAAGTTTCTCACAGTCAATAAAGTCGTAGAATTTAAATACCGAGTATGGGTTTCAAATAATTGTAAAATTAAGCAGCCTAACGAGTTAAATAAAGGTAATAGGAATGCTGGTTGTCACTAAATGTAGACAATAAATCACCGAGAGGCTGCAGCCACCTTGGACTGTATATTTTATATTAAACTAATTCAACTATCTGGAAAAGCAAACTATTTTCTAGTAAATTAGGTGGAAAGTGAAGTGGGCCGAAATGCCCTCTCACTTCCATGAACAAAATAAGTACTATGATCAGCAAATAAGTTTGGACAATAAGATTGAAGAACAATAAAACCGATAAGAAAATGAAAATATAATAAGCGAGTTCGCGCATCAGTGAGCATGAACAATACAGGAGTTCGTGCTTCAATGAGCACCTTTGTTCGTGCTCACTGAAACGCGAACTCGCCTATTATGTATTCTTATCGGTTTTATTGTTCTTCAATCTTATTGTCCAAAGTTATTTGGCGATCATAGTACAACCAAGTTAAAAAAGTTACTATTAAATTGTAACAACATTTTGTAACCTAGTTAACATATAACGAATTAACTCGCCTTCAAAATAACCTCCAACTGAGGTAGTCGGAATTTTGAGGGCGAGTAACGCCAGGCTGAGGCCGAGATTTCTACTTAATGCTATACATATAATAATAACAGTATATATATAGCAACACAATGTTAAAAGAGTAGGGAGTACACTTCCTCCTTGGAGGAAATGTACTCAGTACTCTTTTACATTGGTACCATGTGACTCATCGCTCATACACCAGTTAACATACATATAATTTTGATTGATAATTACATTATCAGACTAACAGAATCCAACAATGAATATAAATAGTCCCTTAAGATTTATATTCAACTTCATAATTTTATTTTTAGGCGGAAAATTAGCAACTAAAAATAAAAAAAATTGTAATATTGTTTTCATCGTGAAAAAAGACTTTTAATTTCCATCTTTTCACAATATTTTTGTATGGATATAACTTAATTCATATTTCTCCAGGTTCAACGACATTTGTGTGTCAATACGAATCAAATGTGTCCAGTACTCCATGCACTTCCTGATCAATCACCCGGAGCTCAGAGGCGACATAGTTGAAACTCTCAAAGTAAGTTAGCCAAAGTTAATTTTCAACCTTCTCATTATACCTCAGCAGTGTTGAACATAATTAATGTTTTCGATAATGTACCCCTACGCATACCTTCATGTGCTAAATTTAGTACGTAGAGGTATGCGTTGGGGTACATTATCGAAAACATTAATAATGCAGTGACATTTCTCCATTTTTAGATGAGGCAGCACGATGGAGAGGAAAATGTTAGATATGAAGTAGTTAAAGCAATCGTAGCTACAGCTAAACTTGACTTTGCGATAGTTAGCGAGAGTGAAGATTTACTGAACTATGTCAAGGAACGTACTTTAGACAAAAAGGTTAAAATGTATTTCTTGTTAGATTGTCCACTTTTAAAGGATTAAGAAAGTAATTAAGAATTAAAATGGTAATATTCCGAATAGTTTAAAATCCGAAGAGAGGCTCTACAAGGCCTGGCCCTGATCTATAAAAAACATCTGACTGCTGATTACGTTCCTCAAGCTACCCGACAAGCTGTGACTTGGATGAAGGACAAAATTCTCCACGCTTATTATATGACATCCCTTGATGACAGAATTTTGGTGGAGCGACTACTGAACACATGTCTTGTACCTTACCAGTTAGAGTCTCAGGACAGAATGATGAAACTTTTATATCTTTACGTTACAATTGACCCAAATGCTTCGAAGGCTTTTGTAGAGATTCAAAAAAATCTTTTGCTGTGAGTCCAGTTCATTATGCTATTGTTAAATGTTGATGATCAATGGATGATCACTTGTAATGTATTTTCCAGTGTGCGTCGTCATGTCGGAGAACTATTAACATGCATTCGAAATCATGAAAATAATAAAGATTATGAGCGCCAGTTGAATGTCAGAATTTCTCAGCTCACTAAATTTCTACCAGATCCAGTTAAAGCATCAGAATTCTTATGTAAATTCAGTTCAGATCTTCGTGACGATACTAATTTGTACAAAACGATGGAATTGATTGTCAGCCCAGGAACAGATTGCAAAAGCTGCGCCGACAACACAGTTAGTAAACATATGAAATTACCTATTGCCTTCGCTAAATAATTCTGATGGAATTTCTCTGAATTACTTCCCATTTCAGAATATTGTGTTGAAAAAGTTGGGTGCTCCAGTAATGACGAATTTGTACTACAACACAATTAAACTTCTCCTGGAAAGGACCTCCTCTGTTTTGGTGGACAAAGAGGCACTTTCGGTATGAATATTTTATGCATTCTAGTCTGTACGTACGTACGAGAACCCTTCAATATGTTACCAAATTGTACAGAAAGTACTGTAATCAACAAGTCCGTTTTACAGAAACTGCTTTCAATTCTTCATGATGTGGTGAAGGAAAAACCAGAAGTGCTAAACGCCATTGGTTGTGACAAGCAGCAGGGAATCTCTAGGGGACTAGGACTCATCTGTGTAAGTGTCCCACCAGTAGATGAACATTCTATGTCGTGTATCCAGTTTCTAGTTAATTGTTGCCATTCGGTTTTCTTTTAGGTGCTGGCTTTTGTTTTTCCTGCACACTTTAATGACGAGAACTCTTTGGACTTGCTAATACAGCTGCTAAATCACGTCGGTAATGATCTTCAACCCCAAATATTGACTGCGCTGACCAATGTGGGCAAATACAGAGCCATCGGTACGGTCACTACAATTAAAAAATATTCAAATAATCAATTGTATTCAAACTGATTTGTTGTTTGACTTGTTAGGAACGTTTCATCAAAATCTAATGGGAACTTTGGTCCCCAAATGTCAGGACATGTTGGTAATAGGGACCCCAAAACAAGGGAAGCAGGCTGTTCGGTGTATGCACGTAAATATGAAGGAGTCAGCTAGAAATCATACGTTCACTCAGATGGTGGAAGCTCTCAGAGCAAATCTAGATCCGAAGAATTCGAATTATAGAACTGCAATTGTTGCGTTAGGCCATATTGCACTACTAATGCCAGAAGAATTTAAATACGACATGAAATCAATCATTTCTCAGAAGGTAAGAAATTATATCTCTGATTCAATTACTGCACTGCTAAACTGTACTGCAACGTTAATGGCGTTCTGGTAAATAAATGTCATTCTATTTTCGCTATTGATAAAGATCGTCAAAGAGCTTTTGGTAAATCCATATCGAACAGAAGAAGACAAGCTTAAAAACTCGGAAAACTGGTGTGACGAAGATGATCTTCCTGAAATTACTAGGTGTATGGTAAGTCTAATTGTCAATATTTGAAAATCCTTACTTTTGGATTTATGGTTGTAAACCATAGACTAAGTATTCGTAGTATAGCAGAAAAAGGTTTCAGGCTTAATCTTAGTATATGGTTGTAAACAAACGCTTTCTAATAACATGTTGGTATTTGTGTACTTTAGATGGCTGGAATGAAATCAACGGTTCGTTGGCTACTCGGGCTTAAAGTCGACTTTAAATCTGCTGCAAAAACCTTTAAAATGTTGACAGCCTTCGTTGAGACTGGTGGAGGATTTATAAATGCTAAAGTTTCATTTAGGTATGACCTACTTTCGGTAATTTCTCTCATATTTTTTGGATTTAATTATTTTTCAGTGTTCAATTTTAACATGATATAAAATTACATTTCCTAATTGCCCATGTCAATGTCTATTCACTAATTATGCAATCTTTGTTCAGTGATAATTTGGTAGTGACTATATTAGGTACTTCACGAAATTATTGGTCATCCATCAGTAATAATGTCTTGAATTTCATTTTCATCTAAAGTAATATACCAATAAGCCCCTTTTTTATTCCCGATCCTAGCCCAAATCTTATGTAATAGATGAATAATTTGAAATTATTTAGTATTATTTTTGGTGGGAACAGCGTCTCGGATGTAGTCTATCCGAGACGGTAGTAGAAGGGTACATTTTGTTTCCTACCAAAGATGTAGTTCAAACAAAGCCGGATTGACCGTACTTGTAAGAAAGCTGCTGTGGTTTGTTTGAACTTGAATACATCTTTGGTAGGAAACAACATCTGCCCTTCTACTACCGTCTCGGATAGACTACATCCGAGACGCTGTTCCCACCAAAAATAATTTCAAATTTTTTATCTAGTACAGAGGAGTTGGGCTAGGATCGGGAATAAAAAAGGGGCTTATTAAATAGCAGTTAAAGATTGTTGAGAATTCGAATGAAATGTAATTTTAGCAATGCCGAAAAATCGTGGCTTCGTCTTACTGCTGGAAGCTGTATGTTGAAGATATGCGAACAGAAAGGAGTTGGAGATCAGTTTACTGCAATACAATTTTGCTCGTTATCCAAACTGATGAATGTAAGTATTCCATTATATTTTCATGACAGACTACCTCAGTACAATTATATTTTGTTGAACGGAATTGATATATATGCAGTTTTAATTTTTAACGTTTTTTTGCGGTTGTGCAGGACGAAGTTCTAGAAGTTCGTTCTCGATTTGCAATGAAATTACATTCTGGCCTAGCGAGAGGAATTCCTCATAAGTACGTGATATCAATAAATAGTTGTTGGCAGAAAGTAGCACTAAATAAAATCTTATGTGTTGCTTATGCACATGTGTTCCTTTAGATGCTTACCTCTGGATTTCATGGGGTTTTACTCTCTGGCCGGTTACGAAACAGATAAGAAGCATAAAAGTACAGTGAAAAATCATATGGTCAGCGACGTCAACAAACGTCGAGACTACATCAAGACTTTGATGATTACAGCTGCAGAGAAGGCAGCGGACCAACTCCCGCACATCATGCCTGACTATATGTTGGTCTTTTCTGTTCCAGTTCTTTCACATAATCCCAGATTTACATCCCATAGCGACCCACAACAACTGGTAACTGTCTGCAGCAGATATTAACGGAGTTACTGATTAGAACGAGTCTTTGTAACGGGACTTTCGTTTTACTTTCCGCAGGCGGAGATCAAAGAATGCGTTTGGTTTATCTTAGAGCCATTAATAATTAGAAATGACAGCTACTCGTTTGGGTTTTATAAAACCCTAGTTGAACGGATGAAGAATCATAAGGATTCTCTTGAACCTGACAACGATGAAGCAAATTACGTAAGCAAAATATAAATGTAGACACAAAAATCTTAATTTAAGAACCACACAATAAATTATTTAATTGGTTTGCAGAGAATGTATGCCATCTGCGACATAGCTCTTGGGTTAATTTTGCAGAGATCCACCAGTTTTGAAATGAAAGATTACCCTTCGGAACCGCGGATTCCGCCCATGTATTTTAAGCGACACGATGATCCATTTTACTCTAATGCGTAAGTTGCCTCTGCCTATACACATTCATTTAGTTATCAATTATTTTAGAAAACCCATTTTTCCATAATGAAAAATATCTTAAGGCCGAACCATCGTTGCACTCCTCTGTAATGTCCTTTTTCAAATCATCCGCTGGCCAACAAAACATTTATCCGACCGCAACACAAAAAGTGGATGTATATACACTGTATCCCAATCCATTCCGAAAATTCGTATTTTATTAAATGTTTATTACCCGATTAGGCGGGTATTATTGGTGAGCTAATGCCTGGTGGGAGTGGATTCGGATAACGTGTATATATATCCACTTTTTGCGTTGCGGTCGGATAAATGTTTTGTTGGCCAGCGGGTGATTTGAAAAAGGACATTACAAGAGGAGTGCAAAGATGGGCCGAACTATGTTAAAAGGGTCATTCATGCATGGCTACGGATACTGTAATTCCTCATTGCCAATAGGACCCACTGTAGATTTTAATTCAGGATTTCACCAAAACAAATATCCTCCAAGTTCTCCAAAATCTCACTATCAATACTAATTACGTTAGCGCAGCACTGGTCGCCCATCACTGTCTGCTGTCAAACATTTCAATTTCCAATTCAGTTGGAGTAAGAAATGTTGGAATGGAATTGATGTGCGGTGTGAGTTGTTGTGTTATGTGGCAATGGCGACCAAATAATATAGATTAGGTAATACCATGTTACAAAAATAAGGGTTTTTTTGCGTGTTGTATTTCTAATCTGGTAACTAACCAGTGATCCATGAGTAATGAAAACTGCCCAGGTCAAAAGGCTGATTTAGCTGGAAAATTTGCCAAAGTTTTTGAGCATCACACTTGATTGTTGGAGTAACCATGACCAGCTGTGACTGAGAATAAGGAAATAAAATAATAAACTTAATTTCAAATATCCCACTCACAATCCTACGTCACTACAACTGTTGCAGTGCAGCGCCTACGTAAGGATGATCGAACTTACAGTGAGTAGTTAATTGTACTAAATTACATTGAATAACTTTTCGAAATTTAATTCCGGTGATCCTCCAGTTCTCCTATAGCTACAGTCTTAATGAAGGGCTCAAAAAAGAGGATATTGTAACTTGGTTAATCATCGAGAAACAATTCCAAAACTTATTTCGATAAAAAAATAATGAAAGCATTTGCAATGGCCATCGAGAATTTGCAATGGCTATCACAAAAAAATGTCGAAATATTTTTTGATAAGTAACCAAGTTAGAAAGTCCTCTTTTTTTGAGCCATTACTTGTCTTTGTAGCTATCGTAGAACGTGACGTTTATCGACCCAAAATTTGCATGCTTGTAGATCATTCTGAAGTCCAGTACGCTAAAGTGCCCAACTATAAGTATATCCATTTTATTTACTAAATTTAATGTATATTTTGTTTGTACCTTTCGTTTATTCCATTTCCTTACTCCCTGCCTTTATAGAGAACTATGAATTTATTAGGAACCTACGTTTATTGATAATAGTACCAAGTCATTTTTGGACTCTCAAGAAAATATGAAGTACATATTTGGTACACATGCAATCAATGGCGTATCTAGAAATTGGATTTAGGGGGTGCTAATTTCTAAAAATCCATAAATCAAACAAACTTACGTTGGTAAGTTAGTACTCAAAATATACTCAAACTTTACGATTTTAATCATTTTTGACAAAAAATCTACTTTATATCAAAATTTAGGTGGGCGGGGCAGTAATCATCTAAGTTATACATACTGGATTTAATTTTAGGCATTTTAAGCAGAAAACGCTCATTTCAGTAGTGACCAAATATTATGTACATTTCTAAAGTGTCTCAGATCCTTAGGTTCAATATACAAAAAAACCGAATCAAAAATGCTCAAGCAGATTGGAAAATGCTCAAGCAGATTTGAAAATGCTCAAGCAGATTTGAAAATGCTCAAGCAGATTTGAAAATGCTCAAGCAGATTTGAAAATGCTCAAGCAGATTTGAAAATGCTCAAGCAGATTTGAAAATGCTCAAGCAGATTTGAAAATGCTCAAGCAGATTTGAAAATGCTCAAGCAGATTTGAAAATGCTCAAGCAGATTTGAAAATGCTCAAGCAGATTTGAAAATGCTCAAGCAGATTTGAAAATGCTCAAGCAGATTTGAAAATGCTCAAGCAGATTTGAAAATGCTCAAACAGATTCGAAAATGCTCAAACAGATGCTCCTTAGTAATTCAATAGAGACTTTTCGTATTATTGTCGCGTATTAGTAATTCAGCATACATGTCATAGAAATAGTTACTGAAATAATTACACAATTGCAATAATTTATTTAAGCTTAAGATATTAAAGCTTGTCAGTTGCCATTTCATGCTCCTAAAATTTCAATCTGACAAATGTATGAACATGGTAGTAGTAGTATATTCGGTGGTAAATTTTGCATTTGTTTAATTGCAGGCGGTCATATCTGCCACACGATATGCAATATGCTGCTCCGAAGAAGGCTGGTGTAACTGTTTCAGTTGTATCGGAAAGCTCGAAGAGAAAAAAGAAGAGAGAACAGGCTGTAGTTGTAAGTTACGAAATTAATTTTTTTCCTTCACCAGAATTCAAAGCTGGTTCCTGGTATTTATTTATGGGTTTTTATTGCTTTGCAGGACGAACATGGAAATGTATCTATAGACGCACAGGTATGTCGTATTCTTGGTGTATTTCTTTTTATTATTGGTTTGGTATTGTAATAGGATGTTCATTTTTATCTAAACTCTAAACTAATTTGGGAAGTGAATACCAAAACTCATTATTAAATATTGTCCATCGAATCTACCACCATGGAAATACTACATTATAGAGATCAATTAAACATTTTGTGCGATGATTCAATATTAAACTTCATGTTTCAACTTCGGATTTTGATAATTCCAAAGTTGAAAGTAGGCTGTAGCCAGAAAAAACTTTCCACGGGGGCGCTTAAGGATAGCATTAAAAGATTTTGTGATTTTTTCATGTTGACAAAATTTTTTTTCTTTAATTCGCGGGAGAAATTGAAGCATATTCCCATTACTCGATTCCCCACCTTGGCCACCAAAAATAAATAGTATCTATTATTCCCTATGGATGCTTTTGAATTAATAGCCGGGAAACATGAGAAAGAGCTCATCTATCATATAACTCGTAACTCCAGTCAGGGACAGCACAGGGTACCAATCAGGGCCGTGCCAGATCAAATGCTGTCAATGCCGCCATTTCAAGATTTTGCTATTATTTCATATAGGGTCAGTAATTTTGGTTAAAAAATGTTAAGTGAAAAAACATCCAGAAATTGGTTATAAATTGGGACAGAAGTTACACATTTTAAAAATCGCGCCATGAAATACACAGGGCATACCAGGACCTAGCTTTAAGGACAACCTGGCCAAATTAAAACAATAACATTGATAGATCTTTCTTCCACCTCTTCTGCCTTACTTCAACACGGAAATTAAATATGACCAACAGTTCTATATTCAAAACAAATTGGGGTTAGGCTGAAACGGAGACCTCATATATGTATTTCGTCAATGATTATTGGCCCAAATCTAGAAGGGTTTATTACATTTTGGAGCAAAATTGTGTTGAAGTTAGACGGTGGTTGCACATTTTAAAAATCGCGTCATGAAATACATACATAGGGCATATCAAGGGCTATTACACCGTTATTTTGTGTTTTGCACTTTGGAAAATTTTGTCCAAGAACTGGGCTTAATGGGATTAATTCTGAATGCGCAACTGGCCGCAAAAATTTAATTTGAATACTAATTTGCGCTTTGCATGGATTTGCATAACCTCAAGAGTTTTTACAGTTGAGTTATAGAAATTGTAAAGTGCGTGTGCAAATTGCAAAGCAACGGTGTAATACGCCCTCCCGCTTTCGAGGAACCTATAATCTAATTAAAATAATAACATTGATAGGTATTTCATTTCTTTACTTCAACCTAAAATTGGAACAAAATCGAGCGAAGCTCGAAATTTTTCGATTAGCTATGTCACAGTCAGTCAGGGTACAAAATTTACCGTTTTAGGCAATAGTAAATCAATAGCCATCACAATAGTAAAAATGCACTGATATGCAGGTGACCAAATGATTTTGTTAAGGTAATTTTCCTACCACTGCTACAGGTTCCAATAATATTTCCTCGAATTAAATGACATCAATGTAGGGAAAACAGTTCAACTGTAAGACATCCAGCAAGTGGTTCAAAACTAAACCAACAACCAAAGCATCTTCTTTTAGGAGTGATGAGTGATGTAAAAAATTTCTAAAAGCTCTGTTCCAATTCAAGCCTTATAATTTTAGTTCTGGAAGTACTGAAATGATCCGATGCATCGCTTTTCTTCCAAAATATAATGATATTTACACTTTCCTAGACTTTATTTCAAGAAAATTTTATAGTTTGTCTTGTTTTTCGCAAAAATAGGCAGTGGTAACTTTTATACACTATTGCTCAATATTATAATTAATAGAGTATAATGATACAATTACTAATGGAGTCAGAAAAGACAGAATGTGGACATGATATAAATTATGCCGCATTAAGATCAATTCTAAATATTTTAGAATTTTATATTTCAAAGGCTTCCAAACAGCCAATTTTGATAATCGATTCTGAATATTTTTCCGCCCCCTAAATTTTCCGCCCAGTGCGGATGCACGTGTTGTAGGGGCTACCTGACGGCCCTGGGTACCATGCTCCCATACATATACCTCCCCCGAAATTAAGAAAAAGGAAGAAATTTATGTCAATTAGAAAAAATCACAAAATCTTTCTAGGATGCTATTTAATTGATCCCTAAAAAATCCTTGAAAAGATCCCTAAAAGGTCTCAAAGTCTTTGACAATTGAATGGGTCAGTTTTGATGATGTCCCTTATTATTAACTATTAGTCTACACGCTGAGTAGATTGGTTTTAAAATCCCCGCAATGTAACACATCCTATATGCTGTACTGTGCCATAGTTAAGTACCTTGTAAGAAGGGAAGGATAGGTGTGATTCACCCCAAGGAATAAGGAAGACCAGCTTAGGCTTCTATACGTCTCCCAAGTATATCTCTCATCAAGAGCTCCTTGCTGTTGCTACAAGGTACGCAGCCGTTTTGCTATTGGTCGTACGCAGCCGCTCTCTCATTGTATTCTCATTCTATGTGTGGACCATTTCTCTTATGGAAGCTGGTCTTCTATAGTGAAGCGCTAGCTTCACCGCCAGCATGGGTATTCTATGATTCACCCCATGACCCCATGCACTTTACTCTAAGTTGCACTTCTATAAATAAACAAAGTGCGAGGTTACACTAGTGTGCTTATTCTATGGGATTGTCTATAAGAATCGCCCCCACTATAAAAGTGTAGGCCCAAGGCGGTAGATTTAAAATTTTCTTATTTATACAGGTACATTCGATTCGTACTTAAATTTCAGTTAGGCGGAGTTATGCTGTGCGACGTAATCGAGAGTACAATTTGTACTATGACAATTGGTCGCGCCTACTTTTACCACCTATCATACAGCTGTCCTCCTGCTGACTCTTCAAGTTTTCAAGCTCTGTAGGATAGAATGTACCTGATAGACAAAGCTAGCTGTGATCTAAGACCTTGGTGTAGGCCTACTCTTTTATAACGGGATTTTATTTTGATAGACAGCTCAGCGTTCTAACTCTCATTCAACTGTCTTACAGCGTAAGGTGTCAAGTTCGAATGAGGATAGATAGATGTTCTAAATACCTCTTATTCATGTTATTCTTCCTGGGTATTAACATTTTAACTATGCTTTTAAATTATTCTAAGGGACACCAAAATTGACCGATCCCATAACTTTCAGGGACTTTTTAAGTTTCATTGACCCATTAAATATATTTGTTCCCCTTTTCGAAAGATCCTTGCCCAATAAAACTATTCGATTGTTGTCTTCTTCCATAGTTAACCTTCTTGTTTGGTTATTAATTTTATCAATTGAATTCGAAAACTAATTGTTGTAATTTTGCTAGCCAACTGATGCCAGCGAGACAAGACTTCAAATTCCCGGAATTAAGGTGAGACAAATATGCGGATTAATTTAAATTTATGCCATTTAGATTGAAATGATCTTTCAGACTTTTCCATCCTCTGATGTTAATGGATATTAAAGTTTAAGACTCTGGGGGAAAACATTTTAAGGTATTTACTCAACTAATGGTCAAGCTTTCGACAACTCACCGATGTCTTTATCAGAACAATTATCTTTCAAACAATTGAAATTCACTCTATGGATAATTGTAGTAAACGAAACAAATGGTCGCGCTAATTCTTGCATTAAGTAATAATATTATTGTTATTCCGAAATTGGCCATGTTGCTACTACCTAGAAATACTGTAAGTTAAAATATGAGGAAAGAAGAGATGACCAAATATTGATTTTTAGTCCTGTATTTAAATGCATACGGGATTTGCAACTTTGAATACATAGGTCATAGGTCTTCCTATTCCTATGCGGGTATCTGGATTCTTTTTTAAGAATTTGTGAATTTCTTGTATCTAATATCATGTGTGAAGGATTTTCTGCAACATGTAATGCAACGGCTGATGTTTCTGCACGCATATGTCTTATGTCCGTTAAATGTTCTTTTACCCTAATTTTGTATTTCTACGATGTAGCATAGTTAGCAATCTTTACAGGGAATGATATAAATTCCGGATTCAATTAATTCTTTCCTGTATTTTTGATTGCAGAGTAGATTTTCTAGTTTATGATGACCAGATATCTAATAGTTTGTTTCCAAAAATTCCGAAAAAGTTGGTTAAAAAGTTATCTAAAAACACTAAAAAAGTTTCTAAAAACGGAAAGTTTCTTAAAAACATTGGCTAATAAATGTTAAGAAAGCATATTTAGTTTGTTCAATTTTCATCTCAGTAACACGACACTTTTTAACATTAAATCAATCATATAGCAGGTGTAAAGTAAGGAACAAGTTGTATCTCAATGCAATGTTATCCATCATCTTATGTCTTCTATCCACAAATAAATCTTTTTGCATGGTAAATCTACGTTCAGCCTACACACGGACGTAATAGGGGCATATTTCATTGCTGTGATTTCTTTGCTGGGATAACCAGGCACGTATCTTTGAAACCTTTTTTTTTGTTCAGAATATGTTTTCTATTTGAGTTTATCCATCCATGATTTTAATAATGTTGGACGGCTTCGTGTTGTTTTTGCTTCGGAATTGTGAAAAAGGAAGCTCAATAGAAACAGCAGTCAAACTAAATTGTGAAATAAATGAGCGATGATTGACAAAGATTATTCGGATAAATTGCGCCAACGATATGAGTACCTATTAACTATTTTTTAGTTTAACGTTAAGTTGTTTTACTATAGTAAATACAATACATTATAAAAAGGGCCAAAAAAGTTAAAAATATTTCTATCTTCCAAATAGTTACGTAACGTTTTACAGTTTATAAAAGTCGAAAAAAGTTTTTTTAAAAGTAATTATAAAATTTTATTTTTGGAATCCTGAAGTTACCAAACTTTGACTCCTAAAATCTCAGAGTCCTATCTCTCTCACCAATAAAAAGAAGTTTTTAACTAACTGTCCGGTTTCTGTTTATGACCTGTAAGATATCGAAAATTCAAGTTTATGAATCCTTTACTCATTGGTTTACTACAATTATTCATAATAGGAATTTTAATTGTTTGGAAGTTAATTGCTCTGATGAAGATAACGGCGAGTTGTAGAAACCCAGACCATTAGTTGAATAAATACCTTACAATATTTTACTCGAGTCTTAAACTTTAATCCATTGACATGTAGATTGATACAATCAATTGTTTATTTCTCCAGAAAACTGTATACATAAAAAAGGACATTATCCCCCTTTTGAACATTATTTGAAAAAGAACATTATCCAAGTTTTGCCATTTTTCGATACCATTTCTCAACGAACGGGACAGCTCAAAAACGGTTTTCATTGGTGGACATTTGTTTACCATAAACCAATTAAATTACGAATTTCCATATCAATTTTATTTTAGACTTCTAATTATTAACTATGCCATGAATAGTAAATATTCTGCGCTTATCCACAATGCAATACAAGCAAACAGTTACATTATCAGAAACTAATAGCAAATAACAATTTGAAAGGTATGTATAGTCGTAGACACAGTGACACAGTTACAGATAACCGAGTTTTCGGAAGAGTATGATATAAAGCAAATGTTTTATTATATAATACTCCAAATGGTGAATACTCTGAATACTGAATGTATCAATCTTTATATGACAGGAAAATATCATCTACACTATTCTACACCATAGTCAATATGAATCTGATCAGTTCCTGAAATAAGATCCGCTTAGTTCGAAAGGGGGTCACCTAATATTGAAAAATTTTACGATGTTTAGCCTCTTTGGGGAAAAAAGTAGTTTTTCTCAGTTTTAAAAGGATTTTACTCCTCTCGTCCCCTCTACATACGTATAGTGTCTCGTAAGCTAGTTATTCCGTTACAATGGTTTATTAAGTAGGGGGCAGCTGCTTTATAGGAATGATCAATCTGTGTCTGTTTGTCTGTCCGTCCGTAAGCACGATAACTTTCGAACGGAATGAGATAATCCGTTCAAACTTTTTATACGCATTCTAGGGGTCAAAAGATAGATGAAGTTCGTGAATGGGCAAAATCGGCCACACCCCCTGACCAGGGGTGGGGTTCGAAAATTAAAAATTGACTTAACTTCCGTTCTGTGCATCGTAAAAAGTCGTGTAATACCTCGGTCGACATCAGAAAGATTCAAAGGACACTATTAAGTAGGTTACAATCATCCCCTAACAGGGGAAGTGGGTGAAAACCCAAAAACAACCAAAAATTGACGTAAATTCCGTTCTATCCATCCTAAAAAATCGTGTAATACCTCGTTCAACATCAAAATGGTTTAAAAAACACTATTAAGTAGGTTACAGTCATCCCCTAACATGGGAAAGGGATAAAAACAAAAATTGACGTAACTTCCGTTATATTCGTCCTAGAACATCGTTTAATACCTCGTTCGATATCAGAATGATTTAAGGAACATTATTAAACTAAAAATAGACACTGTTTAACTCTATTGCCGCTACTTTTTTACATCCATTTGTAAATGGTCTATTACTTTATTAATATTAGTATCCCTACCAGCAAATGCGTATCCAGAAATCAAATTTAGGGGGTGCTTAAATAGGTATTGGGAATTTTCACATCTAAAGTTTTACAACCAGCCACCGCAGTTTTACAACCAGCCACTGCAGTTTTACAACCAGCCACTGCAGTTATACATCCACAAACGGCAGTTTTACAACCTTACAAATGTAATGAACTAGGTATGCAGAATGTTTACAATGATCCTTCCTCAGACATCAGTCTTCAAGTTAGATCCCTTTTTTTGGCCCTATCGTTTGTTCCACCATTTGATGTACAGGCAAGATTTGCTGATTTGAGATTAAAGTTGCATGATTCACTAAAATCTTTCGTCCAATATGTCAAACAAAATTGTATAGGGACGTGGGACAGTCAAGATTTCGTTGTTATCATCCCACATTTTGGAAGTTTATGGGCCACTTGAGAAATGAAGCAACTTACTGGCGTCAAAATTTAATACTGATTGACTCTCATGAATGGAAAGCGTCTGCATCAGTATACGTAGACATAGATGATAGGTTGAAAAAGACCATGGCAACATACAATACAGTGGTCATCGCAATTTACTGCCGCTCAATTGCTCATTTGCTGAAAAATCACCACAAAAACAAAGAGGAAAAAGAAATTCCCAGCAACGAATTCTGCAACTAATGAAATACCCCCTGCTAAAGAGTCAGGCTACATATCGGAGAAAGAAAACATTAAACGTCGTAAATTATAAGATTGAATTAACGTTTACATATTACTTATCCTTATTTGACATTGACCATGTTTAACCTTTTTCATTGACTGTTTTCTTTACTTTAAATGCATTAAACAACCTTTCAGCAATATAACCATATCACTTCGTCTTAATATAAATATTAAGCATTTATTTAGGTTTTACCAAACTTTGAGTTCATTAGATTTGTAAGGTTGTAAAACTGCCGTTTGTGGATGTATAACTGCAGTAGCTGGTTGTAAAACTGCAGTGGCTGGTTGTAAAACTGCAGTGTGTGGTGAAATGTGAAAAGATGTGAAAATTCCTGGATCCCTTAAATATGTGAGCAGATTTTTCTTATATAAAAAACTAGTTTTTATTAAATTTTGATAGATATCTAATGTTTGAATGTAAATTATCTAGACTGTTTTCTTCTGAGAGGTTAACTGGCATGTCAATCTTAAATCGTCATAGTAAACAAACAAAATATCGGGTCAGGGCCATAGTATTGTCATGTCATTACCCCTGTCGTCACTCCGTAACCCTCTACGGTTTTTATAGTTTTAAATTACAAGTGACAATTTACATTTTCAGAAATAGGTGCATGTAATTTTGAGAAAACAGTCTAGATAATTTACGTTCAAACATTAGTGTGTTTTTTGGAAAATTAGGAGGTGCTTTAGCACCCTAGCAATGGGCGATAGGTCACATGGTCCCTATGTTAACGAGTAGTACTGAGTACATTTCCTCCGCGGAGGAGGTGTACTCAGTACTCTTTTAACGTTATGCTATGTTATTGTATGTATATTATTATTATGCAGAGCTGGGCGATTAATGGCATTTTGGTGTTAGATTACTGATTACGGATTAACACGATTAAATTCTTGGATTAAAATTACGGATTATAGATTAGATTATAAATCTCTTGGATTTATATGAGGGATTGGGATTAAAATTTATTTGGGATTAAAATTGGATTGGGATTATTATAACGAAATGATTTTATTGGATTAAGGGATTAGGGATTAATAGGACCACTCATTTCATTGTAGATTAAAACGCTTAAATCCCACTTTGGCTCAAATATTTTGTATCCTCCATTCTACGCAGCCGCGAAGCTAAAATTTATCAGCGGGAAAGGTTAATATTTCCCCAGAAGTTTAGCCAGTCCAGAGTGGATAAATCTGATTAAAGCGATTCTGATACTTTTTTACGTGTGCTGAGCTGACTCTGCTGCTGACTGCTAACAACAGATGCAATATTCAGCGTTGCGTTGCATTGTGTCGTGGACGTACTAGGCTAGGTATGTAAATCCCTTAGTGGTTAATGGAATTCAAATAACTTTCGACAAATTTCAAGCACTAAATGCGACGCTAATAAACCTTATTAGCCAATCCGTTCAAAATAAATGTATCCATTGCTCGTGAATAGTACTAATGTAACGCAAAAATTACGTGTAAGGATTACTAATCGGATTACGGATTAACTAATCCCTAATTCATAGCTAATAATTTTGTTTGATAAATCCATAATCTATAATCCCGCCTCTTTTCTGCAAAAAAAATAATCCATAATCCTATAATCCCTTAATTATTCTCAAACTAATTAATCTGTAATCCATAATCCCGTACTTATTCCGCATAATTAATCCATAATCCCGTATATTTTGTATGACAAGTCCGTGAGCGATTTTTGAGACAGGGTTATGGTGGATTCAGTTATATTTTCACTAACCGTCTCGTAAGGTGAAATTTTTATTGCATTTTGTTATTTTGAAGGTTAATTTATGGTTTAAATAAACGATTTATAAATAATACGGTATAAGTGACTTGATTTGTGTGAAATTTCTACTCATTCTGTTGTAACAACGCCAATTAGTGTTGATAATTAATTAATCCAACAAAATAATTGCGTTATTTTTTCCTTTATTCAACAAAATGATTGAGTTATATTAATCCTTAATCCAACAAAATTTTTGCGTTACATTAATCCCTAATCCCTTAATCCAATAAAATCATTTCGTTATAATAATCCCAATCCAATTTTAATCCCAAATAAATTTTAATCCCAATCCCTCATATAAATCCAAGAGATTTATAATTCTAATCTATAATCCGTAATTTTAATCCAAGAATTTAATCGTGTTAATTCGTAATCCAACACCAAAATGCCATTAATCGCCCAACTCTGAGATACATAGATAGATCTTGCCACATAGGAATAAATAATTTTATTATATAGAGATATGGCTGAAAGGAGAAATGTATGGCGGGAGGTTGGCTTAGCCTGGCGTTATTCACGTTCATTAGCCCATTAGCCGTAACGTCAGTCGAAGGCAGAACGTGAATTAATTCACTAAAATAAAAGTCGTCATGTCCATGCCGTAAATTATTTTCAGATGCCGCCGCATGCCGTAAACTATTTTCAGATGCCGCCGTATTATGCCGTCAATTATTTTCAAATGTCGCATGCCGTAAAAGCCGTAAAATATATAATACACGGCAGAGACAGTTTAATGGTTGTATTCAACTAATTGAAGTACAAAAAATATAATTTCGATCATTTTATAATAAAGGGCATATAATAATAGTTAACACACAATATTTGTGTATAAAAGCACATTTATCTTGATATTTCTTACTTCCCAAATTAATTTGTATAAAAACAGCTAAAATCATAAAAAATGATTCACGGCATGCCGCCAAATGCCGTAAATTCAATTTCCGGCACAGTGCACACTTTGATCCTTACCCTTTAAAAATATTCCTATCTGCTTCCAAAGCAAGTGCTTGGATTTCCCGTGGGTCTCCCTACTTGAGGTAGTTTATTGACACTTTCGTAGTTTATTATAATTTTATCCAAATGTGAGACAGTTGTCTATAAAATTTTGTGTTTTTATAAAAAATCTTTCAATTATTGTTTATCGAAATTTCAGCTCCCAGGGCTTCAATGTTTTCCTTCTATAGTTTAAAAGGCAAGCAGAGAAAAATATTTTCTAGGCACTACTTTCAAACATTTTTTATTTCCAAAAATTTTTGTTTTAAATAACTGACTAGAATATGATCTAGTCAGTCTTCTCCGAAAATCATTAGCAGCATTTCGGAAGAGTCCTGAGGTTGAACTCTCAAATATGTAAAAGATTTAAACATTTCAAGTTCCTGAAGTTCCTGGCCATTGTAAAAGTATTTCTTAGTAGTAAGTATCTTAGCACTCTTACAAGCACGTATCCAGAGGGGGGCCCGGGCCCCCCCTAAATCTTCAGAAAAAGGCGATTTTTTTGTCAAAAAAGGTTAAAAATCCAAAAAATTTTCGCGCTTCGCGCGAATATGTCTTAATTTTACCAATATATTTTGATGGGTCCCCCTTGGTCAAATTCCTGGATACGTGCCTGCACTCTTATTAAGTCATAATTTTGGTTTTGCCAATATTTACCGTAAGTTTAATTTCAACTGCAATTATTTTGGGAAAGGGGCTAAAAAAATTAAATTGTCGGCGTACATCATCAAATGGACGCCTACCCCTCCCCCATTTCAACCTTAGATAACACCGATTGCTCACAATTGTCATGGACGTACAGACAAAACAGTAATGGCGAACGTATTTCGCCCAGCATAAGGACCTGTGTTGCCATAATGGGGTCAGTATGCCCGTCATAAGCTCTAACCTTCATCGTGGCTTTACAGCAGAGCGCTTGGAAATTTTTTTATAATTTTAGAGCATAATTTTAACTTTTCAAGCGCTTTTTTTAAATTAAATTTTACTGTATCGAAACAGCGCTCAAAATCAACCAACGCCGCTTATGCGACTTTATTTTGATATCTAAATCTAATGTATTGAATGATACCATTTAAGGCAAAGATATGATCATCGCATCCTCTCCTCTGCCCGAATCCAGCTTGAGTTTCGAGGATTGTTTTATTTTCATTAGACCAAAGCGATATCCTCCCTAGAAGGCGTAGAAGGATAAAAAAAATCACTTCAGTAGAGTATTTAGTAATGAAATCCCCTTGTAATTTTTGGGTCTCCCTTTTTATGGATTAAAGCTACTTCTATTTCACTCCACTTCTTGGGTAGTTTCCTTACACATAATTTTGTTGAAAAGTGCGAGGGTTTTCATTTTTGATACCATCGACCCCAGGGGATTTGCCATTTTTTGGTCTTCGGGCTGACAAGGCAAGTTCGACAACAGTTATTGTGTCGTCTAGCACCTTCACTTTACGTTTTTTGGGACTAAATATATTATTGTTATTATAATCAGGGGGAGGCATTACTTCCTCATAGAACATATTCCAGTCTGATTTATTTACAATATTAATCTGAGTTCTCTTCGGCATAAAGGTTTGTGCCTTGTGCACACTTCCAGAAATCACTGTTATTACTTAAGTTCGACAGCGTTCTTTTGGTTTTCCTAAAGTGTGCACCCTTCTTTTGGTTTTCCTAAAGTGTGCACCCTTCTTTTGGTTTTCCTAAAGTGTGCACCCTTCTTTTGTTTGAACAAACATTTCAATTTCGATTTTATTTTATTGGCCCTCCGTAATAAATCAGGTATCATGTATAATAAATGTAAGATGTATAATAAAGTTGTTTTTCATACCAGTGTACAAAATTTACCACTTTTTAGGCTTTTTTACCATCACAGTGGTAAAAATCCACTTATTGGTAAATATGCATTTAATGGTAAAATTGGTAAATTTTAGCGATAGATTAGACAGATTAGTACAGATACACAACAGACTTACTAAAATATGTTTTAAAACTTTCTTTTCTATGAAATATTTCCAATTAGATCCTTAATTTATCAAATTAATCCTATTTATCTAATTGCTCACCGAAAGTTATAAAAAATGGTACTGAAACCAAGATTGTATTTGAATCGCCAATTTAATTGCAATTAATTTCTCAATCGACAAATAAGGCTATTAGTGTCCCAATTGTTGAATCCAACCCTGATTAATGAACACTTATCATTGTGTGACAACAATCATCCGTTGCTAAGCTATTTCATACTTAGCACCAAATTTTATTCAAAATTTAAAAACAAAATTGAAATGTAACTTTTTTTATATTTTTTACCATTTATACCACTTACCACTACTTTTTAGGTAGTGGTATTTAACGTTAATTACCATTAAAAATCACTTACCACTGGTGACTGGTACGTGGTAAATGGTATTTTGTACACTGTTTCATACACTATATAGGTGATAAAATAAGGCTTCAAATTAACGGGTATGGCACACACGTATGGCACATGGGGAATTTTTTAACAAATAGTGTGACTTTGTATGATGTTGCCCTACTGTATGAAAGTGTATTTAATATGTATGATGATTTAATTAAATAGATATCAGTTTTAGAAACGTATAACAAGCTAAGTGTACCCCTATATCGCCCAAGTAGAAACTGTCATAGTCTTGAAGAATGGATGAATAGTTGATAGTTATATAAAATGTTTACATTGACATGGAAACTAGTAGTTAGTATTGAAATGTAACTTTTTTTATATTTTTTACCATTTATACCACTTACCACTACTTTTTAGGTAGTGGTATTTAACGTTAATTACCATTAAAAACCACTTACCACTGGTGACTGGTACGTGGTAAATGGTATTTTGTACACTGTTTCATACACTATATAGGTGATAAAATAAGGCTTCAAATTAACGGGTATGGCACACACGTATGGCACATGGGGAATTTTTTAACAAATAGTGTGACTTTGTATGATGTTGCCCTACTGTATGAAAGTGTATTTAATATGTATGATGATTTAATTAAATAGATATCAGTTTTAGAAACGTATAACAAGCTAAGTGTACCCCTATATCGCCCAAGTAGAAACTGTCATAGTCTTGAAGAATGGATGAATAGTTGATAGTTATATAAAATGTTTACATTGACATGGAAACTAGTAGTTAGTGGAATGGTTCAGAATAAGACTCCGTTGTTTTAAATTGACCGAATTACAAAATTTTGTTAAAGCTAAAGTGTCCCCATTTGTGTAATCTATAGTATTATCGTCATAGAAATATCTAATCAGATGGCCACATTTTTAAAAATATCAACCAATAAGAAATTGTATCGTGGTGAAAACATGGTTTCGGATGAGCTGGTAACAAGTTGGGAGAAATGGACTGTATATTTGTGGTAGTCTGGATGAACAGGGGCGCCAGTAGAGCTAACGAGCCCGTCCATAAACCCTAGCCGTCACAACAATGTGAAAAAATTCACACAAAGGAATCTAGCTTATTTCGATTGGAGTACAATGATATTGAACCACTAAAAGATAATTTTTTGCTAATAAAAGCAGCGTCATAAGCATCCTGCAGTCCAAAACCTTTCATTTTCTTTTTAACGTACAAAGTGATACCTCATTAGAAAGTACAGTGAAATACATAGTAGGTTTAAAATCAAGAGAAAAAGAAAGAGACTGTGACCTAAAAACTGGTTGACAGAGCACTTCTACTTTCACAAAGCATTTTCAGTGTAATATTTCTTCATTAAGGTATAAATGTCTAATATGTACAGTGTTCAAAATTTACCACCTTTTGGCCTTATCACAGTGGTAAAAATGCATTTAATGGTAAAAACTACAAATGGTAGTGAATAATTACCAGAGATACACAAAATACATATTAAAATAAGTTTTCATGCTCTATTTCCTCTAAAATAAGATTTATATTTAAAAGCCCAATTTAAGTATTGAAAAAATGTTATTCAAATGTCATTTATACGCTAGGTAATGGTAACTTAAATGCTGATTTAACTCATGACTCAATTTATGACAAAAATCGTACAGAATTTTATTAAAACTTCTGTACGAAAATTAAATAAAAGTACTTTTTACAATTTCTTAACAACATTATTTTTAAGGTGGTAGAAATAACAGTAAATACTATTAAAAACTACTTGCCACTGGAAATGGTAAATGGTATTTTGTACACTGAAAATACATCTTCAGCATAACACCAAAAGTGCACAATTTTTAGCATGGATTTTCTTTCCAGACTTCATAGATGGTCAAATTTATTCGAAGATGGTCAAATTTATTTGAATATGGTCGAATTTATTCGAAGATGTTCGAATTTATTCGATGATGGTCAAATTTATTCGACGATGGTCAAATTTATTCGAAGATGGTCAAATTTATTCGAAGATGGTCGAATTTATTCGACGATGGTCGAATTTATTCGACGATGGTCGAATTTATTCGACGATGGTCGAATTTATTCGACGATGGTCGAATTTATTCGACGATGGTCGAATTTATTCGACGATGGTCGAATTTATTCGACGATGGTCGAATTTATTCGACGATGGTCGAATTTATTCGCTATTCGACTATGGTCGAATTTATTTGAAGATGGTCGAGTTTATTCGAAGATGCCGGAATTTATTTGAAGAAGGTCGTATTTATTCGAAGATGGTCGAATTTATTCGAAGATGGTCGAATTTATTCGAAGATGGTCGAATTTATTCGAAGATGGTCGAATTTATTCGAAGATGGTCGAATTTATTCGAAGATGGTCGAATTTATTCGAAGATGGTCGAATTTATTCGAAGATGGTCGAATTTATTCGAAGATGGTCGAATTTATTCGAAGATGGTCGAATTTATTCGAAGATGGTCGAATTAATTCGAAGATGGTCGAATTTATTCGAAGATGGTCGAATTTATTCGAAGATGGTCGAATTTATTCGAAGATGGTCGAATTTATTCGAAGATGGTCGAATTTATTCGAATTTCGGACATTCTCGATAGTGGCCGTTGAATTGATATGAATGTCAGCTGTTGGTTGTATCCACTTCCGAGTAATTCGGTAGTGCAATAATAGTATGTCGGGTTTTAACTTTTGTGGCCGCCGGGTCCAACAGTCGCTGACTTAAGAGTGCTTTGGCTCCGGCTTGTGTGAGTGTGTAAGAGAAAGGAAAGCGAAGCAAGCGATGCGATGAGTCATCGAGCTACACCAGGACAGGACATTGAAAGTCCCAATAGAAGTAGTAATAATGGCTGGTCCACAGAAGCACTGCTCTTGTGGCTTAGCCATTAGCCATAGGAGCTATCGACTTTAATCCGTAGGAGCAGTTCTGATTTCTTAACAATAATAGTAAGAAATTATTAAAATTATTGATGATATATGATTATATTGCATAAAAAAGCCTAAATGGTTGTAGGTGAAATCGTCTGAAGCTTTTTCGACAATTGGCAATGGTGAACTCGATAATTACAATGTAGATCTCGATAATTGCAATGGTGAACTCGATAATTAAACAATTAATTGAACCCTGCTCATCCAGACTACCACATCTACTACCTACGGTACCTGTCGTCATTTTCAGAAGCTTTTAAAATTATTTACTATTACACAAAATATAAATCGCAAACATCATTAATCATTATTCATAATATTATTCAACAGTCAGATTTGTGGCAATGCTTGCGATAAATTGCAACTATACAGTTGCTTCTTTGAATTACAACCGCATCAAAAATTTTGCCTTCATCAAAAACAAAATTCAGGTGTTATAATTGTTTAATTAGGAGGATAGACTTTGATATCAACTGGTCTTATTAGGGTAATTTAGGCATTTTCTTGCATTTTCTAAAATTATTGTAGAGTTATTATAGAATAGCTACTTATATAATCAGCATAACTTACATCGACATTTTAGGTTACATCACTGAGCGCGTGCTTTATGTCGAGTTTAGAAAGGAATGAACATTCAAAAAATTCATGGGGGACGTGGAGGGTCAGGGGAAACGTTTATGCTTGGGGCGTCTGTTTTGTCCAAACGGAAGGTCATAAAGACTTCTAGTGTATGATCGATGAGTCACATGGTACCAATGTAAAAGAGTACTGAGTACATTTCCTCCAAGGAGGAAGTGTACTCCCTACTCTTTTAACATTGTATTGCTATATATATACTGTTATTATTATATGTATATCCTGAAGAAGGTATGTATGGCGGGAGCCTAGCTTAGCCTCGATCCATTCACGTTCCATAGCCGTAACTTTAGTCGGCGGTAGAACTTGAATTTATGCACTAAAAGACTTCTAGTTTTCGCTATAAATAGGGTAGATATATGGTGCATACGAGCTCAAAGAGTTTTGGCTACTATTTGAAACTTTTACCCCTAAATGAGGCCTCGAAATCAGAAGGTCCAAGATTTCAGAAAATACATAAGTAGAAAACTAAAAGCATTATAATGGCCTACATTAAGATTCCATATGCCCTAGAAACCTATATAACACTTTGCCGAGTCATTTTGGCCAACCACAAAAATGGGTTATTTTGAGGCCCACAACTGGGCCTTACATATTTGTATAAGTACCCCTAAGGTCTGACATTAGGACTTGAATATTTCGTTTATTTCTGAACCTACAATCATGATACCAACGCTAATCGATTAAGAATCCATGTCTTCATCGCGGCCGCGCCAAACTATCCAGTAGGGGGCGGGGTGCCAGCGCCTTACCTTAAATTTCAGAAAAAGAGGATTTTTTTCCAAAAATTGGAAAAAATTTTCGCGCTTCGCGCGAATATGTTATGTTACATTATAACATTGTTTTGGTTGCGCCCTCCTTGACCAAATTTCTGGATACGTGCCTGGTGCCAAATATTGTCAGTTTCATGACTTCCTTTGGGGGATACCGCTAAGGTCTGACATTAAGGCTTGAATATTTCAAAAAGTATTCCACCTACAGTCATGAGACCAGCAGTTTTTATGACCTTCTGTTTGGACACAACAGACGCCCCAAGCAGAAGTGTATCTCCTGATCCCCCACGCCCCCCTTGAATTCGTTCAATGCGCATTCCTTTCTATACTCGACATAAGACACACGCTCAGCGATTTTGGTTGTAATCTAAAATATGGCGGCTGAAATTGATGTTTGTGTTTTTAGAGTGGAGAAAGCGATCATGAAGACGAAGAGGGTCCTGTTCGGAACTTGAGGTCGAAGAGCTCTCGTAGTGTCAGGCCACCTGGTCCAGTAGCAGCCATAGTACAAGAATCCACCACTAAAACCGCTGACGACTGTGAAGATCATGAACCTGAGGGTAAGACTGGCGCAATTAAAACCTACTTGTGCTTATTGTAAAATGTTATGTATGTCGATATCAAGAAAATTT
The DNA here is from genome assembly GCA_020055645.1 of Tomocerus qinae. Lineage (NCBI taxonomy): Eukaryota > Metazoa > Arthropoda > Collembola > Entomobryomorpha > Tomoceridae > Tomocerus > Tomocerus qinae. The sequence goes on along the minus strand of CM034548.1, from coordinate 898,761 downwards.
ATTCAACCCTATATGTGTTGTTTTTTAAAATATTAAATTTCTTGCAATTTCTTGTATTACATAATAATTAAAGATAATAAAAGTCAATTAAATGTTTTGACTTTGTAGAAAATTCGTCTCCTACAAACAGTGACTCTGTAGGCCCACCCCGAAAATCAGCGAGACTTGCTTCAAAGAAGTAAATGGGGACACCACGGATACTATAAATGATCCAATTTTGCTTATAACATCAGCATTAGGATGTGTGAAAATTAAATAGGTACCTACTATCGTCGAATCAAAAGATCCTAAAGATCCATTCCTATTACTTACCACACTATTGTTCCTATCTGCCTGTCAGCAAAACAATTTTAACTCGTTCAGTCTTATAATTTCTTTCTTCCTTATTTTTTTCGCTGATAAAACTAGTTGATGTATACAAGTATTTCCAGAAAATACTTGAACACAATCTAGGCTCTATAACTACTAAACAGAAGCTGCTACGGAAATGAGATAACCACCATTAAAAACACAACAAAGTTTGTCACAAAAAAGGCTGCGATAAAAAATTTAGTGACTTTCAGTATTAAAATGATAAATGTGAAAGGCCAAATTTGGGGTTAAAAATGTCAATAAAACACGAAATTCCCTGTTGATTACAAACTTTAGTTGCTCAGTCTTAGGTGATTTTTGTTAACGGTTTCCAGCCTATGCACAACCGAATTGCTAGCGCATCTCATTAAAAATATTTTATTAAGAAATTCTTGGCTTTCCATGACCACTCTTTAGCTGAATTGCGGAGTAAAAGCTTGTTAAGGAAGTCTGGGAAAGCAACAGCTGTAAGACTTTTATAAAGAGGCTTTCATGACTAAAAGAGCAACCCTAGTCTGTAAAGTAAAGTACAGCTTTATAGTCTTTACGGGCCCTTCAGACACCACGGTTCTGAATCAGTAGCTCACTCGTAAGTTTCGCCACCGCTCTTCCTCCCATGACGCTAGTCCTTCTGCTAGGCAGATTAAGGAACGGTGAATTTATATCCAGTTTTAACAGGCGTATAGTGCCCCAGTTAAGGTTTCCCCACCCGCCTTTCCTAGGATGTATTTACACTCGTGCCAGTAGTGTTGCGTGTTTACTTTTTTTGAGGCACTTTAGGGACGAGGCAGCTTTTTACGGTATTTAAGGAAATTAATCCACCCCTCCCACGGATGACATTCCCCTACTTTCACCGAGCCGAAATGTCACTCGACAAGTAATCCCTGTAAACAACATGGCCAATGACAGAGTCCGACAGCAGTGGCCTAGAGCACCGAACGCTCTACTAGCCAAGCTGCTGTTGCTTGTCGGTAATGATTCTGATTTACACTATTTAAAATCATGTGGAATGGGCAGCATTCAAAACTCAAATTAAGAATAAAGACGAAGGAAGGATTAACTGTTCCTGTTTTTTTCAGATAATTCTTCATTTCTCATTTAATTGAACCCTAAATTATGGTCTTTGCAACCCAAAGGGTTAACTGAGGATGAAAACCATAAGCTAATTTCAATGGCAAATCAGCTTCAGAATCGGTTACTGACAGACCTGAGACGATTTATATTCTTTGGGCGATAAAAGGCCTCTCATTTCGCAATTCGCAAAGACTTCTTCATGGCTCATGTCTAAAGCAAGGGTTATTAAAATATTTTTGTAGCCGTTTTCATAATAAGGTACTTTATTTCCCGAATAGTGTCTTCCATTTGTCCTTAGATTGAAAGTTTAAAAGTTGCGATTTTAAATTTTACCTTACAGTTATGTAGAATATACATAGGATTACAGGCTAGTTTGTCTTTTTTTAAAAAAAATTGCCATATCTTTAAAATACGTAGCCATAAATTTATAATTTAGTAGCCTATTTTATTGCAAACTTTGTCGTCCTTCCAATGGTGGTTATCTCATTTCCGTAGCAGCCTCTGTTTAGGAATTATAGAGCCTAGATTGTGTTCAAATATTTACTGGTCGCCTTGTACTTTATCAAATTCAGGTACATAATAAAAAACAAGCTGGGTGGATTAAGAATTGGGAAAATAGGAATTTGTATGGCACACACATGACTTTTGTATGGGAAAGCTAAAAATAGATAGTGTGACTTTGTATGGCGGTTTATTAGTTTGTGTGGCAGTTTATGACTTTGTATGGCAATATTAAGTTAATTTAACATAATAGGTAACATACGTACGTCTTCAATGTCAATGTCAATTTCCGTACATTTCTGTTGCACCCTTGCCTTCTTTTCTTTATTTTCTTTGCTTGCAACGCCAGTTTCATCAGTGTCACTGTCACTATCCGTTTTGTACTCCAAACTTACAAATTAACATGTCCTGGCGATGGTACTTGTGTTCACTCTCATTGAATTTGTAACGAAATAAAGGAGGATAGGAAATACACAGATTGGAAAAGTACTGCTAACATTTTAATTAGGAGACTTTTTAGACCAGCCCATGGTGATATATATCGTGTATTGGTATACTATATGCATGTTTATAAAAAACTATCACCATACATAGTCATTATTTCCATACAAATTCATTAGGTAAGTCATAACATGCCACACAAAGTCATACTAAATGTCAAAAATTCCCCATACAAAAGTCATGTGTGTGCAATACAAATTAATTGGCACCCTTAAGAATTTAGTTCAGTGATTGTAGAACAGCTTGGTTTCAGCGATGTCCTAATGCCGAGCTAATTATTTCCAAGCAACGAAGTCCTTCAAATAATAATTTGGAACAAGTGAAACAACTAAACTCATTAATTCAAGACTACAGGGATGTCCAACTAGCAGTGCATTTTGGAATAGCTAAGGAATATAAGAGTATAAAAATAAAAGAAAGCACGATTTTTTTTTCTTTCGACTGTAAAGATGTAATAATTTTATCCCATTATACTTATCTTATGGAACCACAAGAATGTTACCCCAATTCAGTGAGAAGTTTTGTTCAGGGTAGCCAAAAATGTGCACTTGAATGTTGCAAAGAATATGGTTGCGAATTCAGTTGACTATTTTTGTGATGACTGAGGAAGATTGGCTATCAGGTTACATTGCATTCATGACATGAGTGTCCCTTGCCGGCCAGACTAATAGGCCTCATCTTAGGGTGGGGCGCCTCAACCGCTACACCCTACACCCTACAAACCTAACCTAATTTATCATACTCTAACCTAATCTAAGGCTGGGGCAAGTGGGACGCCCCACAATAGGATGGGGTTTTTTAGTCTGGCCGTGTTCCTTGCTATTCTATTCCTCATGCGATAGGATTTGTACACTGGACAGGTTGTGCAAAGAGGATTAGGTGGGTCTAGGCTCTAGGTCGATGATATTTATTATTAATAATAATGCAGTAATGCAAGTGTAATTAACCGTGGCTGGAGACGAGTTAATTGTATTAGCAAGGAATCCGTGCAACGGCATTTTCATTAAATGTCAAGGCTGGCGACGACAATGAAAATACCTTTACAATGATTCCATACCTTTTGTTACTATAGCTTATAGTATATATGTTGTCTATGTAATCTAATGTAATAAGTATTAATCATACTTAAAATACTTTTGAATTTCTATAGAATAAATAACTTTTACATTTGGACTACCGCTCTTCTCAGTTCATTTCTACATCTTTTTAGATGGACTACTTATCTAATCTCTTAACTATTAACTATTAGTAATATTATATTTTACTGTTCAGAAGTCATTGACTCTCATCCTTTGTAATTTATCAAAAAAATTCATTTTTGTTAATTATATACATTTTTTAAAACAAATTACACGGAGGAATTTTACATTTTTAAATCACCCAACTTCTCAATATATAACATAACAAAACGAGGTGAAAGTGCTTAAACATTTTGTAAAAATGAATCCAACACAAGTCTTATTCGCTTCGCGCCATAATCGCTGCGCTTTTTATTCGCTCGCTCGCGCTCGAATAAAAATGAAGATTGAAAGGAAATATGTCCAACACATTGAAGAAATATTTAATAAATCAGTAAACCAGTATTGCACCATTAAACAAAGTTGCATAATGTCAATGTCATCTTTTCCAACTAAGATATTAAAACATCTGTTAAAATGGTGTTTCCGAATACAACTTGAGCTTGGTTATGTCAAAAATCCGATATTGGCATTGTCACCATAATTTTTTTTCTATTTATTTGATTCTACAAAACAAATTCGAAGTAAATCGATTGAAGTACAAAAGTACATTTTTGAATCCTATTTTTCGTATTTTTGGCATGGCCAAATTGTATTCTGATTTTAACATATTAACAAGGCCCAAGCCGTGTACTAAACAAAGCTAGTGAAGTTACGATGTACGCAATATTAATTAACTATAGTATTGCGAACCGTCCTACAGACGGGGTTAATAACAGTGGGCTTGAAATTTTAAAAAAGTTTTAAAACAGAATTTTAAAATAAAAATTCAAAATTTAAAAAACAAATTTATATATTTATAAAATTTATATATTATTGTGATAAATAACAAAATTTTAAGGTTCGAATTTAACTCTACACCCGTTAGTTTTAAGTGCATTTAACATTTTAATTTTAATCTCCCTCTTAACACTTTAATTTTTAACCCCCTTTTAACATTTTAGTTTTTATTCCCACTTAACACTATAATTTTTAACCCCCTTTTAACATTGTAATTTTTGCTCCCTCTTAACATTTTAATTTTGAACCCCCCTTAATATTTTAATTTTGAACCCCCTTAACATTTTAATTTTGAACCCCCCTTAACATTTTGATTTTGAATCCCCTTAACATTTTAATTTTGAACCCCCTTAACATTTTGGTTTTTAACCCCCTTTTAACAGTTTAAATTTTAACCCTTCATAACATATTTTAATTTATAACACTTATGAAAAAATAGCCCAGCGCGCAGGTCGGGCCGTGCCCAGCTGTGGGTACTGTATCATAAAATCGCCGGGCCCAGCTCTGGTAGAAGCAGATAGAGGGGGGATCAATTCAAATCATGCTTCATTGTTCCCTTTCGTTAGATTTCACTTCTTTGCTACTTCTTGACCAAAGAAGTGGAAGAGAACTGACAATTTGTTTTACGTATTATTGTGTTGAGAGTCTGGATCACGGAATTATATGAGTATATAGGCTGGAAAAATAATACTATAGAACAAATAGTGACAGCAAGGAGAGAGCAAACAACATTGACGAAACTGGGAGTTGTCACACGCAATACATGCTGAAGCTTGTTAGCTAGATAGAAACGGTAGATGGCATATTTACGTTGTTTGCATTGCTAGCAGAGATGTCTATCCTTGATATTAGGATATGCATTTTAGTTTTCTGAATAGACCTCGAGAACAATAAGATTAAAAGATAACAAGACAATGAAAGCTCTCGCTCGACTCGGCTCACCGAGGTATATGCGTACCTAGTGAAGGAGTGCACACTGTGTCTAATCAAGTGGACTAGCGAACATAATGGCGCAATGTATTGAGTAATGACTAAGGACTACGATATGGTTGAAGAGAATGAATTAAACATTGTAAAGTAGCACAAAAATAAATAAAACACAAAAATTAAACAATTAAAATTTATTTTTAAATCAGCAGTCTCAAAAATCGACGCAACTCGCACTTATACGAAAATGTCGGTTTTTGTGCGAGTTTGTCGACGCAACTCGCATTTATACGAAAATGTCATTTTTGTGCGAGTTTGTCGACACAACTCGCATTTATCCAAAAATGTCATTTTTGTGCGAGTTTGTCGACACAACTCGCATTTATCCAAAAATGTCATTTTTGTGCGAGTTTGACGACGCAACTCGCATTTATACGAAAATGTCGTTTTTTGTGCGAGGTTGTCGAAGCAAATCGCTTTTATAATTTTTGAGACTGCTGATTTAAAAATAAATTTTAATTGTTTAATTTTTGAGTGTTTTGTGTTTTATTTATTTGTGTGCTACTTTACAATGTTTAATTCATTCTCTTCAACCATATCCTAGTCCTTAATCATTACTCAATACATGGCGCCATTATGTCCGCTAGTCCACTTGATTAGACACAGTATTAGGCCGTATAATATGGCCTGCGCTGATGCACTATAAGAGAAATGAGCGGCAGAGGGAGAGGAGGAGCAAATCAAACAACGACGACGAAACCCAACTGACTCAGAATACTCTTCTTCGGGCTTAGGCCCCGACCACTACTCTTCGGCTCTAGCTCCTGCAACGACAATCTTGTTGTGGTCTGCCTGTCGTGCTTCGCCATTCCTTCGAATCATATTTGAATTACAATTGATTTACTAATTCTTTATTCTTTCAGTTAATACTTATCATTTCCTATTGAATCTATATTGAGTGCAAATATCTGGCTAAATAATAATTGAACTGTGAGATAAACTATTCTTGCGTTGAACTGGCATTGCTGTATTTGTGGCACAATAGAATTCATCCCCCGAGAACCGGCAATCATACTTGCACCGCATCCGTTGACTTTATATTAATAGTTAGTGACTGGTTTGCTAATAGTTTGCATACCATTACACTAACAACAGTGTGCACTCCTTCACTAGGTACGCATATACCTCGGTGAGCCGAGTCGAGCGAGAGCTTTCATTGTCTTGTTATCTTTTAATCTTATTGTTCTCGAGGTCTATTCAGAAAATTAAAATGCATGTCCTAATAGAAACGCTAGCGGCGGGCAAAGGGGGATAATGAGAAGTAGGCAATACATGGTGGCTTTAGTCTCTGCCTGATTTTGTAATCTCGTGTTATGCTTAAAAGATTAAGGCGCGTAACGTAATTTTTTTCGCTCGCAGAATATAGAAAGCACATTTTTGGCTCTACAGCTTGTAGTGCTCATAATATTACATGGCTTACCAGTGGGTTGGTCTGGATTTGCTTGCAACATTCCAATGCCACTCAGCCAAATCCAGGCTCTCAAATGATAAGAGGACATATGCATGGGACTTATAAGAGTGACTATCCAATACATCACACCATTTTGTCATGTTTTAAAATTTGCTTTTGGATTTAAAAAAGCTAATAATAGCAGTAAAGTAATCGTAGCGCAATCTTGGTGTTTAAACCTTTTGAAATTCAATATTGTATGATATACAGTGGCTTAGTACATAATTATATGAAATATGGATTGCTAAATTTTGCATTTTTCGCAATCAAACCAAATTTTGATGCCTAAACCTTTAAAATTTAATAGCAATACACGGTGGCACGAAAATCTCTTGATACATATACAAACCTACACGGATATAGGGAAATATTTACGCGCATGTCTGATTTCGCGTTTATATTATAGTTTGATGCAATCTTGGTTAATGGTGAAATACTGGTTTACTGATTTATTAAATATTTCGTATCAAACCAAATCAGAGCTTGGTGAATGTAAATGAAAGACCATGTAAATTGGTCTTAGTAAACTGGTCTTTTGGGCATAAGTAAACTGGTCCTCCCGAAAAACAAACTGGTCCTCCCGCAAAAGTAAACTGGTCCTCCCGAAAAATAAACTGGTCCTCCCGCAAAAGTAAACTGGTCCTCCCGTAAAAGTGAACTGGTCTTACTGCAAGCCACGACGTCTATAGATAGGATGTATAATATGGTATGTTAAATGATTATACAGAACTAATTCATACAAACATATTCTTATCACATTATCATTACTCGTACGGAATAGAACATTAAACTTTCATATATCATTTCTCATTGAATGTCAGATTTAGATCTTTTTTCTTTTTAGGCTTTTTGGAGGTTTTTAAAAACACTGCAACTAGAAGAGGATAAAATAAATGGTATAAAGCAATGCCATTAATTGATACATTCAGATGGAAAGGGAAGAAGGCTAGATATATTAATTTAGATATGCTCACTCTTGGCACCTACAACACTATTGCTACGCATAGGCATTGGCATACTTGACTCATCAAAAAAGAATAATGAGCCAAAAGAAAAAAAATCGTCGTTGAGTGATTGGCAATATTTTAAATCAGTGGTTTTGCATAATTCACTTACAATTAATTCAAATTACTTGACTGTTAATTACTATTTCGTTTTTGATGCATATAGAAGGACTAATAAACATGTAACAGTTTATATGGCATGTGAAGTATTTTGCATACAGTCAGACTCATAAGACCAGTTTACTTTTCCCGGAAGACTAGTTTACTTTTCCCGGAAGACCAGTTGGTTTTGCGGGAAGACCAGTTTACTTTTTCAGGAAGACCAGTTTGTTTTTCGGGAAGACCAGTTTACTTTTACGGGAAGACCAATTCGTTTTTCGGGAAGACCAGTTTACTTATGCTCGAAGACCAGTTTACTAAGACCGGTTTACGTGACACCTTCTACATCGCCCTATAGTATAACGTTTTGTTCGAGTTGCGCAGTGAAAAATTCCGTAGGTATGTTTGTTTATAATTATCGTGTGTTAATTTTCCGCTCTGATAACGCAGCTAAGCAGAACCCAATCTTAAACGTTTTCTAAATGTGATAAATCCCAGCAACTCCGTACCTTTCATAACAAAGCAGTTCATGCGTTCTGTATGCAAATATTTCCAGCTTTCGCTTCGCTAAGGTTCCTATTATTTCATGTGCGGGAAAATTAAAAATTTGGCCATTTACATTGCTTAAAATAAATTATGATACAATAACAGAAATAGATGAGTATCATGACTAAAGTATAAAGATAAACTGGCGCACGCGTATTGAATAATTAATGTTTTTAATAATCTACCCCAAAGCAGTTTACCCGATGTCCACCACACGCAACGTGCATTTGTCTGATGCCTTCCGAAGTTACCTGACAAAGGCACTTTCGTTACAGTGGACTTCGGGTCAACTGCTTTGGGGTACATTATTAAAAACATTTGTATGTACGTATGTTTGTATGTGTCTATATGTAATTATGAGAATAGGGCAAGCCATAACGTTTCAAAACAGAATGGTCTCTTGCTTAATTTATGCATACACGCTTGCGCGTTTTAAAGGCAAAATATGATAAAATTATTAAATTCAAATACACCGTTGTGTGACGTGGTAGTAGAAACTTCTTCCTTCAATTAAGTATACCGTTTGTTGTACTTATTAATTTTCACTCGCATCTTGAAGTTTTGTTGTGCTATTGTGACAAGAAAGTTTAATGGACTCATTGACTTTTGGGATTCTATATATAATATAATAGAGTTGACTAAAAATTCTTCACATTATTACTATCATAAAACATTTATTTGACCGTTTTAACGGCTCTTTGTTAAATAAGGCAGACTTGACCATTTGTTGATCCATTGCCGAGAAGGCAGAGTTGACATTTGTTGGCCCATCTCTTCTTATATGAGTAAAGTTGGACATGCGCGTAGATAATTCCGTATGGGGTGCGTTTTAAGTCGTATGGCACACACCTTGATTCTGTATGGCGGAATTATTGACATTTAGTCTTACCTGGTATGGTGTTCAAAAGAGCTGAACGTTTGGATGTGTATGGAAGTATATATGTATGGGAGACATACATAAATAATATGTAATAAGACCCAAGTAGAAACTGTAATAGCCACGAGGAATGCATATATAGTTATGCAGAGAAGTGAAGGGAAGTTATTGCTCTAGGTTCTGACGTTATCTCGTAATTAGCATGTTATCTGTGATTCTTGTCTGCTGTATTTGTGTTTCATGTATCTCGTTACAAGTTGCCTTTCAGTGATCACAAGGACCATGACCGGGTCAAGTAAATTTGTTAGTTTGTAATACAAATCGCGGAGTCACGGATAGTGACAAAGAAAATGAAAAAAAGAAGGTAAGGGTTCCACAAACTTGAACAGAAATTTACATAGAGACTGAAACATTATTATCCTGGAAGGTTAAGCAAACATTTAAATATAAACCTCAACGAGCTCTAAAACGACAATAATACCGATTATAATACTCGCTTATTACTCGATTTGATTACCATTACTCAATTAATTTAATTATATATATCTAATTAATATTGACAGTGACATTTCGAATTAATAACATTTAACTGCATTGCAAACAACAAAAAACTATACCATACCTATTCAGTTTTGCCATACTTATTCATAAATTCCATACAAAAAACTATTTTTCAAAATCTCATACAAAATTAAGGTGTGTGCCATACGAATTCCATTTTTCCCATTCCGTATGTGTACCCGTGTAGGTTTGTATGTTTGTATCAAGAGATTTTCGTGCCTCTGCATTACTATAATTTCGAAACGTTTAGGTATCAAAATTTGATTTGGTTTTGAAAGATACAAAATTTTGCGCACGTTAGAGTCAATTGTTTTGTCCACCAGAATTGACTGACATATTACACAATACACAACTATCATCACTCTATATGATAAACGTAGACTGGTTCATGCGCGTTGAATGTAACAATGTTGATATATTACATTATTTCTAATATTCAAATATTTCATAACAGAAGTAGTGCATGCATTCTGTATACAAATTTTTCCAACTTTCAGTGCTGACTGCTCTCAAAGATCTCATTATTTCATGTGCCGGAAAATTTATAATTGATCCATTTACATTCAATTATGATATTTCTCAATTTCACAATCAACAGTTTAATTGAAAAATAAAGAAACAAAACATGTTCTAGATATTTGTTGGAAACTGTAAAATTAGAACTGTGTAATATGTCTGAAAATACTTTTCACCACAATATGTACAACATTTTTGTCTCATTTTTTCAATTGAGGACGCTCATCACAGTTAATTACTAACAAAATAAACATAATTTCCTAAATTTATTGCCGAAATATGACTCAATTGTTGTTCAAGCCCAAACCCCAAGTTAACCTGCCCGGCTATTTCACTACCTCATGGGAAGAAATTTGGCAGCGTAATGAATAAAATATAGTTCTAATTTACGTTGTGTTCACTTATGCGCTCGAATATTCCATGATTAACGTTTAGTGTCAACCTAAATTGAACTACATTGAATTTAAAATTTGTCTTTACATACGGTTTAATTGTTCCCAAAATAGGTATTTGATTTTTATGGGTCTTGCAATTATGGAATCGTGGAATATACATGAACATAATGTAGTGGTTGGGTTTTTGATATCTCTACTTCAAATGCTTTAAAAAAGTCAGATTTCCAAAACAGTGAGCACTGAGACAGGAATGGAACTCAAAAATAATGGGATCAGCTCGAAAAGTCTTATAATATAAAAGTTTAAACTCTCTTATGGGACCAAAAAGTAAAATTGAAAATTATTCAGTTTTCTATTTAACTACTTGACACTACATTGCCAATTAAGGCTAACTTGACCTCAAAAAGGTCCATTATCAATTAGTGGCAGTATATAACAAAGGTTATGGTTTGAGTACCGTAAACCTCGAATCAAACATGTGATCATAAGAGGTGACCGGAGTAAGTTGTCAGTACTCACAATTATATTTCAAAACAAAAAGTTAACTCTAGGTCGTACTAAGGCGAAGTTTTGCAATACTTTTTGAGGATCCAGGAATTTTCACATCTAAAGTTTTACATCCTGGGGTAGTGAAGTTTTACAACCAGCCACTGCAGTTTTACAACCAGCCACTGCAGTTTTACAACCACACACTGCAGTTTTACATCCAGCCACTGCAGTTTTACAACCAGCCACTGCAGTTATACATCCACAAACGGCAGTTTTACAACCTTAAAAATGTAATGATCTCAAAGTTTGGTAAAACCTAAATAAATGCTTAATAATTACATTAAGACGAAGTTTGGTTAATAGCCGAAGGAATGCATAGTGCATTATGGTAAATGCTCCATTCAAATGCTCAATTGCTCATTTGCTAAAATATTGTTTGTGGTGATTTTTTATCAAATGAGCAATTGAGCGGTAGTAAATTGCGATGTCCACTGTATTGTATGTTGCCATATGGTTTTTTTCAACCTACCATCTATGTCTACGTATACTGATGCAGACGCTTTCCATTGATGAGAGTCAATCAGTATTAAATTTTGACGCCAGTAAGTTGCTTCATTTCTCAAGCGGCCCATAAACTTCCAAAAAGTGGGATGATAACAACGAAATCTTGCCTTCAAAGAGTTGTGTGTGATAGCCCTCTAAACTGTTAGTTGTTCTCGCGATGTTTTCATCCACTCGACAATTAACATTCCACATTGATATTGGGAAAATTGAAGGTCTGTCCCACGTCCCTATCCAATTTTGTTCGACATATTGGACGAAAGGTTTTAGTGAATCATGTAACTTTAATCTCAAGTCAGCAAATCTTGCCTGTACAGCAAATCTTGCAATATAACCATATCACTTCGTCTTAATATAATTATTATTAAACATTTATTTAGGTTTTACCAAACTTTGAGTTCATTACATTTGTAAGGTTGTAAAACTGCCGTTTGTGGATGTATAACTGCAGTGGCTGGTTGTAAAACTGCAGTGGCTGGATGTAAAACTGCAGTGTGTGGTTGTAAAACTGCAGTGGCTGGTTGTAAAACTGCAGTGGCTGGTTGTAAAACTTCACTACCCCAGGATGTAAAACTTTAGATGTGAAAATTCCCAATACCGACTCTAATAATGTAAAATCTCTACCTACCGTCCCACCAAATGAGAAACCTTGGGAAGATCAATCGGAGTTAATATATAAAATCTGTGTATCTGTTTCTGTTAGACGCATTCTAATAATCGTACAATTTATGCCCCGGAATAAACACTAGCTTTATTTATAACAGGGCCTGGGCCCTGAGACCGGCTATACATTATATTAGTGTTGAACCCATCTGAATACTGGTGTAATTGGCCTACTGCAAACCAGTTCCTACAAAATTGTTTGTAGAAGTACTAGCCTCATGTACGACAGGACCTATGGGTCCTGTGACCACCTATATAATAATAAGAACAAAATATACCCCATAGCTAATACATACTCATTCATTCATGTTAAATCCCTATGAGTGGTCCTAAATGCCCCATAGGGTATAATATCTTCCAATTTCTCCATGTATTTGTATTAACAGTGTACAAAATACCACTTACCAGTGGTAAGTGGTTTTTAATGGTATTTAACGTTAAATACCACTACCTAAAAAGTAGTGGTATGTACTAAAAATGGTAAAAAATGGTAAAAATTGCTTGGTTTAAATTTCGTGTGTAGATTTTGAATAAAATTCGGTGCCAAAGTATGAAATAGCTTAGCAGCTGATGATTGTTGTTACTAATTGATAAGTTTTCGCCAATCAGAGTTAGATTCAACCAAAGTGGGCATAAATAGCCCTTATTTGCCGATTGAGAAATTAATTGCTATTAAATTGCCTTCAAATCAATTTTAATTTGACGATACCGAATGCAATCTTGGTTTTATAGTAATATTTACTTGATTAATTTGATAATTAATTAAGGGGCTAATTGGAAATGTTTCATAGAAAATAAAGTTTTAAAACCTTTATATTTTAGGAAGTCTAATATCTGTACGAAGCTGTTTAATCAATCTCGAATATTTACCATTTTTACCACTGATGGTAAAAAAGCCTAAAAGAGGTAAATTTTGTACACTGTATAGAAAGCACATTTTTGGCTCCACAGCTTGTAGTGCCCATATTACATGGCTTACCAGTGGGTTGATATTTACATACAGTGACTAAAACCAGGGCCTAAAACCTCATCCTCACTATTTGTTCTATAGTATTATTTTTCCAGCCTATATACTCATATAATTCCGTGTTTACAACTGATTGAAAAATTACATTTAGAGGAGAGCAAGTGGCATTTAGCTGTACAACGAATCGAAGCAGGGTTATAGCAAACACATGGCGATAAATATGCCCTATTGGACAGCGGAATAAGGAAGTAATTAGAACTTACAACACCATTGATACAGAATCTGACAGCATCTGACAGAGAATGTGATGAGAATGCTGCAATATAAGTTATGGCTATTATTGTAATAAATAGAATTTTAAATAGATATAATAAATAGACTACAGAATATTAACATTGACTATATTATATACGCTAATATTGCTGTTTTCATAAGAAATTGGCCTATTATTATGTTTACATGGAATGAAATTCTGTGCGAATTAAAGAAATTTTTGATTTATCGATATCTCCACAGTCAATTTCGAATAATCCTTTACCATTGTCGATATTATACTTTTTCCTGTCGAAATCACCTTTGTCAATTGTCGAAATAGTATTGACGAATTCTCCTGCAACCGTTAACATAGAGCATTTAGTAAAATTTATGAAATTAAAATACATGTAACAATCCCACATTGTTTTAAATGAGTAACCCTAACCGTGTACATTTACATATTACATAAATACACATCGACTGTGTATATTAGACTTAAGTTTTTGCTGTTTACAATGATTTCTAATTAAATAAGAACAGGCATTAAGCTTAATGCCGAGTAAAATTCAGGCATTAGGCTTAATGCCTAGGCTTTAAGCTTAATGCAGGGCATTTCTAGGCATTAAGCTTAATGCAGGGCATTTCTAGGCATTAAGCTTAATGCCTGAATTTACTTATTACCGTTAACACATACATATGCAGATTACTGCCAGTGATGTGTCTCTGTGTCTTCCCCAGCCAGCCAAACAACCGCGGAGCGGAGTAAACAAGCAATCTGTGGTGAAGGAGGGAAGGGGGGCTCCGGGAGTTCGTTTGCCGCAGCGGAATCAATCCAGTTATAAGAAAGACTCTAAGTTGTGGAGTGTGTGCTCAGGCAGTTGGCTCATCTACAAGAAGAATGTGCAAAGAAAATGCAAATATGCAATCGGAAAGCGTAATGGGATGAATGTCGTCCTAAACGGGATTTAAAATAGACCTAGTTCAGTATTTTAGTTCAGACAGCCTGGTCTTCCATATTTGGCAATCAGAATATTGCATTTCACAGGCTCTTCCTTCAGCCACATTTCTACCTAGTAACCCATGCCGACCGATCCCGAACATTTACCAAACTACGCATACTAGTGATGGGCAAAATGTTAAGACTTATTGTGTAATTAAAAGATGAGAAAGAGTCCGGGAAGCGTCTTTCAGATTTAAAGAGGATTACTATATAGAGGATTTAATTATCACTTATGGATTTTAGGAGGAATATGGATAACTTTTTCCTGTCCTTCGTTTAAAACTATTGACTATTCTACAATATCCGAAACTATTCTACCTATTCGAAAATATTCTACAATATTCGAAACTATTCTACAATATCCGAAACGATTCTAAAATATCCGAAACTGTTCTACAACATCCGAAACTATTCTACAACATCCGAAACTATTCTACAATAACCGAAACTATACTACAATATCCGAAACTATTCGAAAATGTTCGAAACTATTCAACCTATTCAAAAATATACTACAGTATTCGAAACCATTCTAAAATAATCGAAACCATTCTAAAATAATCGAAACCATTCTAAAATAATCGAAACCATTCTAAAATAATCGAAACCATTCTAAAATAATCGAAACTATTCTAAAATAATCGAAACTATTCTAAAATAATCGAAACTATTCTAAAATAATCGAAACTATTCTAAAATATTCGAAACCATTTTAAAATAATCGAAACTAGTCTAAAATAATTGAAACCATTCTAAAATAATCGAAGCTATTCTAAAATAGGGTTTGCGCAATTTTTAAAGGCTAGCGACAAAGAGACGCTCGAAGTCCTTTTCAGCCTCACTTATGGCAATTCTTTGCTGTCCCTCAAGTGACGACCATTTACTACAGAGCAATTGTTTTCCAACCCTATCTGTTGTGCAATTGGTGTCCTCGCTTGTCAGCTAAGAAGTCAACGGCCGTTCGCTAATGCACACATACAACTTCATGATCGGCGATCAGGAAAGGTTCGATATTTTAGCGATTAGATCCTGACCTGTTCGCTCAATTTTTTTTGGGGATTGGCTCGGTTTGGTTCGGTCAAATTTTTGAATGATAACGACTTGTCATGGAAATAAGTTTCCAAATCGATGGAATAAGTTTCCATGTCATTGGAATGAGTTTCTATGTCATTGGAATGAGTTTCTATGTCATTGGAATGAGTTTCTATGTCATTGGAAAGAGTTTCTATGCCATTGTAATGAGTTTCCAAATCAATGGAATAAGTTTCCATGTCATTAGAATGAGTTTATATGTTATTGGAATGAGTTTTCATGTCATTGGAATGAGTTTCCATGTCATTGGAATGAGTTTCCATGTCATTGGAATGAGTTTCCATGTCATTGGAATGAGTTTCCATGTCATTGGAATGAGTTTCCATGTCATTGGAATGGGTTTCCATGTTATTGGAATGAGTTTCCATGTCATTGGAATGAGTTTCCATGTCATTGGAATGAGTTTCCATGTCTTTGGAATGAGTTTCCATGTCTTTGGATTGAGTTTTCATGTCATTGGAATGAATTTCCATGTCATTGGAATGAATTTCCATGTCATTGGAATGAATTTCCATGTCTTTGGAATGAGTTTCCATGTCTTTGGATTGAGTATTCATGTCATTGGAATGAGTTTCCATGTCATTGGAATGAGTTCAGGCCGGCCTAATTAAGTCTTTCAAGGCTAATTATAGGCCTTAGCCTTTCATGTCAGTTCAGGTTATCAGGACGGCCTAATTAAGGCCTGGCCTAATAACGGCCTGGCTTGATAATGACCTGGCTTGATAACGGCCTCGCTTGATAACGGCCTGGCTCGATAATGGCCTGGCTTGATAACGGCCTGGCTTGATAACAGCCTGTCCTACTAAAGACGCCTGTTAAGCACTACTAATAGAGAGCGAAGCGACTAAGAAGCGAGGCTAATAGAGAAGCGAGGCTAATAGAGAGCGAAGCAACTATGAAGCAAAAATAATAGAAATCGAAGCGACTAAAAAGCTAAGCGAAGTGACTAGAAAGCGAATAAACATGACTACTTACAATTGTTCGATCGGGCAAATGACGAGTATTCTTCAGCATCTTCAATCAATCATCTAAAAAATAAAAGTATGAATTTTCATTCATTTTATTTGCTTCCAGCCTTTGATTTCAAGATTCATTTTTGACGGAGAAAGGCTATTAATTATAATATATTTATTAAAATCGTTCAAGCTTTCGACAAAGTTCTAAATTCATCCTCAGGAGCTGGAGTTAGCACATCAATTACAAATATTAATGGATAGGAGGAATATTATGTCATTTTGATTTGTAAATGAAGAATAAACAAATAGTAGTTTACAGTTTCAATCAGTGTTAGTGCTATGAAATCTAAAGAATAGAATCTAATTTGACTATACTGAATCCAAATTCATCGTTTGTGCTTTTGAACGGATGTGCAGATCTTTTACTTTCCTATAAAAGAATTTGCTTCTTTATCAATTAGTTTTATGAACGGAGCATTTTGAATGTGTTTCATTTTCAGCAAAATGTAGGGCAACTGCTGAAGATAGAACTCGATTATGACGTATATCCGCCAAATGTTCTTTAAGTCTAACTGTGGTAATTTGAGACTTTATGTAATGTGAATTTAGGTTAGTCTCATGGAATAATTAATTGAATTTTGCCTCTAAATATATGAACCTATCGGGAGCGAGTCCTTTACGACCGCGTCTCTTTTTTCTGTATTGTTTGTTCTGGAATCTTTCGTAAGGTAGAAGAGAAGTAACCGTTACGATTTTTAGATTAATATCAGATCGGAGTTCGGCGAGTGAAGTAGCGACAGAAGAGAGCTGCGGCTAGTTGTTTTCGATCACTTGTCAATTTTGTAAGTTTATTTGGCCAATTGAATAAAGTTGTGGGCACACTTTTCTTAAGTGAAATATTTTGTGTTGTTACTTGGCATTAACTAGATCCCATTTTAGTTATTTTATAATGCCCTTTTGACCTGGAGGGAACACTAACGTTAAATCTCTTCCAGTTTCTCCTATATAGCTTAATTGACAATCTTCGCATTTTAATTCATAAACTCCTGGATTGATTTTCTTGGTTAATCTTTGTGGTTACAGAGTTTACTGTAGAGTTAATGTCCAGGGTAGTAGCTAAAATCAGAATCTAGTTCCGATTGTACATATATTTATTATATTTATTATTACATTATTATTATTATTATTATTACACTATTATTATTATCATTATTATTACATTATTATTATTATCATTATTATTACATTGTTATTATTATCATTATTATTATCATTATTATTTATTTAATTATATGTGTCATTTACAAATGATGTTGAATTTGGTTCACTATTGTTATGCTGATTCGATAAGTATTATATTTGGTTCCCCGTCCGTAGGATGTTGTAGCAATGCAGCAAGCAATTTTTAAAACATTTTAATCTGTTAATTTTCATACTTTTTTAAATCATAATGCAAATACATACTCATGACATGATGTACAGTCCCCATTAAGTCGGAGAACGGGCCTATTACTAGTTTTAATATATAGTGATTTCATTACATTCTAAAATATGAGTCATTTCTTTTTCTATGTTCAGTGTTCATTAGCTATTAAGTATAAATAAAACGAAATATTAATCGAAAATTAAAATTTAAAATGATCAAAATTGCATATCCGATAGCTTAAACCAAAGAATACACAATACACCCGGTAAGTCATCCACATATACGAGAAATTTACTCAGGTGCTTGAATCTCAACTCGCTCTAAGCTAGGCATTCAACCATATATGATTCACCGACGTCTCGAAGTTTAATGCACACAATGAGGAGAGTGAAAACGACTGATTCCCCAACAGATTCTGATGCTTGGCCAAGGAGTTGAAACCAGTAATAACCATTAACCAGTTACATTAGTGAAGACCCTGAGCGTTCTTCTACTCAAACTTGGAAAATATTTGAAAACAAAGGCAGAAATGATTTTGTGGCTTTAGAATCAATTGGTTTAAATAATTGTTGATTCAGGACTAATATTAATCAATCAATCAAGGTTTTATTCATCATATTTTTCTGAAGCCAGCCCATAACATGACATTCAAAATTATTTCAAAATAATTTAACGTACAGTAAACTACTAATTTAATCATAAGTAATTGTCATTTTTACTATACATAAATACTAATTACATCATATTATATGTCATTCCTAAGAAATGCCTTTAGGCATAGGGATTTTGATATATAATAGCTAACATCATTCAGTTTGTTGTCGACACACGGAAAGAACATGAAAAGATTCAGTTTTAAAGTGAAATTCATTTATTTGTAGTATTGTGAAATATTTATTTGCTACATTTTGGTATCTATTTATTTATTGTCTAGCAATACGAAATTATTTAAATTATGAATATTATGTATTTAAGTTAATTAATTAATTTTAATGGTTTAATGTGTATTTAGAAATTATGTTTATGCAAAAACAAATACTAGAGATCATGAGGATTCGAATGATGTATAATATGTGTATGAAATGTTATGTTTATGTTGTGAAAATTAGTGTTGTAGGCAGAAGTCGGTGGTGAAAAATCGTGTACTTTGTATATGTAAAAATGGGATTGTACGGATAAGGCCAGTACAGTGATCTGTAAAGATACTTGCTCAATTAAAAGGTGTATTGCCTAGAGCTGCCTTTATTTGTTTGAACTGACTGGTGACACAGGCCTTGAGTGCCATTTCCCAGTACTGTCCTTTCCGTACAAGCCACATTGCAATATTGTTTGTAAGGCTGTATGTGTGTGTTGTATTTAAATAAATACAGAGAATTTCACAGTTGTAACTGTCACGTGGTCTTGAGTACCTTATTTACTATCGCGTAATTCTGATTTGAGAGATCTACTTTAATTCGAGAAAGGGCTGACAGCTGATGTAACTTTATGTGAAAGGCTCCAGTCATTTTCCAGAGAATTAATCGTAGAATTCCTCAAGCAATCAGTTGCATTATATTGTTACACGTGACTCATAGCATTCATTTGCATAATATCATATAAGAATTGCCTTTAAGGCTGGTCCTTCGAGAAAGAGAAACGAGGCTCTATTAAGCAGACTTGAGCTTTGCGAGATAGCGTCTTACGGTTAGACAGAGAGACATAGCTGACCGTAACATTGGTCCTTCGAGCCGGATTATCGGTGACAAGTGACAGTACACATAGTTCGAAGTGGAACAAAATGGCTGATAAGCAAAATCCTAATGAAAGGAAAAGTGCCCGTCTCCAGGGTATAGCCCCGGAAATCGTGGATGATGAAGTATTGAATACCCGCAGGCAGCGGAAGCCAGTAGCAGGTCGAGACGCTCTGGAAATTCCTGATGATAAAAGTACTGCAAGTTGTGCAACAACCTTGAGTAAGTCCTCTAAGGCAAGTTGTGCTTCCCGAAGGAAGTTGGAAGCCGAATTAGAGGCAATGAGAAAGATCGAGGAACTTGAAACTCGAGAACTTGCTAGTATTGAACGAAAGAAGATGTTGGCTCAGAAAGAGTTAGAGCTACAATTAGCCATTATTGAGGAAGAGGAGAATGAAACTCTGAGTTCCAATGGCAGTAACTATCAAAGTATGATAGATGATGAATTTCAGGAGGGAGAAAACGGTGATGACTTTCCACCCCCTCAAGACTCCAAGTCTATCAGTGCTAAGAGTGATGCCAAGTCACATACCCCAATAGAGCAAGCTGAAGTAGACAGATTACTTAGCACAGAAGTAACAGTGCCTGTGTCGCCACCTAGTGCTCCAAGTGATATGGAGAAGATGGCTCAAGCCTTTACTGATATGTTCAAGACGATCAAAACCGAAATATCGGGGAAGCCAAAGGAACCCCAAAATATGAGTAAGTATCTGGCACAGCAAACAGTAGCCAAGGAGTTGCCTGTATTCTCTGGAGATCCAGTAGAATGGCCAAATTTCCTAAGTCAGTACAAATCTACTACTGAAGCTTGTGAATTCAGTAACATTGAGAATATTGCTCGCCTCCAAAAGTGTCTACGTGGAAAGGCGAAAGAAGCAGTACAGTGCATGTTGGCAGTTCCTGAGAAGCTGCATGAGATCATGACATGCTTAGAAGAGAACTTTGGCCGACCGGATGTCATCTTGATGATGTTGACTGAGCGTGCCGAGCGAATGGCAAGCTGTCGAGATGACAAGCCAGAGACTCTCACGGATTTGGCAAATGCTGTTAGGAACCTTACCTCCACAGCAGAAATCTTAAAACGACAGGATTATTTGGCCAATCCACATCTGATAAAGAAATTATTTGATAAACTGTCTCCACAAATGAAACTGAGTTGGGGACTGAAATTACGGAAGTCTGAAGATCGTGTAACCAAACTTCATGACTTTTCCATTTGGTTGAACGAAATGGCCGAAGCTGTCAGAATGGTGACAATACCACAAACCTCTGTTTCCGAAGAGAAAAGGGACAGAAATGGTAAAGGCCGAGATGCCAAGCGAGGAGCTGTAGTGGCTGCTGTAGCAGAGAAGAAATGCTGCAGCTACTGTAAGAAGTTTGGCCATAAAGTCTATACATGCAGAGAATTGCTGCAAAAGTCCACTGAGGAAAGGTGGCAATGGGTTCTGTCGGAAAGGCTATGTTTCTTCTGTTTGAAACCTGGTCACATGGCTGCAGACTGTGAAGATAAGAAGATCTGTGGTAAAGATGGGTGTGATCAGATACATCATGCTATGTTGCATTCGAAACCCAGACAGCCTAGGCATGATAAGCCGAAGCAAGAAAATCATTGTGGACACGTATCGGATTGTGCTGAAGTACCTTTGTGTGTCTTGCCAGTAACTTTGACTGGTCCGAAAGGAAATATTGAGACTTTTGCAATGTTGGACAGTGCTTCTACTGTGTCCCTAATTGAAGCGGACTTGGCTGCTCAAATTGGAGTCTCTGGAGAAAGTTCACCACTTAAGATACAGTGGATAAACTCTGATGGACAGTCTGAAAATTCCATGAAAGTGCAAGCTGGAATTAAAGGACATAATTGTCGATGGTCATATTCTATGGATAATTTGCAGACCATCACACGGCTTTCTTTGCCGAGGGAAACTGTAAATGGCAAGACTTTGAGATGTAAATGGAAACACTTGAGAAGAGCCCCACTGCCGAACTTGGTAAATGCTCAGCCTAAGATTTTGATAGGCTTGAATAATGCAAGGCTGATTCTTCCTTTGGAAGCCGTAGAAGGTCCTGGCAATTCTCCAATTGCTGTTAGGACTAGGCTAGGGTGGGCACTCTTTGGAAAATCTAATGGGCATCGCCACAGAGTTGATAGTGGATTTATATGCCATGTATACCGAAATCCTGATGACCAACTGCATCAAATGGTCAAGGATTCGTTTAGAATTGAAGAACTCGGAGTAAAGATTGCCGAGGACAATCTTATGTCACGAAAGGACAGGAGAACCCGTGACATAACTGACAGAATGACTAAGCATGTAGATGGTGGTTGGGAAACTGGTCTTCTATGGAAAGAAGATGATCCAGTCCTACCGGAGAGTAAAACCATGGCTCTAAATAGACTTTACTCTATGGAGCGAAAATTAGACAAGAATCCAGTCTTTGCGGAACAGTATTGTGCAAAGATTGAAGAATATTTGGCAAAAGGGTTCGTCCATAAACTAAGTGATGAAGAACTGAGTAAGAAAAACCCTAAGATTTGGTATCTTCCTCACTTTGCGGTGTTCAATCCGAACAAACCCAAGAAAGTACGACTTGTGTTTGATGCCGCTGCCAAATCGAGAGGAGTTAGTCTAAATGACAAATTGATGAAAGGAATGGATTTGTTGAAACCTCTGCCTGGAGTCCTTTGTAAGTTCCGTCAGCGAAGTATTGCCTTTGCAGCTGACATTAAGGACATGTTCCATCGTGTAAAGATTCGTGCAGAAGACTTGCCTGCTCAACGTTTCTTGTGGCGAGGAATGGACAGAAATAGAACACCTGACACGTATGTGATGGATGTCATGGTCTTTGGAGCAGTGTCGTCTCCTTACTCCGCCCAGGAAGTGAAGAACCGTAATGCTATTACTTTAGATCCTCCAGCATCTGAAAATGGTGTAAGAGCCATATTAGATCGTCATTATATGGACGACTATTTGGACAGCTGTAGTACTGTGGAGGAAGCCAAGAAGTTGATCTTGGAAGTGGTTGACATCCACAGAAAAGGTGGATTTCATATATGTAACTGGATTTGTAGTGACCAGCAAATTCTAGATATTCTTCCTGATGATTTGAGAGCTGTAAGAGAAAAGCCTCTAAATCTGGAAGATAATGGTACTGGAGAAGCTCCTACAGAAAGAGTTCTTGGATTGCATTGGGATCCAGAACGAGATGTATTTGTGTTCACGACCAAATTGAAAAAGATTGACAAGGATATTGTTGCTGGAGTCAAACAGCCGACGAAACGAGAAGCTCTATCTTTGGTCATGTCAGTGTTTGACCCTCTTGGATTTTTGACGCACCTCTCTATTAGAGCCAAGATCCTTTTGCAAGATGTGTGGCGTTCTGAGACAGGTTGGGATGAAAAGTTACCCCCTGATTCTCAAGACAAATGGAGTCGTTGGCTAAGTCAATTGCATAATATTGACAATTTTGAAATCCCAAGGTGTTATCATCCTCAGATTTGTGATAACACAGAAATAAGTCTTCGTGTATTCTGCGATGCTAGCGAGCAGGCATTTGCTGCTGTAGCATATCTACGACTTAAGACTGGGAATATGATGGAAACTTCTCTAGTAATGGCAAGATCCAGAGTGGCACCATTACGTCCGGAATCAATTCCAAGGTTGGAATTACAAGCTGCCTTACTAGGAAGTAGAATGGCGAAATCTGTTCATGAATATCATGAAATCGTCATCCGTGAGACGCATTTCTGGACAGATTCAAAGATAGTATTGTGTTGGCTTCGGTCAGATGGCAGAAGATTTAAGCCATTTGTTGCCCATCGGATTGGCGAAATTCTTGAAGAGAGTGATGTCAAGAATTGGCATTGGGTTCCTACAAAGCAGAATGTAGCAGATGAAGCTACACGTGATATTTGTCCCGCTGACATAAGTCCAAGAAGTAGATGGCTAACTGGACCAGAATTTCTTCGAATGTCACCTGAATTCTGGCCCCTTGAACTGAGTACTGAAGACATAAAGAAAGATGTTCTAGTAGAAGATCTGGAACAGAAAAAGAATATTGTAGCTAATGTCACAGTAGTTCAGACATGCCTGCCTGTAATAAGTAAATTTTCATCTTGGGTACGGCTGGTACGAGTAACTGCCAGGATGTTGAAGTTTATCTCTCTCTGCAGAAAACAGAATACAGCGAGAGATATTACAGTACTTGATATGCAACAGGCAGAGATATTGTTGTTAAAGTTTGTCCAAGAAGAAAGCTTCTCGGAAGAAATCTCTTGCCTTAAAAAGGGAACTCATGTGTTACGATCAAGTCGACTGAAAAGACTTGTTCCAATATTGAATGAAAAAGGTCTGTTGGTATTGAACGGCAGAATTGGCCAAGCTGGACATTATGGAAGTCCTTCATACCAACCAATTATTTTAGACCCAAGGAGTGATTACACGAAACTGTTGTTACAACACTTACACTCCAAAGCTGGACACCATGGCACAGAACGAGTGCTAAATGAAATAAGGCAGAAGTATTGGATTCTGAACGCTCGAGCTGCCTTAAAGAAAATTGTAAAAAATTGTCAAATGTGTAGAGTGATTAAAGCAGAGCCATGTGAGCCTGAGATGGGAAATTTGCCACATTTCCGAGTAAATCCTCAGCCACGAGCCTTTACTTACACAGGACTAGATTACTTCGGTCCCATGGAAGTGACCATCGGACGAAGACATGAGAAGAGATATGGAGCACTCTTTACCTGTTTAACAACTAGAGCTGTCCATTTAGAAATCGCTGGAAGCTTAAACACTGATTCATGTATTATGGCAATACGTCGATTTATGGCAAGACGTGGAGCGCCGATTGAAATTTGGTCAGACAATGGAACTAACTTTCACGGCGCCAAAAATGAGTTGAAAATTGCTTTAGATGAACTCAATCAAGGTCAAATTATCGATGAACTTGCAGTGAAAGGAGTTGAGTGGAAGTTTATTCCGCCATCAGCACCACATATGGGAGGTTGTTGGGAAAGACTTGTTCGTTCAGTAAAAGTTGCATTGAATGCCGTACTGAACACCCGAGCTCCCAAGGAAGAAGTTTTGCAAACGTTGATGGTTGAAGCAGAATACACTGTAAACAGTAGACCACTAACTCATGTTTCCAATGACCCTGAAGATGAAGAAAGCTTGACTCCCAATCACTTCTTAATTGGGAAAGCATGTCAAATGGAAACTCCTGGAACTTTCTCTGATCACGATCTTTGTTCGAGAAAGCAGTGGAGAACATCTCAGAGATTAGCTGATATCTTCTGGCAAAGATGGGTCAAAGAGTACTTGCCGACATTGACCCGAAGATCTAAGGACTTTGGAACTAAACCACCGATAAAGGTTGGTGACCTTGTGTTTATCGCTGATGGAGACCTAAAGCGGAATTCCTGGCCGAGAGGAATCGTGGAGAAGGTGTTCCCAGGAAAAGATAGTGTCGTACGAGTTGTTGAGATCCGGACCAATCAAGGGACCTTTCGTCGACCTGTTGTTAAAGTGTGTGTGATCGACGTGTCAAAGGATGAAGATGTCCCTTAGGAGCATCTACCGGGGGAAGTATGTTGTCGACACACGGAAAGAACATGAAAAGATTCAGTTTTAAAGTGAAATTCATTTATTTGTAGTATTGTGAAATATTTATTTGCTACATTTTGGTATCTATTTATTTATTGTCTAGCAATACGAAATTATTTAAATTATGAATATTATGTATTTAAGTTAATTAATTAATTTTAATGGTTTAATGTGTATTTAGAAATTATGTTTATGCAAAAACAAATACTAGAGATCATGAGGATTCGAATGATGTATAATATGTGTATGAAATGTTATGTTTATGTTGTGAAAATTAGTGTTGTAGGCAGAAGTCGGTGGTGAAAAATCGTGTACTTTGTATATGTAAAAATGGGATTGTACGGATAAGGCCAGTACAGTGATATGTAAAGATACTTGCTCAATTAAAAGGTGTATTGCCTAGAGCTGCCTTTATTTGTTTGAACTGACTGGTGACACAGGCCTTGAGTGCCATTTCCCAGTACTGTCCTTTCCGTACAAGCCACATTGCAATATTGTTTGTAAGGCTGTATGTGTGTGTTGTATTTAAATAAATACAGAGAATTTCACAGTTGTAACTGTCACGTGGTCTTGAGTACCTTATTTACTATCGCGTAATTCTGATTTGAGAGATCTACTTTAATTCGAGAAAGGGCTGACAGCTGATGTAACTTTATGTGAAAGGCTCCAGTCATTTTCCAGAGAATTAATCGTAGAATTCCTCAAGCAATCAGTTGCATTATATTGTTACACGTGACTCATAGCATTCATTTGCATAATATCATATAAGAATTGCCTTTAAGGCTGGTCCTTCGAGAAAGAGAAACGAGGCTCTATTAAGCAGACTTGAGCTTTGCGAGATAGCGTCTTACGGTTAGACAGAGAGACATAGCTGGCCGTAACACAGTTGTTAAATGTTTTTTATTTATTATTTATTTACCAGCAATCTAAATAATGTATACCAAGTTGGGTCTACACTTTAGTCATTTAAAGTGGATTCTATAAGGTTTGTAGTGTACACATTCTAAAGCAAAGTGAAATATATCCTCTTTTATCCGCATTGAACAAATATCACATAATTCGTTTTCATTCAGTATATAACAATAGGACCTAATATTGTATGATTTAATCCCTGTTCTAGTTTGAGCTACAATACGCATTTTGTCAATGCTACAATTAAGCTTTAGATATTTTTCCAAACCGAAACAAGTTTTTATATGCTTATATAGTTCGTCAGCTGAACTACCTCTGACTCTGGTCATATCTTCTTCACTTGACATTAGCTTACCCTTCTCAATAATATTTATTATGTTAGTTTTTAGTAACTCAGGGTGTTGTTATTCCCTCCCTATTCTCTTCAAAACCCAATTTAAATATCTACTGTTTAAGTTTCATCACCCAATTATTAGCGCCAGCTTTTTTATGGGTAATTTAACAAGAGCGTTATAACATATTTTAGGGAACCTGTTATCTTTCATTTCTAACAATTTTATCCATTGCCATAATGCTAGTCTCATTACCTTGTTACGTAGTTTATACCTGCCTGTCTCTGCTCTAACCATGTAGTTTGGTGTACATACCGAAATGCCTAATGCCTACTATCCGTTTTAAAGACTTCATCTGTAGGTTCTCAACTTCCTCCTCGCTTCCAACTCCCCAAATTTTTGCCCCATACATTAGGCAGGATTCGACAACTGATTCAAAAAGTTTTATACGGCTTTCCCAACTGTCCATTTTCCTTTCACCATTGTTGACATATGGCATTCAGAGCGATTTTTGCCTTGTCTATTCTAGCTTTCCTTGCATCTGTAAAGGAACCGCCGGAGGTAAACATTGTGCAGAGGAATTGATGGGAATTCACTCGTTCGATTCTTTGTGCTTTAAAACGAAGAATATATAAATTGGCTATTCAATCTCCTTTCCTGAAAACCATCATTTTAGTTTTACCGATATTAAGTCTTAAGCTTTTACCATTCAGAAATCCATTTTCTTTGCAAGCCGTAGAAATTTCCTGCCACTAATATCGTGTCATCTGCGAATTTTAATTAAATGAAGTCTATTTGGACTTCACTATTTGGATTAAGTAATCCACTCTTCAAGGTCATTAATATATAGCGAAAATAATTTTGGACTCATTATTTCTCCTCTTGAAACTTTTAATATCTCAGAGCTATCTAAGATTTTTTAACGGTGACAATAGCTGTATTATATATATGTGCAACTGATATTATTTTCCAGCTTATTATGGCATTGCGTATAGTGATAAAAAGTGTGTTCTGCACTGGGGAAAGCATTTTCCGCAGCCACAAACGATGCCAAAAGGTTCCTTCCTGGATTACTTAATCTTATATGTATTATTACCATCAGAGTAAAAAATGTGATCCATACATCCGCGCCCTTTACGGAAACCGGCTTGCTCTTCCCCAATTATGTTATTGCTTTCAATATGTGTGTCAATTCTGATAAGTAAGATGATGATGTTGTAAACCACTTTATTACTGTCTCCAGTAACGCTTTATTACTGTCGGTACTAACTGATCTCCTTTCTTGAATATTGTAAATATTTACGCACTTGCCACTTGTCAATTTTGTGAGACTGCTGTACATTTCTTCCATAGATATTGTTTTACCCAATTGTTCGTTGATAGCTGTACTTACAAATGATGCGTCTAGGTGGCATATCTTGATGCAAGTGTGCTGATCATTCTTCTAAAGATATATTGTTTGGTTTAAAATTCTTCTACTTTAATTTGCCGAATGCTCCCCAAAATAGAGCAGCGCGCCAGCAGTCTCTTAAATCTTCCTTCATCTTCTCTGTGTTAGCTCCCTTTTTTTCTTTTACTGGCTTTTTGCATTTCTTTTTTACAATAACCAAATCGCTGTGGTTATTGTCGTTCCACCCTGAGCGTTTTCCTTCTTTGTGTAGTTGCCGTTTTCCCATTTTTCCCAAATTTTTCTTTGTGTATTTGTGCATCCGCGATTATCTCTGTCTTAAACGCTGCTTCCTTGATCACTAAGGAGATTTTCTCGTTTAATTTCTTGACTGATTTTTCTTGATTTCGATAGCCGTATTTGATAGGTGATTCTGGTAAGCTTTGCAGTTGTTTTTATTCCATTTCAATTTGCTTCTTTTTCTTCTCCATCTTGTGCTTTATGAATGGGGCTTCTTAAGTTTTGTTGTTCCTCGAACCACTTTGTGACTTGAATGCAGCATAGTAATTACTACACTGCGTTGAATATGTTCCAATATTTCAACATTAGTAAATACCAGGTCGATCACACTTTTCCTATTAGCGTTCATAAATGTATATTGTGCTAGAATATCTGGCAGCATTCTTTCGGTTATTAAAGTCATGTCAGCTTCTTCGATGAGTTTCTTTCCTCTCTTTTCGACACACTGATCCAGCGAGTTTCTTGATTTCTCCACACCTAATATATCCGAAAGCTGCACGTAAATGTTCCAGTTCCTCTTCCCTAGCGTTAATATAGCATCCAATGATGATTTTTACCTCAAAGCACAAATCTCCGATTATTGCAATTTCTTCAAACAGATGACTGACAAGTGAAAGGCATATTTGTATTGTATGTACACAAAGCCGCAGCGAGGGGGGGCACCGGAGCACGTGCCCTCCCCTTCCTCGAGAAAAACAAAGAAATTTTCGTCTATAATCAGTAAACTATATTAGAGTCCGGACTCGAGTCCGGACGAAATTTTGGCGCTTCGCGCAAAAATTAGCATATTTTTTCTCGGTTTTTCTGGCTGCGGCCCTGTATGTACACCGTTTCTATTACAAAGCGAACTCCAAATAAACATTTTCTCTTTTGTTTAAACATAGCAAATAACCAATACTCTTCTTGAAAAAAGACGTTAGATATAAAGTAGACTGGAAGTTTCGTTTGTTTACTTATATTGGCAGAAATACCCGCGAACATTATTATATATATACACTCAACAATCTATAGGTATATCTACATACCTTCGCGGCGATTTCTATCACAAAAGCTGCAACACGAATGTAAACTTCACTCTATCCTTACTTATGACTCAACTCATGACAGGGCCGTCCCTAGGTTGTGACTAGAGAATATGCCGCCCAGAGCAAAAAAGAAAATACCGCCCTTAATAAAAATTTTATTTCTGGTAAGCAATTTTATTTGTGGTTAGCAATTTTATTTCTGGTAAGCAATTTTATTTGTGGTTAGTAATTTTATTTGTGGTTAGCAATTTTATTTGTGGTTATCAATTTTATTTCCGGTAAGCAATTTTATTTCTGGTTAGCAATTATATTTCTGGTAAGCAATTTTATTTCTGGTAAGCAATTTTATTTCTGGTTAGCAATTTTATTTCCGGTTAGCAATTTTATTTCTGGTAATTTTATTTCTGGTAAGCAATTTTATTTCTGGTAAGCAATTTTATTTATGGTTAGCAATTTTATTTATGGTTAGCAATTTTATTTCTGGTAAGCAATTTTATTTCTGGTTAGCAATTTTATTTATGGTTAGCAATTTTATTTCTGACTAACAATTTTATTTCTGGTTAGCAATTTTATATCTGGTTAGCAATTTTATTTCTGGTTAGCAATTTTATTTCTGGTTAGCAATTTTATTTCTGGTTAGCAATTTTATTTCTGGTTAGCAATTTTATTTCTGGTTAGCAATTTTATTTCTGGTTAGCAATTTTATTTCTGGTTAGCAATTTTATTTCTGGTTAGCAATTTTATTTCTGGTAAGCAATTTTATTTCTGGTTAACATGTAGTAGTACTTTACATTTTAAAATAAATTGCACTTTAAAATCATAGCCTTAGTACTTAAATTAAAGTAATTGTACTTTCCTAGCCTTAGCTTCTGCCAATTTTGTGATTATAGATTTTTATTTCTATCTTGTCAGTTATTTCATTACCAATGGATATTTCAGCCAAATTTTTAATTTTCACTCAATCTTTCTTCCGTAATAGCAGTTCTTAAATAGGTTTTAATTAACTTTAACTTGGAAGGGTTCCTTTCACGAGAGGCAACTGTTATTGGCATGGTCAAAAGGATTTTTAAGCTATAATTGCATTTACAAATACTTCCTGATAATTGTTAATCAAAATGTCTTCTAACGTTTTAATTGGAGTAAAAGATTGTTCGCCCAATAACTTTAACTGTTGTAGTTCCTGAAATAGTCTAATGGAACATATATCTTTACCATCTCGATCGGATAACTTTAATTCTAAATCCTTGCAATGACGCATTAAGTCATCTTTCGTCATTGTTAGAAGTTTGTGTACGTCGTATAAAAATCCAAAGGAATTGCTGTGATCTTTAAGCTGAGTTAATCTCACGTTTATCATCAACATCAGGGCTGCATCAACAACTGCATTGAAAAATTTGATTTAAAACAACTTGTTAGGGTCCAAAATTGGTTCATCTTGCTTTTAATAATCAAACTGTTTCTTTTTTCGTCTAGGTCTTAAAGCACTGGTTCTAGGAACTGTAGGATCTACGTCTAATTTTTCGGCCAATTCTTTTGATGCAACTAGTACACCATTCTGTTTCATGTTGACAAGTACTCAAATCGCATTTGACACTTTGAAGCTGCTTGCTTATCAAGTTAAATCGAAACAAAATTTCATGCCAGGTAACGGTTGGAACAATCAGTGGTTACAACTTTAATTGGATTGCCAAATTTAAAGCTTCAAATTTTGCAGTGTTGTCTTCCAGGCTATTGGCTAACTCGAACAAGGTATCGGAAACTTCTTCAAATTAATAGCGAACAGCCATAACACCATTGATTTTAGCCTCTCATCTTGTAGTAGATAGAGGTTTCAAGCTTGGTATGTGTCGTTTTAATGTTGCCCATCTTTGGATAGATCCTGATAAAAACGTATAAAGTTTGAACCAAATTTTGAAAGTATGAAACCAAATAAACTGACTGCTCCTCCACACGACTCAGCCGCATCACAAAGGGTTAGATTTATATTATGACAAATACAGATAACATAATAGGCACGACCATTGATGTCGAAAATTCTCCTTTGCACTCCAGCATATTTTTCGCGCATATTCGAGCCATTATCATAACCTTGCCCACGACAAGTATCAATTGACAAGCCTAAGGCTTGAATAAACGCCAAAATGTGAGAGTGAAATAAAGAACAGCCCAATCTTAGTCACGTGCACCCCGCTAACATCACTCCTTTTAGTGCATACAGTTCAGGCGCCAAAAGCTAACAAAGAAACTGAGATGTTACCGTGCTGTTAGTGACTAAGATTGGGCTGTTCTTTATTTCACTCTCACAAATGTTTTCAGAAAGTGTTTTTCCGGTTGCCTGCTCTGCTTGAGTGAGTCCAAGAAAATCTTCCGTTATCTGCGGTATGTTATTTTCAATTTTGACAAATCTTATAATGACAGTCAATTGTTTCGTACGACCGCATCACGTGTACAATCAGCAATTAAGAAAAAATATTTGTTTAGGATGCATTCAATTTTTTGCCTTATGCTGCTTGCTATGGTGTGTATTATTTCAGTTTGAGTCCGGACTCTAATATAGTTTACTGATCCCTTTTTACTTACAGATATTTTAATGTGGTCCGACATAGCGGAATCAAATTTTGTTAGAAATTCTAGCCATCCTAAATAATTACCATTGCTTTTGTATAGAAAGTGCTTTGTGATCCACGGAATGCCAAATTTTTTGTTGCCTTCCACGGAATACTAAAACTTTATAGCCTCTATAATTCTTGCAAAAATATTTCGCCATCCCTGAACTTCTAAATTGAGGACCTTCAATTGTTCCTTGTCAATCGTAGAATTACTTTTAAAATGGACTTCTGCATCCAACCAAATCATCATAAATTTTCGATGCGATCCTGAATTTTCATGTTCCTTTAAAAGAGTGGTCAAATGTTGCCAATCATTAAATTCCCTAGTTTCTAAACTTGTTTTTTCGTGGAAAAAGGTTGCACAGAAAGCAGTAAACACAGTCCTTTTTGCAAGAATAATTTTTCATTGTTGGGCTAGCGTGTAGTAGTAAGGCACCGAAAAACGTCGGCTAATTTCATTAGATGGACCCTTTTAGTTGGACCTTTTTGAATAAGAAATGTCCGATACTTTTCTTCTAGCATCTTCGGCCAAAATCCAGAATCTGCTTCATACTTATAGCAAATTAATCATGAAATACATTCATTACAAAGTTATATTTGGACAAGGTACCAATTTTAAGGTTTATGATTATTCAGTATTTTCTAAGTCTAGTTATAATGCAAAAATGCCTCCTCTCTTTTCCCTAAAAATAGACAAACTGTTTATTTCTATTTATAATAATTACTGATGAGAAAAAACCACAAAAAGTTTTTCTCTATTTTACATACACATCGACATTCGTAATTGGATTTCCAATAACATCAGCAATTTCTTTTATGTCCTCCTTCATGTGGCTTTTTGGGTCAATTTCGGATACGGATGGTGTGTTGACATCTAAAGCAGAATTTTTTGTTCAGAACTTTCAGGGCTACTTTCTCCATTACCGTCAACCTTTAGAACCTTTATCAAAAACTCATTCAAAGAATTTTTCAAAGAACCCAGTAATTCTTCTTCATGCTGTCCTTTCCGCCTATA
Organism: Tomocerus qinae; assembly: GCA_020055645.1. Classification (NCBI taxonomy): domain Eukaryota; kingdom Metazoa; phylum Arthropoda; class Collembola; order Entomobryomorpha; family Tomoceridae; genus Tomocerus; species Tomocerus qinae. Next base: position 865,559 of record CM034548.1, on the reverse strand, counting down.
CTCAGCCCAGACAATTTATCTTACCGTTTTATAGTGACATTAAAACTACACACAACAGTTTACTTCTAAACGCATTCATTTTAAAGACATTAAATGCTCGTGTTCTTTATCTGCCAATTTTAAATTCAATTAATATAACTCAGTCTTTTGCTTTTTGCGCTCATGACTATCAATCATCACCTTATTTTGGTTTGCTATGTACAGTATGTATTGAAAGTGGGTATACATAGGAGTTTATGGGTATACATAGAATTTTAGTATCCATAGCACTTTCATTGTTAGTATACAGTACACAAGTTCAATTTGCAATTTTTACCAGCCAATTATTACTTCATTGTTCGTCTCTCTTTCCTTCTTTTCGCAATAAACAATGCGTTGCTTCAATCTGAAGAACTCAATATGGATAAACTGTCAATAAGTGAGCGAATTAAAATTGTAAAGATGCGGACAACAATGTCGTTACGAAAGGTGGCTGAGGAATTCACTATCCTGGAAAGACAGTTAGCATCAGAACAGTAGCAGTTACCACAGATCATAATGATCATGATCACTTGATCTTGATCATCATGGTCACTTGATCATGATCATCATGGTCACTTGATCATGATCATCATGGTCACTTGATCATGATCATCATGGTCACTTGATCATGATCATCATGGTCACTTGATCATGATCAGTGATCATGATCATCATGATCAAGTTTCATCTCCCCCATTCCTAACTTGTATGGCATAATGTGGGGGAGCACCGTCTTGCTGAAACCAAATGTTGTAAGGATCCACTCTCTTAGCATCCAATTCAGAAATCAAAAAATTGTCTTCCTACTTTTGGCAAGCTTTTGACGGAACCAGTCCTATCAAACCGAGCTGTTCTGATGCTAACTGTCTTTCCAGGATAGTGAATTCCTCAGCCACCTTTCGTAACGACATTGTTGTCCGCATCTTTACAATTTTAATTCGCTCACTTATTGACAGTTTATCCATATTGAGTTCTTCAGATTGAAACAATGCATTAATTATTGCGAAAAGAAGGATACAGAGACGAACAATGAAATAATAAAAGGGAAATCTGGCTGGTAAAAATTCCATATTGAGCTTTTGTACTGTGAACTAACAATGAAAGTGCTATGGATACTAAACTCCTATGTATACCCATAAACTCCTATGTATACCCACTTTCAATACATACTGTATAACAAATACAAGCGCTAAGCTTAAGGATTTCTTGCTATTAAAATATTTCTCTAATTCCTATTCAGATTATAGTAATATTCTCTTTCTATCCAATATTTTTACTTATTCTAATTTCAATAAATTGTCAAATTATATAGTCTACACCGAAAATTTTGCCGTCCTCTAAAATTTGCTTCCCAGTGCGGGTGCACGTGTTGCACGGGCCTGACTCATACTACTTTAACATAAAACATGTTTACCTTTGGATAATATGGACAGTTCCCCTTGTGCTCTACATTTAGCTTTACATTTCACTGCGACACAATTTACAGATTCGTAATTTTCCATTTCCTGTGGAAGTTTTAGCTTAACTTTGTTACTGTTTTAATGTTTCGCACAAACCAATAATATCCCCCTCTAATAATACCTTTATATCTTTTTGTGTAAGATTAAAAATATTTTCCATACCTTCAATGTTCCAAAATACATAAGAAATATTACGTTTTCGTCATTGTTATATTTAAATATGGCCGGCCCGTCTCCTAGATTGTTGATGCTATGCTTCCTCTTGGAACAGCAACACTTAGGCTTCGGCAACTTTTCACTTAGACTTCGGCAACTTCTCACTTAAGCTTCGGCAACTTCTCACTTAGGCTTCGGCAACTTCTCACTTAGGCTTCGGCAACTTCTCACTTAGGCTTCGGCAACTTCTCCCTTATTTTTCGGCGTTGGCCAATTTCAACCAAATTATGCTGTGCTGATTTCCACTTTTGATTCGGCTATTTTCCTGCGGGGCAGATGCTTTGGCGCTAGCTTATTTCTATATCGACGTGGGCTAAAATTTTATTTCGGCTATTTTTCACTTCGGTGTGTGCTATATTCTACTCGACGTAAGCTAATTTTAGTACCCCATAAAACTCCAAAATTTCGACTTTAAAATTCAATATATCATCATAAAGTAATAGGAATTCGATACTTAAGCTAACCTTACATTAATTAACAATTTTTTTTCCTATACTAGTTATTTATGGCATGGCCACTAGCAAGGAATAAGGAAGACCAGCTTAGGCTTCTATACGTCTCCCAAGTATATCTCTCATCAAGAGTTCCTTGCTGTTGCTACAAGGTACGCAGCCGTTTTGCTATTGGTCGGACGCAGCCGCTCTCTCATTGGCTCTCGTATGTAACTACGTGTATTCTAAGTGTGGACCATTTCTCTTATGGAAGCTGGTCTTCTATAGTGAAGCGCCAGCTTCACAGCCACCATCTGTATTCTATGGCCACTAGCAAGGCTGTATTGAGGGGGTGGGCTTTGGGGGCTAAAGCCCCCCCCGAAATCCAAGAAAAAAGGAAAATTTTTTTCAAAATACCAAAAAATTTCGCGCTTCGCGCGATTTTATGTGATTTTTAGGCTATTTTTGACTCATTTTAGACAAAATAAGCCAAAAATTTTCGCGCTTCGCGCGATTATGCCTAATAGATATTGTCCTATGATATCATAGCCCCCACCGAAATCGATTTCTAAATACAGTACTGGCCACTAGGTAGGGCTGTATTGTATTCAATAACAGTTATTGTACATACTAGTAACCCCAGCATGAGTGACTCGATTTCCAAAGATAGGCATCCAGCATAATCATGTGTATTGGTTTATTTCGAAATACTTTTAACCCGTGGCGGGCTCATTGTTATGCGTTTGCGCATTTCAACAAAAAGCCGCAAAGTCCAAGAGACATGGATACATAGAACATAAGAATAAATATTTTTATTATATACTGATGATGATAACAACAAATATCTGATGCCCCTAATCCTAATACCTTTTCTTACACTTTGGTCTGGTTGTCTGTCTGTTAATCCCTTTGCAGGATAACATTATAACGGTTTGAGCTAGGCAGTTCAAATTTTCAGGGTAGCTTTTTGAGGTAAAAATAAAGCCTAAGTTTGTAATATGGGCAAGATCGGTCTCACCCCCTGATCGGGGGAGGGGTTTAAAAATTAAAAATTACTAAAAATCGACGTAACTTTAGTTCTATTCATATCCTACAACGTCGTGTAATAGCTTGTTTGACAGCTGACATGTTTTGCTACACTACTGAACAGGTTACAATCATCCCCCGATAGAGGAAGTAGGTGAAAATTGAAGATAACTGAAAATCGACATAACTTTCATTCTTTATTCATCGTACGAAGTCATGCAATAGCTCGATTGAAAGCTGACAGGTTTACGGACACCACTAAAATATGCTACAACATGCCCCTGTTAGGGGAAAAGATGAAAAACATAAATATAATGAAAATCGATGTAATTTCCGTTCTGTTCATCGCACAAAGTCGTGCAATAGCTTGTTAGACAGCAAAAAGGGTCCTGGAACACTATTAAATAGATTACAGTTACCCCTTGGGTCAAACATATAAACCTCGTTTTATGTCGATTTTGAAACGTTTTGTTATTACCGAAGTTAGGTCGATTTTTGTAATTTTTGAACTCCTCCCCCAGTCAGAGGGTGTGACCGATCTTGCCTACGAGCACGGTCTTCCTTTTTACCTCAAGAAGCTACCCTGAAAATTTGAACCGTCTAGCTGAAATTATTCCAAAGTTATCGTGCACAGGGCGCAGGGATAACCGCGCGGACAGACAGACGGAAAGGGTAAACTAATACAAAGCAGATAAGTTACTTCCACACATGGTTGGAGACACTGTAATTCCGCTGTGGCCGACTATGAGCCACTGTAGACTTTAATTCCGGATTTAACCAAAATCCTACGAGTTCTCCAATGGCTCACTGTCAATACCACTTACGTTCGTGTCGCACTGGGTACATGCTATCAAACATTTCAATTTCCAATTCTGTTGCAGTTGGAAATGCTGGGATGAGAATGGAATGGAATTACCGTCTTTCCATATTACCGCATTCTAACGCAACGGCACTGTACTTGATGAATATTTAAATTTATTTTGGTGGGAACAGTGTCTCGGATGTAGTTTATCCGAGACGGTAGTAGAAGGGTACAAGTTGTTCCCCACCAAGATGTAGTGCAAACTAACCCAGCTAGAACCTGATTGACTGTACTAGTCAGAAAAGGTGGTGTGAGTTAGTTTGAACTACATCTTTGGTGGGGAACAACTTGTACCCTTCTACTACCGTCTCGGATAAACTACATCCGAGACACTGTTCCCACCATAATAAATTTAAATATTCATCAAGTACAGTGACGTTGCGTTAGAATGTGGTAATATGGAAAGACGTTAATTGATGTATGGTGTGAGTTGTGTGGTTAATGGCGACCAATTAAGTGTAGATGAGGTAATGCCATGTTACAAAATTGAGGATTTTTTATTTATTTGCATGTTGTATTCCTAATCCGGTTTTTTACCTGTAACTATATAGTGATTCATGGGTGATGAAAATTGTCAGGGTCAAAAGGTTGATTTAGCTGGAAAATTTGCCAAAAGTTTTCGAGCATGACACCTGATTGTTGGAGTAACCATGACCGGCTGTGAGTGAGGATAAGGAAAAACAATAATAAACGTAATTTCAATTATCCCACTCACAATCCCACGTCACTGCAACGGTTGCACTAGTACGGCACCTAAGTAAGGATGCCCGAACTTACAGGAGTTGTTTTTTGTACCAAATTACATGTAATTCATTTTCGAAATTTATTTGCAGTGATCCTCCATTTGCCATTTGTACGATAGTTACGAAAGCAAGTAATAGCTCAAAAAAAGAGAATTTTGTAACTTGGTTCCGGGCGCGGACGATTTTTCGAAATTTGTGCTGTGGCAGCCGTACTGATGTCAATTTCAAATGCCTTAAAAATTTGTTATCGAAATAAAATTTCGAATTTGTTTTGCGCCCGAAACCAAGTTACAAAATTCTTTTTTTGAGCTATTTACTTGTTTCCGTAGCTATCGTAGAACTTGACTTGCAGCGTTGCAGCGACACTAAGTCAGCTGAAATTCAACACAATATTTATATGCTTGTGGATCGTTCATAAACTGTTTTGAATAAAGCCTGTATGTGAGTTGCCTTGTGTGAATGGCTCTAAGACTCGTCAGGATAAGAATCGTAGTGAAATATATACCTAAGCAAATAGAGTAATGATATTAGTTTGTTGCTGTTGTATACACAAGCTAAATATAATATTAAAGTACATCGGCTGCATGCGACAGTATATATTTGCGCTCGATATCTTGAGAATTGGACAGAGGAAAGACTAAATGTGGATCAGAATAGGTGGAAAAGCTACAAAAAAAGGTTCATGTGCACCAGAATAGATAGAACCACAAAAAGATGTAATGGATGCTGCTTGCTGTAGTAAATGTGTGCGAAAAATTTGCCCAAAATAGTTTTGCATTAGCCAAGGGAGTGAGCGGGTGAGAGGAAACCTGAGAGGAGAGACGAGACAAGACACTCCGAACAACGGCGGCAGCACACACTCGTACACCGGCGGGCGGGAGTCACCCACCCTACCTATGTACTAAAAGTCGTCATCTCATCCATCCACAACTAAGGTCGGAATCAGTACTTGAATTGAACCTATCTACTTTAGATTGTCCTCATCCTGAAAAATCCTGACACTGCCACGCGGTCGCCCTAACGACAAAAACATTATCAACTATTTAATACATTTCAACACTATTTAAAATACTGAGTAAGTACCTTCAGTGTCTGCTATAGCTTTATAACCGCACACCATCATCACAACACCGTTCAGTATCCTTATAAGGACGTGTAGAGTGTAGAGACGTTGCCCGAATATGATTCCCTGAAATCGGCTGAACGTAACGTACAGTAAAATTTCCTTTTCAGAATAAGATTTTGAAGTTGAGCATGGAACCCGGATTTTTATAATCCATTTCTGAAAGCATCTGAAATTCACTTTGAAAGTTTTGGCTTTGAGTAGGGAAATTCATTTAAGAAATGAATCCATTTGATTATTTGTTCACATATGCAATTACAAATACAAAAAGGTGTTTCTTGATTGCTTGTCTACTCTTTTCTTTAGCATTTTTGTTATATTTGTCCGTTTTTCCGTAATCCCGATCACCGATATCTTATCGATTTTACATTCCTGAAAATTTTGGTAACTGGTAACAACTACCATGGGACGTGTATAAGAAAGTCAATTATCTACCCACACTGCGAAAACTCTGTGGTGTGCATATGTTGTAGTGATTCAGTGATTCCTAATAAACTTGTTGGCTACAAACCCAACTTGAGTTGCGTTTACGGCTTTCCATTACGTTTCACAAAATCCGTCTACCTCCATACCACTAGGCATACGAACCCAAATTTGAAATTGAAGATTCTTCGACTTATTGTCTAGTGAACCTAGTATTTATAATTTTTTTAAAATAAATAAAATAGTATTTTTTGATTTTTGAAATTAAAAAGTTGAGCCATTTTTTGCAAAAGTTAATGCATGCAAAAGAGCCTGTGAGACAGATACATTCAATTTGTAGTCGTTACTAATGGCGTAATTGAGAAAAGTAAGCTCTAGGTTCACTAGATATTTTTCTCCTCTTTCTTTTTGGCATCTTTACAAAATCCTCAAAAGTGACCCCAAAAGGTCAAATCACGATTTTCAGATATTAGATGCTGAGTAGATTTATATCAATGAGTAAGATGTCACTTTATTACCAAGAGCAATTAGGAAAACCTGAAATGAAAAGTTTGCGACTAATTTGATTGCGCTTGTAGTCCAATAAGCCCATTTCTTTATTCCCGATCCTAGCCCAACTCCTATGTACTAGATGAATAATTTAAATTATTTTTGGTGGGAACAATTAACCTTCTGTTACCGTCTCGGATAGACTACATCCGAGACACTGTTCCCACAAAAATAAATTATTCATCTAGTACATAGGAATTGGGCTAGGATGAGTTCATGTTTTATGCTTCTCTACGGCACGAGAGTGGACAGTATTTAGTAAAAGGTGAAAACCCGTAGAACCAGAAGGGTAACCAGTACACGCGGCCCTTCACGAGGGTTTTTGCTTACGCAACCGTACGAATGTGCTAACGTAAGCATTAGTTTGTATAGCTCTACATTCTATGTTGTACTCTGCCGCCGCCTCCTTCGACAGACTAGTAAAGCGCGCGATTTGCACTGCACTGAGTCGTTCTTCCCATTTTTTGTCTGTACTTTACATTCAAATTCCAAAATTTCAAATGATCATGGATTAACTCAATAAATACCTTATGCGAAATTCTTTGGTAGGAATTATTGGAAACTCTGATTGAATACCTAGGACTTTTGCCTCCAATATTTTGTAAAATTCTTTTCTTCTCGTCAAAAGTGTTAGTCAAATAAACTGCGCCACATTCTGACCAGTACCACTCTTTTTGAAACAAATAATTTTTCTTAAACTACGAACTTTTTGGAAAATATTGAAGAATCAGAGTTTACAAAATTTCTTACCAAAAAATTTTGCTTAGAGTATTTATTGAGTTACCATGATCATTTGAAGCACAATACACATGAGAACGCTTATTCAGGAGCCGTGTATTACCCTTAAGACCCAATGCAAATATGGTACTCAACTTAACTCATTTGTGTCGATAGAACTCAAGTTCTACGATAGCTACGAAGACATGTAATGGCCAGGGTACGGATAGTTAGGTAAAAAACCTTTTTTCCTGGACACAGCTATCACTCCAAGACTACAAGGACGATTGGAGATATTAGAAAGCGAAAAATACCCACTTTTTTAACCTATTTTGGGAAATTGCACCTAATAAAAGGTTTTACCCTATTTTGCCGTAAAAACCTTTTTTCACCTATTTTCGCAATTTTTGGGATTTTTTAAAAATTACATTCAAAAAGATAAGCAAAATTACAAAAAAGTTTAATTCTGGAATCTTTTTGCTTCTAACAAAGATTTTTTAACCAATTATGTCCGCTAATTTCGCTTTTTAACTAATACTTTGTTTAAGAATAAGATTGCCAATTATAGTGAATCGGCGGAAGTGAGTGGGAAAGCTCATAAAAACGTCTACACCAGATTATACGCTATATTTTCCAAAAATGGAATGTACCAATCCCTGAAAACGATTTCAGATGGACAAAATATTATTAGCCACTCAAAGACAATGAATGACAATAGAAATTTAGAATTGATTATGGTGTTTTATTTTAATAAAACTACATCAAAAATGTTTCTTATAAGATAAGAAAAAATAATTTTAAGGTTTATCCGTGGCAATTAAATACACAGATTAAGCGAAATGTTATTTTAAATGAAATTTTAGTTATTTTAAAAAACCACTTTGTAAACAGATTTTTACACAATTAAAAAAAACTGTTTTCATAGTTTTAGGTACCCATTTTTCCAAATTTGGGTATCTATTTTTGCAATTTTGGGTACCCATTTTTCCAATTTTAGGTATCTATTTTTCCAATTTTAGGCATCTATTTTTCCAATTTTAGGTACCTATTTTACCATTTTTAGGTACCTATTTTTCCAATTTTGGGTACCTATTTTTCCAATTTTAAGAATCTATTTATTCACCTTTTCGCCTACTTTTTTGGAGCTTTAAATACCTACATATCCGCACCCTGGTAATGGCTCAAAGAAGAGGATTTTGTAATTTGGTTGAGAAGAATGAATTTTCAAAATTTTACTTCGAAAACTAATTAGCATCAATGGCTAACAAAACGACTATCAATTTTTGTCTTTAGAAACACATTTTATCTATTTTAGCTTTTTGAAACACATTTTGTCTATTTCAGTTTCTTAGAACACATTTTGTCTATTTTAGTTTTTTAGAACACATTTTGTCTATTTTAGTTTTTTAGAATACATTTTGTCTATTTTAGTTTTTTAGAACACATTTTGTCTATTTTAGATTTTTAGACCACATTTTGTCCAGTTTGGTTTTTAGAACACATTTTATCTATTTTAGTTTTTTAGAACACATTTAGTCTATTTTAGTTTTTTTTAAAACATTTTGTATATTTTAGGTTTTTAGAGCACATTTTGTTTATTTGAGTTTTTAGAACACATTTTGTTTATTTTAGGTTTTTAGAACACATTTTGTCCAGTTTAGTTTTTAGAACACATTTTATCTATTTTAGTATTTTAGAACACATTTAGTCTATTTTAGTTTTTTTTAAAAACATTTTGTATATTTTAGGTTTTTAGAACACATTTTGTTTATTTTAGGTTTTTAGAACACATTTTGTCTATTTTAGATTTTTAGAACACATTTTGTCTATTTTAGTTTTTAGAACACATTTTGTTTATTTTAGGTTTTTAGAACACATTTAGTCTATTTTAGTTTTTTTAAAACACATTTTGTCTATTTTAGGTTTTTAGAACACATTTTGTTTATTTTAGGTTTTTAGAACACATTTAGTCTATTTTAGTTTTTTTAAAACACATTTTGTCTATTTTAGATTTTTAGAACACATTTTGTCTACTTTGGTTTTTTAGAACACATTTTGTCCATTTTACATTTTTTAGAACACATTTTGTCCATTTTACATTTTTTAGAACACATTTTGTCCATTTTACATTTTTTAGAACACATTTTGTCCATTTTACATTTTTTAGAACACATTTTGTCCATTTTACATTTTTTAGAACACATTTTGTCCATTTTACATTTTTTAGAACACATTTTGTATATTTTGGTTTTTTAGAACACATTTTGTCCATTTTACATTTTTTAGAACACATTTTGTCTATTTTAGTTTTTTAAAACACATTTTGTCTATTTTAGTTTTTTAGAACACATTTTGTCTATTTTAGTTTTTTAGAACACATTTTTCCTATTTTAGTTTTTTTAGAAAACATCTTGTCTATTTTAGTTTTTTAGAACACATTTTGCCTATTTTAGCTTTTTAGAACACATTTTGCCTATTTTAGTGTTTTAGAAAACATTTTTAATTTTAAACATTATTTTTCTACTTTATTTGCGAAATTAGATATGACTACTACTAGATTTTTACTTTGAAATATACGTGTTTATTTTTAAACTGAAATATTAACTGTTCAGTTACTGTCACTGTTACCTTTGTCTCCAAACCAAAACTATGGTTATTTACATTTCACCTGCATTTTTCATGCCTTGCATTTCACAAGCCATGAGTCGACATTTCCAAGTTCCATCCACTGTCCACTACTTCTAGACTCTGTTTTGTAAGTAATATGTACTCTGAATCTGTGCAAATTAATGTTTTCGATAATGTACCCTAACGCATACCACTATGTACTAAATTTAGCACATGAAGGTATGCGTTGGGGTACATTATTGAAAAGAAAACATTAATAATATGCAGCTCTTAAGTCTGTTAACTGTGTAAACAGCGCTTCTCATGTCTCAAGTCACCCAGTATGCCAATTTTTATATTTCTTATAACTCATGATTTTATGAAATATTATAATATTTTTCTGAATGTGCGAAGTTTATACACTACAGTTTCAAAAAACCGATGTGTTTTACTTGTAGATTGAAAATGGTTCACTAAACAAGTTTCAATACAAACAATTCATTACGAAGTATAAACGGGGGCAATTCTGCCAAATTAAAAATGTAAGACCAAAGCCAAACCCACTACATAATTATTTTAATTGGAACATTGTGACATTTAAAATCGTGATCACATTTGTTTGATTCACATTTTTTTAAAACACTTGCATGTTTATCGATATTTATTATTGAAGAGCGTAGGTCTGCAGGTAGAATGGAAGAATGTTTGTGGAACTTGTTGCTGTGTAGAGTAGCAGACAGGAGTAGTAATATTTTGCTGCGTCAGTTTAGTGGTGGAGAGCGTCTCGACTCTCGCTCGACCTCTCTCACCCTTTCTGAACAACAAACAGACGAGTCTGCATTTGTATGCCATTGAATATTGCGGCTGTTGGTGTGTCTATGTGTGTGTAGTAGAGTATATAGTACAGACTACAGGCAGAGTGAGTACGTAGTAGCTAGCTACGTTCTCAGCATCAGCCTCCAAGTCTGTACTCTAGTCTCGAGTTGCCAATTGCCATTTATTGGCCATCTTCGTTGGATCATTTGGATGCATCTCTTCTTTCACGACTCCTCTTCCATACTCACCCACTGCACTTCTATCTATCACTAGTGATTATCTTAGGAATATCTTCTGACTACTCTTAATTTTGCTCTTTTTGTAGGGTCCAACGTTCAATGTATGTACGACTGTTGAACAAGGAAACTCAGTACCTCAATCATAAGGGTATTTTCCGGAGTGAACACTGATTAGATTTATTTGCAGTTTTGTTAAAAAATCAACTGGTGCAATTAATTGTTATGGTATCACTACACACAAACTTAATACGAGTCTGCTAGAGTTTCCACGTTTAAAAATGGAAATTGTCCCAGGAAATTTTTTGTGGTGTTCACAGTGTTTTCAGTGTCTAAGTTCTTAGTTTACGCAGTGGTTGTCTCTTGTCCCGGATTTGCATAAGACGGGCTGGGTGAGTTGAGACGTCTGTCTGCCCAGATCTCATATTCCAGTACTTCAGTCGGAAAAATAAGTTTCCGGACTGTAGAAGAAGCGTACATGCTGTCCTGTGTATTAACTATACCTATACCTTAGCCTTTAGAACACAACGGTCACACTTACAGTGTATCACACAAATATTTGCAATATCCCCTGTTGTGTAAATAACTGGAGAGGGATCATCATTTCCCGCCCATTGATTAAAATGGCATTTTTTAAGTTACTTTTACAAAATCTAGAAATTTAGAATCACAGTAAATTTTAGTTGAGCGGTTCGAAATAAATGAAAAATTGCCTTCGTATGATCACTTTTTGTCAGAAGTTCAAAAGAATTTTTTTGTGTCATAGTGCCCCACAACAGGAATTCAACTCTCGCTTAGCGAAGGTAGAGTGGCAACTGTTCGCTAATATTTCTCTAGATTAGATTCTGTGGTTTGTGTGTTTTTAATTCGACGGACCCCGAGAGTGGAGTATTTTCGAAAGAGAATGCTGGCGGTTTTAGGCGGGGGAGTTGGACGGAAGGTCCATCGGAGGTTTCCAGTGTCTTTGGCATCTAGCTCATGGAAAAGTTGAAGAGTGAGGGAGTAGAGGACGAGGGTGATGGTGACAGTGGGCGAGTATTTGCCCTCCGTGGGACCACGACAAGAAGACAGGCTGCTGCGAAGGCCAAACATTTGCCCCGAAACTCCAAAACTGCGGGGAAAATTACGGAGTCGTCTTCCTCGACCGACACAGCCGACCAGAGCAGTTCCAAAATATTAAATGTGAAAAAAGAAAAGGGCGGGAATAGATTGGAAGACAATGTGGCGGGGTCCGCCAGCTCAGAGGGAATAGATGATGGCTGGAGAGAGGATTACGGGGAGGATCCTCCATTCCACCTCTCCTTCCAAAAAATTGGTCGAACTAAGAAAGGGAGGAGGCGGGGGACAACCATTCTTACCGAGAGCGGAGGCGGGGACTCGGAGGCAGTGACCACTTCCAGCCCCCTCTCCCCTCCAACCAAAGATGTAACTAGCAGTACAAATCAGGATGAAGTGGGGGAGAGCGAGCGAAGAACTTCTGCTCCCACCCGGCTCTCCACCAAACCGATGATAGAGAAACCCAAACTAGCTCCGATGTTGCTCATGAACAATTTACCATACATGGGGGAGCTCACTTTTGACACGCGGCCCCGCCGTGGAAGGAAACCGAAGAAGGCAGACATTTGTCATCTCATTTCTAAAAACTATGGGATTCAATTCCCGAACTCGTACACGAACTGTCCGAATACGGGATCATTTCCTACCCTTGTGTCTCCCAGTGGGAATATCCCTCCTTCCTCGGCCAATATCAGCAACAAGAAGGGTGTCAAAAAACCTTTGGGTAGAAAACCACCGTCAGGGTGGAAAAGGAGTGTTGGAGACTGTGGCGTCCTCCCACCAGAGCTCCTCCCTCTTAACTCTTCCTTCACCTCCTGTGGAAGGAGATCCTCTCCCCCGTCTCTCTCCTTCATGCCCGGTGAGCAACGATCTTCCCAGCCCGTCAAAATTAACAGTAGTGAACAGATCTCATGGATGTACAACGGAGGAGGAAGTGGTTCTGAGAGGAACAGTGCGACAGAAGAGCCTCTGAATCTCTGCATGCGAGACACTTCATCAATTATTTCTCGCAACTGCCCGACACCTCAAACAACTTTCTCCACGCCCGCGGCCCAAAGCTTTAACAATCCCGCCTCTCCTGTAAGAAATCAGAATCTCTCTAACAAAGAGGCGGCTGTCCGAAAAACTCGAAAAAACAAGTCGAGTATCGACTCGGTACCAGAAGGATCAACGGTTCGAGATGCTCATCTAGTCAATAGTGTCCAGTCAGAGTCATCCGCAAGGAAAACCACCTCGCGGCCGAATAATAATAGTAGTAATTCATCGTTGGGTGCCGTGCAGCCGCTCGGGAAGATTCATAGAGTCAGTGCTTTTTCTTCCACGGCCAACGCCAAAGTCAAAGGGAAACGGAAACGCTCGTCCATATTCACAACTCCAACGGAGTTGGACGGGAGAGTGGCTGCAGAGATTGAGTCAAAGGAAAAGTGCAGTAAAGCAGAGGCCGGGCAGAGTTTGTTTGGTCAACAGAACACCGGATCCAGAGCGGAAGTGAGTATCTGCAAGTTTAAATTCACCGGAGGTGCAAAGCCATCCCTACAGGAAAAGAAAATGTTGTCGGTGGACTCGGGCGGGAACTTTCGGTTCTACACTGACAAAGCCACACCATCGTCATCAAAGTCCTTGCGCTCGTCCATCTCCTCCTCGTCTGGGGGAACAGACCTCGGCCTAGACTCGCACCACTACCCACTCTCTTCCCTACCGAAAAGTGCCAAATCCATGTCTATGTGCATGCCTGTCCCGGTAACCTCCATGACCTCACTGTCCATCTCCAAAGGCGGCACACTCTCCTCCATCTGCCAGCTGGCGAAACCCACGGAGCCAACGGCCACGTCTCTCACCAGCCGCGTCTCCTCATCCACCAGTTTCTCCATAGCCCCTCCTGTCGTCATTCCCTTAAAGTCCAAGGCATTCGTGCACAGTTTCGAACCCTCTACCTCCACCCTGTCCTCCTTCGGGGGGGCGGAGGCCGAGTCGCCCTCGTCCAGCTCAGATAACAGTAACAGCAACTCACAGCGCTTTCCGGAGATGTTCAGCAGGCGCCGGGGGATTTCAGAGGCATCCAAGTGTATAGGATCTTCATGTGTGAGTGTGGGACCCATCGCAGGGAGTAGTAGTAAGATGAAAATGAAACGGAAGCGGAGGACTCGGAAGTCTCTGATGCGGGAGAAGCTGGAGAAGACGTTCAAGGAAAAGGGATTTCTCATTCAGACGCAGCAGCTGGAATCCGCCGAAGGAGCTACTTACTGTAAATTCAGACAATTGCGAAAATTTACTCGGTATTTATTCCGCAGTTGGAAGGATTACTTGCCGGACAACGTGAAGGACATTCAGAGAGGTCCCGGTAACATCCCGCCTTCAACCGACATGTCCAGTCCGACGTCCCCTCCTCTTCAGACTCCTAACAGACTTGAAGGTGAAAACGTTTTTTCAATGTAGTAATCAGTACCGTATTTAGAAGTCGATTTCGGAGGGGGCAATGATATCATAGGACAATATATATTGGGCATATTCGCGCAAAGCGCGAAAAATTTTGGCTTATTTTGTCTAATGTGAGTCAAAAATAACCTAAAAATCACATAAAATCGCGCGAAATTTTTAGGTATTTTGAGAAAAAAATTCCCTTTTTCTTGGATTTCGGGGGGGGGGCATTTGCCCCCAATGCCCCCCCCCCTCAATACAGCCTTGGCAGTAATTGCAGCCAAGTAAATGAGATAAGGTTTGTCTGGCTCCCCGGTTGTATTTGCGAAACATGTGAAATGGTAGACTAAAATTTAAGATTCCATGTTTCAGCTGTCGATACTTGTGGTTTTGGTTTTCCCCGTAATTCTGTTTCATAAATAGGCATAGGTTTTGAAATGTGACTCGTAAGTGGGCCAAAAGTAGTAGAAATATTCCCCGTAAAATTTAAATGGGTTTATTTGGAACTGTGCAGTTGGGAATGCCCCGTTGCAGAGCGGATTGGTGGTCGGATGCAGCGATTTGGGATTTGGTGAGAAAAGGGATTGGGGCGACGGAGGGAACCGAGGTGGACGGTCACACAAGTCAGAGTCTCCTTCCATGGAAGTTGATGATGAGGGGGAGGACGATGACGACGAGCGGGAGAGTGAAGGCGGGTCGGAATACGAGGACGAGACGGTTCAGCAAGATATGTATAACGAGGAGGGGGAGGAGGAACCCACTTCCAGCTTCCGAACACCTTCGAGACCCGACTCCGTCTCCGACGAAGTTGACATGGACGACGAAGACTATCGCCGTCCCTCCGTCGCGGAGAACGAGTTGGAGGAGGAGGACAGTGAGGACAGTGACAACGGCCACGGGTCTTGAGGTTGAGTCTTTGACATTGTACGAGTCTCCGCTGACGTCACTTCCGCTGCGGTCACTTTCCACCATTGACATGACTCAGGAAAAAGTAATAGTTAAGTAGTTCTCTTTTACACCTCTCACTCTAACGATGCATTAAATGCTTTAAGTTATGATCATAATTTCTTAAAAATGACTCTGAGGGTCAAATAAGAGAGATGGGATAGATTTGATCTCCATGACATTCATTAACAGGATCAAACGTCTAACAGGCCAATGATTTATTTACCGTGAACCGAGTGAACCATTATTAAATAACTCATGATTGTGTTGCTACTCAAAAACAAAAATTCCGAGCCAAAAATATGAACTACTTCATACTTTAATCCTCGAATTGCTATATGCATACAATACTTGAAGTGACAATTCAGTTTTTTCACACGTATGCGTATCTATAGTAACCTCGCCTAAATAAGTCACTAGAGTTTTTTGAATGTCTTGTAGCGCACAAATCAGTAGATGCATAACAGTGGATATTTCCAGCATAGTTGGCCGAGTTAGCTATCATAACAAACATCCTCACAGCATTCCTTGGATAATTTTATAATATCCCGAGATACTTCTTGTTTTTGTCGTATACTGGTTATACTATAGTTTATATTGAAACCTGACCTGGAGTAATGTGTGACTTCAGTTAAAACCATTTAAAGCCCAGGTGCATGGAAACGAAAATGATTTCTCGACTATCATATTTGCCAGTAACTTTTTTTTGGAAATTCCCTAAGGATATGAGACCACAAGTCCTAAGGCCATATACTAAATTTTAAAAAATTCTTTGAACCCTATTCTTCAGTAGTTATATTGAAAATTCCACATTTTGGTCTTTGACAAGAAGATATAAATTCGCACTATATAATGCACAAAAAACACATTTTTCGATTTCAAACGATGATATCTTCAAGTCGAAGACCAAAATGTGGAATTTTCAACATTACTACTATGGAATAAGTTTCGAAGAATTTTTTAAAAATTATTGTTAGGGTGTAGGACCAGTGGTCTCAGATCCTTAGGGAATTTCCAAAAAAAGTACGAATTTTTCCGATTCCCATTTACCCTCTATGATCATTTTTGCTGGTTACCCAGCAACATCCCCATTTGTGGCAAAAACAATCTGAGTCTTTTGAAACATGCACCATTGCCTTAAACGATTGGCCAATTCACGAAAAATGTAATTTTAATAATAAATTATCCATTCATTCATTACTTATTCATCGAAACACACACAAGCCAAATTAATTCGTTTAGTATACCACGAGTGCTACAGATCAATCGATCCCATAATCTCTTTAAATATCAATGAAAATCAACTCACATCGTAGTTGTCAATAGATGTAGTAGATGTACCTAGTCATGTACATAAAATGTTACTTCAGGTGCACCAATACCAATAATATTGTCAGTCGTCCTCCTTTATCAACCATTTTCCGATGTTGAATGGTGTGGAAGTATCCGTAGCCCAACACAATTGTACCTACGGACAACTGATACAATGTAATAGTAACAACGACCGTTGAATACGAGCAGGCTCTTCACTAATAATCAAGTAATCTTGTCACAACCAAAATATAATGATGTTTCAGATAATTCTTAAGAAGTGTAAAGTAGTAAAACCATTTTAATTTGACCCACCGTCAAAATTAGTATCTTGCCCCTTTCGGAGACTTTTTATGCTCATCTGGTTGGACACATGTTCAATATCTTACAAATACAATAATTATTATTTAAGCAAACATATCAACTAGCATGCTGTAAAAACGAGAAAGAATTGCCATATTTCTGTATTAATCTGTATTCTGTATGCTGCCAGTGATATGTCCTGATCTACCTCAATACAAATCAGTTCATATTTTATTACTTTAAAAGAATAATCTGGTTATTGATCAATGCGTATAGTGGAGGTATGAAACTGAGAAGTCAACATAAGAGATGCTGACTATTGCTGAGTGTAATATAGCAACAGGTACCAAAATCCTAAGCCCGGAGCAGAAGTAGTCTCACTCTCTCACTTAGCTTAGCCAGTCTAGCTCCCATTTTCATCGAGAAAAGAATCATGGTTCCCTATCTATGTCTTGTCAAATGAAGTCATGTCAAGGAATCTCAATGAATAATATTTTAGGTATTCACTATCCTCCTTTCCGACGCATTAAGATCCTAATAACAGAGAAACAAAGAGGCAGTTAATTAAACTACGCAATCACTAGACGCAATCTGCAGTGCCCAGTGTACAAAATTTACCACTTTTTAGCCTTTTTTACCATCACAGTGGTAAAAATGCACTTAATGGTAAAAATGCATTTAATGGTAAAAATGGTAAATTTTAGCGATTGATTAGACACAAGGTTTCGACTGGGAAATACCACTAACGGGAAGTTTCCCATTTCCCACTGGGAAATGTGGGTATCAAAATGGAGTGGGAAATGGAAAGTGTGGGAAATAGTGGGAAATAGAGCCAAAATAGCGCTAAAATTCAAATTTTTTAGCTTTATTTCCTATATTTCCCACTAATTCCCACTATTTCCCATTTACCACAATTTCCCGCATTTCCCGGACGTCCAACAAAGTGGGGTGGGAAATGGGAATATTCGCAACTTTGAAGACAGCTGAGTACAGATACACTAGACTTCATAAAATATAATTTTTAAAATGTATTTTCTATGAAATATTTCTAATTTAATTGCAATTAATTTCTCAATCGGCAAGAGTTGTTAGCGGCGCCATTGGTTGAATCAAAAGCTGGTGTAGTCATAGTGAGATGGTTAATTTACATAATAAAGTTGGCCGTTCCGCATATTGAAAATGGAATTTCACTTTTTTCATCGTGGATCTAAATTGAACCATTTAGATTCAAGAAGGCTATTATGACCTCTGATATATGATGACGTCACGTTCCTAGGAGCAACCAAATTTTGACCATGGCTTGGTCATAAGCCTTGGATCTTAATCGTTCAATTTAGATCCACGATGAAAAAAAGTGAAATTCCATTTTCAATATGCCCGGAACGGCCAACTTTACCAAACCTACTACCAGCTTTGGGTTGAATCCTACTCTAATTGATGATGAACACTTATCAATTTGTGACAACAATGATCATCTGCTAAGCTATTTCATACTTTGGCACCGAATTTTATTCAAAATTCCAACACGAAATTTAAATGAAACTACTTTTTACCATTTTTATCATTTATATCACTTACCACTACTTTTTAGGTAGTGGTATTTAACGTTAAATACCATTAAAAACCACTTACCACTGGTAAGTGGTAAATGGTGTTTTGTACACTGGCAGTGCCATACTATACTTTGTATCTGTAATGGTTTTAAATTATTCACTTAAATAAATCATTTCAACCAAGCAATTGGCTATAGTTTAGTCGGTTTGGTCGGAATCGGAATGCCGGAGTCTTGAGCAAGGAACGTGATTTGTGAAGCCCTTTGTCCAAGCAATCACCTGGTCGGACCATTGTCAGTATGAAAATCCTCATAAACCCCAATTTAACTTAATTGAATAGACTTGTTTGATGAGTGAGTCAAAATTTGATTTGGCAAATGACATCTATCTCTATCATCTTAGGGCTTTATTATTATTTATTTCTCAATCAGGCCAATAAATAATTTTCGAAGAACACTGTCGAATATCAGAAAAAGGTGTTTTTATTATTAATGGTAACATTTAATTTCCATCCGCTTAATAGATAACTACTGCTAATTAATTGTTATAATGGTGCTTGACAAACAGAAAAGGCGGAGATGGAATGATGCAAATTAGGTATCTGGGATTTGCATTATCTGTACTAACATTAAAAACCATTTTTGGCTTATTAGTTCGAAATCGCCTCAGTTGAAAACATTTCCACTATCTACATTGACGGTAGACCCGGAGGATAACATATCAGTCGAAAGGTCTCACTGTCCTGAATCCGATAATACCACATACTTTACCTCTGTGACAAGGGGTCACAGGTGATTGAGTCATGTAACTTAATACTCACATACTGAGGTATAATATGTGGTATTAAACAGGGTGAATTCTGAGTTACATGATTGATATTGAGTTACAAACCAAAGATTTAATTTTTGCTTTGACCGTCCTAAATGCGATGGGTGATTAGGCTTTTATTCGGCAAACAACAAACGAAATTTTCATTTCGCCAATTTCTTACACAGTAAACGTGCGCATAAGCAGTCCAAGGAAAGGAGTTCAACAAAGGAATAGCGATAAGAGCACTAATTGCATGTTTTCTATTGTGCTGTCGACAAGAGTATATATAGCGTATAGCTCTAAGCTCTGATCATCGAGAAAATGTAATTAAGAAGGGAGTAAGGAGGGGCCTCCGAAAACACAATGGAAAACATCCAATTAGTGCTCTTATCTTCATTCTTTGTTGAACTCCTTGGACTGCTAATACAATGCAAACGTGATGATTATCCCTCAATACTTAAATAAAACTCTTGTTCACTAATCCTATGTAGTTCTCTTCTAACATAATGTATACTGACACAAATGATTATAAGTTTATTATTATATCACAGATAAATATATATAAGGTACTAACTAACCATCTTGCCAGAAATATTCCCGAATGATAAATTATATTATACTCATTGTTAATTCATTGTTATAATGTTATTACGTGTATTCAATATTAAGTAATAATATTCAATATTTATGCAATATTACAAGGTATATGTAATAAAACAGCGTTCAATCTATTCAAAGCCGTTCAATAAATTATCAACTGATTAAATATTATTTGTTACGCAACGGCACCGTCCGAAGTTGCTTTTTCCGATTATTTATTTATTTATCATAGAGACAAAACTCTTGGCCATGGAGCTTTAGCCAATTAATTACATTTAGAGAATATCTAAGCAGGCAGAGTTGTAAGCATAAAAAATAATTTGGCATATTCATGTGTTGATGCTTTATCTTGACATGAGCTTTCTTATTGGAATTGGAACCTCATTATCATAATGGGCAATGCCACTTGGGCACCTCGTCAAACTCATGATTGCACTTTACTAATAAGGCTATGCCAATACAAAACAACCTACCCGGATTTCTCTCTCATCTCACAATAAGAGAATAGCAGCACAAACGAACTACAGGTAAGTACCATACCTAATTTATACATAGTACGTAGAGAAACTTTGAATAGGTACATCGTACCCTATACACTTACACCTAGTGTCTCTACTTGCCTCACATTGCATTGCAATACCAATGCCAATGAATTTGCTTTGAAAGCATCCATCCGACCAACTAACCATGCAACCACTTCTTGATCTCGTTAATCTCAGATGAAAACAATCTGCTGCATGTTTAAAGATTGGAAGAATGTGGCTAGCTATGACACATTCTGTAGCATCTAGTAGCTGGAGCTCGACATAAATAGTCCACGATTCACAACACACTTCCATTTCGCCTGTAACAAAAAATTGCAGCGTGTTGTGTAACAAGACGTCGGCTACTGTTATAACCAAATATACCATATTCTAATGGATGCAAAAATGTAGCGGAGATAGTGATAATTTGCGACGTTGCAACGTGTTTCGGCATATTTTCCGTATGACTTGATCATGACTTGATCAAACGAAAAACTTTTCGAATAAGCCAAAGGATGACGTTCTACGATGTGCAGATCTTAAGTTACGTCGACTTGATTGAACGTCGTGGGCTTTGAACCGCACCCACAAGCAGGTGTGTTCGATTTTGACCATTTCCAAACTCGACATTATTTTTCATCTCTACATTACGTACGTAAAGTTTTACCTGATCATCTCTCTCATACCGTTCTTTAGTTATCGTGCTTACAGACGAACAGACACACTGGGAATTCCTATAAAGCAGTTTCACCACTTAATAAACCATTACAGATATATAATATAATAGCAGGGAAATTTGTGTAAACCAAAACCACGTGGACCTTGACTTCTGACTAATATTGACTAGTTCAGAAGTGTCAAATATCTTGCTAACTTATTACTGAAGCTCGAAAGTTATCCTGCACGGGGATTTCCGGACAGACAGACGAAAAGAATGTGAGTGAAAATATAAGAGATCACGCAGGCTGCATGGGAACCGATTGTTTTTCCAATTGGATTGTCGTTTCGGCACTGGTTTCGTCAAAATCGGTTCAGTAGTTTCGAATTCGAATTTACTCCCATGTAAAGTTTTCGGGTAAAAACCGCCATAACTCAAAAACAACGATTTTTTAAAAAAATTCGAGAAATTAGTTTTCTCATATCCTAAAGTGGAGTAGATGCTGAAATTGTCAACTTCGTCTGTAACAATCGGTTCCCAGCCTGCGTGATCTCTTATATTTTTTACTCTATACAGAAAAGATAAACTTATCTAAACAAACTATGTCAAAGTGTTAAATGCGATGTAAAAAAATAAAGGATATTGCATCTTTTAGCACATTACATAACGTTTTGAGACGTAGTTTTGCTATGACTTTTAACCTTGTCACCCGACCTGCCTTGACACTGACCTTTCCATTGAGCTATACTGCAAAATACGAATGTCTCCTTGGCTAAACGAAACCAATGCTCCTGGTCTTCGTGCATCGATATAATTAAAGAAAAGATTGAAACATAAATTAGAAACTAATTTCAGTGAGGAGTCTTATAAACTATTAAAAAATCAAGCAACGTTTTAAAAATGCAGGACCTACTGGAGACCCGTCCGAATGCTGTAGAACCTAAAACCGAATACTGTAGACCCGAAATCCGAATACTCTTCGCCATTTTATGCCATTTTGACAATTTGGGTGGTCAAATTGAAGGTTTTTTTGGCTGGGTTTTGGGCACATTCGGGTGTCCGGGGTTCGGTTATTCTCTTTTCGGGTCTACAGTCTTCGGATTTTGGGTTTACAGTATTCGGATTTTGAGTCTACAGCATTCGGATTTTGGGTTTACAGTATTCGGATTTCGAGGCTACAGCATTCGGATTTCGGGTTTACAGTAGTCGGATTTCGGGCCTACAGTATTCGGATTTCGGGTCTACAGCATTCGGGTCTCCAGTAATCGGATTTCGGGTCTATATTTGGGTTTCGGGTCACCAGTAAGTCCCTTAAAAATGCAGTGTCTGCTGCTAAAAGAATTATTTCATTTCTAGTTTAAGTGACACCAGTGACAAACATCAATCTTAGGAAGAAAATTAATACTATTCTGTAACAATAGTAAAGCAAATAAACCATGTACAAATGTATGTAATAAAGTGGTGTGTTATAACATTACATGTCATAGTGACTTTAGCAATGTATTTAGTCAGTTTTAGTTTTCACCCACCTCCCCAATCAGGGGGTAATTGGCATTTACCATTTAATGTCGCTGAACATTTTTGCTGTCAATCGAGCCATTACAAAACTTTGTACGACAAATAAAACTGAAGTTACATCGATTTTTAGTTAATTTTATGTGTTTCACCCACTTCTCCTGTCAGGGCATAACTATAACCTATTTAGTAGTGTATATTAACCTGTGTCCTTTCAATCGAGCTATCTCACGACTTTGCACGATGAAAATAGCCGAAATTACAACGATTTTTAGTTATTTTTTAATTTCAATCCCCTCCCCGGACAGAGGGTGTGACTAATTTTGCCCATTTACGAACTTGATGTTACTTTTGACCTCTAGTTAACGTACAAAAAATTTGAACTGAATATCTCATTCCGTTCGAAAGTTATGGTGCTTACGGACGGACAGACAGACAGCTTAGGCTTTCCTATAAAGCGGTGTACACACCACTTAATAAACCCATAGAGATAGTATAGGTAGGTGTTGTAGTAGATCTAGAGAGAGCCTATCGTATTCCCTCAATGTTATAAATTGAATAATAGTGACGTGTAATACTTAATTTTGATTGGCTATGAGGGATGAAGTCGGAGGCAATTCAAATTCATTTTGTACGAAAACACATGAGAATAGCTTTCGCGCAGATCCCCTCATCATATCATGTGCTTTTCCGCATCCTTTTCAAATGCTCTTTCTAGGTTTGTACAATACCTACCTATGTTATATCTCTATGAATAAACCATGTACAAATGGATGTAAAAAAGTAGCGGCAATAGAGTAAAACAGTGTCTATTTTTAGTTTAATAATATTCCTTAAATCATTCTGATATCAAACGAGGTATTAAATGATTTTTTAGGACGAATATAACGAAAGTTACGTCGATTTTTAGGTTTTTACCCCCTTCCCCTGTTAGGGGATGACTGTAACCTCCTTAATAGTGTTCCTTAAATCATTCTGATATTCAACAAGGTATTAAACGATTTTTTTGGACGAATATAACGGATGTTATGTCAATTTTTAAGTTTTTAACCCCTTCCCCTGTTAAGGGATGACTGTAACCTACTTAATAGTGTTCCTTAAATCATTCTGATATCGAACGAAGTATTCCACGACTTTTTACGACGCCCAGAACGGAAGTTACATCAATTTTTAGTTTTCGAACTTCTCCCCCGGACAGGGGGTGGGACCGATTTTGCCCATTTACGAACTTAAAGTTACTTTTGACCTCTAGTTAACGTACAAAAAATTTGAACGGATTATCTCATTCCGTTCGAAAGTTATCGTGCTTACGGACGGACGGACAGACAGACAGACAGACAGACAGATTGGTCATTCCTATAAAGCAACTGCCGCTACTTAATAATGATATAATAGATATACAAATACTATATAAGTTGATGTAGATTGGCAATACTGTATCTGCCTGTGTTATTCCAATTTTCATGCAGTTGTTTCATTTCTAGCTGACATATCCTTACCACCACTTTTCACTTATTGCGTGTAAAAAAGAGTGGAGGGAACGAATGAATAATGCATTGCTGAAGTCTGACAACAAATC
Source organism: Tomocerus qinae (assembly GCA_020055645.1). Classification (NCBI taxonomy): domain Eukaryota; kingdom Metazoa; phylum Arthropoda; class Collembola; order Entomobryomorpha; family Tomoceridae; genus Tomocerus; species Tomocerus qinae. The sequence continues at coordinate 841,057 of CM034548.1, read as the reverse complement.
TGCTGGGAGTGAATTGCATTCCATATACAAACCAATGCACTGTTCAACCTTCCCTCTCCGCGACTTCGAAGTCAGCTCTTAACCAATGGACGAAAACTGCATGTTAGGATAAACCAAGGATCGAGAAAGAAATGAAATGTGACGCATGACGTCACAATTTCAATTACCCATCTCTCTACATCTCTGAATGATATAATATACTGAAATTAAAAATTGATGATGTTATAACAACTGACAGTAAACGAAATTTTTGACAAACTAGCTAACACTTTTTTACCTAAGTCAAATTTTAAAGAAAACCAATTTACTACCAGAATAATCTTGTAAATGTTTATGAGTCTAAATTACCTACCTCCCCTCTACCCATTTTATATACAGAACTGCAAAATTTTCACAATATTTTTGACAATATTTGTGAAGCTGATCTTTTAAGGGCTTCGTAGCGAACAGTACATGTGAAATTCCGGGTAAAGTTATTTCGAACTGTAATAGTATTGTAATTAAACCTTTATCAACTATTTATAACATTCTGGCTTCAGGCCAATACCCGGACATATGGATAAATACTACTATAATTCATTCTTTGTACAAAAATATGGTGATTAAACTAGAATCTGGCAGTTATAGGTCATAAAGTCATAATTCAAGTTTCTGTACTTGCTCAAATTTTATTCAATATGTATATTAATTCCATTACTGAATATCTAGACAAATGTGGCGTAAAATGCATTCTTTTTTACAGATGATCTGGTAATATTTTATTACTGTCTCAAGCTGAGATTGCCTTTAGATAGCAGAATAATTCAATAACGAAAAACAGAAATTAATGTGGTCAAGATGCGATTAATGTGCTAAAAATAGCGTTGGAGTGTATTAAGGGGAGCGGTAGTGGTAGGCTTTCCATGTATTTTCCTACTCAAGGAAATCATGAATAAGTCACCTAATTTTCAATCAATCTGGGGCTAGTTAGTCTCAAAATTTAGACTGAAGACCCTGGAGGGTCACAAGTTTCAGACTTGACAGACAGATGATTTTGACCTACAAAGGTCACAGTGGCCATTCTACCAAAAAGTTTTTTTATTTTTTTGGCGGGATAGGTTCATAATTTCTTAAAAAAATAACTAAAAGACTTTTTGAACAAAACGGAAACTTGTGACCCTCCAGGACCCTATACGAATATTAGGTAAAAAAAATCAAGATTGAAAACCGAAGCGCTTTTGAGTTTTCTTTGATTTCCTAAAAAAGTAAAATTTGAATGTTTTTGTACTCAACTCAATGTAAATACATCGAGTTCATGCCAAATTCCGCTAGATACCTCCACGGAGCCCCCTTAATCATTGGCGTAAAGAATACGGTATGCAGGTTAATGTCGAAGAACGAAACTAATGGTTTTCCATAACATTAATGGCAAAAATAACAATTCGGAAACTATCGTCAAATACGAAGGGACACAAATAGAAAGGGTATCATGTTTCAAATACTTAGGGACCAGTGTTAATTCTTCTGATAAATACATATGAAATCACTATTCTCGATTACGGTATAACTATTTGGGGCCCATCAGCCCATCAAAATTTGATAGGTTCAGTGATTTATAAAATAAAATTATATATTTTATGTATCTTTTGCTATACTAAATTGTATAATTTCTACACTAAAAAGTTTTAGGAGAACAATGTAGGTAAAAATAAGTTGTCCCTTAAAAAGCAATGCGCACCCTAAAATCGACTATTGGGGTCTATTAGACAAAGGCAATTTATTAACTGTAAAGGAAATACTTTTATTTCTGACCCTCACTGGTGTATACAAAATCACGTTGCATGGATCACCAGTCCAATTGCTTAGTGAATATTTCGTTTCAAATTCACGATCCAGGAAAACTAGCCAATCTAATAATGTAACTGTACTCACACATAACACGGCGCTTTTTGCCAAAAACCCCTTATGTTATATGCTATCAACTTTTGGAACCCTTTCCCACTCACGTTAAAATCTGCTTCTGTTAGTCTTTTCTACTGAATTAAATTGTTACATATTAGATATGAGAAAAAATACATTTTTGTAATACTCTAATTGTATTAAATCAAGCTATATGATATTATTATTTAGTATTTATATATAAAGCCCAAAATTCTCTGTCCAACCAATTGTAATATGTACAACTGACTTATCGAAATCTGAAATGGTAACGACCTGGCTTATTTTGGGAGTAAGTCAATTATAAATTAATAACTTGTCTTCGGTACTAACATGTGGAAAACGGAGACATTCGTTAACTTGTTTGTAACTTATTAAGTGACACTTAAAAACATGAACTATGAATAATACTATGAAGTTTTACAATGGGCAGAACTAGGGATGCATTAAGTTATGGTTTTGAACCACGCCCAGAGGTAGGATCCGATTTTGTACATTTCAAGCAAGACAATTATTTACATCCCTCAATTACGTACAGGAAATTTGAACTAATTATTTGTAATATGAACTTTTCGAATTATCGCTTACAGACATGTACGGTCTGTAAACGTACGTCGAAATTTCCAGAGAGACAGGTTACGCCCATTTATTCAATTTTCCAAATTTTGATCAACTTTTTTTAGACTTTAAAAACCCAACTTTTTGTCCACAGCAACGTGGTGGCAAGGGCGGATATAGGTCCCATTGCAACCAGGTAGCAAGGTTACTAGAGATTTTAGATGCCTGCATTCAACTTGGTTGGTATCAGTTCTCTTGTTTTTTTTCCTGCATGAACTCTGCATACAGATGAGGCACAAAAAAAACCATTGTCCATCATCAGCTTCACTTATGGTACTTACTTGAAGTACTTGGGAAAAATAAATAGATACTCTCGAGTTCTTTTAAACCTGGACGAAAAAAGATCCAGGGCCTCAATTTTGCCTAGCTCAAGATGGAGCGTGAGGCGACAGGAATTTTTTTCGTCCAATTATTTTGTGGCTGGTCTATAGACATAATGAAATATATCGCGAAATATTTCACTCTGACTTTCTTTGAAACATGAAATATTTGAAATAAATTAAATAAATAGGACACGTGGTACTTTATTTTATTCATTCCGAGAAGTTGCAATTACTTTGATCCAAAAATTCTCGCACTCGGTAACTGGTAACCCCAGGGTGATTTTTTAAATCTATTTCTGCATCTAGGTCAAAAAGTCATCCAATTTACCTTATCTCACTGTATATTCAAGTATTCAAGTTTATCTTCTCTGTATGCGTGTGAATACTATTTTTGCCTGTAAGAATATCCGGCTGGAGTAAACCTGAGGGAAAAATTTTAAAAATCGCGCCATGAATTACACAGGGGATACCTGTACTCAATTTCAAGAGACCTAACCTAACCTAATTAAAACAATAACATTGATAGGTTAGGATTTACCCTCTGGTTTACCCGAGCCGAATATCCGGTTGTCCCTGTGGACAATAACTGTCCAAAGGTTTGACCTAGAATTTTCAGGGTACAATCTTGTGATAAAAAGGAAGAAATAATTCGTAAATGGGCATTATCGGTCACACACCCTGGCCGGGGGAGGGATTCAAAAATTTAAAAACCAATTTCAGTTCTATATAATTATCGTGTAAAGACGTCCAATAGATTAGGTTGAAAGTGTCCCGTTTTCACAAACGCGTCCCGTTTTTTTTGGAAAAAATTGTGTGGTATCTAATTTTGCCATTTTAAGTAAAAGGACCTGAGAATCAACGCTCATCGCGCAATAATGGGTGAATTGACTCTTTTTGGGGAAAAAGCTTAAAATTAACGCTCATCGCGCAATTATGTATGATTTTTAGATTATTTTTTTCCGAAAGAGCTTAAAATTAACGTGCTTAGCGCAATTATATGTGATTTTTTGAATTTTGGGTGAAAAGAGCATAAAATTAACGCGTTTCGGGCAAATATTCGTAACGCATATACATTTTACATATTTTAATACAATTTGATTTTGTCAAAATTGGAGTAATCCACAAAAAAGTTGAAAAATTGACCTCCTCCGATTTTGATGAAAATTGGTGGAAAAATCACAAATGCGATTCTAATAATGATTCTGCAAACAATATTCCAAAATAAAATTCCTGGGGACATGAGGAAATTCTAAAAGTTGGAAAGCGGGCAGAATTTCTCAAAATTTTCAACTTTTTATTTTCAAAAAAATTTTTACCCGGTTTTTCTTAACTGATTTGCAGTGTATTGGAGTCGGTTAGATTCGAAAAAAGATTCTCTACAACATAGTATATAGAGCATTTTGATAACTGAAAGCCTGTTAGGAACAACTAGATATCTCGTAACTAAGTTTAGTAACTATGAAAACAAATTTGAAAATTATGAAAAATACATACGGGGGGTGAAAATAATGTGCACCACTCCCCTATTAACACCCGAATTTTACACTTATTTATTTTTATTGGAATATGTCAATCCGTAGTTTACCACTACAAGCCATATCAGAAAGCTCGCCCAAATTAGAGTGACGGAGAACTTTAATATTATTTCTGGTTTGACTGCCCTAATGAAGACAAATTTACCTTAGGACATATATGTATTGAGGGATGGGCTTTACGCCCCCCGAAATCCAAGATAAAAGCTTTTCTTCTCAAAATAGCAATTTTTCGCTCCGCGCGATTCTTTGCAATTTTTACCCCATTTTTGCGTTACGCGCGAATATATATTAAAGATATATATATATATATCACGGAAAAACAACAGAGGGTGAAAGGTTTTTTTCTAGACCGAATAGACCCGAAAGTCAAAGTAGCCGAAGGTTGGGGGACATGACGTACAGTTTACAGTTATCAAGTAGTATGTCTTCGTTAACATACGGGTAACCATATGCGTCACATGTTTAATACATACCGGGCAACAGACATGAAGAAAACCGAATTTTACAAATTTTTTAATTCGGTTTTTCATGTCTATTGCCCGTTATGTATTAAGCAGGTGACGTTTGTGTAAATCCATTTTTAAATGGGCTCGACTAAGCCTTCAGAATTTAGTCGACCTAGCCATGCATGAGTACGGCGACTAAATTCTGAAAGCTTAGTTGAAAATTGGACCATATATAAATGGTCTTACACATATGGTTACCCGCATGTCACCGGAGTTGACCGGAGTCATACTCTGTGATAACTGTAAACTGTATGTTATGTCCCCCAACCTTCGGCTACATTTTACTTTGACTTTCGGGTCTAGAAAAAAATGCTCTTTCATCCTTCGTTTTTCCGTGATTTATATGAAATGTTAGCCCCCCGAAACCCAGTTCTGCATAGGTGTTTGCCGTAGGATTTTTAGTTTTCAGTATTTCAATGAGGTTTTTCCATGTACACAGAGGTGAATTACGAATGCAGTCTGAGAAAATGGTTTTTGAAGGCTATAAATTCAAAATTGTCATTATTTTCTAAAGACGTTTGGCTGCGTTTATTTCAAAATTATTTGACCTTAAGGCGATTTTTATTTATTTGCAATATTAGGTCAACACAAAGTACTAATATTATATCATTGCAGTTATATCTTTCCTGGATCGAAAAACATAGAAAAACAGAGAGGGTAGGTTATTTTTTCAGGCATTCCGACAGCCTAACTAAAATGGGGCCGATGATTAGAGTTTTTGGTTTTTAGGTATTTCTCTTACCCGCTAAATTTTCAATGGAACTCAGTTGGCATCCGGGCAACCAAGTATGTCACCTGTAAAACCCGTATAATATTTATCGGGTAAGAGAAATACGTAAAAACCAAAAATTGTAATCATCGGCTTTATTTTAGTTTGGCTGTCGGGACGCCTGAAAAAATAACCAACTCCCTCTGTTTTTTCGATGGAGCGAATTGCTTATATTAGCCCTTCAGTGAGGTATTGTCTGAAGTCTGAATTAGTCCAGCCAATCAGTAAAATGAAAAGCCAATCGATATGAACAAATTTTTATGTAAATTTTTTGGTATATACATCAAGTTTTGTCTGTATTAAAGGCTTTGGCCTTGACATAAGAGTTTTTGAGCCTGAACGTATACAAAACTGGGTTTCGGGGGGAGGGCAACATTTCATATAGATATCTTAAATATATGCGAAAATCTTAGCATTTTTGACGAAAATGAGTCTAAAACGGTCTAAAAATTGCGAAGAATCGCAAAATTTTTATTATACATACTGCCATTAGTATTTCTCATTTCATTCAAATTCAATGCGTTTGAAAGTGGCGAAAGGATTGACAGACTGCGATTCTATTAGCTCGTCCCGTAGCTGTAGGGTAGCTTGAACTTGAATAATATGATTGACTGAACGAAGCAATGGAAATGGCAATGGGTATAATGTTTTTTAATATTTCTCCAAGGGAATGGCAAAACAATTCAAATATAAATGTGGGCAAAATAATATTTTTTCCTACCCTGTACTTAAATTGTGCAATTGTTTTGCAAATTTTATTGTTTACGAAAAACTGCTCCGAGATATCTAGTTACTCGTAAAAGGCTTTCAACTATTCTGTGTTTGGCTGTAGTGGGGGGGAATTATATAAGTGATGACCCTGTACATGGTTTAATGGCATTGCCCCCTCCGAAATCGACTTTTAACTAGCAATATTGTATAGGGTCCCGTTTTCCAATCGTTAAATTATGGTCAGCCTATTTACATATCGTGTATATGCGACAATCTATGTATGTATTATCCTATTCAGCGATCTATTCAAGCTTACTTTTAATCCTATTAATTGGTCTTTGTTGAAGGAATCGTGCTGGAGAATAGAATAATAACAATAGGTCACCCAATTGGCCGGTTGGGTGGTGGTTTATTGATTTATTATTATTTATTATTCGACACTCACTGCTTCGTCAGCTACGAACAAACACCAATTAATAGGATTAAAACTGAGCTGGAAAAGATCGTTGAATATAGGGTAATAATATAATTTTACTTAATTAGTTAGTTAATGTGTTTGATGTGCAAATAAGTCTGATTACAACAGTCTGGCATGGTGATACTATGATACTAGTAAAATAGTTAAATAACTGGCAATATATTGATACGGCTTTTTGTGAAATAAACCAATAAATGCTTTGTAATCTAAACCAGATGTTAAAGGAAAAATTTAAATGAATATATTTTGTGGAAAACTTATTATTGGAGCATGCAAATATGTGTTGGAAGATAGGCAAAGAAGAGCAATAAAATATACCTTTTAGGCATCTATAGACGAAGTAAGTAAAGTAATAGATAATGTGATAGCATGAGGTTTCTTGGAGTATCTGTGCATGTATTATGAATGAGGAAAAATGAGACTATAGAATGAGAAAATGTTGGAGTGGAGTGGAAAGAGTGGATAAGTGAAGAATAGTGGCGAATGTCATCGTCAATCGTCATCGTCAGGCGAGTGGATGATATTTTAATGTTATTGTAGGTGAAGTCAGTAAGCAAGTGGTTGCGTTGAGTGAGTTTAATAATATTAAAAAATTGAAATGTGAGTGAGTGAGTGTGGGGAGTAGTTAAAAGTTAAATATTATTAGGAGATTGAAAATGTTGGTTGGTGGCTGTGTAAGGATAGGGATGCCTATTTAAGGGATATATTGAGAAATGTTTAAAGGTGGAGTTGAAATTCCAATTTTCTTTTGTGTTGACGGCCGGTTTTGGTTTCACCCTGGGTGGAGTACCTTTTTACCAATCTTGGCTGGGAGAACACGTTGCCTTCAAAGGACAAAAATCTTGACTTATCTCTCTTTTTCTGAATGAATGTCCTCGGTGAACACGAAATCAGCACCACCACCCAAACTAACCTCATCCCATTATTATTTCACATCATCCTCTCCCTACATCCTCATGCATCCATCTCCAAAACTATACTTTCCTTGTTAGCTATTCTAATTGCAATTCTAATAACTCCAATCCTGCCTTCCAACACAATAACACATTACTAATAGTTACTTTTATTTATTTATTCCGTTCGTCTAACTCATTCAACACAACAAAATACATTAGAGTCTAGCAACTCAACTGCATTTCATTACTGTTATATAGTGATATAATAAATAAACTCAAACATACACACTTATTATAGTATATATACCAGTTTACACACCACATATCATACATACCACTTTCTAATGGTCAAATAATAATACCGACAATTATCTGTATTGTGTGTTACAATTATGATTAGTTTAGCATGTAATAAAAAGAATAGCGAGATCCTTTCAGCACGAAGTATTTCATAGTAAACAGATCATTTTTGTATTATAGTAAAACATTATCTATTAACTAGAAATAAGCCCGTCCTACGGTCGGGCATATATATCCAAAATTATCCAATCATTACAGTAGAAAGTAAAAGTCATAGCCCCGCTCAACATGTGAGGGTATGCCATAGGCACCTTATCAGGGTAGTGGATCGGGTTTTTTATGGGTTGGGGTGGCAAAAAACCCACTCCGCTTCACTTAAAAAACCTGGGCTTATTGGGTTTTTTACAAAACTTCTAGATAATCAAAACATGCCAATTTTTTCATATTTCTATTCAAAACTGTAAACAAATATACAACCAAGTGGAAACAAATTTTAACTCAACAAACTTTTACGTGGAATAAATGTATCGTATCGAGAAGACTAGGTATATAAATAATAGTTAATTGTTGTGTACATAATTATGCACCATTTTAATTCAATCCTTACATTTTCTATTCACTGCTTTACTGCTTCACAATTAATGCTCCAAATTAATGAAGTAATTTCATAAAGTCAATTTAATCAGTAAAATATTATATCTACATAGTATTAGCTGGTTTGACGGTGTCTCATCTACATAGTATTAGCTGGTTCGACGGTGTCGGTGTCTCAATGCTGCGACCATAAGACACCCTTTACCATAAGCCTCCCTGTAATATAAGCCGTCGCCCACTTCTTCCGTCTTTTACTCCAACGTAAACTACTAGCTGTTATGACATTCTACATAGTATTAGCTGGTTCGACGGTGTCGGTGTCTCAATGCTGCGACCATAAGACACCCTTTACCATAAGCCTCCCTGTAATATAAGCCGTCGCCCACTTCTTCCGTCTTTTACTCCAACGTAAACTACTAGCTGTTATGACATAGATTGTACAATGTCTACATGGACCCCCACACCCATCAACAAGACAGCCGATTCTCGACTATGGGGCCCGTCACCCACCAACAAGACAGCTAATTCTCGACCATACGGGGTCCGACACCCACCAATAAGACAGCTGATTATCGACCATATGGGGCCCGAAACCCACCAACAAGAAAGCCGATTCTCAACCATATGGGGCCCGACACCCACCAACAAGAAAGCCGATTCTCGACCATATGGGGCAGGACACCCTCCAACAAGAAAGCCGATTCTCGACTATATGAGGCCCGACACCCACCAACAAGACAGCCGATTCCCGACCATATGGGGCCCGACATCCACCAACACGACAGCCGATCACACGGGTCCCGACACCCACCAACACGAACAGCCGACTACCGATCACATGGGACCCAACACTCACCCACTAGATATCCGATCACATGATTTCAATTGAACATATCGGCGTTGTGCAGAAATCAGCATTAATTTTCCTAAAAACCGTATGTCACTGTAAATAACTATTAATGGGCCCGACATCCACCCACAAGACAGCCGATTCTCGGCCATATGGGGCCCGACCCCCACCAACACGACAGCCGACCACAAGGGGTCTCGACACCCTCCGACACGTTTAGCCGACTCCCGATCACATGGGACTCAACACCCACCCACTAGATATCCGATCACATGATTTCAATTGAACATATCGGCGTGTGTGCAGAAATCAGCATTAATTTTCCTAAAAACCGTATGTCACTGTAAATAACTATTAATGGGCCCGACATCCACCCACAAGACAGCCGATTCTCGACCAAAATGGGCCCGACATTCACCAATAAGTCAGCCGATTCTCGACCATATGGGGCCCGACCCCCACCAACACGACAGCCGACCACAAGGGGTCTCGACACCCTCCGACACGTACAGCCGACTCCCAATCACATGGGATTCAACACCCACCCTCTAGATATCCGATCGCATAATTTCAATTAAACATACCGCCGTGTGTGCAAAAAGCCAACACCACAAAAGACCCGTCCCCCACCGACAGAAATGCCGACTCCCGACCACATAATTTCTATTAGACATTGCGACGTGGTGCGGAAATCAGTTTTAATGTTTTTAAACTATACCGTTCTCCATTGCATATAACTAATTTCATTTCATTGAACATATTTATACTTTACCAAACTCATGTCAGAATACATGGTATTTTAATTTGCAAAAAACCAACCATACAAGGTAAAAAATATTTGAAGTAAATACAGTAGTATAAAAACATTTAAATATTTATTAAAATGTTAGTAGGGGAAATTTTAATCGATTGCCAAACAATTTATGTAATTTACGATGAAATATCTCATTTAATTAGATAAGCTGTAAAAGAAGGCAATCAATTAGGCAAATACTGTAGAAGAAAGCATCAAACTAGATCTACCAATGGGGTATATTATAAAATAATTTATTTCTTGTAGCTGGGAGACGAATTATACGCGAGCCGAGATCACAGTACACGTGTACCAACTCTCATCGACGGCAGGTAGAATTTTAAGGGGTAATGTCACGGCGCTAGAAATTTGACAGCGTAATTTTAAAGTACGTAGAATTTTGGCAGGTAACAATACGTCACCTAAGTTTTTGATGGGGAAGAAAAGGGCAAGGTAATGTTTGATATGTAAGTGGAGGCCAGGATGAATTTTGAAGGATAATTTCACGGCATATGGAATTTTAACGGGACATTTCACAACGCGTAGGATTTTAACAGAGGAATTTTACAGCATATAGAATTTTGGCGGGTAATATCACAGCAGGTGGATGTTTGATGGGCAAGTGGACGTCAGGTAGATGTTTGTTGGGCAAGTGGACGGCAGGTAGATGTTTGATGGGCAATTGGATAGCAGGTAGATGTTTGATAGGCAAGTGGACGACAAGGGGATGTCTGATGGAAAAGTGGACGATAGGTGGATGTTTGATGGTCGACTGGACGACAAGGGGATGTCTGATGGAAAAGTGGACGATAGGTGGATGTTTGATGGTCGAGTGGAAGGCAAGTAGATGCTTGATGGTCGAGTGGAAGGCAAGTAGATGCTTGATGGGCAAGTGGACGACAGGAGAATGTTTGATGGGCAAGTGGACGACAGGTGGATGTTTGATGGTCGAGTGGACGGCAAGTAGATGTTTGATGGGCTAGTGGACGACAGGGGGATGTTTGATGGGCAAGTGGACGAAAGGGGGATGTTTGATGGGCAAGTGGACGACAAGTGGATGTTTGATGGTCGAGTGGACGGCAGGTAAATGTTTAATGGACAAGCAGACGGCAGGTTTAATTTTGAAGGGTAATTACACGACAGGTGTAATTTTGACAGGGGGTAACTTCGTGGTGGAGAACGGGTAACTTCATGCAACCTTGAGGTTAGTACTCCTAAACCACTTCACTCTACACTTACTCCATATGCTACTCCACACTTACTCCATATGCTACTCCACACTTACTCCATATGCTACTCCACACTTACTCCATATGCTACTCCACACTTACTCCATATGTTACTAGACATTTACTCCAAATGCTACTCCACACTTACTCTATATGCTATTCCACACTTACTCTATATGCTACTACACAGTTACTCCATATGCTACTCCACAGTTACTCCTTATGCTACTCCACCGTTACTCCATATGTTACTAGACATTTACTCCATATGCTACTCCACACATATTCCATATGCTACACAACAGTTACTCCATATGCTACACAACAGTTACTCCATATGCTACACAACAGTTACTCCATATGCTACACAACAGTTACTCCATATGCTACACAACAATTACTCCATATGCTACTCCACACTTACTCCATATGTTACTCCACACTTATTCCATATGTTACTAGACATTTACTCCAAATGCTACTCCACACTTACTCTATATGCTATTCCACACTTACTCTATATGCTATTCCACACTTACTCTATATGCTACTCCACAGTTACTCCATATGCTACTCCACAGTTACTCCATATGCTACTCCACAGTTACTCCATATGTTACTAGACATTTACTCCATATGCTACTCCACACATATTCCATATGCTACACAACAGTTACTCCATATGCTACACAACAGTTACTCCATATGCTACTCCACACTTACTCCATATGTTACTAGACATTTACTCCATATGCTACTCCACACATATTCCATATGCTACACAACAGTTACTCCATATGCTACACAACAGTTACTCCATATGCTACTCCACACTTACTCCATATGTTACTCCACACTTATTCCATATGCTACTCCACACTTACTCCATATGCTACTCCACATTTACTCCATATTTTACTCCATACTTACTCCATATTCCACTCTACACATCATTCCACATTGATCGGCATTACTTTTACATATTTTACACTTAAAAATTTAGAAATTTTTTAAGGAATGCAACGGTTCTGTTACTACCCCGTCCGTACGACTGGTAACTTTACTAGTGTATGTATGTATTATAAGGGGTTGTCATCAGCCTATCGAATAAAATTGACGACAAGGGCGCAGGCCGCCTGTACAGGCCTATTGTCAACTCCCCTGGCGACAAATTCGATTCCCGGCAGGATCTGTCACACCATACCAGTGCTTAGATATTTCGTTTTAGCACCAGCACCTGCCACCACAAAATAAAATAAGAAAAGAATGAAGTTGGTTACCGAGCCCCAACTACCTCATCTTTTAGTCCAGGGGAATTAGGATTCTAGGGTTCTTTTAGGCCCCTATTCTCCCGTTTTGGCAGTTCTTGCTGCCACTTCGACAGTGCACCTGCTGCTAAGTTGGGAAGTAGTTAATCTTATGATCCCCACTTCCGGCTATCAATCGATGGAATACGTTGAGACAGGTTGGCTCCGAGGCTCCCTTCTCTTCCATGTCAGTCCTCATATCTGAGTACTGATTCCTGGAGACGGTTGACATGTGTCCTAGAATTCAATGGGAGCCATCGAACAGCCCCGCCCGAAACTATGAGAGAGGCCAGGCATCGGCTATACACAGTGGTATGGAAGTCAACCAGTACCCTCCGCATGACCGCGCACTCAATCCCGAGTAGCACCCGTAGACACCCCCATTACAATCCAACCGCATCAGTCAATAAAAAATAAAATTTAAATTTAAAACCCATACCGTGCATGAGATTATATGTGTGAATCGTGGGCAGAGTGCAGTGGCGCAATGTACCCACGTCTCGTGCCCAACATCGCATACATAACACCGTCTCGAGTTCATGAGATTGATACATGAAAATATTTTAGAGAATTGTGTGCTCATATTTCATTCCAGAAAGACGGCCCTGCTACAACTCGCTGTCACTGTAATCAAGTAGCACATTACTCTCAGTGCCCCCGAGATTGTAGTGCCAAAGTTCCAGAAAATTTCCATATACTTTATTAAATGAAAAATCTATTCCACACTTCTAAAATTGTAATAAAACTAATTATAGATAATAAAACCGTGAGTTGAATCATGCTCGTGCTCTGGATAGATGAATTTTGTGAGAGTCCGTTTGGGGATGAGATGATGAATGCAGAATTATGTCTAGCAAGAATGTTTAAATGTGTGTATGTTAAATAAATATGTAAAATGGAAACTGTTTTTTTCCTAAAACTATTTATTTACAACTAAAACAAGCACACACAATTAATTGGGAGGTCAAAGTTGACCAAAAATGTCGTAATAAATGATTACGAAAAGGAGCACAAAAATGTATGTCTACACTTGACAGGAGAAACAATCAGACTGACAATTCCACTTGGAATTGCAAAGGACGCTTAGAATTTTAATGTAACGGCTAAACCTTATTTTCTATTGGTTCAAATAAAATATGGCTAGCCTATTACAATGAATAACTGTTACATCTATCCGTTGCATCCAGGCACTCACTGGTTGCTAAGCTGCATCCAGGCAGTACACCTATACACTGCGATGCTTACATTTAAAGTAAATGCTAGAAAATTACAGGTTTTAGACCCATAAGTTTAGCATGGGTTGCTGGACATTTAGTAGGAACTTACTGGATTTTGCATACAAACTACAGGATAGACTATAGACTACATGGCTCAATGAAAGATAGGCATTAATACATAGTTTGTGATGGATGCTGCATGTGATGGATGCATGAAGAATAGGGGTTACTCCTAACATGACGGAGCACCCCATTTTGAATTCCTTGAACCTTGACCTAGGAGGGCAAGTAAGGTATCAAAAAATACGTAAAAATATACTAAATTGACGTATCAGAACAGAATTTAAGCAACTCTAACCTAACCAAAATTATGAATAAAAGTACATAACTACCTATAAAAATGCATATACTGATTTGCGGAAACAAATGCACTTTTGCGGAAACAATGCAAGTTTGCGGAAACACAATGCACTTTTGTGGAAACACAATGCACTTTTGTGGAAACTAAAATATACTTCTAAAAACATTAAATAGAGTACGTTTCGTACAAATCACTTACCTGGAGTACAGCCTCACAGTTTTACACTTTTAAAATGCCTTGAAATTTCTAAAAATTTCCAGGCATTTTCTTTAATCGGTGGACACGGTAAAAACCCAGATGTACCCGCACCAACCACCTTATACAGAGATAGGTTATAGATAGTCCCGCTCAACATTGGATGGTATGGCAAAGGTTAGGTCCTCTATATAGAAAGATAATGGTTGTCGCCGCTCAACATGGGAACGTAGAGCGACACCACACTCAACGACTCAACATAAAAAGGTAGCGGTTATCCGTTATCCCTGCTCAACATGGGAAGGTATGGGATAGGCATAGGAACTCTCAACAAAGAAAGGTAATGGACAGCCCCGCTTAACGCGGAGGGTATGGCACAAGCACCCTCTACATAGATAATTACTTGATAGTATCGCTCAACAGGAAAATGTAGGGCGATACAACGCTCAAAGAAGGTAAGACATAGCTGCGCTCAGCCTATAAAAATAGTACGTAGCCACGTTCAGGGAATGAAGTAATAGTGACGGTCAACGCAGAAATGTATGACGAATTATGTCTTATTGCCATCGTGCCAGAAAAGCCATAAATAGTATGCAATTTTATTTAGTTAACTTGTCGTCAATTCAATGATTATTATTTAAATAGTTGATAGCATGTTAATAAGTTGACACCACAAATGTTATGGACTAATACAAATGTGAAATTAAATCGGAAAGGAAGTACACAAAAATTCTTACCTGCGATAATCCTCTGTTCGTTCATAGTATAAAACCAAGTATTGTGACGTAATACTGTACAATGCTAAACAATGCAATGCGATGCTAAAAATTGCAATGCGAAAAAAGGCGGTGCAAAACAATGTGATGTTGTTAATGTTTATGTTAAGCTTTGAGAACAGAGGGCAAAGAGAGTTGATGAGAGAGAAAATTTTGGAGAAACGTCTTCGACATTTTCTGTTTGTTCTCTTGGCCATCAACAGATCGGTAAAAATGTTGCTAAGAATGGTACATAATGTGGAATTGAGTTAAATTAAGTTGAGCAAAAGTTTGTTAAAAGTATTATTATACAAAGGGCCGTGGAGAAGTTTATGCAGATAAATCTGAATTCTGTGAGCATTAAGATCAAAACGTCAGTGAAAGTAAAAACGAGGAAGATGAATTTAACGAAAGTGAACTGTCGGATAAGTCGTAAGTTGGGTATTTTAAGATCCATACTGAAAGCAGCAGAAAAAGACGAATTTAAACCGACAAAGGAATAGTTTTTACTGATTGTTGATGCACTCAATACTATTTAAAAGTCTGTAACTAAATAATTATGAAAGTCGACTAATAAGCTAATAACTACTTAAATTACACTATAAACATAACCTCTTACTCTCATGCAACATTTGTTAAATATACTAGGTGAATTCAAATTCCGTTTGTTATAGCCATGTTATAGCGTTAAGCTCGTTATTTATGTTAAGATAACGAAGTGTTATGGCGTGACGTCACTTCTCCTACTCTTTTACACAGTTATATTTTAACGCATTATCCTAACATTTTAACCACCTAGGAGGGCATGTTTTTTCTATAACAAATTCGTTATATCCTTTGACAGAAGCGCCAAGAAACAAAAGTCTGTCAAATTGTTAGTTCACTACTCGTATTACTTTTTTGTTTTTTAATGCAAATGATTTGTTGGGCAATTCAAAACAGTGTTGTACTGTTGACCACTTTTTTGCATTTTGACCGGGCCACTGGTCAAAATGGTCAAAATGGTCAAAATGGCTAAAATGGTCAAAATATCAGTATACAGTTACTTAGGCTAGCAAATGAAATTTAAAATATTTAGATAATGAAATATGGCCTAAAACCAATGAAACACTATTCTACTAACATCAGACTACAGAATGACACTCTCTAATCATTTTTAACTGCAATCTTTAGAAAGTTGTATTTGTTGTTTACTGTTGCAGTAAAAGCTACCTTGGGGTCTCAATTAACCCCAAACAGGCATTTTGTCCATTTTGACCATTTTGACCACTTTTTAATTTTTTTTGACCGGGCCATTTTGACCATTATGACCATTATGACCACTAGTGGTTTTAACCACTGCACAACACTGATTCAAAAACCAAAATGAATTTTGATGGACGTAATTTTTACATCAACGACTTACAACATATTATGAGAAACTTGAAAGCCTGAACAAACCAAAATAATTCAGCCATCAAAAGACGTGGAACCAAAAAAGAAATTCAGTGAAATTGGACATTCAATCCAAAAAAGAGCATCTCGATTTTGAAAGACTGAAATGGAAAGAAGAATTAGAACAGCGAAAAGTAGCCGAAGATAGGAAGCATGAATTGGAAAAATTAAAACTTCAAAATGATGCTGAGTTGGCGAAAATAAAATTTTAAATTAGCTCAAGAGTTTGAACTCGAAAAACTTCGTATGCAGATGTAAATTAACTAATTATTTTTATTTGTTCACTCATATGTGGTCATCGTCCATTTATCCAATTAAATAAATCTCTTCTTCGCTCTTCCCCAAGATTACAATCTTGTCCATAATATTGTTCTGCTTCGTCGTCACCGTCCACTTCATCTAGTGGATCAATAGGTCTAGTATCTAGTTCTGGTATTTGCCCATAGTATATTAAAAATTCCGTCGTAAAATACTTTTTCAATCAGTTTCTTACGCTCTGATCTTCGTACCATTTTGAGTTTTGCGATAGAAAAAGTTGAAATTACAATTTGACTAAATATTAAATTTCGCGGTGCTATATAACACTAAAACTAAAAGGTTTATTTACTCCAGCAGAGGGGTCTTCAAATTTAAACGGTGTTAAACTGTTAAATGATTAAAGCTTAACAAATAACAAAAGAATTTGAGTTCACCTACTGTAATAGACTTCCTATTAATTAAATAAGTTATAAGTTAACTAAATTAAATTGCATACTACTGCTAAAATAGACAAGTATCGGTCTGTTTCGTTACGTGTCCGGCAAGGTGGCGCAATGGAAACTGGCCCCCCGGACACCTGGCCCCATGGCAAGTGGCCCTATGGATAGCTGGCACTAAGTGGGAGTAGCTTCCGTGTATAGTCCGAGCTTATCGATGAGCTCGTTAACTTCCATCAATAGCTTTCCAGGAAATGAAGACAGAGATTCCTACATTGAATTATTAGAATTCCTACAGTACTCATGTGACCAAGTAAGATTAAAAAATCCTAGTACCGAAATAGTAATAGCTGGTGACTTCAACGATTTCAACGTAAACACACTGTGTAATATTTGTAAGTTAAATGAAATCATTAATTTTCCAACATATTATAAAAATGATGGTACAATGTTTGCATTGGATAAAATAATCACTAATATAAAAAGTTTTTATCATGACCCAGACCCAATGCCGCCGTTAGGGAATTCAAAGCATCTCTCTATCTTGTGTAAAGCTAAGCCGTCTAATAAGAACAAATCCACGCGTTCACAGTGTCAAGTCCGACCTCTCAGTGAACTAGGAAAATCTTTATTTCAAAAATATTTACATTCTGAAACATGGAAATGTGTTCTCAATGCAAACACCATTGATGAAAAGGCTGATCAATTTACAACAACTTTGCAATATTATTTTGAATTAAGTTTTCCTCTAAAATCAAAACTAAGGAACATTAATGACAAACCTTGGATTGCTCCTCGAATGACTTATGGTGAAAAGACATAAATTGTATAAATACAAATATAGTAAGTGGAGAGAGATGAGAAACGTGTTACAAAGGGAGATTTGAGAAGCTAAATTAGCCACTAGAGAAAAAAACGCAGATAAAATACTCAATTATAGTAAATCTTGGTACAAATTAGTAAGTGATCTCAATGGCACCAAAAACGATCCGAAAGTCCTATTTAGTACATTATCACTAATTGTTGACGAAAGCAATCCCCCAAGTTTGCTAGAAATGTTGAATATTGTAAACTACGAGAAAAACAAAACTGCAACTAGTTTTAAAGGCTTGCCTGAAAATTATATACCTAAAGTAAGAATAGAATCTAGTCATCCAACTACTTTAACGGATCATGATGTATACAACCTAATAGTATCTCTTAAACCAAATAAGGCGATTCCACTAAATACTTACCTATATCAATATTAAATTAGTTGGCAATGGAATTGTGTTACATTGTAGCTGACATAATGAATTTCAGTTTTGAAAGTTGTAAAGTCCCGAGAGTTTGGAAGGAAGCTACAATGACTGTGTTACCTAAAGTAAAAAGTGTTAAGTCCATTAATGATCTGAGACCTTTGTCAATAACCAGTCCATCCTTCTCGTAACACTGTAAGCCTGGTTGCACGAATTTTTGTCGTCACCGATTTATCAGAGTCCTTGACTTCCTTGGCCTTCTTTCTAAGCGCTGCTTGACACTTCCGCTCCTCCAATGATAAGTCGTCACCAATGAAGATGCTTTCGTCTAATTGGTTCTTTTTACCGTAAATTCTGAATTTGTCAATCGTCCTTAGTAGCTTGACCAGAACTGGTCTACTCGCGTTTTCTTTCCTCCGTCCCAGTCGATAGATGTTGTCAATCAGGATGTCGTTTAGGCCCAATGTGCTCATCAGAAGCTCAAATTGAGAAAGTAAAGTCGATTGGTTTTCCTTTTCCAACTCCTCCCAGCCATGGATAACGATATTCTTCTCTCTGAACGAACGGGTCATTAGTGACATTTTATTCTCCACAGCTCCTATCCTGCCGGTCAGGTCATAGAGGAGCGCGCGGGAATTCCAAAAGTAAACACATGGAATTTTGCTTGGCAAATTAATTTAATTAAAATTACGAAAATAATATTAGTTAAAGTGCATGGGAAACAAAAAAGGCAAGAAAAGGCCAAAGGGCGAGTCTTCGTCTACCGATACCAGTATGACTTCAACCAATTCAGGATCTAGCTCCGTGGATATCCCGGCTTTACTTTTGGCAATGGAAACAAGACTCATTGAGAAAATAAACGATAATATTGCTGCAACTACCCTTATATATATAGTAAGAAAAGCTGGAAATTTTGGTTTTTTGTGTGCTCGTCCCGTGCACGTATGGGCTCATACTACAAATATCTCACGGGTACAGGCGGGCATGGGCCGATCAAAGATACTCACGGGCGGGCATGGGCTCATTTCGGCAATTATTGAGCCTTCAAAATAAAAAAACCATTCCTTTAACTTTATTAATTATGGTAAATGTAAAGCAATGCTATATAAAGTATAGGTAAAAATAATATAACAACGAGGGGCAGACTGATGAGTCCTGTGGGGCGGCATTAAAAATCGGTCTATAAACAGCGCTTTTTTTAAACTTTATTAATTATGGTAAATGTAATGACTCGTCTTTACGAAGCAAAGGAATGTCCCTTAAGCAATAAAGTAATAAGCCGGTACTGAGGAAAGATATCCCTCTTTAGAACCACTGAGTAGAGAAATAAACAAGCCATGCCAAATAATTGCTGCTTGTACCCAAAAAGCAAGAACGTATACAGAACTTAGTTACAAATTTGAACTAAATGTTTGCCATTTTTTAGCGAAAATGATGGCAAATAATTGCGCGGAGTGCGAAATTTTTTTGCTATTTTGAAAATTCTCCTTTTCTTAGATTTCGGGGGGGAAACGTCCTTGCCAAAAAGAAATGCACTATTACCAAGTTTGATCACGTTTATTTACTATACAAAATAGAATGATTGTCTTTTTAAGTCTGAAAATGGGCAAATTATTTTCTTAAGATTTTATTACTCGAAAAATTTAGAGTAATTTTTTTATGTAAAAATGTTTACTAAAAATTTAGATTTTTTGTAGCCACAAATTTGAAAAAAAATTTCTAGCATATTTATATTTTTGATATCCTTAGGGCTTGAAATGTCGAGATACAAAATCGACTCTCAGTCAAGTCTGAAAAAAGTTTATATAAATAAAATTCCGACGTCGGATTATTACCTACCAATACATTTCTGCAATACGTACGAATACATTTCAGCCATACTACTACATAAAATAAAAATTGATTAATTGTTTTATTGGTAGAGGGTGAACGGAAAATATCATTTAATTTAAGTATCATATTTCTGGAGTATACTACTGTAACAATTTTTATATGGACCTTGTGTTTAAGAATGTTTATTTGTAGCAACTGCAATGTGAATTGTGTATTGCATGTGAATTTTAGCTTTCGTGTTATGTAACCCGATACTTATTGTGGAGGGGTGAGCACTCAAAAGAGACTTGCAGTGCACGTGAAAGGAACGTGCAAGTGTTTTACTATTAAAGATATATTCTTGAGCTATTTATAGGATCTGAATCGGTTTTATAGTAAAAGCAAGCTCTCCCCCATCCGCTCCCTGGTATAAAAGACGGACCCGAAGCTCAAGAAGTCACTCTTTTTGGGTCACTCAGTCGGGCAACTAGTGCCTGCTGAGTTTAGTGCAGATAGTTTAAATTTTAAGTCTAGTATTAGGTACCTAGGACTTTAGTAGTGTTATGCAATCTCTAGTAGGACAGTGTTAAAAGCTTGTCCATAATGAGAGAAGTATATTACTTAGTATAAGTATTATTATGACTGCTAGTGTGTATTCCTATCCGTTTGTATATGTATGTGTATGTACGAGATGAGTCGAAAAGTATGAGTCTGTATGTGTGCGTATGTGTGCGTATGAGGATGAGATTATAATTATATCTGACCAATGTATAAAGAAATGATATGTGAGTGAGCACTCGTCACTGTGAGAATATCACTTGAAGACTTGAGGGCTCATGTTGACCATATAAATCTAACATGGCAGATGATAATTGTGAGATAGGTATAGAGAGCCTGTTGTCCCGATGCGTTGAATGAGTATAAAAGTACTCAAATGTACGTATGGGATGGTATGGATCTATTATATGTACGGATACTGGAGACACGTATGAGGTGGTTGATTTGCCGTGCGAAGGGCTACTGTTTAATATAATTATGCTGTTACTGTAGCTAAAACTATATTCTAAATTATATGGATAATAGGAGGACATATAATCTACATACCAATATTATCTTTATCCATTATTAGTATAGATATAATAAGTAGGAATGTGCAGTGTTTGACTAGCCACCGGCCAGTGGATAAAATGGTAGTGGATAAAATGGTTTTATCCAGGCTAAAATGACTTTTGGCCAGTGGACCAAATTAAAACACATGTAAATTTGACTATGGCCATTTTAGCCACTATCCATTTTATCCGGATAAAATGGCCTCCTGGCTGGCTAAAATGTAAAAAAGCCGGATAAAATAAAACACTGGGAATGTATTTTGACAATAAGTATTGTATAACCCTATCAACTATTTCCTGTCTACCTTTATATAAATAAAGAATCTATATAATAATAGCAATTCATTTCCCCTTTAACATCAATCTACGACTTTCAAATTTTTACTGGATGGGCACATCATAGTCAGAACCCCAAACCTCGAGTTTCAAAATGACATCTTTCATAGAAATCGTTTTACGATTTTTTGAATTTCGAATTTTAACATTGAAGGAGTGGGAGAATACGCTCCGATCTGTCACGTTTTGTTCAAATACTCCTCCTACAGTTTTCATCCGATCTTTACCAAACTTTTTCCTGACTTACTCGACTTAATAATGAAGACGGTAGCCACTCCAGTTTTTTATTTTTTAGTAGAAAATATTTTGCCAGTGAATTTCAAACATTTCACAAAGTCCTACTCTTTAAGCAGGCACCCTCCGCCATGTAAAGGGATAAGTGTCCCTTTCACCTCGAGCGGGGCGACCGCAGCGGAGTCAAACTATTAATAGCAAGGCAACGTTTATTCAGTTAGTATCATTTGGTTGTGGATTGAATAGGTTGACTTGACTTGACATAGGATTGGTTAATAAATGTAACGAGATAGGTAAAAAATGGATAGAAATAACGAGGACAATTAAAATAGTAGGAGATTATTATTATCAAAATTTTTTTTGGGGGGGGGGCGACAAATTATCTGTGAAAATATGAAAAAATTTGGGGGAGTGGCTGGCCCACTGGCTGCGGCACTGTCATTGTCATCTATTTAAAATGACGGGGTTATTTAAAAGGACGTCTATTTAAAATGACGGGGTTATTTAAAAGGACGTCTATTTAAAATGACGGGGTTATTGAAAACGACGGGGTTATTTAAAAGGACGTCTATTTAAAATGACGGGGTTATTTAAAATGACGGGGTTATTTAAATGGACGTCTATTTAAAATGACGGGGTTATTTAAAAGGACGTCTATTTAAAATGACGTCTATTTAAAATGAAGGGGTTATTTAAAAGGACGTCTATTTAAAATGACGGGGTTATTTAAAAGGACGTCTATTTAAAATGACGGGGTTATTTAAAAGGACTTCTATTTAAAATGACGGGGTTATTTAAAAGGACGTCTATTTACAATGATGAGGTGATGTAAAATGACGTGGGGTGATGTTAAATGACGGGGTGACTTAAAATTATATATTCTATCCATATTAATGATAATATAATGAAAATCAGGCGCTGATGAAAGGACTTCAAACGTTTACTTTAATTTCGCTGTTTAGTTAAATCATGTTGAATTTGGTTCACTATTATTATGTTGATTTTATTGCATAATGCACACTCATAGTCTATCATCCCCATTAAGGGGTTATCTATTTCCCGTTCGGAGAACGGGCCTATTACTAGTTCCATAAGAAAACTATAACCGAATGACTTTACAAGAATAATATAATTGGTATGGGCATATGACACAATACATAACTTATAGCCTACGACATATAGTATAAAATAAGCGAGTACTAATGCATCACCCAAACGATTCCCTCCCTATTTAGATGATTCACAAACAGATAGGGAAAAATAACGTTACACTACATTTTAATTTAAAGGCTCATTCATTTAAACTATTGGTTAATTAAAAATAAGTCATTTTCAAAGGGTCGGCACGGTCACTAAATTGCCCGTGTAACTCTCTACCCTCCACGGATGAATATTGCTTTCAAAAGTGTTCCTATGACTATGGTAAGTGAGAAGAAGTGAGGTAAAATAAATGACGCAAAATGATAATTTACGCTTAGTTATGCTATTACTTAAGTATTTTAGTCCGAAAACACTAATCGAATTGAAAAAAAAGCGTAACTTCCATCTGTAGTATCATGTGTGGTACATAAGCAATCACAGATTTCTGAATGAGAAATCTTCGCACTACTGTGGATAGATGGATCAACATGCTTGAAATTGTATTCTATGAACACAGTTGGCACTTATTCGCTTGACCTCACCTACCTCACCTCATGTTAGGTGTTCCCTTTGAGGTCATCACGAACCTCACCTCATGTTGTAATCTTCATCTGAGGCCCTCATGTACCTCACCTCATGCCGAGTTCCCCATCTGAAGCCCTCACCCACCTCACCTCTTGTCGGTTTCTCACTCTGAGCTCACGTAGCTCATGTCATGTCGGGGTTTCCCTCTGAGGTATTCACCCACCTCATGTCAGCCTTGCCCTCTGCGGCACTCACGTACCTCACATCATTATCTCATGATCCATAAAAGCACTCACCTCACTTTAACCTCTTTGGGTTCCTTCTTGATATAATACCTGTTGTATTCCGGTGTAATTTTGTGTTTCTAAAAAAATTTTTAGTCGCTCACCTGACCAGGGGCTATGACTTTGCACTTTGCGTTATCATTGGTGGATTCAAATTGCTTTTAGTCAATAGGCTGCAGCTTTCATTACAAAATTTTATATGCTATTATAAAACTTTCATTTTCGTGCTGCAATGATGCCCCTGTTTTGTACATGAAGTTTTCAGTCGCAGTATTTATTATATTAAAGGTGAATGTGGCTCTGCAGTGCACTGCTTTATCCAAGCCATAGAACAATTCCTGGAACTACGCGACGGTTTATAGGCAATATCATACTTATTCTAGCATTGTCTATTTTTTGTTAATTTTTCACAAATGAAATGAGGTGCTATTCCTCCCTAGGAGCATTTTAGGTAGACAAGGTCTGTATTACCCAAAGCCAGCTAAAACTTCTAGGAATTTTAGGAACTCCTTTCTGTACTGCAGCCAGGCTCCTGCTTCGTGAGTGAAGGTCGTAGACGTCGCAGCATTTATTACTTTAAGCCAACGCCTTCAATCATGTTCTAGCAATATCTGTATAAATATTATCATGTATCTCCTCATTGAAATGTTTTAACAAATGCATTTGTTGAAACATTTAAATGAGGTGCTCCTATTTTGACCTAATCTCTACCTCACAACTATTTTATTTCCCCACCCCCACCTCAACCTCAGCTTGTGTATAAAAAGATTCCGTTGGTTCACCTTTTCTTCACCATCAAACCATTAGTTGCATATAACTTTACCTCAGCCTCACTCTTTGTGCAATGCACGTGGCCAAACACCCCTATAACCTCACCCTTTGTACAATACAAGTCAGTGACCTCATAGAAACCTCACTCTTTCCATCTACATACAGAAAATACTCACCGTACATCACCATTTGTAAAACTATAAATGTTGCGCGATGTGACAAATTATGCTTAGTGGGATCTTCTTTCAAACGCAGCAAAAGCCAATACAAGGCGCCTCACTCACTTTAAGCTTTCATATTTAGTACACCACCTACCTACCTCAATATTAAATATTATAGTAATAATGGACCATTTGCGTATTCACCTAGCGCCAACTTAACTGACATTGTTCCAACTACTAGTAGCCAACTGAAATAGGCGCGGGTAAATTGAGTAAAGTAGAAAAGTTCTATTTCATTTAGTTAACCCGCGCCTATTTCAGTTGGCTACTAGTAGTTGGAACAATGTCAGTTAAGTTGGCGCTAGGTGAATACGCAAATGGACCATTCATTCTCATCTGGAATGCATCAATTTGTTTCATTTATTAAAAATAGTAAGAGTACGTTTTCTCTTTTTATGACATTGAAATCTAATTTTTATAAATGCAGCCCATTAAGCATAATTTGTCAGACCGTGCAACAAATGCTCAACCTCACATCACCTCAGTGAAAATTTCCCAATGAGATCCTCACACTAGTGGTCCTTTTACATGTATTTTCCCACACCATTGTTTCGTAAATAACTCTCCCAATTTCGAGTCAATTTGGACATTGACATTATAATGAAGATATGCTAACCAGCTCGGACATGTCATGGTATATTTTACAACTTTGACCTATAAAGGTCACACCACCGGTTTAAAAATGGTTATTTTTCATTTTTTGGCGGATTGTCTTTAGACTTGGATGGCAGGGCAATTAGAAGGTATTATGAAAAATTCGGGGCGATAAGTCCGAGCAGAAAATGAGATAGATTTTTAGGAAAAAACAGGAAGTTTTTAGTGTACCCGTATTATAATTATGACAGAAATGGTCGAAAAATAAAATTTGAATTTTAAGTATATAGTACACAGCAAAGGAAAGCGACTGAAACTTCACGTGACTTTTCTTTTTCTCACAGATACATTATTTCATTTGCCGCTCAAAACAACACAATATTTCTGCTCTAACTCTACTATCGTTTTTACTCCTGTAGAATATTCGTACTTCGAAGGAATTCCGCTAGTTGCTTGGTAGTTAGCAATAGCATCCCTTGCTCCCCACACAAGTGTATATAAGGCTCTGTCTTATGAAATACATATAGTACTAAAAACAGAAAAGGATAAATAAATTATTATTAAATCATTCTTGAGACTTTTCTCAAACTTATGGCCTTATTATAGCTCTGAAAAACAGTAATATATCTTATATAATGACATTTACCTTTGACAGTCTTAAAGTTGGTTTAAATTAGGTTAGGTTTGTTATAAATCAAAGTTTTGGTTTTTGCAAATACATAAATCCTATTTTACGTATATCCGGTCTGTACAAAATTTCTATAACATATACACCTTTAAAACCTTTAAAAAATTTTGGTTGTAATACAGTTGTACTAACGTCCGAATTTGACGTGCGGAAGGTTTCTACAACGTTTTTAGTAACGGAACTGCCACGTGAAAATGTCCCACTTGCCGTTGTGGAGACATCATCAAATTTTAACCACTGTACGAAACGTACCATATTCTGTAGTAATATTATTGTCTTTTCCTTCTTCTCTTCCTTACTGACCACGTACCACGTGCTCAGTAAATTACTGAGCACGTGGTCTTTGGTTGGTAAGCAGAGCCTACCTGTAGGGAAGTAGTGTGAGTAGTGGGGTCGTGAGTAACGGAACAGCTCCTCTTATATTTTCTTGCCCTTTATGGCCCCCAATATCTTTTATTGGACCAATGGCGCAATTAGCTGCAAAACTTACTCACGGCTCTAACGTCCGCACTCCTAAAGGCTGCAGTATATAAACACAGCTCATAGCTATAACTCATTATTATTATTACACTTCTCATCCTGGATTGTTCCTGTCTCTAGTGCCTCGTGCTACCTTTTTCCGTAATTTTGACATTACGGCATTTTCGGTCATCTAGACCCCTAATTAAATTGTATCAGTGTTTTTTCTAGTTTTAAATAAATAGCTGTAGGAAATATCAGTTTTTTCCAATTACACATTTATTTAAAAACACATCACACATTGCAGAAATAATCTAGCCATCTTCGGTCAACAGTTTTTGCCATTTTGCATTGGATCTTACAAGTCGAGTGCAAGCATTCATCGTTCATCTATCATCCCCACACACGGAACTAACGCAAATTCACATCCAGTGCACGATACAACCACCATGCGACTAAAAGTAAACGAAAATAACTCCGAATCCAGCTTTTGTACTACAAAACTAATGGCACCTAAAATTATATAATTAACGTAGCTATCTGATGGCAAGTTAAAAAATTCCAGAAAAAGATCAAAAAGTTAGCCTCTGGCCAGGGTTGGAAGCCTTGACCAGTCCTCCTCCCATCAACTCAACTCGGCTAATCAGCCATAGATAAATGAAGGGGTTGTAATTCCCCTACAAATCCTTATTTTGGTCAAATTAACGTTAAAGTTAGGATCGGCTGGACGAATAAAGAATTGACCAAAAATTTCCGTTATGAATATTACGTTGTAGATAGGTTATCGTAATGTCAGAATTCGACGTCAAAGTCTCACAAATATATATTGGTGGCTTGACGGTCATTTTTTGATGAAAACGATTCTACAACTAAATAACGAACACACAACGTTATTTCAACCAACACCTTCTGCTAGGGTCATTACCCTCCTCTACAACCTGTGTCTTACTTAAACTGTCAACCTCAACCGCCGGCTTTTGTTACAATAATACGCATGCGATATACCTATTAAAAACCAAAAAAGGAACTCCACTCGGTTAATGCAATATAAATTCAGGGTGATACCATTCCCATTCCCACCTCTAGCTCTACAATTTTGGAAGGTACTTTAAATATTTGAATGTACTTCAATGTCATGAGGTGCCTCCACGGAATTAGACTATTATTAATAGGTTAATCTGGAAGGATAATGCTATAGGACGTAAAGCGACAGAGTGGAGCTCTGAGTGCAGCTACAGATAAACAACTGTTGGTCGAGTAAAAGCTGCCCAGCAGCCAAATGGTCGTGGCGCAATCTCAAAATTCCAAACATAAAATTCATGTGAATGCAAGCGTAGTCTAAAGTTTGAAATCGCGCCACCACATTTGACTGTTGGGCAGCATTTACTCGACCAACAATTGTTTATCTGTAGGTCTATGGCTGTTAGCGTGGTTTCCCAGTGGGTTGGGTGCCTCTAAAACGAAAAAGAAATGGGAAAATTTTGAGTCAAGCGGGTAAATCCAGCTAGCCGAATCCGAAGGTCCAGGTATCCGACGCCGAAGGTACCAGCTAGCCTAACCGAAGAATGTACCAGGTAGCCGAAGTTCCAGCTAGCCGAAATCAGAAGGTCCAGCTAGCCCAAGTACCAGCTCCCAAGACGGTATCCACAAAAATTAATCCCGACAACTACATTTACAGTTGAAATTGTACAACGTAATTATTGACTGTTCCGGATTATTAAATAACACTTAAAGATGTAATTTTCGTAATCTGCTGAATTTAAAAATTTTAAAACATGGAAATTGAATTTCTAATATATTTTTAATCAACGCAGCGTGGGCCACAAGTTTCAGTTATCTGTGAACATGGCCTACAGCCTTATAATTTGAAGTTTTCGTGGTTGAGTTGATTAACTATAGTGGTTTAAAAACTTCCAAAAAACCTTTTTAATTTACTAATAACCCAGGGTTGGATTTGTATGTATGGATTTTTTGAAAAAATTGAATAGAAAGACATCAATCAGCATGTAAAATATTGCTAGACATAAGCCCAAACTTTGAAAATGTATGCACATGTAGGCCATAGATGTCAACATCCCATCCATTTTATTCGGGATGGTTGGATAGGACGGAAGGGATGGGGTCAGACATGGCACTTGAGATATATTTCTCGGAAATAAATAGGCGAAATTTTTGAAATATTTCGCGAAATATTTCACTCCCAACTTCCTTGAAAAATGAAATATTTGAAATAAATAGGGTACATGGCATTTATTTCAATAAATTTCGCGCGAAATAAATGAATTGCGCATGCGTGTACACATGCGCATTGTATTTATTTCATTTATTTCAAAAATTTCAATTATTTCATTTATTTCAAAAATTTCATTTATTTCATTTATTTCAAATATTTCATTTTTCAAGAAAAATTCCTTGAAATAAGAAATTTTTGCCATGTCTGGATGGGGTCAATTTTTTGCATGTTGATGATAGACTGAATGTGATGGAGTGCAGTAGCCTGGATGGTGGTGATGGTTTAATTTTTGGGATGTTGGGGATTGTTCAAGTGGAGGACACATTACTGGGTTTATAAAAAATTATTTTTGTTTCGGGGAGTGGAATAGGATGGGTGGAAAGGTGGCGACTACGGGGAGCAGGGCCGGTGAAGTTTTCATGCTGCCAGGGCAAATGTTATTTTGATGCCCACTTTATACTAACTTTAAAGTCATTCCAGAATTTAATTACGGGGAAAAATTATTATTGTGGCACATAATTATACTAAAATAGGCTATAGGGTAAGTAATAGAAAGCCAAATTTAAAGCTCATACTGTAAGACTTAAGACTGAAAAGATTTGGGTGAGACTTTTCGTGTTGACACTGTTTGGGTACGTCAAGAATGTTTACAGGATTGGGTTTCGGAGGTGGGCTAACATTTCATATAGATATCTGAAAGGTATATATTCGGTATAATTTTTGGCGTCCCTGGAATAGATGCTGGTTGAATTGAGACGGTAAGTTTGCTTTGAAACAGTTCGGATTGAGAAGGTTTGGCTGAGACGGTTTGGGTTGAGACAGTTTGGGTTGAGACGGTTTGGGTTGAGACGGTATAGTTTGAGACGGTTTTTTAATGTTGACTATGAAAATCAACCGAAAATCACAATTGATTAATATTGAGTATCAAAATCAACAGAAAATCAAAATTGATTAATGTTGACTATGAAAATCAACAGAAAATAAAAATACCAAGGTTACTATTGAGTATCAAAATAAACAGAAATTCAAAATTAATTCACGTATTAAAATCAACAGAAATTCAAAATTGATTGATAATAATTATCAAAATACACAGAAAATTAAAATTAATTAATTTATTTTATTTATTTATTTACACGGTCAAATTCCTCTTTACTGGAGGTAGTTACAATGCCGGGAACCGTTGCGTTATCCTTTACACATTTATTAATTAAATAATGGTATGTTGACTATATTATATATATGATATATATATTATATATGTTAACTATATTTTACAGAAATTGGAGGTAATTATAATTCATACGCCATTTTTTTTGCCCACAAGAACTCAATTAAAGAAGTGAGATTGTTAGTCATTACTATTACACACAGAATCAATACAGGATAGGTTACAAATATTTATATCACTGGGAAGCTTAGTCTCTGATAATTGTTCATTAAGTAAATATAATTTAAGGTTTTTTTTAAATACAAATAGAGATTTGGCGTTTCTTATGAATTCTGGGAGCGTATACCAACACTTCTGAGCCTGCATGCTGAGACTTCTAATACCATATTTACCAGTGTTTTTACAATTCAAATTACCCTTGATATATGTTTGTGTCCTAGTGCATAAGCTGTTTGTATCATCTAAATCTAGATAATTTCTAAAATAAGGTGGACATTCATTGTTGATTATTGCATACACATGACTTAATAGTTGGAACTTATAGAGATAATGGGGAAATAACCATTTCAATTTTACAGTGATTTCTTCCGTAACAGAGTCATACTTGGATTTACCGAGAACAAATCTTCCAGCCAGTCTTATTACCTTTTCAATTTTTAATAACTCTTCTTTAGAGGCGGTGCCCCATATTATAGACATGTATTGGACCACCGATAAGACATAAGCATTGGCTGTTTTTAGTCTATTCTCTTCACTCATCATGCATTGATATGGGTACAAAGACAATATTGTACCATAACATTTCGACTGAATAAGTTTTGTTTGATCACACCATGCTAAATTAGAGTCAATTATAAGACCAACAACTTTTACGGATTCAGAAGTGGATATTATTGTACCATTGATATTAAGACTTACATTATTTAGTTTGTTACGATTCTCCTGAGATCCTACAACCACCATTACCGTTTTACTCACGTTTAATTTCATTTCGTTGTTCTCCATCCACTTACATACGGCTTTAAAATCCGTTTCTAAGTGAGTGATCAGAACTTTTATGTCTTCTGGTTTACCATGGACAATAAGGGTATTATCGTCCGCAAATAGAAACATTAAGGAGTGTTTTAAACAGTAGGGCAGATCGTTTATAAATAAAGTGAATAGCAAAGGACCAAGTATACTGCCTTGAACGATTGATAGATTTATGGGTTTCGGAGTGGAGATATTAGAATCATTAACATGAGTATAGTGTGACCTATCCTCAAGGAATGATTTAAACCAGTGTGTATCGATATTGTACCAAGCAAGTTTTTGCAAAAGGAGTTTTGGATTAACTTTATCGAAAGCCTTGGCCATGTCTAATGCCAACAGGATACATACATTTCCTTGGTTCAATTGTGTATACAGTATGTCTGTAATAGCTACCTGCATGTGCATTGTTGAATGGTTTCTCCTGAATCCAAACTGGTTTTTATATAAAATGTTGCTTTCCTGAATATGTACTACCAATTGATTATAGACCGATTTCTCAATTAGTTTAGAAACGAAATTCTGAATAGATATTGGTCTAAGGTGGTTTGGTTCTATTGGTTCGGATATCTTAGGAATAGGAACTATTTTACACAGTTTTAATGATTTACATACGTAACCTTCAGATATACTTAAATTGACTATACTGTGCATGTAGCTTAATACGGTTGGTAGGAACATTACGTAGTTAAAGAATATTGGACAGAGATTAAGCGAATCTTTGGTATGTAATGTTTTCTTTTTAAGATCATTGAAAGCTTCGCAAAAACTTTGTAATGTTACGTAATTCAATTTGAATGTCGTTTGTGTTTCATTTGGATAGGGATTTGTAAGACTGCGAACGGATGTGTTGCTTGTGGTACTAATTGCTGCGAAATGGTTATTTATATCCTCTGCACCCATCGCAATATCACTTCTTGAATTATTATTTTTCTCCAGTAGCTTATCTATTGACTTAAATATACCTTCCCTTTGTATACCCAGATCTAATTCACATTTAGCATCGCTTTTTATGCTCCGTTTCACATCTTTGTTGAGAGAGTTTAAAATATCTCGATGAAGATTTGAAGGATCATTTTTCCATATTGAATATGAAATGTCTCTTTTGCGAATTAGATCTTTGGTATTTTTTGAGATTATCATAGATTTTTTCCTATTTTTAATGGTAATCGTTTTTAATTGGGGCACATTTATTGAACACTAATAATAGGTTTCCGGTTAACTTATCAACTAATGTATCTAGGTTATCGTTTAAATCACAGTCAAAATTAAGATTCTCCAGCATTTGGCTAGCAATGCTTAAATCGAAATTTTTAAAGTTTCTATACGTTATTTGCTTTTTTTGTGTAATGGGTTTATCTAGGATAGCAACAAGTTCCACGGCACAATGATCTGATATATGGGGCTCTATAACATCAGCTGTAGTACACATGTTATTTGTTATTACAAGATCAAGAATACTATTACCTCTTGTTGGTTTGTCAATTAGTTGAACAAAGTTAAATTTACGAACTAAATTATTAAATTCTTCTAACAGAGAAGCCTCTCTTAGGTTGAAGTCACCTACTATGTATACCATTTTTGTACAATTACAAAATTCAGTCAAGAGTAAATGAAAATATTCAAAGTCCTTATTTCTACAATGCTTACTATAGTCAGGCCATCTGTATAGGCAGATGACAACGAATGATTTGTTGGACTTCAATTGTACATTTAGTGCAAGAATTTCAACGTTATCATTCGTGTCAATTATTTCTTTGTTGTTAAAATTATATAATGTTTGTTTAAATTTTTCTTCAAGAAATATAGCTATTCCGCCTCCTCTATTATAATTCCTATCCGTCCTAACAATATTATAGCCTTGAATAATTGGTGACATATTATTATTTTTGAGTTTTGTTTCTGATACGCAAAATATGTCATAATCATGCTCTGTTATAAAGTGAGTGGTTATCGGAACCTTATTACGAATAGATTGAGCATTCAGATGACATATTTTTAGGAACTTACAACTACTGTCTTTGGAGGCTGGTAAATCAATTAAAAGGTTTCCATTGCTCCTAAAAAAGTAGACTCAGATGGACCATCCGGGGGGATTCCATTAGGTCGTTTTGATGCTGTCGGGTTGTGGATGCCGTTTAATTTTCTTTTATTAGAGGCGGGGGGTTTCATCTCCAGCTTCCGGTTCAGTACTTTGTAGACCAATCCGTCGATGGTAATTTCATTATTTGCAAAGTTGATGTCTGCTTGCTGATTGTTCTTTTTGCATTCCTGATATTTTTCTCTGAGTAGTTTGCGCGCTATTCGGGTGTTTACTGGCAGATCCTTGACAATGTAAGGTGATTTTTCTAATTGATTTCCGCTTTTTAGTTTATGTGCATTTTCTAGAATGGTATCACAGTCACGTTGCCTCGCCAGACTAATTTTTATTGGACGGACTTTGTCATCGGAATAGCTTGAGATTCGGTACGTAGTGTCAATGTCAACAAGGGGTAGACCTAGCTTTTCGTTTATGAGGTGAGTGACTTTAGTATGGCATTCTTCAGGCGTTTCATCTCGGCTGTCTGGGACGCCCATAATCAATAAATTTTTTTTCTTTAATTCGGTTTCAAGATATTCAACCCGATTTTCCAGATGACTGACTTTGGTTTGTAACTGTAGTACATGGTTTTCTAATTTTCCATGGGATGATTGGATTTGTATCACATTTTTATCTATTCTTTGGACGGTGTCATCCAGTCTTTTTAATATTGCTGCCCAGTCGGGATTTGAGGTTGCTGGATTCATTTTGTCGTCTGAGGAAGGATTTGGCACCGTCTGTTTCCCCTTCAGTTTATGTCTCGTACCTGTCGACATCAAGGAGTTCTTCTGGTTGAAGGGTGTCTAGATAGAAACGCAATCCAACGTGCTAGTATCTTACGGTCCAAGGAATGGAGAGGAAACTCGGTTTGCCCCCAAAAGCGTACATATAAGAAGTAAAATGACTTAGCTGATAGTCTATGGTTGTACAGAGTTGTCAGATCCGCTCCTCGTTGAGGTGAGATTCCAAGCGAAAAATTCCGATCAGTTTTTATTGATTTTTAGTTAGTGGTCGAATCGGAGGTACGGTTTTCGATTAAATTAGAAAAGACTTGTACTTGTATTATACGTGTGGCCAATGGGTAATTATAAAATGGATAAGTTGTACGAAAAAGGAAGTAATATTATTTGAAGAGCAAAATAGAAATGCTTTCAACCGTACCTCCCGCCAGATTAATTAATATTGAAAAGAAAATCAAAATTGATTAATATTGAGTGTCAAAATCAAAAGAAAATCAAAATTGATTAATATTGATTATCAAAATCAACAGAAAATCAAAATTGATTAATACTGAGTATTAAAATTAACAGAAAATCAAAATTGATTAATATTGATTATCAAAATCAACAGAAAATCAAAGCTGATTAATATAAGCTATGAAAATCAATATAAAATCAAAGTACAATAATAATAACTATGAAATACAAAAGCAATTGAAAAAGATTGATTTTGATCCCATAACAAGTTTTTGCCGATTTTAGTGGCTTTACTATAAAATTTCAATGTCGATAGAAGCGGTATGATATATTTTATACTATCTTGCTAACAATTTATAGGAAACGCAATTGAACTTCTTAATGCCCATTATTCACTTTAACTATCAAAATGAAGACAAAGTGAGCGCGCGGTATCTCAGCAACCTATGGACCGATTTACCCCAAAGTCAATAGGGATCGTCAGTGAACCATAGGTATTGTTTTTGCCAACTTTGATCAACTTCCGTCTTTGCGTTCGAAAGTTATCGTGGGTACGGACGGGCGGACGTACGGACAGACTGTGCGATTCTATAAGCTGCCTTATTCAGGTGAGCTAAAAATGCATATTAAATTAAATAAACCCAACAGGTCTTTGGAATACTAACAGATCGGTTACATAACAATTTTTTTTTCTTTTATTTTGCTGCCCACCTCAGCTTGATGCCCGGTGCCGTCGCCCCGGTTTGCTAGGAGTTAAGGCTTTTCCGTGCATGCACCTGTTGACTACTTATCCAGGTGTCGCATTTAAAAATCAAAAGTCCCAATTTCAGATTGAACGTCCGCAAGAAGTTCGTTAATTTCTCACAAAGGCGCATGAGTTTGGAGTCTTTCCAAACCTTTCCAAGTTCATACTTCAGCTCCGGAGCTGAAGTATGAACTCCGCTCCTCCGGCGTCGTCATGCCACTTCACCTTGTTACCTTTATCAGACCACTACTACGCATTAGTTGATGTTGGTTTTGTTGATAATAATTTAATATTGATACAAGACACAAGAGTGAGGAGTGAGTGAGTATGATAAATGTGAACGAGGACCGAAGGGATATTGAGCTATGCGTGTGTAAGTTGTATTGTTGTACTAGGCCACTAGTACTGCTATTAAATTTCAAAAAAAATTTGGTTTAATTTCGAAATAAGGTAACATTAAACCAGAGTGAAATTCATTGTTTTATGGCTGAAATGGCCAAAAATAGTCAAATGGGGCTATGTGAACTGAGAAAATCACCCTTGATTTGGCGGGAAATTTAAAAAACCATGATTTTTGGCCATTTTAGCCGGCTGGCTGGTCAAAATCATTTTTAGCCGGCTAAAATGGAACACTGGTACACCCATATAAATATTATATGGACAGATAAATTTATTGCTTTATCAAGTCTACGATTATAATATGGAAATTCATGGACCAAATCTGAGCCTAATGTGTGTTTTTAAGACTCGTCCGGTTTACTGTACAACGGTTATAGATTCTGTCCAAAAGTTTACTTTTATTCAAAACCTAACAAAAATAAAGCTAGAATAAATCTAAAACTTCATGGGTCACTTCCACAGACCAGGGGGATTTTCTCAGTTCACATAGTCCCATTTTTGGCCATTTTAGCTACTGGCCAACAAAGAATTTCAACCAACCGGCCGGCCAATTTAGCCAGACCATTTTAGCCGACCAGCCGGCTGGTCACTGATCACTGGTTGCGAACCCAGGAATATGAATGAATACCAAGAATGCAAAATGCAACAAGCAAGCAAAGGTATTATTAGCTAGCTGATGTTTGCTGATATTATGCAATGCATATCAGAAGTTCAGCTATTTTACCGTCAATCTAAGAGTTAAGATTTTACACCATGGGATAGACAAACTAAATCTTAATAAAATCCAGGTATGCCCCATGGCGATTCGAATACATTCGTCGAGTCCAGGAATACCGTGAATGAATGTAGCAAGTAAAGGTATAAAAGCTCTAGCAGCTGGTGATGTAGGGGTGCAATGCACAATGCACATGGAAGCCTAGCTAGCCCACCACCTACACACCAACGCTCGCACTTCTAAGGCCATCTCATTTCATAAAGTTCATGATTTTTATTTAGTCTAGTTATGGGGTCATCATTGTGACCTTTTGTGACCGTCAGCAGGCTAAACTACAACAGCTACAAAGTCAAATAAGAGCTCGTTGGAAATGTCGGATGATAACTTGGTTCGTGAAGTTCCGCTATATTTTATATCTGTACCCTGATTCCCCATAAGAGGGGATGTGGTTAATTCAGATAAAATTCTGAACTTGTGGAACTTTACGAACCAAGTTATTTCTTTAGCTTTTCAACGAGGTATTTTTCGACTCTGTAGCTGTTGTAGAACGGCCGGATCTAATCTAAGTTGACAAGTTTTCCATGCAAGCGTACGAAATAGCCTTAATGGAAAATATTCCTTTTATGGTTTCCTGTTAACTTTATTCTGAATTTCTCTCTTGCGAATAAGGTTTTTCAAACAATTGCTACCGTGACGAATTCACGGGTCACCGAAGGGCAAGTAGGTTAGTATTTGATGCAATTAATTTAGTTTTAGTAGCCGGTACTTCGGCTTCGGTTAGCGGGCACTTCGGTTAGCGGGTACTTCGGCTTCGGTTAGCGCGTACTTCGGCTTCGGTTAGCGGGTACTTCGGCTTCGGTTAGCGCGTACTTCGGCTTCGGTTAGCGGGTACTTCGGCTTCGGTTAGCGCGTACTTCGGCTTCGGTTAGCGGGTACTTCGGCTTCGGTTAGCGCGTACTTCGGCTTCGGTTAGCGGGTACTTCGGCTTTGGGTATAATGACTTAACCCGTCGGCATCGGGTAGCTGGACCTGGAGTCGGCTAGCTGGTACTTCGGACTCGGCTAGCTGGACCTTCTGATTTCGGCTAGCTGGAACTTCGGCTACCTGGTACATTCTTCGTTAGGGTATCACTCTTCGGCTTCAGCTAGCTGGTACTCCAGCTTCGGCTACCTGGACCTTCGGATTCGGCTAGCTGGATTTACCCGAGTTAAGCGCGGAGTCTAGTAGGTCAGTACTCAGTTCTTCAGTATCTGTTGTGGAAGATATGCAGGAGATAGGCAATAATTTGTATTAATGTTTTCAATAATGTACCCCAAAGCAGTTTACCCGAAGTCCACTTTTAGCGAAGTGCGTTTGTCGGGTAACTTCGAAAGGCACCCGACAAAGGCACTTTGCTAATAGTGGACTTCGGGTAAGGGGCACATCATTGGAAACATTAATTTGAATTACAATGATGATGGCATGCTAGTATTTGAAGAGAGAGAAGTCTACAAAATGTGTGACGTATTTGGGTAGTGCTGACGATGGCTGGTTGATGGTGTGCCATGCCGTCTCCTCATCATCCGATTCGTCGCGGACTCTGTGAATCTCTCTCCCTCTCTCTCCAGTCTCCACCACTCCACTCACCACCACTACGGCCTTTTTGGCTCCTTGCAAATCACGGCAATTCTTACCACAGGCAGCACAGCTATATCTGTCTGTCTGTCTGCCTCATGGTCCGTGGGCCTACCTATAGCTAATAGCTTATACATCAGTCCGTCCATGCTGTAGTGCATTGCGAAGCTACCAGCTATAGGGGTCGAATATATTATAATAGCCCTTGTAATAATAAAATAATAATATCCAATCCTATAACGTCTCTCTTCTTGCACAACTCATCGTCGTCTTCTGTCTTTCACTTTTTGTCATCCGACACGATACACACTCTCTCACACACATCATCATCATATTATTTGATCATATCTCTAGCACTAGTTAGCCTTCTTATGGTGCAGTTGCAATTGATTCAAATCCACTCATCCAGTGATTCCGACTCCTCCAGTTGGTCTCCGTATTGTTCGTCTTCACCAATTGTTCTTCCCACACAAAAACTCCACATCTGCTAACTCGGTTTTCCAACTTGTCATTATTCACTGACATCTGACCTGATCCGATCGGAACAATTGTCTGCCAACCCGCTGTCGTCATCATTCAGCATAGCAGACTGTCGTTTACATCATCAGAATGACTGCTCCGACACAGCCACAATATTTACGGGGAATCGTTAAACAGGTACCTCGTTTGCTTGAACTTTTATTCCTTCCTCCACTACCCGAAAAACCCTTCGTTTCGTAATTTGGTGCAGGAGCCTTCGCAGGGTACCGTTTTGTGACTTTGGACTTATACGTCACAGGCACACTCACCACTCAGAACATCTTACTAATTCTAATTAGGTTTCTTTCCAGCCGGCATTCTCTAATCCCTCTGTTCATACGACATAGCCGGTTCTGATTTTTCGACAAGTAAATAGGGTAAAATCATGATAGCAAATATATCTCTGTAGACCCATTAATCTCTCAGCTATATTAAAATTATGTTCGATTTAAACAGGGACATGATCATTTTTTAATGGAATTTCACTAGCGATATTACTATACACGGTCATTAGAGCAGCTGAAGAGTTTTTTAATACAACCAACGCAACATTGGGAAGTGCATGCTGAATAACATATGTCAGCCCTCCTTTCAGCTGAAGCTGTACAATTTAACCGTCTGTCTACTCAGCTTTTTGTGTCTTTGATTACTTGGCGTCTATAGTGTATGGTTTTAATACGGCTGACGTTTATGAACTGTAGTACTAGTACTACTTGATAACGTATGACAAATAAATATTTTGTGTTGCCAATAATTATAACTACAGGAAAATTGACTTTTAGAATTGTTTACTACACTGCTCCCCCTTGGTTCAATCCTAATTAAATTATGTAATATTATGGCTGATGTTTCACGTACTGATAACAAAATAAACATTTTTCTAGGTTCTGTCTGGTGATTCGGTGATCATTCGTGGACAGCCTAAAGGTGGACCACCTCCAGAACGACAATTAAATTTGTCCAATATTTCTGCGCCAAGGTTGGCTCGAAGACCGGGTGGGAACACTAAGAGGTAAAATGTTTGTGTCCATAAACTCATTGTAATTTTAATCTCAATGTTTTTTCAATTTTAGTTTTCGTCGGACACACGGATCGATAAATCTTCATTTTAGGTAAAAAGATTATTTTAATTTATAGTAATGATTACTTTTGCTTGCAGTGAAGAAACGAAAGATGAGCCGTGGGCTTGGGAAGCAAGAGAATTTCTGAGGAAAAAGTTAGTGGGTAAAGATGTCCATTTCAACGTTGAGTATAAAGTACCCGGATCGGGACGAGAATATGGAACAATTTTTCTTGGTAAGGATACTGAGACAGGCGAAAATATTACCGAGTCTATAATAACCGAAGGCCTTGCCAGTGTCAGGAGAGAGAGCAAATCAGATGTGAGCCGTTTAATTGAAATTGAAGACGCCGCTAAAGTTGCCCAGCGGGGTAAATGGGGAACAGAGAACGAAGTAAGTTTTAATGTTGATAGTCGATTTATTTCAAGTATTACCAATTTTATTAATGATACACTATTTTGCTAACAGAGGCATATTCGAGACATCACATGGCAAATTGAGAACACTCGTGCTTTTGTTGACAAAATGGGAAGAAAGCCCATCGATGCTGTCATTGAACATGTCCGTGACGGGTCAACTGTTCGCGTATTTTTGTTGCCGTCTTTCCACTACGTTACGCTGATGATGTCTGGAATTCGAGTAAATTACAAGCTTTGTGAATTTAAAAACGATATCTTTAATTGATCACATTTAAAAAAAATTATAATTCCTTTGTGAAGACTCCAGTGATCAAATTGGATGCAGAGGGTAAACAAGACTTGACGAACACTGAGCCATTTGCAGTGGAAGCTCGCTACTTCACAGAGAGTCTTCTGTTGCAGAGAGACATACAAGTCGTGCTCGAATCTGTTAACAACTTGAATTTTGTTGGATCTATCATACACCCGGTACTGATACTAAACAAAGTGTGTATCATGCTGATACTAATTTTGAATCATCGGCTTTTTGATAATTGTCACGAATAAACTTTTAGAAAGGAAACATTGCAGAATTGCTGCTCCGTGATGGGTTTGCTAGGTGTATCGACTGGTCCATGGGATTTGTCACAGGAGGAGCTGAGAAACTGCGAGCCGCCGAAAAGTTTGCCAAAGAGAAAAAGATTCGTTGTTGGAAGGACCATAAAACGAGTTCCGCTACCAACGCTGTGGCCGCTCTAAAAGGAAAAGATAAAGAGTTCATTGGGACTGTGGTAGAAATTGTCAACGCTGATTCTTTCATGGTAAAACAGGCTGATGGTACTCAAAAGAAAGTTTTCTTGGCAAGCATTCGTCCCCCTAGGCGAGTTATCCACTCCACATTTCCAAAATTAAACTACTATAATTAATTGTTTAGTTTAGTAGCATTACATTCAACATTGTTATTGTCATAAGCAAGGTTAAAAATATTTTTTATCTAATTTCTATTTTGGTGTAGATTGACCGAAGAGAAAGGACCTGATGGAGCTCCTGTTGCACGGCCCAAGACATTTAGGCCTTTATACGATATTCCATATATGTATGAAGCTAGGGAATTCATGAGAAAGAAATTAATTGGTAAAAAGGTTCACGTGACGGTTGATTACATTCAGCCAGCTTCCGAAAATCCAAAACTTCCAGAAAAAATGTGCTGTACTGTCAAGTCTGATGGCATGTATGTTATTGCCATCCACATTTAATATAAATAATTTACACAAATTTCTAAATTAGCACTTAAAGGCAGATTTGAGGCGGTTTAAATTCATCCATTAAAGTACTGATTTGCATAACTAAATCTTAGCTCCTTCTCTATTGCAGAAATATTGGAGAAGCCTTAGTTTCAAAGGGCTTCGCTACGGTTGTTCGGTACCGTCAAGACGATGATCAAAGGGCAATAGACTATGACAGCCTTTTGACGGCAGAAGCAAAAGCTCAGAAGACCGCGAAGGGCCTCCACGGAAAAAAAGAGGCTCCACATCATGTTATTGATATTTCTGGGGTGAGAGGAAATTTAGAATTTCAAAATGCTCTGTAAAAGTCCAAATAAGGTATTATAAATTCGTAAAGTGATTATGTGTGGTTCCTCCGCAATGCAATTTAGGATCCAGCGAAAGCCAAGCAATTCCTCCCGTTCTTCACTAGAGCTGGGAAAACTGCGGCAGTGGTCGAGAAAGTGACTTCAGGCTCCCGTCTTCGATTATTTGTTCCGCGAGAGATGCGAATTATCACCTTCCTGCTGGCGGGAATCAGCTGTCCCAAAGCTAGTCGCTTAGGGCAAAATAATACTATAATCGATGCCGAGCCCCATGGGGAAGATGCTCTTCAATTCACGAAAGATTTGTGCCTTCAGAGGGAAGTGGAAATTGAGGTAGAGTCAATTGACAAAGCCGGAAATTTCATTGGGTAAGTCTCATCTTCAGATTTCAAAGCCCGGCATTTTGTGTATTTTTTAAAGTTTTTTATTTAAATCCTAGGTGGTTGTGGATGGAAGGAAAGAATTTGAGTGTAGCTCTTGTGGAAGAAGCCTTGTCTTCCGTACACTTCTCCGCCGACAGGTCTCCGTATTTCCGTGCTCTGCAAATCGCTGAAGATAACGCCAAGGCCCGTCGTGAAAAAATCTGGCTCAATTACGAAGACGCTAAAGAAGAGTTGAAACCTGAAGATGATAAAGTGGAGAGAAAAGTTGAGCATAAGAAAGTAATCGTGACAGAAGTAACCAATGATTTACATCTATTCGTTCAGTTTACCGATGACGTAAGTTCACACTTCAATGTCCAAACGAAATAATGTACAGTGTCTATAATTACCTAATTTTGGGGTGTATACATGAGGTTTAGAGGTTATAGTAATCAATAAATTGGTCATTTTTGTAAGGTAAGGCGTGTATTTGGAAATACTCACTCCAAGTGGAATTATTATGAATCCAACGAAACTTTTCCTCTGCTGATAACGATAACAAAAGGGAGTTCGCGCTTGACTGAGCACGAACAAAGGAGACCACCTACAAAGCTATTCTGTCCTCTTATCAGCAGAGGAAAAGTTTCGTTGGATTCATAATACTTTGGGAACTTACCCTGATAGTTGTTATTATAATGTATAAATAAGTTGTTACCTTTTTTAAGTTTAATGTGAATTTTTTAACAGGGAGATAAATTGGAGTCATTGATGAATGATTTAAGGAGAGAACTAAATGAAAAGCCCCCTCTAACCGGAGCCTACACTCCCACGAGAGGTTTTTCAATTTTTTCGACTATAAATTTCATTTTGTCTACATTCGCAGATGCACTGGGACGACCCGGAATTGTCTACTCTAAAATGTCAACGCAGTAATACCTTTTTATGGACAGACAACACACCGATCCACTAATGACATCAAAAACAAAATTAAATGCTATGCTTACCTTCTTACAATTTAATATGATTTAGCGTTACGTTATCCTCTTCTTACGAAGATTAGCATGTCATGCGTTTGGTTTGTTGTGTTATCAGATGCTCAGATATTATCTGATAACGAATTTACGAACCCAGAAAATTTATGACGTATTTTAATTTATTTAATTTTCATGACGTATGGATCCACAATATACTTATCCGCATTAGATTGTTTATTTCATTATGTAATTGGCCACTTTTATGACGAAGTACGAAGGTGTTGACTAAAAGGACTTGGAATTTTTTGGCGGTGTTGACATATTGGTGTAGACAACTAGAGACTGATTCGATGCACTAGTTGGTTGAACAACAGAAATTGTTTATCTTCTTTTGATTTGTTTCTTAGACAATCTGTGTGTGGCCAAGTACAGTGCCGATGGAGAATGGTATCGAGCCAAAGTTGAAAAGTCACTTCCAGAAGGAGAGGTGCAAGTGCTATTCGTAGACTACGGCAATCGGGAAGTGGTGAAAGCCTCCAAGTGCGCTGTCCTTCCAAATATCTCAGCTGCTTCACTGCAACCTTTCGCCAAAGAGTTCGTGTTGGCCTGTGTCGTCCTTCCAACCGACGTAAGGGGCTTTGTTTAGACGTAACTAAAACTAGCCACGGGTCATAGTAAAGCTTTTAAGCTCCACTGTTTTCATTTATTAATTTTCCTCTTTTTTCCTGGAAGTAACCCATCAGGTTTCCTTTAACTTTTGCTTTTATTGTGCTTATGAACTGCCATACAGCTTGAACAATACAGCTAATCGTATAGGTATTTATAATTGATTCTAGGTCGATTTGGCAAAAGACATTTTGGCAAAAGTTTTTTTTCTTTGGGGATAACTTAGCAAAAGGGCTGTGGATAGAATGGCAAATCGATGAGGCTAGTTTGGCAAAATGTGTTAATAATGTACGGGTTGAATTTTTATTCATCATTGTCGCAATTTTTTATTATGTTTTACATAGTCTATCAGGTTCATTATTAATTACAAAGTCTTAATTTTTTAAGTTAGTTAAAGTGAAAAAAATGCAGTTAAGTACATTCATTATGTCAATAAGAGTCGTAACAGAAATTAAGTGTAAAGTATCATTTCAAATTTATTGCTACACTTTTTTTAAAGTTTTGGAGTGACTTTATGTAGTCTTATCTTATTTACGGTTTATCTTTGTGTACACTAACCTTCTCCGTATTGGATAAGTGCTATTCAAAATACGCCAAAATAGTGTTTGGGACACGAATTTTAATGCTGACTCAGCCATCCCTAAGAAGAAACTGTCAGCTCCGCTCATAAGAAT
Source organism: Tomocerus qinae (assembly GCA_020055645.1). Lineage (NCBI taxonomy): Eukaryota > Metazoa > Arthropoda > Collembola > Entomobryomorpha > Tomoceridae > Tomocerus > Tomocerus qinae. The sequence continues at coordinate 796,736 of CM034548.1, read as the reverse complement.
GTAAGAGTATGCATGTAAAATGACAATGTAAGGTCAGCGTCCCTTAAAGAACAGTCGCTATCCATTCTATACTACGGTTATAGTTTTTCCCAGTTTGTGCGTTTGCACATTTTTGCCAAACTCTCCGACGTAGTATAAAGGCGATTTGCTAAATTATCCCGAAGGGCCAAAATCGTGGCAAAAATACTTTTGCCACAATGTCTTTTGCCAAATCGACCTACCCCCATATAGTTTATCTTATCACATACTATTGCAAACGTGGGCAGTACTCATTGACTGAATGATGTTCAAAATGTACCATCCTAGTATTTTTTGTTGATTTTAGTATTTTCATTCTTACAACTACATTATTTATCAAGGCTGGCTGGTGGAAATTATGTTTTCTTCCCAGTAACCAAAATACTACCAAAATGATGCCCGAGTTTGTGAATTTACCCGAAAATCACTATAAGATTTTATTTTCCACTTCACTTTTTGTAATTTAAAATGCGGAGTGACAAGAATAAAGTATAAAATTGCGCTACGCACAAGAAATTTTTGGTATTTTAGAAGTGGAAGTCATAGGCAAGGGATATTACATTCCACGAAGCGAACGAAGTTTTTTCCAATTTCGAAGCAAAAGTCTAATAAACGATGAAATTGCACATGCCCAAGAAGATTGGGCATCCACGACAACAGTTTATGCAACTGTAGCCATGGCGCTGTATAAGGAGAGTTCGAGTTCACTTGCGAATTTTTTCTATAGATTTCTAAAGATTAGGCCGACCGTCCCATTTTTGGTGACCTTGCGGCGGAGTGTCGGGTAGCCCATGTTGAGTGGCCACCGATCTCCCCGATGCCTGGGTTAGTAATATAATTACTAACCTACTTATTCCACTTTTACCGGTGGAGTTATGTAGATGTGTGTAGAGAGAGAGATGCTGGAGATGGAGTTGGCCAAGTCCCGTATGTCCGAGTGACTCACGGATGTCAACTCCTTCCCAGAATGTGACTGGGGAATATCCACTCGGAATATGACCGAGTTTGTCCAAGTCCTCCCTCGTACCCGGATGTATGCAAGTGTGTATGTCGAGTGCTTGTAGTACGATTGTTCTTATTTATTAGTGTGCCTAGATTGTATGTATGTAATTCGGAGTGAATGTACTTTATCGGTTTATCCTTAAACCGATTTCGGGTATTATCTCGTAGGTGAATGTATGAGAGAGTAAAAGGCGCAATGAGTATAAGGAGAATGAATGCTTATTTAGTAGCAACTCCTCTCGGTCCAGTTGTCAGCACACAATGGTACAATTAGTGATTTGTTCTGGCTATATGGATTGAGAGGAGGAGAACGGAGGGACAATAGTTTGCCCAGAGCAAGTATGGTGGACCATGCTTGCTCTGCATTTATTATGGTTGAGACTAAGGACCCTACGTGGCGGGGAATGCCACTGTTAGATTGTTGTAAGTGTCAGGAGGACTCTTACAACCTGTCCCGGCGTCCCGAAAGTGTCCCGTTTTTTGGAAAAAAATTTAGTAGTATCTAATTTAATGACTACGAACGAAATAGGAAATTTTTGACGGAAAATACCAAAATTTTTTGCGCTTCGTGAGATTAATTGTAAAGCTGGAACAAGCTACTATTGGCTATTCTCAGCAAAAAGATCTAAAATTTTTATGGTTTGCACAATTGTTTGGGAACTTTAGGCCATTCTAGGGAAAAGGGCCTTAAAATCAACGCTCATCGCGCCATTATGAGGGAATTGTAGACCATTTTTGGCAAACAGAACTTAAAATTAACTCCCTTTGCGCGATTATTAGATTTTTTGTCTATTTTCGGCGAAAAGAGTTTAAAATTATTTGTATTTGTAAACTAAATTGAAGCGTAGTGCACTGGGGTTCGTAAGTAAAAATTCGCTTTAGCTCTCTGTTAGAAGAGTTGGGATAATGCCTCCTCCGAATTGGAGTTGGTGTTATCCCAATCTAAAGTACAGAGATCACGTGACTCATCACACACCCACAGATTATGGCTATAATCTTTCCAAATCTAAGGGTGGGGCCGTGGGGCGCCTAACCCTAGGATGGGGCATTTTAGTCTGGTCGGTGAATGAATACTCTTATTAACTACTCTATCTGACTTTAAATTGTGTGATTGATTACATAGGAGGAGTATGCCGCGGATGCCATAAGTGCTTTAAGACATGACACAGCTGAGGGAAAATTTCTTCTCAATGTGGAATACAAGGTATTGGTCAGCTGTGATCTGATTTATACTATATCGTTTCGTCGTTGCGGCGATAAAAGTGATTATGTGTGCTTATTTTATTGCAGACGGGTACACTTGGCTACGTGACGTTAATCGAGGAGACGACTAAAGAAGATCTCGGTCAGTCTTTGGTGAAAGAAGGACTTCTTTTGGTAGAAAACAGAAAAGAGCGTCGTCTTCAGAAGTTGCTGAAGGACTACAAAGCGGCGGAAAGAGAAGCAAAGGATAAGCACTTGAACGTATGGCAATACGGTGACATCACCGAGGACGACGCTAGGGAATTCGGAATGTCACGCTGAGCAGTCAAATTAAATGGACGATAACCTCCAAAACTCATCTTCTACCTATGCAACAATTAAATTTTGGCTGCAAAATTTTAAATTGTCAAAAAACATTCGGCACTAACTACTAAATAGTAATTTAGGTTTTTTAAGGTATAGGTACAAATACATTAGTTGGGAGTGACGAGATCATTTAATTTTGGCGGATATGGTTTTGTTTGTTAAAGTAATTTCCTGAGCTGCATCCAGTCTTTCCTTCCGTGTTTGTATTTGTTAGTGCCCCAAGTGGAGGAACATGTTTTGCAGCACACCATTTATTGTTAGTAGCATGCATTAATTGGTAATTGCTTGGTATTAAAGAAAGGCAATAATTATTAAGACTATATACTGTGTACAAAGACTGAGTGGGATGCTCAGGAAAGTTAACAAACTTCTATCCGTAGTGATTACCTACCTGAGGGTAATAAATAATTTGTCAATCAGAACTATTGGTATGATTTATATGGAGAAACTGATAATTGATCATTGAACTGACCTTGAGATGTATTTTGACTATATGAAAGATATTTTCCTGTTGTTGTTGTATTGTTTGTAAGAGGTGTTGTTGATGACTCGGCTTTGGAGAACCTAATGTTTCAACGGCATTATGATTGTGAGAATGAAATGAAAACTGAACATTCCTCTTTGTTACCCCCGGCTGTTTTATTATCCTATCAGCATGTTTAAAATTCATTTGTTAAGCATTACCCCCGTCCATACTGTTGCAGATTGCAGAGTACTATCATCTGTCCCGTGACAGAAGAACTGGCTACCCATCTAACAGCGAATCAAGCTTAAAGCTATCTCTGGTCGATGGACAAATTAATATGCATGACCAAAAAGAATTATTTTCTAGAATTTTATTCCTTATAAGTTTTCTTTGCACAGTATAACAATTTTTAATCAAACGTGATTACCCTACCATAGGAAATGATTTTATTACAGTTCAGTTCTGGCATCTGGCCAGAGAAACAAATTAATGCACAAATGTCAGATATAATTTAATTGAAGATAATGGCATGACACACAATGAAATATCTTATTACTTTCCAATGGCACCACCAGTTAATGCTCCAACAGAGTTAGCGACACTTTCAACTAGAGTATAGAAATAATTGGCGAACAGCACAATTAAATCTTTTCCGAAATCTTTCAAAATTGTGAATCTGCCCGTTCTCAGGATTTCTGTTTGAATCCAATTGTGTTGACTACTTAGAAGCGAATTTAAATATTCAATGGAAGAAATGGAAACGATGACTTTGTTGAATCCCTCAGTGGACAAGCACAAAGAACAGAGGAGAAAAAGTACGCCAGCGAACAAGACGAGCCAAATCAGAGAGCGACCCAACACTGTTAATAAATACATAAAAAATACAAAACTATTTTTAAAAAATAATGCTATTTCTGCTTCTCTTAATCCATTTAATCTTGCGTCCAAAACTGATAATTGTAATAGAACTTCATAAAATAATTAAGGCGAAAGAATTTTTTGTTGTCAACATTTTAATCAACTCACAAATTATATTTTCTATGGTCCGTCCTGAAGAACTTGGATTTTCGATTGGCTGTATCTCGCTCTGGAAAACTGGATTCGCGTTTTTATTTGTGTTTCTTTTCCTCTTCTTTTTTAAATTAACAGGGTCATCATCTAAAACGTAGTCAACAAAATAATCAACCATAAACTTTCACCACACGATAATTGGTATTGGAGAATTTGAAAGTATCATCAACATACTTGTAACAGTATTAATAATAAACCATGTCCAAATGGATGTAAAAAAGTGGTGTGAAATTGTATAAAAAGTTAGAACTGATTATCTGACGCTACAAGACGTTTATAGTGAATGTTTTCAATGACCTTTGACCTTTTGACACTTGTGACTTGATTTTGACATGACCAAACGAATAACCTTTTCGAACGAGCTATCTCATGACGTTCTACAATGTCAATAACTAAAGTTACAACAATTTTTAACTTTTGGACCACCCACACCACTTAAAAAATAAGCAATGCTGAAGTTAAATAGCAAAGATAGAGGTAGAGTAAATCTATTATAGATTTTACACATCTCTTAATTCTCTACTTGACTCTCCTGTTACACTGACGCTTTGCCATGACAACTAACGTCAATACTTGTTATTATGAATCCAACGAAACTTTTCCTCTGCTGATAAGAGGACAGAATAGCTTTGTAGGTGGTCTCCTTTGTTCGTGCTCAGTCAAGCGCGAACTCCCTTTTGTTATCGTTATCAGCAGAGGAAAAGTTTCGTTGGATTCATAATACCACGAAAAGATTATTAAGTGGTGTGCAACACCGCTTTATAGGAATGCCTGTTCTGTCTGTCTGTCCGTCTGTTTGTTAGCACGATAACTCAAAAACCGTTTGAGACACTCAACTCAAACTTTCTGTACGTGTTATGGGGATGACAAGAGAGGTCGAGTTTGAAAATGGACTAAATTGGACACACCCCTTACCGGGGGAGTGGTTCAAGTATTATTTATTTAACGTCACTCATCCTCAACCGCAATAAGTCGCAGTTCATTTTACGCCCTTTCAATATCACTGTATCACGTCCCTCATCTTCAACCACATCAACCACTATTATTAACTTCCCGTGCATTACCCAATTTAACCATTTACAATTGACGCCTAAACTAAAACTGGCGTTCCAATTTGTTTACCGAAAGGACGTAGAACGTCATCAGATGTTCATTCGACTTATTGCATTCAATATCATTGTATAACGTCGTCTATCTTCAACCACTCATTGTATTAACTATTATATATTTCGCCAACTGCATCAAGTCATTGTATCGGTATCAACTATAATTATAATAATAGCTACACAAATGTCCTTTAACATCAACTTACGACTTTCAAATTTTTACTGGATGGGCACATCATAGTCAGAACCCCAAACCTTTTTTTCAAAACGATATCTTTCATAGAAATCGTTTTATAACTTTTTGAATTTCAAATTTTAACATTGAAGGAGTGGGAGAAATTCTCCGATCTGTCACGCTTTGTCCAGATACTCCTCCTACAGTTTTCGTCCGATCTTTACCAAACTTCTTCCTGACCTACTCGACTTAATAAAGAAGACGGTAGCCACTCCAGTTTTTTATTTTGTAGTAGAAAATATTTTGCCAGTGAATTTCAAAAATTTCACAAAGTCCTACTATTTAAGCAGGTAGGCCTTCGCCATGTAAAGGGATTAGTGTCCCTTTCACTTCGAACGGGGCGACCGCAGCAGCGGAGTCAAACTATTAATAGTAAGGCAACGTTTATTTAGTCAGTATGATTTGGTTGTGGATTGAATAAGTTGACTTGACATAGAATTGGTTAGTTAATGTAACGGGGTAAGAAAATAGATAGAAATAACGAGGACGATTAAAATAGTGGCAGCTAATTAAAATAATAGAGCTACTTAGAATGAAAACGTGAAAATGATGGAATATTTAAGATGACGGGAATATTTAATATACAGAGATTATTTAAAATGACAGGAATGTTTAAAATGACGAGTTTATTTAAAATGACGAGATTTAAAAAAATGACATTTATAGATTTAAAACAACGAAGTTATTCAAAATGAAGGGGTGATTCTAAACAACGAAATTATTTAAAACTACAGGGTTATTTAAAACGACGAAGTTATTTAAAATGTGGCGTCATTTACAATGATGTCTATTTAAAATGACGGGGTCATTAACAATGACGTCTATTTAAAATTACGGGATTATTAACAATGACGTCTATTTAAAATGACCGGTTTATTAACAATGACGTCTATTTAAAATGACGGGGTCATTTACAATGAAGTCTATTTAAAAGGACGGGGTCATTTACATTGAAGTCAAATTAAAATGACGGGTCATTTACAATAAGTCTATTTAAAATGACGCGGTTATTTATAAGGACGTCTATGTACAATGATGGGGTAATGTAAAATGACGGGGTGATTTAAAATTATATATTATGTCCATATAATATTAATGATAATTTGATAATATAATGAAAATCAGGCGCTGATGAAAGGACTTCAAACATTTACTTTAATTTCGGTGTTTAATTAAATGATGTTGATTTGATAAGTATTGTATTTGGTTCCCCGTCCGTAGGATGTTGTAGCAATGCAGCAAACAATGTTTTAAACATTTTAATCTGTTAATTTTCATCCTTTTTTAAATATATAATGCATACTCATGATCTACCGTCCTCATTAAGGGTTACCAATTTCCCGTTCGGAGAACGGGCCTATTACTAGTTATTTATACCTGTTACCCACAGTTCATTTAATGCGCATTCAATATCATAGTATAACGAACGTCAACCATCTTCAATCGCATGTATTGACTATTATTTATTTGCCGATCATTACAAAACTGATTGGCTAGATTTAGGCAGCGGGATATCGTTGCCTCAATTGCCCTCGTTGCCCCTGTTGCCTCCGTTGCCCCTAGTTCAGCCAATTAACCTATTATCTTTGCCATTTCCTTCCCGTTACTATTTCTGCCTCTTTTTTGACCTAACCTAATTCAAAATAAGCATATTACTTGCTTGTTAGGCTTAAACAATAAAACAGTTTATTTTTTATTAGGTTAGGTCAAAAAAGAGGCAAAAATAGTGACCGGAGGCAACGGAGACAACATATTAAAGTAAAAGGTTGAGTGGCTAAACTAGGGGCAACGGAGGCAACAGGGGCAATTGAGGCAACGATATCCCGCTGCCTAAATCCAGCCAAACTGATTGACTGATTTCAAATTCGAGGTGTTATTTCTTTTATCAAATAAAAGTAAAACTTTCCAAATTGTTTACGGCGAGGACGTAAGGTTTGAGAAAATCAGTTCAAACTTTCTAAACATAATCTAGGGTTAAAAATTGAGGACAAGTTTAAAAATGGGTAACATCGGACACACCCTTTGCCTGTGGGCGTGGTTCAAAATCTAAAAATTGATGTAACTTTAGTTGTCGACATTGCAGAACGTCATGAGTTAGCTCGTTCGAAAGGTTATTCGTTAGGTCATGTCAAGATCAAGTCACACGTGTCAAAAGGTCAAAGGTAATTTTTAAAAATCACTAAAAACGTCATGTAATTCAGATAATCTGTTCGACTTTCTATTCGATTTCACACCACTTTTTTACATCCATTTGTACATGATTTATTAATTTTTAGAACTAAGGAAAGCATGAAAGCAACATCAAAAAATATCTATTAGTGAAAATTTTTATGTTGTATGTAGGTTGAATTGAACCAAGCGGACTGCAGGTCCCACAGCACCGGAGTATCTCGGGATATTTAGACATGAGCCCCCCAATGTTTGAACAGATCTTTACCGGATATGAGCCAACCCCAAGGGAATTCTGGGGCACAGTGAGATTCCACCGGATTTTGACAGATATCGATCCCCTTAACAAACCACCAATCAACCCCAGCTCCTTAGACGTCCCCAAAGGGGTTCTTTGAAAAATAATCAAGATTAGGGCTGCATTTCAGTTATATTGAAATAATATTGAACCTGTGGTTTATATATTTCGGGTAAAACAAACCTAACCTAAATAAAAAAAACAATTGACGGTTTTTATGAAAATTATTAGGTTAGGTTTGTTACATTCAAAACCGGTGCAATGTAACTTTTCCCCAAACCCTCTTATATGGGTGGGGCTGAGAAGGTATTCTGGGTCATTACTACATATTAATGTATGGCATATATGCATAATTTGCTGTTTTTGAAGTACCCACCTTAGGGGTTTCGGTGTGGTTTGGTTTAGGTGGTTGGTAAATGTCCAAATCCGGTGGAATCTAATTTTGCCCTAGACCCCCTGGGGGTATCGAGGGTGGAAACTTACCCTCCAGGTCATGTCCGTGTCCGGTAAAGATCCAATTATCCGATGGTACATAGGGGTAGGGGGTCACGTCTAAATATTCCGAAATATAGCGGTTCTATGGGACTTAGCCATTTGCGGCCCATTTGCTTCAATCCAATTTTGTCCTTGTACCTCTGTTACTGGACAGAACCTCTGATTCCAATTCTTCATCAGAGCTGAACTCAGATAGTTTAACACCTGATACTGCCTTTAAACTGCGATGGGAAGTTCCATTTCCCATATCACCAGAAGAAGCTGACGTTCGTTTCTTGGCATTGCTAGACCGCTGACCATATTTCGGATGATTTTGATCCGAATTGTCTTCAACAATAACAGAAATGCAAATAATAAGAAAATTGTGTTCACAAATATTGTAAATACAGTTTTACGTTAAAAATGAAAAGGTGATTAGCACCTTCGCCATCTTGATCTCCGAGGACAACTTGCTTTTCTATCTGAGCCATGAATGCAACAACATTCTTGGAGCAAGAATAGCACTGTTCGGCGTTCCAGCACTCTCCAACTATCTTCTTCAAGGACGGAACTAACGGATTGTCTTTTAAATCTAGCCATCGAAGTTTCCTTAACTTTGACATACTTAACGGCAGTTTCTCTATCTACAAATTAGAAGCTAAGGATTAGTTAGCAAACAAAGTAACAACTAACATGCGTCCACCATAACTAATGAGAATACAGACATCATTTTAACCATATTTAAAAACATAAAATTAAATATATCCGAATTCTAGTTCACTATTTGAGACTTGAAACTATTAGGCTTCACTGGGTTTTTTAAGGTCAGAAGTGGGCGAAACTAGAAGCACTTCTTACTTAATTCGAGTGCCTTGCATTTATAAACGGGACCCTCCCACTTTTCGTTGATAAAGAACAGGTTACATGATCAACTTACAGACTTGTAACAATTCTATTCTGAAAATAGTCTGGTTTCTGTCAGGGGTTCTCAGAAGACAGATTTTTGAAAAAATTGTTTTAAGTGCAGGAAATCAATTTTTCAAAACAAATCGAGTATTAATTTGCCATCTAAAATGCATTTCTTCCCTCATGGAGATTTCCTACTCAAACACAGTAATATTTGTAAAAATTGTAATAATTGCTTTATTGTCAAACACTACACAGATTCAATAACACATGAAACTGATTTCCAATAGAGGACAGAATATCCTATTGAATAAGCGGTAAAAGTCCAATTCCGTAGTCCATGAGCGATGAGTCACATGGTCCCTATGTTAAAGAGTACTGAGTACACTTCCTTCGCGGAGGAGGTGTATTCAGTAGTCTTTTAACATTATGCTATTAAAGGTATAACAATACTAATAATATTAAGGTGAATTCAAATTCCGTTTGTTATAGCCATGTTATAGCGTTAAGCTCGTTATTTATGTTAAGATAACGAAGTGTTATGGCGTGACGTCACATCTCCTACTCTTTTACACAGTTATATTTTAACGCATTATCATAACATTTTAACCACCTAGGAGGGCATGTTTTTTCTATAACAAATTCGTTATATCCTTTGACAGAAGCGCCAAGAAACAAAAGTCTGTCAAATTGTTAGTTCACTCACTACTCGTATTACTTTTTTGTTTTTTAATGCAAATGATTTGTTGGGCAATTCAAAAACCAAAATGAATTTTGATGGACGTAATTTTTACATCAACGACTTACAACAACATATGAGAAACTTGAAAGCCTGAACAAACCAAAATAATTCAGCCATCAAAAGACGTGGAACCAAAAAAGAAATTCAGTGAAATTGGACATTCAATCCAAAAAAGAGCATCTCGATTTTGAAAGACTGAAATGGAAAGAAGAATTAGAACAGCGAAAAGTAGCCGAAGATAGGAAGCATGAATTGGAAAAATTAAAACTTCAAAATGATGCTGAGTTGGCGAAAATGAAATTTTAAATTAGCTCAAGAGTTTGAACTCGAAAAACTTCGTATGCAGATGTAAATTAACTAATTATTTTTATTTGTTCACTCATATGTGGTCATCGTCCATTTATCCAATTAAATAAATCTCTTCTTCGCTCTTCCCCAAGATTACAATCTTATCTATAATATTGTTCTGCTTCGTCGTCACCGTCCACTTCATCTAGTGGACCAATAGGTCTAGTATCTAGTTCTGGTAGTTGCCCATAGTATATTAAAAATTCCGTCGTAAAATACTTTTTCAATCAGTTTCTTACGCTCTGATCTTCGTACCATTTTGAGTTTTGCGATAGAAAAAGTTGAAATTACAATTTGACTAAATATTAAATTTCGCGGTGCTATATAACACTAAAACTAAAAGGTTTATTTACTCCAGCAGAGGGGTCTTCAAATTTAAACGGTGTTAAACTGTTAAATGATTAAAGCTTAACAAATAACAAAAGAATTTGAGTTCACCTTACTATTATTATATGTATAGCTTGAAGATGAAATGTAAGGCGGGAGCCTGGCCTCATTCACGTTAATTAGCCGTAACTGCAGTCGTCGGTAAAACGTGAATTAAATCACTACCAATTAATAATTTCGATACACAAGTACATAACATACAGAGTTTTACTAGCCACTGGCTAATGGCCAGGTGGCTAGGGAGCAAAATTGGCTAATGGGCCAAAGTGGCTAGTGGGCGGCTTGAATGTCTGGTGGCTAGTGAGTGAATGTGAAAATAAGATTTTAAAATCAGCACAAAAATTTTTCAAGCATAATTTACGCAGGCAACTAACTGTTTATCATTGAAAATCAGAACTCTGTTTGTTATAGGTTCAGTGTATACTGTAGAGTTTACAGCATGCGCTCGTTCGATAAATGGCGTTTGGTGGGATCATCCCTTTAAGTGCTCTGACTGACTTTACATGCACGTTTCCTTCAGTGCAGTGGTGGGACATCTATCGAGCACAGTAACGATGATTCTCCCTTAGTGAGGTCGCCAGTCCACCAGAGACTTATAATAAGAAACTCAACCATTGGTGCTGTTAGCATCGAGTACCTTATTGCTGTACAAATCCAAATGACGAAGATTAACGAGAAGACCAAAGTTCTCAGGAAGTTTTTGAATAAGGTTTTTGCTCAAATCAAGTTGGACAATGTGAACAAGAAACGAAGCAAATTCGACAGTCAAGGATCGAATATGATTATTGGATAGGTCTACGTTGACAGCTCTAGGATATGCAGCCATTTCTCTCACGGGGATATCAATAATTCCTTCACAACTCAAATCCAAATCTTGGTCGGAGACCTTATCTTCAATTTGAAAGCGGTTTCGAGACATTATTCCGTTCAGATCTACTCTACAATAAAAAAAAAAGTAAACTCATTATTAACCAACGAAATAAATGCAATCAAATCAGGTAAAGCAGCTAGGTGTAAGGTCAATTTTTCTGCCCCCAGTACTTCCATTAATTTTGAAAATTGACGGTAATAATAACTCAATGCAGACTGAAGTTCTTTTTCTGTAAATGTGAATTTGCATGCTATATTAAATCAAATCAAATCATAGCTTTATCATTTATTGTCAAGTTCTTCAGCACTAGTATAAACATACTGTGAAAGTTATAATTTTTGCATTACAGCTGACAGCTAGTCGATCCCACAACGATTTTAAGATATTTCGGATTTAGGTAATGGCTATTGAAAGTAAGTATGTTTGACGTTTGACCGATGACAAAATAATCACATTACATTAAAAAATAAACTCAATTCTGGGTTAGAATTTTTGTTCAATTTTGGTTTTGTGCAGGCACGTAACCACGAAATTGTTCAATCTTAGAGTTGGGGGGCGCCCCAAACTTCCCGTTTCTAAATATTCTAATCAGGCGATTCGTTATTTTTAAAATCCTCATTTTCTGACTTTAGAGGGGGGGATGTTAAGCCCTTTTTAAAATCATCATTACTAATGATGATTTTTTGCGTCGTTAAATCTTTGGCAGATTTGGCTTACCTATGGTTGATGGTGTTTTCAATCAATAGAACCTTATTCATATTAGCATCAGCGCCACTGCTGTTAGGTATAACGAGAACGGCGAAGGTTACTCAAACGGGTAAATGAATGAATAGTAACCGTTCGCACACCGGTGGTATACCGCCACACCACGTGACACACCCAAACAAATACATACAATACAGATTCATTCTAAGTGAAGTTGAAATAGAAGAAACCGTATAGCTAAGCCTCCTTTTTTTGGGTTTTTTATAAAGTATACTTGGAAATTCTAAGACGTTAATTAAAATAAGTTGCAGAAATAATAAAATAAATAATAAAATTGTAATACGGCTCTGCTTCGTTTTTAATAAAATTTTCAGGTTTTCAAGGATTTAAAACGAATTGCTAATTTTTGCAAAATTACATTTCAAAATTTAATACATGGATAAGCCTACTAGGCAATTATTATTATTATTAATTACTATAAATTATTTCCAAGTATACTTTATAAAAAACCCAAAAAAAGGAGGCTTAGCTATACGGTTTCTTCTATTTCAACTTCACTGAGAATGAATCTGTATTGTATGTATTTGTTTGGGTGTGTCACGTGGTGTGGCGGTATACCACCGGTGTGCGAACGGTTACTATTCATTCATTTACCCGTTTGAGTAACCTTCGCCGTTCTCGTTATACCTAACAGCAGTGGCGCTGATGCTAATATGAATAAGGTCTATTGTTAAATAGGATGCAAAACTGCAGATGTTATATACGTCAGATTAAATGAACAAGAAAAAAGTATCAGTCACTTACGTCCTTACGTATGACGTGAAGATGAAGCAAGTCTTTCTTAACACTTAATGACAATGGAGCATAAGCACAGAGACAGCCAGATTTAGAAGATGAAAAAGTGAAGTTAGAAAAAGATGACGGAGAAAATTATCACTTGTTGATTTGAAGTAGCCCGACTTGCTCCAATGCTCAGTCGGAGGTCAGTTGTTTCGTTTCCTGACAATAATAAATGATAAAATAAAATAACTTCTAGAGTAGACAGACAGGGAGACTGTTGTGCTGCAATAATGCAAATTCTACATCTCTGTGCAGCTGGCGGGCTTGCTGGCTCCTTTCGCTGATGATCCTGATGACGTGGTTTTGAGGGTAGCTGACGATAGTCTTCCACTACGTACACATACATTTATCTACACGCACGACGCGTAGGCACGATTTACATTTTTACATGATACATAATAAATATGGGCTGGATTAGGCAGCGGGATCTCGTTGCCTCCGTTGCCCCCCCGTTGCCCCTAGTTTAGCCACTTAACCTATTACTTTAATATATTGTCCCTATTGCCTCCCGTCACCGTCACTATTTTTGCCTCTTTTTTGACCTAACCTAATAAAAAAAACTGTTTTATTGTTTAAGCCTAACAAGCAAGTAATATGCTTATTTTTAATTAAGTTAGGTCAAAAAGGAGGCAGAAATAGTAACGGGAAGCAAATGGCAAAGATAATAGGTTAAGTGGCTAAACTAGGAGCAACGGGGGAGGGGGCAACGGAGGAAACAGGGGCAATTGAGGCAACGAGATCCCGCTGCCTAAATCTAGCCAAAATATGTCCAAATGGATGTAAAAAAGTGGTATGAAATTGCATACAAAGTTTGAACTGATTATCTGACGTTAAAAGACGTTTATAGTGAATGTTTTCAATGACCTTTGACCTTTTGACACGTGTGACTTGACCTTGACATGGCCTAACGAATAAACTTTTCGAACGAGCTATCTCATGACGTTCTACAATGTCAATAACTAAAGTTATGTTTGGACCACGCCCACAGGCAGGGGGTGTGTCCGATTTTCTCCATTTTCGAATTCGACCACGCTTTTCACCCCCATATCACGTGCAGTAAGTTTGAGTTGATTATCTCAAACCGTTTTTGAGTTATCGACGTTTTTAGTGAATGTTTTCAAAGACCTTTGACCTTTTTACACGTATGACTTGACCTTGACATGGCCTACCATACCCAACTATCTCATGACGTTCTACAATGTCGATAACTAAAATTACACCAATTTTTAATTTTTGGACCACGCCCACAGGCAGGTCTTCCGATTTATTAAGTGGTGTGTTCACCACTTTATAGGAATGACCGATCTGTCTGTCTGTCTGTCTGTCTGTCCATTAGCACGAACTTTCGAACAGAATTAGATAATCCGTTCAAACTTTTTTTACACATCCCAGGGGTCAAAAGACAGATCAAATTCGTAAATGGGCAAAATCGGCCACACCCCCTGACTAGGGGTGGGGTTCGAAAATTAAAAATTGATGTAACTTCCGTTCTGTGCATCGTAGAAAGTCATGAAATACCTCGGTCGACATCAGAAAGATTCAAAGGACACTATTAAGTAGGTTACAATCATCCCCATACAGGAGAAGTGGGCGAAAACCTAAAAACAACCAAAAATTGACGTAACTTCCGTTATGTTCGTCCTAAAAAATCGTGTAATACCTCGTTCGATATCAGAATGATTTAAGGAACACTATTAAGTAGGTTACTGGCATCCCTTAACAGGGGAAAAGGGTAAAAACTTAAAAATTGACGTAACTTCCGTTATGTTCGTCCTAAAAAATCGTGTAATACCTCGTTCGATATCAGAATGATTTAAGGAACACTATTAAGCAGGTTACAGTCATCCCTTAACAGGGGAAAAGGGTAAAAACTAAAAAATTGACGTAACTTCCGTTATGTTCGACCTAAAAAATCGTTTTATACCTCGTTCGATATCAGAATGATTTAAGGAACACTATTAAGTAGGTTACAGTCATCCCCTAACAGGGGAAGGGGGTAAAAACTAAAAAATTGACGTAACTTCCGTTATATTCGTTCGTCCTAAAAAATCGTTTAATACCTGGTTCGATATCAGAATGATTTAAGAAACACTATTATGAACGAAATGAGATACTTAGTTCAAATTTTTTGTACGTTAACTAGAGGTCAAAAGTAACATCAAGTTCGTAAATGGGCAAAATCGGTCGCACCCCCTGTACAGGGGAGGGGTAAAAATAACTAAAAATCGTTGTAATTTTGGCTATTTTCATCGTGCAAAGTCGTGTAATGACTAGATTGAAAGCTGGCATGTCAATAGACACTATTAAGTAGGTCATTGTCATCCCCTGACAGGTGAAGTGAGCGAAAACTACAACTGACTAAATATTCATGTAACTTCGGTTCGATTTATCGCATAAAGTCGTGTTACAATACAACTCGTTCGAAAGGTCACAAAGACATATCGTGTAAAGTCATAACACACCACTTTATTACACCCATTTGTACATGGTTTATTTTATTATCAAACTTTACCTTGCTTTTCATTTCTACATTACGCAAAGTAAGTTTGAGTTAATTATCTCAAACCGTTTTTGAGTTATCGACGGTTTTAGTGAATTTTTTCAATGACCTTTTGACGTGTAACTCTACCTTGACATGGCCTAACGAATAATCTTTTCGAACGAACTATCTCATGGTCTTCTACAATGTGGATAACTAAAGTTACACCAATTTTCAATTTTTGGACCACGCCCACAGGCAGATGGTGTGTCCGATGTTGTCCATTTTCGAACTTGACCCCGTTTTTCATCCCTACATTAAGTACAGTAAGTTTGAGTAGATTATCTTAAACCGTTTTTGAGTTATCGTGCTAACAGACAGACAGACAGTCGGACAGACAGGCAGATCAGGCATTCCTATAAAACGGTGTTGCACACCATTTAATAAACCGTAACAAACGGGTGGAAGGAAAATATTGGAGTCTAAACAGTAATAGAAATGAACTATACTTATAATCTGTTAAAAACCAAATGTATTTATGCCTTTACGGAGAGAAAAGATGCTGAAAATTTATTTCTTGAAAATTTATACTAACTGCACAAAACTGCTTTCTACCAGCTTTGATATTTCATATTCTGGGGGAAGTCAAATGGCAAAGGAAAAGTAGGAAGTACATCAGCTATAAAATATTCTTTATCTTGTCTGAGAAATAATTAACCCGTTTTCATTTAAGTTTAATATGCGAGAAAAGTAATTCATATTTTTTCTCTCAATATGAGCTTGTAACTGGAAAAACGTTCTATAATTCGTTGCCAAAAATAAATATAAATGTAACTAAGGACTTTTATTAGAAATCTAAACAATTTTTAACCCTTACACTCGGATGTTAGGGCCAACATAGGCGCTTTGGGATTTGAGTACAATACACAATTTCAAACTTTGACTTCAGTAGTATGAAATCACCCGCGCCGGGTTGACATTCAATCCTAATGGTAAATAATTGAACAGTTCTAGCTAACACTTTCGAACAGTTCCGAAAGTCTTGAAATGTCTTCCGTAGACAAATTCCTAGGAATATACCCATCGTTCGTAGGGGATTGATTAATCCACAAATAGATACAAGACTATTGAAACACGTTTATACAGTTTCAAATACTTATGATATCTATATTATCAAATATTTTAAAACACTATTTTCGAATAGTTTTGCAAGTAATATTCAGCATTCTAATCCACAAATTTGTTAAAATAATGACTAACAAATATTATAAATATTAATTTTAAAATATTGCATTAACAAATACGTTTAAAAAATTCCAAACAATTCAAAATTATTCCTTGATACCAAAAACTATTAGAAATTCCTAAAAAATATTTTACAGAATGTTTCAAGCAGAAAATTTTAAACCTTCGGAAAGGACTTGGGTAACTTGAGTATACACTTCGTGTGTATTACTCAGGATTAGAGTATAACCTGTATTTATTTGCCAAAATTTCCAAAATGTGAAGAAGGCAGAAGTGAAGGTGTGTGGCAGAAGGTGAATAGCTCGGGCTTTCAGGAAAATTTCTAATTAGTTTTAAATTATAGCGTTGGCGAAAACTCATGTTTTACCGCTAACGCTACAATTCAAAACGTGTCACATTTTTTAATTTTTCGGAGCCACAAGTCCAAGTATTTACCTTCCGTCACCTTGTGGAAATTTTGAAGAATTTTAGTAAATAAATACAGGCTAGGTTGCCCCGCTATTAGCCTCCCTTAATTAACTCAACATCCGTCAAAGTACTTCTAAAATGCTAAAATTATGCGTATGCGAAGGTATTGAAATCACCGGCAACGTAACAGAAATTATTTGGAAGCATTAAAAAATTTCAAAAAAAGCGTTAAAAAATTTCCGAAGAAAGGTCAGTAGCTGTTTGGTATACCAATGACCAATAGAGAGCAATATTGGCTATTGGGCGGGTAAATTGATGGCTAGAGATCAAAAGGGGTAAAAGTCAAAAATTGATGCATAGGTTTGAAGTTTCAGTACTTTTGCTCGTTTAACTCACTACCTACCTTTACCGGTCCCTTTTTCCTTCTAAACTCCTTAGCTATTATTGAATCGAATGTCAATTAATTTATAATTTAACGATTTCATGTGTAAGTGTGTATGGTACACAACACAAATCCCTAAGGGCCTATGCTAACCCTAACATCCGAGTGTAAGGGTTAAAAATTGTTTAGATTTCTAATAAAAGTCCTTAGTTACATTTTTATTTATTTTTGGCAACAAATTATAGGACGTTTTTCGACTGACAAGCTCATGTGTTTTTAGTATTTATTCTGAACAATAGTTAACCCCTTTTCATTCAAGTTTAGTTAATACTAGTGAACCCAGCTAAGGGGCAAATCTAGCACTCAAAACTTACAAAACATGCTACTCTGAGTAGCATTTGAGACAGCACCAGAGCAAGTCGTTGACCTAGTTAGCTCTTCAGCTAGAGCACTGCACAGTATAATCGCACACCAAGCAATAGTGATCTTGTTTAGAGGCTCGTTACTAGACGAGATGAACAGAAAATTTTCCAGTGACAGAAAACAAAGTGCAAACGTTAATAATGTGCAAGCAATGGAGAGTGAATTTAGAAAACTATCGAAAGAGGACAAAATGATTAAACTGTACATATGTATATGTGAGCTGAAGGATGATAATTTGGCTGTGAAGAAAATATTTAAGGAAATAAAAAGTGACATTGAGGGGTTAGAAAGAAGAATAGATGATATGGAAAACGAAAACGAATTTCTTAGACGTGAAGCGATACAGATGAACATCCGTATTACGGGAATTGATGAAGATGAAAACGAAAATCCTGACGAAACTGAGAAAAAGTAGTGGCACTGTTAGACAAGATCGCAGTAAAATCTGTGAACATAGCGGACACTAGAAGAGTTGGCAGAAAAACGGAAAAACCTAGACCAATAATAGTAAAAGTGACAAAGAAAAAAGACAAGAACAGAATCCTGATGGCAAAGAAATTATTAAGGGAAAAAGAAGACATGAAATACATTTTCATTGATCCAGAAAAAACAGCAAAGCAGGCTAAAGAAGACAAACTATTACGCGACACTGCAAAAATCTGGAAAGACAGGAACACTGGCATAAAAACACAAATAAAGGGCGGTACACTTACGGTGGAAATTAACGGGAATGAGGAAAAATACCGAGTCAATAAGGATGGGCATGTTGAAAAAATGGACTGACTGCAGTATACCCAGCAGGCGGTTACGAACAAATGTGAATGTGTTTTAATTAGGATAGGAAAAGCAGCAAATAAGAGTGGACATTGCTAAAAGAGTGTAATTTTATTTTGTTTTAACAACGTAAAGATTAATGGTAAAACAGTAAAAACTATGTGCAGAATTAATTATTGGTAACAGCCTTAAAATAAGTGGGTCAAATAAGTAAGGAATTCTGGATGATGTGGATGTGGATGAGTTGGACATGACAGAGAAAGGGAAATAGTTCCAGTGTTGGTAGAATATGTGAGGATATGTGTCAGCAAAATTATTTTCATTGAGTGAGTGCATAATAAGAATTTGCTAATGGAAAAAATAAATTGTATGTATATTTACAGTACCAGGTCAACTAGAGATATAAAGTATGAAATTATGTGAATGTGACATCATAAGCATTATTTAACGAGGAATATGCAACTTGTACTAATATTATTGTAATAATTTTATTAGTACATAACACTATAAGAAACAAAAACTTGTATTAATCTAAAAATAGGTATAGTATATAGAGCAGAGATATAGTATATAATAAACTAGCCTATAAAATATAACAAACAAATGTCAAGCATAACAATATACATTGTAATTGTAAATTGTCCTGGGTCCATGGGCGCGAGCCCGTAGGGACCGTCAGTAATAAATAAATAAAAAATAAAATAGCACTCAAAAGAAAATCAGCAGGCCACCCATCACAGTAATAAAAAACATCCCATTAGGTTATTATGTTAATTTTGTAAATACAAATTATATTTTAATTAATATACTTTTATTTTCTCCGGTGCAAGGCTGTATTGAGGGGGGCATAGGGAGCAGCCCCCCAAAATCCAAGAAAGGGGAAAATTTTTTCTCAAAATACCAAAATATTTCGCTTTAGGCTATATTTGACTCATTTTAAACAAAACAAGCCCAAATTTTTCGCGCTTTGCGCGAATATGCCAAATGCATGTAAGTGTATGACGTCAATGCCCCCTCCAAAATCGACTTCTAAATACGGTGCTGTACAGTGGTTGGAAAAATTAGCTGCAGCCCCAATTTCCTGATAAAACGGAATTTCCTACACCAAACTCCCACAAATTTACCAAAACGTTTCCCATTCAAAATCAAATAAATAAGATTCCCCGTGGGATTTTGGAAAAACCGTACAAATCCTCTCTTACGAATAAATACTTTTATAGAATAAATCGTGGCTCTGGCTCCCAGCACTGTTATTTCATTCTACAAAAAGATGGTCCAACTGGCCCAATGGAATCAAGAGGGTAGTAAAAAGTAAACCCAGCTGTACTAAAAAAATTGAATAAGTTTGTCGATATAGCAGAACCAATTGGAATTAGAAGTTTTGAAATTCTGTTTAATAAGGCACATTACGATCATTACGAAATGTTCCCTTTCGCTAATCATTTCCATTCGATCCCTAGTCACCATTCAACCTTCTTATGTAAATTTCTATTATTATTTTGATGTTATCATAATAATATGAAACGACTCATTTCAGTGGTTTAGAGGAATTGGACTGTTGGAGTTGCGCATTTTGCTTTTAAGGAGCCTGCATATATTACGTGTGCAGTTAATGGGAGGAGGAGGCATTCAAACGTGTTGAAGTCAGCACTTGCGTTTCACATGGTGGGAGTGGGTTTTGCGTAACGTAGTATATGCAAGTTTCCTTGGTTCTCCCTACCACACGTACATACATATATTTATACATATATAGACAGGTAAATTTATTGCTTTATCAAGTCTGAGATTATATATAGAGATGAATGAATGGAGAATTACCTGGGGCCAATTGCACCATAGCTACGATTTTCACTTGTCACTTTTGCTTTTCATTTTGCAAAAGTTGCAAAGTAAAAAGTAAAATCCTTGTACCAAAATTTTGGCCTCACTAATCACTTTGCAACCAAAAAGTGAAAAGTAAAAAAGTTGAACATATAACTGTGCCCTGTTTCTTAGCAACATTGCTCTCGACTTTGACTTTCATGCTCATCGACATTTGCAAATTCAACTTTTAAATCCGTAGCTGCGGTAACTTCGTAAAAACTCGAACATTTTAAGAAAATCCCTATTTGTACCCTATTGCTTATCTAGTATTATTATACTTGACAAGCCTCTGGACACCTTGCAAAAAAACCTGCAAAGTTGTTAAACTTTTTCTTTTCCACTTTTGCGTTTTGTTGTCCGTGCAACAGAGATTGCAAAGTAAGCGCTATTTACTTGTAAATTTTACTTTTCACTTGTTACTATTATTCCAATTTTGGTGCAACGACAATTTTGCAAAATGGCCTACAAAAGTGCAAAGCAAAAGTTGATGGTGCAACTGACCCCTGCTGTACTTAGCAAAATGCTAATTATGAAACCTATGAGATGACCCAATAAAAAGCCACGTCAACAGTTTTAGTCACATGTTGATAGTGGAACTACGTCAACGGTTGTTGTAAAACAGACAGGATGAGTTTCTGTTTATGATTAGTTAGTATTCTCGTGAAGGTCAAATGCCACAAACAACAACAAAGTGCCTTTCGTCGCATGCCGCTGCTTGGCGCAGTATGTTGTGGATGCTGGCTGAACTGAACTGAGAGCTATTGACTGAAAGACTGAAACTGAATTTCGACGGACATTGACGGACAGAATGAATAGGCATTCCCATATAATATCTCCGATATTTAATAATAAACCATGTACAAATTGGTGTTAAAAAGTGGTGTGAAATCGTAAATAAAGTTTGAACTGATTATCTGACGTAACATGACGTTTTTAGTGAATGTTTTAATGACCGTATGACTTAACCTTGATACGACCTAATGGATAATCTTTTCTAAAAAGCTATCTCATGACGTTCTACAATGTTGATAACTAAAGTTACACCAGTTTTTTTGGATCACGCCCACAGGCCGATTTTGTCCTTTTTTGAACTTGACCTCTCTTTTCATTGAGTTGATTACCTTAAACCGTTTTTGAGTTATCGTGCTAACGGACGGACAGACAGAGAGACAGATCAAGCATTCCTATAAAGCGGTGTTGCACACCACTTAATATTATAGTAAGTCTCTGGTGGATTTGGGACCTCACTAAGGCTCTTATTGCGCTCGATAGATGCCCTACCACTACTGCACTGAAGAAAACGTGCATATGCAGTCAAGTGCAGTAGTGGGGCATCTATCGAGCGCAATAACGATGATTCTCCATTAGTGAAGTCCCAAATCCACCAGAAGACATAACAAGAAACTCAACCATTCCACTGTTGCCTAACATGAACCACTAGCTAGTCTTTAATTCAGGATTTAACCAAAACAAATATCCATCGAGTTCTCCAAATTTTATTGCATGTTGCAATCCTAATCCGTTTTTTACCGGCAACTAGTGATTCTTGAGTAATGAAAATTGCCCGGGTCAAAAGACTGATTTAGCTGCAAAATTTATCCGACGTTTTCTAACATGACACCTAATTGTTGGAGTAGGCAGGCTCTACGGGTTTTCACCTTTAATAAATACTGCCCACTCTCGGGCCGTAGAGCTATTATGAGTCTGCCGCTGCTCTACTGTAGTAACAGCAAACTCATAATAATTTTAGGGAATGTGTATGTAATGTTGTATGTGTATTACTGAATATAAATAATAATATAATATATATGAATTATGATTCAATGTATCTCGGGGTTAGGTTTCGTGCTTGCCCAATCAATCCAATTGCAGATAGACTTCCGTAGTATAGTTTAAAGAAGCACAAATTTAATATGACAGTTACTTAATTGACAAAGATCAGAATTGAATTTAGAATATAAGAAATACTGGAGAAGACGAGGTTCTCAGTGTTGGTGCAATGGCTGACCGAATGGAAGTGTAGGCTGAAGCTGAACAGCATGTCGACTACTACGACAATTTGTATTTCCTTTGCTGGAAGGAATGTTAGGGTGGAGGGAACGGCGCACTAGACTGTTCGCTCCTTTTAGTGTATGAATTGTGTGGAGCTCTGCTCTCTAACAGAGCAACATAAAACATGAACACCCCATAATTTCATGTTAGAGTCAGTAGTCAAGTCAGCAGTGTATTATTGTATACTCTAACTGTTTTGTTTCATGTTTCGTGTCACAGATTCTACAGATATATTTAGTTTGAAAAGTTGAAATTGAGCGTGTCAATCGAAAAAGTAACAGTTTCGATCGATTGCTAAAATTGGCATGGAAATTATACTTTTTAAAGATTTGCGAGGGAAAGTGCAAATATCACGAATTTAAAAATATTATTATCACTACTCATAATATAATACATTAGAGAAAATTGTTCAAGAATTGACTAGCTATAATCTGGTATTCGGTAATCTATTTGACAAAATTAGTCATAATAATTAGTAGCAAAAACTTCGGCTTATTATTGCCCAGTAAAAAGCATATTTGTAAACTAAAATGGAACCAATAGCTGAGCCAAGACCGGAACCAAACCGACCAAAAAAACGTTCAAGACATCCGGAGTTATGGAGGCACAATGCCATAAAAATCTTAAAAACCAGAGGTAAATAAAAATAGCATTTTATGCACTATTAATATTTCGAAAGTTCATTTTAGTGTGTTTAAAACATACATAACAATGTAAAACATACATATTATAAAACATACAGGCTTAGAGCATCGAAGCCACACCTGGAGAAATGTCGTCCATCCTGCCCGTCAGATAAGAGAGGAACCATGTAGAGATAACTGTTACCTAAGAGTTAATAGGGGTGAAAAAGATTGGCTCCTGCAGAAGTTTAATAATTTGCCCAGTCACGAGGCACAAAATGCTTATCTACAGGCTTGCACAGTTCCCAAAGAAAATAGAAGGTTTGACTATCTACTTCAACTTCCGGAAAGACTGGAGATAGTATGTCAAAAGACATTTTTAAATATACATGGTATTCGAAGATCACGTCTTCAACGAAAGGTATAGCAACTTCAAGAATAGTAATATTTTAGCATTTAAATAAAACCAAAATGCTTTAAGACAATAAATAGACACAAAAATATGTTTACCCTTAATTTTTACTTCAGGTTTTACAGAGACAACTGCCTATCAATGACGGCCGAGGAAAGCATGGGCATCACAAAACCCTTGACGCAGATAATATGCAGATAGTTAGAAATTTCATACAAAACCTGAATGGAAGGGAAAGTCACTATTCAAGGACTGACAACAGAAACAAGACATATTTGGATTCTAATACAACTCTAACATCTCTCTACGGTTCTTTTCTAGAAGAAAATCCTGGGTTAAATCCGAATATGTATGAAAATGGAATTAAGAAGTCCAAATTTGTTCAAATATTTAACTACGAGTTCAATATTGGGCTTGGATACCCTCGAAGCGATATCTGCGACTTTTGCGAAAAGATTCAAGCAAATATTACAAATGCTAGAATAGAAAATAACGAAGACTTGCTATGGAACTTAATGTTAGAACAGCAAGAACATTGGAGCGAATCCGAGATATTTTATCAAAAAATGGCAAAAGAAGTTATTGATCAAACAGATAATACACACTTGTACTTATGTTTCGATTTTCAGAAGAATTTACCCTATCCCGTTACCAATATATCCAAAGAGTTTTTCCTTCGGCAAATGTGGATGTATAATTTTGGAATTCGAAATCTGCGCAGTGGAGAAACATATATGTTTGCGTACAGTGAAACTTTCGCTCTCAAAGGCTCTTCTGAAGTTGTTAGCTTCCTCAAGTACTTTATTGAAAGCTATGTACCCGAAAATATCCACCATCTACATTTATTTTGCGATAATACTTTTGGGCAATACAAAAATAGATTCTTAATGGCTTACCTTCAATCAATTTGTCCAGAAAGGTTCGAAACAATTCGTTTTGATTTTCCTCTACCTGGCCACAGCATGATGCTAATTGACTCCGATTTTGCGCATATTGAAAAGAAGAAGCGAAAAGAAGATAAAGTACTCTACCCTTCTCAATGGGTCGACATTATTAGAAAGGCACGACCCGTAAGACCCTTCAATGTAATCTATGTAAACCATCCGCTGACTAACGACTTATGTGATGACGGGACTCCCATATGTAACGTATTCAACTTCAAAACTACCATGAACCCACTATTAAGACCATCTGCAGGAAAAATTGCAGAAATTCGGGGTCTCCTATATTCAGAAAATGGAGTTATGGTCAGAAATACCCTCTCTGGAGATTGCACTACTCCTTTTAATTTGCTGCGTCGCGGAGTGACAATAACTTATCTACAAAATATCATACAAAATACTCCTCTAGCATACAATGGATTCCTTCCTATTTCACCTGAAAAAATTGAAAATCTCAAAGTGTTACTGACTGCATTTTATAGGCCAGGAGAAAATGTGTTTTATGATGCTATGTTAACCGTGCCGTTCGAAGAAGACGACCCAAGAATTGCTGTAATAAATGAAGTTATGGATGAGGGGTTCGATATTAGCTTTCTAGAATAAAGTATAAAAAAATTAAGATGTTAGTACAGAATATTTTGCTGAATTTGTTTGCTACACTTACAATTATCTACATGTACTTAGTGAAATGTCGCTTGATGCTTAGCCGTTAGGTTTGGGTTCAGTTGTTTAAGCTTATTAAGTTTTAATAAAGTCTATGTACATAATATTAAAATATTATGTACATATATAAACCTCTTATTATTTACCTTGCTTACGGATAGTCATTTCTCTTTGTAATTTATGAAAATCTCCTAGTTACGTTGTTTATTATTATAGTCAATACGACATTAAACGCCGTTTTTTGAAACTGTTACTTTTTCGATTGACGCGCTCAATTATTATTTGTTGTAATACAAATAATTAATATCAATCAATGGTCAAAAATATTATTTGGTAAAGAAACGACATACATAATTGGGCTGGGCTACAACCGCAATGAAAAACCTTTTCATTTCAGGTTTTCCTATTTGCTGTTGGTAATAGAGTGACATCCTACTCAATGATATCAATCCCCTCTTCTAATATCGGAAAATCGTGATTTGACATTTTGGGGTCACTTTTGGGGATTTTGTAAAGATACCAAAAAGAAAGAGGAGAAAAATCTAGTGAACCTACAGCTTACTTTTCTCAATTACGACATTAGTAACGAAGTAACGACTACAGATCTAATGAATCCGTCTCATAGGCTCTTTTGCATGTATTGACTTTGCAGAAAATGACTCAACTTTTTATTTTCAAAAATCAAAAAATACTATTTTATTTCCTTTCACTAGATAATAAGTCGAAGAATCTTCACTTTCAAAGGGTTCGTATTCGTACGCCTTGGGGTAATGGAATGGAGTTAAGAGAATTTTGTGAAACGTAATGGAAATCCGTAGAACCAACCGTAAGGATGATCGAATTAGCAATAGTTAATTGTACTAAATTACATGCAATAACTTTTCCAAATTTGAAGTGGATCCCCCAGTTCTACTATAGCTACAATCTTGATGAAGGGAGGAGGATATTGTAACTTGGTTACGGGTGCGAATGATTGATTTTTTTGTGATAGCCGTTCTGATGACCATTGCAAATGGTTTCTTTCATAATTATTTATTGAATGTTGAAATATTTTATCTGCGCCCGTAACCAAGTTAGAAAGTCCTTTTTTAAGCCATTACTTGTCTTAGTAGCTATCGTAGAACTTGACACAAAATGAGCTAAAATGCAGCACAATACTTGCATACTTGTGCATGGACAATGGATCATTCTTAAGAAAAACCAATCTTGTATTTCTCGAACCTATTTTAAAATACATACCACTTGTCCCTTATAACTTTATTTTTGTCGAAATGTTAAAGTCCGTAGTTTGATATTTAATTTTTATCATAATTGTAACTATGGATTAAACAATGATAAAATAGAATTTTTTCCCCTTTTTGCCCGAACCATTCATTTGTTTCCAAATATTTACAACTTGCGATTCACGCCAGAAAAGCTTGAAATTAATTGATGAAGTATACGATAATGATTTATATGAATGAAGAAACTCAGTAGGCACAGACTTAAATTTTTTTTAAAAAATTGTAGACAATGGAGATATATTTTAAGCCATTAGTTTATTTTTGATCAAGCTTTTAAACTACTACTTAGTTTTTGCGGGTTAGGGAGTTACTTTGAGGTGGGAAATAGGGATGTGTACTGGTATATAAAATCAAAACCCTTATGCGATTGTCTTCCAACTACATCACGATATTTATAATACATTTAATAATAACATATGGTCATATTTATAATGAAAATGGTGTAAGGAATACAAAGCAACAACAATTAACAATAATTAGGTTAAGTTCTTTATTCTACCTGCCAACTATAGTACGTGTATTAAGTACAACCAGTGCGTTCATTGTTCGTAGAAGTAAAAGTACAAAATTCTACCAGTTTTCTATGATACATTCTGTTCTGTGCAAATTGTTATACACGTTAATCTGAATCTGAGTAAAATAATACTTAGTTAATAGTTAGTAGCTAATTAATAATGTCTCATACCTGATTCGAAGACCAGATAACTTGGCATTTGAGTCTTGAGTTAGGCTCACTCTAATAATGTAGCTGACAGTATGAGATGCTACTATAAATGAAGGGAAGATATACGTACATCGGTGCTAGTCTGTACTTGTCCAATTTATAAAACAGTATCTCTATTTATTTTTTAAATTTCGATATCAAATGTCAACGAGAAATTGAAATTGAATTTTTATATTTCTAACAACACAGATATTTCTAACAGCAAGGCAGATTTAAATCGTGGACGGTGCTGACAATTTTTGTCCCTATATAAGCTGCATGTAACAGGGAAGTATTGTTTGTTGCACAGGAATTCCATGAATTTGAATTGATTGCTAGAAGCCAACATTCAGCACATCACTACTTAAAATATACTATGTATTTGCATTGTTTATCATTAATCATTGTAATAATATAATTAAATATATATCCAATCTGAAATATTTATTTGAATGCCGCTAGGCTTGTTACATTGAAACATTACTTACTAAGCCAAAATCCTCATTAGTTAGTTTTCTAGCTAGCCCAATTTTCACAAATTAGCAGTCAGTCAGTTATCTGTCAGTCAGTAGTAAAGTCGCATTGAGGTATTAATATTAACGATAGTTTCTTTAAAATAATTCAAAAAACTTGCTTTGCTACATTTTTTTTCCATTTGTACCTCAATTCGTACATAAGATTTTGAGGTCACACACTAATAACATTATAGTGCGTTAATGAAACAATAACGAAATTAGGGGTCAGGACTCATTATGGTTAAAGCTCCAATACTCACTCTCACGTTGAATGTTTCTTTTTCAAATAGTGCCACAAACATGAGTGAATTGAGAAAACTCCCACCTAAACAAACACTACTACGCAACGTGTCATGTCAACAATTATTCTTAGCCCATAATACCCATGAGTTAGTCTTGTATACTGTGGTTAGGAGGAAAATTCGGATATCCATTTGGTTAAACCAATTACAACACAAACACTGTAGTCAAGAGTCGATTAGACTTCACTGACTTATCTCTTTCTGCTTGAATTGGGTTTTGTAGTCGTTGTAGAATGCATTTTCTTGCATGTTTTTGTATAAATGAAGTGAGAATAATATACGAATTACGAACGATATAATTGCGGACTAGCTGGTTGGTTTATGAGTTGGTGCGTGATTGGTTATACGGCCTACATGTCACACGTATGCAGTAGGGGGTTAGTACCTACCGAGGTGGGTTGTGGAAAAAGATAATAATATTTCCACGTAGTCAACGGTAGTGTATGTAGTAATAATCTTAAAGTCACAAACCAACACCAAACACCAAACCAGATAGCTGCACTGACAGGATTTCTAGAGAACGATACACTTTTTCCCTTTCTTCCGCTGCTGCTTCATTAAAGGACGCTCCATTTGCTGGAATTGACGAATGATTCGAACAAGTTCGTGAAAAGACTGGTCCACGTTCATCCGCAATTTGGCACTGCATTCTATTAGCGGCACTCGCAGCTGGCGAGCCAAGTTTTGTGCCTCTTCCCTCCCAACCTATTAAATGTACACAAATATACGATAATGGTAAAATATAAATACTGATACTGACTAAAATAAAAAACACTGACTGGTATCAAACATAACCATCAAATAATATTCTCATTCACATAGAATAGCAATTAAGGTTACTTTCTATTCTACCAAATCCTATTTACCAGGGAATTTTCAAAAATAAAAGATTGTGAGGCTCAAATGATTTGCAATTTTGGACGTTCGTTAAAAAATTGGCTAATTTAATTTCTATGTTCGTAAATAGTGCAACCTTTCCAAATTGGCATTTTTGTTTCGTAAACGGCATAAATCAAAACGGATTCATTCATGCTGCACGAAAATTTCAAAAATGAATCACTGTAACTATATATCTGATACCTTGGAAGGTCGGGTTTGAGATACCTGTAATTTTTTGAAGAAGTTCCAACTTCACCGATTTTGGCCATTATGGTCTTGTACCTCAATTCAGAAACCATACATTAACTAGCTAATGCTCTTGCGGTTATTTTTAAACTACCTGGCAGTTAGCAAGAATGATTTTTGTAATGACCAAATCAACCCACTTTAAAACAAAAGTCATATCTCAAAATGTTGACCTCGCAGCTCAAATTTGAGACCAGGGATCACTTTCCTAATGCTCTTGCGGTCATTTCTTAATAAAGCCCAAATTCGTTCCATCATCTCGCCGTTTAGACTGTTCAAGCAAAGAGGGGATTAAAATTTAAAAATAGGAGCATTTAAAAATGTGTACTTCTAAAAATCTTATATTATACGACCTTATGAATCTGTGTCCACAAAACGTACTTAATGTTAATAATCAAAATTCAGAAAAAGGAGAGTGAAAGAATAGAACACGAACTCACAACTCGCTGTTGTTCCAAATCGGACTTATTGGCCACAATCAACATAGGAAACTCGTCTCTATCCTTCACTCGCAGAATTTGGCGATGAAATTTACTTATCTCATCAAATGACGACCTTTCTGTGACGGAGAAAACAAGAAGAAAACCTTCTCCAGAACGCATATACTGCTCCCGCATAGCACTGAACTCCTCTTGACCTGCTGTATCCAAAACTATAAAACACATTAAAATATTGATTTGCATTGCCAGAAGAACTGAAAGACAAAACCACAGCAACATAAAATGTGATTAATGAAATATGTCGACACGTACTATCTAGTTTGGCAGGAATATCATCGATGACACATTGTTTTGTGTAGGAATCTTCAATCGTAGGATCATAATCTTGTACAAAATAGCTCTGTAAAAATTCAAAATAACATATTAGAAAACATTTATGAATATCCGAGTTTTGGTGTTGGTGTATTATTCTGAAAGGCAATAGGCAGTTTTACAATTAAAATACCATGTACAAATACATACTTTACAGGACCGCAGCCAGAAATAAATTTCGTTTCGGGAGGGGCCCGATGAATTATAGGTAAAATTACAAAAGTTTTAGAATTTTGAAACAAAAATTTATTTCTTTTCTTTGATTGACAGGGCCCCCTGGTCGCCCCCTATAGCTATCAATCAACCAAGCTTTTATTGTCAATGTCATACGTCATACACTGATTCCAAAGATGAACAAAGTCATTTTAATCAGGCTCGTATCCAGAAATTTGGTCTAGGGGGGGGGGGGCGCAACCAAAAATAATGTCAAAAATGAGACATATTTGCGCGAAAAATTTTTGCAATTTTTGGAAAAAATCCTCTTTTTCTCAGATTTAGGGGGAGCGCTGCGCCCCCCCTACTGGATACGTGCTTGATTTTAACTTCCAACAGAGGACATCGCTACGGCTCTGATACTTTACCATTCCACCGAATTTATCATCTGAAGTACATTGGAATGATTTATACAGATATATGTATAACATTACAGGTACCGCATTAATCAAATTAATTATTCATGTTGTTATTGTTTCATAGGTCTTTTGTTGCTTATTTACTTAGACTGGGATAGGGAATTATTTATTTCGATATGAAGAACGATTTCTGAAAAGCTATTATTTTGCTCTTGAAAACGATGAAAATCTTCGGAATAGTTACCCAGGGGGAGAATTAAATCGATAAATATATTGTACACTGTGCCTATCCTATTATATAAACGGCAAAGCAAAATTCCGTTTGTATGTTTTTTGTATTTCTGTCTGTTGAGTTACCGCAATCCTAAACCACAGGCAGCCAAGCCAACCTACTAAGCAAATTCAAACACGTTCGAAATAGAAGAACTTCATGGCCGTCGTGTGCATCAAAATTATGCACTGCGATCGGTGTAGTCTCCTATGGCTTTCAAATAACAAGGCACAAAATATTTCATAACAGAAGCAGTCCATGCATTCTGTAAGCAAATCTTTCCAGCTTTCAGAGCTCTCAAGGATCCCTTTAAATTTATTGTGCGGGAAAATTTAAAATTTGGCCCTTTACATTGAAACTTCATTTTTTTCAATTCGCAAAGGCAAGGATAAAGGGTACACTATTTTATTTTTTCAAATGTTACCTTTTGAATGTACCACCTTTATATGTTAAAGAGATTTATTATCATAAAATTGTGACTTCTAATAACACCTTTTCATTTCCCTTACGTTTCCCAGTTTTACTCATTGTCGAAGGTGACTATCAAGATAAGGTGGATTAATATTTATATGAGATTATGATATTTCTTTAATGTAATGCCATTTTTAGTTGTCAATGAAAATCAGTTGAGATTTTCCTAAAACCTTTAAAGAACTTGTATTGAAATGTTGTACTAAATTTAGCACATGAAGGTATGCGTTGGGGTTCATTACTGAAAACATTAATTGAAATTAATTTAAAATCTATGTATCTGAAATACATTCTACTCATTGTATAACATCACCGCGGAATACATGCTAGCTTTATTTATAAAAGGGCCTGGGCCCTGTGACCGACTAGTTTTTCATATTGCAGTTGCAAACAAGTATCCAATCGCAGTATTGTATGGAAAGACATATACACAAGCAATGCCGCCAACAGAACAACACGAGCGTGGATTTTTAAATGGGCCTTACTACATCTCTCGAAGTACCTACTTAGATATAAAACTAGTATTATAAAACAATTTTGTATTGTAATGCAATTACAATATAAATTATACATACATACAATATAATATAAATTACAATTATAATAAATTATACATACATACAATATAATATAAATTACAATTATAATAAATTATACATACATACAATATAATATAAATTACAATTATAATAAATTATACATACATACAATATAATATAAATTACAATTATAATAAATTATAATTATACAATATTATACATACATACAATACAATATAAATAAATTTGGGCATATCTAGAGGGCTAGACGTCTCTCCCTGACAGAATTTGCTGGCGCTGCTAAAAGCAGACGCCCGGATTAAACCCCCTGTTGGTTCTACCTTACCCCAAAAGACTTTACATACGAAGAGATAAGGGACGTAGAATCTAGATGAAGCCCCGTCCCGTGAAGGACCCCCGTGCAGGACCTCACCTCCGTCAGAATAAGGGTCACTCTACTACTGAATTTCGGAAAAGGATCCAACTCTACTACTAAATTTCGCAAAATGATCCAACTCTACTTCTAAATTTCGCAAAAGGATCCAACTCTACTACTGAATTTCGCAAAAGGATCCAACTCTATTAATGAATTTCGCAAAAGGATCCAACTCTATTAATGAATTTCGCAAAAGGATCCAACTCTATTACTGAATTTCGCAAAAGGATCCAACTCTACTACTGCATTTCGCAAAAGGATCCAACTCTACCACTGAATTTTGCAAAAGGATCCAACTCTACTACTGAATTTCGCAAAAGGATCCAACTCTACTACTGAATTTCGCAAAAGGATCCAACTCTACTACTGAATTTCGCAAAATGATCCAACTCTACTACTGAATTTCGCAAAAGGATCCAACTCTACTACTGAATTTCGCAAAAGGATCCAACTCTACTACTGAATTTCGCAAAAGAATTACTCTACTGACCTACGAATTCCTCTTAAACGCCAATTTGCCACCTTTCCATCTACTTTGACTCTCGCCAAAAGAGACCTAGGCCCTACGGACCTCCCAGTTGCACACAGTGGTTAGTGAAGCTCCCGTTTTTATGCCCTGAGGCTACGTGGATTACTTTAGCTCCGAGGGTTCGCACATCACCACATATGTAAATCACCTTTTCAGTGACCGGCAGCCCCCAGGACCTATAAAACATCGTTCAATTGATACGGCCTTAAAGGGGTCTTTACCTTGTGGCAACCCCCCCCCCCACCCAGGGGGTAGTATGTGCTACCACGTTTTCACGCGCCGGATCTGTCGAAATCAAACCAGTACTATAGTTAGCCGCGGCAAGGGACCGAACTCAACCCGAAAGTCTTGTCCAGGCCCAGCACGTGAGCACACACCATTTCCTGATCCGGCCCGATCGCCCCGATCCTCAGAGCCAAATGACCTCAGAGCTAAATGACCTCAGAGCTAAATGGTATTTGCTTAAATTATTATAACTATAACCTACACCCAACAGAGGAGTCGATTTGGGGGAGCTGAGTCGTTGCGTTATTTGAATTGATTAGTTGGTAATTAAAAAAATTCGAGTTTGAGGTATAGGTACGTGTGTGTAAGTTGGCACCATACATTACTGTGGGAATTAGAGTTTTTAAGAGTCCGCCATTTTTCTTCGCTATGGCGGACCGCAACCTTTACATGTATAGGCAAACGACAAAATGTTTACTATTTCCTATGGCTTCTTACAGATATTTCCGCCATTTTATAACTTCTATTTTGATGGGTCCGCCAGATTTATGGCTTCTTATTTGATGGGTCCGCCAGTTTTATGGCTTCTTATTTGATGGGTCCGCCAGTTTTATGGCTACTTATATAGATGGATCCGTCACTTTTATGGCTACTTATAGATTGATCCGCCATTGTCTATTGGCTATTATACATAGGTCCGCCAAATTATCTTCTCTTTAAAAATTATCTTTTGGTAATATTTGATAATACTAAATGTAATTAAAAAGACAATGTTTTGGTATCCAGTCAAACACATTAAAAATGGCTGGCAATTAATGAGCCTTTAAAACAAAAACTCCATGCCTTTAATTTTATTAATTATGGTAAATTTAATGACTCGTCTTTACGAAACAAATGAGTGGTCCTCAAGTAATGTAATGAGCCAGTACTGAGGAAAGATATCCCCCTTTAAATTTACATAGATGATAAGGTAAAACACATTAACTTATGGTGGGTAAAGGAACATGTAAATACGGCCATCATTGGGCTGGAGCTTTGTAGCAGTAACAATCCTACTTTCAAACACAAATCAATGGCTACTAAAAAAAGTTCGGATTGGGAATATAAAAGACATTTTACACATAGAACTGAAGCCGAAAACTTTATAAAAGGAATGTGGATATTAGTTATCGTAACTGTAACAAATCGGGTACAGTTAAATATTATTATTGTAGAAGTGGTGGTAAGTATGTGGATCGTGACCTTTTGTACTGATAATTGGAAGTCCTTTCAGTGCACTTGCTCTGTTTACCATAAGGAGTATAGCTATAAACATATTGTAGTCATTGCAGCACTTGAAAACATTATAGACTTCGAGGAAGACGTTAAAACGGTAAGTCTTGGGAGAAAAGTCGGGAGACCAAAGGGAAAAAAGAAGGCCCTTCTCGTTCAATGACTGCAATTATTCCACCACCCTAAATATAATTATACTTAAATGTTCTTTTGACAAGGGTTTAAGGTAATTATGTATTATGACCTACCAATCCATAAAAATATTCTAATTGTGACAGGGCTTTTGTACAACAATATATTGCCTACCAATACATTTCAGGATACTAGTACATTCAATAAAATTTGACTAATGGCTAATTGTTTTATGTGTAAAAGCTGATTCCTTTTTACGTAAAGACGATTCATTTGTTTAAAGAAATGTGTTTGCGGAAAATATCATTAAATTTAAAGTACCATATTTCTGTAGTATACCACACTTTAATTCAAAGGCTCATTTTATTAAACTACTTGCTCATTAAAATTCATTAAAAATCACTGGGTTCACCATTAGAAGGATTCATGATCTGCCGGCTTTTATACGTTGGGTTTCTGCTGTCAGCAAAATTTACAAAAAAATGGTAGTCTTTAAGCAATTCGTCTATTAAAATAATACTTGACTGTGTTTTAAATGAAATCGGCCGGTCAAATTTTTGACTTCCGAATATCACAAATATTGTCATACCAGTGGATTAAGCATGTCTAAGTAGTATGGAATTCACAAATAATAATATAAAAATTTTCATAACTTAATAATTCTCTTAAAGAGGGGTTCAAAATTGCTCAAAAGTACTAATTTTATGGATTCCATAAAACGGTTGTCAAAAATCTAATTATAGCTCATACCCCTAATGGACATAAACTTCGCCAAAATTTTGGAAAACACTAAGGACTTTACGTAGATAATAGCGAAAATAATAGTCCTCAAAATTCTCAAAAATTCAAAGGAACGAATTGCTTAAGCGAATATTATTGGGCTAAATCGATAAGGGAATTTTGACTAGTGTGCATACCTTTTAGAGCATTTATACTTCCAGGGTTCCTTTATGGATATATCAAGAAGGTCATACTGCAAAGTGAATTTTGGCGTATCTTTAGTTTAGGAGTTACAGAGGTCCCAATGATGATCTCTTTCCCTATACAATTACATGTAGAAATGCTAAAACAGAGGAAATGGTTGAGACTGCACTGCTTTAAAGCTCACCTCTAATACCTGCTGTATTTCGGGGTATTTTTGTACCGTACCGCATGCGAGGTAGCTTACATGTCACCTCATGACAATCCTCCTAATGAGGTGAGGTCTGAGGATGAAGGTCCGATTAGGAAGTGGCTGTAGATATGAATGAGTGTCCCCAACTGTGATTTAGCTAATTCTTGTATGGGAAAATAGGAATTCCTATGGCACACACCTTAATTTTGTATCAGGTTTTAAAAATTAGTTTGTCTAGCTTTGTATGGAATTTATGAATAAGTATTACAAAACTGAATTGGTATGGTATAGTTTTTGCAATGCATTTAAATGTTATTATTTCAAAATTTCGATGTCAATAAGATTAATTGAGTAATGGTAATCAAGCCAATAATTGGCGAGCTTGGTATTATTGTCGTAGCTTCTTGACGGTTTTTGGCCGACCCTGTTTTATTTTGTCTTATTGGTATATCCTTGGCTTCCTATGATATAACCTTCTTGTCCCCATGTATCTTTGCGATTCCAATGACGTCTTTGCAAATGTTGTGTCTTAGAAAATAGGGATGTGTGCACAGTGACGGATAGGTTACAGTTGTACACTTTTTTTCTTATTTGTTCCGATTGTAGGTAGTTTATATTTAAGTGTTTGTTTAAATTTTCAGGATAATAATGTTTCAGTCTCTATATCAATTTCTGTCCATGTTTCTGGAACGCTTGCCTTCCTTTTTTCATTTCCTTTGTCACTATCGTCACTGTCAGTGTACAGTCACTATCCGTTTTGTATTGCAAATTAACAAATTTACTTGACCCAGCCGTGGTCCTTGTGTTCAATCAAATGCATTGTATTGTAACGAAATACATCAAACACAAATACAGCAGACAAAAATCAGAGATAACATGCTAATTACGAGATAACGTCAGAATCTAGAGCAATGACTTACATTCATTTCTCTGAATAACTAACTATATATGCATTCCTCATGGCTATTACAGTTTCTACTTGGGTCTTATATTATATGTGTATGTCTTCCATACATATACATACACCCATACACATTCAAACATTCAGCCTTTTTGAATACCATACCAAATAAGACTAAATGTCAATAACTCCGCCATACAGAATTAAGGTCTGTGCCATATGACTTAAAACGCACCCCTTGATCCCTTCTTGTATATACTCTGATATTTGTGATGACCTCCAATGAGGATGATATCTCAGCAATAAATTCAATTCAATGCCTCAAGTTCCTAATTTTTTCACATGCGGTAGGGCTGCCCTTATCTACCTAACATACCGTAAGTTAGGGAATAGCACTTGTATGATCATGTTATTTAGGGGAGACGAAGATTTAGCACAAAAGGAGAATAGAGAAACATAAACCAACGTGGCTACGTATCGACTGAAGAGATATTTTGTGACGGTTCAAGAATACCCTGGGATACATCACGGATCAAGATCAATTCAAGCAGGAACAAGAGAGGTTAAGGTGAGGTGAGGGTCCTTATGAATGAGGAGATAACGATGTGAGGTAGTACGTGAGTGTCCCAGTGGTGGTGCCTGACATGAGGTGAGGTTGCCGAAAGCCTCAGAGTGAGAAACCGGCAAGAGGTGAAGAGGGTGAGGCCCAAAAGGTTAAACTCGGCGTTAGGTAAGGTGGGTAAGGGCCTCAGAGGAGGAAGTCCACATAATTCTTCAGAGGGAGGACCAAACATGAGGTGAGGTAAGTGAAAGGACTAGCCTGTTAGTTGGATAATTGCGGATCAGAGACACAGACCAGAAAGGGGGAAGTTGGGGACATAATAACGAAACAAATCATACAGTAGAACCCTATAACTTGCACTCCACTTATCATGTTGATTGGTGTGTTTATATTTCCTGGCGCATAGAACGGTCACTTTCTGGTCTGTGGCGCTACAGTCACTTGTTTTGCTTGTATTGTATGTTGGACAAGGCCAGAAGCAGAAGGCAGAGGCTTTGAGTATTACAGAATCGTAAGACTATACATACACAGTAAAAAATAAATATTAGTATATCATTATTATTATTACTATTACTACTACTACATACTACAATGTAGTAAGTAGTTAGTAGGACAGGTATTTGTACTATTAGTGCTGTGCACGTGAGTGCGAGTGGGAAGTTTTACTTAGTTTAGGTGTATACACCTGAACGTGTATGGCTGGTAGTAGTCATAGGCTGACCATCCGTCCCGTTTTTAACGGGATCGTTCAATTTTGGTAACCTGTCCCGGCACCCCGAAAGTGTCCCGTTTTTTGGAAAAAAATTTAGTAGCATCTCATTTAATGACTACGAACGAAATAGGACATTTTTGACGGAAAATACCAAAATTTTTCGCCCTTTTTGCTTAGCGAGATTAACTGTAAAGCTTGAACAAGCTACTATTCGCTATTCTCAGCAAAAAGACCTAACATTTTTATGGTTCGAGCAATTGTTTGGGAACTTAGGGCCATTTTAGGGAAAAGGACCTTAAAATCAACGCTCATCGCGCTATTATGAAGAAATTGTAGACCATTTTTGGCAAACAGAACTTAAAATTAACGCGCTTCGCTCGATTATATTTGATTTTTTGTCAAGTTTTGGCAAAATAAGCTTAAAATTAACTCGCTTCGCGTGATTATAATAGATTTTTTTGTCGGCAAAAAGAGCTTAAAATTAACGCGCTTTGCCCGATTATATGTATAATTTAATTGAATTTTGGGAAAAAGAGTTAAAGATTATCTCGCTTCGCGCGATTGTCATTTTTTGAATTTAGGGCTGAAAGAAATTAAAATTAACCCGCTTTGGGAAAATTTCTAACGCATATGCATGGTTTAATCATTAATGGCATTGCCCTCTTCGAAATCGTCTTCTAATTACAATAGTGTATAGGGTCCCGTTTTCACTTCGTCAAATTATGGTCAACCTAAGTAGTGAGTCAGTGATCCCATAATAATATTTTCATTGTTGTAATCTGTTGCTTTCAATAGTTTCAATACGATACACTTGCCTTCTCTGCCTGAGATGACTGAGGTTTTTAATCTAATGACTGCGCGGCACGAATGGCCAAATAAGGGAGATAGGGCAGGGCGTATAGGACATTATTTTTCGTTGCATGAAACTTAGATTGGTAACTACTAGACATTTTTTATATCTGCTAGGCACCACATAAACACACTGTCTGCCCAATTGCGGACTGGGCAGAGTGGGAATTTGACACCAATGAACCAAACAGCAACAGATCTTATACCTATAAGGATATAATATAATATTATATTAATAGTATGTTCTAGTACACCAATGTATGGCATAGACCCAGAAAAATGAGAACTGGACATCACATATTTAACCATGTCCCAAAAGTCCTCATTTTGGTAAGATTAAAGGGTGTATGTTGAATCATTCTAGTAGTTACCTAATTATTGAAGTGACCTCACCTTGTCTCGGCATCAAAAGAAGCCAAATCTCTATCAATGGCGTCGACATTAATGTCACCTAAAAGGGCATACTGACTACTCAGACTAGTAACAAACCTATTCAGCCTACTCAGAATTTTATTTCTTACCTTTATTACAACCGTAGCTTATTACATGAATGCCTGATCTGTCTATGTGTCTATACCTGTCTGTCCGTGTTTTCGCAATGGGCAGCCTAATTAATGTTTTCGATAATGTACCCCAACGCATACCACTATATACTAAATTTAGCACATGAAGGTATGCGTTGGGGTACATTATCGAAAACATTATTACACACAGCATGTGGAAACAGGTATGTACCTTCAGTCCCGAGCAGAGTTCAGTCTAGTCTTGGTGTGTCTTATCAGCGTCGAAGCTACGCTTCTATGTATAGTGTTTACTATAGCTGCTTCCCTGCTTATTTATTTAGATAAAATTGATTAACTCTCTCTATGAAAGAATAGCAGCCCTATTTGTAAACAAATGAATTAATTTGCCTGACCCACACTCTTTCATTTTTCTCTTTATTTTGTCTGTACATTTCCAATGGTCCACGATAGTGGAAAAACCCCAGTATCGTGGTATTACTATAATCGATTATAATAATACTAGTGAACCCAGCTAAGGGGTGAACCTGGCACTCAAGGGAAATTAAGCAGGCCACCCATCACAGTAATAACAACAATTCCGGGTCAGATGGGAAAGTTCCTAAACCAAAATAATAACTGTATTTCGTAGTGTCCAATACAGGGAATAATTAAAGACTCTATTTTTAATGAACACCCCAGAATGTTCCCCTTTAAAATCAAAAAAATATGATTCCGGGATTTTGGAAAATGGATTGTCTTCTTTAGCTAATTATTTCTAATCAATCATCAATAATCATCTTATGTGAATTTGTATTATTGTTCTGATGCTATAATAATTTCGTTGTTTTAGAGGGAGAGGGCATGCGCATGTGCTTTCAAGGAACGTGCATACATTACGTTTATATTTGATGGGAGGAGGCGATGTCCAAAAGAGTTACAGCTAGCACTTGTGCTACACTTGGGAGAGGGGGTTTTAGGTTACGTAATATATGCAGGTTTCCTAGGCTCTCCTACCAAGACATAGATAGTCAGGTATTAGTGCGATTATATTATAGAATTCTATAATATAATCGTAGACTTGAAAAAATTTACCAACCTATATATCTATGTATGCTTGGTAGGACAGATTTAAATTTTACCGCGTTGATCCAAGTGAAATTAAGAAGTGTCACAGTCACATATGTTTATATAAACAGAACATTTATTTTATGATTATGGCCGAAAACTAGAGCCAAAGCAAAGGAGGAACGGACCTCTCCCGAATCGAAGAAATTTTTAAAAAATTGCAGCACTGCCTAGCACCTTTTTCTAAGCCAAAAAAACTAAGGAATGTTTTAGACCACGGAATTCAGGATACCAGGAAACACTCATGCTAGTTTTTGGCTCGATTTTTCAGCGAGCCGAGCCAAATAGACCTGGCTCGGCTCGCGGGAATTTTGTTATAGACCTGGGTCGGCTCGCCCTAGTCTTGTCTCGGCTCGCTCAAAAATTTTCCCGCCATTTATATTTTAAACCTACAGGCTTCTTATCCATTAGGGGCTCGATTTTTCTGCGAGCTGAGCCAGCCGTAGACCCGGCCCGGTCGAAATATTTTTGATAGACCTGGCTCGCCTCGGCTCTCCAAAATTATTTTTAATGCCTGGCTCGGCTCGACTTGCCAAAAAATGTTTAATGGCTGGCTCGGCCCGGCTCGGCAAAAAATTTTTTGAGGGTCTGACTCGGTTCGCTCAATGTTATTGGAGGCCAGTGGCTCGGCTCGCTGACCTAAACTAGCATGTGTGCTAGTTTAGGAAGAAAAAGCTTTATTCCTCCAGCGTGAAATTCTTCTGACCAAATTGTACGACAACAAATCAAACCATTCGGCATTAATCATCGGCATGTCAGTTAATGTAGAGGACTACCCAGTACGAATACCATACCATAATTGAACAGTTTGGGACGACATCATTTAGAATGAAAGACAACCGTGAACGTGAACCTTTGGTCTACAGCTTTTAATGTTTTTCAAAACGCAGAAATCTTATCTAATATATAATACCAGCCGGTAATAGGGCCCAAGGCGTGTACTAAACAAGATTTTTGACAGCCAAATATCTAATACAAACTTGATTGAAAAAAACACATAAATGACGAGAAAGCAATTTCTATTGAATGCTCCTTCATTCCCTTGCTATCAGCTCCCTTCATTTTACACTTCTCATTTTACAAATCTCGTTTTTACGTCTGATTTGATTATTACATATATAGTGTAAGAGTAAGATACAGAGTCAAGAATAAACCGGGAGGACTGACCTGTATGAACTGAATGGTGATGGCTGACTTGCCCACTCCTCCTGAGCCGACGACGACGATTTTATAATTATTTTGATTTTGACGATTAGTAGACATGGCACTGATTGTCTTTTATTCGGTGGCAACAATAAGCTGGGTGGGAAGACTAAAGGAATTGTCGAGTTCGCTTCAATCACCAGAACATCCAAGGATTTCAAAAAAGACAGATAGCTGAAATGGTTGGTAGAAGGTGTAGTATAATTATTATTACAGTTAGTAGAGTTATGATTTTTTTCTAGCTACTTGGTCAAATCAAACCAATCAAGCGTATAAGGTATGTATGTCAGGTGACACATGTGACTGGGCCTTGGTCCGTCAGAACATCTAAAATAAAAACCATTCGTGGTGTGATTATGGCCAATTCAGCCCCTTTACCCTTGATTCACTCGCAACCGAGTCTTAGCCGAAATTGTGTCAGTCAATGTAGCAAATTTTAGCAGATTCAATTTTATCACTTGCTGTACCTTGTAAGTGTAAGTAGACAGTGATAATGTTATTTGCAGTATAAACAAATTCTTGATCTCTTACTCTGCTCAGCTGCTAACTTTCAACTTCTCATTCACATGAGTCACCTTTCATCCTGACTTTTGTATGTAAAACGCCCAAAATACGTAATGATTACTTTGATTTTGAAATGAAACGATATATAGCCGAGGGGATTACTTTATCTGTTTTGCGTACTGTAATAAGGTCAGGAGTCAGGACTCTCAATTCCCAGTCGAAACTGAAAGGAGCAAGTAAAATTATTTTTCAGTCATCAATTCTTATGTTTATAGTATAGGTATCAAATCAGCAATAAAATATTATTACATATAAATTATTTCCCTTTTAATGCAGACAGAAACACAATCATGCTTTTAAAAAATGAACACACCTAAAAGAACGACAAACCCGCACGGCCTACAGCAGAACAATATAAAGGTGATAAGGAATTTTCTGTAAGAAATTTTGAATGGATGACGGAAAGTAATAGAAATAACAACTGAATTCAAAATATCACAAGTGACAACAGGTCGATTGGCTGTGTCCTTCAAATCGACACATTTTTAAGATTTTCAACCCAGAGGAAAATTGCATCCTAAAAACTGATTTTCCTGATGAATGATTGGTTTCCTTGAATTGTGCTCACGGGTCTTGTTACTTGAAGAACATAATAATTTTTGTGATCTAAACTAACTAAAGAAATAGTTGAGGAGGGGAGCAGACAGCCCTTGTTAACCAAATGATTGTATTAAACTAAACAGATATTTATTACAATATATTAGTTCACCAAGGTCCCTTCGAATTTGGCTAGTTGCCCAAAAAAGTCAACAGTGCTCTGCCTATCATCTACAGTAGTAGACGTGCAACACCGTTGTGCTCGTGTAGGTAGATTTGTAGACACAGACAGTAGAACCAGAGTTATTCTCGAGCCCATGTCTGCTTCCAGAATTCAATCCACTTTAAAATTATCATCTTCAAGACCCTTTACGTAATAGGATTTTTTTATTTGCTGCTTTGTAGCTGAAAATTTACAGCCAAGTTTACAGTTTACACACGTTTAAAAAATGATCAGACATTTTGGTTAGTTTGAAAGTTATATCATAATATAACTATCATAATATACCATTGAGATGAGACGATGAGAGAGTACAACGTAATGGACCAAAGGCTACCTGGGGAAGTTTAAGAATTTCAGGGAGAAAATCCACAAATGCATTTATATGTCAACTTCCTTCACTCCCCATTCAATACCATTGGCTGATCCATTGAAACATTCCAAAGTTCCAAATAATTCCAATAGCCCAGGTAACGGTAACCTCGTTACAACTACACCCCCCTTTCTCTGGTGGTTTGTATTTAAATTTTCAATTTGTTCATCATCAAAAAACATCCAATTATATTCAAGTTTACAACATCGATGAAATTAAATTACATAAACAAGACAGTTGGATACTTTACAGTAGATTACATCACATCATACTGATTAAGAAAAAACGCATTTTAGCAATATCATAAAACACAATAAGACCAAATAATACAAATAACAATTTCAATTCCTAATGGCATCCAGTTCAGCAGAGATAAATGGTGCGATGTCCATAGGCCTCGATATCCTCTTAGTCTCTCCTGAAATTAATGTTCATCAAGTGATTAGTTATTAGTGTCCCAAGGGGTCTATAATACCAAAGATTTCTCGAGAACAATGCAGAGAAGCCACTAATTTGTTTATTTCCTTTGTGTTATCATTCACGCAATCCGGATTCAAAGTTTCAAATTGTTTTCAAAGTTTTTGAACAATGACTATATTAATCAATCAAAGATTTATTGCCATATATTTTTCGTCAAGATGCAAATCCAGTTGTCCTCCCGCAAGCG
This sequence comes from Tomocerus qinae, assembly GCA_020055645.1. Taxonomy (NCBI): domain Eukaryota; kingdom Metazoa; phylum Arthropoda; class Collembola; order Entomobryomorpha; family Tomoceridae; genus Tomocerus; species Tomocerus qinae. The sequence continues at coordinate 752,747 of CM034548.1, read as the reverse complement.
ACGTAATATACTATTAAGATTAAATTATAAATCTGGAAATACAATTTCAGTCAACATTTTGTGGTCCTTAAAAACTTAAAACACATACAAAAAGTCATTGATACAGAAATATCATTTTTAGATATCTTAACTATTCTCTGCTATTGGATTACCAACATAATCATCGATAAGCACTACTGGTTTTTCTATGTAATTAGACAAATCACTAATATACAAACAATAGCATAGGGGCAGGGCCGCAGCGAGGGGGGCCCGCCCCCCCCCCCGAAGTCGAAGAAAAGAAAGGAATTTTTGCCTTAAAACCCAAACATGTGTCATTTTTGTTTCACAAAGAAACTTACAATTTGTCACATTTACAATTAAATTCACTTGTAATTACAATTGTAATGATTGAATTGTCAAAGATTTTTTTTTCATTACTATCTTTTGTTTTCACAAGTTTGTGTAAATTGTAGGACTTGTAGCTAGAAATTCTACAGTGCCAGAGACCTCCATCGCCTCATTGTAACTCCATACTGAGGCAAACATTTTGATTGAAAATGTAATGAGCAGTCAACTGTCACCTAGGTTACTAGTAAGTTAATAGGAGATAAATTACCGAGGTGAATACTACATGATCAACAACTGCAATGTAACCATAGTGAACAGTTACAAGTGTTGCTACAATTTACAAGTATCTGTGACTTGTCAACAAAATTCTTAAAAATTTCATGAAACGTATATGACAAGTATTTGTCGTTTACAAGCTACAATTCTACAAGTTTGTAGTTGTAGAATTGTAATCATTGTGAAATAGGGGCCAGATTTATCAATGCATGAGTTTCTTTGGGATACTAATACAGTGTGTTTGACTATAACTAGGTTATTCCAAGACGTGACGTTTACAAAAACAGTGAGTTTGAATTCCAGAAAACTAGGCCCACACCCCAGAAATGCAGGTCCGCAGCCAGAAAAAAATTTGGGAGGGGGCCCGACAAATAATAATTAAAAATATATACTATATTTGCGCCAAGCTCGAAAAATTTTGGGTTTTAAGGCAAAAATTCCTTTCTTTTCTGCGATTTCGGAAGGGGGGGGGTTGGGGCGGGCCCCCTGCCCCCCCTCGCTGCGCCCTGCAAAAATGCGTTGGTTACAGATACTTCCTGTACAAAATTTTCTGCAGTATTCCTTCCACGTTATGCAACTCTCTTATGGGAAACCATTAGAAGAACCATATCCCTGTGGGAAACCTTCACAATGTAATAATTTATATGGAACCGTTTTTTGTACGAAAGGCCAAGACCGGGAAACGTGTGTAAAAAGTGTGGAGAATGGAAGCTTTTTGCCTGTTTACAATTTTCTTGCTATCCTGTTACTTATCCTGTTATTTTGTTATGCGTTATCTAAAATCTTTATATATCAATATGTGGGAAACACGTTATCGTGAAACCCAATACAGCTGGTTGCAACTCTAACGCATGCGTGAATGTGAATGACTTTTAAGTAATAATATAATATTATGACAAAGTTAGGTATAGTGACCAATTGTGCTCGTAATGAACACGGGTAGTACGAGTCAGGGTCAGTTGAACTCGTGTGAATAGTTTAAGATGCAGCAAAAGCTATAACCATTCAACAAAGCTATATATATATTATACATAAAAGCGTAACAAAATACAATGTGGATAGGATGATATAGTGTCTATACACCAGGATAGAGTTAGGTATCTGAATCTGGAGGAAGACTTAGATGTAGTCCTGAGGGATTAATATATGGGAATTCTATTACACATGAACGCTACATACATATCTTTATAGGATGTTATAGACGAGTTTCGTAAGGTCTTCCATTGCATACCCTCATGTACTGAATATTACACTATATATAGAATATGAACATATACATACTAGTGAACCCAGCTAAGGGGCAAACCTAGCACTCAAGAGAAATTCAGCTGGCCACCCAACACAGTAATAAAAACAATTTCGAAAAGATCCATTGCGTTATTATGTTAACTTTGGAAATACAAAGTTTATTTAAATTAATATACTTTTGGTTGGAAAAATTAGCTGCAGCCCCAACTTCGTGCTAAAAAAGAATTTCCTAAACCAAAATAATAGCTGTAGATCGTAGCGGCGAATACAGGGAACAATGAAACACTCCATTTTTGAAAAAAATCCCAAAAAGTCACCAAAAAGCTCCCTTTCTAAATCAAAAAAAAATTAGATTCCCCGTGGGATTTTAGATAAACGTACAAACCGCATGAGTCAACTTACGAATAAATATTTTTAAAGAATAAATAGTTAGTTACCCAGATTGTTATTTAATTCTAAAAAAATGGTGTGCCAACTGCCAAAGGAATCAAGAGGGTAGTAAAAAAGTAAACCCAGCTCAGCTCTACTAAAAAATGTTAAATAAGTTTGTCGATATAGGGGAACCAATTTGTATTAGAAGTTTTGAAATGCTATTTAATAAGGCACATAGCGACCATTACGAAACGTCCCCTTTCGCTAATCATTTCCATTTAATCACGACTCACCACCATTCAACCTTCTTATGTAAGTTTCTATTATTATTTTAATGTTGCAATAATATTATGAAACGACTCATTTCGGTTGTTTAGAAGAATTAATGTTTTCAATAATGTACCCTAGCGCATACCTCCATGTACTAAATTTAGCACATGAAGGTATGCGTTGGAGTACATTATTGAAAACATTAATTTAGGCTTGCGCATTTTGCTTTTATGGAACATGCATACATTACGTGTGCAGTTGATGGGAGGAGGAGGAGGTACTCAAATGTGTTGCAGTCAACACTTGCGTTACACATGGGGGAGGGGGTTTTGCGTTACGTAATATATGCAGGCTCCCTAGGTTCTCCCTACCACACGTACAGACATAGACAGGTATTTTTTCCAAGTCTGAGATTATATTATAGATTGTTTGAACTAAGATTACATAAGAAACTCTTATATTAGACGGAAACAGGGCACACACACCTTATATTAGCACATACTCTGATTTAAATGCCAATATAATCCGCTAATTTAATTTAACACTAATATTTTTGTCAAACATATTCATCCTAACAAGTTGGAAATGTGGAATAATTAACTGTAGATCTTTGAGTAGATCAGTAGATCTTTAAATAGTGTAATCATAGATTAACCTATCACATTGCTTTTTCAGCTTAAGATGTACAAAAACCATATTATACAAAAATGGGGTCCAGTCCAGTGGGTTGTAGTTGTGGTTTCGTAAGCAAAGCATGCGGCAAAAACCAAAACTCCTGGCTTCATATCCAATGACGCGTGATTCAGGGCAGGCCGGAAGCCAATGAAATGTATACGTTAAAAAAGGTATACGGCAAAAATTTATTATATTTTAGTGTAATTGATGTCTGTAGGATTATAAGTCTTTTAGTCAATTTGTGGCTTACTAAAGCAACTCTTAATACAATTCTTTAACCACGTATCCAGTTGGGGGCAGGCACAGCGCCGCCCCCTAAATCTGAAAACAAGTTTTTTCCTTAAAAAGGCCAATAAATTCAAAACATTTTCGCCCTTTGCGAGAATATATCTCATTTTTGACATTATTTTTGGTTGCGGCCCCCCACTTTGACTAAGTTTTTGGAAACGTGCCTGCAACTCTACCATACCGTACCCTACCATACTGGCTGACTGTTTTTCATAAAACTTTAAGTATTTATTGCATTTCAAAATGCCGTCTTGTGCAATTGCGATGTGTCAAAATACAGAACGAAGCTTGAAACTAGATCGGAACCTGTCCCTTCACCACTTTCCAAAAAACACAAACGTATCAAAAACTTGGGAATAAAAATGTAGAAGAGCCGACCGAATTAATATATAAACTGCCGTTATATGTTCCAACCATTTCCCCAAAAGTGATTTTTTGGAAGATAATATGAACAAGATGTTTAACTTAAAGGAAAGGAAAATTTTGAAACCAGGAGCCGTGCTATCTATGAACCTTCCCCTTCAGAAACTCTCATCCTGAAAACAAGCAAGGTATTGATGAGGACTTCAAAATAATCTACATCTTATTATGGCAATTCACAATAATGCAATACCCAAAGTAACAAAAATTTTGCACCAAAGTTGAGAAGCATAGATAATTTGGATGCAGATTCTGCAAATTGCTATTCATAAAGACTCCATGTGTTGAACAGATCCCATTCAAAAATAGAAGCTTAGGTTCAGAGTTTTTTATTTTGGCGATTGCATTACTGTATGTGTGGGGATCAAATTACTGTGAGTAATTCAAAAAATTCTTTATAAAATTATTTAATATCATTTACAGAGGTTTTCAGATTACCTTAGTATCACCATGCGGAGGTTTCCCGCTTTCGTATCGGTTAAAATTTTTTGAAATCCCGTCATCTTATAGATTATTTCTATAACGAATATTTTATAGATTCTCCAAAAGGGAACATCGTTTGCAATTGCTTTGGAAATACAATATAGACATGAAATATTCTACACAAAATACATGCAAAGACTTTGCAAGAGCATAGTACAACTGAATAATATTATTATCATTTGCCCACTCAAAAAAACACTTCATGAATTGTATTGTACTTCGAAACAATAGCAAAATATTTGCTAAATGTTCCCATTTGGGAAATTTAAGATATTCGCTAGAGGAATAACCAATCATATGGCTGGATTTCAAAAAATGTCAGCATATAGGAAAGCGTATCGAGGTGCAACTCCGATATGGTGGTACGAGGTAATTTGGAAGCCTCTGTAAAAACCCTTTACTTTATTTACATCAAAACTAAATTAAAATTCCTTTCTTATTCAAATTGTTCATTTTTTCTTTCAGAATTAAGCCCGCTGAAAAGTCTGGACATTTCCGAACAGCCAACAGAGCCTGTATCGGCAAATTCGTCAAGCAGCTTATCTATCGAACATTTAACAGTTGGTCAATCAAATGATGTAAGGAAAGGACATACAGTCGTGACTTCCTCACAGCTAATTCAAAGTTAAATTGAAAATCATTGACATACATTTAAAGTTTGACCACATATAAAATTATTACATGTCCATAAAAAGGAGCAATACCTCAAGAAAAAAATATCATCCTTAAAAATTGACAGTCTGAAAAAGAGGTTGCAAGTGTTAAATTAAAACCGCTGATTGGGGGAAGGAGTTTATCAACCGACCATCGCTTATTGACTGGAGTTAAGGCAATATTTTCTGAAACTCAACTGTCTAAATTTGCTGGACCGAGGAAAGTTAATTGGAAGCCTGATGATATAGCAAAGTGTCTGTCTCTAGTTCAGTGTGAAGAGAAGCGTACGAAACATTTAGAGAAATTTGGAAAATCCCCCTTCCAGCTGCAATTACTTTGAAGCGATGGGCACAGAAGTTTTCTTGCGAAAATGGTATACTTCATGATGTCATTACTGTTATGAAAAGCGAAGGGGAATCAGTGGATGACTTTAGAATGCGATTTGCTCTGACGAAATGTCCCTGGATTCATCAGTTGTATTGGACACGTCGATTAATATGGTAGTAGAGCCATGTAAGTTCAAGTTTTACTTCTCAGGGGGCTTTGGGGTGAACCATGGGAACAGCCATTTTACTTTGAATTTGAGCAAGAAGTTACGACACCCTTGATAATGGAGGTGGTTACTAATTTGGAACAAATCAATTTTAAATTTTGTAGATTAATCAGTGATCTAGGAGGCTTAAATAGGGGTCTTTAGTTTTGAAACCCACGATGTCCTAATAGAAATGTTTTTATTTTTCCGGACGGCCCCCATATGTTCAAACTTTTGAGAAACCACACTATTAATCATGGAATCATGCTTCAATCAGGAACACTCATCAAAAAAGACACATTGCAAGCTCTACTCGACACGATAATAGTGAACTTCAAGTTTGTCCGCAATTAACGCAAGGTCTTATTGACGTTAGAGGTGCAGAAAGCATGAAGGTTTCTAAAAACTCCAAAGTGCTTTCCGACCACCCTTCAAGTTTAAGTAAATTTTGTTTTGAAGTCGAGCCAGAAATAGCCGGGATTTTTAAAACTTTTAATGATTACTTTGACATCTTTAATTCCCAGTTTCCTGTAGATAACGACAATGAAATACATAGTGGGTACGGAATGAAAATAGAAAAGCAAGACTTGGCTTAAAAGCGAGTTTATGATATGAATCCATGCGAGTGCGTATATATAATAAAAAGACGCAAGAAATGGTTCCGAAAATATGGAATTCTTCCGTTTCAGTTCAGAGTACTTATTTCGATACTTTCTCTCCAAGGTCTCTACAAGGAACTTGGAGAAGTTTAATGTAACTTACATATTGACAAGAAGATTGAATCAACCCCCATTGGAAAGTTTATTTTCAACTATTAGAACCATTGGAAGATACCACGACTCTCCTTCACCTGTCGATTTTAAAAACCAGTTTAACTTGATACTTCTTGGGTATAAAGTTAAAGCAACTCGAGGATCAAATGTCAAATTTCGTGAAGAAGATATGTACTACATCAGTCGTCGCTTATTGGAATTGTCACAAGAAAACAACAATAATACGGATAATCAAAATACTGATTTAGAACAATGTGAAGCAGTAAACGATGACCATCAGCTATGCAATCTTGAGGAAGATACTGAAGTTTCAAAGCTGGCATTGCATTACTTAGCAGGCTACATAGCTTCTGCTTGCAAAAGGAAGTATAATTTGAATTACGATAGCATAAGTAGAAGCTATTACGCCAATAACATCATTGGAAACCTCCATGAATTTGACATCTTTAATTCCCAGGAATTCCTCGTATATTAACCATACAGTCCATTTTACATTTAGAAGCTGGCACAAAGCTTAGTCATAGGAGTTGGAACGTAATTTATGCAGGGGGCAAAATGACTTCTTCAGAAGGCCACGCTCCCGCCTGGTTGAGGCATGATCTTCTGAAGTTCTCAAAAATCTTTGCATAGTTTGCTTTTAATCTACAATATGAAGCGACATTATAATAATTTTCATAACAATGTATGTTGAATGAAAGTTAATGAAATGTAACTTTAGTTTGGTTTTTGGAACACTTTTAAGGGACATGTCCCTCCAGGCCTTATTCTAGGGAGAACATTGTCCCACCGGTTCCGACTCCCTAGGGCTCCGTGATGCTCCTCTCAATGACTCTTACACTAACACATAACAATTGCTTTTGCATGTTCCCAAGTATCTATGCAAACGTAGAGTCACCATTACTTATGAGTCATCACAAGACAAGGTAAGAAGTACATACAAATAACAATGTAATAAGTTTAATGGTAGATATTAGAAACCTTATGCATGTACTCCTGTATATGCGGAGATTCCAGGTTAGCTTTGTGGTAATAACAGAATAGCAAAATGCCAATTAATAAAAAATTTAAATAATGTGCTAGAGACCGTGGATCGCCTGCGCGCAGATACTAAATTTATAGCTTCTAGAATCTTTCAACCATTTAGTAAGTCGAATAACGAATTCATTCTTGATCAGACGTACGCATGGTACTCTGCTTTACGTATAATTGATTGTCAGTTAGTTTTTACACTATAATAAATAAGTCGTTTTAGTTAGTTTTAACTACTGATTATCGTCAAGTCGTATTAATTAGTGCAGGTGTGTGTGTGTGTTAGTGGGAGAGTATGATCAATACTATTGATTAGCATAGACACACTACCGCTCAAGCTGCGAGGACTTACTTGCATTTACTCCCTGAACAGCTTTACTGTTCGGAGAAGCCACTCATTCGTCCTGCAGACATACAAAATGAAAGCAAAGACGACAAGGGCAACCCCGGTAACTCATCCACATGAATAAGAAACTTGCTCAGGTGCTTGAATCTCAACTCAACTCGCTCAAAGCTGGGCATTCAGCTGCATGGTGGACCGACGTCTCGACGCTTAATGCGCACAGAGGGCATAGCGGAGACGATAGATTCCCCCATTGATTCTGATGCTTGGCCAAGGAGGAGAAACCAGTAATTAAATAAGTGAAGACCCTGAGCGTTCTTCTACTCAAACTTGTGCAATATTTACTTTTGGTAACTGAAGGTTTAGGCAAAAATAATTTAGTAGTTTTACAATCTGTACGTTTTTTCCAATTTTTAATGTTTAATTTATTAAAATATTTTGAGATGACAGTTTTTACGCATTGTGCAGAAAAAGGCAGTATTGGTTCAAGACCAAAAACTGCCATTTTTGTTGATTCTTTGGGAAGTGAGTCTGCCTCTTCGTTTCCTATGATCCCAGTGTGACTGGGAACTCATTGAAGGGTAACAGATGCCATTTCGGAAAGTATATGCAAGGCTCTGAAGCATTCAAAAATCAGGGCCGAGTCTGTGTAGTTCGCCTCGAGAGCTTTTAAAGTACTTAGAGAATCACTGTAGATGATTACCTCATCCCTCCAGTTCAGATCAGTGATTTTTAAAATAATCATTTGAATAGCTACTAGTTCCCCTTGGAACACAGTAGGATATTGTCCCAAACATTGTTGTATCATGATGTTACCATCAATGTTACCCATTATTGCAGCACATCCAGCTAAGTTATCTTATTATCTTAGGTTTGAAGGTTGAAAGATGTCAGGTTTTTCTGTGTCCAAAACAGTAAAATTCTTACCCATGAGGGCAGTTAAGGGAATTGAATCCATAGGGAATTCTAACTCAGGCAATTGTTTCAGAATATTTGTAATTAGATCAACGTGAGTTAATCTTTTACGGCTCCCTCTCACGTGCCAAGGAAGCCATTTTCAAGTACAGCGCAGTCGATGCCCTGTTGCAATAGCAGTTTTAGTAAGAAATAGTTCTATAGGCTCAATACCTACTATACATTCTAACTAGTTAAGTTACCCATCCTACGGACGGGGTAGTAACAGAACGGTTGCATTCCTTAAAAAATTTCTAAATCAAGTGTAAAATTTGTAAAAGTTATTCTGATCAATGTGGAATGATGTGTAGAATAGAATATGGAGTAAGTATGAAGTATAATATGGAATAAGTATGGAGTAGAATATTGAATAATTTTTGAGTATAATATTGAATAAGTATATATGGAGTAGAATATGGAGAAAGTGTGGAGTATAGAATATGGAGAAAGTGTGGAGTATAGAATATGGAGAAAGTGTGGAGTATAGAGGAATAAGTATGGAGTAGAATATTGAATAATTATGGAGTAGATTATTGAATAAGTATGGAGTAGAATATGGAGTACGTGTGGAGTACAATATGGACTAGAATATGGAGTAAGTACGGAGTAGAATATGGAGTGAGTCTGGAGTAGAATATGGAGTACGTGTGGAGTAGTATATGTTGTAAGTGTGGAGTATATGGAGTAAGTGTGAAATAGTATATGGAGTAAGTGTGGAGTAGTATATGGAGTAAGTGTGGAGTAGTATATGGAGTAAGTGTGGAGTAGTATATGGAGTAAGTGTGGAGTAGTATATGGAGTAAGTGCGGAGTAGAATATAGAGTAGAACATACAGTGGTGTAAGGAGTACTAACCTCAAGGGAGCATGAAGTTACCCGTCACCCACCAGGAAGTTACCCCCGTAAAATAGCCTGCAAAATTCCACCTGCCGTGCAACTACCCTTAAAAATTTAACCTGCCGTTCACTTGCCCATCAAACATCTACCTGCCGTCCACTCGAACATCAAAAATCCACCTGTCTTCAACTTGCCGATTAAACATCTATCTGCCGTCAACTTGACTATCAAACATCTACCTGCTGTCCACTTGCCCAAAAAACATCTACATGACGTTCACTTGCCCATCAAACATCCACCTGCTGTGATGTTACCCGTCAAAATTCCCAGCTACATGAAATAAATTATTTTATTTTATATTGTACCCCATTGGAAGACCTAGTTTGATGCTTTCTTCTACAGTAGTTGCCTAGTTGATTGCCTTCTTTTACAGCTTATCTAATTAAATGAGATATTTCATCGTACATTACATAAGTTGTTTGGCAATCGATAAATAATTTCCCCTTCTGACGTTTTAATAGCTATTTAAATGTTTTTATACTACTATATTTACTTTAAATATTTTTTACCTTGGATGGTTGGCTTTTTGCAACTTAAAATACCATGTAGTCTGACATGAGTTTTGTTAAGGTATAAATATGTTCAGTGAAATGAAATTAGTTATATGTAATGCTAACGGAGACAAGGGGGAATCTCGATTTAGTATTTCCATATAATTACAATTTGACGAATAAACAAAACTATAGGTTTCAGGGAATGTTCATGAATTACGTACTCTTAGATTTTTTGCTCGCGAAATGGATATGATTACTAAACTGTAGGGATTTGCATAAGTAACCAGGACTGAGACAGGGCTTATGCATTGCAGTGTTGAAAAATACTTTTGAATGCAATTTGAATGTATTATAGTCGGATTCAAAAACCTAGTCAGGAAAAATGTTAAGGGGTGCGTTCAATTTTTAAAGCTTGAAATTTTGAACTAGAACCATTGTATCCTTTAAAAATTTCCTTAAATGTTGCACAGTTACGGACAGATTAATCCGACATCCATATACCCTAGTAATATTTTTATGAAATTAACTAAGGATCTGAGACCACTAGCTATGCAGAAATTTTTTTAAATCATCTATCTATTTTGATTTGTTACATTGAACTATGACACTAAGGTTATATCCCGGGTCCTTGCTTGACTTTAATATAATAATAATAAATATCCCTATTTATGCTTATGCACAATGTATTAATAAAATAGAGTCGGTATTTTAGTAGGTAGTACTGGCGGATCTATTCTTTAAGATTTTCTTTAATTTTTTATCACTTTCAGTCAGAGAGTTGAATCGCTTCTGTGGCTATCTGGCTAATGGTGATCTCCTTTCACATCAAAATTTGGGAGGGGTTGAGTCAATAATTAGTGACCATGGAACACTCCAATTATTCCTTAGAATGTTTGGAATGTACCAAACAGTTAGAAAATACACAGACAAAAATGTGAAATTTTCAGTGCAACTACTTAAGAGTAGGGTTTGATGAATTTTTTAATGGATGTAGGACTGGTGGTCTTAGATCCTTAGGAATTACCTAACAAAAACGAATTTTGTGATCCCTCTATGACAATTTTGCTGATTACTTAGCACCACTATCATTAGTGGCAAAACAATCTTTTAAAGCAATCCCTTAATGAAGCAATCCGACTACTATTTTGAATTAGAGTATATAGCATTACGGAAAGTATAGCTTTAAACTGTAGACATTAAGTGAAGGGGCCACAAAAAGCTTAGTATATTTATAAGAAATTTTTAACGAAAATACTTTAAATAGAATTTTTAAATATTTTTGAAATGCCACCAAAAGAATTTTCAGCTTTTAGAAATGTTTCAACTATTATTAAAATAGAGTCCAAGAACAAAATATTAGAGATATGGACTATAATAGCGAAACAAAAATTATGTAATTTCTGTACCTAAATACTATCCATTGTTTATCTTTAAATTTTTTGCCACTATTTTGTGTAGTTCGCACACAAAGGCTTAGGTATAAGTTAATGATCATAACTAATCAGTGATTTTCTAGTGCAGATGCACGATTGTATGGGATGGGAAAATATCAGTACGTTTGGGTGGTCACATTTGGTTGGTAAAATTTTTACATTTGTTTATGGAAAGTCCCTAGATGTGCAAAATTTTGATTTGCAAACTTAGTTGCTATTGGAATTAATGTTATATTTTTAACTATTCGAGATTCCCCCTTGTATCCGGGAGGTGTTCATATGCAATGGAGTACGGTATAGTTTAAAAACATTAAAACTGATTTCCGCACCACGTCGCAATGTCTAATAGAAATTATGTGGTCGGGAGTCGGCATTCCTGTTGGTGGGGGTCGGGTCTTGTGTTAGTAGGCGTCGGGTCTTTTGTCAGTGGGTGTCGGGTCTCATGTAGTCGGCTGTCTCAATGGTGGGTGTCAGGCCCTACGTGGTCGGCGGTCAGGTCTGTGTGTGTGTGGCCCATGAGATCGGCTGTTGTGTAGGTGGGTGTCGGGGCCCATCTGGCCGGGAATCGGCTGTCTTGTTGGTGGGTTTCGGGCCCCATATGGTCGAGAACCGGTTGTCGTGTTGATGGGTCTGTGGGTCCATTTAGACATTGTACAATCTATGTCATAACATCTGTTAGTTTACGTTGGAGTAAAAGACGGAAGAAGTGGGCGACGGCTTATAGTACAGGTAGACTTATGGTAAAGGGTGGCTTATGGTCGCAGCATTGAGACACTGACACCGTCAAACCAGCTAATACTACGTAGATGCTGCAGAGGGTGAACTATGCATAGCACTAGTAGTCATAAGACAGGCCAGTCGTTGAACACTGGCCAAAGATTTCATTCTGGATTTGTTGTGAACAGCTATTAGCCACGAACAAGCCTTACAGTGGGTAGTCCAAGTCAGTCCACTATCCAAATGGACACCCAGATACCGAACATTACTGACAAATGCAATGTCTTTACCTCTCAATCTAAGAGGTTTCATTTTGGGTTTTTTATGCCGTGTATGAAATATAATAATTTCTATTTTGTCAGGGTAGATAGAAAGATCCCGCTGACTGCACCAATTTTCTATGATACTGAAGGCTCTTTGTCCCAGAGCTCTCATTGTAGCTTCATCTATGCCAACCTGAAGAAGGCCAAGATCATCTGCATATGCTTGTCTGTAGATAGAACTGACGTTGGAGAGCTTCTCCAGTAGTTCGTGAATGACCAGATTCCATAATAATGGCGACAGCACCCCCCCCTTGAGGACACCCTCGTTCAACTTTTATGCATTGAATAGCGCTACCAACAGCAACGTTTACGGTACGATCTCTTAGCATTCGTTCTATCCAACGAATAATGGCTACATTTATTCCTTCTTCCAGAGATAAAAGAATCGTTTTAATGGTGGATTGACTAAAAGCCCCCTCGATATCTAAGAAGATACCGAGAGCCATTTGATTACTCTTAAGGGCACATTCAGTGCGAGCAATGTATTGATGAAGAGCTGCATCAGTGGAAATACCACGTAGATATGCAAACTGTCCTGCATCTTTCATTTTATTTTCAAGCTCTGGAGTTTTGATACTCCAGTCAATAAGACGTTCAAGTATTTTCATACAAGTTGAGATAAGTGATATTGGTCGCTATGAGTTAGCTTTTTGATAACTACTCTTGCCTGGCTTTGGTATAAGGATTACTTTAGTCTGTCTCCATGCTATTGGAATATATCCAAAGTCAAGACTAGCTTTAAGAATACTACACAGATAAGGATCTAATTCCCTCCTATCTTGCATAACTGGCATAACGCCGTCGCAACTGCCAGCTTTATATGGTCCAAAAGAGCTAATAGCCCTTTGGACTTTCTCTGACGTGATTAACTCTGCAATAGAGCTATCAGCACAGATGCTATAGTCTGGTGTGGAATTAATTATTCGATGATCGTTTGGAAAATGAATTTTCAGAAGGTAAATTAATGATTCATCCATATCTAAAGTATGGCTACCATCAGCAGTTTCTATTAGACCTAAAGTCATACTTCTGTATTTAACGAGAATTTTTGCAAGCTTTGATGCTTGCTGAGCTTCTTCAATTTCATTGCAAAAGGCTCTCCATGAGTCCCTTTTAGCTTTTCGCAAGGTGCTGTTGAAAAGCAAACGAATGTGTCTTAACTCGGCCTTTGATTCTAAGGTTCTCTTAGATTTGAATTTTCTAAGAGCCACCTTTAATTTTTTCCTAAGACTAGTTAGGTCTTGGTTCCAACATGGAGAAAGTTTGCCACCACTCCTTATGGTCTTCATTGGGCAAGCTTTATGGAAGGCGTCAATAATAATTTTGTTGACCATATTAACTTGCTCATCAAGTTGATAAACTGTTGCACTTGGAGTGCAAGATATATTAGTTAAGCTTTTCTTGACTGTCCTATTATATAAGGACCAGTCGGCTTTTTTTTGGATTTCTAAATTGAATTGGCTTTGGAGGCTCTATTTCTAGAAATATACACATGTGGTCTGATAGAGTAATTTCTTTTTCAACTCTCCAACTGCGTATATACTGTGAGAGGCTTTCAGAAAAAACCGTGTTCTCCCTGCCCATACCATCACGAAAAGTTGGTTTGTGTCCTTGATTGAGTATTTCAAGATTAGAGCCTACTATGAAATCGAGTAGGGCTTCACCTCGTCCATTTGTGTTTGTGCTACCCCATACTATGTTGTGGGCATTGACATCCCCAGCAAATAGTAAGCGTAAAGAACTTTGGTTGCAAAGGTTTACTAATCTTTCAACTTCTTTTGAGATTGGATGTTTTTCCATATCTGGTAGGTATGCTGATGTAAGAACAATTTCACCATCATCAATATTAATTTTTACGGCAACCAGATCTCTATTCCAAAAGGAGCAAAGAGGCCAGACTTCCAAATTGTTTGATGTCACAATGCATGCCCTTGGGTTTTCGGGACCCTCGAAAGCATGTACTTTACCCTTACGAGATAAGCCACAGACCTTTCCCTTGTAGGCATATGGTTCTTGAATAAAAATAACTAAATGGTTACCCATACAACGATTACTGACCAGAGCAGTAGCAGCTTTACAATGCTGCAAATTAGCCTGCAAAAATCGGAGCTTACAAGAAGAGCCTTATACTAGATATTCAGGAGAGCAACACCACAATATTGGATTATGCAATTTTATGATAAAGATTTGGATATCGTCGAATATGATTAAAAACTTAGTTAATAAAGAAGCCTTAGAATTAATGATCATTGGGTTAAATACACTAACGCAGATTACGCAATAATTGATTAAAATTGAAAAGACGTACCTAATGTACAATGTGTAATTTGGTGCACACACAACATTAATAGAATGCACAAAATCCATCTGCACAGCTGAAAATTTTATGCTTTAGACTGTGCTGAAAATAAATATTAAGTATATTTGGTGGAAAGGCACAGTAGGACTAAATCTTCGCCTTACCGTTTAAAGAGGTCCATATCATTATACCTTCCACGAGTTTCCGGTAACATTCCACCCCCAGGGGCTGGTAAAAATAATTATTTTTAGTAAAATTCAGCCCGTGAATTTAACAAAACTCTAGGAGCGCGGGAGAATTTTCGATTCCCGGGCAATGCATGTGATTAGTGCATACCTAATTAGTACATACACGCATACTAGCTAGCAAAATTTGTGATCAGCCCGAAAACTGGAAGTACTGAGACCTGCCTAGTTGTCCATAGAAGTGAATACTAGTTAATCTTACACCTTAGATAGTAACCGTCAATTAGATTTACGCCCTAGTTGACACCCTGACTGTCATCCCCTGAACTAAGTAGCAAAGTAGCTCATAAACCCACCCAACAGCTACATTGCTTCTCTTTGGCTGGAGAAATGGGAATTCAGGCACACGATGCAAATAAGGTAGATAAGGCCGACAAATTCAGACTAGTAAGATATTTATAAGATATAAGCTTTATCGCTCATCTGCATATCGCCAGTGTTCACGCCGCTGCCTGAGTCGCCAACACGATTATCTCCCTTCACGTCATCCAGGAATATTCACATAGCACTAAATAAATGGTTTTTCTGTCGGGATTTTACACCAAAAAACTTTGTGAATTGTCAAATTTGGTCCTGACGAAAAAGGGGTATCCACTCCCAGTACAACATTACGTTTCGGGTCTCCCGACTTCCAAAATTAGGCCGAAAATATACAAATACACGGACCACGACTAAGTCATGTCTGTCCGCTAAGTTTGGCAGCTAACCTGGAACTTAACGTTTATGTAAATATAAAGGGCGATATCTTTCCTCTGTACCGGCTTATTACTTTATTGTTTGAGGAACATTCCTTTAATGCGTAAAGACGAACTATTAAAACTATAATTAATAAAATTAAAGGCATGATTATTTTATTTTAAAGGGACCCATTTAAGCTTACCAGAGGCGTCCTGGTAGAAGTTGACGAACAGGGAAATTGTTATCTGTTTCACTGTCACTGGTAGGACTAAAAAAACTGCTTGAAAAAGAGCACGCCTTAAAAAAATACGAAGCAACTAATGCGTCATAAACAGGGATCAGACTAACAAGTTTTCTCCGTTTTTATCAGTAGGCCCAAATTAGCAAAACCAATGGCGCGTAAATGCGGCAAATAGGAAATAACGTGACCAATTTGTCGTTAACAGCTGTATTGTATTATTATTATTATTATTTATTAGCACAAATATCACCCACAATAGAGGTCATTATAATATTAGAAATACACAATAGTAAATCAATAAGCAATAAGTTTAATTTAACAAAGCACTACTGGCTACATCATCAATACATGAATAATTGTGTACGTCGGTGATATCTGTGCATTCTTCAGCTTGTTGTTCCAAAAAGTACTTCTTGGCTTTACGTTTGTAAACAGATATATTACTAGATTCCCTAATAGTTGGTGGAATACTATACCATAAATTTAAACCAGAATAATTTATTGTCTTTTTGTACATCTCTGTTTTCTTAAAAGTAAAAGCAGGAGAGGTATGTTCCTTAGTTCGAGTTACTGTGGAATTAACAGCATTAAAATCAATGTAATCAACAAAATATTCAGGACAAGTAATATTAAAAATTGTGTACGTCAACTTAAGAACTTCTAATTTATACATTTGATACGGAAATAATCAATTTAGAGTTGAAGAGATGTCATGCTTTACTGAGTCATATTTACCATACTCTAGAACAAAGCGACCCATTCTCCGTACAAGCTTTTCTATTAACAAGAAATTAAACTTTGGGGTAGTTCCCTAAAGGGCAGACATATATCTAATAATAGGCATAATTAACGTACTAACGATGGCTTTACAAATAATTACAGTGAGGTAAGGTTGGAGGGGATATAAAGACCATAGAATGCTATTGCACCTTGACATAACCCTACTGCTGTGTGCAGTCCAGTAAGTTGTGAGTCAATTATAAGTCCCAAACATTTAATACTACTAACACTATGTACTACAGAATTATTTACTTTAAAATAAACATCACCTAGTGACTTGACAATATGGGGTTACCTATTACCATAAATTGTGTTTTATCGACATTCAACTCCATTCTATTACAGTCCATCCATGATTCACTCTGCATTTCCGCTCCTATTAGTTGAATTAGAGCAGCTATACTATCAGGTGTACCTGCAATAGTCATTGTGGTATCATCTGCAATTAGGATACTTAAACTATATTTTATATGAAACGGTAGGTCATTAATGCATATAGAAAAAAAGAATCGAGCCTAGTATACTGCCTTGAGGCACTCCTAAATTATTATAACCAACACAAGATACATTGTCCTTATCAACGAAAACAAATTGATCACGATTTTCTAAGTATGCTTCAAACCATTTAGACTCAATTCCATGCCATTCAAGTTTTTGTATTAATATTTCTCTAGACACTTTGTCAAGATTTGCTCAGATCAACTGATAACAGTAGACAAACTATATATATAATAATGTTCGCGGGTATTTCTACCAGTAAAAGTAAACAAACGAAACTTCCAGTCTACTTCCATCTGAAGTCTTTTATATAAGTATATATGTGGCATTAATGAATGCCTCCCGGATACAAGGGATAATTTCGAATAGTTAAAAATATAACAATAATTCCAATAGCAATAAGTTGGAAATACTTTACGAGTCAAATGTGACCATGTATAACTACCCAAACGTATTGATATTTTCCCATTAAAATCGTGTATCTTCATTTTGCAGCCATTTCACTTAAGTTCTACAGTTTAAAACCTAGACTATACATCCTGTTTTATCGTCACTTTCTCGTTTGGTTCGACTCCCTCATAAATATTTAACATGTGTGGGTAGGGGTAACAAGAACCATGGCGATGCTATTAGTCTAAATCAAAATAGTAGTCGGTTTGTTTCATTATGGGAATGTTGCATGCTTGAAAAGTTGGTTTGATTGGGAAATTAGCTAGATAACCAGGTAATTTGCCATAAAAAGGTAAGTGTGAATCATAAAATACCTTTTTGTTAGGAAATTTAAGACCATTCGTCCTACTCCCATTAAAAATTCATCAAACACTACTCTTAAGTAGTTATTCTAAAAATTTCATATTTGGTCTGTGGCTTGAAGATATCATCGTTTGAAACTTGAAATTTGACCCATATTTGCGTATTCGTTATTGGGAACCATATATCTTCAAGCCAAAGACCAAAATGTGGAATATTCAATTTAAGCATATATGTGGCATCAAGAATGCTTCAAGAAAAGTAGTAATTCTTCCACGGGCACCAACAAATAATCCTAATACTTCAAAAGGATAATTTATAGAATAAAGTCTTTGGAGGTCCGGGATACAGAGTTGATAAATATTTTTCTTTTCTAAGTCAACTGTTATAGCTTGATCATTGGTAGTTTTAAATCTTACAGTAGGATCCAAAATCAGAGCCGAATGTTCTAAATGGTTTAAGACAATAATATCGACACGTCTGTTCGAATCATTAGTAGCAATTGTTTGAATTTCTTCATATACATCCAATCCTTTGTCCCTAAATGCATTTGCAATAATTGTCCTGATCTGATGATGTCTGGAATTGCGATGTTGTAGCCCAAAAGGACAAAAACCAAGAACATGGGGTAAAGTTTCGTTAGTCTCACTGCATCTTCTACAATGGGCCCCATCCTGGGATCGTCCGGGAATAGATCTACTTGCTGTGACATTCGGAATCATTTTTAGATAATGATTCCATTCAGTGCTAGTTAAGCCTGTCTTGAAGAAAAGGGATTTATTAATTTTTTCACATTGTTTGAACTGATTAACTCCTTTTCCATGAAAATTAAGGGAACACCATGAGGTATATTCTTTATTTCTTAAGATTTCTCGAAGTTTTTGAGAAACTTGTCTCACTGATAGTGATGGTATGTCTATACATTGTACTTCTTCCTCAATGCCCACCCTTTGTAGACATTTTTCCTGGTGTTTTTGTAAATCACGTAATTCTAATACATATTTATTGTTGAATCTTGATAATGTCATATGTGGCATATATAAGCATATATGTGGCATATATAAGTATATATGTGGCATATATAAGCATATATGTGGCATTTATAAGCATATATATGTGGCATTTATAAGCATATATATGTGGCATATATAAGCATATATGTGGCATTTATAAGCATTTATGTGGCATTTATAAGCATTTATGTGGCATTTATAAGCATTTATGTGACATTTATAAGCATTTATGTGGCATTTATAAGCATTTATGTGGCATTTATAAGCATTTATGTGGCATTTATAAGCTTTTATGTGGCATTTATAAGCATTTATGTGGCATTTATAAGCTTTTATGTGGCATTTATAAGCCTATATGTGGCATTTATAAGCTTAAAGCCAGCACATGTGGCTTGCGTGGTAGAGTGTCAATCACTATTGCGAGTGGTCACAGCTTCGATACTTGGCGATATTGGTGTTTGGATACGGTTTTTTCCACCGCTGATGTATTTAGCAGTTAGGGCTGTTACTAATTATACATCATGCAATGGTTTTCCCGCTTCTGTAACTCCAAATGGAGAAATACCTTAACATTTCTTCGTTCTAATCAACGCAACATTTAAAAGAAAGTGAGATATGTTCAACTGGTGTAATTGGTTTCTAACGAAACAAACCAGTGGTGTATGAGCTTTTTTTTATGTGGCATATATAAGCATATATGTTGCACACTATATTCATAACTTCAATACTATAATAACTTGCTTAAAGTCTCATACTTAAGATATTCTCCTAAATTTTTTAGATTGGTTGGTTTGACTACTAGTTTCAAAATTACTTTGTCATTATGCGTTATTCGTTGGAGAATAGAAGAAACGAAGTAATTTAAAAAAGCCCTTTACTATCAACGGTATGATAACAACCTGGAAAAACATAGGACTAAAATGCTTGAAAAACTAAAACAAAGGATATGAATTAAAGTGGGGGTAAAATAAATGAAAATGGCAGTTTGACTAATTGAATAAAGGAAACGGCAGTTGAGCAACAAAGGATTCAGCAGTAGGCAAAAAGGCTCGATAGCAGTAGGCCGAAAAGGAATTATCAGTTTAAAAAATAGGGGAATCTCACCAAAATAGGGTAATGATATGTAGGCTCACAATAACAAGATATGAGAAATATAGACCCCATCTAGACCAGAATGAATTCTTGAATGTATTTCAATGAAACTTAGCACTTAAACTTAACAGAAATCAGTAACAGAAATGTCGCCTAAGTAAAGGGTACAGTCAATGCTGTATTGTGGGGGAGGGGGGCATCGAGGGCAAAATTTTCTCGTTTCTTGAATTACTGTAATTCAAGAAACAAGAAAATTTTATCTCAAAATACCAAAACGCAAATTTATGTGATTTTTAGGCTATTTCTCACCTATTTTAGGCAAAATAAGCCAAAATTGTTCGCACTTCAAGTGAATAGGCCTATTGCATATAGGTGTATGACGTCATTGCCCCTTCCGAAATCAACTTCTAAATGCGGTACTGGGTACAGGGTTAACTTGTTTGATAAGAAAATTGTAGCATTAGGTTAAACTTTAACTGGCTATAGATCAATAATATGAACTTTGGGTTTTTTGAACATTCACAGTGGTTAATAATAATTGTCAAGTGATAAAAATGCCAACCCTGATAATAGTAGATTAATATTGACAATGGAAATAAAAAGCTATACCAAGAATATGTAACACTAGCTGGTCACAGGGCCCAGGCCCTGTTATAAATAAATCTAGTGTTTAGTCCGGGGCATAAATTTTACGATGATTAGAATGAAATAAAAATCTAACAGATACACAGATTTTTCATATTAATTCCGATTGATCTTCCTACGGTTTCTCATTTGGTGGGACGGTAGGTAAAGATTTTACATTCATAGAGTCTAAAAGTATTCCAAAACTTCGCCTTAGTACGATCTAGAGTCAGCTTTTTGTTTTAAAATAGAATTGTGGGTAATGGCAATTTACTCCGGTCACCTACCATGATCACATGTTTGACTCGCGGTTTACGGTACTCAAACCACCATCTACTCTACTATTGGGACTTTGGTGTCGACGTGTGACTCGATGACTCATCGTGCTTTGCTTTCCTTCCACTCCGCTCACTCAGCCGAAGCCAAAAGTTCGGCGGAGTCCTAAGCTGAAACTATAAATACGAACTAGCAGGTGCCAAAGGTTCGGCGGAGCCTAAAGTGCTATGAGACCTCTATGTTGTATTGCTATTGCACTACCGCAATCTTATTTAGTTGAACATGATTGCAACCAACACCTGACTAATGTCGGAGCGCCATTCGAATTCCTCCAAATAAATTCGAGCACCTCCAAATAAATTCGAGTTCCTCCGAAAAAATTCGAGTTCCTCCGAATAAATTCGAGTTCCTCCGAATAAATTCGAGTTCCTCCGAATAAATTCGAGTTCCTCCGAATAAACTCGAGTTCCTCCGAATAAACTCGAGTTCCTCCGAATAAATTCGAGTTCCTACGATTAAATTCGAGTTCTACCAAAACAATTTGAGGTCCTCCGAATAAATTCGAGTTCTAAAATATATATAAGTGTTATTTAAGTCTTCCTAACGAGCTTATAAAGCCACTCAGTCTGTCCGTACCCACCATAACTTTCAAATGGAATGACGGATATTGACTAAATTTGGCCAAAACAATACCTATGGTTATTTCTATTGATTATTATTTGACAATTATTTCTATTGATTCTGGAATACATCCGTCCTATCCATTGCTTTTGAGATACCGCTCCCTCACTTTTACTTGATTTTGATAGTCCAATTAGAAAATAGACATCAAAAATTCAAATTGCTGCCAGATAGTATTAAATAAGTTACATTGGTTCTAACAAACTTAATATTTTATAATAAACCATTTAAAAACGGAAATATAACTTACTTCCGAAATTTATCATACACAGGGATTTTAGGACGGACAGACAGAAATAGTATTAGTATACAAAGCATATATACTAATTTGAATAAAGCAAATAAAACTAGGAAATGGTGGGATAGGAACGAAATTTATCTATTTCAGATTTATATTCAATTTTACAATCAAATGTTATTAATCGAAGTCCTATTCATTATGATAGATACCCTACTTTGATTTCATTAAGATTTTTATAGTGAATAATCTACTTTGTCTTTATTTCGAATTTGATTGTCAATATTAATCTATTATAATTTACTGTGATTTTTATAGTCAACAATATTAGTTATCTGTTGATTTTATTAATACTCCCTCACTTTTACTTGATTTTGATAGTCCAATTAGAAAATAGACATCAAAAATTCAAATTGCTGCCAGATAGTATTAAATAAGTTACATTGGTTCTAACAAACTTAATATTTTATAATAAACCATTTAAAAACGGAAATATAACTTACTTCCGAAATTTATCATACAAAGGGATTTTAGGACGGACAGACAGAAATAGTATTAGTATACAAAGCATATATACTAATTTGAATAAAGCAAATAAAACTAGGAAATGGTGGGATAGGAACGAAATTTATCTATTTCAGATTTATATTCAATTTTACAATCAAATGTTATTAATCGAAGTCCTATTCATTATGATAGATACCCTACTTTGATTTCATTAAGATTTTTATAGTGAATAATCTACTTTGTCTTTATTTCGAATTTGATTGTCAATATTAATCTATTATAATTTACTGTGATTTTTATAGTCAACAATATTAGTTATCTGTTGATTTTATTAATACTCCCTCACTTTTACTTGATTTTGATAGTCCAATTAGAAAATAGACATCAAAAATTCAAATTGCTGCCAGATAGTATTAAATAAGTTACATTGGTTCTAACAAACTTAATATTTTATAATAAACCATTTAAAAACGGAAATATAACTTACTTCCGAAATTTATCATACACAGGGATTTTAGGACGGACAGACAGAAATAGTATTAGTATACAAAGCATATATACTAATTTGAATAAAGCAAATAAAACTAGGAAATGGTGGGATAGGAACGAAATTTATCTATTTCAGATTTATATTCAATTTTACAATCAAATGTTATTAATCGAAGTCCTATTCATTATGATAGATACCCTACTTTGATTTCATTAAGATTTTTATAGTGAATAATCTACTTTGTCTTTATTTCGAATTTGATTGTCAATATTAATCTATTATAATTTACTGTGATTTTTATAGTCAACAATATTAGTTATCTGTTGATTTTATTAATTAATGTACTTTTACTTTCAATTTCTATTCATTTTGATATTTAATATCAATCTATTTACAATTTCTTAGCACTATTCAACTTTCTCTTAATAATATTGATGTACTTTTACTTTGTATCCATATTTATAGTTAATATTAATCTATTTTCAATTTATTAGCACTTTTCGACTTCATTCATTCTGCTACTTTATATGTACGTATACTTTTCACTGCTTTTTCAACGAAATATTTGAAGTGAAATAGGTACAAATATTGAATTTGGAGAACGTGAAATTGCCCTGTCAATCTGTAGACACGAAAGAGTTGTGCGATCTTGCGTTGTTTAGCTATAGAAAAGCAGATATAAACAAAGTCTGTCTCATAATTTTAATCCGGCCATTCATTTTACTGCTTTCAGATATATCACATAATCACATTGTAAGTCAAAACGAAAGGTTTTCCCCAAGGAACGGAGTAAATATATAGTCAAACGTATAGAAAAGTTGCAAAATGACTAATGCACGGTGTGCAGAAGTTATTGAAGCCTAGACCTAAAACTTGATGGTCAAAATAGATAGGCTGGTATTATTAACAAAAAATATATTTTTCAATTATCTAATTATCATCTAACCGCTATTTGAAATACGCTAGATTCCTTTGTGTGAATTTATTCACATTGTTGTTACGGCCAGGGTTTATTGACGGGCTCGTTATACATACTGCCATTAATTGATACCATTTTGAAGTCAAGTTATTATTAATAACATCAATTTAGCGTCAAGCGGCCAATTAGAAAACTGAATAATTTTGATTGTAATTTTTTGGTCCCATAAGAGAGTTCAAACATTTATCTGCGATTTTTCTAGCTGATACCATTATTCTTGAGTTCTTAGTTCTAACTTTAGAGTTTCCTCCAAATATCTAGAACACATTTTTGTCTCTTTCTTTTTTCAATTAAACTATTGGTTGGGAAATTAAGAAATAATATGATAATTGAATGTAAATGGACCAATTATAAATTTTCCCGCACATAAAATAATGGGATCCCTGATACTGATGAGAGCACTCAGCACTGAGAGCTGGAAAAATTTGCATACAGAATGCATGCACTACTCCTGTTATTAAATATTTCGCGGCTTGTTGTAAGCCGTAGGAGACTTAACTGACCGCACAGTACACAGAATGACAACATACAAACGGAATTGGTCACCGCACATGTCAAACTTTTACCGTTTATCGTCTACTTCTAATACAGTGGCACGGAAATCTCTTGAAACAATACATACAACCTACACGAATACCGACACAAATACACATACGGAATTATCTACGCGCATGTCCCACTTAACACTTATAAGAAGAGATGTTTGAGCATATCTTTTATGTGGAAAATAATTATGTCAAAAATACCACTGGAGCCAGTCGACTACATGGACTCTTTATTTTAATGTACACTTTCCTTTATTGACTACTGCTGAAATCTTTTATAAAAAAACTGCCAATTCTTTTACGCGAAAACAGCCACTTTCCTTTCTTATAATACTAATTCTTTAATTTAATGCTAAATTCCTTTATAGCCTAACTGCCAAAGCCTTTGTACGAACTGCCAAATTCCTTTGTTTTACTCCCACTTTCAATATAATCCTAAAACAAATAGTGAAGCATAAATACAACATTAAATTTTTACGAATATTAGGTATCAAACCTCCTGTCTGGCTCTTTTCTACTTTTTCCCTAGCCATTTCTATTCAAGTTCTGCTTACATTCGACGGCACCATAATAAAAGAAAACAAATGCATGAAACACAATAATATGTTTTTGGCATAATACGTTTTCTAAAATTACTAAAATTTTAGTCTAGTGTACTATATTGATTATAAAATATTCGTTTAAAATTTGTCGTTCCCCTCCCGAAATTTTTTTATGGCTGTGTTTGTGTTGCCTTAATGTCAAAATGTTCGTCTATTCAAGTCCATGGCAAAGAAGATTGAATCTTCGCGATCTGCCGCTTCGCTTAAAGTAAAGAAGACTAAAGCGTACTTATCTTAATGATGCATCTTATAATATCTGCTGTAGCCACCACGCAATAGAGGTTTCCCACAATTGGTGACCGGTCACTAAATTAACATGAATAGGTATTGAAATGACTACAGTACCTGCGTGTATTATCTTGGAATTGTGGGAAACGTCTATTACGTAAATCTCGTGATGCTCAAAATCAAATACAATACAGTTACACAATAGTGCCGATTGGATGTAGAAATGTGATTGCTAAACTGGGTAAATAACTAAGGAATACTTGGGTTTGTTATAGACTAAAAATGACTTGGCATTTGAATTGAAAGGTCAATACCATGGTCAAAGGTCAACTTAAGGGCTTGAAATTTGCATAGTCAGAAAAGTCTTATGACTCCCTTTCGAATAATATATTATATGATGCATGGGATTATTAAAAATGGAGAAAATAAAAAAGTGGTAAATCATGTTAAACTGTGACCATTATTTCGGAAAAGACAAATTTGGGGCAAAAATTACCTAGTGCCAATATACTCAGAAAATATTATGTCTGTACAGCACAGCCCCACTAACCGTTTGCCTGGTCAGATAGCGGCATGGGAGAAATCAATGTCCAAACTTTCTCAGTATACTAAACATTTCTTTGTCAGTAGTATGCGAGGTAATAGTCTAGACCATGTAATTTTAACTTAAACTTCCAAATCCATTCTCTATTTTGGAATAAACCCAAGCATGGTATTTGTCAAACAAAAGGGATTCATAAGACCTTTCTAACTATGCAAATTTCAAGCCCCTATGTTGACTTTTGACCAAAATATTGACCTTTCAATTTAAATGCCTGAATTCGGGATTTAGGGAATAGCCGGCAATTAAAAATTAGTTCTGAAGTCATTTTTAGTCTATACAAACCCAAGTATCTCTTATTTTACCCAATGTTAGCAGTGACACTTTTACATCAATCGGCACCATTGTGTAGTTGCAGCTGCAGCCTAAAACCACATGCGGTAGCGTATTCACATGACCAAACGACAGTTGCAGCGGGATGGATGTGACTTACTTTGTTAGTCTATTAGGTATGCAATAACAAACTTCGAATCTTGTAGTCTCTGAGTTCCTGGTAGTCTATGTATGCATGTACATAAATATTATAGTCACTCACTCACTCACAGGTCGCTAGTCGTATGTATGGTACTAGTGTGTGAGGGAGATTGGTGCAAGAAGTGGAAGAAGACAAGTAGTGCCACCAAAACCGAAAGAGGCAAGTCAAGTGAGTGAGAGAGCAGAGGAAACTCAACGGACGAAAAGCGAGCCAATAATGCAATGCTGAGCCAATATGGACGGACGGATGGACTGACTCGAAGCTTCACCTTTTTCTGCCCGACTGCATCCAACCAACTCTACATTCTATACACACACAGTCAACATCTCTTATTATTATTATTATTATTATTATTATGACTATTTCTCAATAGGAAATAACAAACTGTACTTTACTTATCCATTACACGGGACGAAGGTCTCTTCGTGTGGTGGCCCAAGTTTCAAGTGACTTGACTGGATTTGATCTGCCTGTCCTTACTGTCTGCATTCACAGCTTTTCGTCATCCGTTGCAATTTGCAATAAGAAAGAATCTACGACGACCACACTCTTACACACACTCACAAAATATTATTTATTATATAATTATAACTGTAACTGAACTGAGTATTCACTAGCTGTAAGTGCCCATTGTAGTAATCTGTACGTTGTACGTTGTACATTATCTGCAGGGACTGAATGTAGGGGTGACTGCTGGACATTTATTCAGTCACTCCTGTTTCCTCTGACATCTCGCATAATACAACAGTAATAGTAACTACCAACAACCAAATAAAAATATTTTAGGACATAGGACTCTTCAGTTACACTTTTATCACAATTGACAATCAAGACGATTATATTTTATTATTATAATTTATTATATACGTGCGAGTAAGTGGGCTGTCCCATTCGTCCCATATAAAAACAACAAAAATTAAATATCAGTTGTTCGTGTGTTGTCAACTCAAAAGTAAGCATTAATTTCATTTTATTCTCTCCCCTCAGTTGCTTACTGATTGACTCATGATTATTATATCCTGCTGGATTATTTCTAATTGACAATTTTATAAGGTGATTTTCTTTCCATGTTGGTTAGCTAGACTGTTAATTATTGCGAACAGTTAAATCCCCATTGCGATGATTGGTTCTAATCGGCTACTAATGATATAAACTTTGAAATACAAAACTGTCGGCTATTAATGGCAAATTTGATAGTTAACAGTTAAGAGAAGAAATAATACCAGCAGAATGAATTCCTATGTCCTTTCTCAGACATCAAAAGAAATAATTGTAAATTGACTGATAGCTTTCAACTTTCTATATTCGACGTGTGGAGACCAAAATATATTTACGTCAGTGGTGTTGTTTGAGATGACTTCCAATGGTTGGTGGTTGGTACCCAGTACCAACTGCCAGACATGACAAAATAGAGTTGTTGTGGTCATGTGTGGACACTTGTTTAATTGCAAGAAACTTGGAAAATTATTACAGATGTCATAGATTAATTGAACGAGTTTTATTACAACAGGCGAAAAAGGTATATTTATCATATCACAAAATTCTTTTCGCTATGAAAATGTGTTATAACTCAACATTTGTTTTTAATTCAGATAATTGAACATCAAAGAGAGTTGGATGTTTTTGTTGTGAACTTGATGATCGAGAAAATAAGTAAGAAGAAGGCATAACTAAGAGTTAACGACTTGATTTTATGAACTATCAACATAAATTTTATCAAAGCCGTTGAAAATGCTATTTCTAAAAACCGAGACTAAATAATTCAGCGATGCTTAGATGTTGAATGAAAACTTGAATACTTGGTCAGTTTGAGTCAAAATGCGTTATTAATTTACCTAATTGAGATAAACTTATGCTAGTTTAACAGTGAATAAGTTTTTACAACGTACTGCATTTTTTTTGAAATTAATGTCGACTATATATTATAGTGTTTTTGATAACTTACGGATAGTGAAATTCAGCCCAAATTAGACAGACCAACACTGTCACTGTAGTCAATGTGGTCAGGTCAACCCAGTGAAAAGTTTCAACCATATCCAAAATCTAAAGAATAACTTTTTATAAGTTTAAAAATTTTGTTAGCAACCAGCGACGAAGTGTTAGTTTCTAAGTGAAAAAGTGGTGCAATTAAGGATACTCGTTTTCAAAAAGCGTCAAAATTTCGATTTCGTCTTCAGTCATCCTGACTGAAAGCAGAACTTATGGTCAACCGAAAGGCGATGGACGGTAAGTCATTCGGCCATTATGATTATGATTTATTCATTACTATTTATAGCTTCTTAACACTGTCATAAAAAATGTATTCTAAATTCTAATTCTAACGTTTCGGCCCTAACAGGCGGCCCTTTTAATCATGACTTTCAAACTAGCATCCTGTCTTTCATAGACTATAGACAACGCAACGCAACATACACTACATTATTGGGTGGAAATAAATACGAAAAAATACGAAGACTAAATAAATATGAGATAACTCTCCGCCGTGTTAATTTCCATCTAATCATATCGGTGGAGATTAACCAGAATTAGTTAGATTACGTAGGGGATAGGAAATAAGTGTTCTTCATAGGGGGCGAAGCCGCCTTGGGTATTAATGTTTTCGATAATGTACCCCAAAGCAGTATACCCGAAGTCCACCACACGCAATGTGCCTATGTCGGGTTACTTTGGAAGGCACCCGACATAGGCACATTACGTGTTTTGGACTTAGGGTAAACTGCTTTGGGGTACATTATCGAAAAATTATTTCTTGCTGTCTTTACTTCTTTGCCTTTCCATCAATTCTAACCGTTCTTTATCATTAACGGTGTCAAAATAGTGCAGAATTATTATTTGTGTAAGATTTTGAAACAATAGTTAGGGCCTCGAACTATGGTTAGGGCTAGAAATTAGTAATATGCACCATTCCTCATAATTCTGTGCTAATTATAGCCTTTCGATGGGTGGTACGAATTGGTTGGTGATCACCCATCATGAACCCACTGCTTGTCCGTTCCTTTGTCCCCTAGGTTCATCTTTCAAATACTGTATACCTCTGCAGTCTGCGCTGCGGAGTCTTCACTCTTCACATACGTTTAGCATAATAGTACAATTGTCATATAAATTTAAATATTATGTTCCCATTAGCTTTTCATCTATTGTGGTGACTTTATTTTATCCAGCGCATACCTAAATCATCTTTGTATGTATTCTTTGATTATTTATTTATGTTCACAGTTTTTAAAAGTTAGCTAGATCCAATAAATAATAAGCTATTATTGTATATTGTAATTATGTAAAGTGTTAACTATTAAAGTAGGGTATATTGTATATTTAATTTCAAGTCAACAGAAGGCATCAATGTCCTTCATTAGAAAAGCAGTATAATAAATGTATTTTAGAAAACCATGGAGTTATTGTTGTAATTGTGGATAAGTTCATTATTTTGTAAACTATTAGTACATATGTTGGGTATATGAAGAAGAGTTTATTACTAGCGGCAAACTAGCACTTGATGTTCTAGAAAAATGTTGAAATGTAAATTTCTAGTGACTGCAGCTCCACATTGACATGCAATTCATCGACAAATGGATTTTCTGAGAATTATATTAGCGTGACCTTGTTATGACCAGACCCTTTATTTGTTTTTAAAATAAGCGAAATTTCAAAACAAACTGACATTTTTACTTTTCTGTGAAGTACTCCATCCAGTGGGAAAATATCGAAAACGGTGAAAAATTGACCACCTCCGATTTTGATGAAAATTGGTGGAAAAATCACTAATGCAATTCTATTATATTTTAGTAACTTGGGTAAAAGTCGGATTATAAAGTAGGTAGAATTCCGGAAATATTCTACTTTTTATTTTCAAATTACTCTTTGACTCATCCCTACGTAGATTTTGAGGAGATGGAGCTCAATGGATTTGCAATTAAAACGATTCTTCAGAAATGGATAGGAACCTAAGTGACTATTCGGAGGTGGACTGTGTTTGGGGGAGAAATGTAAAATGACCCTATACCCATGTTTCCATATATTAACTAGGCTAGGACTAGACTACTATACCAATACCATTTTGATTGTAAAAATATGTAGGTTATAATGCCTATAATTGTATTATTGTGGGAGGGTAGGAGAAATGCACTGTGAGAAATGGGAGGTGGATTTGAATTAAGAAAAGTGAGAGTGTGAGAAATGGGAGGTACTGGAGAAACTATAATGGCGTAAATTGAACACTAAATTTTTATAAATTAAGGCGCATTCAACGTAATATTTTATTTTAGTACTAACAACGAAATATTATGATAAGCGAAATTTTCAAACTGCGGAAGGAGTACAAAAAAATGTACATTGTTGTTAAAATTTCAAGGATTAGTGTTAGTTTCTCCCATTTCTCTCGGGCCTTCTTGTGGGTGTGAAATAAGCCTAAAAGGTGGTTAAAGGTATACACTGTTCAGGGCCGCAGCCAGAAAAAAATTTCAGCGCGAAAATTTTAGCAATTTTTTGCGTTTTAAGACAAAAATTTCTTTATTTTTCTCGATTTCGGGGGAGAGGGTACATGCCCCGTCTCCTCGCTGCGGCCTTCACACTGTTTAATAGTGCCCCACTGTTTTTGACGATAAAAAATTTTTTGTTTCACTTTGCATTATTTTGAAATGTCTTTTCCACAATAACGAAAGAAAAAGCGACTTTAACTAATCTGGAATTATTAACTTTCTGGGTTTGGTTTGGATTTGTTTGTTTTGTGAATCTGACTGAAGAAATTGCAAATAAATTATAATATTGTCATTAGTCAACCATGCTTTTTACTAAATTCCTCCAACTCTACTCTTCCGCAGCGATATTATATTGTGCTGAACGTGTTGACTGTCAACTGTTAGAGCCATTATATTATGATAAGCCCTGATAACCTTTGAGTGCTTGAGTAAAATAAGGGAGTCTGACATATGACCGTGTGTTGTTTGTCGATTTTCAGATGTTCAGAGTTGGTGGGAAGTACCAAGTATAGCTCACTTTTGTTCTTTGTTTCGTTTGTATTTTGACCTGTTAGACTTTGACATTGAGGTAAGCATCTCGTCTTCTAACTTTCAACTTTACTCACTTATCTTGTACTTTGTGTGTGTCTGTATATGTTATATCTTTCCCCTCCGTCTCACTAGTTACATATCTTTCCCTGCGCTGCGTCTCTCAAGTCTCAAGTATAGGTACTTTGCGTTTTAGTGGGTAGGAAAAAACAGCAATAAAACTGATGTTAACAGTTTCAATTCAGTCACCAAAATCAAAATTTAATGTCACATTAGCGTCTGATGTTAGTCATTTAATGTGAAACAAATTTTAACCTTAATATGTTCAATTTTGAAGTGATTTATTCTAAAACATGAAGTACCGCTAATATTTTGCCTGTGTCTCCCTTTCCCAAACTGTCTCCAGGGAAGGTCGCTCATTCCGCTTTTTTAATTATTACGATTCCTTTACTATGTTACTGCTTTTGGTGGTATGGCATGGTTGAGCAGGTCGCGTTGAATGGAATATGATTCTTTTTGCATGTAGGCCCGAATTGAACTGCTGATTCGATAACCTCAATAGATGATTGTCAAGTCTTCGCAAACATTTAGCATCATAATAATATTAATACGGTATTCGTAGATTTCGTCAATTAAATTTCGACAATTGACAATGGTGATTCCGACAATAGTTAAAAGGTGATTCCGATAATGTTAAAGGAGATATCGACAATGTTAATGAGGAATTCGACAATGAATAAGAATATACTAATTAATTGTAGTCTGTAATGTTGTCTGTAGTGTATTATTTGCTACTTGATAAGACGTAAATTAGTACTCTTCAGTCGACTAGATTTTAAAATGGAGTTAAAACCGCTTTGAATTTTGTTTTACGAAACACTCGGGTCCTTTTCATTTAAATCAGTGTTTTTATCGCAAAATACAGGAGTTAGGTCTGCAAAAAAAAACACAAGTATCAGCTTGAATGTCAGGTCCATAACGTTAGAATTTTTACCACTGAATGAAATACGGATTCGTAAATAAGATTCGAAAAGAATTGGATAGGCACTTGGACAAGCCAACCAACTTTCCCTCCAGATATAATTCCTAGTTTATCAGGGAGTCCGGTTACTACTAATAGCCAGGAGGGTTTTCATAGCTAGATTAATCTAAGGCTTACAACTGATTGAAAAATTACATTTAGAGGAGAGCAAGTGGCATTTAGCCGATTGTCGATATCTTCATTGTCATTGTCGAATAATCCTTTACCATTGTCGATATTAAACTTTTTCCTGTTGAAATCACCTTTGTCAATTGTCAAAATTATATTGACGAATTCTCCTACAACCATTAATACTTAGCCCTGTTCTGTTATCGGGGCTGTAATTTCTTCTTTGGGCGCCCAGAGGTTACGATTGGGTTACATACGTAGAAAATGCAACAAACTGAATATAAAGCTAAAAAATTTTAAACGATTTACTTTCCTGTTTACTAATTTTGAGTTGTTTTCAATCCATTAGTTTGCATTAGCTGTTAGATACTCATTAAGACTGCTTTTGCTACCAATTTCTTGTTATAAGTTATACCTCGTAGTATTGGCTGTAAATGATGAAACCTACACTTAGAATATCTACATGTGAATATTATTTTGTACTGCTGTCTATTTTATTACGGTGTCATAGATTTTGACTCATTGACTCTTCTCATTTCATGTATTTGAATAACTGAATTTCCAAAATCCAAATTTCTCATCGTGGGTAGGACGTAGAAAGTTTAAAATTGGTCTCAAAAGACGAGCAATTGTAAGGCTTCTTTTTGGAAATTTTTATTGTTAACTATTTTGAAAACCGAGCTGTACAATGTGAGACGTGTAAAGTCCCACTCCAGACCCCAAACTTTAGTCAATCCTCCCACTTTTAATATTGAAAATTTCAAAAAACGAAGCCTTTGTACTTAAAACAAGAATGAAGGACTGAAAGCCAAATTTGGCTATCTTTTGAAACGAAAATTGGAAACGCTAGCTGGCTGAGGCAGCCTTAATCTAAAAAGTCGTGTCTTCATTTCCGTAGTCTGTGTTTGCAAAAGTGGGTTGACATATTGACACCCAATTTATGTTTAAAACTCTTTCAAATCTCACCTTTTGGTTTATTTCTAAAGATGCTTGAAAAAAATAAAATGCTTTTTGTCCTACGAGAAAAACTATAGAGTTGGAATATAAGAGATCACGCAGGCTGGGAACCAACTATCACGGACAAAGTTGACACTTTGAGCATCTACTCTACTTTAGGATATAAAAAAACTAATTTCAGGATTTTTTTTTAAAATCCCCCGTTTATGAGTTATGGAGGTTTTTCCATAAAAGTTTTACATGGGAGTAATTTCGAAACGACTGAACCGATTTTCACGAACCAAGTGTCAAAATGATCGCAAGGCTGTTCTCTACATGGGGTTTCCAAAACATTTTTGAAAAATTCAAAATTTTGAAAAACGTCAAAAAAGTTTCGAAATTTTGAAACAAGTCGACTGTTATACTAATTGGGTTTATGAAAATTATACTTAGGAAGTTTATGAAGTATATAATGCCAATATAGTCAACAAATTAAATACAAAATCATTTGTTTCAACAAAATATGTATTGAGTCACTATGAATCTGCATACAATTAACGTAGGTAATATAATTTTATAGTTTTTCTCATTCGTCATCGTCTTTTCAATAGGTTGAGATAGAGACGTTAAAAGGTTGCTGGAGGATCTACCAATAATACAAGATTTATATATTTAGTAAGTAAGAGTCAATCTCCTTCTAATAATCACTAGATTTCCCACACAACGCTTCTTTTGTACAGATAGTATTTACGGAACCCTAAATTCATTTCAGTAGATAACTGAACGTCACAAGGTTCGATAGTAAAAACTCTTCAATAACCAATAACACCAATACCTCTTTGTCAACGGGAAGTTCAAACAGTTGCATTAGAACCAGGGCCAACAGAGACTGTGACACTAGGTCACTGAGATACCAGTTTCAGAGTACCCAGTGTCATCAGCAAATATAATGCGTCCCATTGTAGTCAGCGGTTTACAACTCCGGCCAATGCGTCCAGTAGTAATAGTAAGGGTACCACGACTAAATACTCCACGTGCTGTGCGATTTAGTGACCTTTCTGGATTTAGAGACCGCTGCTTTCGCATTTCTCTAAAATTGTTAACCTCAAATTTCACAGTGACTCAATACATATTTTGTTGAAGCAAATGATTTTGTATTTAATTTGTTGACTATATTGGCATTATATACTTTATAAACTTCCTAAGCATAATGTTCATAAACCCAATTAGGATAACAGTCGACTTTTTTCAAAATTTCGAAACTTTTTTGACGTTTTTCAAAATTTTGAATTTTTCAAAAATGTTTTGGAAACCCCATGTAGAGAACAGCCTTGCGATCATTTTGACACTAGGTTCGTGAAAATCGGTTCAATCGTTTCGAAATTACTCCCATGTAAAGCTTTTATGGAAAAACCGCCATAACTCATAAACGGCGGATTTAAAAAAAAATTCCTGAAATTAGTTTTTTTATATCCTAAAGTAGAGTAGATGCTCAAAGTGTCAACTTCGTCCGTGATAGTTGGTTCCCAGCCTGCGTGGTCTCTTATATTCCTACTGTATAATTTAATTCGTAGTAGGCATTTTAATTAAGGTATTTAAACGTGGTTTCTTTCGGTAAAATGAGATCATTCATTTCTTTTTTCTGTTCGATGGCTTTACTTTTGTCACTGTTACGTCGCCTAATTTTTCTCTTCGACAAACTTCTCTGTAATTAACTATTTTATCTATCTTCTGCACTCTGCACACCCTCTCTGTCGATGTCGATAGAACGTGGCTCACGGCAGGGAACAGAAAAAGTTCTTATATTTTCCTAATATTTCTATTCAAATATCTAAACAAATATTATACAATCAGGTGGAAACTAAATGTAGCTTCTACACATTTAGGTGCAATAAATGTATCATATAGAGTTGACTATATATTAATTTTATCCAAATTTAATCTTTGTGAAGATTGAGTATTGTTACATAATTATGCTCAATTTTAATTAACTAATGACATTTTCAATTAATTGCTGCACTGCTTCACAATTAAAGTCCAAACTGAATGAAGGAGTTTCATAAAGTTATCCGATCATAATAGTATAGATGCTCAAAAAATACTGCGTGTTTGCTTTGTTAAAATATGTCATCAATAAAACTTTCTGTGATTTTTCTTGTGATTTTTCTTGAAATTTTTCTCTTTTCTTGTAATTTTTGTTTTTATGGGCGTAAATAATAGTAGCTGCAAGATTATACGGATGATATTGCCATATATTATTTTATAATTGTTATTATTATCAAATCTGTTTTCCTATATGGTAAGCTTGCATTTATGCCTACAGTTATATAAAAAACCTTTGAACCCAAAAAATCTTAAAAACCCGGGGTTTTCGATACCTTGCTTACAATGTGCGGAGTTAGCTTCTTCCTTGTTATTAAAATTAAGCAGAATTTTCTTCTCTGGTATTTAATGACGTGGAATTTGATTTTCCCGTTCATTGTGACAGGATTGTAATTCTAAGATTTAAGATATCTTTCAACGTGAGGCGAGCTAGAGGTAGGCGATAGGTAAATCAGAGGTATGTATATGAGGGCAAAAATGTAACTCGGGGTGGCATATGATAGGTATTTGTGCAACTAATGCCTTACTTCAACCACTGTGACCCCTGTGAGGTCATCAATTTCGAAAATATTCGAAAAACGTATTATCTCGAAAATATTAGAAAATGATTGAAGAATTAAAAATAATTGAAGAATTAAAAATATTCTAAAATAATTGAAGAATTAAAAATATTCTAAAATAATTGAAGAATTAAAAATATTCTAAAATAATTGAAGAATTAAAAATATTCTAAAATAATTGAAGAATTAAAAATATTCTAAAATAATTGAAGAATTAAAAATATTCTAAAATAATTGAAGAATTAAAAATATTCTAAAATAATTGAAGAATTAAAAATATTCTAAAATAATTGAAGAATTAAAAATATTCTAAAATAATTGAAGAATTAAAAATATTCTAAAATAATTGAAGAATTAAAAATATTCTAAAATAATTGAAGAATTAAAAATATTCTAAAATAATTGAAGAATTAAAAATATTCTAAAATAATTGAAGAATTAAAAATATTCTAAAATAATTGAAGAATTAAAAATATTCTAAAATAATTGAAGAATTAAAAATATTCTAAAATAATTGAAGAATTAAAAATATTCTAAAATAATTGAAGAATTAAAAATATTCTAAAATAATTGAAGAATTAAAAATATTCTAAAATAATTGAAGAATTAAAAATATTCTAAAATAATTGAAGAATTAAAAATATTCTAAAATAATTGAAGAATTAAAAATATTCTAAAATAATTGAAGAATTAAAAATATTCTAAAATAATTGAAGAATTAAAAATATTCTAAAATAATTGAAGAATTAAAAATATTCTAAAATAATTGAAGAATTAAAAATATTCTAAAATAATTGAAGAATTAAAAATATTCTAAAATAATTGAAGAATTAAAAATATTCTAAAATAATTGAAGAATTAAAAATATTCTAAAATAATTGAAGAATTAAAAATATTCTAAAATAATTGAAGAATTAAAAATATTCTAAAATAATTGAAGAATTAAAAATATTCTAAAATAATTGAAGAATTAAAAATATTCTAAAATAATTGAAGAATTAAAAATATTCTAAAATAATTGAAGAATTAAAAATATTCTAAAATAATTGAAGAATTAAAAATATTCTAAAATAATTGAAGAATTAAAAATATTCTAAAATAATTGAAGAATTAAAAATATTCTAAAATAATTGAAGAATTAAAAATATTCTAAAATAATTGAAGGATCTCCAAAATATTCGAAAAAGATCGAAGGATCTCCAAAAGATTCGAAAAAAAGATTCGAAAAAGATCGAAAGATGCACAAAAGAAGCGAAAAAGATCGAAAGATGCACAAAAGAAGCGAAAAAGATCGAAAGATGTACAAAAGAAGCGAAAAAGATCGAAAGATGTACAAAAGAAGCGAAAAAGATTGAAAGATCTCCAAAAGATTCAAAAAAGATCGAAGGATCTCCAAAATATTCGAAAAAGATCGAAAGATTTCCAAAATATTTGAAAAAGATCGAAGGATCTCCAAAAGATTCGAAAAAGATCGAAGGATGTCCAAAAGATTCGAAAAAGATCGAAGGAAATTGAATAGATTCATAAAGGGTAAATGAATCTCGAAGATTCGAAAATAACATTTTAGTCTTGAACCCAATCTAAACACTTTGATCAACTAGAATGCATTAAATCCTATTCTCCCATTGTTGATCAGACGATTTGGTGGCCATTTAGGGGTGTTCATTTATTGGGTGAGGATACCCGTCCTCTCCCAAAAAAGCTATGAACCCCGTTCGCGCTACTGTTACCCGCGAGTGATGACGATGACCTACTAAATTATTATTTCACTGTTCTGCCACTTCAAAAATCATCAATAGCAGAAATCACAAGTAGACCGTAACAACTCTTGCGATATCGCTACTTTGCCACAAAGTAGAGAATACCATCCCTGATTCTCAGTGGTAGTACAAATCAAGATGCCTACTCCCGAGTTTGCTGCGCCCCAGGCTCCATGTTAAACTAGGCTAAAATGAGGCGCAGCATTTTTTTTCGTCCAATTATTTTATGCCTGTACTATACATTACAATGTGAAGGCATGGAATGATATTCTCCGATTTTGCACCCAAATCAAATCTTGTCTATACTGCCAGAGAGAATAAACAATAGTAACTGGTGTAAAAAAGTAACGGAGCAAGGACAGAAATTATACCGATTAGTATGCAATTATTTCCTGTCTGCTTATATGTTACGAATATCAAAAAAAGCTAAAGTACTGTACAAACATACAGAGTAGTGCAAAAGTAACTAGGCCAAAGGGCTTATGCATAGCAGTATCGAAAACTAGTAAAAAGTCATTAAATACAATCCCACGTCCAAGGTATATGATCTTCGAATCAATCCATTGTCAGTTATCTGTGCACCATTAAATGCTACGTGGAAGTCAATTTCTTGATCAAAACTCCAATTCATGATATCAGTAGACCAAACAGCAATATTCGGAAATAAAGTATAGTCGTTAATATATTAATTTTAATAATGTAATTAGTATTTACTATCCACCGGTACTCAAAAATTATGTACGATTCCTCCAAAACTCAATTACCTTATATGATCTTCGAATCAATCAATTGTCGGTTTTCTGTGTACTATTAAATGCCACGTGGAAGTCAATGTTTAGATCAAAACTCCAATTCATTGATAGCCATACAATTCCTTCAAAATTCGCCCACTGTATATGAACGTCGGTTCAGAGATTTGTTTCCATAATAATAGCTAACGGAGTGTGGAACGTTTATAGGCAAGAAATGTGGTCACTATGGAACATTTTTTGAGAAATAATGTGGTGCCGAAAAGGTTAATGTGGAGCTTTGTAAAGCAGTACGGTAATAAATATATATGTAGTTAATTAAAATTCGGGGCATAATAATGCTTCCATTTTCGCACCCAAAACATTCCTTCGCGATTTGTAAGTAGAATTTAAATACGTATATAGCAATATATAATAATCTTCACAACGATTATAATATACATAAAGCAATCACATATATAGACATCGCGATGTAATTATTGCAAGTATTAAAGTATAAAAGCTGTTTTATTTCCATCTGATTATATACTTGTTTACATTTTTGAATAAAAATGTGAGAAAGTTAGTATAGTTTGATTATATAGATGGAGCTTTAGTCCATATATTGTATATTTTGTAAAAGAAACCCATTAAACCCAGGGGTTTTTAAGTGAAGCGGGGTGGATTTTTGTCAAAAACCCCAATTCATGAAACACCCGACCTACAATCCTGTTGCTCTTTAACACACCTTTGACATGTTGAAGAACCACCCAAATATGCTGAAATTGTAAATGTGCAGGTATGGGAGACTGGGGATAGTGTACGAATGGGTATAGTGTACGAAGTTAAGAATTTTCATAGATTTCGGCAAAATTTTCAAAATTTGAAGTATGTTTTTGAGGACATGTTAACAAAAAGTTGTTAAATTCGGGTCCATACTACATTTTCTAAAAATAAAATTAACTTTCCTGATGCCAAAAATACACAAAAGTAAACTTTTGCCACTTTACAAAATTTTGCACGCAGGCACTTTTAAGACCAAGGAAGTGATACAAATTTTTTGACTTAGAGAATAAACTTTCATGAACGATATCCAATGCTCATTGAGGTTATCATTTTGAAAGTTTTCTATAGAAAAATATGTTGATAGGAAAAGTCATGGTGGGGATAGTGTACGAAAAGTCAAATGGGCATAGTGTACGTACATTTGGATGACCACTTTTGGCTAATAATATTTATTTTTCAACCAGAAGTGATTTGTTAAACCTCACTGAGTGCCCCCTATTAATTACATTGGTTACATCTGCAAATATTTCTCGAATTACTCAGTAGTTGTGTATGAGCCATCGAAATTGCCTACTAAAATACCTCGTTTGATGCATCTGGAAAAAATAATTATAGAAAATTAACAACCATTACGACGATCATGCAATAATAAATATATCACCGTCAGCATCCGTGGCAGCATCTTAAGAAATAAAACCGCTAGATATGGGAATAGAACATTGAAACAATAATATTCGTACGCTACCCCCAAGGTATTCGTACACTATACCCAGGACTGGGTATAGTGTTCGAAAAAAGTGACTTATGTAAAAATATATTTTGTTGGTTTTGATAGTGATTCAACTTATATTTAAAATAAGGTAACCGTGCCTAGATATTTAGACATTACATTCAAATAATGAAATCAATTTATATTCCACAACGTGATTTTATCGAGCCGTCTAAACCAAAAGTTCGTACACTATACCCAGTCTCCCCTACTGTCTATTAGCTTCTTATTCGCCTTTTAATCACTTAGCTCTAATCGTTTCGTTGGTTATTCGCTTTGTTTTAATCCCTTCGCTCTAATAGCTTCGTTGGTTATTCGCTTTGCTCTAATCGCTTCGTTCGTCATTCGCTTTGATCTAATCGCTTCGTTCGTCATTCGCTTTGCTCTAATCACTTCGTTCGTCATTCGCTTTGCTCTAATCGCTTTGTTCGTTATTCGCTTTGCTCTAATCAATTTTCCCCGATTTTTCGGATTTTTGGCGCGTTTATCTAAATTTTCTTTTTTCCTTTGATTTTACAAAAAAATTTGATGCAAATCGGCTGAAATACAAAAATTAGGGGTTTTCACCGATTTTTTCAAATTTTTGGCGCGTTTATTTTCATTACCTTTTATTTCTTTGATGTTACAATAGAAATTCGATGCAAATCGGCTGAAACATAAATTTCGGGATTTTCACCGTTTTTACGGATTTTTGATACATTTACTTTATAAATTACCTTTTATCTCTTTGATTTTACAAAAAAAATCGATTCAAATCATTTAAAATACAAAATTTCGTGATTTTCAGCGATTTTTCGGATTTTTGGCATAGCCAAGTTGTATTTGGATTCATACACACTATTGGAGCAAGATGATTTACTATTATAGTGGTCAAACATGACATTGTGCAACATTGGTCAACGTTGGACTACTTGTTTTCTGATTTATTGAAATGTTTCTTTATTGTGTTGGACATAGTTCCCGTCCATCTTAATCGCTTTTTATTCGCCTACGCGAATAAGTAGCGAAGCGATTAGAGCGAAGGGATTAGAGCGAAGCGATTAAAAAGCGAATAAACAGTACTAGTGCAAACACTATCTTCCATTGTGGACTATTTCTGCCGACCCATTCCGTATGTGCCAGTTTCTACCACTATCCACTATCATTATATTTTCAATTTTCCTCGCATCGAAAAATTTCTTTTGTCTACGAATTTCAATGGGAACTGTACAGTTTGAATAAACACTCGTACTTATAGAGGAAGGATTGTTTGTGGTGTCTCACATTGGACATGAATCAGAAACACAAGACGGAACTGTTCTTTATGTGTTTCTGTAGTACTACATTAACAAGGAGACCCACTTCTTGGCCTGCCCACTCTGTAGGCGAAAATTAAATATGAAAAGCATAAAATAAATAAATAACAGGCTGAAAATACATTATTAATTTTCAATGTTTGTCATGAATGCAGTACGGGGCAGTTAAAGGGTTTACATGCCCCTTATTGGAAATCATGAAAAAAACCATTGTCTATAACCACATTTTTTGCATATCTACTACGTACTCAGAAATAATAAAGACTAGAAACCCCCCTACGCCTCAAATTTTAGCCTGACTTTTCATGTTAAAAGGAGATGTAGGATTGGTTTCTAGTCTCAGTTATTTTTGAGTATTTTCGTAATCTCTATGGTCACTTTTAATTACCCCACACTGTACCGTATGGGGAATTTCGAACCACCCGTAGGGATTTAACATGTACCGTCATTTCCTCGAAGGAATAAGGAAAACCAGCTTAGGCATACATACGTAAGACGTAAACCAAGGAGATCTATCACAAGAGTTCCTTGCTATGTGCTACAAGTCCACAGATATCCGCAGCCGTTTTGCTATTGGACGTACGCAGCCGCTCTCTCATTGGCTCTCGTATGTACCTATGGGAATTCTATGCGTGGACCACTTGTCTTATGCAAGTTAGCTTTCTATAGTGAAGCGCCAGCTTCACCGCGCACTGTGGGTATTCTATGATATGGGTATTCTATGATAGGCCGAAAATCAGGAAAATCTTTACAGATCATTTACATACAGAGTTCTATTTTAGCCGACTTTTTTACATTTTGCCCACCCACCCGGGCAAAAGGGGCAAAAAGACTAAATCGTAGTTCATCTACCAAAATAGATGTCGCATCGATGTCTCTTCGTTTATACGTACCTAAAAACAGGCTTATTAGAATATCATTAACTCCGATTTTCAATGACAAACAGTTAGTTTACTTGCGTGAGTTATGTTTGCAATTTTTTGTGCTATTTTTAAAACCTTAATTTTACTTTTGCCCCTTTTGCCCACTAGCCACCTGACATTTTGCCCGCCCACTAGCCACTTTTACCCCCTAGCCACCCGCTCACTAGCCGGTGGCTAATAAAACTCTGTTTACATATCCAGTTTACTTACATCATTTAATGCTTTTCGATCCACTTTTCAGTTTCTTAATATCAGGTTACAGTTGTGTCAATATCAGTATCAAAAACAAATTGACCAAAATCTTCATATTTTGCCACTGTTCTGTTTCGCTATTAGGGTAAATGTCTTCATAACTTTAACTGTAAGCCGTTACATTTGGAAAAA
This sequence comes from Tomocerus qinae, assembly GCA_020055645.1. Lineage (NCBI taxonomy): Eukaryota > Metazoa > Arthropoda > Collembola > Entomobryomorpha > Tomoceridae > Tomocerus > Tomocerus qinae. Next base: position 709,998 of record CM034548.1, on the reverse strand, counting down.
GTTGTTGAGCTGGCATTCTCTACATGTATGGAGCTACCCCAAATCTGTGGTCAGAGTCCCACGAACCATTTTGCCCCTCGATAGAACTGATTATTGATTGTTGTTATAACTTTACAATTTACACCCAAAAAAATTCTAATCAACACAAAAAATTGGCGAAAAATTTTACCCGGGTAATTAGGAAATGGAATGTTGGTCATAAACTACTACACCAATAGTGACACAGTAGTCATATTAGTAAGTTTACATTCACTCTATGTTATAACTTTTGTGGTAGAAATCCCAGCGAAAGTATGTAGATATACTTATAGATTGTAAAGTTTATATATATATAATGTTCGCGGGTATTTCTGCCAGTAAAAGTAAACAAACGAAACTTCCAGTCTACTTTATATTAGTGGGTTTCAAAGCACGGAAAATAAGTACTTCTTCTACTCAAACCAATTAAGTAAAAAGTCAATTTTATTGCTCGTTGGTTGAATGTACCACTTATTTTCTAATTTTTTGCCAAAAGTCTCACTAGCGCAAATTTTCAAATAATGGAAATTACATGGGGAAATGGGGCGGATTGAGAATGAGTACAAATAGTGAGTGAAATAAGGATGTTTTTTGTTCCTTTTATGTGAGAGAGATAAGTACTCGAACTTGGGTATCGGCGCCTGTGCAGAGAAATATTTCTATGAGTGAAATTAGCAAAAGAGTAAAGTTACTTATTTTTGGTGCTTTGAAACCCCATATTAACGTCTTTTAATAAAAACGGATAAGTGAAAGTTGTGTATAAAATTTTGAGTCCAAAATGGGAAATTAAAGGTACATATTAAAGCCATAAGGTACATTATATTACATAAAAAATATATGATGTAACAAAAATCAGACTTTGGCTTTGTCTTAAATCCGAATCAGGTTTACAATTACTTTTAGTTATTTTACCTGTCCAAAAATCAGGAAACCAGTAAATTATATTAGCTTGTGTGTCGATGGTCCGATTAATTCATCAATAACCATAGCCTGTAATAACTTTCATTGACAAAAGAGGGTAAAACAATATTGAAAAATATTAAAATTAAAGGATAATTTAATGGCAAATATGCAGCGCGTAGTTACAGCCTTCGAATAAACTGTAATTGAACCGCTCAAAACCAAAAGTACACATTTCAGAATTCTTTTTAGTTGTCAACGGAAATGAGAATTTTGAATTATGAAATATCCGAATGAAGTGTGACATGTATCCGACACGTGACTCAAGCTTAAATGTAAAATCGAATCTTTTCAAATTAGGGCAAAGTCGCGACCACATTACATTTTGTTTTTCCATAAACAGGTTTGCAATGGAAAATATTCCTCCAGTTTGTAAACCAAAAAAGAGAAAAAAACATGAAGCTTTGTGGAGAAAAAACCGCATAACTCGGATGAAAGCTACTGGTATAAACATCATTCCCATTTTTAATGTTTTTTTTTTGCAGCGAAAAAAGTATTTAGTGAAGAATTATATGGTAAAGATATAAAAGTATGTATCACATATGGGGCTTAACATATCTATATAGGACAAGCGCATACGAAGCACAGATCACAAGTCTTTGTACCTTCAAGGGAAGTGAACTATCGGATGCAGAAATCTTATAATGAATTATGATGAAATGTTAAAAAGAATTTTGTATTTTTGAGATTCAATGATTTAGGCAGTCACGAGAAGCAAAACCTATACCTAAGGGGTTGCATTAATTATAGTGGTGGACAAAAGTCATTGTAATATCCTCCGGTTAGAGGATCGGTTTGTTCTGGTTTGTCAAAAATATTTTGTCGGTATACACGGATTTAGAAAAACAAGATTGAGGAAAAAGGTTAATTCTTTTCGCCATTTGTGACCAGATTTCTTGCATCCGTGTAAACAAAGAACATCCGTTCACTTCCCTGGCAGGTACAAAGACTTGTGATCTGTGCTTCATATGCGCTTGTCCTATATAGATATGTTAAGCCCCATATGTGATACATACTTTTATATCTTTACCATATAATTCTTCACTAAACACTAAATACTTTTTTCGCTGAAAAAAAAACATTAAAAATGGGAATGATGTTTATACCAGTAGCTTTCATCCGAGTTTCAGTTCAGAAAGTTACATCATGCGGTTTTTTCTCCACAAAGCTTCATGTTTTTTTCTCTTTTTTGGTTTACAAACTGGAGGAATATGTTCCATTGCAAACCTGTTTGTGGAAAAACAAAATGTAATGTGGTCGCGACTTTGCCCTAATTTGAAAAGATTCGATTTTACATTTAAGCTTGAGTCACGTGTCGGATACATGTCACACTTCATTCGGATATTTCATAATTCAAAATTCTCATTTCCGTTGACAACTAAAAAGAATTCTGAAATGTGTACTTTTGGTTTTGAGCGGTTCAATTATTGTCCGCAATTGTAGAAGGAGTTTCTTAAATGTTGTAGTAACAAATAATATCCAAATAGTCCCGGTCCCGTGGTTATAAACTGTATAAATATATTTTAATTATTACAGCATTCATGCTCCTGACGCTGCTCCTCAATGTCTGTGCATGCGAATTGTATTTTAAATACGATCTAGTATGTAATTTGTATGATGGTTTGCAAACTTTTAAGCGTGTATTCGTAGAAAGTGACGCTGCGAGTAATTCTTGGTGATATTGACGCTTGCTGTTTGCAAATTAGCTCTAACTTGAATCGAATAGTTCTAGATGACGAATCATATGATTTGTAGGCGTAATTTTGCTGAAATAATCCCTTCTAATGTTTGTGTGAAACACCTTACTGGCATGTATGTTCTTTAAAGTTTTGGAACCATATTTATTTTGTCTGTCTGAGTAGAGCGGGAGAATTATGTTTTAATCATCGTCGTTGTACAATTACAATTGTTCTAACTAAATGTTTAAACACTTTCCAGGAGTTTGAGGAAGCTTTGATTACCGATAGTGTAGAGGATGTGGGAAATTCGTCACTTCAAGATTTAATTGTTCGATTACTTAGAGGTTGCTTTAACTCGTCCAAAGATGAAATCACGACGTCTAATTATCAAATGTACCTAAGAAGACTCTTCCGAATCAAATGTGAGGTAAGAAGATTGCTTTGGACTAAATAATCTAATTTACGGATATTCCACACAATTTAAATCAAAATATATTTGGTAAGAACTGCGGTACATCCTACATCAAAAATCTGGCAATAATCTTATTCCAACCTACAAACGATTTTTAAGTATTTTGAACAGCTTATATAATTATTAGTGTTATTATTATTTCTAACAATTTTTATTATTATTAACACTTAACACATTAACATCAGAAAATCTAACTATTTTATAGATTTAAGAAAAAGTAGAGAGGACCGAAATGTCCAACTTTCAGTACAAAATCATGATGAATGATTCTCGTTTTCACAACAACCATATTGAAGTGATTGATTGTAAATAATATTTCGCAACCTTGCTAGAATCATAATTTTGTCGAATACTAACCAGAGGTGGGCGCCATCCCTATTTTAGCCATCTAAATATGACCCATATCCATACCCATCCCCTACTTTTATGTGATTTTAGGGATGGGATGGGTAGTTACTTTCAAACCAAGTACGGGATGTGTACAGTATGTTTAGTTTTACATTATATTCCGAAGTATGCAGTGGGGATGGAAAGTCTTACGTTTCAAGTATGTAGGTTAAGTATGGGCGAGTACGGTATGACTTGGGCTGAGCTTTGTGTGGTAGGGATTAAACCACGAAATACCCCTTGGGTCTAGACACCCTCAAACCGGTGTCGGGGGTGGGGGGCGCGAAATTTTTTTGAAAGGGGGCACAGGAGTATAGGAAAATGACCTTAAAATTTCATTGTCATGTAATAATAATATCATTCATTTCACCATTTCGACTTCCTTTATATTCTCATTCTCTAATTTATCATTTGGTTTGGTAGTTTTATGATAAAATATATAAAAATTTCCAAAAGATCTTAAAAATTTGACCAAAATCTGGGACCCCTCAATCCAGTGGGACAGTTTCTAGACCCCCTCAACCCCTTATACTTATACCTTATACCTTATAAACCTGTAGGGATTTCGTGGTTTTGATATAAATTTTATTATTAAAAATAAGAAAATAAACGGAATTTAACCGTTTAATTTAAAAGTTAGAAGCTTAAATTTTTTCTTGATTTTCTGTTTAAAAGGAGAAATTTATGTCTAATTATCATTAACGTCTAATAGTTATCATTAACGTCTAACGTAAAGTCTAATAATCATTATATATATATATATATATATATAAAGAAATATATATTTATTAGGGATGGTTATAGTATTAGGGATGCTAGTAATATAACTATAAGCCTTCAATTGCGCACTTATTGACTACCAAAAATTGTCTTTACATAATTAACAATAAGCCACATATTATTCAAGTGTGTGGTCATGACGCTTAAGTATGTGGTAGTTCATAATATATAGCTATAGCTATAGTTTATAAGTCTATTGTTCACTTTTCGTAAGTAAACAGTCAAATTCTGGGAACAAATTCTATTAATTGAAAGGTTCTTGGTGGGATTGGTTTGTTTTCTAATTTTACAGTATACTTTGGATTTTACAAAAAATTAACTTTACGTAAAATAACATAATTTATTATATTGATCTTGTCTTTTGACCCTTACTTTAGGAATGGAGTACGGTAGGGTAAGGTATGGTTCCTTGCAACGTTGCAACGCAAATTGAGTATGGTAGGGTACGATAACACTCCTTACTTTACTAGATGAGTACGGTAGGGTACGGTGTTGAGTATGGTAAGGTAAGGTATGCAAGTACGATAAAGCCCACCTCTGAACTAACACATTATATTTTCACACTAACTGAATCAAACTATGATTATTAAGTGGTATGCAACACCGCTTTATAGGAATGCCCGATCTGTCTGTCTGTCCGTCCGTCCGTCTGTTAGCACGATAACTCAAAAACGGTTTCAGATAATCAACTCAAACTTTCTGTACGTGATGTTGGGATGAAAAGAGAGTTCAAGTTCGAAAATAAACAAAATCGGATACACCCCCTGCCTGTGGGCGTGGTCCAAAAATTAAAAATAGGTGTAACTTTTGTTATCGACATTGTAGAACGTCATGAGATAGCTCGTTCAAAAAGGTTATTCGTTAGGTCATGTAAAGGTTAAGTCACACGTGACAAAAGTCAAAGGTCATTAAAAAAATTCACTAAAAGCGTCATGTAAGGTCAGGTAACCAGATTAAACATTCTATTCAATTACACACCACTTTTTTACGCCCATTTGGACATGGTTTATTATTTTATTACTTAAGGCATCAATTTTTGTATTACGATCTGTCTTAAATTATTTTGCATATAATTAAAATCACATTGATTAAAATAAATTTTCTGTCCATGAAAGAAGTAAAATTATTGTGCTAACTTGAATTAACGATTGTAGGATTATAAGTCTTCTAGTGGATTTAGGGCTCAACATTAATATTAACATTTCCATTTAAGTTTGGACAATAATGTAAATGTTTGAGTAAATAATGTATCTGTGCCTGATAGATGCTGCACTGAAGTAGATGTGAATGTAAATAGTCAGCTTTCAGTGCAGTGGTGCAGGCATCTAGGGAGGCTAGAACTAATAAGAAGTACCAAGAGTTGCATTAAAAGTTGCGTATGGATTTCCACATCTACAGAAGACTTAATCTTACAATCGTTAATTGTGAATTTGTGAATCCACAATTCTTGTTTTGTAGGAAAATTCATCTCAGACAAATCCTTTTGACCGGGACGTCGCGTTTCATTCCTTGCCCTTGCGTACGAAAGTAGAAATTTTGCATAACTTGTGTGATTTTCGACTGGACAATGACGACGTTTCGGAATCTCTGAAGGTAAGTAATTTTTATCTAATTTTAAATTTAATTGAATACATATTTCCATGTGTGACTTGACATTTTTGTGCAGGTATTGGAAGCAGAGAGTCTTCGAGTGGAACCTTTAGGTCAAGACAGTGGGGGAAGTACTTATTGGTATTTCTACGGCACGCGACTTTACCGAGAGGACTACAACGTCCATCCTTCGGTATATCAATCGCTCTTTTATATTTACACATAAAACAGAGGCAAAATAGGCCTAGATATTTGGAGCCAGTCTTTAATTAACTATTCTATTAGCATGGTGAAAACGTTATTTAAAAATAACACCGTAGTAGTTTCTTATGTTGTCTTGTCTAAAAACTGGCCAATTCTTTGCTCTTCCCCACAACTCATTTATTTCTATCCTTGATTCATTTTATGAAATTACTACAAGATTATTTGGTAATTATTTTCCATCGGGTTTTACTAACCCATCTTTGAGTAGAACAAATGGATAATTAAAACTGTCATTACGAGTCCTTGTTATGGGACTTTTATGGAAGCCTAGCTACAAACTCAACAAAGACCTAGAAAATCCAAGCTACTCTGATAGTCAGAACGTACAAAGTTAATATCCATATTATGATCGCCCTTTTAGTTGCTGTTTGGTGCTTAACTTTTATCTAACTCCACATTTACAAGTTTACAACTCAAACACTCGCCTTAAACCATAAACAGCTCTAGGCCATTTCATCCAGCAAAGATTCGAACTGGCATCCATGGCAAAGTGGAATTGAACATTTGTTGCAATGCATTGATAAGTCAGACATGTGAACTTTACCAAACCAATGTGACTAGGTAACTAATCGTACCAATGTAATTCGTTAACTAAAGAAATTCACGTCGATGAATTTGAAAACGTTGCCTCCTTGTTAATAGTAAGTGCCCATCCATCTCCAAATTCAAACAGTCACTGCGGATGTTCGTTACAGTTAGTTGATGCTTCCAGCAACCTCGCGGAGAAAATTTTGAAAAAAGTGACCACGTGATACATGTATAAAGAGCCAAGTGGATGGAGAGGACTCCATCCACTTGGCTCTTTATACATGTATCACGTGGTCACTTTTTTCAAAATTTTCTCCGCGAGGTTGCTGGAAGCATCAACGTAAATAAGATCTCTTCTTATTTACGTATGATTTAATCAACTACGTTACAGTATAAAAATACCATTTACCACTTACCAGTAGTGTTAAGTGGTTTTTAATGGTATTTATTATTTAACGTTAACTTCACCCTATAAAATTCCGTGATAAATGGCATAACTAACTAAATATGATAAAATTAGTTGTATTTAAATGTAGTACAGAATTTAGAGTAAAATTTAGACTTACATTATGATACAACTTAGCAGCTTAGGAATAAGCCCCCTTTTTTATTCCCGATCCTAGCCCAACTCGTCTGAACTAGATAAATAATTTAAATTATTTTTGGTGGGAACAGTGTCTCGGATGTAGTATATCCGAGATGGTAATAGAAGGATACATACTGTTCCCACCAAAAATAATTTAAATTATTCATCTAGTTCAGACGAGTTTTGAGCTAGGATCGGGAATAAAAAATGGGCTTATTGCTTTTAGTATATTTTTATAAGTATGACTCCCTTCATCTTCAAATGAGTCTCTGATTCGATTTATAACAAAGGACATGTCAATCACATATCCTTTTTATTGAGGTTTGCATCGTATCGCTGGGTCATATTCGCTGGGTGAAAGAAGCGTCGTACCCAGGGTTGTGGGTCGGGTTTATTATGGGTTGGGGTTTTTGGGCAAAAAACCCACCCCACTTCATTTAAAAAACTCGAGGTTTATCGGGTTTTTTGGGGTTTTTTTTTTACAAAACTTACAATAATGTGCAATAAAGCTCCATCTATATAAGCAAAACATACTAACTCTGTCATATATTTCTATTCAAAAATGTAAACAAATGTATAAATTATCAGGTGGAAACAAAATAATATAGCTTTTATACTTTAATACATACTTTACACTGTGAAGATATTGTTGCATATTGTAATTAACTTTTACTTACGAATCGCGAAGGAATGCTTTGGAGTCTTGGGATACATAAGTGAAAACATTAATTATGCTGAATTTTAATTAATCACTAACATATTTATTACTGTACTGCTTTGAAATTAAAGCTCCACATTAGCGAAGGCATTTCTTAAAGTCAATTTTATCAGTAAAATAATATAATAATAGTTTCTCAATGGTTGTGGTTGTTATCAAACAGTATAATAATCTTCTATAATATAATCCTAGACTTGAAAAAAATTACCAATCTATGTTTGTCTTGGTAGGAGAACTTAGGAAATCTACATATATTACGTAATGCAAAACCCTCTCCCCCATGTGTAACGCCAGTGCTGGCTGCAACACTTTTGAGTACATCCTCCTCCCATCAACTGCACACGTAATATATGCATGTTCCTTAAACGCAAAATGCGCAAGCCCAACTAATGTTTTTAATAATGTACCCGAACGCATACCTTCATGTACTATTTAGTACATGGAGGTATGCGTTGGGGTACAAATTTTGGTGACTTTGTGGGATTTTTTTCAAAAATAGAGTCTTTCATTGTTCCCTGAATTTGATGTACGATCTACAGTTATTATTTTGGTGCAGGAAATCAGAAATTCCTTTTTATCAGGAAGTTGGGGCTGCAGCTAATTTCACCAAACACAAGATAATAAAAGTATATTATTTAAATGTTTAAATATTTAAATTTACGAAGGTAACATAATAACCTAATGGGTTGTTTTCGAAATTGTTATTACTGTGATGGGTGACCTGCTGAATTACTCCTGAGTGCTAGATTTGCCCCTTAGCTGGATTCACTAGTAATTAATATAGGGGCTTAATTTTTGATTTTATAGACGTAAATAATGGTAGTTTTAGGATTACATGATTGTTGTTATTGTCAGCTGTACTTTTTCTATATACTATAGTATAGGCTTGTATTTATGCCTATAATTATATAAAAAACCCTTAAACCCAAAAAACCCTAAAAAACCCGGGGTCGAGGGATTTTTCCTAAAAAACCCGGGTTTTTCGATACCTTGGTCGCACACTACGATCGACCGCACAGGGCATATTTTTGCTGTTGAGACTTACTGTAACGTTATAACCTTGTGTCAGCGAATTGTACTACTAGTGAATTTGATTTCACTAGCTTTCTAAATGTCAGCGAAGTTAATTAGGCTATTTTAATAAGTGTCATGCTTCATTTTTAACGACAACACTCACTAACATATAAAGGAAATCAGATTTTACGTTGTAAAGGGTGCAATAAGGGCCAAATATAACACCGTAATTTATTGCCGGTAATTTACCGGAATTTCCCGTAAATGGTTACCGGTAACACAGGAATTACCGTTCAGTGGATAATCGTTTACCGAACTACTTATTGGATGTCCTATTTACAAACTATACTATACTATTGTGTCCGGCTTCAAATACCACCCACAGCAATGCGACGCTTGAGGAGAAACTATTCTCAAAACTCATTAAAAAATACATGATTGACAGGTCCTTTATTTTGAATCTCATTGATGACTCATTCGAAGATGAATGGATTAATTCTTATGAATACAAATTGACTACCAAAATTGATGTGTTCATCAACTAAGACTTCAATTAATCAAAGAAGAATCAATTAACAGGGGCAATTATCGCAATTTTTAACTAAATCAATAATTAGTTTCAATCTTTCAATTAAATTGGCACATTCTTCCTGTTTAATGAAAATTGGCCGAACTTAATGTAAAAAAGTTTAAGTAACATTGCTTTCCCAATTTTCAGTGTATATTTCAGTATTGTAGATGTGATTAGTTTGCAATGTTTGAAAGAAAATATAGCATAAAGTTAATTTTAATACACCTTTTGTCAGACATCGAAAAAATTTTAATTTCCAGTGTAACTTGCCCCGCCTACTTCCTAATTTCAGAACACATGTTGAAGGTAAGATAAGTCGCTGCGTTGAGAGCCCCCCTGCATTCCAGCGACGCCCACACATTTCCCTAATCAAATCCACAACCATTTTTCACTACAAGAACTTTTGCCTTGTAGCTTTTCGAAAAAACGGCACTTATTACCAGAGGTCGGACATTTATAAAAAAAATATTTGTTTTGGCTACTCGTAGCAAAATTTCCTTTTGTATTTTTTCGTTTCATAGTGGTGGGAAAACAATATCAAAAAAATATCGTAAATATATTTAAATATTTTGAGTTTTAAAAAATGTAATATTTACGTAAATATTTTTCCCATAAAAAAATATTTACATAAATATTTCAGGCTTAAGATACATATCTATCAATATTTTAACTATTTTTCCCTTTTTTCATGATAAAATTAACAAATTTTTATTGCATGAAAGTCTCAACGTTGGGAGTTAATATTATGAAGTTAAAGAGTCATCACTCAATTTCATTCTGTAATCAAGAATTGGTACGAAGTGAAGGATTTTTTAAAGTTATGGTGGTAATATATGTACATGGTTAATTGACACACCAAAGTCAAGTAGTTTAGTCAACAAAATTGTTCATTTTTGCGTAATTAATAACATACTTGACCCTCAAAAAATTTGAAGATGCAAAAATAATCACTGCAACAGCACATGAACAGTCAAATACACAATAAATGCATCCACTCCACACATCATGCCTGGATGCATTTAAAAAAAATTTTAAACCGGAAAGACGATATTTTTTGATTTTATAGGATTTTTCTGGAAATCCTTTTTTTGCTGACTTATTAGCAGGTGATATTCCGTGGAAAAAATTATCTATTACGAGACTTGTCAGCTCAAATAGCTAGTTTTATCAATGCTCCTATGATTGGTAATGCAAATTATTTAATTGAATTGAATTTTTACTTTTTATTGAAGTAAAAATTCATCGATTAAAAAATATTTCATCGATTTTTAGTAAATATTTTGGGCTTTTTTAGTAAATATATATATGTACATATTTCAGAAAAATAAATAAATAAATGTCCGACCCCTGCTTATTACAGTCATTTTACACGGAACACAATTTAAATAAGCCCTTTTTTTATTCCCGATCCTATCCCAACTCCTATGTACTACATGAATAATTTGAAATTATTTTTGGTGGGAACAGCGTCTTGGATGTACCATCTCGGCTAGACTACATCCGAGACGCTGTTCCCACCAAAAAATAATTTCAAATTATTCATGTAGTACATAGGAGTTGGGATAGAATCGGGAATAAAAAGGGGCTTATTGCTTTTTTCGAAAAGTTCGTAACACAGGGAACACACAGAGACCAATAATTCTACTTAAGACACACTTTTAATTTAACAATTTAACAAAAATCTCGGAGACACAAATGCACACAACCTACTACTTACTCAAACTCCAGCTGCTAACCCCCATAGTTCATTGTTCAGGTTTATTCAAGTGCCACTTAATCAGTTACAAACAAATTAATGAGTGCCTCCGTTTTCCTTAATTAAACACCGAGGACAAGTTATCTATTTAATAATTGTCTTACTCCCAAAACAAGCCAAGTCGTTACCATTTCAGATTTCTATTAGTCAGTTACGTATTTATTTTAACTGTACAATAGCACTTTGAGTTGTAAATACGAATACAATATGATGTATCAACAAAAGTTGAGGATTAGAAAAACATATTTTTTCTCATAATATCTAATATGTAGAAATTTAATTTTGCAGAAAATACTTTTACTGAATCGGTTTTTGATTTAAGTGAAAGTGGAGGGAGTTCTAAGAGTTGATGGCATAACAGAGCAAACTTTTGGCGAAAAGCGCTGCGTTATGTTTGAGTACCTTTCAATTATCGCTTTGCATAGTTTTCCTGGAACTAGTGGATCTTGGGGCGGGGGTTAACCACGAACTATATTTATCACTGTAGTAAAAAGGCTTCATAAAAGGTAAACAGTAACCATGCTTAATAAAGCGGTAGTCGTACCGTCGTACGTCAGTAGTAAAATCTGATTACAAATTATAATACCAACAAAAATATAATATTAATGTTATCAATAATTAGGAATGCCACATTGATGCTGAAGGATGTAAAAACCTTCTGCCTGAGAGGCCCTTCTTGTAGCTTTCGCATCGATGAACAATGGATATATCTGTTGTAGGCGGAGAGGGAAAGGAGACTGGGAGGGATATAATGTCCCTCTCCGACTAGACTGGGAGAGATAGCTCTGTAACGCTAGCGCAGCGGTACCGAGCCATGAGGTTTGTGACTGGGAGGGATATGAATGGATTCATATGAAAGGATTCATATGAATTATTATATGTGTATAAGTGCCACAAATATCGCAGATTTTAGGTTACTCTTACATTTATTCATTGTAATCACTATTTTCTATAATATTCATAAATATTAAGTATATTGCACTTTTTGTATCAGTCATAAATTATTAAGTCAAGATTGAAAGTCAAATAGTTAAGTATGTTACGCTGCTATAATTATTCAGAGGAGTTTACTCCGATGTATGCGTTTACCCTTTCTGTCTGTCTGTCTGTCTGTCTGTCTGTCCGTCCTTATCCGTGATAACTTTAGAACGGTTACACCTACAATACTCAAATTTTCAGGAAACAATCTTGAGGTAAAATGTAGGTCTGAGTTCGTATATGAGCAGGATCGGTCACATCCCCTGATTGGGGGAAAGAGTTGAATATTTCAATTGGCGATAACATTGGAACGGTTATACCTAAACTACTCAAATTTTCAGGGCACAATATTGAGCAAAATGTAGATCTGAGTTCGTATATGAGCACGATCGGTCCCATCCCCTGATTGGGGGAAAGGGTTGAAAATTTCAATTGGCGATAACTTTGGAACGGTTATGCCTAAGCTACTCAAATCAGAGCACAATATTGAGGTAAAAATTAAGACCGAGTTCGTATGTGAGTAAGATTGGTCGCACCCCCTGACCGGGGAGTGGCGAACTGTACGGTTATAATTTACGAAAATTGGAAATATAACAATTTTAAGTCACCAGCTTATAAATTGAACTGAACCTTTTCGTGATCACAAGAGTTATTGATGAGGAGGAAGCGGGAATTTTTATTTTACGTGAATTTAAGTTTTGATATCTTAGGATCAAAATAATAACTTAATGCAACCGGTATTAAAAATGTACTACCATTTATATAGATAACCATTAATTATGTTCGTCGTATTCGCATGGTACGCAAACTCCTCTGCTGTTATACCCGTTTTGCAACGGTTTATTATTAATTGATACTTTTTCCAAAGCGAGGAGTTCAATTATCTAAATTTTTGCAAGAACGGCTGCTGCCGTTGTGGCATTTAGTACCACAGTGTATATCATTCTTTTTACAGGGACATTTTTTACTTTGACCAATTACCCTTGCACTTGCAAATGGATTGAGAGGTGTACGATGTTACAGATTGCAATGCAGTTATGTACTTTATAGGTGCCTTCTATTTCACTTACCATACTTTCAATGATCCCCTTGGCACATTGTAGTTTAAGATTACCATTTTCTAGTCTCTGGAGAACTTTACATGGTAAGATTGTTGGATCAGGATTTCATATGTCGATCCTGGGAATGGGTAAATAAACAATACTGCCAACAGTAACTACCCTCTCACTAAGCTTTTTTATACCGATTACGTTGTAGTTGACGATTAACAAGATACTTATACTTAACTATTTGACTGTCAATCTTGACTTAATAATTTATGATTTAATTATGACTGATACAAAAAGAGCAATATACTTAATATTTATGAATATTATAGAAAATAATGATTACAATGAATAAATGTAAGAGTAATCTAAAATCTGCGATACTTGTGGCACTTATACACATAGAGTGGTATGAATAAGGTCTACCTTATGCTTTTACTTAAAGTTTTTGAAGCAAAAGGTTCCTTTGGTATGAATAAAAATATTAGCAATTACTTTTGCTTATGCTTAATCTAGGAGTAAAAGTATTTTCTAATTTTCATGAAGCATTTACTACCGTTAGAAGTAAATACTACATTTTGGTATGAATAACATCTTGAATTTACTTCTACTTTGAGTATTTGCTTCAAAAATTTGAAGCTTCTCCGATAGCAACTTCACCTTTTACTTCTCCACGCAAAAGAGTAGGATTGGTAGGATTCACGATTAATTTTCTAAAGTAACTCATAGATAACTCTGACCGGTTACTTATATCCATGACCACGAAATTGCATTTGTGAATTGAAGATTATAGGTGTGATTCGTTGCTGGTCTCTGATTGGCTGAGTCATAGTAACCAAATTTTGTTCTGTACAAAATGAGAAGTAAATACTACATTGCAAAGTATTTGCTTGACAGTAAAAGTTTTCTTTTATTCATTCGATTTGAACCAAATGCTTTTTCTTCTACCTTTTACTTCAAGTCTAGACCTTTTACTTCTACTTTTTACTTTGTAGTAAATACTTATTCTTATTCATACCACTCATAGAATAATTCATATCAATCCTTTACGACTTATCCCTCCCAGTCGGAAACCTCATGGCTCGGTACCGCTAGCGGTACAGAGCTATCTCTTCCAGTCTAGTCAGAGAGGGACATTATATCCCTCCCAGTCTCCTTTCCCTCTCCGCCTACAACATATCTATTTAACGTGCGTTCTTAGCTACCACTAAGCAACTAGCGGAATTTCTTCGAAGTAGAAATTTTCTACAGGATAAGAACGAAAGTAGGGAGAGCAGAAATAGTGCGTTGTTTCAGCGCAAATGAAATTATTATTATTATAAGTCCACCGGAGACTTATAATAAGAAACTCAACCATTCTACATTGTTGTGGAAATTTTTGGCTAATAAATGACGATTTGAATGGAGCTCCAAAACCCATACTTACGTCGACCAAAGCAACGATTCGACTACGACGTTTAATAAACAACAATAATAAGCACATTGAAAGTTAACATCACGTTAAGTACATATATTCCAGATTGCATGCCAAAAAATACCTGTACTGGACAACAACATATTTTAGGGGGTGTTGAAGGGACCTTTATTTCCCAAAAATACACTAAATATTTTCTCAAAAGTAACAAAAAGTATTTTTATACATTAGAAAATTCTTGCCACATGTTCACACACAGGCAAGTATCCAGGCAAGGCGGGGGGAGCATAGCGCCCCCCCTAAATCTGACAAAAATAGAGGATTTTTTCCGAAAAACATTTTTGGAATAATTTTTCTCACTTCGCGCGAATATATCTTATTTTTAACATTATTTTTGGTTGTGCCCTCGACCAAATTTCTGGATACGTGCTCCTTGATTTGTGTTCTGGATACGCCGTTGTGCGTATACAAATTAACGGGGTGCTTTAGCATGAGACAAGAATTTTTTATGTATGAAAAAGCTTTTTTTTAAACTAGTAGCCCCCAATATGCATGACTGAATTTCAGGTAGGCAATAATCATGCTTATCTTGGACTAACTTAAATTTTCATGAAAATATTGAAGTTTATTTAACATAAGATTTACTCTACGCGTCAACATGTTGGTTGAATTTAAAATCAGGTTAAGACTGGTATTATATTATAGAGATTTTGAGAATATATGTCTAAAAATTTTTCGGTAATTAATGGGGGCTCTAGCACCCAAGCACCTCCCCCCTAAATACGTCCTTGTAGGGAACAACCAATTCTTACCAAAGCAGCTTGATAATTATATTATAGCCAACAACAATAGCGGGTGACTCTTCGAGGCACATAAATTAATCCGGAAATAACTTTTAAAGGTCATAGTATGCAGTAATTAGAAGGCAATTATTTTTAATTGCCTGCTAACAGTAAGCACAACAGTTGCTATAACTAAGGTGATAGTTATAGCAATATGTGTATAATATTTTATTATTACGTAGCACTGTTGCAGTCACTGCACTGTTGTTACAGTTATTTTTCACTTACCCCATAAAGATTAGGTGGCAGCAAGGGTATAAATTTCGCTTGGTTCAAGGCTCATTAGAACGCAATTTGATTTGATTGCAGACAACGCCACTGAAGAAGCGGGTTAAGAAATTAGGAGATCGCCTCCACGGAGCAAAGTGGCAGGTAGCTTGTTTTACAGAACAGGATTGGCAGCTGCTGACCCGCCGTTTCAAGAACTGCAAATCGACTCATGAAAGAAGTCTTCACAGGGTTCTAAGAGACGACTTTTTGCCAGAACTCCCGCGACTATTTGCCGAAAAAGAGAAGCTCCAGCGGAAGCGAATGATGTCCAAGTTCAGACGGAGCAACAGAAACAACAATGGGAGTAACTCTTCGACGTCGCCGTCCGCGGCCGCCGCAGGCTCCTCGTCCCCTCCGACAACTTCCTCTGCAACGCCACGAAGTGTCACAGAAGCAATTTTCTCGTTCGTGGCGTCAAGGAACAACGGACAAGATGCGCTTTCGACTGACGGTGCAGATAGCGAAGATGAGCTGAGACGACAGCGATTGGAGCAGGAAAAGGCAGATCGTCTCTTGGCAGAGGAAATGCAGCGGGAAGAGAGGATCAACCGGCTGCACCTGCGCGAGAGGCGCGGTGGGACCATGGCCTTTATCACCGCAGCATTCCCAATCTCATCTCGAGCCTCCAGCAGCTCGCGGATGTCCAAGACCAGTAGCTCCTCTAGTGACGGCTCCTCCACACTCAGCAACAAAACGTCAGAAAAAGACCCAGGGAAAAGTGGGCGAATGACGAACAATTCCCTCGCCGCCTGCCTTCCTCCGATGCTGGAGATCAACAACAATGACGAGGAGGATGAAGACGAAGAGGACGATGGCGGGGCATATAGCGCAGGCGAAGAGAGGGACTCAAGCCAAAATGCTAAGCGCAAAGAAAATTTGGAATCTAGTAGAAAATCCCGCTCACGCTCCTCTTCCCCGCCCTTAACTCCCATGCAAATTCTAAGCAAGAAGACAGTAGTTTCCGACTCTGCTAGCAAAAGCAAAAAATTGTCGACAAAGTCGAATGAAGGTAAAGAAAACGAGGGGGCTGGTCCTTCGGTGAAAAAACCTGTAACAAAAAGTCTTACGAATTGTCTCAGTGGAATGTCCAAGACAAAAGTCAAGAGCAGCATCATGTAAGTCATTGTTTTCGAAATTAAAGCAGTTAATATTATTATAATAAATTCTAAATGAAGCGAATTAAACAATTTACTGATAAAATGCGTCCAGATTT
Organism: Tomocerus qinae; assembly: GCA_020055645.1. Taxonomy (NCBI): domain Eukaryota; kingdom Metazoa; phylum Arthropoda; class Collembola; order Entomobryomorpha; family Tomoceridae; genus Tomocerus; species Tomocerus qinae. The sequence goes on along the minus strand of CM034548.1, from coordinate 692,912 downwards.
TCACAAAGCGAAGAAGACGTGCAAATTGGAATGCACAAAGTGATCGAGGCAATGAAAAATCATCGAGATGCGTGGCCCTTCGTAAATCCCGTGGATGAAGACTATGCCCCCAACTACTACAGAATTATTGAGTGCCCAATGGATTTGCAAAGTATAGAGGACAAACTGGACAATCTAGAGTATCCGTCTGTAGATGAATTTACAAGTGATTTTCAGAAAATCGTGGACAATTGTCGAAAATACAATGGACCTTCGAGTGGTAAGGGATTTATATTATTAGTAATTCTGTTTATTTTATTTTATTATACCTTCAACTGTCTCGATAACCAACGGGATTGCTCTGTAGAGTATACAGAAATGGTGAATAGTCTTCTTGATGCATTCAATAAGTCAGTACAGAGGTACATAACACCCGATGACTCAGATGAAGAAATAAGTATTGAGTACAACAATGCGCCGCCTGAGAGGAAACGGCCTCGCTTAACCGTCAATAAGAAGGAGGAGCCTATTCCTGAGGTAAGACAACCCTTAATTTTAATAATCTTCATTACTTGACGAGACAAATATGTTATAGTGGCCAGGAATTTGGTACCATTTTATTGGGACTAGATCTAGTAAGCGAGAAAATGCATGTAAAGCTAAAACCAGCCATTTATATTATAGGAATTAATACAGCGGTATTACATAAGGTATTCGGCTGTTCGCTCTTAGTTATCAATCTGATACGATAAAAGATTCAATTTTGTTCCAAAAAATTCCTAAAAATCAAGAACGTATTGAGGGATGAGCTTTACGGGCTGAAGCCCCCCACCCCGAAATCCAAGAAAAGGGGCATTTTTGCAAAAAGTTTCGCGCTCCGCTCAATTATTTGCCATTTTTAGGGCTTTTTTGACTCATTTCCGTCAAAAAAATCCAAAAATTTTCACACTATATTTTCGGCGAATATATAGTACAATATCTATATTAGAAATCTTAGCCCCCGCCGAAACTCAGTTCTGTATACGTGCTTGCTAAAAATCGTAGGATTTTCTTAAAAATATGGGGTTTCCGCTATTTGGTAGATTTTGAAATACTCATTTTTATGAGTAAATAAACTGAAAACATCGTCCTGCGCCCAATGATACTAAATTCCTGGGTAATGCAACATATTTCTAAATACGTATTGATGATTTGACGTAATATATTTGAATATGACTTGGTGAATTATTATTATATGCCTTTGATTTTTCAGCACGTCAAAGAGAATGCACCACACGGGACGAAAAAGTCACAGAGCAAGACGTCGAAGGGGAAAGGGGAGCGCGTTAAACGGGAGAAGAAGAAGCGGAAAATGCAGCTCATGCGCCATCATAGTCGGAAATCGGAAACAATGGAGGCTCTGACGACAGCCACAGCAGAAACTTTGAAGGATATCAACAAGTGGCTGCACGATACACCAAAAAACCCCGACTATTCTTCTACCTCTTCGCCCGTTTCCCAGTCTTCAGGTTCGGGGACCCCGACTGGCACTCCTGTCAGTAGTTTAAAAAGCCAGACGACACAGTCAGCAACATCAACCCACAAAAAGCTGAAAGGAAGTTCTAGCAGTCGTTCTTCCTCCGAAAAATCTCATAAGGGCAAGGGGAAAACCCACCGCCAGAGACATCGTGAACATTCCTTGGAGAGCGGGCTTCTCTCTCCCAAGGGAATTGGTAGGGTGGAGGGAAAAATGAAGAAGTCCAAGAGGCGGACAAAGGAGGGCAAAGAACGGGTGTCCGAGAGTGTTAATAAATCATCAACTCATTCGGAAATGTTGGTAGCAGATCGAGATCGATCGGAGGACAGAATGCACGAGCGAAAGGAAAAGCACCATCACCGCCATCATCACCGCCACCATCACCACCATCATGACGCAGCCAGCACGAGCAGTAGTAGCGGGGCCAGCACCAGTCATAAAGAGGAACTAAAGGCCAAAGAGAAAATCAAGAGTGGTAGTGGTGCGGAGCGGAAGAGCGGAGAGTCCCACCGGCACAAAGACAGTAAACGTCACTCAGGAGGACGGGGGAGTGTAGACAACAATTATTATCCTCTCCATAAATCTGCCAAAGGGTTCGAAGAAAAGCGGCCAACTGCTCCGCCCAGACCCCGTACTCTCCTTCTTGGTCTCAAAAATTCTCACATGAAGCGACTGAAGGGGAAACTCGGAACGCAATCCAATTCTCTCTCTGACGCGAAAAGTAAATTGGCCAGCGTGTATGACTTTCCTGGCTCGAGCAATTCCTCTAGCAAAAGCAACGGCGGCTCCTCTTCTGATTGTCCTAGTGTCGGTTCATTGAAGAACGAAGTATCTCACACGGCTCTCAAGGACCTGCTGGGGGAGAAGGCGGAAAAGAAAAAATGTTTGCTCGTGAATGACAATCCTCCCGGCGGGGAAGGCGGGCCGCGACTGAGTCTCGGCTCAGTCCTCTCCACGAACACGACTCTGAGTCTGGACCGGCGGGAATCTCTTCTGGAGGAAGACACCGACGACATCCTCGTCCTCATAGACTCAAAGAAAACGACAAAAGGGGACACTACAGCTGTCAACCCAGAAGAAAGTGCGGAAAAAGTGGTCAAGAAAGAGGAAGAGAGCATCAATGAAGATTCAGGACGACGGGAGAAAGTCACTGAGGTGAAAGCTAGTAACAAGAGTGCAGAAGTCAGCCCAGCACCCAAGAAGGAGGAAGTTCGGTCGGAAGACGAAGACGCCGACATGGACCGGAAGCTGGAGCCCGCCAAAGGATTTGACCGAGATAAGTGCATGCCTAACCTGTCTGCATGGATCAAGGCTTTCGGTGGTCCAAAAGGGGCTGGGCAAAGCGGAGTCAACAGTGCTCCTCAACAACCAAAATTACTGGAAAAGCATGACAAGAGCAAATTCAAGGTGATGGGGCGAGGGATTGAATGTGGGAGTATCAGTGATTGTGTCACGCCCACTAAATCCTGTCACAATCCAACCACCCTCCCGTTCTCACCAGTAACGTCTAGAAACGTCATTGCCCCACCAACTCCTCCCAGTCCCAAACTTTCGACTTCGAAGAGCGTCACAGAGTCGCTTTCGTGGAACCAAACCCATTTGAGTGTGAATCCAGCGACGAATCCTCTGTCGACGCCTGTGAAGATAGATTCCATTCCTCAGAATTTGACCACAGCCCTAAACATGAGCAGGAAAGAAGACTCTGATGGCGACGTCGGCCATATTCCCGCACACCGACACAAGAAACATCGCAGTCGGAAGCGGAGCACGAGCAGTTTGTCATCACAAAGTGAGTCCGGCTCACCCTGTTTTCTCAGCCAGGACGACGGATTTTCTCGCAATGGGCGTGACTCAGTTGTGGGAAGCAATAGTGTGGGCTCCGTAAACCCACCCCGGTGGGCTGATGACCATTGGGCATCACAACAATCACAGTCCCCATCTGCTTCCTCTCAAGTGAGTTCTCAGTCACCCGCTGGACCGAACTCGCCGTTTTCCCCTCCTATTACAAGTCCTCCACGTACACCACAGACACCACCTCGCCCCACGGCTCCCGTTCGTGTCGGTTTCTATCAAGACATCACGTCCCAAAATTCTTCTAGTCCCGAAAAAGTTAACGAATCTCATTCGAACGTACCTAGCCCTGCGACCCCACCAACGCCCACAAGTCACACCATCAACCACCCTCCATCAAACAACAGTCCAAGGAGTCGACGACCAAATTCATGCAACTCCAATCCGGCAAATCATTCTTCTTCCTCTAACAGTAGCAATAACGGAAACAACGGGAAAGGGTCTTACGCCACTTATTCCACTCCTCCTACCTACATGCCCCGCTATGGCTCAGGAGCACTGTCTCCAAACATTGTAGGTCCACCCTCCAACGGATCCCATGTAGCTGCATCTCCTTCCCCAAACGGAAACACGAGTGTAGGCTCACCTTCAAGTGGCGGCGTCCCCTCCCCTCATTCCAACACACCTGTTAACTTGAATGTACTGAGTGTTCCTGACTACAGAAGTGGAACTCCGACAGTGTCTGCTCCTGGTGACTCTCCCAGCAACCTGAGCACGAGTAACTCGTCAGTCCGACAGCCTATCGCCCAAATGAAAACTGGTAATCCAATGCAGCTTCATCACCAACCCCCTCCCATTCACCCCCGCAATGCGGCCATTCTTTCGGTTTCCTCTTACCCAAACGTGTCCAGTTATATCGAGCACGGTTATGTAGGTGGTGGGAGTGGGGCATCGACACCTGGCCCACACAGCCTCAGCCCACATCCTGAACAAGCCCACTCTCATTCCCACCCGCATCTGTCGTCGCAGCCCCAAGGCTCCCCGTCAAGGTATGCCGCTCACAATTTAACACATGCGCATCTGCAGACTTCATTGGCTCACAGCAGCGCCCTCTCTGCCGCCGTTTCTTCCTCCATCTCCGTCAGTTCAACTAGCTACGCCCATACTCAGCAACAACCGGCTCATAGCAGACCGGTGGGAGGTACTTCGACGGTGTTACCAGTGACGCAGCCGGCACCACAGCCATACCCTTCAAATCCCTACACTTCCAACCCCAGGAATATTAACGTGGCTCCTAGTGTGTACAGTCCACTGCCACCAGAGGTGTCGGCTCGGTTTCTCCGCCCTGGAGCGTCGGCGGGTGACATCGGTCTGGGGATAGGCATTCCAATGACAACGAGTAACGCAGGCAGCTCGATCAGTTCTTCGCGGAATCGAAGTGGGAGGAGCTCTGGGATGTCTGCCGAGTCTTCTGCATCCGAGTCTTCTCGGGATATGTCTGTAGTCAACACTGTCGTATCGGCGGCTGCTGCTGCCGCAGCCCTGGAACAAAAATTGGGTTCCGAACTGAATGGATTTCAGTGGCCGCACAACTTAGCCTCTTTGTCACAGATCGTAAACAGCATTCCAACCCCAATGAGTGTCGGCATGGCCTCCGCCTACCGTTCACATTTTGACCAGAGTGTTGCCGCTGTCGAGAATATGACCAAGTTCCAGCGTTCTGAAGCGGCCTACACCACTCTAAGTGCCACTTCATCCGTCGGCGTCAGTGGAAGTTCCAGTGTCAACATGGTCACTAAGACAACTAGTTCAGGTAGCAGTGCGGGACACAGTAGCAGTGGGACAGGAGGTTCTCACAGTCACCCGCACTCAAGTATCTCCAGCGGCAGCACAAGTAGCAGTAGTCATACTCAGTCTGAGAAACCACCTGCCAATCCAGAGCCAATCACTACTACACGGCGACAAAGTAGTTCAAAGTCGGAGTCCAAAAGGTAATCCTTCTCCCATGGCCTTCTTCTAACCGCAGCAATATGAAAACAATGACATTTGAAGTGAATGTGCATAATGTCATATTGTCATAGGAATATTAAAAGGTCACTTACAAACTTTTTCTGATGGTCTATTTTAGGAGTCACTCGCAATCGTCGACGTCAAAGCACGGTTCCCAACAGCAAGGAATTGTTCCTGGGAGTGCTTTTAACTTCTCATCATTGACTCCCGAATTGGCACTCTACTCGAAGGAGATGTCTGAGGCGAGTGGGCTCTACTCTGGCTCCCCGCCGTCACTAGGCCCTGCCCTTGCCCACCATCATCGTCCGGACATTTACCCAACCTCCACCGGCAGCTTCCATCCCTCCTTCTCAGTGACTACACCCAGAACGACTTCGGGTGGAGTAGCCACGCCTTCCCTCACTTCTTATCAGATTCCACCCTTCATCGGCTCCCACCCGTCCCCTTACCAGCCGCAGTCGGTGACATCGCAACCCTTTGCCCACTCCCAGTCTCCTAGGGGACTACCTGTTGACCCTTACCAACAATTCTTTCAAGGGAACCCTTTGGGACTTCTTCCACCTTCTGGCTACCCCGCCCCCTACGCCCACCCTCACCACAGCTTGGGATTCAATCGGCCGGGATGGATTTGATATTCAGAGCAAAGTCCTTCCCCGCCTCATGTGGCTTTCACTGTCTACAAGAAGAAAGACAAACGCGGACTGACGATCACGCACATCGTCACCCCCTAGCCGCTAAGAGACGGGAAAGCATGCGGGACGACGGTCCCTCTTCCCATACACTCTACTTTAACCACTCATCCCAGGTGATGAAGGGGGTATGGCATTACGCGGGGGATTCGGGAGATGTCGGACTTACCAGACGCGAGGTACAATCACTCGGGTTGATTCCGCCGAATACTTTTGCGACCAAGTCAATCAGCGAGCAAACTAGACGGAGTTTGTGGAGCCAAATAGAAATTATTTTGTATCAGTAGTCATGTCACGGGGTGTGATAAGCATCATCGAAGGTAGTCAGACCCTAACGGCCCTAACCGCAACCGCATAACCCAATGATTTAAATTCAGTCACTGTTGAGGGTGCTATGGCCGAGTGTTTGGGTTGGTGGATGGGAGAGGGGACTTCAGTGAGGGAAATGAAGACGTGAAAAGTCATTTGTAGAGAGAAGATTATAAAAAAAGATATCCAAAAGAGATAGAGAACATTGCTAGTACATAAAACCACGGAGGTTGCCACCGATTTCCCTGGCTGGGGACTGAGGTATTTAGACAGCTGATCTTAAGTGTCCTGTTGGGTAGTTGTAGAACATCAAAATTGGTATTTATCATGACTATAGTATAAACGTGAAGTAACACATGAGCATTGGATTGTGTATGTTTATGTATGTCAAGCATCAACAATGTTTTGGCAACCTGGTTGTTGTAGAGCCAATGAAGTCCTAGTTGTACTATAAAGTAATTAAAAAATATAGTACACCCAATATAAAAATAAATCATAATAACTTGAATTAATTAATGATAAATAGGGAAAGTAGTGAAAAGGTGTAGTTAGTGGTAGGAGAACAAGCATTATAGTGATTGGAGTGGAAGAATGCAAGGACGAGATAATACAAAGTAGTAAATAGGTGCATGAAGTAGGGAATTTATACTTGTTACCTGTTGGATCAGTAGAAATAGATGTAGTGGTACGTGGACGTATTTATAACATAATAATATTATGTATTCCTCTATCTGTTGTGTACAGACATTAATTAATTACTGATGTATAGAATATATAGTATAGTACTAAACTACTTCATATTTATAAGCCAAGTATAGGTAAGTAACATAAGCAGTAGACCAGGGTCACCGACAAAAGGTGTTGCTAGTTCACTATTATTTATTTATTTTATGATGACGCTCCCTACGGGCATTTTGGCCATGGAGCCAATAGTTCACTATTAAGAATGGTTGAAAATTCCAAATCTTGGAATAGTTTCGGTTAATAAATTATGAGATCACGTTGCTTGCTGGTTGCAGCCTCACTCACTCGTATTCTATAAGTAATAATAATGTGTCACTTTGTGAGGAAAGGTATCAATTGTTGTTGTCACGTCATTTACTAGCTAGATTTATTATTATTAAAAAACATTATGTATGGTGTGTATGTACTTATTTGGAACTTATTTCTAACTATAATTTTATCTTTTTTCAGTTGAAATTTTAATAGTATGTAAATGATGGTATCCGGATAACTTGTATAAATTATTTCGTATATGAGGGTAGTGACAACTTGTATACGCAAATGGATATCCCGTATAATATGCCTTTTAGCAAGGATTATTGACATAAAGTAAAAGATTAATACAAATGCGAACGCATGAATTTATCAATATAAGGGATAGTAATGCATTAATAATCATGATAATGATCATAATAATCTTAATAATCTATGCTAAGAGCATACACAAAATATCCATTTGCGTATACAAGTTGTCTATCAATATACGGGATATCTATTTGCATATACAAGATGTCACTAACCTAATATACGAAATAATTTAGTGATCCGGAAATGATATAGTAGCTTTATAAAATATTGCAAATAAGGTAGAGATATAAGGCGTAATTACTACACAAGGTTGATATATGATATATATTATGATGAAAATAACGGTAAAGTAATCCCTACCTAAACATCCTCTTTTAGTATGCATAGTACATACGTATGGACGTAACACGTAACGTAGTTTGTATGTAGTTAGCTTTGAATGTTGTTCTTGTTGACATGATGATGATGTTGTGTGTGTGATGATCAAATGACATGTACTCTGACTATTCATTATTATTGTGGGTCGTTTTAAAATTAACAATAAAATAATCATTCGTGATCACCAAATGAAAAATAAAACGTTGCCGTTTCTTTCATTTTTTATCTATCATTGTTTAAAAAAAACTAGTACTAACCAGTACTAAATAGATTTAAATGCATGACCAAGATCTGAATTTCATAAGAAAGTTTCAACACAGAGTAGTTATCAAAATGGTCTATATACCATCTTATAGAGAATATTATTGCGAATCTAACCGACTCCAACACCATGCAAATCGATTAAAAAAAACTGGGTAAAAATTTTTTTGAAAATAAAAAGTTGAAAATTTTCAGAAATTCTGCCCGCTTTCCAACTTTCCGAAATTCCTCAGGTCCCCAGGAATTTTATTTTGGAATATTGTTTCTAGAATCATTATTAGAATCGTATTTGTGATTTTTCCACCAATTTTCATCAAAATCGGAGGTGGTCAATTTTTCAACTTCTTTGTGGATTACTCCAATTTTGACAAAATCTCGAAAAAGTTGAAAAATTGACCACCTCCGATTTTGATGAAAATTGGTGGAAAAATCACAAATGCGATTCTATTAATGATTCTGGAAACAATATTCCAAAATAAAATTCCTGAGGACCTGAGGAAATTCGGAAAGTTGGAAAGCGGGCAGAATTTCTGAAAATTTTCAACTTTTTATTTTCAAAAAATTTTTGGCTGAATTTAGGCAGCGGTACTTTGTTGCCACTGTCTCCGCTGTTGCCGCTGGGAGGTTTGGGGAGTTAGCGGCAACAACATAATAGCGGAGACAGTGGCAACAGTGGCGACACGGTACAACCACTAGCGGCAACAGCGGCGACACAGCTAAAACCATTAGAGGCAACAGAGACGCATTGGCTGAATTTAGGCAGCGGGATCTCGTTGCTTTAATTCGATTCAGAGCAGCGGTACACTGGCTCATATTAGGTTTAGCGGCAACAGATTAATGTGTCTCTGTTGCCGCTAGTGGTTTTAGCTGTGTCGCCGCTAGTGGATTTTGCGTGTCGCCGCTGTTGCCACCTGTGGTTTTTGTGTGTCGCCACTGTTGCCGCTGTTGACGCTTTTATGCTGTGGCCGCTGACCCCCCTTACCCCCTAGCGGCAACAGCGGGGACAGTGGCAACAAAGTACCGCTGCCTAAATTCAGCCAATTTTTTACCCGGTTTTTCTTGATCGAATTGTGTGGTTTTGGAGTCGGTTAGATTTGCAAAAAGATTCTCAACAAGATGGTACAAGTAACAAAATGTGATATGTGAACCTACAGATAAATCTTAAATCCATTACACTGCCTAACCTAACCTAACAATCACATTGGAACACTAGCGGTTTTTTCATTTAGGATTATCTGGCTGTCTCAATTTGACCCGTCTTTAAATGCATCTACCTTTTCTAATCTATACATGATTGACAATCTGTCGTATTAACTCTATTAATTGTTCTTTTACGTTTCTACCCAAATTATATTAATGATTTGGTTTTTGTAATTATCACTATTTGACTGAGTAAATCAAGCTATTAAGATTTTGAGCATAAATTATAATCATAATCATTATAAACCTGCATAATTGTCTTACTAACTCATGCTTTGCAATGTATTTAAAAAGGGAACAGTTGTACTGAAACCTTGGGGGTCGGTTATCCTAGTATAACGGACGAGGAACAGTTATACTAGTACAATGGCGCCATTGTACAAAGGGTTCAGTTATACTACGACATATAGACCATTTTGGTAACTATTCTGTGTGGGTCTGTGGTGGGGGGGAATCATATAAGTGATGACCCTGTACATAATAAATTCCCTCTTCTCTAGTCAGGGAAGTAAATCTTTAGCACCCAATGCAATGTCTTAATCTATCAGGGAACTAACAAGGTGCTGATGTTTTTTACAAAAAAGTGAATAACTTTGTAATTGAATAACTTTATCACTTCGCCCCTGCAGTCTGTCTGTGGATGAGTGAGTGAGTGAATTTAATCAAAATAACGTTCGAATGGTTTGAGATACTGATATTTGAGATTGATAACTCAACGAAACTTTCAGTAATACATTCTAGGGAGAATGAAAAACTTTGAGTTCGAGAATGGCGGTGATATAACCTTGACCTCGTAGTAATTGATTTTTTTCTTGATCGTCACAAGTGTTAGAAGCCTAAAAAGCCAAGTTACACTATATCATTGGGACAAATTAAAGTCAAGTTGTTGATCAGAACTGCTAGATCAAGCGCGGATAACATAGACAGGCGATTTTACAAAAACGTAGATAGTTTGACAGTGATTTTACAAAAACATAAACAGTTTGACATTGATTTTACAAAAACATAGACAGTTTGACAGTGATTTTACAAAAACGATTACAGTTTGACAGTGATTTTACAAAAAAAAGATTACAGTTTGACAGTGATTTTACAAAAACGATTACATTTTGACAGTGATTTTACAAAAACATAGACAGTTTGACAGTGATTTTACAAAAACATAGATAGTTTGACAGTGGTTTTACAAAAACATAGACAGTTTGACAGCGATTTTACAAAAACGATTACAGTTTGACAGTGATTTTACAAAAACGATTACAGTTTGACAGTGATTTTACAAAAACGATTACAGTTTGACAGTGATTTTACAAAAAACGATTACAGTTTGACAGTGATTTTGCAAAAACGATTACATTTTGACAGTGATTTTACAAAAACATAGACAGTTTGACAGTGATTTTACAAAAACATAGATAGTTTGACAGTGATTTTACAAAAACAGACAGTTTGACAGTGATTTTACAAAAACAGACAGTTTGACAGCGATTTTACAAAAACAGACAGTTTGACAGTGATTTTACAAAAACAGACAGTTTGACAGTGATATTACAAAACCTACAGCAAACCGTAACAGAAGCTCGCCTGAGTAAAGGAAACCATGTGCACATTTTTGGTAGAATAGTAGTCGAAATGTATTAAATACAATATGATTATCTAAATTAATTGAAATTCAAAGTAGCTTAATGTCAATTATCAATATCGAAAGAAATTGAAAATCCACAAAAATTAAAAGTAGAATAGTATTTACTATTAAATTCAAAGTAGATCAATATGAACTATTAAAACTAACAATAAATCAAATCAAAACAGAATAATATTGAATGTTAAAATCAGCAGAAAATAGAAGTAGATTAATGTTGATATCAAAATCAACAGAAAATCTAAATAGATTAATGTCGACTATCAAAATCAACAGAAAAACAAAATTTTTATTGATATTCATAAAATTATAGATAATATTCAAATTGATAGATCAAAATCAAAAGGAGTTCGAAAAATGTAAATTTCACTAGAATATATTCTAATTAAAATTAGATTTATTTCGTCTTCTAATAGTTAGTTTCCTGATTTTATTTGCTTTGTTACATAATCACAATTTTGGTAGAAGCTGAGTGAAATATTTTATACTATATATTTAACAATTTATAGGAAACGCAGTTGAACTTTTTAATGTCCATTGTAAGTCAAATTTTCCATATGACTATCAAAATGAAGACAAAGTGAGCGCGCGGTATCTCAGCAACCTATTGACCGATTTATACCAAAATGAATAGGATTCGTCACTGGTCCATAGGCATTGTCTTTGCAAAGTTTGGTCAACTTCCGCCATTGTGCTCAAAAGTTATCGTGTTAACGGACTGACGAACGGACAGACTGTGCGGTTCAATAAGCTTCCTTATTCAGGCGACCCAAAACAGACATTTGAAAGTGATTTAAAAAAACAGACAGTTTAAAAATGACATTACAAAAACAGACAACTTAACAGTGATTTTACGAAAATATAGACAGCTTGACAGTGATTTTAGACAGTTTGACATTGATTTTACAAAAACAGACAGTTGGATAGTGATATTTCAAAAACAGACAGTTTGAAAGTGATTTTACAAAAACAGACACTTGACAGTGATATTACAAAAACATGGAAAGTTTTACAGTGATATTACAAAAACATGGAAAGTTTTACAGTGAGTTTACAATAACCTAACCTAACCATCGATAGTTGTTACAGTTTTTTAACCATAGATAGTTTTCAGTTTTTCAATTACAGATAGTTTCACAGTTTTCAACTACAGATAGTTTCACAGTTTTTCAACCATAGATAGTTTCATCGTTTTTCAACCACAGATATTTTCAGTTTTTCAACCATAGATAGTTTCATCGTTTTTCAACCACAGATAGTTTCAGTTTTACAACCATAGATGACTTTCACAGTTTTTCAACCATCGATATGCGATAGTAGTTACAGTTTTTCAACCATAGTTAGTTTATACCTTTTTTCAACCATAGATAGTTTCATCGTTTTTCAACCATAGATAGTTTCATCGTTTTTCAACCATAGATAGTTTCATCGTTTTTCAACCATAGATAGTTTCATCGTTTTTCAACCATAGATAGTTTCATCGTTTTTCAACCATAGATAGTTTCACAGTTTTTCAACCATCGATAGTTGTTACAGTTTTTAGCTCGCCTGATAAGGCAGCTTATAGAATCGCACAGTCCGTCCGTCCGTTCGTCTGTTACCGCGATAACTTTCGAACGCATTGACCGATTTTGATCAAACTTGCCAAAAACATTGCCTATGCCCATAGGACAAAGCCCATTGAAAATGGGCCACATTGGTCCATAGGTTGCTGAGATGACGCGCGCTCACTTTGTCTTCATTTTGATAGTCAAAATGAAAATATGGCATTAAATGGACATTAAAAGTTCATTTGTGCTTTCTATGGATTGTTAGCTGGATAGTACAAAATATTAAATGCCGCTTCGACCAAATTTAAGATTTTATAATAAAGTAAATAAATCCGGAGAATACCTATTATAGGATGGAAATAAATCTATTTCGCATTTATATGCAAACTGATAGTCAAATTTACATTTTTCGAATTGGTTTTATTTATGATAGTCAATATTAACCGATTTTGATTTTCTTTTGATTTTTATATTCCATATTAATTAATTTTGATTTTTGTTTAATTGGATTGCCAATATTAATCAATTTTGATTTTTTGTTCATTTGGATAATTAATATTAGTCAAATTAGATTTTTTGTTTATTTTGAAAACTCATTATTGTTTAACTTTGATGTTTTGTTTATTTCAATACTCAATATTATTCAATTTTGAATTTTTGTTTATTTTGATACTCAGTATTATTTAATTTTGAATTTTTGTTTATTTTAATACTCAGTATTATTCTATTTTGATTTTTTGTTAATTTTGATACTCAATCTTAATCAATTTTGATGTTCTGTTGATTTTCATAGTCAACAGTTATCTATTTTGATTTTCTGCTGATTTTTATAGTCGACAATTATCTATTTCGCCTTTTTGTTGATTTTCATAGTCAACAATTATCTATTTCGACTTTTTGTTGATTTAAATGATCAATAATAATCTATTTTGATTTTCTGTTGATTTTAATAGTCAATCATAATCTATTTTGAGTTTCTGTTGATTTTCATAGTCAATAATAATTTTTCTAATTTTCTGTTGATTTTCATAGTCAATAATAATTTATTTTGAATTTCTGTTGATTTTAATAGTCAATAAAAATTTATTTTGATATTCTGTTGATTTTAATAGTCAATAATAATCTGTTTTGATTTTCTGTTGGTTTTAATTGTCGATGCTAATCTATTTTGATTTTCTGTTAATGTTGAAGATTTTTCCAATAATTATAAATATTGATCTAGTTTGAATTACATTGTACTAATCACAATAAATTTATTATTATTCCACCAAAAATGTGTACATGGTCCCCTTCACTCAGGCGAGCTTCTGTTACGGCTTGCCGTAGGTTTTTAACCATAGATAGTTTTCACAGTTTTTCAACTACAGATAGTTTCACAGTTTTTCAACCATTGATAGTTTTATCGTTTTTCAACCATAGATAGTTTCATCGTTTTTCAACCATAGATAGTTTCATCGTTTTTCAACCACAGATAGTTTCACAGTTTTTCAACCATAGATGACTTTCACAGTTTTTCAACCATAGATGACTTTCACAGTTTTTCAACCATCGATATGTGATAGTAGTTACAGTTTTTCAACCATAGTTAGTTTATACCTTTTTTGAAACATAGATAGTTTTCAGTTTTTCAACCATAGATAGTTTTAGCAGTTTTTCAAACAGATAGTTGTTACAGTTTTTCAACCATGGATAGTTTTCACTGTTTTTCAAACATAGATAGTTTCATCGTTTTTCAACCATAGATAGTTTTCACTGTTTTTCAAACATAGATAGTTGTCACAGTTATTCAACCATAAATAGTTTCACAGCTTTTCAACCATGGATACTTTTTACAGTTTTTCAAACATAGATAGTTTTCACAGTTTTTCAACCATAGATAGTTTTCACAGTTTTCTAACCATAAATAGTTTTCACAGTTTTACAATCATAGATAGTTTCACAGTTATTCAACCATAGATAGTTTCACAGTTATTCAACCATAGATAGTTTCACAGTTATTCAACCATAGATACTTTCACAGTTTTTCAACCACAGATAGTTTCACAGTTTTACAACCATAGATGACTTTTACAGTTTTTCAACCATCGATATGCGTTAGTAGTTACAGTTTTTCAACCATAGTTAGTTTCATCGTTTTTCAACCATAGATAGTTTCACAGTTTTTCAACCATCGATAGTTGTTACAGTTTTTTAACCATAGATAGGTTTCACAGTTTTTCAACTACAGATGGATTCACAGTTTTTCAACCATAGATAGTTTCATCGTTTTTCAACCATAGATAGTTTCATCGTTTTTCAACCATAGATAGTTTTCACAGATTTTTAACCATAGACAATTTTCAGTTTTTCAACCATAGATAGTTTTTCCAGTTTTTCAACCATAGATAGTTTTTCCAGTTTTTCAACCATAGATAATATTCTGTTTTTCAACCATAGATAATTTTCACAGTTTTTCAACCATAGATAATATTCTGTCTTTCAACCATAGATAGTTTCATCGTTTTTCAACCATAGATAGTTTTCACAGATTTTTAACCATAGATAATTTTCAGTTTTTCAACCATAGATAGTTTTTCCAGTTTTTCAACCATAGATAATATTCTGTTTTTCAACCATAGATAGTTTTCACAGTTTTTCAACCATAGATAATATTCTGTTTTTCAACCATAGATAGTTTTCACAGTTTTTCAACCATAGATAGTTTTCACAGTTTTACAATCATAAATAGTTTCACAGTTTTTCAACCATGGATAGTTTCAGTTTTACAGCCATAGATGACTTTCACAGTTTTACAACCATAGATGACTTTCACAGTTTTACAACCATAGATGACTTTCACAGTTTTACAACCATAGATGACTTTCACAGTTTTACAACCATAGATGACTTTCACAGTTTTACAACCATAGATGACTTTCACAGTTTTACAACCATAGATGACTTTCACAGTTTTACAACCATAGATGACTTTCACAGTTTTACAACCATAGATGACTTTCACAGTTTTACAACCATAGATGACTTTCACAGTTTTACAACCATAGATGACTTTCACAGTTTTTCAACCATCGATATGCGATAGTAGTTACAGTCTTTCAACCATAGTTAATTTATACCTTTTTTCAACCATAGATAGTTTCATCGTTTTTCAACCATAGATAGTTTCACAGTTTTTCAACCATCGATATGCGATAGTAGTTACAGTCTTTCAACCATAGTTAATTTATACCTTTTTTCAACCATAGATAGTTTCATCGTTTTTCATCCATAGATAGTTTCACAGTTTTTCAACCATCGATAGTTGTTACAGTTTTAGCTCGCCTGACGAGCTATATAGAATCGCACAGTCTGTCCGTCCGCGCGATGAAACTACACCAAGTTTGTCCCCACGATAACTCCCGAAAGAATTGGCGGAATTTGACCAACCTTGGCAAAAACGTTGTCTATGGGCTTGTGACGATCCCTATTGATTGTTGACAAAATATGTCTAACGGTTCGCAAATAACAGCCGAAAAAATATGTTATTTAATCTTCGGTGTTACTGTTGATTGCCATAATGCCGCTTTTATTGAAAACTTGTTGAAATATTTGTAATGGTTGTAAAACACAGACCAAAATAAATCTGTATGCTTGTCAAACATGAATTTCTGCTCTTATATAACTTGGGTTAATATAGTATTAATTTCGAAATTATGGGTTAACATATTCAACCTACAAATTGTCCATTTTATTCTGCTTGCTTTTAATAGGTAATTTTATAGTCGCAATAAACGTTTCTACTTAAAACTGATCCTGTTAGTGGAAATTAAAAATGGCAATAAAAACATTTGAGCGTTTCTAAATTAGACTTTTTTCAATAGCAAGAACAATAATGCGATTTTTTGCTTGTTAAAACTGTTTCCAGGTGTCGAAAAACGAGGGTAGAAAAGATTAAATTGAAAATTTAGATGTGCTTTTGTTTAACATAGCATGACTTTCATTTGGTAGACAATATTAATCCATTATTGTACACAGGCGTTTTAGCTCGCCCTAATAAGGAATTTTGATGATGAACATTAATCAATTTTGATTTTCTGTTGATTTTGATAGTCAACATTAATCAATTTTGAATTTCTGTGAATTTTGATAGTCAACATTAATCAATTTTGAATTTCTGTTAATTTTGATAGTCAGCATCAATCAATTTTGGGTTTCTGTTGATTTTGATAGTCAACATTAATCAATTTTGATTTTCTGTTAATTTTGATAGTCAGCATTAATTTTTTTATTTTCTGTCGATTTTCATAATCAACGTTTATCTACTTTGATTTTCCATTTTTTTTGATGGTCAACATTCATCTATTTTGATACTCAATGTTAATCAATAAATATCAAAATAAACCAATTTCTATTATTCTACCAAAGATATGGGCACGGTCCCCTTTACTCAGGCGAGCTTCTGTTACGGCTTGCTGTAGGTTTTTTAACCATAGATAGTTTTCACAGTTTTTTATCTACAGATAGTTTCAGTTTTTCAACCTTTGATAGTTTCATCGTTTTTCAACCATAGATAGTTTCATCGTTTTTCAACCATAGATCGTTTCATCGTTTTTCAACCATAGATAGTTTCACAGTTTTTCAACCATCGATAGTTGTTACAGTTTTTTAACCATAGATAGTTTTCACAGTTTTTCAACTACAGATAGATTCACAGTTTTTCAACCATAGATAGTTTCATCGTTTTTCAACCATAGATAGTTTCATCGTTTTTCAATCATAGATAGTTTCATCGTTTTTCAACCATAGATAGTTTTCACAGATTTTTAACCTTTAATTTTCAGTTTTTCAACCATAGATAGTTTCATCGTTTTTCAACCATAGATAGTTTTCACAGATTTTTAACCTTTAATTTTCAGTTTTTCAACCATAGATAGTTTTTCCAGGTTTTCAACCATAGATAATATTCTGTTTTTCAACCATAGATAGTTTTCACAGTTTTTCAACCATAGATAATATTCTGTTTTTCAACCATAGATAATATTCTGTTTTTCAACCATAGATAGTTTTCACAGTTTTTCAACCATAGATAGTTTTCACAGTTTTTCAACCATAAAGAGTTTCACAGTTTTTCAACCATGGATAGTTTTCAAAGTTTTACAATCATAAAGAGTTTCACAGTTTTTCAAACATAGATTGTTTTACAGTTTTTCAACCATAGTTAGTTTATACATTTTTTCAAACATAGATAGTTTTACAGTTTTTCAACCATAGATAGTTTCATCGTTTTTCAACCATAGATAGTTTTCACAGATTTTTAACCATAGACAATTTTCAGTTTTTCAACCATAGATAGTTTTTCCAGTTTTTCAACCATAGATAGTTTTTCCAGTTTTTCAACCATAGATAATATTCTGTTTTTCAACCATAGATAATTTTCACAGTTTTTCAACCATAGATAATATTCTGTCTTTCAACCATAGATAGTTTCATCGTTTTTCAACCATAGATAGTTTTCACAGATTTTTAACCATAGATAATTTTCAGTTTTTCAACCATAGATAGTTTTTCCAGTTTTTCAACCATAGATAATATTCTGTTTTTCAACCATAGATAGTTTTCACAGTTTTTCAACCATAGATAATATTCTGTTTTTCAACCATAGATAGTTTTCACAGTTTTTCAACCATAGATAGTTTTCACAGTTTTACAATCATAAATAGTTTCACAGTTTTTCAACCATGGATAGTTTCAGTTTTACAGCCATAGATGACTTTCACAGTTTTACAACCATAGATGACTTTCACAGTTTTACAACCATAGATGACTTTCACAGTTTTACAACCATAGATGACTTTCACAGTTTTACAACCATAGATGACTTTCACAGTTTTACAACCATAGATGACTTTCACAGTTTTACAACCATAGATGACTTTCACAGTTTTACAACCATAGATGACTTTCACAGTTTTACAACCATAGATGACTTTCACAGTTTTACAACCATAGATGACTTTCACAGTTTTACAACCATAGATGACTTTCACAGTTTTTCAACCATCGATATGCGATAGTAGTTACAGTCTTTCAACCATAGTTAATTTATACCTTTTTTCAACCATAGATAGTTTCATCGTTTTTCAACCATAGATAGTTTCACAGTTTTTCAACCATCGATATGCGATAGTAGTTACAGTCTTTCAACCATAGTTAATTTATACCTTTTTTCAACCATAGATAGTTTCATCGTTTTTCATCCATAGATAGTTTCACAGTTTTTCAACCATCGATAGTTGTTACAGTTTTAGCTCGCCTGACGAGCTATATAGAATCGCACAGTCTGTCCGTCCGCGCGATGAAACTACACCAAGTTTGTCCCCACGATAACTCCCGAAAGAATTGGCGGAATTTGACCAACCTTGGCAAAAACGTTGTCTATGGGCTTGTGACGATCCCTATTGATTGTTGACAAAATATGTCTAACGGTTCGCAAATAACAGCCGAAAAAATATGTTATTTAATCTTCGGTGTTACTGTTGATTGCCATAATGCCGCTTTTATTGAAAACTTGTTGAAATATTTGTAATGGTTGTAAAACACAGACCAAAATAAATCTGTATGCTTGTCAAACATGAATTTCTGCTCTTATATAACTTGGGTTAATATAGTATTAATTTCGAAATTATGGGTTAACATATTCAACCTACAAATTGTCCATTTTATTCTGCTTGCTTTTAATAGGTAATTTTATAGTCGCAATAAACGTTTCTACTTAAAACTGATCCTGTTAGTGGAAATTAAAAATGGCAATAAAAACATTTGAGCGTTTCTAAATTAGACTTTTTTCAATAGCAAGAACAATAATGCGATTTTTTGCTTGTTAAAACTGTTTCCAGGTGTCGAAAAACGAGGGTAGAAAAGATTAAATTGAAAATTTAGATGTGCTTTTGTTTAACATAGCATGACTTTCATTTGGTAGACAATATTAATCCATTATTGTACACAGGCGTTTTAGCTCGCCCTAATAAGGAATTTTGATGATGAACATTAATCAATTTTGATTTTCTGTTGATTTTGATAGTCAACATTAATCAATTTTGAATTTCTGTGAATTTTGATAGTCAACATTAATCAATTTTGAATTTCTGTTAATTTTGATAGTCAGCATCAATCAATTTTGGGTTTCTGTTGATTTTGATAGTCAACATTAATCAATTTTGATTTTCTGTTAATTTTGATAGTCAGCATTAATTTTTTTATTTTCTGTCGATTTTCATAATCAACGTTTATCTACTTTGATTTCCTATTTTTTTGATGGTCAACATTAATCAATTTTGACACTCAATGTTAATCAATAAATATCAAAATAAACCTATTTCTAATATGCTACCAAAGATATGGGCACGGTCCCCTTTACTCAGGCGAGCTTCTGTTACGGCTTGCTGTAGGTTTTTTAACCATAGATAGTTTTCACAGTTTTTTATCTACAGATAGTTTCAGTTTTTCAACCTTTGATAGTTTCATCGTTTTTCAACCATAGATAGTTTCATCGTTTTTCAACCATAGATCGTTTCATCGTTTTTCAACCATAGATAGTTTCACAGTTTTTCAACCATCGATAGTTGTTACAGTTTTTTAACCATAGATAGTTTTCACAGTTTTTCAACTACAGATAGATTCACAGTTTTTCAACCATAGATAGTTTCATCGTTTTTCAACCATAGATAGTTTCATCGTTTTTCAATCATAGATAGTTTCATCGTTTTTCAACCATAGATAGTTTTCACAGATTTTTAACCTTTAATTTTCAGTTTTTCAACCATAGATAGTTTCATCGTTTTTCAACCATAGATAGTTTTCACAGATTTTTAACCTTTAATTTTCAGTTTTTCAACCATAGATAGTTTTTCCAGGTTTTCAACCATAGATAATATTCTGTTTTTCAACCATAGATAGTTTTCACAGTTTTTCAACCATAGATAATATTCTGTTTTTCAACCATAGATAATATTCTGTTTTTCAACCATAGATAGTTTTCACAGTTTTTCAACCATAGATAGTTTTCACAGTTTTTCAACCATAAAGAGTTTCACAGTTTTTCAACCATGGATAGTTTTCAAAGTTTTACAATCATAAAGAGTTTCACAGTTTTTCAAACATAGATTGTTTTACAGTTTTTCAACCATAGTTAGTTTATACATTTTTTCAAACATAGATAGTTTTACAGTTTTTCAACCATAGATAGTTTCACAGTTTTTCAACCATATTGAAATTTGATTTAATTTTTACTGCTGCATTTCGGTGGATTTTGATATATACTTTGGAAGGGAATTGGACGAATAGATGCAAAATTAATCATTTACGATTGAAGAATATTGATGGCGTCAGGCTTGTTGAAAAGTTTTATAATAATTTGCTCTTATAAAACCTGAGATGAATAACGTGTGACGTTTCTACGATACTCTGAATTCCAAACAAAACTAAAGGTCGCATCAGTCGCATGGGATTTAGGTGTGAGCATTGGGCCATAAAATAGAAATCTTTGGTGTAGAAATAGAAGTGACGATACCGTACCTCTCAATGTTATAATTTCTGAAATTTTAATGGCCGCAAATATGGGCAAATCGTAAGAAATGCATGTAAGTGTTTATTGAATAAAAGCTTAGGAAGATGCATATGCAGTAATAAAGATGCCGATGCAGTAAAAATTCCAAAGAAATGTAATGGTATAGACGAATTGCAAAAATGGCCGCCAAATGAATCTCTGTTGGCGGACCACAGAAATTCTATGTGGAGGCAGCCGACAGTGATGACTACAATTTCGAATGCGGTACTCAGGTAAAGTTTTATAGATCGGTATCGGTTTAGGGAGAATAATAATGGTTTCTGAAATCATTAAGCACTTATACACTACACAAATAGAACTTGATGAAGCCTTTTTAATTTATTTTGGGTATTATTTAATAATTTTTAATGATTCCAGAAACCATTATTGTTCTTTCTAAACCGATCTATAATACTTTACCTGAGTACTGCATTCAACATTCCATTCATTACTAACACTGTCGGCTGTCTTTACATAGGATTTCTGTGATCCGCCAGAAGCAATCATTTGGCGGACTTCTTTGCAACTCGTCCATTTACAGGTACTTTTTCGGCTATTATTAAAGTGAACTACACCCAAATGTGTTTCATAAACAGTGTACAAAATTTACCACTTTTTAGCCTTTTTTACCATCACAGTGGTAAAAATGAACTTAATGGTAAAAATGGTAAATTTTAGCGATTGATTAGACAGCTGAGTACAGATACACTAGACTTCATAAAATATAATTTTTAAAACTTTATTTTCTATGAAATATTTCTAATTTAATTGCAATTAATTTCTCAATCGGCAAGAGTTGTTAGCGGCCCCATTAGTTGAATCAAAAGCTGGTGTAGTCATAGTGAGATGGTTAATTTACATAATAAAGTTGGCCTTTCCGCATATTGAAAATGGAATTTCACTTTTTCATCGTGGATCTAAATTGAACCATTTAGATTCAAGGCTATTATGACCTCTGATATATGATGACGTCACGTTCCTAGGAGCAACCAAATTTTGACCATGGCTTGGTCATAAGCCGTGGATCTTAATCGCTCAATTTAGATCCACGATGAAAAAAAGTGAAATTCCATTTTCAATATGCCCGGAACTTAGATTATATAACTAGTACTGTAGATCTAGATGCGACATACGGTCACATGATTGAACTTTTGTTTACATTTGGAATTTGGGTAAACTGAGGCAAATACAAAAAATGCCGCTTGCCTAATACAATATGACAATCTCAATATTCTCAATGTTGTCAAACAAATCAATTGAGCTTTTAAATTGCCCCGCCTTTTACCCAATTCACTCTTAAGTCTGACCTTCGCAGGTCATAAAAATGCAATACATTAAATGAATGGAGATGTCCAATCTATCCAAATCTATGGCCCGGAACGACCAACTTTACCATGCCTACACCAGCTTTGGGTTGAATCCTACTCTAATTGATGATGAACACTTATTAATTTGTGACAACAATGATCATCTGCTAAGCTATTTCATATTTTGGCACCGAATTTTATTCAAAATTCCAACACGAAATTTAAATGAAACTATTTTTTACCATTTTTATCATTTATATCACTTACCACTACTTTTTAGGTAGTGGTATTTAACGTTAAATACCATTAAAAAAAACTTACCACTGGTAAGTGGTAAATGGTATTTTGTACACTGTTCGCTTCCGTCTTTTGGCTCATTCTATCACACGTACGCAATTTTATTAATGTTTTCGATAATGTACCCCAAAGCCGTTCACCCGAAGTCCAACACACGTAATGTGCCTGTGTCGGGTAACTTTGGAAGGCACCCGACATAGGCACATTACGTGTGTCGGACTTCGGGTAAACTGCTTTGGGGTACATTATTGAAAACATTAATTGCTTTATCGAACACCATTGTCATATAATATAGAGATTGAAGCATATAACTTATTTCCGGAGATTTTAATTTTTAGCACATAGTGCATCAGTTCGTTTTGTGGTGATAGAAATGATCCTATGGGCACTCTTTTGGGGAATACAATGGGTATGAATATGAATACGAACTCAAAATCGCGCCAGACAATTCTCTACATTACGTATTCCCATCAGCAGCATAGCAGAAAACAACCAGCAACCCACGGGATTCGTTTTTAGCAGACCGACCGATCGAAGAAACGACTCTTTTCTAGCAACATAAACTAAAAATCTAAACAGCTGATTTAATGGTTTTGGTAATCGAATGGGTTGATAATTTGGCTGAGTAGTTAATACTACTGAACACAGTCTGTTAATGAGGTGAGAAATTGAGAAGGGGTGACAGGGGCGTATTCCCTCATTCGCATTCATCGTTGTAGTCACTCCACTTCTTCTACTCGATCATCGATTGACAATCATTCAGTAATTCAGTTCAGTCAGTATTACCATCTGCCAAGTTAAGTTAATGAATAAGTTAGGATTGAGTTAAAACAATGAAGAAATGCTGAGGAAAATTAATGTGAAACTTCAAAGGTCAGTTTTTCGAAAATTTCGTCGTTATTACAAAATGAATTAATATAGTGAGTATCATAGTTTAAACATTGTGATATTCGTAATCATTACCAGTTTCAGAATCGGTTCAATTCCTTCTCTGAAGGACTAAAAAGCCAAAATTGTCATTAATTTAAAGTGTTTTCTAAATAAAAATTTAAAAATCCAAAACCAACCTTTTGGACCTAGACCTAGATATTCTACGATTGCAAATATTTATGGACTAAAAATCGAATGAGTCCTTCTGAAGGGCCAGATGCAACGACAGTTTAGTAGACGTTTTCCACAATTCCAGGATAACACAGACAGGTACTGTAGTCATTACAATACGTATTCATGTTAATTTAGTGACCGGTCACCAATTGTGGGAAACCTCTATTATGGAATGACTTATTTTTTAATTAACCCGTAGTTTAAATGAATGAGCCTTTAAATTCGTAGTATGGTAGAAATATATTGGTAGGTGATTATCAGACGTCGGAATTTTATTTATAAAAACTTTTTTTAAATTAACTTTTAAATTTAAAATAAGTCGATTTTGTACCTCGATATTTCATGCCGTTGGGATTTGAAAATATAAATGTGTTAAAAAAACTTGTTTTAAATTTGTGGTTTCAAAAAATCTAAATTTTAGTAAACATATTTTAAGTTTGTGGCTTCAAAAAATCTAAAATCTTAGTAATCATTTTAAATAAAAAAATTACGCAAAATTGTTTGAGTAAAAAATTTTAAGGAAAACTGTTGGCCATTTTCAGATTTCAACTGACTATTATTATTTTGTACGAAAAATGGCGGTCCAACATTGACTTCTTAGTAATATAGTACATTCCTTTTAGGTATAAGCAGCAATTATTTGATTACTAGTGAACCCAGCTAAGGGACAAATCTAGCACTAAAGATAAATTCCACAGGCCACGCTTTACAGTAATAAAAACCATTTCGAAAACATACCATTAGGTTATTATGTTAACTTTGTAAACCAAAGTATATTTAAATTAAAATACTTTAATGTCTATAGTGGTGGATAAATTAGCTGCAGCCCCAACTTCATGATAAAAAGGAATTTCCTAAACCAAAATAATAACTGTAGATCATAGATTCAAATGCAGAGAAAAATGAAAAACTCCATTTTTGAAAAAAAATCCCACAAAGTCACCAAAAAGCTCCCTTTTAAATCAGAAAAATAAGATTCCCCCTTTGATTTTGGAAAAACGTACAAATTCTATGAGTACAACTTACGAATAAATATTTTTAAAGAAAAGTTAGTTAACCAGTACTGTTATTTAATTCTACAAACAGGTGTGCCAACTGCCAAAAGAATCAAGAGGGTAGTAAAAACGTAAACCCAGCTCTACTAAAAAATAATAAGTTTGTCTATAGTTCCCTTCAACAAAAGTAGCTAAAATCGATTAAAAAGCTAAAAACACTAATAAAATTCTCATCTCCTTACTGCGCATGCGAAACGGATAGATTTTTGCGGCGCGAAAGGCTAATTTATCGCCGAAACTTTATCCACTCCAACGTGGATAAAAAAAGGGATTATTTTACCTTTCCGCTACAAATTTAAGTTCCCAGTGATTTTTAAATGTGCGCGCTTAGAAGTTCAGGGTTCAGCACTATTATTAGCTGTTAATAAAAAATGCCCTTCAACGACCTAGCTAAATAATCTGTTATATCCAATAAGCTAAAATAGCTGTTGCCCTGATACTGAAGGGTGCTTATATAACATAACCAATTTGTATTCAAAATTTTCAAATGCTATTTAATAAGCCACATTACGATCATTACGAAATACCTAGCACATAGATTAAATTGAAAATGCCACGTATAACCTTAATTACAAATTATGTGTGTATTATAATAAGCAGTCAAAAACGAAACTTTAAATCTAACCACACCGCACGCGCACCAACCATGCCCAAGCCTAGACATTAGCAAAACCCTTTTCATTTTCACGCCGTCGAGAATCGAGGTTGTTGATCAAGGCCTTAGATCACAGCTAACTTTGTCTATCAGGTACATTCGATCGTACAGAGCTTGAAAATTTGATGAGTCAGCTGGAGGACAGCTGTATGATTGGTGGTAAAAGTAGGCGCCACCAATTGTAATGCACAAATTGTACTCCCGCTTACGTCACACAGCATAACTCCGCCCTACTGAAATTTAAGTACGAATCGAATGTACCTGTATAAAGAAGAAAATTTTAAATCTACCGCCTTGGTTGCTGATTATGAAACATTTCCATTTGCTTTTTGGTATTATCCTAGCTCGCTCAAGCACGTAACCAATAGAGGGGGTGGAGGTGCTGCAGCAACCCCCCAAAGAAAAGTTTTTCCTAAAAAGACCTTTACCGTAAACATTTTTGGCAGTTCGCACGAATATATTACGTTTTTGAATAACCATTTGTGGCGCCCCCATTAGACCTAATTTCTGGTTACGTGCCTAAGTTCGACCTACCACATATAGTGACATACATAGGTAGGTAAATTTATTGTTTTTATCTAAGACGGTGTTTATAATAAAAGTGATTTGGCATGGCTTGTTCACTTCTACACTCTAGTTCCAAAGGGCGATAACTTTCCTCATTACCGGTGCAGTTTATGGGTTAAGAAACATTCCTTTGTTTCGTAAAGAAGGGTCATTAAATTTACGATAATTAATAAAGTTAAAGGCATGATTTTTTATTTTAAAGGCTCATTAATTGCCAGCCATTATGGAATAACCGAGCGAATTAAATGGCTAAAAGGCAATGCAATAATAGTTTAAAAAATAGTTTCTATAGGAAACGGACAAGTGTATGTTATATAAAGAGGTGGTATATTCTATGTTCCTTGATATTATAAAGATATTTGCTTTACTGACTATCAGTCGTGTATATGCTAACCAACTAGAATTCTTATTCTTTCATTATTGGCAACAATGTTATTGGTTTCAGTACAAAATCCTTTTGCATTTGAATCTTCGATGGATTCATCCTTGCCTGCATTGTATATAGGAACATATGCATGTTGTCTGGGTGAAATTTTAAGGGCTACAAAATGGCTGTCTCAGTTACTATTGCATATCCTCCTTTCAGAAATGCAACGGTAATTAATATACTATCGTAAACAGGGCCGTTGAACGTTACTTTTAGTGAATTTTCTTAGTGACGTTAAACAATTTGTCACGTGTAACTTGACCTTGACATGGCATATAACGAAAAATCTTTTCAAACGAGCTATCTCATGACGTTCTGCAACAATGTCGATAACTGAAGTTACACCAATTTTTGGACCACTCCCACAGGCAGGGGTTGTGTCTGATTTCGTCCGTTTTCTAACTCGACCTCACTTTTCATCCCTACATCACGTACAGAAAGTTTTAGTTGATTATTTCAAACCGTTTTTGAGTTATCGTGCAAACAGACAGACGGACGGACAAACATACAGACAGACGGATCGTCTTTTGCACACCACTTAATACTGTTAATAAGGCTTAATACTGTTAATAAGGCGGTGTTGCACACCACTTAATACTGTTAATAATGGTCACTGAAATAAATAATAAAACAATACAATCAGTCTTTCAAATCAAAATCAACCTCAATTTCCAGAAAGATTACCATATTTGGATATAAATATATGGTCATACGTTTATAAAGTAGTTGGACAGGGTCGCAATACAATGACGTTGAAATCAACTAATGGAGATTACTAGTTTTACCTCTAACTCTAACTAACTGATGCATTGTCTATAATCTATAACACAACAGATCCGTTACTAAAACCTTCATCTGCTCCGTTCAACTAATACCATAACCAAAAGCGTATTACAAAAGTGGAAATAAAGGCAAAATGTTACCGAACAGATCATATGCGGGAGATGTTCGTAGAAATTCTGCCCCCAGCCGTCCGAAAAAGAAAGCCCCGCCTCGTCCACCTCAGCCGAAAAACATATCTTTGCAGGTAAATAATTATTATTATCCTTTCTTCTGAAACTAAATCATACTTACTACTTCAGGGGCTTATTTCAGAAACAAAAACCAGAGTTTGTAAACTCTCTTCCACAAAAACTACTAAATTCCTATTCTTTTCCAGGGCCGCAGCCAGAAAAAGATTTCGGGGGGGAGGGGGGCATCTAAAAATATAATTTTAGCGCGATTAATATTACTAGAATGTGTTTTTATCTAGAAAACTTAGTATTAAGAGCTAATAAAATGTGTTTTTTGTTTCTTTGTTGTGGGCAATAGAATTCCAAGAGTTTCCAACATTTGAGCAGTCACAGTGGATCAGGGGAAACTACCAAATCTGGAACAGGTTTCAATACTGATTTAATTGATTTTTCTGCTCCACCATGTCCTCCAATGAATATTTTGAAGTCCGGAGACTCTGGATCCTCTCAATTAAGGGTGCGTAGTTTTTCTGTTCAAAACGGGTTTTGACCACCATAATAAATTCAATAAATTGCATTGGGAAGTTATTACTATATGTATAAAATGACTCTGTAGGAGTCGAATGAAGGTGTATACCGAGTTGGGGCGTCCATATTTTACATCAAATCAGCTCTAGAAAATTCGTCGTACAGTCAAAGTGGGCACGGAAATCCGTTCAGCCCCCCTCGACCATCTGCTCAATCTCTGTCAGGCACACCCACCAAAACAGTCCATTCTTACGAAGGAACCGATGCGGGGCGTCCCAGTTATCTTTCCAATCCAACTATCATCAGATCCAATGAGTTCAAAGGGCACATTCAAAACAACGGACGGTCGCTGCCCGGCCCCGAAAACATAGCACTTGCCTGGGACGAGCCTCCAGCTCCCAGAGCTGTCGTAATGCCCACAATTATCAAACCTTTACCTCCAGCTAAGCCAGCTTATACTCGCAAACCTAATATCCGAAATCTCTATGACGAGCCGGACGGGTTTGAAGACAACTCCCTGCCTCTCCCTGCAACGGAGCCACCCATGTCGATAGGTTCCGTAGGTTCTTCGTCCGCCTCGACTCCTCCTTGTAATGAGTCCAGACCGACGTCGATGACAGACGAAACTGGAGACAGTTACAACCCGACGGCATCACATATGGGTGCTCCTTTTCAATACTACGTACGTACCTCTATTGTCATCTTTTCTACCATCCTTCTGCAAAAGACGTAACAGTACTAAAGACTAAAGTAGGCTGGAAACTTCGCTTGTTTACTTTTACTGGCAGAAATACCCGCGAACATTATTATATATATAAACTCTACAATCTATCTATAAGTATATCTACATACTTTCGCGGGGATTTCTACCAAAAAAGTTATAGGGTGGTACTACCAACCTCCGTTATAAGACCATCTTAAGATTATGTTATGATCATCTTAAGACAAGTGGAGATCTTATTGAAAATCGGTACCACGATCATTGTGACAACATCGTCTTACACAAGACTGTCTTCAGTCCCGTCTTTCATAAAATCAAGGAAAGTTTATCTCAAGTCCATCTTACGATCTCGTCAGGGCAAAATTTTAGACAAAATCGGCGGGGTTACTACGGATACTTGAATTTGCATCAAAAATCCAAAAAAAGATATTACTATAAGATTGTCTTAAGATAAGGATATCGTGGTACCGATTTTGAGGAAAGGTGGTATTAAGTCACTCATAAGTTTTGGAGTGGTCGCAAGTCAGAGTTCAGAGTATGAGCTTTAAACACAGAGTGAATGTAACCTTCCACTCTATCTTTACTTATTGACTCTATACTCATTCTTCATCACTAAGGATGTGTGCGTGTGCCGAGTGTAGAATAACTGTTGATTATTCATTTTATGGGATACACTACCTTTCAGTTCGTAATTAATCTAATTAATTATAATCAGACATTGACATATAACCTAACTTTACTTAACGAATTTTATTAATTGGATGAATACAATAAAATGCGGAGTTGCAGTAGTATTATTTTAATCATTAATATCTTGGCTTTACTTCTCTGGGATATTTAATAATTGTCATTCAATTCCTTAATTTTTATATAGACAACTGAAAGCAATAGTGACAAGGAACAGTCATATGCCATCACCTTGTACGACTACGCATCAGGAGTAGATGGAGATTTGGTTCTACAGGTGTGACACTCATTACTCATTGTTTTATTTTTGGTACTCCATTTATTCTTAATTATCAGTGTTAGCCAGATTATATTTGTTGTCACTAAAAAAAGTAGTTACACAGTTATGTTGTCTCTATTTATGACTATTTATAAGTATTTGGGCTGTACAAAAAATAGCCTTCTCCTATAAACTGTACACGTAATATTATGCACGTTCCTTGAAAGCAAAATGCGCATGCCCACTTTGCAAATTTGGAATTTATAAATAGTATAGGAAGGCAAGGATATCGAATTGGTATGTACGTGAGCCAATTAGAGAAGGAAATCAGTGAGAGTCTCAATAGTGAGAGATCATTTAGAAATCAGACGAGAACTGTTTCAGGGCTAGATGACCGTACAAAACATCGAGCCGCCATCTTCTAAATCTGGGTGTAGTTGTTGTTGAACCAGCCAGTCCGAGAGTCCAGCCTGAACGTGGGACAAATCCACACGTTTTACTGACTGGCCTACACTTCCAGATTTTGTTTGATCTATAACTATTATAATTCACAAAGTGCCTGTGTTATTAGCTTTTTCATCAAATGCTTTGTTTTATCCTTGAAAGGATGTACAAGAATGGCCCTATATTTTACCGGTTTGTAAATTTTTTCAAGGACAGTGTGTATCACTCGTCAAACGGTATTACGTGCTGAATGTCCCTTTTATTTCTATTTTTATAAGATAGGCCACCAGTACTGTAATAAATTTCAAAAGATTTCTGTGTAATTTTTTTGGTTTAATTTTGAAATAAGCTAATATTAACCCAGAGTGTAGTTCATACATGGATTGGTAATTTATTTTTAATTATCAAGTCTGGCATTATCTAAGACTAGGCCCTCAGTACCAAGCACGTATCCAGGAATTTGACCTAGGGGGCGGGGGCACACCAAAATATATTAGTAAATTTATGGCATATTCGCTATAAGCTGACACATTTTTGATTTTTAACCTTTTTTGACAAAAAAATCGTCTTTTTGGGGAACCTTAGGGAAGCCCGACCCCCACCCGGCCCCCTCTGGATACGTGCTTGCCCAGTACTATTGCTGAATTTCAAAATGATTATGCATATTAACAGAGACATTCACATTTCACACATATGCGACATAGGAAGAAATAATTTTATGTATAGTAAATGTGGTTATGAGGGAAGAGTGGTGGTAATATTATTTGAGTGCAATTTGTATAAAACTGTCAGGAACTAATTGTTGACGAAATGATGGGCATTGTTTAAAATTTGAAATGTTATAATATCACATGCTGTATGTATCCACTGCTTATGTAATGGGAGAGAGAGAATTTCAAAATGAATCATTAATTTATTAACTATTTATTTATTTAGGCTGGAGACTTAGTTTATTTGATCAAAGCAATTGATGATAATTGGCTGTATGGAAGCTGTGGAGGTGCC
Organism: Tomocerus qinae; assembly: GCA_020055645.1. Taxonomy (NCBI): domain Eukaryota; kingdom Metazoa; phylum Arthropoda; class Collembola; order Entomobryomorpha; family Tomoceridae; genus Tomocerus; species Tomocerus qinae. Next base: position 661,683 of record CM034548.1, on the reverse strand, counting down.
GAGGGACTTTTTCCAGCTAATTATGTGAATGTAATTGTTCCATTGCCACCTGAAAGTCAACAGGAGACTTCAATTTTCGATGAAACAGGAGAAGAGAAGGAGGAGCCAAGGCAGGAGTATCGTTTCTACAGTCAAGTTCAGTATCAGTTTGTTGCTGAATCGGAGAAAGAATTAAGTCTGGAGGTAATGGCATTTGTTTATATCCGGTATATTTACAAAGCCATTGTGACAATGAATATGTTGTTGCGTTAAATAGGACATATCTGAACGTATCAATACATACATAGTGAATTTATGCCATAGGGTGAAATAGATACCTGACCTTAATTAAACTGGTTTAGTTACTGTATTTGTGGTCAAAATCCGTTTTATGAATTCAACGGCCACAGTTGTCAGTCTCTTTTACATCACTGGTTGACACGTCATGTAGCAAAGTTGTTGAGAGTTTATGATAACGAGCCAATGCAAAAGTTTTGTGTTAATAAATAAAAGGAAGATTAATTGTTCATGGAATACTTGGTTTTACTCATACTAAAGCTCTGTGTTTAGTCGGTTCAAACTAATAGTGTCATATTGACAATTTTTAGGTGAATGAGACGGTGACGGTATTGGGTCGAATAAACGACGATTGGCTGTTCGGAGAGAAAAATGGCGAGCGAGGTCGGTTCCCAGAGTCTTTCGTTAGTCCAGTGCCTTTAGATATACCTGAATACCGGATATGAGTGGCCGACGTCTAACGCCTCATTATTTTCAAAAGTTGAAAAGTAACTGACATACCTACAGTAAAAATCATCTTACTGCACATCCTCAAACTACTCAAATCGCTGATCTTGATGACTTGCTGTACGGATTGGTAGGTAGAAATCTTTCCAAAGTAATTATATTTCGCTACTTCGCTAATGCAGTCTTCACAAAAGACAGATTCTGCAATTTAAATAAAATCAAGAGTTGCAAATTTAATTTGAGATATATTTGTATTTATTTCCTGAAAGCACAAAGGGTGACGTATATTTTGGTACTTATAAAATAGCACTTATAAATTACACTATTTTGTTATTGTGTGTAAGTATGCTTGAATGTATTTCTTAATCAGACACGTAAGGGCCGGAGAGGCGCAGCATCCTTCCTAAGTCTGAGAATGTGAGGTTTTTTCAAAAACGAATAGCTTAATCAGTATAATCAGGCACTATTTAGAAGGGAGTTGTGTGGGGTGTCCCAGTCCCAACTGCCAACTAACCCTGAGATTGCACAAATTCGTGGACATGAGTGTGCGCCTAATGTTAACGCACAAGTCTACTTACCATCTATCAACAAGCTGGAACGCATATTTTCAAAATTATAATAAATACCATGCATGCCAATTTGCATATTAAAAAAAGAACTCCTCTCTGCACTGGGTTACCATCTTTCGAAATTAACCGAATGCTGGGGAGTAGTTATAAGTGAATAGCTAATTAATCCCTCGCCAAAGTCTTTTTCACGTGAGACATGATCTAAACATCAGTAGCCCCACTAGCCAGGTAGGTGGAGACAAGGAAAGGTGTCTCTAGTCGTTGCTCTCCTTCCCCTTCGCCTCACACCGCCGCAGAGTCTTCTCCGAACGACTGAGGTCCATGATGGCAGGGACAAATGATGTGCTATCTTCCGACTCCCCCTCTTCGTCAGGATTGTTATCCAATTCGGAACTCCACAGAACGAAAATGGGGTCGCGAGCCAAATAGGATCCAGGAATGGTTGATGCGTTAGCAACGTCGTAGTCGTAGTAGTCCATTTCCATTTCAAAGTCCTGCATGCTCCCCCCCAAGTCCAACTGAGAGACGGGTCCTGTTCGGTGAGAACTGGAGCGCGTAAAGTCTGTCATGCTGCTGGTGAAGGAAAGTGCGGACTTGGAGTCCATCGCTCGATTCCTCTCCAGCTCCAGTTTCTGTTCGCCTCCTTCATGACGGTTGTCATCGGTCGGAGGGGAGACGGGGAGGCACAAGTCGTTCACCTCCTTCCACCGCTCGTTAACCTTCTGTTTCAAATTGAAGTTCTCCTTTTGCAGTTTGAGGCGTGCGGACTTGCCCCCAGTATACCGCCCCGACGATTTTTCCCCGTTCTCTTTCAACCTCTCTTGACCCTTTTGTTTCTCTTGACCCCTACTCCTCTTCTTGTTCTCCTCCTTCGCTTCCCTCATGGTGGGTTGCCGAGGGGACTTTTTGATAGGACAGCGTCTCATGGGCTTCAAATCGTTGTCAGGGTAACTAGGAGACTTATATAGTGAAGAGCCTCGTTTGGGGTCTAGCAGAGGGATTTGGAGTAGACTGGACTGTGGGGTATTAGGGGCGGACTTGATCCCCAGGGCTGGGCGTCGTGGGTGAAGCAAGTAATTTTTTAATTTCAGTAGACGACACTGTTTCCACAAAACGTAGTCGAAAGACATAATGGTGACAGAGGTAGATCTGGAGTCGTCCAGTCGTACCAGTCCTTCCTCTTGGCCACTATCCACATTCTCTGACAGCCCAACTTCTTTGTCCCATTCGGAGGGCTTCCCTGTCCTTCGTTTTCTTTCCCTTGTTGCCAACATCCCCAGTCCGGAACAGAGCAGTGCGGCACTCAGCACCACCAAGACCAGTTTCAGGAGAAGGAGAAGCGTTTCCACAGATAGCTCGCTCCTCCCGTCCCTCAACCTCTTCTTAAGATCAGATGTCAAAATGCGACCTTTAACAAAATAACACTCATTATTTCATGTCCCTGCTGTTTTGTGAGTTGTAGTATAGGAGGGCGATGTGGAAGTATTAATAGCGAAATAACATTACACATTCAGTTGTAATTGGTATGTATTGTAAGGAAGTAAATGTGTTTTTGATATGAACTTTGGTTCATAATTTAGTTGCCGCTAAATAGAACCGAATAACCCGCGGGGAGAGCACTAAAGCTTTATTTAAGTAATGTGCTGCGAATCAGAGTTCCAAGGCCACAGAAACACACATATTCACAGCCGCAGCACTAAAGGCAGAACGAGGACATGCTTAAGTAGTTGCGACGGACCGGCCAAGTAGGGTATCGCTCAAACTTTTGCATCGTTCCGTTCTAGCCCGAGTTCTATTCTTACAGTATGCAGCAGTGATGGGCAAACGATAGTGCTCTTTACGGGATTAGCACTTGTGGGACGAGTCCCGGTCTTGTATTTTTACGGTTACAGAGAACTGCTAGAGGAATTAATTATCATTCACTTTTGGAGGACTTTATTAACGAACGGGGTGACTGAGAGAACTTTGAAAGATGACTTCATTTAGTATGGCTGAGTTTTGGAGGACTTCGGGAATATATTATACTAGTAAAAGGCCCGTTCTCCGAACGGGAAATGGGTAATCCCTTAATGTGGACGGTAGATCATGAGTATGCATTTGGTATTTAAAAAAAGGATGAAAATTAACAGCTTAAAATGTTTAAAAAATTGCTTGCTACATTGCTACAACATCCTACGGACGGGGAACAAAATACTATACTTATCGAATCAATATACCTAATAGTGAACCAAATTCAACCTCATTTAACCAAACAGCGAAATTAATTCAAATGTTTGAAATCCTTTCATCAGCGCCTGAGTTTCATTATTTATCACTAGTGAACCCTGCTTGTCCAGCTAATAGGTAAACCTAGCACTCAAGAGAAATTCAACAGACCACCCATCACATAAATGAAAACTATTCCAAAAAAATCATTTCTGTTAGGTTATTATGCATAATATTATAATATTTTAAATATACTTTTATTTTCTATGGCGATTAGAAAAATTACCTGCAGATTCAACTTTCTGGTCAAAATAGGGTTCCTACACCTACACCAAAATAATAACTGTAGATCGTAGTATCAACTACAGGTAATAATAAAAGACCCCATTTTTACAAACACTAAAAAAATTTACCAAAACTTCCCATTTAAAATCAAAAAAATTCCCGGGATTTTGGGAAAACGTACAAATATCATGAGTACACCTTACGAATAAATATTTTTATAGAATAAATAGTGAACCGGTGGTTCCCAGTACCAAGGGCGTATCGCGTATCTAAAATCCAAATTTAGGGGTTGCTTGAACATGTGACAAAAATTTTCTTATGCATAAAATACTTTTTATTAAATTTTGAGAAAATATTTAGTTTATTTGGGAAATTTAGGGGGTGCTTAAGCACCCTAGCAACCCCTAAATACGTCCTTGCCCAGTACTGTTATTTAATTCTAAAAAAGGTGTGCAAACTGGCACAAAGGAATAAAGGGGCATTAAAAAGTAACACCAGCTAGCTCTACTAAAAAATGCTAAATAAGTTTGTCAATATAATTTGGATTAGAAGTTTTGAATTGCTAATGAATACATTATTACTATTTTACAATCAGTACGAAATATCTCCTTACGATAATTATATTTCCATTCAATCATCAATAACCAATTTATGCAAATTTCTATTATCGATAATTAATTAACTAATAATTTTTGATGTCATAATATGAAATGAAACGACTCATTTCGGTGGTTTACAAGAAGTGGTCAAGGGCAAGCACGTATCCAGTAGGGAGGCAGGAGGGGCGCAGCCCCCCTAAATCTGAGGAAAGGAGAAAAATTTTCCCAAAAAAGATCAAAAATTGCAAAAATTATGTCCCAGTTCTGACATAATTTTTGGTTGTGTCCCCACCTTGACCAAATTTCTGGATACGTGCCTGGTCAAGGGCATGCACATTTTAATTTTTGTTTTTAAGGAACGTGCATATATTACGTGTGCAGTTGGTGGGAGGAGGAGACAAGGAGGTACCCAAAAGTGCTACAGTCAGCACTTGGGTTACATATGGTGATGGGGGTTTAACCTTACGTAGTATATGGAGGTTTCCTAAGCTAAGACAACTAACCTAACCTAACCTAACCTAACCTAACCTTTTAAATGATCCGTCATTTTAAATGATCCGTCATTTTAAATGATCCGTCATTTTAAATGATCCGTCATTTTAAATGATCCGTCATTTTAAATGATCCGTCATTTTAAATGATTCGTCATTTTAAATGATCCGTCATTTTAAATGATCCGTCATTTTAAATGATTCGTCATTTTAAATGATCCGTCATTTTAAATGATCCGTCATTTTAAATGATCCGTCATTTTAAATGATCCGTCCTCTTTATTTTAAACCTTTCCGTTATTTTAATTAACCCATTTTAATCTTTTTCGTTATTTGGTTTTAATCTATCCCGTCATTTTAATTAAACGTGTTATTTTAATCTTCCTCGTTATTTAATTTTAATCTATCCCGTCACTTTAATTAAACAGGTTATTTTAATTATCCCTTATATAGAAACTAAACTGTTCGTTTCTCGCAGCCCCAACAACGGAGCAGGTGTAAGTGTAGCTATAGCGGAAGGGAAAGAGAACATGCGCCACCTATGTGACCCATGGTCGCACTTACAGTGCGTAGTCACTGTAGCCCCTTAAACATGGATTTTCAAAATTTAATTTAAAATCGTAGAATCAAAATATCAAAAATCCGCTACTTAAGGACCTCAGTATTGGTCCTTAGAAGCTTCAAAAAAAATTTGATTGTGATTGGTTGAAAACTGTAGGAGAAGATAGGCTTTGCAATTTGAGTTTTTCCCTATCCCTCCCATGTTAACATTTGAATTTCAAAAAATCATAAAACGATTTCTATAAAACCGATCGTTATGAAAATGATCATTAGAGGTTCTGACTATGAGATGAACATCTAGTAAAAATTTGAAGCTCGTAGCTTGATGCTAAAGGGTACTTGTGTAGCTATTATTATAATTGATATGAATATTTTATATTAATAAGTCACCAGGGCCCTGGTGACAAATTATTTTGGCTGCGGCCCATTTTTGTGCGAAGCGGGAAAAATGTTTGGGTTTTAAGGCAACTTTTTTAAAAATCTTTTCTTCGAATTCGGTGCGACTCTGTTAGCCACGTGACTCAGTCGGTGACTGTGATCTCGCATGTGTTTGAGTCTTGAGTTTATGACTTCTCCTTATGTTGAGCTTTGGAGGACTTTGCCTTTGGGAGGACATAATATAATAAACCATGTCCAATGGATGTAAAAAAGTAGCGGAGAGGGCTTGCCGCGTTAATTGACATTTTTCCAATGACCTTTGACCTTTCGACCCAGATGACTTGACATTGATCTGACCTAACGAATGACCTTTCGAACGAGCTATTTCATGACGTTTTACAATGTCGACAGCAAAAGTTACACCAATTTTTAGTTTTTTAACCACGCCCACAGGCAGAGGGTGTGTCCGATGTTAGCCATGTTCAAACTTAACGATTAACCTTTCGAAAGAGTTATTTCATGACGTTCTACAATGTCGACAACGAAAGGTACACCAATTTTTAGTTTCTGAACCACGACCACAGGCAGGAGGTGTGTCCGATGCTAACCATATTCAAACTCAACCTCAGTTTTTATCCCTAGATTATGTTCAGAAAGGGTGAACTGGTTATCTCAAACCGTTCTTGAGTTATCGTGCTAACAGACAGACGGACGGACAGACAGATAGACAGACAGACAGATCAGGCATTCCTATAAAGCAGCTCCGCTACTTAATTTATTTTGTATGTCTGAGATTGGGTTGAATTTTAAAATGGTCATGTGAATGAGACTTATGGGAAGACCTTTTTATCGATATAAAAATGGGGACGAGTCTTTTCCGCCATATGATTCTCTCATTTGAGTGAGAGGAATAATGGAGGACTTAAATAGAGCTCACACCCAATACTGGTAAGTATATACTTCTGAGTGAATATACGGTTTGAAAGAAATGGGAGACTCACCGGGATATGGCTCAAGGGTCGCAGGGAGGAAGTCGTAGGCGTAGACAACAAAAAAGAGGAACTGAGGAGAGCACTTTGCCTGGAAGGAGGTGAGAATTTGTGTGGGGAGAATTGTGAGGGTTGGCCCGTTGGATTGAACGACAACTCCGCCCCCCCTCCCAATGCGCTCTCCCGATATCATCTTCAAAAGATCCGAGTCAGCTGTTTCTCCATCCCGCACTGCCAAAGTAATGCACTGAGTATTCCAATCCATGAAAACAACGCGCAGGTGTCGTTCCTCTTCTCTCGCCTGGTAAATATCAACAAAAAGACATATGAATATGAACCTTTAAAACAAAATCGGAAGGCGAAGGTAGAAAAATGGTAAAAGAGTCAGACATGCAAAGTCCACTTGAGTCCTCCCCGACGTCCTTCGCTTTCAGATGAGTTGGCAATGAGGCTGTCCTCGGGGCAGGGGTAAGAGTCGTTGATTGCCACATAGACGCTCAAAGTATTGTTGACACCAGGCGTCAAGTCTCGCAAGTGGCAGCCGCACTCGCAGCCTTCAGTCCCTTGGAAACTGAAGTTGAGAGAGTGCCCTTGTGTCCATAGCTCCTCCTCCCTTTCCAGTTCCAAGTCATTGTAGTCATCGTAGTGGAGACCGTCTGTCCCGCCCTCGTGTTCGTAGTGAAGCAAAGACGACTCAGTGGCCCGGAGGACTATTCGCCCTTCTTCATTCACGCCGTCCTCTCCCCCTGAACAATTCGTAGCGGAAGAGCACGGAACTTCTTCAATTGCATCTCCCTGTCACGTCAACACAGAGTTTTTGCAATTTTAAACCATTTCATTTTACTGCTGGTGGAAATTGTACAGTATCCTGGTATCCTAGATAGGGATGCACCGATGTGGAAAGTTGGCCTATTCGCCGCTTCACGTGTATCGGCATATTTAATTTGGGGATGCCGATGCTTCGGCCGATGCGGTGAGAATTTTTCGAATTTTGAATTTTCATCAATTATTTATAACAAAAGCTACTAATTTGCAGTTTACTCAGCAAGTGGACATTAATATTAAACATTGTAACAGTATTAATATTACTATCAGTACCATATTTAGAAGTCGATTTCGGAGGGGGCAATACCGTGTAACGTCATACACCTATTGAACATATTCGCGCGCATTTTGTCTAAAACGAGTCAAAAATCTATTTTGACAGTGAGTGACATTTTGAGAAAATAATTTATTTTTTCTTGGATTTCTGGGGGTGTGCATTTGCTTCCCATGCCCTCAATACAGCCTTGACTACTACAATGTATAAACCTAATGGTCACATCATCGAGGAATAAATAAAAATAAATAATAAATGCCTATAGGCTGTGCTTCGCCCTCTCTAAGGAATGAAAAAATCCTAAGACAAAAAGTAAAAAAACTGAAACAATAAAATACACTAAAATGAAGTATCTCCAATGGCAAACTCTTCACTGCTCTGTATGGTCGAAAATGAAATACTCTCGAGTTTTTTTAAACCTGGACGAAAAAAGATCCAGGGCCTTAATTTTGCCTAGTTCAACATGAAGTGTGAGGCGACAGGACAGGAGTTTTATTCGTCCAATTATTTTGTGGCTGGTCTATACATATTGTTGAAAGTGGAACAGCAAGACTTGTGCGACTTAATGCTGTCTGGTACAGGTACAACATCCTACGAGAGAAATTCCTAAAAGACTTTACTCCTACACGACTCCTAAAATGTACTTCTTTTTCCAATGCCAGATATTAACTGATGGTAAGTAAAAGAGGGAAGAGGAAAAGAAAAAGCAGACAACACGGGAAATGTAGAAGCAAGAGGGGCGAAAACGTATACCGTAAATATCGATATAGTTCCGCGTGGAATTATTGTTTCAAACAAACAAAAAAACGGGCGAATAGTCGAAATAATTCCGCAGCTGCTGCGGAATTATTTTTCAAACTGTCAATTTTTATTTAATTTTCATTGCAAAAGCTAAAAATGAGAAAGAGGTTAATAAAACATGGATTCATATTTCATCTTCTGAAGACAGGGATATATCCATCGGATGCACTAGGTCGAGGTCCATGTCTTCGTTGTCCGAAGGCAGTAAAATATCATAATCATTGATCGGGGTCTGTTCCAATCGCATGTACTGCTACTATAGCAGTAACATTTAACTGGTTGCTGACCTTAGTTAGTCATCGAGGTTTCTTCACATAATTTAATAGTCTTTATCTTAAAAGCCAAATTTCTTGACAAGTTTGTGGATTTTTTCTGGCCACAAAACTTTTCATTTCTAAATCGAAATTTCACAGCCTTTCTTAGAATCGCATTAGCGATTTTTCCACTAATTGTAATCAAAATCGTTGGTGGACATTTTTGCTAGTTTTAAAAATTATGATAAAACCCGCAAAAAGTTGGAAAATTGACCACATCCGATTTGATGAAAATGGTTGGACAAATCACTAAAGTCATTCTAAGAAAAGCTGTGAAACCCATTCTTGGAAATATAAAGTTTTGTGGCCAGGAAAAAACCAAAAACTTGGAAGACGGGCAGATTTTATTTTATCATTTTATTTTTATTTTTTTACTTTTTATTTTTAGTTATTTTTTGAAACCCTTAAGGGTAAGTGACACTTATCAAAGTACCCTCATTAGTACAACTTTGGACGGCCTTTTGATTGGTATCAACAGTTTTGCTGTACTGTACTACTTCCAGTTATTCCGATACAGGGGGCCTCGATAGACATTTGACACCCTGTACATAGTACATATGCACTTATCTATTTTATTCAGTAAATTTGCCTTTTACTTACATTAACATGAATACGCAGGTAAAGGTACGCGGAATTATTTCGATACGCGGAATTATTTGCTAGAACGGCCTAAAAAGCGAAGTAAAATCGAAATAATTCTGCGTACGCGGAATTATTTCGATAGGTGGAATTATATCGATATTTACGGTAAGTCAAAAGGGGGAAGGAAGAAAAGAGAGAAGAGGAGGACCAAATTGAGCATGTAGGATATCTAAAACCAATAAATTAATTAACAGACGTAAACGTAACTTAACCACATCCGCAGCAGTTTAATTCATACAAGTAATGCTTAAATATTCTATAAAGCTTTTGTCTTATAAATTACCTTGCAGAAAGTGGAGCTTGTGGTGGGTGGAGGAGAGTCGCAGAACCGGAAGCGATACTGTTTTCCTATGAGTCCACAATTGGAAGAGCAGGAACTCCAAGAACTCCAAGAACCCCATCCGCCATCTTAAAATTCGAAAACTATTGTTGATGGGAGAACATTGTGAAAGAGGGATAGAATAGAATACTATTTTGACTGTACCTGAAACTGTGTGAATCGGATGCATGTGCATGCAGTGCTCTAAGACTACAGCAACACTCAAGTCAATAGCTGTGTTAATGTACTGGAAGCAAATTCTGGAGAATCTGTAATTACAACCAATTGAAAAATAAATATCCTAAGAAATTCTACTTTCAGTTTATAGGCAGACTTACAATAAGATCAACCTTCTGAGTATCGTCAATGAGATCAGTATCAGTATTATAAATATGTAAAATGAAATTTTCTGATTTTAAGTCATCCTATGTGTGTTAAGGTTATTGTTCTGTTGGATGCCGTAGGATGAAGACGTGTTTATATTAGTTGTCCTGTAGTTCTAAGATCCTGTCCTTCTTTATATTTCATTCTCAAAAATTGGTACTTTTTAAATAAGTAGTTCTAACCTTTAACGTAAAGTAATTGTTCATCTTTGGCTAGATTTCATTTTTTGATTATTTTTGTGATTCTGAGTTGAAATAAAACTAAACTTCTTCAGTGTACAATTAAATTAGTATATTGGAACAGTTCTCATTGGAAACCTCTGTAAGTAAAAGTCTATTATGAAGTAAATATAATGTAAAATAAACATTAGTAGATTACCTTAAGCTGTACCGTAGTTTAATAGATTTATTATTAAAATAACTTGATTCTATTGCCAATATTATTGCCATAATTAAAAACTTGTTTTAAAAGTCTTAAAAAAATACATAGTATACATTGTATCTACGTCATGTCAAACCACATAATTACTAATAATAAAATAAATTAACTTTATTTTATTACTTGCCAATTGACATTATTAATAAGAGGTTCGCTCTTATTATTGTTTGTGTGTCTGTCTGTCTGTCGGTGTATCCACCCCTCCATGCATAAGCTGTATGGTCAATAACTTTTGACAGAAAAAAAATTTTTAATTCTGTCTTCGGATCCTGAATCAAGACGTATGGCTTAAGATTGAGTTTCTTTAATGGGCCACATCGGTCACACCCACAGGTCATGGGGAGTGACTTAATTTCGATGACCGTTACATTTCATTCCAGTTTCAATATGATGCAATATGATGCAATATGATGCGACATTCCAGTTTCCCGCAGACCCGTCACATGTTTTACTTGTTCCTTTCATTCCACTACACTAACATGTATTTTCGTATATCCACTGCGTATTCTGCTTTACGCCCCTGTCAAGCGTCACTTTACAATTCGTACTTCAATTTTCGCATATTTTGCATTTCGTAATGTTTTACATTTCGTTCCACCTATTTAACGTTTCGTTCCACCTATTTAACGTTTCGTTCCACCTATTTAACGTTTCGTTCCACCTATTTAACGTTGATTTCGTCATTACATTTACCTTCACTATTCAAAAGTTCAGTCATCGTGAAATTATTTTTACAGTTCTCTCCTCTCCGTTTGTTATTTCATCACTCATCAAAGGTACATCCCTTTGGGTACTTCATTTTGACTAAACTAAACCGTTGAAGTAATCACGAACTACCATTTATGACGAATTCGTTTTACACGTAAGTAGTACCCCTTATTTTATTTTACTTTTCATATATTTTACGTTTCGTTCCTCCAATTGACGTTAACAGTTTTACTCGGCGGTAAAATTCGTCAATTATTTTATTTAAGTTGTTACTCCATTACTCATCATCATACTCTTCCTTGACTTACCTTGAATTCCCAAATTAAATTTTACTTTTGAATGCAGATCATGCCCTAATTAAAAAAGAAAGTGTACAAGAAAACCTGCAAGAAAACCGAGAGAGAAAGAAACAAATGCGAAAACAGAAAAAGGGTCTTTTCAACAGCCTGTGTTTTCAAAATTAAATTGGTTCTGTACATCGTATAAAGTCGTGTAATAGTTCTTCCGAAAAAAACTTTTTAAACAAATTTTGAAATACTAGATAACAAATACCTTTCTCTCCCGTCTGGGTAAACGTGCAACTTTTATTCTGTACATTCTAACCACTTCTTTTGACTCCTAAACACTTATCATGTTACCGAATGTATTGAAAATGCATTTCAGGGCCAGTATGTCGTGGGGGCTCAATGGGGTGCCGCTTGGGGCCCCGCGATGTTTAACATAAAATTTTACCGTTGTTGTTCACCTTTGACCTTTTGAACCTCTTATTGCCTACACCTGTGTGTAACACAGTTTATTAAAAGAGGTTCCAGCTCTTATTCTTGTGAATACTTTATGTATTTGTCTGTCTGTGTACCTATTCTTCCATGTTAAAGATGTACGGGCAATAACTTTTGATAGAATTCAAATTTTTGAATTTTGTCTTCTGATTATGAAACAAGACGTAATTTTTAGGTCTGAGTTCGTTAATGGGCCAAATTGGTCACACCCCCCATTCTTGCGGAGTGACTTAATTTCCATGACCGTTCCATTCCTCTCCAGTGGTGCAATACGATGCGACATACCATTTCGCCGCTGAAACGACACGTGTTTTACTTGTTCCTCTCAATCCACGTTGACTTAAATTTCGTATATCCACTGCGTATTCTGCTCTACGTCCCTGTCCCGCGTCCTGCAATTACTTCATTACATTGACTTTTTAGAATTCGGATCGTGGAACTCGTCTGTTGTCACCTATCATCGTACTATGTATTTCTTTTAATTTTCGATTAGCCAATCAATTCAACAGTATATTTTGAACTTATAGTTGGAACTCTGATAGTGGACTACGTATTTCCTATCTACCGCATGGTACCAGTGTGTCACTAATCATCGTATTATGTGTTTCCCTTCCCTTTTAGCCTACTCAATAAGTGCTCCACACCTATCTCCACAGTATATTTAGACTCAAGTTGATTTTGTCAGCTAATAGCCTAACATCGTCACCTGTCACTATATCTGCTCTCTTTAAGTTCACTCAGCTCTGCGATTAGCCACTAAGTTCAACAGTTCATTTTTAACTCAGTGGAGGACGCAAATTCAAAATGTACTCCATGAATTTATACCGTCTGTTATTCCCCGTCTCTTCTAATTTGCTGTATATTCAAGAATGCGTATCATCTTGTCCTCCCACACCTTGCTTTACAATTTCATCACCTCTTACTTATTTCCTACACCTGTGTGTAACACAGTTTATTATTGATTATAAAGCCTATAGAATTTGTTTTTACAGCCCTAAAAAATCATTTACCACCCTTAAAAAATGCTTTGAAAATAGTTATACTGCCGAATGAAATATTTTTACAGCTCTGTAAAGCGCCAGCCACACCGACGACGTAACCGATACGCTATCATGTTGTAACTGTTACGGGCGTATCGGTTACGCCGTCGGTGTGGCTGGCGCTTAAAGGTACCCTTTTCGAGGATTCCTGTCATTATATTCCAAAGAAATCCTCTGGGTATCTACAGTAAGGGGTCATTAAAAGTGACCACAGGGCTTACATGCCCCTTATGGGAAATTATGAAAAAACCATTGTCCATAACCTCAGCCTATGCATTGTAATCCCTATGGTCACTTTTAACTGCCCCCGTATAGTGTTTATATAAAAAATTTAAAAAAAAGACTTAATATACAAATGAGTTAGACAAAGTGTAATTGCCTTTGCGGGAAGATGCTGCATTTTATATTAACGAACTTTAGATGGGAATGGATGAGCTGTTCGCCGATGTAAAAAGGATGACCAGAAGCAAGGAGATTAGGCACCATCAACGTTTCATAGCCATGGATGCGTATCTTGTCCTTGGTCGGAGGAGCACAATTCGGACTAGAGACTGTCACCCGCAGAGAGCCACGACAAGGCAAAATGCTCCCTCGTGATACATTCAGGGAGAATCTCGAACTCCACTCCACTCTACATTAGATTACCAAAAGAACCACCTTTTCCTCACTCAAAAATTCCAGTGTAAAAAAGTTATTGAGTTTTCTTACTTGATTGGCGCACTTCTGGCAATTAGCACTCTAGGAGACTTCTCTACAATTTGCAGTCGGTATGTCAGGTTTCTGGCCCAGAGTTCACATCCAACTGTTATGGTCACCCTACCGTCTTTCTGCAACAAGCATTTTTTTCACTTATGTACCATAAAGCATACCTTCGTAAGTAAAATCTAGTACACTTAGGTATGCGTTGGGGTAGAGTTGAACGGGCTCGAGTTATTATTATAATTTGGCATAATAGGCGATATCTGTATTTCACTTGACATCTACTGAGCACAACGATTTAATGGAAAGATGGCGGGATCCTTTGTACCATGAAAGTATTCATGACTAAATACTAGTAGTTAGTAGTGGGGTACAGTACTGACCTTCATGGTACGAAGGATCCCGCCGTCAAATTCAAATCGTTGTGCTCACTAAATGTCAAGTGAAATACAGATATCGGCTATTTGTACTTGTAGCGCGTGAATGGGCTGTTCGAAGACGGTAGCAAAGTCGCGAGTGCAGTCGTCCTGGCTGGAGAGGCAGATGCTGAGTCTCAAATCAGTGGAAGGCAGAGGGCGCTGAGGTCTGCAGAGAGTTCTGGTCAGTCCAAACGAAATAGGAACGGAGGCGGAGTAGGTCTCCATCATCGTCGGCACCTCAAAGTCGACTGTCGGGTAAGTCACATCCACTACCAGGTGGCCCACAGCACTCAAGTTCATCGGATTCAGCCAACTCTCTCTCTCTTCTGAACAACTCCCCTCTACTTGCCGAAAGACTCGTACATGGTACTGACCTCCCCGAACTACCAATCCACAGCCAAAACGAACCTGTCATCCCAATTGTGATATTAATGAAGCAATTAGTGGAATTAATCAAAATCTAGAACGTATTAATAATTGGTGCCTAATAAATTACTTGCTAATTAGCTTAGAGAAAACAGAGTACATGATATTTCATAAATCTCAAGATACATTAACATTGTGAATTTGACACTGTAGTAATACATGGTAATAATATTAAGAGAGTATATACGTTCAAATATCTCGGAATAATATATGATACTAATATGTCATTCATGAATCATTTAGATTATGTAGAAAAAAGAACCAAAGCAGCAATAGGAAAACTTCATACGATAAAACGACTAATCCCTCTAAAAGCAATGTGTACTCTCTTACTCTCTTTTGTTTTATCGATTGCTAAAATGCATCAATGATTGTATAAATAGATTTATACTAAGCTATATGTATCCCAGATTATGTAAATATAAAAAATTTAAGAAAAGCAAGTGTAGAAAGTCAAAACAACAAAAAATTAATATGTCTATATTTGCAAAAATTTGGTATACTTACATTAGCTGAGAGACAAAGTGTCTGTTATGTAAAACTTATCTGGAAAAATTTAGTGGTCAATTTTGCTGGTACAAAAGACTGGTTCAAAATAAAACTATATAACTAATAACAATAGAACCTTTCCTTTATGTACATTATATAACTGTAGAACGGCCCTTAAACGAAAATCGGTACAACATTCTGCAATACTCAGTGTACAAAATACCATTTACCACTTACCAGTGGTAAGTGGTTTTTAATGGTATTTAACGTTAAATTCCACTACCTAAAAAGTAGTGGTAAGTGATATAAATGATAAAAATGGTAAAAAGTAGTTTCATTTAAATTTCGTGTTAGAATTTTGAATAAAATTCGGTGCCAAAGTATGAAATAGCTTAGCAGATGATCATTGTTGTCACAAATTGATAAGTGTTCATCATCAATTAGAGTAGGATTCAACCCAAAGCTGATAGTAGGTATGGTAAAGTTGGCCGTTCCGGGCATATTGAAAATGGAATTTCACATTTTTTCATCGTGGATCTAAATTGAACGATTAAGATCCACGGCTTATGACCAAGCCATGGTCAAAATTTGGTTGCTCCTAGGAACGTGACGTCATCATATATCAGAGGTCATAATAGCCTTGAATCTAAATGGTTCAATTTAGATCCACGATGAAAAAAGTGAAATTCCATTTTCAGTATGCGGAACGGCCAACTTTATTATGTAAATTAACCATCTCACTATGACTACACCAGCTTTTGATTCAACCAATGGCGCCGCTAACAACTCTTGCCGATTGAGAAATTAATTGCAATTAAATTAGAAATATTTCATAGAAAATAAAGTTTTAAAAATTATATTTTGTGAAGTCTAGTGTATCTGTACTCAGCTGTCTAATCAATTGCTAAAATTTACCATTTTTACCATTAAATGCATTTTTACCATTAAGTGCATTTTTACCACTGTGATGGTAAAAAAGGCTAAAAAGTGGTAAATTTTGTACACTGGCAATACTAGCGTGGAATAAGCTACCTCGAAAATTTGTATGCAAGGATATGACATACAAGCAATGCAACTGATTGATAAAGTGAAACAACTAATGGTGGCTGAAAGAGAAAATGAGTTTTTGTATTATTGAAAGGAATTAATATAATAATTTCTATTAAGAGGTAGGTATGGTTTCTAATGACGATTGGGCTTGACTATCATATTTGCTCTTAACTTTTTTTGAGAAACTTGGATCTAGTCCGAGAATATTGGTCGTAGAAAGACGAAGTTGGACTCTAAAAACACAATGTCAATTTATAGCAGCTTGCACTTAGATTTCTACCTTTTGCCTTCGTTTGCGAGTTATTGCAGTTTTAATTAATATCTTGTAACCAGAGGTAAAAATTAGGAATCTAAGTGCAAGCTGCTATAAATTGACATTTTCTGCGTTTTTAGAGACCAACTTCGTCTTTCTACGACCAATATTCTCGGACTAGATCCAAGTTTCCCAAAAAAAATCGTCACTTTTATGCCCTATTCATTTTGCTGTATTGTCATAGAGTAAATTTCTATGGCTCTGTGTATTTTAAATCGTAGCCATAGATACTTCCCCATTACCTGCCCCTCATTGAATTTCCCCGTATTTTGAACCACCCCTGAACCTTAAATAATTGTTATATTGTAATTTTAAAAAAATAATTTACTTATACTAGTTGAATCCTAGCACACAAAGTGTGCTAGAAAATGTTGCAATCAGTAATTTTCTAGCGACTGCGCATTGGCCCGAATTTCATAGACCGTTGATTGGACTCAGTAGTCTAGGCTTTGCTCATTAATTACAAAATATTACCCTTGCTCATTAGTTACAAAATATTACCCTTGCTCATTAGTTACAAAATATTACCCTTGCTCATTAGTTACAAAATATTACCCTTACTCATTAGTTACAAAATATTACGGACATATATACAAACATTTATTCAAGAATAGTGAAAGAATCCCATGCGCATGCCCCAGTTTATGTTTATGTAGAGTAAAGATATTATTAGTGTGTGATATGGAGGGTGTCTTGGGAATAAGAGCAGTGACCAGTATTACCTGTGCCTACTGATTTGTTTACTTTGTATTCGATTGAACCTATATTGACACATGAATAAAGCTAAACTAAACACTCATTAGGGGTGATCCACATATTACGTCAACACGTTAAGGGGGAGGGGGTACAGGGAAATGCTTACACTTGTTGACAGAGGGAGGAAGAGGGTCGAAGCTCATGATTATGTCATCAACAGAAATTAAATTGCAAAAATTAATAGTAAAGAATCGGGTAAAAATAAGCCAAAAACTGAAAATAAACATTCTGATTCAAATTAATTCTGGATTTTACCCTTTGAATGCTTTAAAAATAAAATTTTAGGTCTTCGAATTGAATTTCTTTTTTCTAAGTTTTTCTTCCATGTAAAGGTGTGGACCAATGTTTACATAATATCATAGGGGTTCCATCAAATATGATGAAAGAAGAGGGAGGGGGTCGTAATATGTGGATCACCCCTAGTTTTTTTATTACTGTAGTCAGCCCTAACAACCGTAGATTCTACGACTCACTTCCCAGAAAATATCCCAATAAGTTTATATGTTCGGTGCGAGTTCTTTCATATTTTAGTCCTCCCTCACACCTAAGATCACTCCGAAGACTGCTTCTTAGCGGTGGTGACTTCGTTTGACTTTTATAATGCCTTTTTCGGATTAAATTGTGAAAATTCTGATTTCATTAAATGTTTAATACATTAATACACGCTTAAGTGGGCATTATTGATAATACCTGGCTGATGGGAGTTGATTCTGTCTGAGACAGTGTATACCTATATTATCCACTATTGTGTTTCGGTCGGATAAATGTTTTGTTGTTGATTTCGAAAAGGACATTACAGGAGAGGTCAAATGGTGGTAATGACTTTGAGCGAAAATGATTCCGGGAGATAAGCCGAACATACAGATACATATAAGATTTTAATGGTCAGAATCTACCAGAATTTTTGATAACTAAATATTCGGCCAGACAAACTACAATGAATTCAGATCAGTGATGCGCATTTGTAGTCATCATAGTCACCGATGACTATCGACAATTGACTATTTTGGGTCTAAATTTTTTAAAGTCATGACTATTGATAAACAATCTCGGAGGGTCAACGTTGACTATGCAGGTGACTATAGTGGGTGTACTATTAAAACGATGACTATAGACGTGACTATAAAAGATAATCCTATTCAAGGATGACTATTTGGGGGACTATAGTGGGTGCGCCAATAAAGCGATGACTTTACCGGTGACTTTAAAATTTGATCCAATTCAAGGATGACTATTTGGGTGACTATTTTGAAAAGTTATAATTGGAGAATGACTATACGAATGACAATCTTGGAGGGATCAGCTTAGTACTGACTACTTGGGTGACTATAATGGCTATAATATAATTTTTTATAAAGAATCCTTGGAAATTCCGAGAGGTATATAAGGTAATAATTGCAATACGGCCCTTTAGTTTTTATAAAAATTACCAGGCGACCAAGGATTTGAGACATGAATTGCTAATTTCTGCAAAATTACATTTCAAAATTTAATACATGGATAAGTCTTTTATAAATTCCACTATAATCTTCAGCGGACCATTCATAACTGACTACTTTTTTGACTACATTTCAAAATTGAGATTGATATTTAGAGCCTTCGAGCGATCCAAAATAGTAGCAGGTCCCTACACTAAAAAAGGATTAGACTTAAACTACTACATTATTTTTCCACCATAGATTGTGCATAATAATATTAAGTTTGAACTGATTATCACCAGCGCGGCCGTTCTTAAATTCAGACGGACAGACAGACTGGTCATTCTATAAAGCAGCTCCGCTACATATTAAAAATCAAGCTAATAATGACTATAGAGTGACTATTATCGTATTGGTTAACTACGGCTAATGACTATTTCGTGACTACTTTTATTGTGCTGTCAAGGATGATGACTATTGGGTGACTATTGGTATCTATAAACTATGGCTGATGACTATTGGGTGACTATTGGTATCTATAACTATGGTTGATGACTATCGGGTGACTATTGGTATCTATAAACTATGTCTGATGAATATTGGGTGACTATTGGTATCTATAAACTATGGCTGATGACTATTAGGTGACTATTTTTGTACAACCCTCAGAAGAAATGAGTATTGGGTGACTCCTTTTGTGGAACTGTTTGGAGTGGTGACAAGAACATCACTTTATCATTTACTAAGACAACTTGGTGACTACTTACTACGACTAGGGGGTGTGGTGACTCTGGTGAGTACTGTCATGACTATTTGATACGTAGGTAGTGGGAAGATTACTATAAAGATGACTACTTTTCAACAAATGCGCATCACTGATTCAGATTAGTTTATTCAAGGGCAATTATTAAATATAGGAGATATTATATGGGAATGCCTATCCATTCTGTCCGTCGATAGGGATTTTCCTGTCGGTAGATATTCAGTTTCAGTTAATAGCTTTCTGTTCAGTTCAGCCAGCATTATTGCAGTATACGCTGTGACACAACATACTGCGACGAACTGCGGCATAGAATAGACGAGCCTGTCAATAAACCCTGGCGGTAACAACAATGTGAATAAATTCACACAAAGGAATCTAGCTTATTTCGAATGGCGGTTAGATGATAATTAGATAATTGAAAAATATATTTTTTGTCAGCCTCATTTCTATTTTGACCATCAAGTTTTAGGTCTAGGTTTCAATAACGTCTGCACACCGTGCATTAGTCATTTTGCAATTTTTCTATATATTTACTTCCGTCCTTATGGAAAACCTTTCGTTTTGACTTACAATGTGATATATCCGAAAGCAAAGTAAAATGAATGGCCGGTTTAAAATAATGGGACACAGTCTTTGTATAAATCTCCTTTTCTATAGCTAAACAACGCAAGATGGCACACCTCTTTCGTGTCTACCGACTGACAAAGCAATTTCACGTTCTCCAAAGTCAATATTTGTACTCATTGCACTTTGAATATTTCGTTGAAAAAGCAGTGAAAAGTGTACGTATAAGGTAGCAGAATGAAGGAAGT
Source organism: Tomocerus qinae (assembly GCA_020055645.1). Classification (NCBI taxonomy): domain Eukaryota; kingdom Metazoa; phylum Arthropoda; class Collembola; order Entomobryomorpha; family Tomoceridae; genus Tomocerus; species Tomocerus qinae. Next base: position 641,214 of record CM034548.1, on the reverse strand, counting down.
CGAAAAGGGCTAATAAATTGAAAATAGATTAATATTGACTATAAATATGGATACAAAGCAAAATTACAACAATATTATTAAGAGAAAGTCGAATAGTGCTAAGAAATTGTAAATAGATTGATATTAAATATCAAAATGAATAGAAATTCAAAGTAAAAATACGTTAATTAATAAAATCAACAGAAAACTATTATTGTTGACTATAAAAATGGAAGTAAATTAAAATAGATTAATATTGACCATCAAATTCGAAATAAAGTCAAAGTTGATCATTATTAATATAAAAATCCTAATGAAATCAAAATAGGGTGTCTATCAAAATGAATAGGAATTCGATTAATAACATTTGACTGTAAAATTGAATATAAATCCTAAATAGATAAATTTCGTTCCTATCCCACCACATCCCAGTTTTATTTGCTTTGTTCAAATTACTATATATGCTTTGTATACTAATACTATTTGTGTCTGTCCGTCCGGAAATTCCTGTGTATGATAAATTTCGAAAGTAAGTTATATTTCCTTTTTTCAATGGTTTATTATAAAATATTAAGTTTGTTAGAACCAATGTGACATTTTTAATACATCAGGCAACAATTTAAATTTTTAATGCCTATTTTCTAATTGGACTATCAAAATCAAGTCAAAGTGAGGGAGCGATATCTCAAAAGCAATGGAATGGACGGATGTATTCCAGAAACAATAGAAATAATTCTCAAATAATCAATAGAAACAACCATAGGCATTGTTTATGTCGAATTTGGTCAATATCCGTCATTCCATTTGAAAATTATCGTGGGTACGGACAGACTGAGTGGCTCTATAAGCTCGTTAGGAAGACTATCATAACACTGATATATATTTTAGAACCTCAAATTTATTTGGAGGAACTCGAATTTATTCGGAGGTACTAGAATTTATTTGGAGGAACTCGGATTTATTCGGAGGAACTCGAATTTATTCGGAGGTGCTCGAATTTTATTCGGGGTGCTCGAATTTTATTCGGAGGCGCTAGAATTTATTCGGAGGTACTCGAATTTTATTCGGGGTGCTCGAATTTTATTCGGAGGCGCTAGAATTTATTCGGAGGTTCTATAATTTATTCCGAAGTACTAGAATTTTTTCGGGGGTGCTCGAATTTATTTGGAGGTAATCGAATTTTTTCGGAGGGGTTCGAATTTATTTGGAGGTGCTCGAATTTGTTTGGAGGTGCTCGAATTTGTTGTATTCATGTTCGACTAAATAAGATTGGGTCCTCGGTAGTGCAATAGCACTACAGCCAGCATAGAGGTTTCATAGCACTTTAGGCTCCGCCGAACTATAGGCTTCGGCTGAGTGAGCGGAGTGGATGGAAAGCAAAGCAAGCGATACGAAGAGTCATCGGGCTACACATACGTGGACATGCGACTTTCAAATAGTATAATAGATAGATAGATAGATACACATTCCTTGCGACTAACGGTACTTGCTGTTTTTGGCATTTGACCTTCACGAGAATACAATTGTCGTGTGTATTACAAGATGTGTCGGTTTTACAAGAATAAGAATATTTTTAATTTTTCAATAAGTAATTCATGACTCTCTCGAGGTTAAACTAATATCGTTTTCTATTATAATGTCAAGCTTTCGACAACCTCAGTTGTCTTCTTCAGGGCAAAAAAGAAATGATGGTAAAATGAACAAATGGTATACCTATGTATGTGTAATAATATGATAACGAATTAACGAATTGATTGTTTTGAAATTCAATTTCGTTGCTACTAGGAATTATTTGAATTTGATAAATGGTGAAAGTACTGAAGACGAAATGGTATGTATTTTCATTCCAGAATCCAGGTTCATCGTAGTGGCGAAGTTCTGAATGCATGTAACATAACATAACATGTTTTATATAACATAAATTGTAACTTCTAATCAACATTTCCCCATTTTATAAATATTGTTCATCCCTTACTGGTGTATAATGTAAATTTTACATGCATGAAAAAATGATAAATATTGTGCTATTTTAGATACCTCTCTAAAAGTTTGATTTTGTCGCAAAATTATTAATAATATATTCTGAATGTAATAAGATATTTTTATTTTAACTTCTTTTAATGTTTTTAACCGCAATTCATGTTACATCGGAGAAACATGTGGAAACTACAAAACAAGAATCAAAGAGCATTTAGCTGGCATAATAACGTCAGGCAGGCATAATCTTGTTGAAAGTTCAGCAGTGGCTCTTCATATTACGGAATTTTCTTATAAAATTGATAAAGCTAACATCAAGATCCTGGAAAGAGAACATAGATTCTTTCAACGGAACTTAAAAGAGGGACTTTACATTCTGAACTTCGCCACTACGATGAACCTGGATTCTGGAATGAAAATACATACCATTTCGTCTTCAGTACTTTCACCATTTATAAAATTCAAATAATTCCTAGTAGCAACGAAATTGAATTACAAAACAATCAATTCGTTAATTCGTTATCATATTATTATACATAAGTATACCATTTGTTCATTTTACCATCATTTCTTTTTTGTCCTGAAGAAGACAACTGAGGTTGTCGAAAGCTTGACATTAGAATAAAATAAACGATATTAGTTTAACCTCGAGAGTCATGAATTACTTATTGAATAACAATTTCCGGGGTTGGAAGAGTCTAAACCATTATTTAAATATTTTTATTATTTCCTTTGGCATTTGACCTTCACGAGAATACTAAATATTTATAAACAGAAACTCATCCTGTCTGTTTTACAAGAATAGTTTTCCAGTTGACATGGTTCCACTATCGAAATGTGGCTGTGATTACAACTGTTGGCGGGACTTTTTATTGGGTCATATGTTTCACAATTAGCATTTTGTTAAGTACAGCAGGAAATTCGCCATTATATTAACTAAACTTGAATGAAAACGGGTTAATTATTGTTCAGAATAAATACTAAAAACATATTGAGCGCAAAAAATATGAATTATTGTTAATGTGAATTACTTCCTTGCCTTCCCATTTGTTGGAGACTGTAAAAAGGGAAGGGAGTGGAATATCGTCAAAAAACTACTTCACTGTTTAGATAAAAATGTGAAGAAATTTTTTTGTCTCTTTATATTTTTGAATTAAGTTATTATTTAAAGAGCCTTTGCGACTTGAAAAATTTCATAATTTATATCTAAACGGCCAAATTTTTAAACTTTCCTGCACATGAAATAATTGAATATTTAAATGGTTTAGGTGCAAGTGGTTAAGTTGTTAAACTTAAATCGTAGAGAGATCGCAGTGAGAAACCTGATGCCAGAGGCCAGTGTGAAGAAGCGCAGAGATACGTTCGGTGGCCAAAGTGACTTCCTTTCCATCCTCCACGACCGCCAATTGAAAGGCAAAGCAAAAGGAAGGGACTGGAGTTTCTGGTCGGAATGAACCGCTGCCATTTGCACCCAATTCCTCGTGTGGAGACGTGAAACGATATTTTACTTGAAGATCATCCCCCAAAGCCACAAAACTTTGAGGTCCAACTAACTCAACCAGCGGTGACCCTCCTTCTGCAGCTGACACATGTTCCCTTCCCGCTAAATGGATATAAAGAACAAATTAAAAATTTATTTTGTAGAGGCATCTGGAGTTCCAAATGTACTAGACCAGACCCCATGCACCACAAAGTCGAGCAGATGAAGCCAAGAATTAAAGAATCAGAAATAAATTTCCCAGAATCTCCCCAATACAACTTCGTAATGCCCTGCTGATTCTAGGCTAACCATAATTTGACGAAGGGAAAACCGACCCTATACATTGTTGTATGTATATGCTTTAGAAATATTTTCCCGAAGCGTGTTAATTTTAATTTATTTTAGCCCAAAATTCAAAAAATGACATACATTCGTGCGAAGCGTGATAATTTTTGCTATTTGCTCTAAATTCAAAAAAATGACACATAATCGCGAAAAGCGCGTTAATTTTAAGCTCTTTTTGCCGACAAAAAAATTCAAATATAATCGAGCGAAGCGCGTTTTAAGATCCTTTCGCCGAAAATAGACAAAAAAAACTTATAATCGCGCAAAGGGAGTTAATTTTAAGTTCTGTTTGCCAAAAATGGTCTCCTTTTCTCTGAAATGGCTTAAAGTTCCCAAACAATTGTGCGAATCATAAAAATGTTAGGTCCTTTTGCTGAGAATAGCCAATAGTAGCATGTTCAAGCTTTACAATTAATCTCGCGAAGCGCGAAAAATTTTGGTATCTTCCGTCAAAAATTTCCTTTTCGTTCATAGTCATTTAAATTAGATACTAATAAATTTTGTCCCAAAAGACGGGACGCGTTTCTGAAAACGGGACACTTAAGGGACGCCGGGACAGGTCACCAAAAACGGAACGATCCCGTTAAAAACGGGACGGATGGTCAGCCTACATGCTGATTCTAAACTGCTTCATACGATATTCCCAATCGGGAATACACGAAAAGTTAATATCGAACATGGCTCATCCTATATACCCGACACCCGACAGTCAAATACCGGACAACCGACACCCTCCCACCCGACGCCCGACAACGACCAAATACTTTCTACCCGACACCCGAGAGCGAACTACCAGACACCCGATACCTTCCCACCCGATGCCCGACAGCCCCCAAATCCTTCCCACCCAACGCCCGACTACTAACTACCGGACATCCGATGCCTAACCAACCGACACCCGCCGCCTTCCCACCCGACAACTGACGCCCTTCTACCCGACATTTAGATTTTTTGGACATAAAAAATTTTTTACACGATGCATGTGCAGTTCACAGCATACCCGAAAGTTTGAAAGGATGGAAAAGGATGGACTGTCATAAGCTAGAGATTTGAGCTTCCTGGTTGCCAATACCAACACTGGTGTGGTCAATAAGCAGAAAAGAAAGAAAACGTGGGATAACAGTGCAATTCTGGAAATAAAAATGTATGTGTGACAGAGCCGCAGCAAGAGGTCTTTCGTAAGGTGAAGTAAATGGGTAATCTAACCTCTTTCTGCGAATAAATTGAAGTCTAGGCGCATTCAATTAACTCGCTTGGAAAAAACTTGGGTCATAAATGCAGCCACTGATTTAACGGTTCTTGAATTACGATAGGGTCATAAAAATAAATCACGTTATTTGTATTTGCACTTTAGAAACACAGAGAAATAATTCAAAAATTAGGTTTGTAGGTAGTTCCATACATATTAACAGTCAAAGTTTTATTTACATTTTGAAGATCTTCCATAATTATCTTCACTTTTTTAAAAATGATGGAGAAAATATTTATTGTTTCAAAATTTGTCCTTGCTCAATGGTGGGGGTGATACAATGGGGAATCCTTTGCCGAAGATTGTCTTGCAAGTGAGCGCTCAGGCGAAGGAATATGAATAGGGATTGCGATAGGAGATTACTCCAGTCACGGGTCCAAAACCGACGAGAGCTCTGCAGGTTGATTACAAACGCAACGAGGGCTACGGCGGAGAATGTCAACGAGGAGAGTTTCCACGGAGACTACTCCGGGGACGGTTGCTAAGGCAACTCTCCCCGAATGTTTACCAAGGAGACAACGGATCAGTAGTGAATGCCAATGCGAAAAGTGTTACCGTAGATTCCGCTTACTGGAAGCAGAGTTACGGCGGGACATGTAAATTTGAAGAGTGAGTGCCTTCGACGTGAATCTGCCGGCGGTTCACAACGCAACTAGGACTCCGGGAGAGAATGCAAATGTGAAGAGAGAGAGACTCCTCCGGGAACGGTTGTGACGGTTACGGCGGAGAAGGCCATTGCGGAGAGTGTTCTCGGGGAGTCTCCTTTACCGACTGGTTCCAAAGACAACGCGGGCTCTTGAAGGTAATCCACCCGTGGTCATTCCTCCGGAAACAGTAGCTACGGCTACGAAAGCTCCGCTGGGGGATGTAAATCTTGGGAGTGTTCTCTCTAATCCTCAACCGCCAACGGGTACCAAACGCTGCGAGAGTTCCGGCGGAGTATATACATGTGCAGAAATAATGCTCACGGGGAGACTCCTCTGGGAATGGTTTCGATGGTAACGACGGCTACGGCGGGGAATGACAATGCGGAGAGTGTTCTCACGGAATCTCCTTCACCGACGGTATTAGTAGTGTACTCCTTAGTAGTATTGGCCATTTTGACAATCATAATGGTCATTAAAAAAACACCGAAGTAATGCAGTTGTTTTCTATGCAAACAACATTGGCGCAACGTCTCACCAACAATCTGTATGTCCCAAAGAACCCGACAGAGTTTAGCTTTCTGTCACGTCAGCTTAATATGTTAAAAAAACAAGGTTCTAAATAGATAAAATAGTAGTTAGATTTAATAAAGTTCCTCAATTTTACTGAAATAGATTTAAAATTGATTGCTAGACGATGTACATAAATTATGATTTTATCTTTAATGTGTTTGCATTACAATTATGCTGTGTACCAAATTATATAGTTGTTGTTTATGTATTTAAATCCATACTCCGTATTAAATGTGTTAAATAAAAGAACCATTGGTTCGCCAAAATGTAAAATTTTTAATTGCCATCCTTTATTCTTATTTGCTAGAAGGCAAATACTAATTCAAAAATTCATTTTTATTGAGTATATATTTGCAAATCTATTAAACAGATTTTAAAAGTTTATTACCTTCGATAGAAGGGATATCTGTAAATTCTAGGCAAAATTGATGCACAAAGGCATGCCCATTGTTACATAATTACTCTCATAAACAAGATAATTTACACCGCAGTCATAAACAAAATAATTTACATTATAAAAATTTTATATTTCCAAAAATCTAAATGTCGGGTAGAAGGGCGTCAGTTGTCGGGTGGGAAGGCGGCGGGTGTCGGTTGGTTAGGCATCGGGTGTCCGGTAGTTAGTTGTCGGGCGGTGGGTGGGAAGGATTTGGGGGCTGTCGGGCATCGGGTGGGAAGGTATCGGGTGTCTGGTAGTTCGCTGTCGGGTGTCGGGTAGAAAGTATTTGGTCGTTGTCGGGCGTCGGGTGGGAGGGTGTCGGTTGTCCGGTATTTGACTGTCGGGTGTCGGGTATATAGGATGAGCCTATCGAACATGTGTAAAAATTATATACTCTTGAGTTTTATTTTAAACCTGGACGAAAAAAGATCCAGGGCTTTAGTCCAATTATTGTGTGGCTAGTCTATACTAAGGCATCGAAAATCTCTTGCAACTTTGCAAAGTGGTTCCTATGGAAATCAGCCCTTCCTCCTTTTCGGCGGGGCTTAGTGAGGAAATTTGAATGTGGAGTGTGGAAATTGGAAATTTAAAAGTAGGAAATCGGAAAGTTGGGGCTCAGGGAATATGTTGTCATTGTCATGCCCCCGCAAGAGGCATGAAACTTTTTTTTAAACATTTAAATTTTTTTAATTGAATGAAAGTTGTTTTTTGTATGAAAAGCGTGGAAATGATTATGACGTATGAGTTGAGTATACAGAATACAGGGTGTCAAATGGTGATTCAGGCCCTATGTATCTAAAGAACCGTAAGTAGCCGAACAAAACCGTTGAAACCAATCGAAAGCCAGTGCAAAGTTACATTAAAACACCGGTTTTCACCAACTTATTCCTACTCATTCGCTTACACCAGCAGTTCTCCCAAAAAAGTTGAAAATATAAATAAATTACTAGCTAATTCGTGACCAAATCTCTCGCTGGAGTGTTAAATTGGAAGTTTCTTCCGTATCGTTAAGAAGTGCCATTTTGAAACAAAAGTTGATAAAAATAGCTCTTTTATGAGGAATAAACTTGCACTTAAGCACTCCCGCGAGAGATTTGGTCAAGAATTAGCTAGCAATTTATTTATATTTTCAACTTTTTTGGGAGAACTGCTGGTGTAACGGTGTAAGCGAATGCGTAGGAATAAGTTGATAAAAACCGGTGCTTCAATATAACTTTGAACGGGCTTTCCATTTGTATCAACGGTTACGTTGTATCCTGCTACTTACGGTTCTTTAGATACATAGGGCCTGAATCCCCATTTGACACCCTGTATATTTATAGCTAACTCTTATTTAATGTAGTTTGGTTTTGGGGAAAACTGGAAATTTGGAAAATACCTGAAATTTGGAGGAAAATTGGAAATTCGGAGAAATTCTGAAATATGCCAGAATACTGAAAATATACCGCAAAACTAAATACTTGGGGAAATTTTGGGAAAATTATGGATAAAAATAAAAAATTTGAGAATACTGGAAGTTAGGGATAAAAAAAGTTAGGGGAATAATGGAAATTAGGGATAAAAATAAAAATCATGGAAATACTCGAAATTAGGGGAAGAAATAAAAAATTTTGGAATACCAGAAATTTGGGGAAAAATTAATAATGTGGGGAATACTGGAAAATTGGAGGGAAATTAAAAATTTGCAAAATACTGGAGATTTGGGTAAATCTGGAAAATTAGAAAAGAACTGGAAATTTGGATGAAAATTGATATTGAAGGGAAAACTGGAAGATTTGGGAAAGACTTAGAAATTTGGAGAAAAATTGGATATTTGGGGAAAAATTGGAAATTCGGGGAAAAATTGGAAATATAGAGAAAACTGAAAATTTAGGGAAAACTGATTTGGGGAAAACTGAAAATTTGAGGAAGACAGGAAATTTGGGGGAAAATAAAAATTAGGGTAGGATTCAGATTTCTGTTTTGGGTTTTTTGTTGACAAGTGTAGCTATTGCCCAAAGTACGACGGGATCTCTTTCATACAATAATTGCAAAAATTTAGATAATTAAACTTCTGGCTTTGGAAAAAATATCAATTAATAATTATTATAGCAACGTAACATATACTTAACCATTTGACTGTCAATCTTGACTTAATAATTTATGATTTAATTATGACTGATACAAAAAGTGTAATATCGTATATGGTAAGCTGTAGTGGAGTTGTCGTCGTCGTCTGCGGATGCTAATGCTGCGACCATAAGACTCCCTTTACCATAAGCCTCCCTTTACTATAAGCCTTCGCTCACTCCTTCCACTCCAATACAAAGAAACAGCTACCAACACAAGATCCGATAAGCACCAAAAAGACACCCGACTTCAACCAACACAAGACCCGACAACTCCCACCAACACATGACCCGACTCCCACCGATACAATACCCGACTCACGGATACAATACCCGACTCCCACTGTTACAATACCCGACTCCCACTGTTACAATACCCGACTCCCACCGATACAATCCTCGACTCCCACCGATACAATACCGACTCCCACCGATACAATACCCGACTCCCACCTACACAATACCCGACTACCACCAAAACAATACCCGACACCCACCAACACAATACCCGACTCCAACCAAAATAATACCAGAATCCAACCTACACAATATCCGACTCCCACCAACACAATACCCGAGTCCCACTAACATAATACCTGAATCCAACCAACACAATATCCAACTACCGCCGACACAAAAACCGATTTCCACTAACGCAATACCCGACACCTATCGATACAATACCCGGATCCCACTAGCCCAATACCCAACTCCCACCAACACAATACCTAACTACTTTGCAGTCGACTCCCGATCACACAAATTATATTGAACAGTGCGTTTGCAGAAATCAGTTTTAATTTTTATAAGCCATACCACTCTCAACTACATATAACTAATGAATTTAGTCTCTTTAAACTTATTTGCACCTTAACCAAATTTTGTCAAATTACATGGTATTTTTATTTACAAAAAACCAAGCCGATATAGTGCAAATTAATTTAATTAAATAAAGTATTGTGAAACTATTTAAATATCCAATAGCTTACGATTTGGGTAAATTTTAATTGATTGCCATTCAAGTCATGTAAAACATGAAATATGTCATTTAATTATTTAATGGTAATAGAAAAATGCAGTAAATTAGGTAACTACTGTTTGCAAAACCTATCAGTCTAGATAAATTCCCATAAACAATAATATAAACTAATTTCTTTCATGTAGTCGGTATGCAAAACCGGACTACACGAGAGTCGAATAGCAAATACACAAAAGCCAGGTGGAAATTTTATGGCTTATTTCGCAGATGGAATCTTAGGGGTAGTTTCACAGGCGGAATTTTTACGGGTAATTCCGCAGGTGGAATTTTTACGGGTAATTCCACAGGTGGAATTTTTACGGGTAATTCCGCAGGTGGAATTTTTACGGGTAATTCCGCAGGTGGAATTTTTACGGGTAATTCCGCAGGTGGAATTTTTACGGGTAATTTCGCAGGTGGAATTTTTGCGTTTAATATCACAGAAAAGGTTTAACTGTAATTTCACAAGTAGAACTATATAGGGAAAGGATAATTTCATAGCAGGTGAAATTTTTACTGTTAACATAACGGCAGGTGGAGTTTTTACGGGTAACATCACGTTAGGTGGAATTTTGATGGGCAAGTGCACAGTAGGTGGGATTTTGATGGGCAAGTGCACGGTAGGTGGAATTTTGACGATTAACATCACGGCAGGTGGGATTTTGATGGCCAAGTGCACAGTAGGTGGGATTTTTACGGGGTACGTAGAATTTTGAAGGGTAATTGCACGGCCGATCGAATTTTGACACACAATTTCAGGGGGTAACTTCATGATGGGTGACGGGTAACTTCACGCTCCCTTGAGGTTTGTACTACTTACACTACTCTATGTTCTACTCTGTATTGTACTCCACACTTACTCCATATTCTACTCAACACTTACTCCATATTCTACTCAACACTTACTAATCCACACTTACTCCATATTCTACTCCACACTTACTAATCCACATTTAATCCATATTCCACTCCACACGTACTCCATATTCTACTCTACACTTGCCTCTCATTCCACTCCACACTTGCCCCATATTCCACTCCACACATCACTCCATATCACTACTGAAAGGGGAAAAAAGGGTGGGATAGAAATAGACATCAAAAACCCAGCCCTAGCAAAATTATAGTATAGCAAAAGCCATACGAAGTCAACGCTAAGGCTGGGACAGCAAAAAGGCAAGTAAATTTAACTCGATAACACTATATTTGGATAAACGGACTGGCAAAACACATAAACAGCTCGGGTGGATAAACAATACTGCATAAGTCTATTATGGGCCTAGGTCACACTCCTACTAAAAGCGGACCAGAACCAGACACCAAGAAAGCCAGGATGGAAGGGACAGTGAACCTATCGCAACTAACCGACAGTCAAAAACTTGACATGATACTGGCAAAGATGACAAAAATAGATGAAATTCACAAAGATGTATCAGGGCTCAAGGAGGACAACGAGAAATGTAAGCAAAAAATCGGGGAACTTCAGGATAAAGTTGCACATCTTGAACAGAAGAACGAGCAGATGGAAATGGAGCTAAAAAGAAGAAAGTTAATAATTAGGGGAATAATGGACGAGGAAAACGAACCTGAAGACGTATGCTACGAAAAGGTCTCCTCATTAATTCAAGATCTCAAACTCAACAATATACAAATCGACATTGTAAAACGGATAACAAAATTCAGAATGGGAGTCAACAGACCAATCGTTGTGGGTTTCGTTCGTGAACATGACAGAAATTTAGTCTTCAAAAATAGGTTTGAGCTTCGTAAGGACGTGAGGACGAGAGAAGTATACATTAATGCTGACCTGCCGCTATCCGTAAGAAACAGACAACGAGAAGAGAGAAATTCTAAAAAATCAGCTGATGCTCAGATGCAAGTAGAAACAAGTACCACAGAGACGAGTTTTCCCCAGTTCCAAGTACCCAACTTCAGCAAAGCAAGTCAATTAAGCCAGACTCTAAATACGACAGGGGGGAATTCCTGGTGGCCACCAAAATTGAATAATGAAGCTCGATAGGACAGGACCCAACCAGTCAACCGTAAAAGCGAAAAAGGAAATTTAAAAATTCTCTATTGGAATGTCAACGGAATGTTGAAAAACCCAAACGAAAAAATACAAGAAGTAATAAATTTTGACCCAGACATTTTTTGTCTAGCAGAAACTTGGAGTGATAATATTAGTGAAAAATGCTCAAAAATAGTGTTCAATAATCTGACCAATAAATATGACGTAAGCACCGTGGATCCATACAAAATATATGAAAAGGGTAGAAAAATGTCTGGCTTCCTCCTAGGTGCAAAGAAAAATTTAAAATCAGCTGTATCAATCGCGGATAGTACAACACACTCAATAACCGTCAGACTCAAACAGCCTAAGCAAGAAAATCTAGAAATCGACTTTCTCTATGCACCACCATCGAAAACGGGGGAAAAGGTGATTGAAATGCTAGAAAGCAGGTTTGAAGAAAATATGGATAAGAAATATGTTTTATTGGGAGATTTGAACGGAAGAATAGGAAGACTGGGAAGTGATATAATAATTGATGACGACAGAAACCTAGTAAGAAAGAGTCAGGATGGTGTAGTGAATGATCGTGGAAAGAAAATAGTTCAAATCTGTGAAGAAAACTCTCATCAAATAATAAACGGGACTACCAGAGGGGACACTGAAGGGAGTTTTACACACATTGATGAAAATGGAAGCAGCGTAATTGATTTGTGTATAACATCAGCAGGAATTCAGTTTGACCAACTGTTGGATTTTAGTGTCTTGGACTCGGCCTACTCAAAGCACTTCCCCATTCAGCTAATAATGCCAAGAGAGGACAACGAAGAAAAAACTGAAGCAGAAGTGTTCAAAATAAAATCAATTGCATGGGACGAGAAAAAAAGGGACAACTTCCAATTGATTTTAAATGACATCTTCGAAAGGATTGACGAAGACATTAATTTGAATATTGATCAGCTGTGTAACATGATTCATCAAGCGGCTACTTTTTGTGGTTTAAAGACGGAAAAAACAATCGGGAAACAAAATATTAGCCAACCAAAATGGTACGACAATGATTGCAAATTGGCTAAGTCCGACCTACAAAAGAAACTGAAATCATTAAGAGCCTCCAACCCAATCTTGGACCCTACATTACACAACGAAGTTGTACAAGCTTATATAACAAGTAAGAAACACTTCACAGATATAGTGGAACTTAAAAAGAAGGAGTACTTTGATCAGCTGTTAGAAGCAATACAAAACTCTAAACAATTTGGAAAAGAATTTTGGACCGCAATGAACATCTACAGAAAGAGATCTGCATGCGTCGAAAATAAAATACCAATTGAAAAATGGAAAGAGCATTTTCAAAACATGTTTACCAGTAGTGTTCCAACACAAGTTACTCCCAATAATGTAGAGATCAAAGAGGAATCACTGGACAAGGAATTCACAATGTTCGAGTTATGCGTAGCCATTAAAAAACTATCATCACATAAGGCACCAGGAGCGGACGGGATCCCAAATGAAGTTTTGAAAAACTTAACTAGTAATGCGAAAATTGAACTCCTCAAAATTTATAATGACCTATTCGCCAACCCGGAAAAAATCCCAACCGACTGGACCACAATAGTGATAGTTCCCATATTCAAAAAAGGAGACAGCCAAGAACCAGATAATTATAGACCGATTTCCCTAGCCAATACAACACTGAAACTGTTTACCGCTCTTTTGTGCAATCGTTTAAGCTCTTGGTGCAATGTACATGGAAAAATATCAGCATTCCAAGCCGGATTCAAAGCTAATACGGGCACGATCGACCAGATTTTTATTTTGAACTCTTTAATTCAATACAGATTAAGAATAAAAGGAAGGAAGGTTTACACTCTTTTTGTGGATTTGAGCCAAGCATTCTGCACGATTGAACACCCACTCCTTTGGGCCAAACTAGAGAAGGCAGGAATCAGCACTAAGTTTCTAAATGTTATAAAAGCCATATATGAACTTGTCAACGCGTGTATTAGAGCAAATGGAATTTCGGACATCTTTAACCTAGAAAAATCTTGTCCCCAGGGGGAGACACTCTCGCCCAAATTGTTTACACTTTTTCTGGAGGATGTAGTGACAACAATCGATGAAATGGGGATTCCAGGAATCTACATAGGAAAACAAACGCTACACATGCTCCTTTTTGCGGACGATATCTGTTTAATTGCGGACACTCCGATAAATCTCCAACGTAAGATAAATAAATTAAAATCGTATTTTGAGGAAAACAATTTGATAGTTAATTTAGGTAAGACGAAAGTTGTTGTTTTTAGAAGAGGAGGAATAATAAGCACAAAACTAAGATTCTATTGGGGAGCTAATGGTATTGACATTGTCAATAATTACGTTTATTTGGGAGTACCCTTTAGCTATACGGCAAAACACTCTGTAAGTAAAAATTATTTTGTATCTAAGGGAAACCATGCCATTACCAATGTGTCTACATTGATTAATAAGACTAAAATTAACTCAATGAAGGTCATCGAAAATCTTTTTAATACGCTAGGGAGATCTGTAATTTTCTATGGTATAACAATTTGGGGGCTAAACCATATCGATGAAATCAGTAAATTCCAAGCTAGGTTTATGAGAAAAATATTGTATCTTCCAAGGCACACTCCACATTGGTATATAAGATTAGAAACGGGTATTGAAAACATACAAGTTCAGCTATTAAAGATAATACTAAAATTTTTAATTCGGGTGCTGGAAATGCCACAGGAATCTTTAATGAGAAGTATGTACAATAAATTAATTAATGTATCTGATATGGGTAAACCAGAGTTGAATTGGGTAGTGCAATTAAAAACGTACTTATATGAAAGGAAGTTAGAAGATTTATGGGACTCACAGGATCCAAAATATATGAGGTGTTCTAAAAAGTACATTGCAAAATTATAAACTAGATTTAATGGAGCATGATGTAAACAAAATGTTAGAATACAATAACTCAAATAACTTGTACTACATGATATGCACGAAAGAAAAAATTAATTGTTATCTAAGTTCCAGCATTCCTCTTTACATAATAAGGCTTATATGTCAGATTCGTTCGGGATTATGTAACGTAAGTATAAACGGAAAATCTATACATCTGTTAGGTAGTAAAATATATAACAATAGTAAATGTGATATGTGCAACCTAAATGAATTAGAGGATGAGTACCATGTCATGTGTCGATGTCCTCATTACCAGAAACCTAGAAATAAGTACCTCACGGTTTTTAATTGTTCTTACGATAACGATATGTATTATAAAGTAATTAGTAATATAAATAAGGAAACGGCTATAAAAATTTACGTATACTGGAAAATTGCAATGCGAATAAGGAATTTTGTTAGAGAATATTAAATGAGAAATGGTTGAAAATACGCTTAGTACGTTTTGATTGGTTGGGAAAAGTTCAAATATATTTTTACACTACACTATATATATGACTGAGGAAATTGTAAGTTACGTAATATTTATCTATACTTGTGAACTGCTTGATGATAAGTGTGAATTGTAATCAATGAAGCTTTATATTGATTAATAAATTATACATCACTCCATATTCTACTCCACACTTACTTCATATTCTACTCGACATATCACTCCACATTTATCAGAATAAATTTTACAAATTTTACTCTTGAAAATTTTGAAATTTTTTAAGGAATTCAAGCGTGCTGTTACTATCCCGTCCGTAGGACGGGTAACTTTACTAGTACCTAATATTTATGAGTATTATAGAAAATAATCATTAAAATAAATAAAAAATGTAAGTGTAACCTAAAATCTGCGATATTTGAAAATTTATGTTCTAATCACTTATACACATAGGATCATTGATATCAATCCTTTACGACATATCCCTCCCAGACTGAAACCTCATGGTTCGGGACCTCTAGAGTCACAGAGCTATTCCTCCCAATCTAGTCTGAGAGGGACATTAGATCCCTCCCAGTCTACTACATATACGTTACATGACATTTGTACAGACCGGATATACGTAAAATGCCTAAGATTTATGTAATTGCAAAAACCAAAACTTTGATTTATAACATACCTAACCTAATTTAAACCAGCTTTAAGATTGTCAAACATACGTTTATTTAAGTTTGATTGATTTAAATTAGGTTTTATTTGTTACTAAAGCATTCTATAGGTTATGAAAGTGAATGTACTTTATAATCCCTCCCTTTTCCGTTCTCTTTCATTATTCAGTTTGTTTACTTTATCAATTTAGATTTACCAACCCATTTCTTAGGGTATATAATAGCTATGTACCTTAATAAATCTATCTTTTCTTATTGATTCATTCGGAACAAACAGTCACCTTTTTAAAGTGATCATTCTTCATGAACTAATACATTTTACTTATACATTTTTATGTATGCATAAAGCTCAACAGGCCGGGATTACCCTAACCCTTCGACTTTCGGATTATCTTGTATGTAATAAGTACTAGCTGCAGACCTAGCACAGTGTGCTAGAAAAATGTTGGAATAACTAAATTTTAACTGACTGCGCATAGCAATAGAGCGTTGAATAATTAGTAGACCAATTTTTAATGCCTAAGTGTGGTGAAATGTTTCAATGCTCAATTTATTTAAATTGCCAAAATTGTAACTCAATATTATACCAATACTGCTCGCTCTCCCATTGCACTCACCGAAAGTATTTAACATATAGCATACATAGCATAAAATTGTTACATACTTTACTGTATTAGACGGTCCTAGTCGTTCCCACAAATCCATCCGTAATTTTCAAATGCTAGGTACTGCCCGAATTGCTTAAAATTAATATACATATTCATTTTTCCTACTATATAAAATATATTCAGATAATTTATTTTTAAATGTAAATGTCAACATTTTACATTGTTTTAATTCTAAAGGTAAGTTATTCCAACAATTTATTGCATGATGCTTTACTGTATTTAACATAATGTTTGTCCTAAAAGGGTGCTTAACCAAGTCAGGAGCTTGTCTAGTCTTCCTTTCCCTATCATTGAATACATACATACCAATTTGACATTGACATAATAGGCTCACTAAAAGCTATAATCTTATATGCACTAGACAGTGTGAGATAGTCAAGTCTTTCTGTAACAGTCAATAGATTAGATTATGTTTTTCTAGAATATGCCAATAGTCTATTTTAGCATGTTGTTTTTTACATTTTGGATTTACAGTGGATTGTGGCTTAAACCTATGTTCCAATAACTTTTTTATAGAACTTATTTAAGGATGGGTTTGGCCCTCGTCACTGACAATGCATTTATTTTTGTTTGTAGTTTACCAAGTTCTTTTATCCTTGCTGGACCCCCTACCATTAGTGAATAGTCCGTAATGGAGTATATGAAAATGTTTACTAGTTGGGTAAATATTTTCAACGGGACCATACGTTTTATAGTGTGTAGTGCTTGTATTGCTCTATTCAGTTTACTTTCCACCACTTGAAAGTGAGCATTATATTTTAGATGGTGATCCAGCGTGACCCCAAGATATTTAAACTCATATACCCTCTCTATTCACCCCATTTCAGGTCATACTTACTTCTTCATGCACATTTTTATCATGTTCTGAGTGAAACACCATAAACTTTGTCTTTGTAAAGTTTAATTCCAGACCAACTTGCTTCATCTCCTTAATCATTACAAAACGATAAGAGCATACATACAAACATTTATACAACAATACCTACAGAATTCCATACGCATGTTCCACACGCAGGTTTGCAGCTAGAATGAATAGAAACCTTAAAAGTTTTGGAAAAGCTGTAAGTTACTCACGTGTTCGTAGGAGAAGGATCCAAACTACAATGTGGATGGCTACGTCATACATGATTTCCCTTCCTACCAAATCATGTAATTATGTTGTGCCCGTTTTCTTGAAAGTTCGGGTTTGGATAAGGCTGTTTATGCACCTGAGATTTTACATGACAATACTTTAGTTATCATAGAAGCATTTCCTGTTGAAAAGAGAATCACAGAGCCGTAAGCTAAAAATTATTATTACTGTGTAATGTGTAATTTAATCACAAACCTGAATTGATTAGGGCTTGTAAACCCGGATTTCGGGTACCCGGAAACCGGATTTTGCAATTGACCAACCCGGGTTTTTACTAGTTAAATACGAAATTCAGATTACCAGGTTTTACGCATGTTGCGAATATTTAAACAGGAAATAATATCAAAAAATGTATTCTCATAGTGAACGCCAGGGTTACCAGATTTTCTTCAGCGAATTTAAGTACCCTGATTAACGAAAGCCATTTAATATTACCAACTCGCTCCCGAAGGGCGCGTCTTAGTAAATGCTTTCAAATGTCATACAACCGCATTTGGAGCTATTATATGTGCTCAGCTAACAAATTTATGGTGTTTTGATGAAAATAAACCAAAAATAACGTAAATTAAGTGTTTTGAAATTAATATTCGTACATGTTATTACATAGAAAAGTGAGGACATCAATTGAAGAATACGCGCGAAGCATGAAAACAATTTTAAATTCAACATTAAAATTTATCAATAACTAGTAGCTTGCAGCATACGCGACTCGATTTCGAAAGGTGTTGTATAGTAATAATGACTCCTTGGATCAACGCGGTAAAATTTAAATCTGCCCTACCAACTATACATAGATATATAGGCAGCAGGCCGGTAAATTTTTTCAACTCTGCGATTATAGAATAGAATGATTTGACAAATTTTGTGTAATCTAGCTTTAACGGTTAGGTTACATAGTTGAGGAAGAGAAGTTTGCTATATATCCTCCACTGATAGGGGATTAATGGATTTCCTTGTAAATTGGAAGAGATATTTGACAATTAAACTGGATAGATTAACAAGAAACATTGAAATTCGCGCTAAGAGCGAGAAAATTTGAATATTTCTTGAACGATAACAAAATGTGTTCTAATATTAAAAGATGAAATTAATCAAATTGTTACCTATTTCAGCTCATTTAAGTATATTTAAGTATAATTTAAGTATTTTAAAATGCTTGTAGGTATTTAAATATATGACTCAATTTAAGTATTATATACTTGCTATTTAAGTATACCTGGTAACCCTGGGAAAGCGCATCCAAATTCAATTTCCCATTGTGTACAACAAAAACCTCAATGGTCGCACAGTCGCACCTCAATGTCAACTTGAATTTAGGGTGGTACTACCAGCCTCCGTTATAAGACCATCTTAAGATTATCTTATGTGAGACCATCTTAAGATTATCTTATGTGAGACCATCTTAAGATTATCTTATGTGAGACCATCTTAAGACCAGTGGAGATCTTATTGAAAATCTGTACCACGATCATTGTGACAACATCGTCTTACACAAGACTGTCTTGAGTCCCGTCTTTCATTAAATCAAGGAAAGTTCATCTCAAGTCCATCTTATGATCTCGTCAGTGCAAAACTTTAGACAAAATCGGCGGGGTTACTACGGATACTTGAATTTACATCAAAAATCCAATTTACCCTCCTATTGACACTCCCTCCTGCCGCATTCCCATCCGGAAAACCAAGGCAACAGTTTTGGCAATTCTTGTAAATTGTTGATGTAAGATAAAGCTAACACAAGGGACATGAGGACAATGTCAACCAAAAAGGACGAAAGATCGTCTCAAGACGACAAAATCGGAGTCTTGGGAAAGACGGACTTAAGATTGTTATTTGACTATCTTAAGGGTGGTACTACCAACCTCCGTCATAAGACCATCTTAAGATTATCTTATGTAAGATCATCTTAAGACCAGCGAAGATCTTATTGAAAATCGGTACCACGATCATTGTGACAACATCGTCTTACACAAGACTGCCTTGCCTTGAGTCCCGTCTTTCATAAAATCAAAGAAAGTTCATCTCAAGTCCATCTTACGACCTCGCCAAAGCAAAATTTTAGACAAAATCAGTGGGGTTACTACGGATACTTGAATTTTCATCAACAATCCAATTACCCTCCTATTGACACTCCCTACTCCCGTATTCTCATCCGGAAAACTATGGCAACAGTTCTCGTAAATTGTTGATGTGAGATAAAGCCAACACAAGGGACATTCGTTTTATTGAGGAAAATGCCTACCAAAAAGGACGAAAGATCGTCTCAAGACGACAAAATTGGGGTCTTGGGAAAGACGAACTTAAGATTGTTATTTTACAATCTTAAGTCATAAGACGATGATCATGGTACCGATAAGATGGACAAAAGATATTGCCATAAGATTGTCTTGAGATGAGGATATCGTGGTACCGATTTTGAGGAAAGGTGATCTTAAGTCACTCATAAGTTTTGGAGTGGTCTAAAGTCAGAGTTCAGAGTGTGAGCCTAAGTCATAAGATGATGATCATAATAACAACCCATTCTCTTAGGGTTAAACTGCCAATTTTTTGGGAATTATTTTGGTAATTAATAAAATGTGGATATACCTTGAAATAGAAATTTGGGCATTGGGAGCCACACCCACACTAGTTGTGTCCAGATTAAATAAAAACTAAATGTGTGTTATCCTTCATCAGCCGGAGTAGGAAAACATATAATATTATGTTCCACTACACCCTGTCCCGGCTGAAAATACTGTGAAATTGATGACTTATGTATTTGTCTGATGTACTTCATAAAAGAAAGATTGTGTTAAGTTAAAAATATCATTCTAATTTGGCAGTGGACATCATAATTACGCGTAAAAATAAATGTTTAAAACCCGGGTTTTGAATTTTCGTCTCGGTTTACAAGCCCTAGAATTGATACAAAACTGTCAAGTTAACGTGTGGAGATGTTTTAAGGAGATCCAGGAATTTTCACATCTAAAGTTTTACATCTATGTGTAGTGAAGTTTTACAACCTCATATACTGTAGTTTTATAACCGAGAACTGAAGTTTTACAATCGTACAAGTAATTGACGCGAAGTTTGATAAAGTCACATAAGGGTAAATAAATGCCTAATAATTATATTTAGATGAAACGCCTATGTCTGTAATGCTGATGACTTGTTTAATGCATTTAAAGTAAATGAAGCAGTCAAAGAGAAGTTAAAGGTATGGTCAGTGTCAAATAAGGTTAAGTAATATGATGTAACCGTATGTAATCAAATCATATAATTTACAACGTTTTATGTTTTCTTTATCCGGTATTAAATTCTGTCTATAGTGAATTGCTTCATCTCCCAAGTAGCCCATGAATTTCTAAAATATAGGGTGAATACATCGACATCTTTCCTTCAATGAATTGTGATAGCCCTTTGAACTGTTTGTAGTTTGTTGTTCTAGCTACAATTTCATCCGACCGACTATTCATATTCCAAATTGATATTAGAAAAATTGAAGGTCTGTCCCAAGTTCCGATCCAATTATGTTTGACATATTGATTAAAAATATTGATATATGACAAAAAGGTTTTAGTGCATCATTTAAGTTAAATCTTAAGTCAGCAAATCTTGCCTGTGCATCTATCTAATATATAACCACAGATCTAATATATAACCACAGACTGAGATAAAGCAATAAATTTACCTACCTATCTATCTATATATCTATCTATGTCTGGTAGGAGAGCTTAGGGAACCTGCACATATTACGTAATGCAAAACCCACTCCCCCATGTCTAACGCAGGTGCCGACTGCAACACTTTTGATTACCTTCTCCTCCCATCAATTACACACATAATATATGCATGTTCCTTAAAAGACAAAGGAGGATATGCAATAAGAAACTGAGACGGCCATTTTGTAGCCCTTAAAATTTCACCCAGACAACATGTATATGTTCCTATACCTAAAATGAGACCCTGAGGCTGTAGGATTTTTTAAAGAAAATATACCGTAATAATCGAAATAATTCCGCGCGGAATTATTGTTTCAAGCAAATGAAAAAATTTCTGAAAAGGCCAAAAATGTCGAAATAATTCCGCATCCGCGGAATTATTTCGATACGCGGAATTATTTTTCATAGTGTCAATATTTATTTTATTTTCAATGAATGGGATAAAAAATTTTAGAAA
Source organism: Tomocerus qinae (assembly GCA_020055645.1). Taxonomy (NCBI): domain Eukaryota; kingdom Metazoa; phylum Arthropoda; class Collembola; order Entomobryomorpha; family Tomoceridae; genus Tomocerus; species Tomocerus qinae. The sequence goes on along the minus strand of CM034548.1, from coordinate 619,368 downwards.
AAATTTATTTAGAGGTCATTATCTGAAGACGGATAAATTTATCGAATCGATTAAATTGAGGTCCATGTCTTCTTCATCTGAAGGCAATAAAATATCGTCCTCATGGATTAAGGGCTGTTCCATTTGCATATACTGCTGCTGTAGCATTTCTCGCCCTTCATTACAATCCTTGCCTGGTTTGAAGGCCGTTATTAAATTGTCCTGGATTCCATCTGTGGCATTTAGAATTCCACAAGAGAAGAAGGATTTTTTAATAACGTCTGCTGTTAGTGAATTCCAGGCTTCGACAATCCAACTGCAGACTACACTCAAAGAGGGTGGCTCTGAATTACCACCTTTAGCAGTTTCAATGTTTCCAGGAAAGGATACCCACACATTGTATTGTTTCCTGATGGAACCTTTGAACGGCTTGTTCCAGCTGACATCTGCTGGCTGGATGTATTTAGTACATCCTCCTGGGATGACAGCAGAGTTAACATTTAGTCTTCGTAATTCTTTTTTACCTTCATCATCTTTTTAGGTACAGGTACGCGGAATTATTTCGATACGCGGAACTATTACCATTAACAGCCAAAAAGGCAAAGTAAAATCGAAATAATTCCGCGCACGCGGAATTATTTCAGTACGCGGAATTATATCGATTATTACGGTAATACATGGCCGGAGTAGGAAAAATTTTTTTTTTCAAAAATCGATTTGGAAGGGTTTGCCCGGGATTTTGACACTTTTAAGCGTATCCCCAGAGAGAGGGAAAGTTTCAGCAACTTTTATGAAGAAATTGCGTGTGTTATATTTTTTTTTGATTTTTAAATCAGGTTTGAAAACCACCAAAAACCGACGATTTTTGGCCTCATAACTTAGCCGACGGCCTTTATGAGACATACCCATTAACATTACTTATTAGCCTACAATTATGATGCAGGTCGATTTAATACTATCTACGTTAAACTTAATCATTAGCGCGCTACCACCGCGCGCGCTGACACAAATCATTCGTTTTGAAGGAATTGGATAAATTTCATCATTCAGATGTAAAATTGACGCTGTTTATGACTAAAATAATTAGAGTTACCCTAAAATTAATATTAGCGCCCTGCACCGCGCGCCCTGACACAAATCATTCGTTTTGAAGGAATTTGAAAATTTTTATCAGTCAGATGTAAAAATTGACGCCGATTACAGATAAAATATTTAGATTTATTACAATTCCTTTAAACTAATAATATGTGTCAGCGCGCGCGGTTGCTGGGCGCTAATATTAAGTTTTTCATAAATCAAATTATTTATCCGTAATCAGCGTGAATTTTTACATCTGGGTGATGAAAATTATCCAATTCCTTCAAAACGAATGATTTGTGTCAGCGCGCGCGGTGGTAGCGCGCTAATGATTAAGTTTAACGTAGATAGTATTAAATCGACCTGCATCATAATTGTAGGCTAATAAGTAATGTTAATGGGTATGTCTCATAAAGGCCGTCGGCTAAGTTATGAGGCCAAAAATCGTCGGTTTTTGGTGGTTTTCAAACCTGATTTAAAAATCAAAAAAAAATATAACACACGCAATTTCTTCATAAAAGTTGCTGAAACTTTCCCTCTCTCTGGGGATACGCTTAAAAGTGTCAAAATCCCAGGCAAACCCTTCCAAATCGATTTTTGAAAAAAAAATTTTTTCCTACTCCGGCCATGTATTATATTTTCTTTAAAAAATCCTACAGCCTCAGGGTCTCATTTTAGGTATAGGAACATGTACATGTTGTCTGGGTGAAATTTTAAGGGCTACAAGACCTCTACTCCAGTTTCTTATTGCATATCCTCCTTTCTCTAAACCACCAAAATGAGTCGAGTTTCATTTTATTATTACACCAAAACATTGATTGAATGGTGAGTGGTGATTGAATGCAAATGATTAACGAAAGGGCACATTGAAATTTCTAAATGATCGTAATGTGCGTATTAAATAGCATTTCAAAACTTCCAATCCAAATATAGGTTTCCCACAATTGGTGACCGGTCAAATTAACATGATCAGGTATTGAAATGATTCCAATACCTGTCTGTGTTATTCTGGAATTGTGGGAAACATCTATTGGTTCTGCTATATGGACAAACTTATTTAACATTTTATTGTAGAGGTGGGTTTAATTTTTTGCTACCCTCTTGATTATTTTGTGCCGTTGCCACACCTTTTGTATAATTAAATAACTGTACTGGGAGCCACTATTTATTCTTTGAAAATTTTGCCAACCACCTTAGAAAATAAAAGTATATTAATTTAAATATACTTTGTATTTACAAAGTTAACCCAATAACCTTAGGGATCTGTTCGGAATTGTTTTATTACTATGTTGGGTGGCCTGCCGAATTTCTCTTGAGTGCTAGGCTTGCCCCTTAGCTGGGTTCACTAGTCTAAGATAATTTCTAAACGCAAACTACCATTTACCATAATTCATGGTTGTAAAACTGCAGTACCTGGTTGTAAAATTGCAGTACCTGGTTGTAAAACTGTAGTACCTGGTTGTAAAATTGCAGTACCTGGTTGTAAAACTGCAGTACCTTGTTGTAAAACTGCAGTACCTGGTTGTAAACTGCAGTACACGAGTGTAAAACTGCAGCTAATGAGTGTAAAACTGCAATACACGGTTGTAAAACTGCAGTACCTGGTTGTAAAACTGCAGAACATGGGTGATGGGTGAAAAACTGCAATACACGGTAGTAAAACTGTAATACCTGGTTGCAAAACTACAGTACCTGGTTGTAAAACTTCACTACCCAAGATGTAAAACTTTAGATGTGAAAATTCCCAATACCGTCATAAAAAGATCTGACGTTGCGTTTGACGATTCAATAAAACTCAGGTGTACCTGTGTATACCCCCACTAATTTAAGTTTGTGCTGTAGAATCAGAGTTTATTGGGTCTTATACAAATGTAATAATAAAGGTTTGACGTTGGGCCCGGGAATGTGGCATTTTATTAAATTTGGTTCTGTGGCTGTAGAATTTCTTTTTAGATATGATTTCACTCATACACGGTTTTCCCATTGAGACTTTCGCAAATGTCTTATGATACCACCTAAATAGTAACCGCTGCGGGTAGAGTTTATGTAAGGTGTTGTAAGGCAAAGGATTTTGGACTAAATCCCTTTTTAGAGTATTTATTTATTTAACTACTTTTGGGAAATACTTTTTTAAAAGGAAAACGTCAAATTGCGCTGAGAAGAATCCTAATCTGTTAAACACAGCTAGATATGAAACTTTCAGCAGTCAACCCCAAGTCATAAAAGTGTATATTGATATAACTTGTGAATTGATATGACTAGATTATTAGACACTATAGGCAGTAGAAATCACAATAATGATTAGAATCGTTGGAGTAGCAATATTCTTTTGGAACAATGAAATAGTCTACAAAATGAAGGATTCTATCTAGTAGGGAGAAACTATATTTAATTGCTACAGACAGTCGCAAAATGCAAAACTGTAGGAGAGGACTGAACAGGAGAAAACTTTCCAGTAGTGAATTTGTTTGTCTAGAGGCCGAGTTGCTAGTGAGGGGAATGAATAAAATGCTGGAGAATTTCGTGGAGAAATATCGACCACAGCTTAGCGACATATTCTCCCTCGCCACCCAAACCCGAAATGATGCACTCACTCTCATCTGCTTGCTGCAGTTTGCTGGAGACCATTCAAAGACTACACGGACCTGTACCTGTAGAGAAATCATTTATAGCATAGCCATGGCACTGCACAAGGAAGGAGGGGAGAAACGGCAGGTATTCTTATGGTGGAGGAAATCGGGCAGTCTGTCTGTTAGTAAACGTCACGGGACTCGCATGCTTACTCCTCCGTTCCAGAACTCGAACTCTGCCCCAAAAGTAGGGCTGGGCTCAAATCAATTCAGCTCATTGCATGGCCGGCCTGCTACTTGAGCTGTTGAGCTACATTATATAGGTTAGCAGCAGAAGCGTTATGAAATCGTTCGATGAGCATCTGTCTGTTTCTGCCTGGGCGATTTCTCAACAGGAATAACCTCCTCTTTTGGTACTCCAAAACCACTAAAAATTAACTGTGATAACACAGAGTAGGCAATAAGATGTTCACACAAATCAAAAAAGTTGAATAACTTAGTAAAAATTCGAACGAAATGGTTAGAAAAGTCGCACGAAGTGGTCGTCAGCATTATTTAATAAAAGCTAGGATGTCCTCTTTCCAAATGAGCTTATTACACGATAGAACTAAAGGTACCCACTTTTAGTACATATATACATACATGCCCACTTTTAGTAGTTAGGTATCTCTTTTTTTCCTTGTCTTTCAAAATCCGAAGACATACCGTATTAATCGAATTAATTCTCCGGTTTGTTATTGTTTCATTGGTCTTTTTTTAAGCTCTTGAAAACGAAGATAATCGAAATAGTTAACCAGGTGGTGAATTATTTCGATACTGAGAATTATTTTACAAACAGTCAATTTTTATTGAAGTCCGGGTACATAGAAAAGTAAATTATTCCTCGACTATCATATTCCTCATTATAGGGAATGGGGTTACATACATTTGCACTCAAATATACCCACCACCTGACCTGACCTACTGAAACTTAGATTGGGATGGTGAATTATTTCGATACGGAGAATTATTTCTCAAAGGCTATTATTTTGCCCCTAAAAACGATAAAAATCGAAATAATTACCCGGGGGAGCACTATTTCAATACGGAGAATTAATTCGATTAATACGGTAATTCAAAAAGTTTTCGGTCAAGTTATCGTGGAATCAGTTAATACAATAATACATGGAGAAATTGGAAGATATTATACCGTATGGGGCATTTAGGACCACTCATAGGGATTTAACATGAATGAATGAGTATGTATTAGCTATGGGGTATATTTTGTTCTTATTATTATATAGAAAATGGGACTAGACAATATAATTAGCAACACAGATTTGACTAGACCAAAACTTAACATCAGGGAAATTAAAAAAAGGTTTACCGAAGTTCTTAAACAGTCTGATCTAGAAAGAGTCAATAACTCAACAACCATTCCCCACTACTCAATATCTGTTCCTCATAGCGGGAAGGCTAACTACTTTAAATGTAACCCACCTCTACCAGTACGATCTCTATTAGCCCAAATTAGGCTAAATAGTCTTAACCTATATATAAACAAAAGAGTTATCAATGTCCAAAAGTTATCAATACAGAATGTCCAAAATGCTATCAACACGTAGAATCACTTTTCCATATGATGTTTAAATGTAACCTACTACAACATGCTAGAAAACAAGTCTTTCCTTTCATATTGTCAATCACCAACTTGGAGAAAAATAATTTTCTACTAATATTATTCCAAAGTAAAAATTACGATTTATACAATTATATGAAATATATTTTAACAAACATTTTGTGCTTACATAATAAAAATTTAAACTACAATGCAAATTGTATCGGTAGGGCGGGTTCTATGTTCGATTAATACATGATGATGATGATGATTATATAGAAAATGAGGATAGGGAAATAACGGGCAATTTGCAGTGTTGAATTTTCGTGAATTGGAGGTTTGGAGAATTTTTAGCTCAAAAAGTTTATATCAATTTTGAGCATTTTTTACTTTACATGATAATGTATTCAATACGAATTATTTGATTTGTCCTCTAAAGATTTTTTACATGTATAACGGAAGATATGACAGTATATTATCTCTGCGTGATTCCTATACTCTCGTATGCAAAAATGTAAAATGTTACATAATTTTTGTTCTCACCACTTCTCACCTTTCAATCTGGTTTCAAAAATTATCTATTTTTATGTAGAAATTTAAAAAAAATTCCAGCTCCTACTAGCTGCTACTTTGAAAGATATCGGTGGCTCTAAAAAGCAAGCTTTTTTGCTACATGTGCATCTTAAAGTCAAACACTCAAATGATCATTTTAATAACGCTCAGTGTAATAGAATTCGTTTTATGATTTTTTGAAAGACAGAATTTTACATGTAAGGAATGGGTGATCTTGGAAATCATGTTCACTATCTGCCAAGGCTGTATGGGGCATTAGGAGCAAATGTACCCCCCCCCCCCAAAATCCAAGAAAAGAGGAAATTTTTTCTCAAAATACATTTCATGTGATTTTTAGGCTATTTTTGACTCATTTTCGATAAAAGAAGCCAAAATTTTCCGTCATTGCCCACTCCGAAATCGACTTTTAAATACGGTACTGCCGTCTGCCAGGGTTGGGTTTCACCACTAAATAGTTTGTCCCAGCCGGTTGCCAAAAACAGGCTTAAACTTTAAACCAGGCTATCATTAGAGGAAAAGTACACTAAATCAATAGTAGAGTCATAAGTTAAGATTAAGTTTACATTCGCTCTGTGCACAGAGAATCAAAGACCTGCCTGGCACGGTCATGCATTTCGTGCCAGATAAAGCGGGTTTGACTTTTGTTTGAAATTTCCTATCTCACTATGTTAAATACACGAATTTGTAATGATTACTGCTAAAGCTAGGGGCTACATCGGTCTCTATGAATTACATATAATACTGTAAAATCGTTTACGACGGATCCAATGATGTATATATGATTGCGGAGTGTTGAGGAATCTTGCAGTAAAGTCATTTGGAAAAATTTAAGTATGAGGTTACATGCTAAGTTCGAGCGAGGATTGGAAAAGTACCCTGATTTTAAATGACCGTCGCTGTCAATGTACTCATCAGTGTGCTGTGTTATAACTTTTGTGGTAGAAATCCCCGCGAAAGTATGTAGATATGTCATAGTATAAGTGTACCCTCTCTGTAAGGGCGCCATTGTACTAGTATAACTGTTCGTAGCGAGTTAAACTAGGATAACCGACCCTCGACCAAAGAAGTGAGAAGAGGTGTTGAATAGGGGCTGTGAGGACAATTAAATCTGAGAGGCTAACTGGCGGGGCTTCAGCTTAACCACCCAATTCCCTACTTATATTTTCGAATTGATTTTTGATGTATGTCAGTTGGTCGCATTTGGATGATGTTTACATCATTAGAATCGTCTTGTCCAAATTGACAATGTCTGTAAGTTAGAAGGACCGGCGAGGTGCGGTGTTACAGTTAGAGCGGTTTCAAATTCGAAATTTAACATTAGTAGGGTACCTACTTTCAGAGCTAAGCCCCTTCTGCCTTCTAAGATCTTCCTACCTAGACCAAAACGTTACACAAGGGTTCCACATTGGGCCTCGGGGTTTCAGTACAACTGTTCCACTCTTAAATGCATTGCAAAGCCTGAGTTAAGTAGACAATTATGCTACTTTATAATGATATAATTATAATTTATGCTCAAAATCTTATTAACTTGATTTACTTAGTCAAATAGTGATATTTGCAAAAACCAAATAATTACCATAATATCGGCAGATATGTAAATATCTAGATATGCAGACTGCAAAGCGTATTAGTTAATAGAACATAAAATATTGTAAATGTCAATCATGCACAGAGTAAAAAATGTAGATGTATTTAAAGACGGGTCATAGTGAGACAGCCAGACAATCTCTAAATGAAAAAAACCGCTAGTGTACCAATGTGATTTTTTGGGTTGTGTAATTGATTTAAGATCTATCTGTATGTTCACATATCACATTTTGTTACTTTTTTATAAAATGGAATTTCCTACATATTTTTTAGATTTCATTGAAAAGAGTCAGAGTACTGAAACCCCGAGGGTCGGTTATCCTAGTTTAACTCGCTACGAACAGAGATACTAGTACAATGGTGCCCTTACACAGAGGATACCCTTATACTACTATATATACAGATATATCTCTACAATCTACAGATATATCTATAGATTGTAGAGTTTATAGATATAATAATGTTCGCGTAAGGCGCGTTAAGTTAAACCCAAACCCAAACCCAGAATCCTGCCAAAGATGGGCTTCTCAAAATGCAGCATGAGGGGGGATATCAGAACCTAATGCAAACCGTGAACCAAGTGTAGCCGAGGCTTCCACGAGGCTTCAAAAGCAAATCCCAAAGAGGTGCAGCATAAGTGGGAGACTTACGAAACATATTCCAAAATGCTTTCTACATGAGGGGGGATTTATAAGCTAATTCCAAACGTAGAACCAATGGTAAAAGAGGATTCCGACACAATTTCCAAACGGTGCAGCATAAGTGGGAGACTTACGAAACATATTCCAAAATGCTTTCTACATGAGGGGGGATTTATAAGCTAATTCCAAACGTAGAACCAATGGTAAAAGAGGATTCCGACACAATTTCCAAACGGTGCAGCATAAGTGGGAGACTTCCAAAACATATGCCAAAATGCTTCAACATGAGGGGGGATTGCAGACCTAATTCCAAACGTTGTACCAACGGTAGAAGAAGATTCAAACGCAATTTCCAAAACGGTGCAGCATAAGTGGGAGACTTCCGAAACATATGCAAAAATGCTTCAACATGAGGGGGATTGCAGACCTAATTCCAAACGTTGTACCAACGGTAGAAGAAGATTCAAACGCAATTTCCAAAACGGTGCAGCATAAGTGGGAGACTTCCAAAACATATGCCAAAATGCTTTAACATGAGGGAGGAATGCAGACTTTATTCCATTAGTTGTACCAATGGTAGAAGAGGATTCCAACGCAATTTCCAAAACGGTGCAGCATAAGTGGGTGACTTCCGAAACATATGCCAAAATGCTTCAACATGAGGGGGGATTGCAGACCTAATTCCAAACGTTGTACCATTGGTAGAAGAGGATTCCAACGCAATTTCCAAAACGGTGCAGCATAAGTGGGAGACTTCCAAAACATATGCATAAATGCTTCAACATGAGGGGGGAATGCAGACCTAATTCCAAACGTTGTACCCATGGTAGAAGAGGATACCAACGCAATGTCCAAAACGGTGCAGCATAAGTGGTAGACTTCCAAAACATATACCAAAATGCTTCAACATGAGGGGGGATTGCAGACCTAATTCCAAACGTTGTACCATTCGTAGAAGAGGGTTCCAACGCAATTAGATTTAGACTCTAATCTCTAATTGATTCCGATAAAACCACTGATTGAGAATTATTTAATAAAAATTTCAGACATTTTGATGGTTCCAATCGAAAAATATTTAATTTTCTGTTCCAGCGTGACGAATAATTTGCATAAACTTAAGATCAAAAAAGTAAAAAGGGCCAACAACCTTGCCATTCAAAGGTCATGATAATTGATTCTGATAAACAACTGATTGAGGAATATTTAATAAAAATTTCAGACATTTTGATAGTTCCAATCGAAAAATATTTAATTTTCTGTTCCAGCGTTACGAGTAATCTGCATAAACTTAAGATCAAAAAAGTAAAAAGTACCGATAACCTTGCCATTCAAAGGTTACGATAATTGATTCTGATTAATTGTTGATTAGGGAATTTTTAGTAAAAATTTCAGACATTTAGATAGTTCCAATCAAAAATATTTAATTTTCTGTTCCAGCGTTACGAGTAATCTGCATAAACTTAAGATCAAAAAAGTAAAAAGGACCGATAACCTTGCCATTCAAAGGTTACGATAATTGATTCTGATTAATTGTTGATTAGGGAATTTTTAGTAAAAATTTCAGACATTTAGATAGTTAAAATCAAAAATTGTCATTGTTTTTGTTCAAGTGTTGAGAATAATCGGTACACCCTTAAGATTAAAAAGTATAAACGACCGATTACCTTGCCATTCAAAAGTCATGATAATTGATTCTGATAAACCAATGATTGAGGAATATTTAATAAAAATCTCAGACATTTTGATAGTTCCAATCGAAAAATATTTAATTTTCTGTTCCAGCGTTACGAATAATCTGCATAAACTTAAGATCAAAAAAGTAAAAAGGACCAATAACCTTGCCATTCAAAGGTCATGATGATTGATTCTGATAAAGAACTGATTGAGGAATATTTAATAAAAATTTCAGACATTTTGATAGTTCCAATCGAAAAATATTTAATTTTCTGTTCCAGCGTTACGAGTAATCTGCATAAACTTAAGATCAAAAAAGTAAAAAGTACCGATAACCTTGCCATTCAAAGGTTACGATAATTGATTCTGATTAATTGTTGATTAGGGAATTTTTAGTAAAAATTTCAGACATTTAGATAGTTCCAATCAAAAATTATTAATGTTTTTGTTCAAGTGTTACGAATAATCGGTACACCCTTAAGATTCAAAAGTACAAACGACCGATTACCTTGCCATTCAAAAATTATGATAATTGATTCCGATAAAACCACTGATTGAGAATTATTTAATAAAAATTTCAGACATTTTGATGGTTCCAATCGAAAAATATTTAATTTTCTGTTCCAGCGTGACGAATAATCTGCATAAACTTAAGATCAAAAAAGTAAAAAGGGCCAACAACCTTGCCATTCAAAGGTCATGATAATTGATTCTCATAAACCACTGATTGAGGAATATTTAATAAAAATTTCAGACATTTTGATAGTTCCAATCGAAAAATATTTAATTTTCTATTCCAGCGTTACGAGTAATCTGCATAAACTTAAGATCAAAAAAGTAAAAAGGGCCGATAACCTTGCCATTCAAAGGTTACGATAATTGATTCTGATTAATTGTTGATTAGGGAATTTTTAGTAAAAATTTCAGACATTTAGATAGTTAAAATCAAAAATTGTCATTGTTTTTGTTCAAGTGTTGAGAATAATCGGTACACCCTTAAGATTAAAAAGTATAAACGACCGACAACCTTGCCATTCAAAAGTCATGATAATTGATTCTGATAAACCAATGATTGAGGAATACTTAATAAAAATCTCAGACATTTTGATAGTTCCAATCGAAAAATATTTAATTTTCTGTTCCAGCGTTACGAATAATCTGCATAAACTTAAGATCAAAAAAGTAAAAAGGACCAATAATCTTGCCATTCAAAGGTCATGATGATTGATTCTGATAAACAACTGATTGAGGAATATTTAATAAAAATTTCAGACATTTTGATAGTTCCAATCGAAAAATATTTAATTTTCTGTTCCAGCGTTACGAGTAATCTGCATAAACTTAAGATCAAAAAAGTAAAAAGTACCGATAACCTTGCCATTCAAAGGTTACGATAATTGATTCTGATTAATTGTTGATTAGGGAATTTTTAGTAAAAATTTCAGACATTTAGATAATTCCAATCAAAAATTGTTAATGTTTTTGTTCAAGTGTTACAAATAATCGGTACACCCTTAAGATTCAAAAGTACAAACGACCGATAACCTTGCCATTCAAAGGTTATGATAATTGATTCCGATAAAACCACTGATTGAGAATTATTTAATAAAAATTTCAGACATTTTGATGGTTCCAATCGAAAAATATTTAATTTTCTGTTCCAGCATGACGAATAATCTGCATAAACTTAAGATCAAAAAAGTAAAAAGGGCCAACAACCTTGCCATTCAAAGGTCATGATAATTGATTCTCATAAACCACTGATTGAGGAATATCTAATAAAAATTTCAGACATTTTGATAGTTCCAATCGAAAAATATTTAATTTTCTGTTCCAGCGTTACGAGTAATCTGCATAAACTTAAGATCAAAAAAGTAAAAAGGACCAATAATCTTGCCATTCAAAGGTCATGATGATTGATTCTGATAAACAACTGATTGAGGAATATTTAATAAAAATTTCAGACATTTTGATAGTTCCAATCGAAAAATATTTAATTTTCTGTTCCAGCGTTACGAGTAATCTGCATAAACTTAAGATCAAAAAAGTAAAAAGTACCGATAACCTTGCCATTCAAAGGTTACGATAATTGATTCTGATTAATTGTTGATTAGGGAATTTTTAGTAAAAATTTCAGACATTTAGATAGTTCCAATCAAAAATTATTAATGTTTTTGTTCAAGTGTTACGAATAATCGGTACACCCTTAAGATTCAAAAGTACAAACGACCAATAACCTTGCCATTCAATGGTTATGATAATTGATTCCGATAAAACCACTGATTGAGAATTATTTAATAAAAATTTCAGACATTTTGATGGTTCCAATCGAAAAATATTTAATTTTCTGTTCCAGCATGACGAATAATCTGCATAAACTTAAGATCAAAAAAGTAAAAAGGGCCAACAACCTTGCCATTCAAAGGTCATGATAATTGATTCTCATAAACCACTGATTGACGAATATCTAATAAAAATTTCAGACATTTTGATAGTTCCAATCGAAAAATATTTAATTTTCTGTTCCAGCGTTACGAATAATCTGCATAAACTTAAGATCAAAAAAGTAAAAAGGACCAATAATCTTGCCATTCAAAGGTCATGATGATTGATTCTGATAAACAACTGATTGAGGAATATTTAATAAAAATTTCAGACATTTTGATAGTTCCAATCGAAAAATATTTAATTTTCTGTTCCAGCGTTACGAGTAATCTGCATAAACTTAAGATCAAAAAAGTAAAAAGTACCGATAACCTTGCCATTCAAAGGTTACGATAATTGATTCTGATTAATTGTTGATTAGGAAATTTCTAGTAAAAATTTCAGACATTTAGATAGTTCCAATCAAAAATTATTAATGTTTTTGTTCAAGTGTTACGAATAATCGGTACACCCTTAAGATTCAAAAGTACAAACGACCGATAACCTTGCCATTCAATGGTTATGATAATTGATTCCGATAAAACCACTGATTGAGAATTATTTAATAAAAATTTCAGACATTTTGATGGTTCCAATCGAAAAATATTTAATTTTCTGTTCCAGCATGACGAATAATCTGCATAAACTTAAGATCAAAAAAGTAAAAAGGGCCAACAACCTTGCCATTCAAAGGTCATGATAATTGATTCTCATAAACCACTGATTGAGGAATATCTAATAAAAATTTCAGACATTTTGATAGTTCCAATCGAAAAATATTTAATTTTCTGTTCCAGCGTTACGAATAATCTGCATAAACTTAAGATCAAAAAAGTAAAAAGGACCAATAACCTTGCCATTCAAAGGTCATGATGATTGATTCTGATAAACAACTGATTGAGGAATATTTAATAAAAATTTCAGACATTTTGATAGTTCCAATCGAAAAATATTTAATTTTCTGTTCCAGCGTTACGAGTAATCTGCATAAACTTAAGATCAAAAAAGTAAAAAGTACCGATAACCTTGCCATTCAAAGAATACGATAATTGATTCTGATTAATTGTTGATTAGGGAATTTTTAGTAAAAATTTCAGACATTTAGATAGTTCCAATCAAAAATTATTAATGTTTTTGTTCAAGTGTTACGAATAATCGGTACACCCTTAAGATTCAAAAGTACAAACGACCGATAACCTTGCCATTCAAAGGTTATGATAATTGATTCCGATAAAACCACTGATTGAGAATTATTTAATAAAAATTTCAGACATTTTGATGGTTCCAATCGAAAAATATTTAATTTTCTGTTCCAGCGTGACGAATAATCTGCATAAACTTAAGATCAAAAAAGTAAAAAGGGCCAACAACCTTGCCATTCAAAGGTCATGATAATTGATTCTCATAAACCACTGATTGAGGAATATCTAATAAAAATTTCAGACATTTTGATAGTTCCAATCGAAAAATATTTAATTTTCTGTTCCAGCGTTACGAGTAATCTGCATAAACTTAAGATCAAAAAAGTAAAAAGGACCAATAATCTTGCCATTCAAAGGTCATGATGATTGATTCTGATAAACAACTGATTGAGGAATATTTAATAAAAATTTCAGACATTTTGATAGTTCCAATCGAAAAATATTTAATTTTCTGTTCCAGCGTTACGAGTAATCTGCATAAACTTAAGATCAAAAAAGTAAAAAGTACCGATAACCTTGCCATTCAAAGGTTACGATAATTGATTCTGATTAATTGTTGATTAGGGAATTTTTAGTAAAAATTTCAGACATTTAGATAGTTCCAATCAAAAATTATTAATGTTTTTGTTCAAGTGTTACGAATAATCGGTACACCCTTAAGATTCAAAAGTACAAACGACCGATAACCTTGCCATTCAAAGGTTATGATAATTAATTCCGATAAAACCACTGATTGAGAATTATTTAATAAAAATTTCAGACATTTTGATGGTTCCAATCGAAAAATATTTAATTTTCTGTTCCAGCATGACGAATAATCTGCATAAACTTAAGATCAAAAAAGTAAAAAGGGCCAACAACCTTGCCATTCAAAGGTCATGATAATTGATTCTCATAAACCACTGATTGAGGAATATCTAATAAAAATTTCAGACATTTTGATAGTTCCAATCGAAAAACATTTAATTTTCTGTTCCAGCATGACGAATAATCTGCATAAACTTAAGATCAAAAAAGTAAAAAGGACCAATAATCTTGCCATTCAAAGGTCATGATGATTGATTCTGATAAACAACTGATTGAGGAATATTTAATAAAAATTTCAGACATTTTGATAGTTCCAATCGAAAAATATTTAATTTTCTGTTCCAGCGTTACGAGTAATCTGCATAAACTTAAGATCAAAAAAGTAAAAAGTACCGATAACCTTGCCATTCAAAGGTTACGATAATTGATTCTGATTAATTTTTGATTAGGGAATTTTTAGTAAAAATTTCAGACATTTAGATAGTTAAAATCAAAAATTGTCATTGTTTTTGTTCAAGTGTTGAGAATAATCGGTACACCCTTAAGATTAAAAAGTATAAACGACCGATAACCTTGCCATTCAAAAGTCATGATAATTGATTCTGATAAACTAATGATTGAGGAATATTTAATAAAAATCTCAGACATTTTGATAGTTCCAATCGAAAAATATTTAATTTTCTGTTCCAGCGTTACGAATAATCTGCATAAACTTAAGATGAAAGAAGTAAAAAGGACCAATAACCTTGCCATTCAAAGGTCATGATAATTGATTCTGATAAACAACTGATTGAGGAATATTTAATAAAAATTTCAGACATTTTGATAGTTCCAATCGAAAAATATTTAATTTTCTGTTCCAGCGTTACGAGTAATCTGCATAAACTTAAGATCAAAAAAGTAAAAAGGACCGATAACCTTGCCATTCAAAGGTTACGATAATTGATTCTGATTAATTGTTGATTAGGGAATTTTTAGTAAAAATTTCAGACATTTAGATAGTTCCAATCAAAAATTATTAATGTTTTTGTTCAAGTGTTACGAATAATCGGTACACCCTTAAGATTCAAAAGTACAAACGACCGATAACCTTGCCATTCAAAGGTTATGATAATTAATTCCGATAAAACCACTGATTGAGAATTATTTAATAAAAATTTCAGACATTTTGATGGTTCCAATCGAAAAATATTTAATTTTCTGTTCCAGCATGACGAATAATCTGCATAAACTTAAGATCAAAAAAGTAAAAAGGGCCAACAACCTTGCCATTCAAAGGTCATGATAATTGATTCTCATAAACCACTGATTGAGGAATATCTAATAAAAATTTCAGACATTTTGATAGTTCCAATCGAAAAATATTTAATTTTCTGTTCCAGCATGACGAATAATCTGCATAAACTTAAGATCAAAAAAGTAAAAAGGACCAATAATCTTGCCATTCAAAGGTCATGATGATTGATTCTGATAAACAACTGATTGAGGAATATTTAATAAAAATTTCAGACATTTTGATAGTTCCAATCGAAAAATATTTAATTTTCTGTTCCAGCATGACGAATAATCTGCATAAACTTAAGATCAAAAAAGTAAAAAGGACCAATAATCTTGCCATTCAAAGGTCATGATGATTGATTCTGATAAACAACTGATTGAGGAATATTTAATAAAAATTTCAGACATTTTGATAGTTCCAATCGAAAAATATTTAATTTTCTGTTCCAGCGTTACGAGTAATCTGCATAAACTTAAGATCAAAAAAGTAAAAAGTACCGATAACCTTGCCATTCAAAGGTTACGATAATTGATTCTGATTAATTTTTGATTAGGGAATTTTTAGTAAAAATTTCAGACATTTAGATAGTTCCAATCAAAAATTATTAATGTTTTTGTTTAAGTGTTACGAATAATCGGTACACCCTTAAGATTCAAAAGTACAAACGACCGATAACCTTGCCATTCAAAGGTTATGATAATTGATTCCGATAAAACCACTGATTGAGAATTATTTAATAAAAATTTCAGACATTTTGATGGTTCCAATCGAAAAATATTTAATTTTCTGTTCCAGCGTGACGAATAATCTGCATAAACTTAAGATCAAAAAAGTAAAAAGGGCCAACAACCTTGCCATTCAAAGGTCATGATAATTGATTCTCATAAACCACTGATTGAGGAATATTTAATAAAAATTTCAGACATTTTGATAGTTCCAATCGAAAAATATTTAATTTTCTGTTCCAGCGTTACGAGTAATCTGCATAAACTTAAGATCAAAAAAGTAAAAAGGACCGATAACCTTGCCATTCAAAGGTTACGATAATTGATTCTGATTAATTGTTGATTAGGGAATTTTTAGTAAAAATTTCAGACATTTAGATAGTTAAAATCAAAAATTGTCATTGTTTTTGTTCAAGTGTTGAGAATAATCGGTACACCCTTAAGATTAAAAAGTATAAACGACCGATAACCTTGCCATTCAAAAGTCATGATAATTGATTCTGATAAACTAATGATTGAGGAATATTTAATAAAAATCTCAGACATTTTGATAGTTCCAATCGAAAAATATTTAATTTTCTGTTCCAGCGTTACGAATAATCTGCATAAACTTAAGATCAAAGAAGTAAAAAGGACCAATAACCTTGCCATTCAAAGGTCATGATAATTGATTCTGATAAACAACTGATTGAGGAATATTTAATAAAAATTTCAGACATTTTGATAGTTCCAATCGAAAAATATTTAATTTTCTGTTCCAGCGTTACGAGTAATCTGCATAAACTTAAGATCAAAAAAGTAAAAAGGACCGATAACCTTGCCATTCAAAGGTTACGATATTCGATTCTGATTAATTGTTGATTAGGGAATTTTTAGTAAAAATTTCAGACATTTAGATAGTTAAAATCAAAAATTGTCATTGTTTTTGTTCAAGTGTTGAGAATAATCGGTACACCCTTAAGATTAAAAAGTATAAACGACCGATAACCTTGCCATTCAAAAGTCATGATAATTGATTCTGATAAACTAATGATTGAGGAATATTTAATAAAAATCTCAGACATTTTCATAGTTCCAATCGAAAAATATTTAATTTTCTGTTCCAGCGTTACGAGTAATCTGCATAAACTTAAGATCAAAAAAGTAAAAAGGACCGATAACCTTGCCATTCAAAGGTTACGATAATTGATTCTGATTAATTGTTGATTAGGGAATTTTTAGTAAAAATTTCAGACAGTTAGATAGTTCCAATCAAAAATTATTAATGTTTTTGTTCAAGTGTTACGAATAATCGGTACACCCTTAAGATTAAAAAGTATAAACGATCGATAACCTTGCCATTCAAAGGTCATGATAAATGATTCCGATAAACCACTGATTGAGGAATATTTAATAAAAAATTTCAGACATTTTGATGGTTTCAATCGAAAAATATTTAATTTTCTGTTCCAGCGTTACGAATAATCTGCAAAGACTTAAGATCAGAAAGCAAAAAAGACCGATAACCTTGCCATTCTAATGTGATGATAATTGATTCTGATTAATTGTTGATTAAGGAATTTTTAATAAAAATTTCAAACATTTTGATAGTTCCAATCAAAAATTATTAATTTTTTGTTCAAGTGTTACGAGTAATCGGTACATCCTTTAGATCAAATAAGTATAAACTACCGATAACCTTGCTATTCAAAAGTTATGCTTTATAATTCTGATATATTAATGATTAGGGAATCTTTAATAAAACTTTCAGCCATTTTGATAGTTCCAATTAAAAATTGTTAATTTTTTGTTACGATTAATCGGTATACCATTAAGATCAAAAAAGTAAAACGGACCGATTACCTTGCCATTCAAAAGTTATTATAAATGATTGTGATTAATTACTGATTTTTTGAATTTTTAATAAAAATTTCAGACATTTTGATAATTCCAATCAAAAATTATTAATGTTTTTGTTCAAGTGTTACGAATAATCGGTACACCCTTAAGATTCAAAAGTATAAACGATCGATAACCTTGCCATTCAAAGGTCATGATAAATGATTCCGATAAACCACTGATTGAGGAATATTTAATAAAAAATTTCAGACATTTTGATGGTTCCAATCGAAAAATATTTAATTTTCTGTTCCAGCGTTACGAATAATCTGCAAAGACTTAAGATCAGAAAGCAAAAAGGACCGATAACCTTGCCATTCTAATGTGATGATAATTGATTCTGATTAATTGTTGATTAAGGAATTTTTAATAAAAATTTCAAACATTTTGATAGTTCCAATCAAAAATTATTAATTTTTTGTTCAAGTGTTACGAGTAATCGGTACATCCTTTAGATCAAATAAGTATAAACTACCGATAACCTTGCTATTCAAAAGTTATGCTTTATAATTCTGATATATTAATGATTAGGGAATCTTTAATAAAACTTTCAGCCATTTTGATAGTTCCAATTAAAAATTGTTAATTTTTTGTTACGATTAATCGGTATACCATTAAGATCAAAAAAGTAAAACGGACCGATTACCTTGCCATTCAAAAGTTATTATAAATGATTGTGATTAATTACTGATTTTTTGAATTTTTAATAAAAATTTCAGACATTTTGATAATTCCAATCAAAAGTTATTAATTTTTTGTTCAAGTGTTACGAATAGTCGATACACTCTTATAATCAAAAAAGTAAAAAGGACCGATATCCTTGCCATTCAAAAGTTATGCTTACTGATTCTTATATACTAATGAATGGGAAAACTTTAATAAAAATTTCAGACATTTTTATGGTTCCAATCAAAAGTTATTTAGTTTTTTTTCAAGTTTTCTAAATATTCCATACACCCTTAAGATCACAAATGTAAAAAGGACCGATAACCTTGCCATTCATAAGTAATGATTATTGATTCTTATATACTCCTGATTGGGGAATTTTTATTTAAAATTTCAGACATTTTGATAGTTCCAATCGAAAAATATTTTATTTTCTGTTCCAGCGTTACGAATTATTTGCATAAACTTAGGATCAAAAAAGTAAAAAGGACCGATAACCTTGCCATTCAAAAGTTATGATAATTGATTCTGATTAACTGGTAATTGTGGAATATTTAAACAAAATTTCAGACATGTTGATAGTTTCAATCAAAAATTATTCAGTTTTTTGTTCTAATGTTTCGAATATTCTATACACCCTTAAGGCCACAAATGCAAAAAGGACCGATAACCTTGCCATTCAAAAGTTATGATTATTGATCCTGATATACCATTGATTGGGGAATTTTTAATAAAAATTTCAGACATTTTGATAGTTCCAATCGAAAAATATTTAATTTTCTGTTCCAGCGTTACGAATTATCTGCATAAACTTAAGATCAAAAAAGTAAATAGGGTCGATAATCTTGCCATTAAAAGTTATGATTATTGATCCTGATATACCATTGATTGGGGAATTTTTAATAAAAATTTCATACAGTTCGATGGTTCCAATGAAAAATTGTTTAAATTTCTGTTCATGTGTTACGATTAATCGGGATGTCATTGTGATGTTAATCTTGTATCATTTTATCGTATGTCTTGGTATTTTTATTCGTCTATTTGTGTAGTTTAGGATTTTAAGAATTTTTGAATTTATAACATTTATTCATGGTAATATTTATCATAATGAATATTTTTTATTTGTTATCGATCATTATGGTTTAGGATGGTATGTTAACCATGATCTCCTTTCAAGTCCCTTAAAATGATAATCTTAAGTCTTTAATAGTCCTAGAAAATAGTTATTTTAAAAATTTGAAAAATAATTACGGCATGCCTACTTTATATTCTCACCGTAAAGCGATCGCATACACTTTTATTTGATTGCCCCGTTTTACGTCCATTCTATGAAAGTAAGGATAGCAATGGTTTTGGTGGCAGCCGTATGAAATTTTCGCGGGTGCACTTTCATTGTGTCAGCGTCTTTAGTAGGGTGATGTACTTTAGGCAGCCTAGATAATTTTTTGTTCACAAACTTGTAGATGAAATGTCATTTTACTTTAAAACTTTAAACTTAAATGTTATGTATTGAGTTCGAAAAACAGGGCCGAGATGGGTAAGATTGAAATAATTAAAAGGTTTTAAAAAAAAGATAAACAAATAAAGCTGAAATTTTTGTTATTTATGTTATGCTGGGGTGTTTAAAATCTTCCTTAGCATTATGATTAATTAACCAAGCGTCGCGCATTTAAATCCAACAATTAAAGCTTCTTTCTATTCTATTGCTTTGCTGATATTTTCTTATATTTTCAGAAGAATCTGTTGGTAATAAGGAAATAATCACAGAAGAAGATTTAAATCATAAATGGTAAGCAAATGTGTTTATTTTTGGTTTACTTCTATGCTTCTATACTTCAGTAGTCGATATCTGTATTTCACTGGACATCCAGTAAGCACAACCATTTTATGTGAATTTGATGGTAGGAACCTTCATAGAATGAACGTATTCATCATTAAATAGTAGTAGTTAGTAATGGGGTACAGTACTAAACCATGATGTCCAGTGAAATACAGATATCGACTATTGGTACCCAACACCATTATATAGCGGCACAACTTATGACGATTAACATGATGATATGATAGTTTGGCATATGAGAATCTGTATAGCATTTAGGTTCCACTGATAACTATTTGAAATAATATTTAAGTTATACAATATTGGGCCATGTAATTTGAATTGTAATATATTTAACTAAAATTTATTTAAAAACCGAGGTTTCAATTACATAGGAATGAAGGAAACAACACAATGACAAACGTTCTTCGCTTTTTTGATGGGGAAGCAACAGAATTGCTAAAAATAACAACATGGATACGTATGGAAAGACTACATGAAAAAAACGCTCTAAAGTCAAAGACCCGAATCGACAAATCTGCAAAGTTAAAATTTGCAAGTCAAAGAAGCATTGCAACACGACGGCAAATTGCAGCAGCGCTTATTGACAGGGGATTTTCTTGGTCCGAAATTAAAAAGTACGAAAATGCTGCGGCTTCCCAATTCAAAACAAAATGTGGGAGAGATAGACATTCTTTAAAGAGGCTAAAAATTCAATTCCGTCAGAACGAAACTCTTTCCTCACCTCTTTATCAACTTAGAACAAGACCAATTGAAGCACAACCTTGCCTCAAAAATATCAAAACATGTAAAACAGAATCCTCCGACAATAAAATTCCATTTGATGAAATGGATAGTGGCTGCGAAAATGAATTACACCAATGCTTGAAACCCAATATCGTGACTGGTGAGATAGGTTTAATTTTAATACTTTTATTTAAGCTGCGATCATGTAATTGCTTAATATCTAAGGGTGTATATTTGGATACCGAAAATGTTTTTAATTTTACTATTACTCTAATAGAAAGTTCTTCCACAAAAACAAGCCCAGAACAGAATGACCTTTTCTATAATCAGGAAACACGACCTAGGCGTCACCGACAAAGGAAGATTATTTTTACGCCGGAGGCACCCGTACGAAAGACTTATTGTATTTGCAAGGACATTTTTCGTAAGCGAGATCTTCCGATGGTACAGTGTGATAATTGTGAAGAGTAAGTTTTTCGATTTTCATTGTAATTCAGTAAAACTTGAAAAGTGGCAAACATATAAAGTAAAATTTAGACGATAAAAAAATATTTTTAACTTTCAGTTAAACTTTGCCGGTTAAATGACATTTTATACAATAGTTCCACTACAAACAAATTAACATTTAAATTCTTATTAAATTCTAAATCTTTATTTTTATTTTATTTCATTAAAACTCACCGCAAAATCCTTTCTCCAAAATCTGAGATTGGCAATAGGAATTTAAATATAAAAATTTACTAAAGTATATGCATGTTTTAATGATTATTTAGATACTATACAATATGGAAAGACATTGAGTATAATGTGGATTCAATTAATTTTATTCATACGCTCTTGCTAACATGTACTAAATTAATTTACTACTAATTTGGTCCTTAAATGACGCCCAAAAATCCAAAACTAAAATTCCTACAAATACACTTCGGTAATTCAATTTACATTTATTTTTTCAGGTGGTATCACTATATTACTAAACCTTGCATTACCGACTATAATGGGCAACGTTATTACATATGCCCTCCGTGCAAAATTAAGAATTCTAAGGAGAGGGATTGTGTAAAAAGCGAAGGAAAAGACAAAACAACAGCATCGCCATTTTTTAAAATAAAAACAGATGTTGCAACTTGTTCCTCAATAGATCAACTGGAATTTCAAGATTCGACACATTTTGAGTCACAAGTAATTCAAATTCCAGACGGTAAGAAAAGTACTGAGATGGTATTCAGTTCTACTGCCATGCAACAGCATAATATTGGCGATACAGCACCATTTTTAGTTCAAGATAACATCACAAATCAAGTAAATGTCGATAATCAATTAAATATTTCAATTGAATCTTTATGCGCCGCAGCAGACATCAAAAAGGAGGATCTCGCCTACGTTCCCCCGTCCCATTTTAAAATTGAAATATCGCCTGAAGACTGGAATCTGCTGTATAATTACGAAAAAAATGCATTTCACACAAAAGTGTATGCTCCGTTAATTAATAAGTATATATCTAGTGAAAGTAAAACGTGTTCATTTAACGCCAGAGATAGCGTAGTTTTAGGGAAAAAAAACTACTTTTGTAAGTTCAGAGGGAAATGCGGGGGGAACTGTAAAATGACATTCGAAGTTTTTGTCAAGGAAAAGCCTGAGCATGGTCGTCCTGTGGAGGCATTGGTGAAATCCAAGGGAGATTTTTCATTATTGCAGAAGAGGCACACTGGTCGTCAGTTAAGATCTCATGATCGATTGGAAGTTTTTAAATTACTACAGCATGAAAGTGCAAAAAAAATAGTTGTTGAAAGTTGCGGCCTAGCTTCACCGCTTCACCATCTCCATATGAATAATTTGCAAAAAAGTGAGACTCAATTAAGAGTAATTAAACATGAAGGCGTAAAAAAGAAAAGAAACAGCGATTCTCTTTACGAAGATATAAGAATGTTGAAAAGCAATTTGAGTCAGAAAATTAACCCAGACGGAAGACTTAATGGTTACATACAATTCTACAGTGTAGAACCTTTAATTTGTGGACTCTATCATGAGAGTGCATTACGAATTTTGCGACATGAATAAACCCTCAAATATCGCTTACCTATATTTGGACAGCACTGGAAGTATTTGTTCAAAGGTCACCAATGAAGCAAAACAAACTTTACTATACACTATAATGGCAAGATTTAATGGAGGGAAAGGAAGTCTGCAACTTGCAGAATTTCTACTCAATTCTCACGATGTTCCAACAGTGTCAAGTTGTCTGAAGTAAATTGTTCCACGATACAAAAAAAATAAAGAAATTGCCTGCAATAGGACAGATGGTTTCCATTGACTTTTCTTTTGTCTGCTTCATAGTGTCAGCGAAGGTAATACACTGCTTATCTTTTCTTTTACTTTTTCTCTTTATCTTTCTACACTGCTATTTTATATTTTCGATAACTTTTATGGTTTAAAGAAGATTTACAACATTTCCAAATGTTGT
Organism: Tomocerus qinae; assembly: GCA_020055645.1. NCBI lineage: Eukaryota > Metazoa > Arthropoda > Collembola > Entomobryomorpha > Tomoceridae > Tomocerus > Tomocerus qinae. The sequence continues at coordinate 595,659 of CM034548.1, read as the reverse complement.
TTTTAAAATTAATACGAAGTACTGCCAGTATAATGTACTACCAGTCCATTATATTCATGGAGAATTTGGCGTGAATTGATTTTTTTAATTAAAAAAATCTAAAAAGAGATTTCGGTATTCCTCAGAAAAACTTACATTATTATCAATACATAGTAACATAATGTTAAATTTATAATTAACCGGTTATACAGGGAAAATTTAGTTTCAGCAACATATCTACTGACATTAGTTTCGCCTCCTTGTTACCTACACTAATTAAAAAATAAAAATAAATTTTCTTTTTTTAATTGATAGGCTCAGAAAAGTGGTGAAAATAGTAACAAACACTTCTCTTAAATTTTGGCATTCATTTACTTCAATTTAACTTATAAAAATTAAACCAAATTAACTTTTATGTACCAATTGATAAGTTACTTCATAAGTCATTACTGTGAATAAATAACGTTGAATTAACTGATTTTATTTATTGTATGATCATATTTAGCTTGGAATAAAGAAGAGTTGTCCGTTTACATGAATAGATCCTGGAAGATTGCAAACGACGAAGAAAATGCTAAAACAATTTGGACCAATTCAAAGATTTGCATTCATTTGTGCTCGGCTCATATCATCAAAAGCTTTATGAACTTATTATCAAAAAAGGGCATTTCAAAACTAGCAAAGGATATGGGTATCAGAAGTTTTGTTTGTTTACTGCAATCTGGATCAATTGAGGAATTCAAAAGAATATGCACTGCAATAATCAAAATTTTTGGATCACATTTTATGAAGAAAGAAGTTGCGGATAAGCTCATTGCGGATTTTTTTTCATTTACTGCTGAAGAGATTTTAGAAGAGAAGAGTAGTAATAAAGACCAAGGATTGGATACTGAAAGTCAAGAACAATTAAAAACTTTAAGATCTCACTCGCCATTCTACCAATATTTTCTATCTGCAAGAAAATCATTTGAAATTTCTAGTCAGGATAACAGTGACGGAATAGATTCAAAAAATCCTTATTACAGTATTAACGTTTTAAACGTCTTGCAAGACAGTTACATAGCATATTATTGTTTTTGGGGAGCTATAGTACCCCGACTGATTCTTGACAAAAAATTCACCCACCACACCAACAATGCTGTTGAAAGTTATTTTTCAAACACTAAAAATCAATTACATGTTATAAGACATTTAAATACCGCAGACTTTATAAGGGAGCATGAAGTCATAACTTTGGGAATGTTACGGCAATTCGAACAGAACAACAGATGGTTAGTGCGCCCTTTTCGGAAAATGAAAAAAATGAAAGACGATTCCGAGATGGCAGAAGAAATGTGGTCAAAAAAACACCAAGACAAACGGTTTAAACGTGCACCAAAATACCTTAAGTCTAATCAACCTACTTTGATCCCCAGAAGTAACGAAATCAGAAAAATCGAAGACGATTCGAAATTTATTGAAATATCTGATGGCGAAACAGACAGCAGCGATGAAACTACAATTAAAAGTATGTTTAATATTTCCTGCCACGGAGTTGTTATCAAAGACAACCATTTGTTATCATTAGTGGAAAAAAATGGAACAACTTGGATGTGTGACGAAATAATCAATGGTTACAATAATTTAGTTAAAGAGGATCACGTCGACAATTTGAAGGGAATGTTTATAACAGATACCTATTTCTTTTGGGTTTCAGCGGATAAAAAAGTACACTCTGCAAATACTATGCTACAATCAATCCCAAGTGACACATGGCTTTTAATTTGTCCATTATTTTATGTAAACCACTGGTTTTTGGCGGCTGTTGACCTGATTGATTTTGTTATTTACGATTATGATTCGTACCCAGACTTGATAAACGCAGAAATAAAAAATCTATTTTATGACGGATTTAAAACATTTCTAGAGAAAAAGTATTCAAAACAAAAATGGGGCCCAATTAAAATTGTGACTGTACCTGAACAAAAACATGGTTTTGATTGCGGTGATCACATGCTACTAACAATCGAAAACATTGTTGTTAACAGTTTGCTAACTTTTGTTAAGTTTGACCAAAATACTATAAAGGGATTGCGTATAAAAGTATTAAAAAGATTTCTCCAGAATGATAAGCTACACGCTGGTCTATTGGAAACGGTAGACAATGATGAAGATTTAAAAGAAAAGTTAACGGAGATGATAAATTTGCACAGACTTCAAATGTAATTGCAAACGCTGATGGTAAAGTGAAAAAAAAATGATTCTAATTGTATCACTCCCTTTTTCTAAATTTTGATCAAATGATTTTATGTGTAAAATCTAATAAAATTGACTGATTCACATGTTTGTTTCATTTTAAAGTGAAATAAATTGCATATATAATTATATACCATGACATAAATTGCATATTGTACACATTATAGATTAGGTTTAGCAAACACCATAGCATCGGATATGAAATTTGAATTACTGATATGATGACGTTTAAAAATTGACATGGAAAATTTTTATTTCCCAAAAAATAAAATTCTACAAACTGTCCTAAAATTATTGTATTAATTTTCTATTTCCAAGTCGTCTTAGAAAGTAAAAATAGTGAGGAAATTTTTTAAAAGTTATAAATCATTCAAGCAGCGGTTTAAATTATTTAGAAAATTTATGTTTTATATGTCATCAGGTTTTTTACAGTTGAGCCAGCCGGCTGGATAATATGTCCTGGAGGAAAAAATGCCACACACCAATAATATTTATTCATGAACGTATGCACTGTTTTCGTAAACTTTATTTGTTTTTATTCAACTCATTTCTGAATTTCTATATATTAATAATTGAATTTTCTGACGGAAACAGTAGAATCATTTGTAACATTTAGAAAAGTTTCAATTTCAACAAATACTGCTTAGCTAGCTTAGCTGCCAATATGAAACGTAATGTGAATAATTTTATACGTGCATAACGGTTGAAATTCCAATAAGTGTTACATTTCAAGGCCACAGTACCTAATTTATTTTATGAATGTAACAAGGTACTGTATAGTCTTTATTAGAATACAAATTTAAATATTTTCCAATCGTTACTACCAAAACGTCACAAATTGGCTCTAAAATTATAAATAAAATAATATATAAAACAATTATCTCTAGACACATGTGTGAACTTCCAATAAGTAGTAAAAGGCTGGATGCGATTTAATGGGTCAATGAAATAATTTAATTAGTCAATGAATAATGATTTAATCGGTAAATGCTAAAGATTTAAATGGGGATAATTTGAAAAATTTTTGATCTTAAGTTTATGCAGATAATTCGTAACGCTGGAACAGAAAATTAAATATTTTTCGATTGGAACTATCAAAATGTCTGAAATTTTAATTAAAAATTCCCCAATCAATGGTATATCAGGATCAATAATCATAACTTTTAATGGCAAGATTATCGACCCTATTTACTTTTTTGATCTTAAGTTTATGCAGATAATTCGTAACGCTGGAACAGAAAATTAAATATTTTTCGATTGGAACTATCAAAATGTCTGAAATTTTTATTAAAAATTCCCCAATCAATGGTATATCAGGATCAATAATCATAACTTTTGAATGGCAAGGTTATCGGTCCTTTTTGCATTTGTGGCCTTAAGGGTGTATAGAATATTCGAAACATTAGAACAAAAAACTGAATAATTTTTGATTGAAACTATCAACATGTCTGAAATTTTGTTTAAATATTCCACAATTACCAGTTAATCAGAATCAATTATCATAACTTTTGAATGCAAAGGTTATCGGTCCTTTTTACTGTTTTGATCCTAAGTTTATGCAAATAATTCGTAACGCTGGAACAGAAAATAAAATATTTTTCGATTGGAACTATCAAAATGTCTGAAATTTTAAATAAAAATTCCCCAATCAGGAGTATATAAGAATCAATAATCATTACTTATGAATGGCAAGGTTATCGGTCCTTTTTACATTTGTGATCTTAAGGGTGTATGGAATATTTAGAAAACTTGAAAAAAAACTAAATAACTTTTGATTGGAACCATAAAAATGTCTGAAATTTTTATTAAAGTTTTCCCATTCATTAGTATATAAGAATCAGTAAGCATAACTTTTGAATGGCAAGGATATCGGTCCTTTTTACTTTTTTGATTATAAGAGTGTATCGACTATTCGTAACACTTGAACAAAAAATTAATAACTTTTGATTGGAATTATCAAAATGTCTGAAATTTTTATTAAAAATTCAAAAAATCAGTAATTAATCACAATCATTTATAATAACATTTGAATGGCAAGGTAATCGGTCCGTTTTACTTTTTTGATCTTAATGGTATACCGATTAATCGTAACAAAAAATTAATAATTTTTAATTGGAACTATCAAAATGGCTGAAAGTTTTATTAAAGATTCCCTAATCATTAATATATCAGAATTATAAAGCATAACTTTTGAATGGCAAGGTTATCGGTAGTTTATACTTATTTGATCTAAAGGATGTACCGATTACTCGTAACACTTGAACAAAAAATTAATAATTTTTGATTGAAACTATCAAAATGTTTGAAATTTTTACTAAAAATTCCTTAATCAACAATTAATCAGAATCAATTATCATCACATTAGAATGGCAAGGTTATCGGTCCTTTTTGCTTTCTGATCTTAAGTCTTTGCAGATTATTCGTAACGCTGGAACAGAAAATTAAATATTTTTCGATTGGAACCATCAAAATGTCTGAAATTTTTTATTAAATATTCCTCAATCAGTGGTTTATCGGAATCATTTATCATGACCTTTGAATGGCAAGGTTATCGATCGTTTATACTTTTTAATCTTAAGGGTGTACCGATTATTCGTAACACTTGAACAAAAACATTAATAATTTTTGATTGGAACTATCTAACTGTCTGAAATTTTTACTAAAAATTCCCTAATCAACAATTAATCAGAATCAATTATCGTAACCTTTGAATGGCAAGGTTATCGGCCCTTTTTACTTTTTTGATCTTAAGTTTATGCAGATTATTCGTCACGCTGGAACAGAAAATTAAATATTTTTCGATTGGAACTATCAAAATGTCTGAAATTTTTATTAAATATTCCTCAATCAGTTGTTTATCAGAATCAATTATCATGACCTTTGAATGGCAAGGTTATTGGTCCTTTATACTTTTTTGATCTTAAGTTTATGCAGATTATTCGTAACGCTGGAACAGAAAATTAAATATTTTTCGATTGGAACTATCAAAATGTCTGAGATTTTTATTAAATATTCCTCAATCATTGGTTTATCAGAATCAATTATCATGACTTTTGAATGGCAAGGTTATCGGTCGTTTATACTTTTTAATCTTAAGGGTGTACCGATTATTCTCAACACTTGAACAAAAACAATGACAATTTTTGATTTTAACTATCTAAATGTCTGAAATTTTTACTAAAAATTCCCTAATCAACAATTAATCAGAATCAATTATCGTAACCTTTGAATGGCAAGGTTATCGGTCCTTTTTACTTTTTTGATCTTAAGTTAATGCAGATTACTCGTAACGCTGGAACAGAAAATTAAATATTTTTCGATTGGAACTATCAAAATGTCTGAAATTTTTACTAAATATTCCTCAATCAGTGGTTTATCAGAATCAATTATCATGACCTTTGAATGGCAAGGTTGTTGGCCCTTTTTACTTTTTTGATCTTAAGTTTATGCAGATTATTCGTCACGCTGGAACAGAAAATTAAATATTTTTCGATTGGAACCATCAAAATGTCTGAAATTTTTAATTAAATGTTCCTCAATCAGTGGTTTATCGGAATCAATTATCATAACCTTTGAATGGCAAGGTTATCGGTCGTTTATACTTTTTAATCTTAAGGGTGTACCTATTATTCGTAACACTTGAACAAAAACATTAAATATTTTTCGATTGGAACTATCTAAATGTCTGAAATTTTTACTAAACATTCCCTAATCAACAGTTAATCAGAATCAATTATCGTAACCTTTAAATGGCAAGGTTATCGGTCCTTTTTACTTTTTTGATCTTAAGTTTATGCAGATTACTCGTAACGCTGGAACAGAAAATTAAATATTTTTCGATTGGAACCATCAAAATGTCTGAATTTTTTAATTAAATGTTCCTCAATCAGTGGTTTATCGTAATCAATTATCATAACCTTTGAATGGCAAGGTTATCGGTCGTTTATACTTTTTAATCTTAAGGGTGTACCGATTATTCGTAACACTTGAACAAAAACATTAATAATTTTTGATTGGAACTGTCTAAATGTCTGAAATTTTTACTAAAAATTCCCTAATCAACAGTTAATCAGAATCAATTATCGTAACCTTTAAATGGCAAGGTTATCGGTCCTTTTTTACTTTTTGATCTTAAGTTTATGCAGATTACTCGTAACGCTGGAACAGAAAATTAAATATTTTTCGATTGGAACTATCAAAATGTCTGAAATTTTTATTAAATATTCCTCAATCAGTGGTTTATGAGAATCAATTATCATGACCTTTGAATGGCAAGGTTGTTAACCCTTTTTACTTTTTTGATCTTAAGTTTATGCAGATTAGTCGTCACGCTGGAACAGAAAATTAAATATTTTTCGATTGGAACCATCAAAATGTCTGAAATTTTTATTAAGTAATTCTCAATCAGTGGTTTATCGGAATCAATTATCATAACCTTTGAATGGCAAGGTTATCGGTCGTTTATACTTTTTAATCTTAAGGGTGTACCTATTATTCGTAACACTTGAACAAAAACATTATTAATTTTTGATTGGAACTATCTAAATGTCTGAAATTTTTACTAAAAATTCCCTAATCAACAGTTAATCAGAATCAATTATCGTAACCTTTAAATGGCAAGGTTATCGGTCCTTTTTACTTTTTTGATCTTAAGTTTATGCAGATTACTCGTAACGCTGGAACAGAAAATTAAATATTTTTCGATTGGAACCATCAAAATGTCTGAAATTTTTAATTAAATGTTCCTCAATCAGTGGTTTATCGTAATCAATTATCATAACCTTTGAATGGCAAGGTTATCGGTCGTTTATACTTTTTAATCTTAAGGGTGTACCGATTATTCGTAACACTTGAACAAAAACATTAATAATTTTTGATTGGAACTGTCTAAATGTCTGAAATTTTTACTAAAAATTCCCTAATCAACAGTTAATCAGAATCAATTATCGTAACCTTTAAATGGCAAGGTTATTGGTCCTTTTTACTTTTTTGATCTTAAGTTTATGCAGATTACTCGTAACGCTGGAACAGAAAATTAAATATTTTTCGATTGGAACTATCAAAATGTCTGAAATTTTTATTAAATATTCCTCAATCAGTGGTTTATGAGAATCAATTATCATGACCTTTGAATGGCAAGGTTGTTAACCCTTTTTACTTTTTTGATCTTAAGTTTATGCAGATTAGTCGTCACGCTGGAACAGAAAATTAAATATTTTTCGATTGGAACCATCAAAATGTCTGAAATTTTTATTAAGTAATTCTCAATCAGTGGTTTATCGGAATCAATTATCATAACCTTTGAATGGCAAGGTTATCGGTCGTTTATACTTTTTAATCTTAAGGGTGTACCTATTATTCGTAACACTTGAACAAAAACATTATTAATTTTTGATTGGAACTATCTAAATGTCTGAAATTTTTACTAAAAATTCCCTAATCAACAGTTAATCAGAATTAATTATCGTATCCTTTGAATGGCAAGGTTATCGGTCCTTTTTACTTTTTTGATCTTAAGTTTATGCAGATTACTCGTAACGCTGGAACAGAAAATTAAATATTTTTCGATTGGAACCATCAAAATGTCTGAAATTTTTAATTAAATGTTCCTCAATCAGTGGTTTATCGTAATCAATTATCATAACCTTTGATTGGCAAGGTTGTTGGCCCTTTTTACTTTTTTGATCTTAAGTTTATGCAGATTATTCGTCACGCTGGAACAGAAAATTAAATATTTTTCGATTGGAACCATCAAAATGTCTGAAATTTTTAATTAAATGTTCCTCAATCAGTGGTTTATCGTAATCAATTATCATAACCTTTGATTGGCAAGGTTGTTGGCCCTTTTTACTTTTTTGATCTTAAGTTTATGCAGATTATTCGTCACGCTGGAACAGAAAATTAAATATTTTTCGATTGGAACCATCAAAATGTCTGAAATTTTTAATTAAATGTTCCTCAATCAGTGGTTTATCGGAATCAATTATCATAACCTTTGATTGGCAAGGTTATCGGTCGTTTATACTTTTTAATCTTAAGGGTGTACCTATTATTCGTAACACTTGAACAAAAACATTAATAATTTTTGATTGGAACTATCTAAATGTCTGAAATTTTTACTAAAAATTCCCTAATCAACAGTTAATCAGAATCAATTATCGTATCCTTTGAATGGCAAGGTTATCGGTCCTTTTTACTTTTTTGATCTTAAGTTTATGCAGATTACTCGTAACGCTGGAACAGAAAATTAAATATTTTTCGATTGGAACCATCAAAATGTCTGCATTTTTAATTAAATGTTCCTCAATCAGTGGTTTATCGTAATCAATTATCATAACCTTTGAATGGCAAGGTTATCGGTCGTTTATACTTTTTTAATCTTAAGGGTGTACCGATTATTCGTAACACTTGAACAAAAACATTAATAATTTTTGATTGGAACTGTCTAAATGTCTGAAATTTTTACTAAAAATTCCCTAATCAACAGTTAATCAGAATCAATTATCGTAACCTTTAAATGGCAAGGTTATCGGTCCTTTTTACTTTTTTGATCTTAAGTTTATGCAGATTACTCGTAACGCTGGAACAGAAAATTAAATATTTTTCGATTGGAACTATCAAAATGTCTGAAATTTTTATTAAATATTCCTCAATCAGTGGTTTGTGAGAATCAATTATCATGACCTTTGAATGGCAAGGTTGTTAACCCTTTTTACTTTTTTGATCTTAAGTTTATGCAGATTAGTCGTCACGCTGGAACAGAAAATTAAATATTTTTCGATTGGAACCATCAAAATGTCTGAAATTTTTATTAAGTAATTCTCAATCAGTGGTTTATCGGAATCAATTATCATAACCTTTGAATGGCAAGGTTATCGGTCGTTTATACTTTTTAATCTTAAGGGTGTACCTATTATTCGTAACACTTGAACAAAAACATTATTAATTTTTGATTGGAACTATCTAAATGTCTGAAATTTTTACTAAAAATTCCCTAATCAACAGTTAATCAGAATTAATTATCGTATCCTTTGAATGGCAAGGTTATCGGTCCTTTTTACTTTTTTGATCTTAAGTTTATGCAGATTACTCGTAACGCTGGAACAGAAAATTAAATATTTTTCGATTGGAACCATCAAAATGTCTGAAATTTTTAATTAAATGTTCCTCAATCAGTGGTTTATCGTAATCAATTATCATAACCTTTGATTGGCAAGGTTGTTGGCCCTTTTTACTTTTTTGATCTTAAGTTTATGCAGATTATTCGTCACGCTGGAACAGAAAATTAAATATTTTTCGATTGGAACCATCAAAATGTCTGAAATTTTTATTAGATATTCCTCAATCAGTGGTTTATGAGAATCAATTATCATGAGCTTTGAATGGCAAGGTTGTTGGCCCTTTTTACTTTTTTGATCTTAAGTTTATGCAGATTATTCGTCACGCTGGAACAGAAAATTAAATATTTTTCGATTGGAACCATCAAAATGTCTGAAATTTTTATTAGATATTCCTCAATCAGTGGTTTATGAGAATCAATTATCATGAGCTTTGAATGGCAAGGTTGTTGGCCCTTTTTACTTTTTTGATCTTAAGTTTATGCAGATTATTCGTCATGCTGGAACAGAAAATTAAATATTTTTCGATTGGAACCATCAAAATGTCTGAAATTTTTATTAAATAATTCTCAATCAGTGGTTTTATCGGAATCAATTATCATAACCTTTGAATGGCAAGGTTATCGGTCGTTTGTACTTTTTAATCTTAAGGGTGTACCGATTATTCGTAACACTTGAACAAAAACATTAATAATTTTTGATTGGAACTATCTAAATGTCTGAGATTTTTATTAAATATTCCTCAATCATTGGTTTATCAGAATCAATTATCATGACTTTTGAATGGCAAGGTTATCGGTCGTTTATACTTTTTAATCTTAAGGGTATACCGATTATTCTCAACACTTGAACAAAAACAATGACAATTTTTGATTTTAATTATCTAAATGTCTGAAATTTTTACTAAAAATTCCCTAATCAACAATTAATCAGAATCAATTATCGTAACCTTTGAATGGCAAGGTTATCGGTCCTTTTTACTTTTTTGATCTTAAGTTTATGCAGATTACTCGTAACGCTGGAACAGAAAATTAAATATTTTTCGATTGGAACTATCAAAATGTCTGAAATTTTTACTAAATATTCCTCAATCAGTGGTTTATCAGAATCAATTATCATGACCTTTGAATGGCAAGGTTGTTGGCCCTTTTTACTTTTTTGATCTTAAGTTTATGCAGATTATTCGTCACGCTGGAACAGAAAATTAAATATTTTTCGATTGGAACCATCAAAATGTCTGAAATTTTTAATTAAATGTTCCTCAATCAGTGGTTTATCGGAATCAATTATCATAACCTTTGAATGGCAAGGTTATCGGTCGTTTATACTTTTTAATCTTAAGGGTGTACCTATTATTCGTAACACTTGAACAAAAACATTATTAATTTTTGATTGGAACTGTCTAAATGTCTGAAATTTTTACTAAAAATTCCCTAATCAACAGTTAATCAGAATCAATTATCGTAACCTTTAAATGGCAAGGTTATCGGTCCTTTTTACTTTTTTGATCTTAAGTTTATGCAGATTACTCGTAACGCTGGAACAGAAAATTAAATATTTTTCGATTGGAACCATCAAAATGTCTGAAATTTTTAATTAAATGTTCCTCAATCAGTGGTTTATCGTAATCAATTATCATAACCTTTGAATGGCAAGGTTATCGGTCGTTTATACTTTTTAATCTTAAGGGTGTACCGATTATTCGTAACACTTGAACAAAAACATTAATAATTTTTGATTGGAACTGTCTAAATGTCTGAAATTTTTACTAAAAATTCCCTAATCAACAGTTAATCAGAATCAATTATCGTAACCTTTAAATGGCAAGGTTATCGGTCCTTTTTACTTTTTTGATCTTAAGTTTATGCAGATTACTCGTAACGCTGGAACAGAAAATTAAATATTTTTCGATTGGAACTATCAAAATGTCTGAAATTTTTATTAAATATTCCTCAATCAGTGGTTTATGAGAATCAATTATCATGACCTTTGAATGGCAAGGTTGTTAACCCTTTTTACTTTTTTGATCTTAAGTTTATGCAGATTAGTCGTCACGCTGGAACAGAAAATTAAATATTTTTCGATTGGAACCATCAAAATGTCTGAAATTTTTATTAAGTAATTCTCAATCAGTGGTTTATCGGAATCTAATTATCATAACCTTTGGAATGGCAAGGTTATCGGTCAAGTTTATACTTTTTAATCTTAAGGGTGTACCTATTATTCGTAACACTTGAACAAAAACATTATTAATTTTTGATTGGAACTGTCTAAATGTCTGAAATTTTTACTAAAAATTCCCTAATCAACAGTTAATCAGAATCAATTATCGTAACCTTTAAATGGCAAGGTTATCGGTCCTTTTTACTTTTTTGATCTTAAGTTTATGCAGATTACTCGTAACGCTGGAACAGAAAATTAAATATTTTTCGATTGGAACCATCAAAATGTCTGAAATTTTTAATTAAATGTTCCTCAATCAGTGGTTTATCGTAATCAATTATCATAACCTTTGAATGGCAAGGTTATCGGTCGTTTATACTTTTTAATCTTAAGGGTGTACCGATTATTCGTAACACTTGAACAAAAACATTAATAATTTTTGATTGGAACTGTCTAAATGTCTGAAATTTTTACTAAAAATTCCCTAATCAACAGTTAATCAGAATCAATTATCGTAACCTTTAAATGGCAAGGTTATCGGTCCTTTTTACTTTTTGATCTTAAGTTTATGCAGATTACTCGTAACGCTGGAACAGAAAATTAAATATTTTTCGATTGGAACTATCAAAATGTCTGAAATTTTTATTAAATATTCCTCAATCAGTGGTTTATGAGAATCAATTATCATGACCTTTGAATGGCAAGGTTGTTAACCCTTTTTTACTTTTTTGATCTTAAGTTTATGCAGATTAGTCGTCACGCTGGAACAGAAAATTAAATATTTTTCGATTGGAACCATCAAAATGTCTGAAATTTTTATTAAGTAATTCTCAATCAGTGGTTTATCGGAATCAATTATCATAACCTTTGAATGGCAAGGTTATCGGTCGTTTATACTTTTTAATCTTAAGGGTGTACCTATTATTCGTAACACTTGAACAAAAACATTATTAATTTTTGATTGGAACTATCTAAATGTCTGAAATTTTTACTAAAAATTCCCTAATCAACAGTTAATCAGAATTAATTATCGTATCCTTTGAATGGCAAGGTTATCGGTCCTTTTTACTTTTTGATCTTAAGTTTATGCAGATTACTCGTAACGCTGGAACAGAAAATTAAATATTTTTCGATTGGAACCATCAAAATGTCTGAAATTTTTAATTAAATGTTCCTCAATCAGTGGTTTATCGTAATCAATTATCATAACCTTTGATTGGCAAGGTTGTTGGCCCTTTTTACTTTTATGATCTTAAGTTTATGCAGATTATTCGTCACGCTGGAACAGAAAATTAAATATTTTTCGATTGGAACCATCAAAATGTCTGAAATTTTTAATTAAATGTTCCTCAATCAGTGGTTTATCGTAATCAATTATCATAACCTTTGATTGGCAAGGTTGTTGGCCCTTTTTACTTTTTTGATCTTAAGTTTATGCAGATTATTCGTCACGCTGGAACAGAAAATTAAATATTTTTCGATTGGAACCATCAAAATGTCTGAAATTTTTAATTAAATGTTCCTCAATCAGTGGTTTATCGGAATCAATTATCATAACCTTTGATTGGCAAGGTTATGGGTCGTTTATACTTTTTAATCTTAAGGGTGTACCTATTATTCGTAACACTTGAACAAAAACATTAATAATTTTTGATTGGAACTATCTAAATGTCTGAAATTTTTACTAAAAATTCCCTAATCAACAGTTAATCAGAATCAATTATCGTATCCTTTGAATGGCAAGGTTATCGGTCCTTTTTACTTTTTTGATCTTAAGTTTATGCAGATTACTCGTAACGCTGGAACAGAAAATTAAATATTTTTCGATTGGAACCATCAAAATGTCTGCATTTTTAATTAAATGTTCCTCAATCAGTGGTTTATCGTAATCAATTATCATAACCTTTGAATGGCAAGGTTATCGGTCGTTTATACTTTTTAATCTTAAGGGTGTACCGATTATTCGTAACACTTGAACAAAAACATTAATAATTTTTGATTGGAACTGTCTAAATGTCTGAAATTTTTACTAAAAATTCCCTAATCAACAGTTAATCAGAATCAATTATCGTAACCTTTAAATGGCAAGGTTATCGGTCCTTTTTACTTTTTTGATCTTAAGTTTATGCAGATTACTCGTAACGCTGGAACAGAAAATTAAATATTTTTCGATTGGAACTATCAAAATGTCTGAAATTTTTATTAAATATTCCTCAATCAGTGGTTTATGAGAATCAATTATCATGACCTTTGAATGGCAAGGTTGTTAACCCCTTTTTACTTTTTTGATCTTAAGTTTATGCAGATTAGTCGTCACGCTGGAACAGAAAATTAAATATTTTTCGATTGGAACCATCAAAATGTCTGAAATTTTTATTAAGTAATTCTCAATCAGTGGTTTATCGGAATCAATTATCATAACCTTTGAATGGCAAGGTTATCGGTCGTTTATACTTTTTAATCTTAAGGGTGTACCTATTATTCGTAACACTTGAACAAAAACATTATTAATTTTTGATTGGAACTATCTAAATGTCTGAAATTTTTACTAAAAATTCCCTAATCAACAGTTAATCAGAATTAATTATCGTATCCTTTGAATGGCAAGGTTATCGGTCCTTTTTACTTTTTGATCTTAAGTTTATGCAGATTACTCGTAACGCTGGAACAGAAAATTAAATATTTTTCGATTGGAACCATCAAAATGTCTGAAATTTTTAATTAAATGTTCCTCAATCAGTGGTTTATCGTAATCAATTATCATAACCTTTGATTGGCAAGGTTGTTGGCCCTTTTTACTTTTTTGATCTTAAGTTTATGCAGATTATTCGTCACGCTGGAACAGAAAATTAAATATTTTTCGATTGGAACCATCAAAATGTCTGAAATTTTTAATTAAATGTTCCTCAATCAGTGGTTTATCGTAATCAATTATCATAACCTTTGATTGGCAAGGTTGTTGGCCCTTTTTACTTTTTTGATCTTAAGTTTATGCAGATTATTCGTCACGCTGGAACAGAAAATTAAATATTTTTCGATTGGAACCATCAAAATGTCTGAAATTTTTAATTAAATGTTCCTCAATCAGTGGTTTATCGGAATCAATTATCATAACCTTTGATTGGCAAGGTTATGGGTCGTTTATACTTTTTAATCTTAAGGGTGTACCTATTATTCGTAACACTTGAACAAAAACATTAATAATTTTTGATTGGAACTATCTAAATGTCTGAAATTTTTACTAAAAATTCCCTAATCAACAGTTAATCAGAATCAATTATCGTATCCTTTGAATGGCAAGGTTATCGGTCCTTTTTACTTTTTTGATCTTAAGTTTATGCAGATTACTCGTAACGCTGGAACAGAAAATTAAATATTTTTCGATTGGAACCATCAAAATGTCTGCATTTTTAATTAAATGTTCCTCAATCAGTGGTTTATCGTAATCAATTATCATAACCTTTGAATGGCAAGGTTATCGGTCGTTTATACTTTTTAATCTTAAGGGTGTACCGATTATTCGTAACACTTGAACAAAAACATTAATAATTTTTGATTGGAACTGTCTAAATGTCTGAAATTTTTACTAAAAATTCCCTAATCAACAGTTAATCAGAATCAATTATCGTAACCTTTAAATGGCAAGGTTATCGGTCCTTTTTACTTTTTTTGATCTTAAGTTTATGCAGATTACTCGTAACGCTGGAACAGAAAATTAAATATTTTTCGATTGGAACTATCAAAATGTCTGAAATTTTTATTAAATATTCCTCAATCAGTGGTTTATGAGAATCAATTATCATGACCTTTGAATGGCAAGGTTGTTAACCCTTTTTACTTTTTTGATCTTAAGTTTATGCAGATTAGTCGTCACGCTGGAACAGAAAATTAAATATTTTTCGATTGGAACCATCAAAATGTCTGAAATTTTTATTAAGTAATTCTCAATCAGTGGTTTATCGGAATCAATTATCATAACCTTTGAATGGCAAGAGTTATCGGTCGTTTATACTTTTTAATCTTAAGGGTGTACCTAATTATTCGTAACACTTGAACAAAAACATTATTAATTTTTGATTGGAACTATCTAAATGTCTGAAATTTTTACTAAAAATTCCCTAATCAACAGTTAATCAGAATTAATTATCGTATCCTTTGAATGGCAAGGTTATCGGTCCTTTTTACTTTTTTGATCTTAAGTTTATGCAGATTACTCGTAACGCTGGAACAGAAAATTAAATATTTTTCGATTGGAACCATCAAAATGTCTGAAATTTTTAATTAAATGTTCCTCAATCAGTGGTTTATCGTAATCAATTATCATAACCTTTGATTGGCAAGGTTGTTGGCCCTTTTTTACTTTTTGATCTTAAGTTTATGCAGATTATTCGTCACGCTGGAACAGAAAATTAAATATTTTTCGATTGGAATCATCAAAATGTCTGAAATTTTTAATTAAATGTTCCTCAATCAGTGGTTTATCGGAATCAATTATCATAACCTTTGATTGGCAAGGTTATCGGTCGTTTATACTTTTTAATCTTAAGGGTGTACCTATTATTCGTAACACTTGAACAAAAACATTATTAATTTTTGATTGGAACTGTCTAAATGTCTGAAATTTTTACTAAAAATTCCCTAATCAACAGTTAATCAGAATCAATTATCGTAACCTTTAAATGGCAAGGTTATCGGTCCTTTTTACTTTTTTGATCTTAAGTTTATGCAGATTACTCGTAACGCTGGAACAGAAAATTAAATATTTTTCGATTGGAACTATCAAAATGTCTGAAATTTTTACTAAATATTCCTCAATCAGTGGTTTATCAGAATCAATTATCATGACCTTTGAATGGCAAGGTTGTTGGCCCTTTTTACTTTTTTGATCTTAAGTTTATGCAGATTATTCGTCACGCTGGAACAGAAAATTAAATATTTTTCGATTGGAACCATCAAAATGTCTGAAATTTTTATTAAGTAATTCTCAATCATTGGTTTATCAGAATCAATTATCATGACTTTTGAATGGCAAGGTTATCGGTCGTTTATATTTTTTAATCTTAAGGGTGTACCGATTATTCTCAACACTTGAACAAAAACAATGACAATTTTTGATTTTAACTATCTAAATGTCTGAAATTTTTACTAAAAATTCCCTAATCAACAATTAATCAGAATCAATTATCGTAACCTTTGAATGGCAAGGTTATCGGTCCTTTTACTTTTTTGATCTTAAGTTTATGCAGATTACTCGTAACGCTGGAACAGAAAATTAAATATTTTTCGATTGGAACTATCAAAATGTCTGAAATTTTTATTAAATATTCCTCAATCAGTGGTTTATCAGAATCAATTATCATGACCTTTGAATGGCAAGGTTGTTAACCCTTTTTACTTTTTTGATCTTAAGTTTATGCAGATTAGTCGTCACGCTGGAACAGAAAATTAAATATTTTTCGATTGGAACCATCAAAATGTCTGAAATTTTTATTAAGTAATTCTCAATCAGTGGTTTATCGGAATCAATTATCATAACCTTTGAATGGCAAGGTTATCGGTCGTTTATACTTTTTAATCTTAAGGGTGTACCGATTATTCGTAACACTTGAACAAAAACATTAATAATTTTTGATTGGAACTGTCTAAATGTCTGAAATTTTTACTAAAAATTCCCTAATTAACAATTAATCAGAATCAATTATCGTAACCTTTGAATGGCAAGGTTATCGGTCCTTTTTACTTTTTTGATCTTAAGTTTATGCAGATTATTCGTAACGCTGGAACAGAAAATTAAATATTTTTCGATTGGAACTATTTAAATGTCTGAAATTTTTGCTAAAACTTCCCTAATCAACAATTAATCAGAATCAATTATCGTAACCTTTGAATGGCAAGGTTATCGGTCGTTTATACATTTTAATCTTAAGGGTGTACCTATTATTCGTAACACTTGAACAAAAACATTATTAATTTTTGATTGGAACTATCTAAATGTCTGAAATTTTTACTAAAAATTCCCTAATCAACAGTTAATCAGAATTAATTATCGTATCCTTTGAATGGCAAGGTTATCGGTCCTTTTTACTTTTTTGATCTTAAGTTTATGCAGATTACTCGTAACGCTGGAACAGAAAATTAAATATTTTTCGATTGGAACCATCAAAATGTCTGAAATTTTTAATTAAATGTTCCTCAATCAGTGGTTTATCGTAATCAATTATCATAACCTTTGATTGGCAAGGTTGTTGGCCCTTTTTACTTTTTTGATCTTAAGTTTATGCAGATTATTCGTCACGCTGGAACAGAAAATTAAATATTTTTCGATTGGAATCATCAAAATGTCTGAAATTTTTAATTAAATGTTCCTCAATCAGTGGTTTATCGGAATCAATTATCATAACCTTTGATTGGCAAGGTTATCGGTCGTTTATACTTTTTAATCTTAAGGGTGTACCTATTATTCGTAACACTTGAACAAAAACATTATTAATTTTTGATTGGAACTGTCTAAATGTCTGAAATTTTTACTAAAAATTCCCTAATCAACAGTTAATCAGAATCAATTATCGTAACCTTTAAATGGCAAGGTTATCGGTCCTTTTTACTTTTTTGATCTTAAGTTTATGCAGATTACTCGTAACGCTGGAACAGAAAATTAAATATTTTTCGATTGGAACTATCAAAATGTCTGAAATTTTTACTAAATATTCCTCAATCAGTGGTTTATCAGAATCAATTATCATGACCTTTGAATGGCAAGGTTGTTGGCCCTTTTTACTTTTTTGATCTTAAGTTTATGCAGATTATTCGTCACGCTGGAACAGAAAATTAAATATTTTTCGATTGGAACCATCAAAATGTCTGAAATTTTTATTAAGTAATTCTCAATCATTGGTTTATCAGAATCAATTATCATGACTTTTGAATGGCAAGGTTATCGGTCGTTTATATTTTTTAATCTTAAGGGTGTACCGATTATTCTCAACACTTGAACAAAAACAATGACAATTTTTGATTTTAACTATCTAAATGTCTGAAATTTTTACTAAAAATTCCCTAATCAACAATTAATCAGAATCAATTATCGTAACCTTTGAATGGCAAGGTTATCGGTCCTTTTTACTTTTTTGATCTTAAGTTTATGCAGATTACTCGTAACGCTGGAACAGAAAATTAAATATTTTTCGATTGGAACTATCAAAATGTCTGAAATTTTTATTAAATATTCCTCAATCAGTGGTTTATCAGAATCAATTATCATGACCTTTGAATGGCAAGGTTGTTAACCCTTTTTACTTTTTTGATCTTAAGTTTATGCAGATTAGTCGTCACGCTGGAACAGAAAATTAAATATTTTTCGATTGGAACCATCAAAATGTCTGAAATTTTTATTAAGTAATTCTCAATCAGTGGTTTATCGGAATCAATTATCATAACCTTTGAATGGCAAGGTTATCGGTCGTTTATACTTTTTAATCTTAAGGGTGTACCGATTATTCGTAACACTTGAACAAAAACATTAATAATTTTTGATTGGAACTGTCTAAATGTCTGAAATTTTTACTAAAAATTCCCTAATTAACAATTAATCAGAATCAATTATCGTAACCTTTGAATGGCAAGGTTATCGGTCCTTTTTACTTTTTTGATCTTAAGTTTATGCAGATTATTCGTAACGCTGGAACAGAAAATTAAATATTTTTCGATTGGAACTATTTAAATGTCTGAAATTTTTGCTAAAACTTCCCTAATCAACAATTAATCAGAATCAATTATCGTAACCTTTGAATGGCAAGGTTATCGGTCGTTTATACATTTTAATCTTAAGGGTGTACCGATTATTCTTAACACTTGAACAAAAACATTGATAATTTTTGATTGGAACTATCTAAATGTCTGAAATTTCTAATAAAAATTCCCTAATCAACAATTAATCAGAATCAATTATCATAACCGTTGAACGGAAGTCACCCACTTATGCTGCACCGTTTTGGAAATTGCGTTGGAATCCTCTTCTACCATTGGTACAACGTTTGGAATTAGGTCAGCATTCCCCCCTCATGTTGAAGCATTTTGGCATATGTTTTGGAAGTCTCCCACTTATGCTGCACCGTTTTGGAAATTGCGTTGGAACCCTCTTCTACCAATGGTACAACGTTTGGAATTAGGTCTGCAATCCCCCCTCATGTTGAAACATTTTGGCATATGTTTTGGAAGTCTCCCATTTATGCTGCACCGTTTTGGAAATTGCGTTGGAATCCTCTTCTACCATTGGTACAACGTATGGAATAAAGTCTGCATTCCCCCCTCATATTAAAGCATTTTGGCATATGTTTTGGAAGTCTCCCACTTATGCTGCACCGTTTTGGAAATTGCGTTGGAATCCTCTTCTACCAATGGTACAACGTTTGGAATTAGGTCTGCAATCCCCCCTCATGTTGAAGCATTTTGGCATATGTTTCGGAAGTCACTCACTTATGCTGCACCGTTTTGGAAATTGCGTTTGAATCTTCTTCTACCGTTGGTACAACGTTTGGAATTAGGTCTGCAATCCCCCTCATGTTGAAGCATTTTGGCATATGTTTCGGAAGTCTCCCACTTATGCTGCACCGTTTTGGAAATTGCGTTGGAATCCTCTTCTACCATTGGTACAACGTATGGAATAAAGTCTGCATTCCCCCCTCATGTTAAAGCATTTTGGCATATGTTTCGGAAGTCTCCCACTTATGCTGCACCGTTTTGGAAATTGCGTTGGAATCCTCTTCTACCATTGGTACAACGTTTGGAATTAGGTCAGCATTCCCCCCTCATGTTGAAGCGTTTTGGCATATGTTTTGGAAGTCTCCCACTTATGCTGCACCCTTTTGGAAATTGCGTTGGAATCCTCTTCTACCAATGGTACAACGTTTGGAATTAGGTCTGCAATCCCCCCTCATGTTGAAGCATTTTGGCATATGTTTTGGAAGTCTCCCACTTATGCTTCACCGTTTGGAAATTGTGTCGGAATCCTCTTTTACCATTGGTTCTACGTTTGGAATTAGCTTATAAATCCCCCCTCATGTAGAAAGCATTTTGGAATATGTTTCGTAAGTCTCCCACTTATGCTGCACCTCTTTGGGATTTGTGTTTGAAGCCTCGTGGAAGCCTCGGCTACACTTGGTTCACGGTTTGCATTAGGTTCTGACATCCCCCCTCATGCTGCATTTTGAGAAGCCCATCTTTGGCAGGATTCTGGGTTTGGGTTTGGGTTTAACTTAACGCGCCTGTTCGCGTAGGACGTGGGTGAAATCGACATTGGACATCTGCTAGAAAAAAGTTGGAAGTCAGGAAGAATGTTAGTACCAAGTTTTACATAGCTTATAGGTAAAAATAACCTTAAACTTCCAAATAATGGGAATTCCGTGACAAACGGAGGTGATGTCCAACAATGACCGAAATGAGGGGAGGCGCTAAAAATTTTTGGGTTTAAGGCAAAAATTCCTTCCTTTACTTCAATTTCGGGGGAGGGGCCGGGTGGTCCTGCTTTCCCTGGCTGTAGCCCTGATGGTTACATCAGTTCTGGCCGCCTCTCCTCTTCCCGCCTCGACAATGGAACGACTCCTACGTGGGAGTCACTCCTAAAAGATTTTACTCCTAAATTTGTAAACCAATCGAATAGTCACGTTTAGATGTGGTATAAAGGGCAACTCTAAAATAATTAAAAACAATCAGTTAATATATTACATTGGAGGAAAAAGTACTTTTTAGGAATCCTTTAAGAGTAAAGTCTTTTAGGAGTGATTATTTTTTAGGAATCGGTCCCTGACAGTGTCGGCCATCACTTCTTTTTGCCACGAATTTGGCAGAATAGCATGCAAATTTTAAAGCTAACGACACTAGACCGTAATGCGGCTCCCAGCCAGCACAAGGGATAGGTCCTAGACAAGCGTCACATTTGCTACCTTTTCCCGTATATAGTGGTATAACAATGGCTTGTTTGTCAATTTGAGGGAAGCATCCTTTTGAAAGTGAACGATTGAAGAGCGGTGTTAGCACAGGTGATATTTCCTTACAGATGATTTTCAGGAACGTTCAGAAACTCTAGTGATTTTTCGGATGGGTTATTCATTATTGCACACTCCACTTCTTGGGTGATTTCTGAGTTTTCAAGGGCCATTCCAGCGGCATAGAAACACTACAGCTGCTATTATTACAAATTGAAGTGTGTCCTGGGATAACAAACGATTAACACAGTTTAAATGTTTAGTTGGTTTCGCAGTACTTTATAATCGTTCCATTTAGTTTTGTCTTATGATTACCGAGCGAGTCTTTTCAGGCATACAGAAAATATTTTTCTGCCCGGTAACCAAAATATTTTGGGCTTCCCTTTTCGGGCAAGCAAAAACCTGCCTACCCGGTAACCAGGTTAGGACAGCCAAAAATCGTTGCCTGTCCGGTAATAATATTACGTTAGGTCTTGCGTCCACATTTGTTACTATAAAATCTGTTCAGGCGGCCTGCCTGAATATAAAATAAAATCTGCCTGTCCGTTTTTATAAAATAACGAACGCTGCCTGCCCGATTTCACAAAATCACTGCCCGTTGGCTGCCCGGTAACGAGGTTACCGTAAAATAACATTTTCTGCATTCCTGAGTCTTTTGACAATGACATGTAGCGCATAGCGTAGTCGGAAGTGAACCGTTTTGGAAGTTTGGTTTTAAGTACTATTTTGAGAGTAAGATAACGATATTGGCTTGCCTTCATAGTGCTGACTGTTAAAACATTTCTTGTAAGATTTGAAATTTTTGACACAAAAATAAATGCTAGACTTTTTCGGAAAAAAGCGTAAAGTAATTATAATATTAAATGTAAATATGACTATAATCAACTTAGTCTTTAAATTACAAGAACAATGAAATATATTATTGTTTGTTAGGTACTAACAATTCTAATCTAACTATTATATAATCACAGACTGAGAAAAATTTACTCATCTATATATATATGTATGGTAGGGCAGATTTGAATTTTACCGCGTTGATCCAAGGGGCATTATTATTACTACTATATAATAACCTTTCGAAATCGAGTCGCACATGCTAGTGTGAATAGGTGTATGCACGTTAATAGCTCTATGAAATTGAGATGCTTGAATAAAAAAAATACCACTGCCAATATATACAAATCTATTTTTATGTGTATCATTTTTTCTAAGGCCTAAAACCAGGACTACAGGGAGGGGAACTAAGTCCCAAAGTAAAATAAAAAATATGACATTTTTTGATTTATGTCAGGCCCTTCCCGAAATTGTTTTTGACTGCAGCTCTACATAGCAGAAAAAAGAAGTGTTGACCTTTCTTCAGTATCACGGAAAGTTTTAGCCCACAGGGAATTTTTAAGCATACCGGGGAGAAAAATGTTTTTCAAGCCTAAGCCAAAAGGCCATTGACACATACTAACACCTCAGCTGTTATATTTTCATGTGGTAATGATTTTCTTAGATTGAAAAAATGATAAACAGATAAACAAATAAGAATATGTTAAGAGCAAACGTCATTTAAATAAATACATTTTAATTTGTCGTTAATATTTTTTCCATTTTACAGAATTATTTATATTAACAGAAACAGATTTGCGAACGATAATTATTAGAATGGACTCATGTACATAGTAACTGTATAGTAATGAAAATTACTTAATGGTATTTACAGGAAGTTACCAGTACTTATAACGACAATAATAATATTACATGTTCTAGATTTAGATGAATACAAATAGGACCCTAAACATAGTTTGAAAATGATTACAATAATAATAAAAGTATTTACACTCTGTCTTATTATGCAGTATAGTCGTGTTGATTACAATGCAAACGAGTAGCGTTTGGTATGTAACGTATGTAGCATTTGAATTATTAGTTGAATAGTGGGCTGAATTTAGACAGCGGTACCTCGTTACCGCTGTTACCGACGTTACCGTTGTTACCGCCAATCGCCAGCGGTAACACATCAGTAGCGGTAACAGCGGTAACATCGGTAACAGCGGTAACAAGGTACAAGCACCACCGGTAACATCGGTAACGACTGAATGCATTTTCGTTACCGATGTTACCGGTTGGGTTGCTGCAAACGGGACGCAGTAAGCAATTCTAAATTTTTTTCCCAATGCAAAATCGTACCCAAATTTTTCCAAGTTCTTTTCCCAATGTAAGAATGACGAATTTACTCTTCAGTGTATAATCACTTTTTAAGCCACCCGTCACTATTTTTGCCTTTTTTCTAACCTAACCTAATAAAAATGAATATAATAAATGTTTGGTTGTTTCAATTTTATTAGGTTAGGTCAAAAAAGAGGCAAATAGTGACTAGTTTTGAAAATACTTAGAAAAATTTGGGTACGATTTTGCATTGGGAAAAAAATTTAGAATTGCTTACTGCGTCCCGTTTGCAGCAACCCAACTGGTAACGAAAATGCATTCAGTCGTTACCGATGTTACCGGTGGTGCTTGTACCTTGTTACCGCTGTTACCGCTGTTACCGCTACTGATGTGTTACCGCTGGCGATTGGCGGTAACAACGGTAACGTCGGTAACAACGGTAACGAGGTACCGCTGTCTAAATTCAACCGAATAGTGAGTGATACAAATCTGAGCGAGTCAAAAGAAACAGAGCAAAGTTTGGAGAGACATTCATACCATGGCCATTAAATCTAATGCCACGCAAACCGTAGACACCTCAACAATAAGTAATAGGAGCGCCCATCCACAAGAATGGGGGAAGCAAGGAAATCCCCAGTGCGTAGTTAGGGAAATTGTGTTGCTGCAGTGTTTTCATCATCTTTACCCGATCATTAAATCTGACTTCTGACACTTATACTTATCACTTTATCGGTGAGAGTTGAGAGAGAATTGCTTGCTTAGTCCGTCGTACTTACTTCGTTTTCATCGTAAATGTCTTTAGTAAAATGGTTTTGAAGACAATCTTATAATATTAATTAAATTATACACATACTCAGAAAGATATATTTATATTATGATGTTCGTATCGTACATACATCATTATGTAAGTAAAAATTAGGAAAATGGCATGGACGACATTTTATTATTAAACTTCCTAATAGCTATTTTGGCGTATCGGTTTCAAAATCCAGAACTAAGAGTTTAGTCTCTTCGGTACCATTTCTACTCCCCACTGCGCACACCAATTTCAGATCAGATGCTCGTATCCGCCACACAACGCCACCACTACCTCCGCTTGCTAATGCTACCAAGTCCCGAACGAATTCCCCTAAAACATCATTTTGCCTTTAAAACATACTTCACAACAACCAATGGTTGAGTTTCTTATTATAAGTCTCTGATGGACTGGCAACCTCACTAAGGGAGAATCATCGTTACTGTGTTCGATAAATGTCCCACCACTGCACTGAAGGAAACGTGCATGTAAAGTCAGTCAGAGCACTTAAAGGGATAATCCCACCAAACGCCATATCGAACGAGCGAATACTGTAAACTGTACAGCATACACTGAACCTATACACAAGTACATAACAAACAAAGTTTTACTAGCCACTGGCTAATGGCTAGGGGGCCAAATTGGCTAATGGGCCAAAGTGGCTAGTGGGCGGGTTAAATGTCTGGTGGCTAGTGAACGAATGTGAAAACAAGATTTTAAAATCAGCACAAAAATTTTTCAAGCATAATTTACGTAGGCAACCAACTGTTTATCATTGAAAATCAGAGTGAAGTATATCGTAATATATTTGTTTTTGGACACGTATACAAGATAAGCAATCGATGTGACATTTATTTCAGTAAAAAAACTACGATTTAGATTTTAGCCTCTTTTACCCCTTTTGTCCGGGTGGGTGGACAAAATGTAAAATAGCCGACAAACAGAGCTTTGATAGTAAGATCATGCAAAATTGTTACAAATAAATTTCATATTACGATATAATTCACTCTGATTTTCAATGATAAACAGTTGGTTGCCTGCGTAAATTATGCTTGAAAAATTTTTGTGCTGATTTTAAAATCTTGTTTTCACATTCGTTCACTAGCCACCAGACATTTAACCCGCCCACTAGCCACTTTGGCCCATTAGCCAATTTGGCCCCCTAGCCATTAGCCAGTGGATAGTAAAACTCTGTTTGTTATGTACTTGTGTATAGGTTCAGTGTATGATGCACAGTGGGACATCTACATACTTTCTCACTGGGTACACTGACAAGGGGGGTCTAATGGGTGATTCTTGTACTTTTTCTGGGGGGTAAGGGGCGCGAAATGTTTTTGAAAAGGGAGCGCAACGGTATAGGAAAATGACCATAAAATTTTTTATCAGTGATAAACAAACGCTGCCTTAAATGTCAATATTTTGTTTGAAGTATTAGCACCATTACTAAAAATTAGGTATAAATGAGCCTCACAGAGATTTTTGGACACATTTCATCATATGTACACAAAATCTAGCCAAACAAGGATACAGAATTGAGTTTCGGAGGGGGCTAAGATTTACAATAGATATTTCAATGATATATATTCGCGCGTAGCGCGAAAAATTTAGGAATTTTTCGACGGACATGAGTCTAAAATGGCCTAAAAATGGCAAATGATCGCGCTGAGCGCGAAATTTTTTGACATTTTGAGAAAAAATTCTCTTTTTCATGGATTTTAAAAGCCCATCCCTCTATACGTCCTTGAATCCAGCAAGTCCCGCTGATATTAAAACAGTAATAATAAAATGGTTCAAAACATTAAAAATTAATAATGCATTTTCAGCGTATCATTTAAATTTTGTTATTCATATTTAATTTGAAGTCAGCCAGGAGGGGTAGGTCTTCTCTTTTTTATGAATTTAAGGTCGACGACGAAGTCGGCCAGGGGGAGGGGTCTCAATACTTCTTAGGCCAAGGAGGTCGGCCAGATTAGGGGGGGGGGGTCTATACATCTATCAAGCACAGTAACTCCCTTAGTGAGGTCGCCAGTCCACCAGAGACTTATAATAAGAAACTCAACCATTATTTATTTATTATTTATTAAATATAAACACCAACCTGTTTTTATGTCCCACAACTTAACTGTTCCATCGTCGGAAGACGTAATGACAAATTTGTTAATTAATTGTAGACATGTTACTGCACTTAAATGTTTGTGTGCTCCTAAAATAAAAGTCCATATAGTTCTTTATTTACATGTTTTTGGATGTAACTAATATTATGTATACAAGTAATAAACCTTGTGCATACAATGTACAAGAATAAAACAGTAACAGCACTATTGAAAATCCGAAAGAAAAATGGTACAAACCGCCAAGGACGTATTTAGGGGGGTGCTAGGGCGCTTAAGCACCCCCTAAGTTTTTTGAAAACACACTAGATATTAACGTGTTTTATCCATTTATTTAATATTTAATTATTGAATTCCAAATTGGGAGCAACATATTTTCGTTTTCATATAACACAATTTTATGTACCTTATTTTCAAAAGTTTTCGAATATGTTCGAGGGTTTTCGAATCTCGACGAGCATTTTAGAATCCTATATTTAACTTTAGGATCTGAGACTGTCTAATACATGATTACAAAATGGAATGTACCTAGCAATTTGGCCACTTCTGAAATGAGGTTTTCTGTTTAAAACACGTGATGACAGATAAATCAAGTATTTAGAAGGGGTAATGTCCCACCCCAATAAACCTCGATATAAAGAGGATTTTTGCCAAAGATAAAAATCAAAAATTTTTTCGCGCTTTGATGGTGTTCCAAACTCAAGTTTAGGAATTAGCACCCCCTAGATCCAATTTCTAGCTACGCCTTTGCAACCGCTTAGGATTGGACAACAGAATGGGCTAAGACTTATATATGTTGTAGTTACAACGCTGAGTATATTGGTTTTAAAATCCCCCGCAAAGTAACAAGAACTATATTCTGTACTGTCCCATAGAATAATCTCCCATAGTTAAGTACCTTGACAGAAGGGAAGGATTAGGTATGATGTGATACACCCCATGCATGCACTTTACTCTAACTTGCACTTCTATGAATAAACAAAGTACCTGAGGTTACCCTAGTGTGCTTGTTCTGAGGGATTGTCCATGAAATCCTTCCCCTGCTTAAAAGTGTAGGCCTATACTTTTAAGCAGGGGAAGGATTTCCTGGACAAAAGCTCAGCCCTCAGCGTTCTAACTCATTCAACTGCCGAACAACGTAAGGCGACAAGTTCGAATGAGTATAGATATTCTAATTCTAACTATATTATGTTGCAACCCTTGTTACCAAATGTCAACATTGCCAAAACTCCATGTGCACATGGAGTTTTGTCATGTGCATGTGCACATTGTCTTCTTATCTTTCAATCTTTTTGTTTGCGAGGTCTATTCAGAAAAGAAAAGTGGCGTTCATAGTAACTTTGAATGTTCCTATACCACTAATGCTAAATATGCGATTTTAAAATCGCTATATCTAACGCTACGAACGTAGTCGGACCTTATTACTAATTCGAATGTGACGGTTCGAAGGATGTACTCTCCAGTTTTTTTAAACCTGGACGAAAAAAGATCCAGAGCCTCAATTTTGCCTAGTTCAACATGGATGGAGCGTGAGGCGACAGGAGTTTTTTCGTCCAATTATTTTGTGGCTGGTCTATATATATCAATGCTCTCTGTCGATAGATCTGTTTTAAAAATGAATTCGAAAAATTAGAATAGGATTTTCAATGTAAAATTCAAACGGAAAAGAGAGCGAACTCAGCTTTTAGACGACCGCTTTAAAACGTGTACGCTCCAGAGTGTTGTTGTTTCATAAGCATGTATGTGGCAAAGGCCTAAGCTCCTCCCTTTATCCAATGACATGTGATAAGGAGCAACACGGAAGCCAATCAAAGCAAATATGGGGCAAAAAATTTACTACCTTGTTCTGTACGTCTTATATGAATGAAGTTTTGTCTATGTAAAGCTAAATACACTTAACTTTCAATGCCATATAATGTTAATTGTATAATGGTTTTTCTACATGTCATAATATTTTAATATTATTCTTAACGCCAGTCAAAAATTTAATACCCCTACCTTAACATTATACTGAATAAATTTTATTATTATTTTAGACATTATTACTTGGTTTTGGGCGACAGAGAAGTTGTTTGACACATTCAATACATTTATATTGTAAATAGTAAATTGCAGCGTTATATATTTCAATAGTAGCACTACTGGTGCAATCCTAGTAACATTTAAGCATTAATTTTTGCGTGTAATAGTTCTGGGCTACATAACTACAAGCCACAGGCTAGAAAAGTAATTTAAAAAGGAATGACGTCATTCCTTTTTCTCATAAATTTCCTCATTATCCAACGCATTCTATTAAGGCCCGTTCTATGGATTTGCACCTTGTACTAAATACTGCTAACTCCTGCGCTGCGCTAAAGAGAAACAACACATAACTCTTCATTTATGATGGAGGTTCTTGACCAGTGTTCCATTTTAGCCGGCTAAAAATGATTTTGACCAGCCTGACGACTAAAGTAGCGGCAATGGTAAGTGGCCAAAATGGCCAAAAATCATGGTTTTAGCTCTCCTAAATAAGGCACCTTATAGAATCGCAGAGTCCGTCCTTCCGTGAATACGATAACTTTCGAACGCATTGATGGATTTTGATGAAACTTGCCAAAAGCATTGCCTATGGACATGGGACAAAGCCTGTTGAAAATGGGCCAATTTGGTCCAATGATACCGCGCGCTCACTTTGTCTTCATTTTGATAGTCAAAGTAGAAAATGGGGGAGTTGTGTTGAGGCAGTGTGACTGCAAATATCTATTTTACTACTCTCTTCAATAATTAGCTATTTTTAGCATTAAAATTAAATTTATTGGTATTTATTTGTATCATTTTAACCGCATAATATTCTACAACATTAAATAGTATAAACGGTCTTATTCTTGTTAGTTAATTTTTAAAAATGTTAAAATTTGTTAGATTATTGTTTAAATATAAACATATTATATTACTCCAAACCATTTGTGCCTTTTTTGCATTTTTAGCTCGCCTGAATAAGACAGCTTATAGAATCGCACAGTCCGTCCCATCCATCCATTTACACGATAACGTTTGAAGACATGAATGGATTTCAACTAAACTTGGCGAATACATTGCCTATGGACCTGTGACAAAGCCTATTGAAAATTCTTCGTCTTCAATTTGATAGTCAAACAGACATTTGAGCATCCAAAAGTTCTATTGCGTTTCCTATAAATTTTTAGATAGAAAGCATATAATATTTCTTTTCGCTTCTACTTAAATTGCAATTTAGTAGTTAAGTAAGAAAAACAAGAAATAGCCTACTTTAAGATTAAAATATATCTATTTTAAATTTGTTTTGAATTTTACAGTCATATTTATATATTTTGAATTGCTTGTCATTTTGATAGTTGCCATTACTTCAATTTGATTTTGTTTTGAATTTCATAGTCAATCAATACCAATCAATTTAAACTTTCGGTCTTATATTATTATGATAGTCGATATTATTCAATTTTGATTTCTGTTGATTTTGGTACTCAACAATAATCTATTTTGATTTTCTGTTGGTTTTTGATAGTCAACATTAATCTACTTTGATTTTCTGTTGATCTTGGTACTCTCAACAATAATCTATTTTCATTTTCTGTTGATTTTGATAGTCAACATTAATCTACTTTGATTTTCTGTTGATTTTGATAGTCAACATTAATCTACTTTGATTTTCTGTTGATTTTGATAGTCAACATTAATCTACTTTGATTTTCTGTTGATTTTGATAGTCAACATTAATCTACTTTGATTTTCTGTTGATTTTGATAGTCAACATTAATCTACTTTGATTTTCTGTTGATTTTGATAGTCAACATTAATCTACTTTGATTTTCTGTTGATTTTGATAGTCAACATTAATCTACTTTGATTTTCTGTTGATTTTGATAGTCAACATTAATCTACTTTGATTTTCTGTTGATTTTGATAGTCAACATTAATCTACTTTGATTTTCTGTTGATTTTGATAGTCAACATTAATCTACTTTGATTTTCTGTTGATTTTGATAGTCAACATTAATCTACTTTGATTTTCTGTTGATTTTGATAGTCAACATTAATCTACTTTGATTTTCTGTTGATTTTGATAGTCAACATTAATATACTTTGATTTTCTGTTGATTTTGATAGTCAACATTAATCTACTTTGATTTTCTGTTGATTTTGATAGTCAACATTAATCTACTTTGATTTTCTGTTGATTTTGATAGTCAACATTAATCTACTTTGATTTTCTTTTGATTTTGATAGTCAACATTAATCTACTTTGATTTTCTGTTGATTTTGATAGTCAACATTAATCTACTTTGATTTTCTGTTGATTTTGATAGTCAACATTAATCTACTTTGATTTTCTGTTGATTTTGATAGTCAACATTAATCTACTTTGATTTTCTGTTGATTTTGATAGTCAACATTAATCTACTTTGATTTTCTGTTGATTTTGATAGTCAACATTAATCTACTTTGATTTTCTGTTGATTTTGATAGTCAACATTAATCTACTTTGATGTTCTGTTGATTTTGATAGTCAACATTAATCTACTTTGATGTTCTGTTGATTTTGATAGTCAACATTAATCTACTTTGATTTTCTGTTGATTTTGATAGTCAACATTAATCTACTTTGATGTTCTGTTGATTTTGATAGTCAACATTAATCTATTTTTATATAGATATATAGTGATCAATATTGATCTAATTTGAATTTTTGAATTACATTTTAGCAATCAAAATAAATCAATTTCTATTATTATTCCACTAACAATTTGCACACGGTACCCTTCATTCAGGCGAGCTTCTGTTACTGCTTGCCGTTGGTTTTAGCCCGCCTGAATAAGGCAGCTTAAAGAACGGTTCGTCCGTTGGTGAACATATTAACTTTCGAACGCATTAATAGATTTTGAAAAAACTTGGCGAAAATAAAGCCTACGGACCACTAATAACTCAATCTTAATGAAAATAGGCCACACTGGTTACCAAGATACCGCGCGCTCACTTTGCCTTTAATTTGATAGTCAAAGCAGAAAATGGGCATTAAATATTTCAATTGCGTTTTCTATAAATTGTTAGTCTGAAAGTATACAATATTTCATTCTGCTTCTACTGAAAATGCAATTTCATAGTTAAGGAACAGAAACAAGATATAACCTACTTTAAAATCTAAATTTATTTACCTATTTGTAATTTGTATTTAATTTTATAATCCAAACTTTCCGACCTCCTATTTATTTTGATAGTCAACATTAATCCTTTTTGGTTTTCTTCTGATCTTAATAGTCAATATTAATTAATTTTGATTTCGTTTTGAAATTGATAGTCAGAATTAATCAATTTTGGTTTCGCTTTGAAATTGATAGTCAAGATTAATCAATTTTGGTTTCGTTTTGAAATTGATAGTCACAAGATTAATCAATTTTGGTTTCGTTTTGAAATTGATAGTCAATATTAATCAATTTCGATTTTGCTTTGATTATAATAGTCAATATTAATCGAGTTTGATTTACTTTTGATTTTATTGATCACTATATCATTAATTTCTAACAGAAATGTGCACACGTTCCCTTTACTCAGGCGATCTGTTGTTACGGCTTGCTGTAGATTTTTGAATAATGATCAACATTGATCTAATTTTCAATTACAGTTCACTTCAGTAATCAAAAAAAATCTATTTGTACTTGGATAGGAGGAAAACAATACATAATATCACGTCACCAAATTTGTTAATATCTTTAAATGGTTGTTTGATTTATTTGTATTAGTAGTCTAGCCAAAATGGATAAAACTCTTGCATTGTAAAATAATTTTTTTTTCTTTGTAAAAAAAATACCATTTTCTTTCTTGGTAAAAAACATTATTTTCTTTCCTTGTAAAAAAATACCATTTTCTTTCTTGGTAAAAAACATTATTTTCTTTCCTTGTAAAAAAATACCATTTTCTTTCTTTGTAAAAAACATTATTTTCTTTCCTTGTAAAAAAATACCATTTTCTTTCTTGGTAAAAAACATTATTTTCTTTCCTTGTAAAAAAATACCATTTTCTTTCTTTGTAAAAAACATTATTTTCTTTCCTTGTAAAAAAATACCATTTTCTTTCTTTGTAAAAAACATTATTTTCTTTCCTTGTAAAAAATACCATTTTCTTTCCTTGTAAAAAACATTTTTTTCTTTCCTTGTAAAAAAATACCATTTTCTTTCCTTGTAAAAAAAATACCATTTTCTTTCCTAGTAAAAAAATACCATTTTCTTTCCTTGTAAAAAAATACCATTTTCTTTCCTTGTAAAAAAATACCATTTTCTTTCCTTGTAAAAAATACCATTTTCTTTCCTTGTAAAAAAATACCATTTTCTTTCCTTGTAAAAAAATACCATTTTCTTTCCTTGTAAAAAAATACCATTTTCTTTCCTTGTAAAAAAATACCATTTTCTTTCCTTGTAAAAAAATACCATTTTCTTTCCTTGTAAAAAATACCATTTTCTTTCCTTTAAAAAAATACCATTTTCTTTCCTTGTAAAAAAATACCATTTTCTTTCCTTGTAAAAAAATGCCATTTTCTTTCCTTGTAAAAAACATTATTTTCTTTCATTGTAAAAAATACAATTTTTTTTCCTTGTAAAAAATACTATTTTCTTTCCTTGTAAAAAATACTATTTTCTTTTCTTGTAAAAATACTATTTTCTTTTCTTGTAAAAAATACTATTTTTTTCGTGGTAAAAAATACTATTTTTTTTCGTTGTAAAAAATACTATTTTTTTTCGTTTTAAAAAATACTATTTTTTTTCGTTGTAAAAAATACGATTTTCTTTTCTTGTAAAAAATACTATTTTTTTTGTTGTAAAAAATACTATTTTTTTTCGTTTTAAAAAATACTATTTTCTTTTCTTGTAAAAAATACTATTTTCTTTTCTTGTAAAAAATACTTTCTTTTCTGGTAAAAAATACTATTTTTTTTCTTGTAAAAAATACTATTTTTTTTCGTTGTAAAAAATACTATTTTCTTTTCTTGTAAAAAATACTATTTTCTTTTCTGGTAAAAAATACTATTTTCTTTTCTTGTAAAAAATACTATTTTCTTTTCTGGTAAAAAATACTATTTTCTTTTCTTGTAAAAAATACTATTTTCTTTTCTTGTAAAAAATACAATTTCCTTTCGTTGTGAAAAAATACTATTTTCTTTTCTTGTAAAAAATACTATTTTCTTTTACTATAAAACAATTTTTTTTCGTGTAAAAACGTAATGGAAATGCGTAAGCCTTAATAAGGGTACTATTAGGAATGGAGCCGTGTATGGTATCCGAAGCGGAAATGCATACCCTAGGATACCAAAATATCCCCGCGGCTAAAAAATCCATGGTTATCGACACGTTTTAGATCTAAATGTACTCCTCCGGTAAACCTGGTCCTGACCAGATTTACCATGTGGCTTTGGATATCGGCAACCGCTTTTGTTAGCTGTGATTCTTACTAGTGCCCTAACAGCTAGGAAAAGAAAGCTGTCGGCAACTATAAATTTAGACACATGGTACTGTTTAGTGTTTCTCTTCAGGCAACATATTCGCGAAAGTGCACAACACCTAGCCGTCAAGTATCGTAAAACCTGAAGGGTAACGAAGGCACAAATATTCACTAACCTGAAAGCGTGAGAAGGCACTGGCCGGTGCTAATATCCCAAATTTTGACAGTGGAATCTGCGTTTCCTGACACTAGAAGGTTTTCCCTTAGTTC
This sequence comes from Tomocerus qinae, assembly GCA_020055645.1. NCBI lineage: Eukaryota > Metazoa > Arthropoda > Collembola > Entomobryomorpha > Tomoceridae > Tomocerus > Tomocerus qinae. The sequence continues at coordinate 561,398 of CM034548.1, read as the reverse complement.
CATTCCCGAAGTCAGACTTTGATGACCCATAAGGGTGTGCTTACAGGACCCCGTCTCTACATCCCATACACGAATACTTGTGTCCAAAGATCCACTAACTACATGGACCCCATCAAACTGAAATTGACCAACCCATCATTAGCATTATTGCTCATTCATTCAAATAATATTTTAATTGTAACTCATTGCAGTCTGCACTTTCGAAAGATGTGCTTGCAATTTTTGTTTTAGAAAGCTGATAATTAGTTTAATTAAAGTATTGTAACACTACACTACACAGAATCATTGTCACATGAAACTGATTTCCAATAGAGGACAAGAAACAAACATAATGGCAACACAACAATTCAATAAATGCAGTCAGCCATGTTAGTATACAATAGAAATACAAATAATACATAAATAGGAGTGACTGATAGGTAATCAAATTTTAAACACGAGAATTAACAATGTGTTGCTTAACTGCAATGTTAAATGAGATTAACGAGTCTTTTGATTTGATTTCACCTGGAAGTGGATTCCATAACACAATAGATCGATACTGATATGTTTTTTTAAAGAATTCAGTATTAAAGGTAGGCATGGGTATATTTTTTAGTCTGCTACTCTGCTAGTACAGTTCAAAGCTTTACTATAGTGACTAAATAAGACTCATTCAACTGCAAATAAGTTCACAATCAAAGCTCAGCTAACATATTCCTGCAACTGCTCCACCTCCATTGTCACTGACCTAATACACTTTGAGATAAAAAACAAATTAAGAGTTATAGTAATATAAAATATCCATTTCCCTTTACATAACAATTTCGTGTCTGACAATGTGCATCAGATTGCCTACTGACAGTTCTTTAAACGCCAATTTTCTTGGTAGTGTAAAGTGCCTAATAATGTATTATCCTATATATTTCTTTGTATTCTTAATATAGTATTTATTGTCCTCGGTCCTCAGTTGGAAATCAGTGCCACTTTATGTAAAATTGAACAAGTAGAGTAGTATAAAGCTATTACATTAAAACTCGTTTCTGTCTACTTGCAATTTTGTGATAGATGATACATAAATTACATCCAAAAGTGTTGATGAAATTGCCAAAAACCTATGCGTGTGGAAATGTTTTTTCCACCTAAATGCGCTAGAAATTTCCATCCACTTTACGAAATAAATGACTTTATTCTGAATGTTTATTTGATGTCAACAAGTCATGTCCCACAGAATAAAATTACAATTTGCCTTCTTAAAAAAAGCTAATTAGCTAAATCCCATAAGGTGAATTCCAGCTAGGGCAGTACGTATATAAACAACATTAAAAGGAGGAGTTAATGAGTGGAAGGTGTACCTGGAGGGAGTAGACCCTGTTGGTGTGTCCCGACAGCTGGTGCAAACATTCTTCTCTCTCGGGATCCCAAATTCGGACCATGAAGTCGTAAGCACCTGAGACGACCAAATGGCCATTGTACTGAACACAACGAACAGCTGCCATATGACCGACCAGGACGTGAAGACACTCTCCTGTCTCGACGTCCCACATTCGCAAAGTCGCGTCACGGGAGCCACTCACAACCCTATCGCACAGAAATCAGACATCAACATATCCACTGTAATCCCAAAACATTAAGTGATGAGATGACTTACTTTCTACCACATAAATGCATACAGCGGACAGTTGAGGTGTGGCCGTAGAGGGTGTGGATGCACTGACCCGTTTCCGCATTCCAAACTCTTAGCGTGCGATCAGTACTGCCGGAAACGATTGTTGTCCCATACATCTGTGACGACCATACTCCGCCCGTGTGTCCTAGTAGCGTCCGTAGGCATTTTCCGGTATTCGCCGACCAGACTTTTAACGTGTTATCATCAGATCCTGAGACAATCCTACAATCCACCCAACCATATAAATATCACTTTTAAAACACATCTAAGTGGAATGGAGTTAAATGACTACTTCTAACCCAATCCCTTAGTTTTTAATGGGTGCAGCTATAAAGCTATGGTACCTGTTTCCGTAGAATTGGAGACATGTGATGACGTGGTCGTCGTGACCCTTGAGTACTTTGGTAGGCCGAATGGGGTGATACCTCCAGTTCATTTCGACAGCGTGCTGTCTTAAGTAAGCAGTCTTCCATCGGGATACAGGAGATGGCTCGTTGTTTATTGCTGTGATTTGAGTTGGTCTGTGGCGGCGGTGAATACGGTGAGACATGGCACTGTACAATCCGATCCCAGCCTCCCGACATTTCTCCCGCCACAGCAGATTGTCATCCGCAAGAATCCTCCAATAGCGACACGTCTGGGCGGCATGCAGAAGATCTTTTGGCTCCAAAAATGATAGCACGTACAGAGCCAACTGGACAAAACAAAATCATCTTCAATGTTCTAATGAAAATAAATGACCCCTGGACAATCATCGGCAAACCCCCTCGTCTCTTGTCCCGTTTAAACAGTTGCAAAAACTTAGTTTAGAGTGAAAGTAGAAAGATAAGCTACCTCTTTTGGGAGTAAGGATATGAAGTCACGCTGGAACTGTGGCTCTATGACTTGCATCATATGTCGTACTTGAGATGGTTCGCTTATATTTATGAGTTCATCAATAGCTACCAGTCTCTCGGAATGACTCCAACCCTGCTCAATCAAAACAAATTTTTATTACATTATTCTGTTTTTTAATAGAAGGAGAACTACATAATGTTGATGTTGCAAGATCCATTCCAACTTTAATGCGCTCCAAAAAACTTGGATTGAGGTCAACAAAAATACTAACATATTATGCTATACTATCTCCATCATGGAAAATACATGCAAAGTACACCTCTACACTCTTCACTTTAACCCTTAAATGCGTAACATCCTCCATCCGTGGAGTTTTTGAGTTGTTTACCTCATAGCTTTGTACGGGTTGGCCGTATAACCTTGGGATTTTTTGTATTTGTCACAAATGCATCTCTGTGCTTATATTTTTAAATTGAAAGTGTTTGGAGGCATTTAAGGATGCGCAAAAAATAAAATAATCCAAGAAAGTGGCAGTTTATTCCACTCAAGCGTAGCTTCTCCATGAATGGAGGAGGTATATGCTACGCCATAGGTGGAGATGCTACGTGACAGTGAGTGAAGGGACACTTATGCCAGTGGCCAGTGGACAAATTGGCTACATTAAGATGACATAAACGGAAATATGGTATATCCTACATTACAAGTATTTGGCACTCATGGAATTGATGAAAAGTAAATAATGCTGCAATAATTTGATATAATAAAGGTAGAATTCATTTTCTTCATCTTTTTTGTCAACTTAGATTACAAAAATTAGTAAAAATACTCTAAATATCATCAAAATCAAAATCAATAATATCATCAAAAGAAAAACTAAAATCAATATCATTAGCATTAATAGTTGGGTCGACATTACGATTTGGATTAACATTTGGGTCTGAATTTGGGTCAGCAACATTTGTGTCTACAACAATTGGATCTACAATAATTGGATCTGCAACATTTGGGTCTACCAATTGGATCAATAACAATTAGGTCTACAATAATTACAATCTATAATAAATATAATGAATATTACATACAAAACTGAAAGATGCTTATTACGGTATTTATTTATGTCATGGCATTTATGCCAATATGTAATCATGCCATTTAAGCCAACATGTAATTATGCCATTTGTGCCATCATGTCATTACGCCATTGTTGGTGTCATTATGGTATTATGCCATTTGTACCATTATGTCACTTTGCCAATTGGGCCATTAAGTCATTATGCCGTTTGTACCTGACCACTAGCCAGAAGAAACATATAGAGTCGCATATCAAAAATGTACGAAAATTAAGCCAATGAGACGACTCTCCACACATGGAGAAGCTACGTGATACAGATCGTCGGGATAGTTGCGCATTTAAGGGTTAAGAAGAGGTCCTACATGTGGTCAGGGTCAGGTCAACAAAAAGGTCAGGGTTACCAGGTATACTTAAAATACTAGCAAGTGCTTTAAAATACTTAAATTATACTTAAATATACTAAAATGAGCTATAATAGGTAACAATGAATTAACCAAGGCACATAGAGGTGTAGAATAGGGTCTGTGAGGACAATTAAATCTGAGAGGCTATCTGGCGGGGCTTCAGCTTAACCATGCAATTCCCTACTTATATTTTGGAATTGATTTTTGATGTATGTCAGTTGGCCGCATTTGAATGATGTTTACATCATTAGATTCGTCTTGTCCAAATTGACAATGTCTGTAAGTTAGAAGGGCCGAGGAGGTGCGGTGTTACAGTTATAGCGGTTTCAAATTCGAAATTTTACATTATTAGGGTACCTACTTTCGGAGCTAAGCTCCTTCTGCCTTCTAAGATCTTCCTACCTAGTCCAAAGCGTTACACGAGGGGACCACATTGTGCAAGGGGGGCATTGGGGCAAATGCCCCCCAAAATCCAAGGAAGGGGAAATTTTTTCTTTAAATACCAAAAATTTTCGCGCGATTTTATGTGACTTTTAGGCTATTTTAACTCATTTTAGACAAAATAAGCCAAAATTTGCGCGACTATATATGTGTATGACGTCATTTTCCTCTCCGAAATCGGCTTATAAATACGGTACTGGAATCAACCAAGGTATCAAGTGTGCCGTAAATTCGACCCTTCACAAGATAAGTCAGCGAGTAGTACGGTATAGAAATACAGCGACTAGAGAAAGTCAAGTTATTAAGCATTACAATTTCAAGGAACCTTAAGTATGACGCCCACATAGAAAACGTGACTAAAAAAGCTTCAGTGAAAATGTATATAACCTAAATGTTAATGTGTACCCTTAAGAGATTTGGTTTTTTCGCAAACGACCTATAACACGCATATACATGTTACATAAGGCCCATATTGGAATATGCATGTGTCGTTTGGGGTCCAGCCTTAAGTGTCAATCTGTGTAATATGTTAGAAGATGTGCAAAAGCGTGCCTTGTCAATAATATCAAGTTCCAAAATGTCAGAAAATAAATACAACGAATCATGTACTATACTTGGTATTGAAAGACTTGACCTACGGCGAAAGAGTGTATTAGAAATCTTTAGCAAACAGCTATTATATTCAGATAGATTCCGTGCAATATCACCTCAGCTTTATGAAAACGAAAAACGAGTTACTAGACAGTTGAAAGGTTATTTGTTACAACCCCTTAGTCTTAGTGCGAAAATCAAAAAAGGTATGAAAATTCGACAATACCACACATTGTTAACTTGTTAAATTGCCTACATATGAAAAATCAAATTAATTGTTAATTAATCATTGTTACCTACTTGTAATTGATTAATTTAATAATTGTTATAAGGACACCTACAAATTCTTTAAATCTGTTATTCTTGATGTACTTCTGGTTTTGATTTCAGTTATTATGTAACTGTCCTTTTACCTCTCAATTAATCAAGATACAATACAATACAAATTCAATTTACGGCATTTGGTATTTGGCGGCATTATACATAAAATGATACATACATAATAGCGCTTTTATGTATAAATTGATGTGGGAAATGAGAAAAAACATGCTAAAAGTGCTTTTATACATCAATATTGTGTATCAACATCATTATATGCCACTTATAGTGGCTGAAAAGCTGTGGAAAGTGAAAACTCATTTTATAACTTATGACAAGTTGCCATTTATTATAAATTGATCGAAATTATATTTTTTGTTCTTCCATTAGTTGAATATTACCATTAAACAGTCTATGCCGTGTATTATGTATCTGCATTTACGGCATTTACGACATGCGGCATCTGAAAATAATTTACGGCATGCCGACTTTGGTATTGGTATTGTATAACTATTGGTATCGTTCACATAAATGGAAATATTAAAATATTCTTCGCGCTCAGAGTGAATTTGAATGCTTGTTGTTGATCTATCCAGTTTAGTTGTCAATAATATCTTTCAGTTTCGATGGAAATCTATTTATCATTTATCAATGGAGGATAAATAGCAAACTTCTTTTCCTCAATTACCTATGTCAGTTAACCGTTAAGCTAAATTAAACTAAACAAAATTCGTCAAATCTTTATTGATAAAATTTGAAGTTGTATTTCAAATTTTTCTCTCGCTTCGCGCGAATTAGTACACCTTCTTCTCTTGATATCCTCACTTGCCTCTGTAATAGTATGACCGAATATAAATTTCAAAATACGTTATTTACGTTAGTTTTACTTCATTTTTATCAAAAAGCCGTAAATTTGCTAGCTGCGCACATATGATAGTGCCAAATGCGGTTGTATCACATTTCAAAGCATGGGTTGGTAAATGGATTTCGTTATTCAGGATACTTAAATTGGCTGAAGAAAATCTGGTAACCCTGAGGAAGGTAGGCAAAATCGGTAGGGTAATTAATGGGTTATAGTTCTTTTACGAGGCATCTATGGTCAGGAGTGTAATAGTTTTTCCCTCAAAGCATACAAACTGTTATACTGCATATTTATATTTGTTCCATTTTAGTATATATTCTCGCACAGAGCATAAATTGTTATATACTCTCTCCTGCTTCGTTTGCATTCTGGAGTCTAAGTCTGACCTATGCTAAATTTTCTTGAGGGTTTGTGAAATACTTAAGTTGACGAAACGATGGACCTGTATGTTATTAGTTCGCTTTTAACTGCTTTGCATAGGTAGGCTCCTCGGTCTCTTAATCCAAAGTCCTTTCAGGAAATAATATCAGCTAATGATTTTGGTTGAAAAAAACTGGGCGGCAGGTTAGGGATTGCGATGGTGAATGTTACAACAAATCCATGCAAAAACCAACAGAATGGCAATGTAATCTAGTCACAGACTCCACAAAAACATCAATCCGTGCGGGATTGTGATTGATTGTTGTGCTGGGCGGGTGGGAAGATAGATAGCATTGAATTTTATTGCATTGTTGGAGATGCGGAGATATTGGGAGGACTGACCATATAAATTTGTATCCAGTCTTCTAGTTGGGGCGGCGGGTGCTGTTTGGAAGGAATAATACAGCGTGTGGTGCGAATTATGTCTTCTATATCACATTCCTCAACAGAGTCCGGGTCCGGACTCGGACTGGAATCCATGTTAGCGGAGTCGTCAGCGACCGGGATGGACAACGGTGCAATCCTCTTCTCCAGGCAGAGCACGCAGCCAGCCACTTGCCCTCTTCCTAAAATTCCCATTATATCAGAACAAATCCGTCTCAAAATAGAAATTTGGGGTTGGAGGGCTCACCGAAATGATTCTGGGAGTCCCTGAACGACGAACGAAGATCAGTCTCTCTTCTTCTGGTCACAGTCAGTGAGGCATTGACTGGATTTTCAAAAAAGCAACTGTGGGTGACGTTCCATTTTGAAAAAGTAATTATTTTTGATTCTGGGAATTTTCAGCTTTGCTTTCAGAGTGTGTGCGCTTCAAAGTGAACGCTTCACAGCTCCATGTCTATCATGTGGTGTGGAAGAAACACAACGGACGACCATGAAGTTTAGTGCAGGCAGAAGAGCTTAGATTATACACCATTATTGGCTCATGGCTATGACTTAGCTTAATATACATGTATATGATGAAGAGAAAAAGACGTCGATATATGCACATCGCACATACACCAAACAAACAGAAGAGAAGATGCGTTTCTCATCCAACCTCAAGAAACTTACACGAACAAAGGTATCAAAATACGTATACATGTAGAACTGCAATAGACAAGACATCTCTACACTCAACTTTGTCTGCTATTCGTAGGGTCATTTCAGAAAATAATCTGCAAAGTACTCTTCTTGAGCAAACTTCTAAGACCTTTCTTCTTGCATTCTTCCATATTCATCATTCCTTCCTTAACCACTGCATACATACTACTACAAACCACCACCATCAATCATTCTTCCATCCGTTCTCACCATCCATTTCAAATTCATTCCTACACACCGCCCGACTCCACTCAGAAAGACGAGGCTTAGCCGAAATCAGGGCACGAACCTACTGGCATATATTAAATAAAACTAATTTAGTTAAAACATTTTTGAGAAGCTATATTATCACCAATTTGATTTTACTTGATAGCACTTGAATAATCATGAACTATATAAGCCGGTTTTGGGATTTTGCAGCCCCTAAATTTCTGAGACACAAAAAAGCCAGAGTAGCTGCGGCTGAGTCTGACCGCGACCTTGACCCATACTTACTTTATAAATTAGATACGCGATATTATCCTTTGTAACAAAGATTAATAAAAAGTCAATCTCATTCCAAACTCAAACCCATCCACAGTAAAGCCCAGCAAAATCTAAAGCTAATTGCCAACCATGGACTTCTTATTACCAATCCGAGAAGAAAACTGAATTTTGTCAAGAAGGAGTATGGCTCTCGCGTGGTCGTTGCACATTTGTAGCCATTATGGACAAGCAACAACAAGATCTTTTCTCCACTGGCTGATGCTCCGCCGCTGCGCCAGAATTAGTATTTAGTACAGCGCGCCCTGCATAGTCTTCTTATTGTAATTGTAACTGTCGTTTCATTATCCCTTCTTCCATGAACACGTCATATATATGTGACCCAATTAATCAACAATGACAGATGACATTATGCGCCTTCAGGGATTCTCTTAGGCTATACACTGATCTATCCCGATATCCTCGCAGTCCGGCCTGGAAATCTCCTTTAATCCTTAAGTATCAGTATCATTCTCAGTAAATGCAAAACTCATGAAAGCTGGACGAAGAGAACAATGCAAATAAACTACCTGGTTCCTTAGCTTATAAGCTTCCATTCCACAGTCATCAAACTAAAGTATTCTTACCGATATGTATTATAATGTGCCGAAGTCGAATAAAAAAGATGAATACATCCTAAACCGAAAAATACTTGAGTAGGATTTCTTTACTTAAGAATTTTGTCTGGCGATAATAATAATAAATCAATTTGTGTCATTGCGGACAAATCAGTACATGATAAATAAGAAATGACTTGAGATGAGTTTGGAAATGTAATGGGTGATTGTCGGTCGGGCTACTTATAAAGGGGGAAGGAGGGTGAGAGAGAAGAACAGTCAATACTGTTCCTTGATTTAGTCGCAAAGCCAATAAAATGAGATGAACTACATTCACATCATTAATTGCTCTATTTTTAATTTTAAACTATTCTAAGGAATTAAGTCGACAATTGTAAAAAACGACGAATAAACTTTCCACTTCCAGGCTTCACCATGTATTACAAGGAGGTCGGTCAGAAGTCAGAATTGTTTTGTAAGCTTAGACAACGTCACCACGACAAACCAATACGACACGGGGGAAAGATAACCAAATATTAAAATGAATTTTCGGTGAGTTGGAATTGCGCGAGGGAGAGGGAGGGAAGGAGCGACACGACAAGCAATGCTACCCACTCATCTCATGAGAGTAATAAATAACAGTAATAACAACAATATTATATATAGAATCCTGGTTCTAGTTAGTAGTTTCAATTATAGTGTAATAATAATAATAATATATGTATTATATAGATGGGTGAGGGGAGGGGGTGCAGCTCTATATTGAGGTCTTCTTTTGCAGGTCTCTCATCACCATTCATTCATTGTTTGTGTACTATTCTCACTTAGAATAATATTTGTGTGGGTGATGTGGTAGCGTAAGTCCAGTATTTATAATATAGTCTAGCAGTAGTAAGTTTACAATAAATCCAAGTATTTAAATGTTGAATATAATAATAATAGGAATTGTGAATACTCGTCGACAGTGATGTCCTTGGTTATTGGATGAGAGTCGAATGAGAGGAGACGTCAATTTTTATGCGATTCGGATCGTTCTTACTGAGGTCGAAGCCGTTGAGAGGGGAAACGACGGTGGGGACGGGTCCCGCCAAATTATTGTTATGACGAGAAGTGTGAGTAGGAGATGTGAGACTATATGGCACATGAATTCTAACGGTTGTACTAACAGGAATGCTCATTGAGGGGGAAGTGATGGAGGCGGAGGAGCCCGTAGAACCTCCACTGTCCACACTCACCGATGTCGACGTCATTGACTTGCGAGGACTCACTGGCGGCGGCACTTTTTTCACAGGAATGTCCCCACTGCTCGTACTCCCACTTTCCCCGCCGCCTCCAGTCTGAACGACTAGTTCATCCATCCCAGCTGACAGACGCCCACCTGGCTGGGCAGAAGGACTGGATTGGAAGGTGCGAGGGGGTGGCGGAGGTGGAGAACTGTTCTTGAGCACCGAGATCCCGTTCATCTTTACTGGTGTGGCGGACTTGTCAGGGAGGGGTCCGTTGGGAGCGTCTCGGAGTGCAGACGAGTAGGATAGGTTAGAGATGCTGGAGAGGGGACGGGTCATGTTGCGGGGGGAGTCGGCGATGGAGGAGGACGCGACAGATGTGGCGGCCAGGGAGATGCGGGAGGCAGACGCTTTCTCCATGATCGAGTTCTCTTCCAGGTAGTCATCTTCATTCTCTAGATCTTCATCTTCCGCCAACGCTGCTCGCTGCTCTTTTTTGAAGGCCAACTCTTTACTCATTCTATCCTGCGCTTCGTCTTTCGCTATCACCGTCGTTTTGACTGGACTTTCAATAATACCGAAAGGTTTTTTTGGCAACTCTTCGTCTCCAGGCTCTCCTGCCGTGTCCAGTTTCTTTCTGTGCAGTTCGTCGAGTGCTTTGCTGAAATTGTTGATGGCTGTGTCATTGTCCATGCCGAAATTGTTGGGGATGGTGGATTGGATGTAGTTAAGGATGTCATCCATGTTTTTTCGAGCGAGGAGTTGTTTCTGATGGACTTTGAGGATGGTGTAGGCCCCACAGATGAGAACTTTCTCGCCCTCCAGTAAGTAGATGTCCCACAGACGAAGAGCTAATTCGAAAGGAACGCGATCAAGGAAACACTGGAAGAACCACTTTAGAGTGTACAGTCCAGAGTCAATTCCGTGCAAGTCAAAGTGTTTTCGTAGTCTTGGCAGCATTGTTGCTAATATCTTGTCATGGTGAGCTTGGAAACGAACGAGTTTCGGGAAACCCGCAATGAAAAAACCTGCCCAGACCAAAAAATATCTTTTATTATGATGGACTCCGCCCCTTTTTGAAGGAATAAAAACCAACCATGCATTCCGTATTTAAAATGAGTCATCAGTTGCGCGAGAGCCCAAAAAGAGTCTTCTTCGTCCAAATAGACTAAGAGGAGAGCGGCGACTTGAGACATCCCTTGACAGTACCCAACTTCTGAATTGTAAATAGAATAGGCACAGAGGATGTTAAAAAGTGACTGCTGCTTCACTCCGTATCTTTCACGAAACATTATATGATCCCGATATGTTCTATTGACGTCCAAATCAATTTGTCGTACATCAGGTGAGTGTTGCCGAGCCAAACTTGACATTTCCTAAAATAGTAATAATAATAACATCATAATAATAACCACTGTAGCTCAGTGTTATGTTACCGATGGTTATGGTTTTTCCTTGTGAAGATCCGAATTTATAATTAGCAAAGGTAAAATAATAATAGACAAACACATAAATGTCACTTTTAACTCCAAGCAGTCAATTTTGCAATCTCGACCTCCGAATGCTAATCCTCCAGCCAGCCGAAACATAAATAAATACATTACATTGTAAACAACAAACAAATCATAGTCAAACCCAGACCCACGGAACTTTGAGGTCCAGGGTGTTGGTCTCGCCTGCTGTAGAAATTAAGGGTGGGTTTATTATTCGCAAATTCCAGATTCAGAGAGAACGGCAAAGAGTATAGTAATAAAATTGACACTTTTGAAATCTACGCATATTTCTCTATCGAACCTGAAGGCCAAAATTTCAAAAACATTTTTCGAAAGCTGAAAATTTGAACTTAATTTGAGTAGGAGAAATGCATTGCAGAAATGTATTTACATTTTTATTTACTGTTTAAATGATGAAAACTGAAAAAAGCGGCTTCAGGTTCGATAGATATTTTGATCGTCTTTTTTTTGAAATTTATTTCACCTCTGCACAATGTCCTAAAGTTTCGCAATTTGGAAAATGCGATTTTCCATGTAAAATTTTTGATAATTACTGCGAAAAATTTTGTGGGAAGAACAAGGAGACGTTCACAAACAATTTCTTTACAAACAAAAGCTCCGCAACTATCAAAACAACTCAACAACTCGCAGCAATTCCTTCTCATCCACAATTTGCGCGCACACCCTATTTTTTTAAGTTTTGTCGCAGACTATAGATTCCGCTATGAAGCAATGAACCCCACCTTAAGCGAAACACAATACTAAATATACCGAGTGCAGGTTATAGCACACCACCATTCGGCATGTTTAGTATTGAGCTTCGCTTACTTTCTACAGCGGGCGAGGCCAACATCCTGGACCTCAACGTTCCGTGGTCAAGCCTAAGAAAAGTGTTCCAATTTAGCCCGGCAGTGAGCTAAAATGAAATGATTAGTGGCTAAAATGGCTAAAGAATAGAGATTTTTTGAATTTCCCACTAAATCAAGAGCTGGATTTAGGCAGCGGGATCTCTTTGTCCCCGTTGCCCCAAGTTTGGCTACTTAACCTATTACCTTAATTTATTCCCCCGTTGCCACAAGTACTTCTAATGTGCCTATTGTCTAATCTATTAAATTCTTTGCCCCCGTTACCCCAATATATTGCATTCGTGGTTGGAGTAAGACACAGGTTGAAGAGGAGGATGAAGATGTGGTCATTTAAAAGCACCTATAATATTTATGTTTCGGTCAGCTGGTTCCTGGATTCTAGGGTCGTTGGTTGTGCTTGCCAAATTGGCTGTTTAGAGTTGAAAATACTGATATTTGTGAGTATGTACAAATTTTTACCTTCGCTAGGAAAAACCGTAACCATCGATGATACTCAGCGGCTACGTAACAATAATATAGTAATAACTTTTAACAGTACAATAAAATAAAAAATAATGATAAATAATTATTGTTGTATTAATGTCAACAAGTAAACAAAAGTCCTTACATCGTACTTCCCTTTTTGTTGCACTTTTAGTGTGTCAAGGTCTAGCAGGTGACTCCAAAATAAACCCCTTACTTTATTGGGAATACCCTTGTAAGTACGGCGTTTAAATTTTTCACTATTTTTGAATTTGTCCCATTGGATGTGCATTTTTATCCATTTGTCGCTTCGTTCAACTTCTAATTTTAATCGCTTTCGCTCTTCTGCTTCAAATTTTAGAGGGAATCTTTTATCGCTATAGAAAGGAAAATCATTTTTGAAATTTTTTTTTTATATTCATAGTAAAGTAAATTGATAAATATACACTTGACAAATGGAATCAAACATAAATCAGCAATTTACAAACAAATAAATTATTTACTGAATAAATCCATAGTGGTCAGTAACGTGATATATTTCAAACGCCGGGTCCTCCCATGGATCAATTTGTGCACCTTCTTCTCGACCTTTGTCATACTTGGCAATAATCCCTAGTCTCTCTTCAGCAGACTTGTCAATCCATTCATCTTCAGTCTCACCCATGTTATCACAAAATATATTATTATTATAGCTATCTTTACACAGCAGACAGACAGAGAAACGTCAAATAATTGTGTATTTATTCCTCTTTGTTGACGTCGACTAGTTAGAGAATAGTTCTGGTGATTGCTGTCAGTCTGTTGTCTGTGGGTTTTAAAAGTTTGAATGGTGTGTAATGTGGTTAACTGTTTATAGCATGTGATTTGGATGCAGGAGTTATTGTAATGTTGTTGTAAGAAGATTTATTATTGGTGTTCCCGACGACGACTGAGCACTGCACTGTTGATGTCCCTGGTTGACTAACCATCACTTATCACTCAACAACACTGTTGGATGACATTATCAATTATTTATAAATTTATGTATACCGTCAGCTGTCAGCCAACAATCAACTCAAATAATAAGACATCTTGCACTCTAACTCTACGGGACTATTGGTAGTGGACCTGTCCACACTCCTGACATGCTAGAAGGGCATTCGACATAATATTTGACTCTCATTCGGCTTTTAAATCAACTGAATATTAATCAGTTTTAATTATTATTGAATACAAAAAGGTTGAAGGTTTGTGGAAAGAATGTTGGAATTATGTGCTGCCTTAGGATGTCGTGCCGCAATGAGATGGGTGAGTTTTAGGTCAGAGAGGGTCAGTCTTCAGTGTTAGGACCGAATTTCTGTTCAATTTGTTAGTTAGTCAGGTTAAAGGGTATTACGTAGCTTTTTATATATACCAAAATTCCAATCAACCAAATAAAATAAATCGATTCCTAACTAATAATTGCTGGTAGTGTGTTCCGTGTCCATTTCTCAACAGTTTTAAATTCAATCCTTGACAGGTACATACAAAGTATATCAACGTACCTCGTATTTACGTTTGACTAACCCAGTCAACACATAAAACAGATGAACTTAGTTGAGAGTTAATGACTGTCTGCACAGTACAGTGCACAGGGATTTGAGCACAGACAGACAACTATTGGTAAATATTGCAGCTACAGTTTCAGATCTAATGTTTGATAATAATTATTTGGTGCATTTTTCACTTTTGTTCAAGAGATGAGACCAGAAACAGAATAAGGTATCTATATAGTAGTGGTAATGAAATGTAATACTTAATACTACTTATCTATCTGTATTCCTAGTTCCTAGTGTGTGTGCTCATTATAACATTCCTCGGCTCATCCTATCTACCCGACAGCCAACTACCGGACACCCGATACCCTCCCACCCGACGCCCGACAGCGGCCAAATGCTTCCCGCCTGACACCCGACAGCTATCTACCCGACACCCGATGCCTTCACTCTAGACGCCCGACAGCGGCCAAATCCTTTCTCCCGACAGCTAACTACCCAACACCCGACACCTCCCCACCCAACAACTGACGCCCTTCTATACGACATTTACATTTTTTTAAACTTAAAAATTTTATAATGTAAATTAGCAGAGTAGCTATGAAACTATGTTTGCCTAAGTGTTTCCCATATTTCTTGGAGGTCTAAATCTAAACTTGTGTTGGAAAATTGAATTGTCAGAAACCTTAGATTATAAAGTTTAGACTATTTGACAATTGGGGCTATTTGATTACCCGCGCAAAAGGAGTAAAATGGACAAAAGTTTAAATTATTTATTCTTTAGCTAATATAGATGTCAGTTGTCGTATCGATGCCTCTTTGTTTATATGTACTTAAAAGCAAGCTCATTGCGATATAGTTTACTCCGATTTGCAATGACAATCAGTTAGTTTATTTGAAAGAGCTATGGTTGAAAATGTTTTCTGTTAATTTTAAAAATTTAATTTTACTTTTGTCCCTTTTGCCCACTAGCCACCTGACATTTTGCTCGCCCACTAGCCACGTAACCACTTTTGCCCCCTCTTACCCACCGGCTAGTTGAACTCTGGCAATGCATGACACAATGCATGACACAATGCATGACATTAGATAGTGGCATAGGAAATCGTCCAGATTTTGAACTTGGAGTCAGGACTCTTTTGTCAACTTTTGACTTGTGGAGTAGACAAGTCCTCTACTCATTGGGGAGACATTTTTCTTTAATTTTGAGTAAAACTCATATTTTACATTTATTTCTTGTTTTGGCTCAGTTGTCTTGTGTAAGATACTAGCCTGAACAACTGATACAACCTGACCTACGTCAAAATTACGTCAAATAAATGCCTAAGCAGTAGCGACTTTATCAATGAGTGTGATGTTGAACAGAAAAGTGTTATCGGAGGATGTCAATTCGAACACCACCACTTCCTCCACGAAAATAAAAAGTTCAAGAAAAATGTTAAAAATGTACAAGCAGTTAATATGGAAGAAAATATTGAAGATCATTATTATTTTTAAACAATGTGTTACTGGAGATCTTACCTGTCAAGCTCCAAGGACGTTCCAAAGAAATTGATACGTACGCATTCTTAGACAGTGGATCCACTGTGACCACGATTGAACATGACATTGCAAATCAGTTAGGACTTATTGTAGATTATGTTCCACTAAAAACAAAATACACCATCAATAACTCTCGGAAAATTTAAGCAGTATATTGTAGAATTAGTGTACTATCTATAATGAGGATACTATTTTACTAGTAATATAAGGTGCGACATGCGCACGGGAGACACTGGCTGATTGTTTTTGTCGAGCAGAGCGAGACGAAAGCAGAAAAGTGATTGTTGAGTCAGTAGTTTGAATCAGTA
The DNA here is from genome assembly GCA_020055645.1 of Tomocerus qinae. Taxonomy (NCBI): domain Eukaryota; kingdom Metazoa; phylum Arthropoda; class Collembola; order Entomobryomorpha; family Tomoceridae; genus Tomocerus; species Tomocerus qinae. Next base: position 545,232 of record CM034548.1, on the reverse strand, counting down.
GAGAATTGGCGTTCTACTCGATCAGTAGCAGAGTAGAGCATTGGTGAGCTACTCGATCAGTTGTTTGGGTTCGGTCTACGTCGTCACCTTACCCCTGAGGGCCCTTGGAAACATTAAGTTCACCTTTAAGCCTCCATGCTTTAAGCAACACGCTCTATATTTCAATGTATGCAGATGTGTTATATATGTCATTTTCCTTATCTAATTTCTACATTAGGGTTTCCGTCACGTCTGTGTACAATAATGGATTAATATTGTCTACCAAATGAAATAGTATCCCTTTGTTAAACAATAGCACATTTGAATTTTCAATTTCATCTTTTGTACCCTCGTTTTTCGACAGCTAGAAGCAGTTTTAAGAAACAGAACAATTCGCATTATTGTTCTTACTATTGAAAAATGTCTAATTTAGAAACACTCAAATGTTTTTATTACCATTTTTAATTTCCACTAACAGGATCAGTTTTAAGTAGAAACTTTTATTGCGACTATAAAATTACCTTTTAAAAGCAAGCAGAATAAAAATGGAAAATTTGTAGGTTGAATATGTTAACCAATAATTTGACAATTAATATTCTATTAATACTTGTTATTGTGGTAAAGATGTTAGCCAGAGGTAGAGAGGGATTGTCGGGAGAAGCATGAGTCAGGTGAAGATGCCACGGAATGAATAGACGGACAACCTTCTTAATTGTCTCTCTTTATTTCTGCCATGTTGGTGCAGACTCGCTTCGCAGACCGAGACCCTAACGACTGATCTAGTAGCTCGCCAATCCTCTGCTGATCTCAAATACTGACTTTACAATATCTTTTCTGCTTTCTGTTTCGCTACCCGCTCAACAGATACAATGAGCCAGTCTCCCCCGTGCGCATGTCGCACCTTATATTATTATAGTACAATAGTATTCCCCTTATAGATAGTACATTACATTTCCTATAACCACTACATTATTTAAGAGCAGAAATTCATGATTGACAAGCATACAGATTTATTTTGGTCTGTGTTTTACAACCATTACAAATATTTCAACAAGTTTTCAATAAAAGCGGCATTATGATAATCAACAGTAACAGCGAAGATTAAAAACATATTTTTTCGGCTGTTATTTGAGAGCCGTAGGTTAAAGGTTAAAGTAAATGGATATCTGTTTAGAAACATTTTCTCTCTCCGGCGTTTGGATGATAAATGTTTGCCTCTCTCTACAGATGTATCTGTTATGGGACCATGACAACCAACTACGTTCTTTTGGTCAAATAAGCCCAAATGGCCAAATAGTCCTAAATGGTCAAATAGATCCTCCAAGAAATATAGGAAACACTTAGGCATACATAGTTTCATAGCTAATCTCATTAAGAAAATAATTTACGTTGTAAAATTTTTAAGTTTAAAAAATGTAAATGTCGGGTAGAAGGGCAACAGTTTTCGGGTGGGAAGGCGTTGGGTGTCGGCTGGTTTGGCATCGGGTGTTGGGTAGTTAGCTGTCGAGTGGGAAGAATTTGGCCGCTGTCGGGCGTCTGGTGTGAAGGCATCGGGTGTCGGGTAGATAGCTGTCGGGTGTCAGGCGGGAAGTATTTGGCCGCTGTCGGGCGTCGGGTGGGTGGGTATCGGGTGTCCGGTAGTTGGCTGTCGGGTAGATAGGATGAGTCACATTCCTCTCTTCTCTGGTATGGTGCTGTGAACAGTTACCTTCACAAGAGTATTACATTAGGATATGGCTCAATATGATACCTAGCCGAACATGCTGTGCGTGCTTAACCATAGTATCATAACATATACACAGCTATAACATCCTTCACCATTCATTTCCTATCGCTTCGCATAAATTCTGATGCAAAGTGACGCCCAAGAGGTGGAGCCTGCCTTTCTATGCGAAACGTTGAGAAGAAATGCTGACATTTTGCATTAAAGCCTAATTTAAATATTTATGGTACGATCCGCATCCCAATTAATGTTTTCAATAATGTACCCCAACGCATATCTTCATGTGCTAAATTTAGTACATGAAGGTATGCTTTGGGGTACATTATTGAAAACATTAATTAAGTTAAAGATAAGTTCTTTATGTCGTAATGATTATCGTATTCTTGGTATTTGTATGTATCCCTTCTAGTGTTAAATGATTTAAATTTAAATTGATATAAGTTAAGTTAAACGTGATCCTTTATTTAAGGAGGCGTGTGGACTTCAGCGAATTAAAAAAATTAATTGTGTAAATCAGATCATGCTAAAATTAGCCATTCCAACTTCTTGAAAAAGGTAATCTTTTAACTGTTCAGGAAAGAGTGATCTATTTAACTATGGTTAATCTGTATAAGATTGTAGTGTAAGGAAGTAGTGTACTATCGATTAACAAATATTTCAATCAGACTGACAATAATGTACCAACAAGACGGACTATAGGCAAGCCAACAGTCTCCCAATTATTGCACCTCGTACAGCCACATTTTCAAAAAGCCCAATTTATTATGCCTGAAACTGAAATATGTATCTGTAAAGATGTTTGCTACACTTATGAATGAATATCTGTTAAATCAACGAAATGATGACTGTGTTAGGATAAATATAATTAAGTGTACTACATAATCTGCATTTCGATCTTAAAACTTGGTTGCGATCTGGCTGTGTCTAAGGGAGTAAAAGGTAACGAAATTGGCTTGCCTTCGGTCCTGAGCTGAATCACTAGTACCTTATAGAACAAAAATACTTAACATCCCTCCTATATACAGGTATTTTTCCCTCTTAATGGAAAAAAAACTGCTCCTATACCACTACTAAAACCGGGAGACAAAACTCAGGACCCAGGATCTTATTGCCTTATCATTATTAAATCCCTAACTTGGAAAAGTTCACTAATCTGTCATTGTGTCTCATATTAACCCGGGTATTCGAAATTCATTTTAAAGCTTTTAATGCCAATACGTCCTTATCAACGTATTAAACTTTCTGTAGTACTCATGCCCTCATCACTCATTAATTTAAACAATGTAAGATTTAATAGTTTAGATGATAAAAATGTTGTGGGTGTGACAGTTTTTGACGTCCGTAAGGCATTCCCATCTGCGAACTATTTAATACTGATGAAAAAATTTTTTGAAATACCTAAATGCAAATACTTTGCAATAAGCCTGCGCGGTTGTATTTTATTCAATTTGGCATAATTTAATTTACCTCATTTGTACCACCATTGAATTTCTTTAGTACTTTATTATGTCGCTCGACCAGAGCCGCACAGAGGGGGTGCCCCCCCCCCCGAAATTGAGAAAAATAAAGAAATTTTTGTCTAAAATCGCAAAAAATCGCTAAAATTTTCGCGCTAAAGTTATTGTGCGGGTATAATAAAATTAGACAAAATGAATTTCATGCTCCACCTTTACTACATCTACATGTACCACTATCATTGTTTGTTTTATCACTATAAGAACGCGAGCTATGTGGTGATATAGGCGGAGCATAAAATTCATTTTGTCCAATTCTTTTATACTGGCATAGTAGCTAGTTTTTTCTCGGTGCCCCTCCCGAAATTTTTTTCTGGCTGCGGCCCTGCGCTCGACCTATCTAAGGAACCAGGAATGGCCTCTTTTTCCATCCTTGAAGAAACCATCTTGTCAGGATAATGGTGTTTGTTTACTTTCTTCCACTCCTCATACAAGACTTCCGGAAACCCCCTGCATGCACGTTTGTCTCCAAATTAAAAGTCTTCCCTTCTAGTACCATGAATGAACCAAAGAATCCATGGTAAAAGTCTCAGAAAACTTCACAAGTATAAGGGAAATGTTTAAAATAGTGATACTCAATTGTGGTTATCAGTCCTTCGCAGGTGCGATATTTTTGATTTACATTTGGTTTGCTGCATTGCTGTAAAGTTTACATTTGTTTACCTCCCCGGGGCAAGGTTTGGAAATCTATACATCAAGTGAAGGTTTGAGAAACTTCCCTACACACCATTTGTATTGCCTTTGACTTTCCTTATGATTAGTGGAAGCGAAGACACGAACCCTTATAGCACCAATAACCATAAAAAAGGTGAAAAAGTGGTTCTTGTCGACTACTCAATCTTCGGCAATAGTTTATCCTCTTGTAATGCAACATCCCTCACCTTGCCGACATACAGAAACTGAGGAAACCAGTGATGGTTTGTCGTCAGTTTATGACGCGTCAGTCAGGTTTTGGCGGCTCGCAGCATTTACACAGCCTTAATTTTGCCAGGTTTCCATCAGTTAGACCATTTTCTGGCAGACTGAGCAAAACTGAGGAAACCAGTTACAGTCTGATCTCCATCCATGACACATTCGTTGCTTCGCAAGTTTTAAAACCTACTCCGACTTTGATTCCTGTGTCAAAGCATCCCACAACACGAAATCAGCAAATTCCGCTGTTTTCTCCGATTCCGTACATCTGTAGATGCCCAAAGCTTCATGACGACACAAATAATTGTTAGTATTACTTACTTGACGATATCTTCGGAACGGAACTCGATCCTTTGTGGTATTCATCCTTCCCCAATGTAAAAGTTTCTTCTTCTGGTGGAATATTGTTCTGGTGAACCACACCTTTTGTATTCATTCCACCCAATTCACGCTTAAATTCTTCTAAATTTATTTTATCATTCTTCCGCATTCAAACAAATCCGTATCAACTGTCCACTCTGTTAAGGTACACATAAATATTTTGAGCTTACAGTTCAATGTCTCTCTACACTTCTTAATTGCCACTTCTTCACTATCATTTGGAAATAGTATAGTCTATTCGAATTTTCGAAATTGTGGCTGAGTGACAGGCATTGGCTCCAAGGAGATTTATATTATATTATTGATGTTGCGTTATTTTATATGTTTTATCTGTGATTAGCAAACAAGTAAGGGAAAATGTCAGAAATTAGTCAGTTGATTAGATTTACTCCTCGCGGTAGGACGTACATTTGTATTCCTCCGATATTATGAAATAAATTGTCAGATTTCAGTCCGAAGTCAGGTTTGTCTTTTGTATGTTTGCTGATTGTCAGTCAGTAACATTGGTCCTTCGAGCTATTGTTTAGAAAAGTCCTGTGGAAAACACTGTCAAAATGTCGAAATCCGTCGGTGAGCCTGGAGCGGAGGGACTCGGGAGATGCAGCGACCGAAGAAATAAAGGAAGGATGCCGAAGCGCTACGGAGAGTGGCACTATTCCCTGGCACGGGAAAGTGGATCCTTACCTGGTCAGATGGTCAATCTCTTTGAAGTTTCATCGCCGCCGCCAGCACCAATGGATGAAAATGTCAGGATTGCTGCAGTGGAAAGTAGGAGCGGCCGAAGTTGTCACACCACAACCACGGAGAGGAGTAGACGGCGATTTGAAGCAGATTTGAAAGCTGCAGAAGAGCTTTCAAAATTGCAACAGGAGGATGATGCTCTCAAACTGGAGGCAAAACTCCGAAAAATTTCTCAGGCGAAAGAGGATGTAGCCAGGCGTCTACAACAGGAGAAATTACGCATAGATGAGGAGTCAGAGGAGGAGAATGATATTTCTGGGTGGGGAGAAACTTTATGTCGAGAAACTCCCATGTCTGTTATGGAGAAAGTCGATGCTTGGCAAAAATCAACTCCTGCTGATGTTTCTGGGAAATCTGTGGCTGAATTTTATGAACCTCAAAGAAATTCGTTTGTAGAAAAGGAAAATACTCCTAAAGATGCTATGCCAGTATTGTCTATGGATCAATTCGCAAAGATTGTCCAGAATTTAAATGTTTCAACGGAAAAATCCTGAATGGAAAAGATTTTAGCCAGACAGACTACTGGGAAGGAGTTGCCACATTTTTCTGGTGATCCAGAGGAGTGGCCAAATTTTATCGCGCAATTCAGAAGATCTACTGAATTGTGTGGATTCTCAAAGGATGAGAATATGTACCGACTGCAGAAATGTCTGAAAGGAAAAGCTAAAGAAGCAGTTCTTAGCATGATGATTGTCCCGGAGAATCTAGAAAAGGTTATTAAAACTCTGGAAATCAGTTTTGGTCGACCTGAGTACATCATAAAAGTGCTAGTCGAGAAAGCAAGAAAATTACAACCACCAAAGTACGGGAATTTTGAAAAATTGATCGAATTCTCAAACATTGTGCGAAATCTAGTTACAACGATGGAGAGTCTAAAAGCTATCGGTCATTTGTACAATCCTCAGCTCATGGAAGAGCTAGTTGGAAAACTCCCTGATCACCTACGTTTACGGTGGGGAGAGAAGATTTTTGATTCGACAGAAGCTGTAAATCTGAAGGATTTCTCGGAGTGGATTGAAAAAGTTTCAAATGGAGCGAGCTGTGTCAGTATGCCTTATCTCAATCCACCAGAAAAGAAAGTTGAGCATGGAAATTTTAATAAAAACAAGAAATTTGAACGTCCTAGTCCATTCATGATGGTGACAAGTAAGAGAGGCAAGCAAGTATGTGTATTTTGTAGCAAAGAACATTTAATTGATGACTGTCAGTTGTTTGCGAAAGAAGATGAAGATGGTAGATGGAACTTCGTTTTGGAGAAGAAGCTATGCTTTTCCTGCCTGAAGCCTGGGCACCACACTTCCCAATGCAGGAATAAATCTTGCTGTGGTGTAAATCAATGCGAATTTCCACACCACAAACTACTCCATAGAAGGCAAAAGAAGAAGCCGGAAGAAGTATGTACTACATTATTAGTAGAAAAGACAGTACTGCTTATGGTCGTTCCTGTTGTTGTGAGAGGTCCTAAAGGAGAAGTTAGTACATATGCTTTATTTGACAATGCTTCTACGGTCACGATGATTGATACAAGAATTGCAAAGCAAATAGGAGCTTTAGGATTCAGGGACCCTTTACATTTGAAATGGGCCAATTCATGTACGAAAATGGAAGAAGATTCTTTTAGGACTAGCATCCACATTAAAGGTACTATGATACTACTCGTCGAATAGGGAATAAGTTCGAAACTGGTTTACTCTGGAAAGAGGATAATGCAGTTCTTCCAGAAAGTAAAAGTCAAGCTTTTAAAAGGTTACAAGGACAAGAGAGAAAAATGGACAGAGACGCAAATGTAGCAAAAGAATATTGCGAGAAAATTGAAGAATATGTAAGAAAGGGTTTTGCGAGGAAATTGACAGCAGAAGAAGCTAAAGTGGAAACCTCCACTACCTGGTATCTTCCTCATTTTGGAGTATTTCACCCAAACAAACCTGGGAAAATGAGATTGGTGTTCGATGCTGCTGCGAAAAATCGTGGAACAAGTTTCAATGACTCACTGCTAAAGGGGCCAGACTTACTCAATCCGTTACCTGCTGTATTGTACAAATTTCGTCAAAAATCTGTTGCATTCAGCGGAGATATTCAAGATATGTTTCATCAGGTTTTAATACGAAAGGAAGATTTGTTCGCTCAGCGTTTTCTCTGGAGGGGCATGGACAGAATGAGAAAACCAGACGTTTACGTCATGGATGTAATGATTTTTGGCGGAGTATCATCTCCGTATCAAGCCCAGGAAATCAAGAATCGCAATGCAAAGGAGCATGCGAAAGAATTTCCGGAGGCAGCTAAAGCAATTGTAGAACGCCATTATATGGACGATTATCTCGATAGTACACATACAGAGGAGGAAGCTATAAAACTAATCAATGATGTGATCGAGGTATATAAAAGAGGAGGATTTACTATACGAAAATGGCTATGCAGTTCAAAGGAAGTTTTGAAATTAATTCCTGAAGATCTGAGAGCTGATTCGATGAAAGATATGAATTTGGAGTCTGATTTGGCCGTTGAACGAATCTTGGGAATGCACTGGGACCCAAACTCCGATGTATTTACATTTTCATGTAAATTCAACAAAGTAGAGTCGGATATTATCACTGGAGCACAAAGACCTACTAAAAGACAAGTACTAAAAACAGTCATGAGTATTTTTGACCCATTGGGTTTTTTATCTCATTTCACAGTAAAAGCTAAGATTTTACTGCAAGAAATCTGGAGAGCGGGCATTGGCTGGGACGATGAGCTGTCAGATTCGTTGAATGTAAAGTGGAAATCTTGGCTACTGGAGTTGAAATGCATTTCGAAAATGAAAATATCAAGATGCTATTCAGTGAACATGGAGAACGCTATTTCAATACAATTACACACGTTTTGTGATGCCAGCGAGAAGGCTTTCTCTGCAGTTTCCTACATAAGGATTTATAATGGTCAAGAAATTAATGTGTCTTTTGTTTGTGCTAAAAATCGAGTAGCCCCTCTGCGGCCAATGTCTATTCCTAGACTGGAGCTACAGGCAGCTGTCATGGCTAGTCGATTATCAAGATCTGTAATGGAGAATCACGAAATAACATTTAGTAATGTATATTTCTGGTCAGATTCGAAGACGGTTCTGTGCTGGTTGAATTCCGATGCCCGAACTTACAAACCTTTCGTTTCGCATAGAATTGGAGAAATTCTCGAATTGACCAACGTAGAAAATTGGCATTGGATCTCTACAAATGAAAATGTGGCTGATGAGTCTACCAGGGACAATAAACCATGTGAATTTACGAGCGATTGTCGTTGGTACACAGGGCCGAGCTTTCTCTTGGAATCTGAAGAGAAATGGAAATTATATGCTAAATGTAATGGTGAAGAATGTAAGCTCGAAGAATTAGAACTCAAGAAGGAATTTGTAAATCTAATTCATCATGAGCAGCAAGTTGTTCCAGATGCAATGCACTTTTCATCTTGGAAAAAATTGTTAAGTATAACAGCATGGATTTTGCGATTTGTTTATAATTGCATTTGCAAGATAAGGAAGAAACCACTGACTTTGTCTCCATTGACTGTAGAGGAATATGGAAAAGCAGAGCGATATCAGATTTTAAAATCTCAGAAGGAGAATTTTCATGACGAGATTGAATTGCTGAGCAAAGGAAAAGAAATTCCAAAGTCTAGCAAGATTTACACTTTGTCACCGTTTTTGGATGAATTCGGAATTTTAAGAATTAAAGGTCGAATCTCCAGAGCAAAGGAAATTGTTGGTGACACAAAGTACCCAATTATATTGGATCCGAAAAATCCTATGACAAGATTGTTGATTCAGTGTTATCATGAATTTGCTGGTCACAATGGACAAGAATTTGTGTTCAATGAAATGAGACAAAAGTTTTGGATTTTAAACATGAGGACTGCTATTCGTAGTGTGTGGAATCACTGTCAGTTTTGTAAAATTAAGAGAGCAAGACCTGTCATGCCAGAAATGGGTATGTTACCGGATTTTCGAGTAAACTCTTGTTTACACCCATTCTCTACGTGCGGGATGGACTATTTTGGACCAATGCAAGTAACAGTCGGGAGACGAAGCGAAAAACGGTACGGGGTGATTTTCATGTGCCTTACTACAAGAGCAATTCACTTGGAAGTTGCACATTCACTTTCCACCGATTCCACGATCATGGCTATTCAACGGATGATTAGTAGACGTGGCTATCCAAATAAAATATATTCTGATAATGGAACTAACTTGCGTGGAGCAAGTAATGAAATAAAGAAGTCTCTTAAGGATTTGGATGAAAACAGGATTATGACTAACTTAGCTGTAAAAGGGATAGAGTGGCATTTCAATCCACCGGCAGGTCCGCATTTTGGAGGAAGCTATGAGAGGTTGATCAGATCTGTCAAGATTGCTCTAGGATCAATTCTAAAGGAAAGAAATACTAAGGACGAAGTTCTACGGACGTTGTTTGCTGAAGCCGAAGCAACTGTCAATGGACGACCATTAACACATGTATCTGTGGATCCGAATGATCCGGAAAGTCTTACCCCCAATCATTTTTTGATGGGAACATCTAATGTAGCTGCTTTTCGAGGAACTTTTGGAAGATTTTCTGATGACGATTTGGTGTTAAGGAAACAGTGGAAGATAGCACAGCGTTTGGCAGACCATTTCTGGAAGAGATGGATGCGAGAATATCTCCCAACATTAACTAGAAAGACAAAATGGCATCAGCAGAAAAAGAATGTCGAAATTGGAGACCTAGTGTTGATTGCTGATGGAGACCTATTCCGAAATAGTTGGCCAAGAGGAATAGTGTCAGCAGTCTATCCAGGGGAAGACGGTGTTGTACGCGTTGTCGACGTCAAGACATCATTTGGAGTCTTCCGAAGACCTGTCTTGAAAATATGCATCTTGGATGTAGAGCCGAAAAGATTAGTGGAAAGAACGGACAGTTCTTTCACGGGGAAGAGTAATGTGGCTGAGTGACAGGCATTGGCTCCAAGGAGATTTATATTATATTATTGATGTTGCGTTATTTTATATGTTTTATCTGTGATTAGCAAACAAGTAAGGGAAAATGTCAGAAATTAGTCAGTTGATTAGATTTACTCCTCGCGGTAGGACGTACATTTGTATTCCTCCGATATTATGAAATAAATTGTCAGATTTCAGTCCGAAGTCAGGTTTGTCTTTGTCTTATGTATGTTTGCTGATTGTCAGTCAGTAACAGAAATCATAAACAAATTCTTCAATGCTCTCATCTTCCCTCTGTATTCGAAGCGATAAGATAAATCTCTCATCATTCTATACCTATCCGGATGTCTTTCTACGAAAGATGATATTATAATGAATTGTAAATGATTATAATATTATAATTATTTACAATTCATTATAATCATTTAGCATTTATGATGAGTAAGATGCATATATGATGATTAAGATGCATTTATGATGATTTGATTATTAAAATGCACATATCGGGATTAAGATGCATTTATGATGATTTGATCCTTAAGATGCATATATGATGATTTGATCATTAAGATGCATATATGATGATTAAGATGTATATATGATGACCAAGATGCATATATGAGTATGAAGATGCATTTATGATGAGTAAGATGCATACCGGATAGTTCCCCGGTAGGGGAACTATATCGATTTTTCCCCGTAAATGTCAGCCTTTGAAACTATAATTCCCCGTTTCGAAATAATTCCCCGGTCAAAATTTAGGGCATTTGGTACGTGTGTACTAAAACACATGTATTTACAGTTTAAGTACAGGTATACTTACAGTAAGTACATGTGTACTAAAAGAGAACAATGAATGGGTGACAACACCTGGAAGCATTGAATTAACCAAAGGAGGAAACCCTAAGCCACCCCCATTGCTTATTGTCTGCAATTGGATCATCGAAGTCTGGGATAACATTCCTAAAGATGTAATAAAAAATTCGTTTTATTCTTGCGGAATTCTTAATGCCGTGGATGGAAGTGAGGATCATTTGATCACCGCCTTTAAACCAGGCAAAGATTGCAGTGAAGGACTGGAAAGGTTAAAGCAGTGCAATCAATTTTCACAAATAGAACAGCCATTGATTAACGAGGATGACATTTTGCTGCCCTCGGACGATGATAATATGGATGCACCTATCACGGAACCTATGGAAGCATTACTTGTCCTCTGACGAAGAAAATTAATTACATTTTAATAAAACTTTAAATATTTTTAAAATAATGCATTGATAATCTAATAAATCTTGACTTTGAAACTATAATTCCCCGTTTCGAAATAATTCCCCATCCGGGGAATTATTTCGATTTTTCTTGCACAAAAGATGGTCGTGAAACTATAATTCCCCCGAGGTATTAATTCGATTATTACGGTATATGAGTATGAAGATGCATTTATGATGATTAAGATGCATATAATATGAGTATGAAGATGCATTTATGATGATTAAGATGCATATATGAGTATGAAGATGCATTTATGATGATTAAGATGCATATATGAGTATGAAGATGCATTTATGATGATAAAGATGCATATAATATGAGTATGAAGATGCATTTATGATGATTAAATGCATTTATAATTTTTATAGTAGTTAATTATGATTCACAATCATTTATATATTAATAGTGAGGTATGGTGTTTTATAATCATTTAAAAATAGGTGCTGAAACGAGAGTAGTCTAGTCTCAGCAGGTGCTGTAATTATCTCTGTCTCGTTTCAGCAGGGTGCTGAAAGGAGATTCGGTCTATTTTCAGCAGGTGCTGGAACTGAACAAAATCTCGTTTCAACAGGTGCAGATGCTGAAACGAGTTCCCGGTGAAGTCTACAAACTTCATGTACAAAGCAGGGGCATGATAACAGCACGGAATATATATTATCTCAAGTTTCTAGAAATTTTAGCTAGCATGGGGCCCCATATGGGGTAAGGCTATCCTTGACTGTCTAACATAATGTGAGATAGAGACATTCATAAGATGTTATTTAGGAAAGACGAGGATGTTTGTAATGCAAAAGGAGCATAAATACACAAACCTGGGTCCTATTACACGTCGCTTTGCAATTCACACACGCACTTTTTACGTTCTTTGCGATTTCTATAACTCAATTGCAAAACCAGGTTATGCAAACTGATGCAAAGGCAAATTAGTAGTCAAATTGAATTTTTGGGGTCAGTTGCGCTTCCAAAATTTATCCCATTGCGCCCAGTTCCTGGACAATAACTTAGCAAAGTGCTAAATATTGGTGTAATAGGCCCCTGGAAACGTGACGACATTTAAACTGAGAATTTTTTTAGAAACACAAAATTACGCCGGAATACAACAGGTATAATATCAAGACGGAACAAAAAGTGAGGTGAGGTTAAGGGGAGGTGAGGTGAGTGCTCTTATGGGTGATAAGACATATAAGGTGAGGTACGTGAGTGCCCCAGAGGGTAAGCCTGACATGAGAGGTGAGGTGGGTGAGTGCCTCAGGGGGGAAACCCCAACGTGAGATGAGGTACGTGAGCTCATTAGAGTTGAAAACCGACAAGAGGTGAGGTGGGTGAAGACTTCAGAGGAAGAACACAACATGAGGTGAGGTACGTCAGGTCCTCAACAGGCATCGAAAAAATTTAAATTTCCACAGTAACAAGCTCCTCCCACTTTCTAATTTCCACACTTTAGCTTTTGTCCAGTGGACAATACCAATTTCATCCTGACAACGCAAACTCTGGTCTTTTCCCAAATTTCCAGTTTTGTCGCATTTTTTCAGTTTCTCTCCAAATTTCAATTGTTCTCCTAATTTCCTAATTTCTCCAAATATATAATTTTTTCCCAAAGTTCCTGTTTTCTCCAAATTTTTACTCGACTCATACGTCATACTCATCTTTGATGTGTTTCATACAAAAAACCCATTTCCATTCAATCAAAAAAATTTAAACGGACAAAACAATTTTCATGCCACGTTTTCCCCGAGCCCAACTTTCCGATTTCCAGTTTTTAAATTTTCAATTTCCACACTCTCCACTCTAAGCCCCGCCCCCTTCGGGGGCGGGGCTTAGTGTGGGAGGAGCAAGGTCTGATTTCCACAGCAACCACGTTGCAAGGTTGCAAGAGATTTTCGATGCCTGCCTCAAAGGGAACACCTAAGATGAGGTGAGGTAGGTGAGTCTAGCCAATAAGTCCCAATTGTGGTATGAAGAGGTAAGAGAATAACTGAATGGAGTTATACACTGCTTCGAATAAATATTTATTGATTTGCTCTACCCAGTAAGATTTGACTTGATTTGATGCCACTGACATTGAGCGAAAAGACAATTGCATATTTTATGTATTATTAGTACTGTTTATATATATGCTGTGTACAGGGTTTTCTATATAGGCAATATCATTATGTATTTATGGCTTTTGACTAATTACTAGCTGTCTGCACATTTATTATCTTTCCTCTATAGATATTCAATAAGTTATTAGTAGACACATAATGTAGTAGTTTCGTAGGGTTTGATTTGGTACTGGCATTATTACAGTATTTAGGGTACATTAGTAGACCGGCTTTGCATACCAGTAGGATTAGATTAGTAATAGCTCAACAAATTCTCCTCTCAAGGACGATCCCTTCAGTGCGATTCGTTGCTCTTGACACTCGGCGGGACTCGGACATCTCCATCACACTTTCCCAGGTGGGTTCTGTCGTCATTGACTTTATTGACGACTTCCATCTTCCTCTCTTCTACCCACCCACTTCAACACTTAACTTACCACTCTTAGAGGAGGTCGATTCAAAGTTGATGATGGTACCATGTGCATACAACATTATTATTACAGTTACTCATTCTCCGCTCCTTTAACTTACTTAGTATTTAGCAGTAAAGTATAAGAATTGGAAACCTGCGACCAGTCACACAAAAGAGGATGAGCATTGTGCGTTGCCAGCACTCCAACTCATTCAACCATTTAAAATACATGTTAGTACTATTTACTTATTAAATATATTGGGAGACAGTTTATAATTAGAAATCTAGTTGAAGAATTGATACACTAAAAAGATACAGTAGTTTCGTTTCAGACACACAGTGGAATAACACAACTTATATAGATAGTATGACGCAAGAAACGAGAGTTGTAGACAAAAAACGTTACAAACAGAATTATAAATAAATAATTATAAAACAGTCTATTTCCCTGATGCAGTGAAGACGACAAATACAAAAAGGGGGGGTTAAAGTACGACAGTGGTTGTAGAGGAGGGTGAGAAGGGTGCAGGTGAGGAGGAGGGTGAGGAGGAGGCGGAGGAGGGTGAGGGTTGGGAGGAGGGTGAGGAGTTGGGTGAGGGTGAGGAGTAAGATGAGGAGGTTTTCACTAAAATATAGCTTTTTAAGGGTTTTAAAAGTAGTGTATATGTATTAAATTGTGGTATGTTAGCCTCAATACACACAAAAGGAGTGCACTCGTAATCACTCGAGTGAGGAGGATATTTCGGAAAAATAATTTCCAATAACTCGTAATTTAAAAAGTACTGCAAGCGACGTCATTTTCCAAAGCCAACAAAAAACGATTATTTGCCTAAGTTCCTTATCAGTATATTTTATTCTAAGTTTTTTCGCCCGACCCTTTCAATATGATCGGAACGAAAGTTAATTCCATTTTTAGAATTTCATCATGTTCTCCCACTCAAGGGGGATGTAAAAATCTGGTTCAATTCATTTCCCCCAGTCAGGGAGAAATGAATTGAACCAGATTGAACCTATTTGCGGTGTCAAGAAATCTGTTAGATGTTAGAAGTCGAATAATCTATAACACGGCCACTGATTGTGCCCATTTATAACTTTTACCCCCCTTTTCATTCTAAAATTATTTCAAATCAGGGTCGCACCCAGAAAAAAATTTCGGGATAGGGGGGGGCGACAAATAATAATTAAAAATTTTAAGGCAAAAATTCCTTTCTTTTCTTCGATTTCAGGAAGGCCTTTGCCCCCCCCCCCCCTGACTGCGGCCCTGTTTCAAATATATGGTTTTCAAATGTATATGCCTTATGCTCCTCACTCGTGTGATTGCGAGTGCACTCCTTTTGTGTTTATTGAGGCTAACATCCCATAATACATATATAGTTTTAAAAGTTTTATGTGTATTAGTGAAAACCTCCTCATCTGCCTTCTCGCCCTCACCCAACTCCTCACCCTCATCCTCCTCTGCAACCACTGTCTTCATTTAACCAAAAGGAGCACAGCACCAGAGGAATGGAGAGAGGGAGGGGCCGCCATGCTCTACCCTCTCCCTCGTCACAATAATATGTGCATGTAAAACAAAATTACAGGTCGAGTGACTGAACGCAGAAGAACATTATACGTACGGCGAATGATAAATAATATTTAGATATCCATGATCTTCATGCATCTTAGCGTGGAAATTGCTGTAGGTAATATGAGTTATCTCATTCTTTACATATGGCCACTTCTTAGGTCTCTATTCCGAACGACTAACTGGCGATAAGGTGTGCGAGTGTTGACTGCATTAGTCGTCGGAGGGAGGATCCATTCTAGCGATAATAGCCTTCGCAAAGGCTGCTGCCATCAAAGCTGCATGTGGTTGCCAGTCCCGACGACGTGTTCCATCCTGCAAAAATACAAATTCATTTAGGTCTTAATTCGAACATTGTTATTGGACGACAAGTGGACTCTTCTCAAGTGGGGAATCTTATACTGACCATTAAAACAACCTCTATTCTTTACTACCAATAATTATGAAATTATGCTCCACTTTAAGGCTGCCACGATGATACACATACAGTTGCCTAGCGACGAGCAGAAATGAGTAATTTTACTACGGGGTGCTTGATAATAATAAAACCCGAGCAGTAGAATGTGACTTCATTTTAAATTGGCGCCCTTCCTCCCCGCAGTAAAAATTGGCAGTCTAGTGGTACCGTAAGGAAAGGTGTTGGAAAAACGGAAAACATTGATAAACCCAATTTGGGACAACGGATTTCAAACTGATATCTCAAAAATAGAGCCCAAAATTCTGAATGGCTTATTGTGGCCCTATTTCTTTTAAGTTTTCATACAACAGAGAACGAGACGAGTTTGCCCAATTCACATGTATTTCTCTAGCTCCAAAAACTATTTAATTTTGAAAGATTCAGGGACCTTTTGATTAAAAGGACAACAATAAGCCCTCAGAAAATATGTAGTACATGTTTTAAAAAATGTTACTTTATTTATCTTGTTACTGGACGTGCTATCATCGTCGAGGCTTAAGTGTGAAGAGATTCTGACACATCAAATTAACAATTGATGAGAGCTAGTAAATTTATGTTTCCTGAAAAATTTCCGAAGTCTTGGAATAAAGTCTTGGAAATGATTTCTAAAAAATTGGCAATGATTTACTGAAAACATTCCGAAGTCTTGGAATAAAGTCTTGGAAATGATTTCTAAACAATTGGTAATGATTTCTGTTATAGTTGGTAATGATTTGCAAACAGTTGGTATAGTTGGTAATAATTTGCAAACAGTTGGTATAGTTGGTAATAATTTCCAAACAGTTGGTATAGTTGGTAATGATTTGCAAACAGCTTGTATAGTTGGTAATGATTTCCAAACAGTTGGTATAGTTGGTAATGATTTGCAAACAGTTTGTATAGTTGGTAATCATTTCCTAACAGTTGGTAATGATTTCCTAACAGTTGGTAATGATTTCCTAACAGTTGGTAATGATTTCCTAACTGTTGGTAATGATTTCCAAACAGTTGGTAATGATAATCAAACGCTTGTAAACGATTTTCAATCAGTTGGTAATGATAATCAAACGCGAAATTATTTTCAAACAGTTGGTATTCATTTTTAAACACTTGGAAATGATTTCCAAATACTTGGACCAACTTGGATCAACTCGACCATCTTAACTTAACGGTCAACTCGACTTAATTATAGAAGGGAATGCATGAGTGGGAGACTTCCAACTCAAATTCATAAAAAGGTGTAGCATAACTGGGAGACTTGTTGAACCCGCAGTTTTGTAGATTTAGATTCATAACTTTAAGGGTTTGTTAATTATCAATAAACAGAAAAATTTAAAACCTTTTTATAAATAACTAGTAGCTTCCAGCATACGTGAGTCGATTTCGAAAGGTATTATTTTTTAGTAATAATGACTCCTTGGATCAACGCGGTGAAATTCAAATCTGTCCTACCAACCATATATATATATATATATATATATAGGTAGGAAAATTTTTCTCAGTCTACGATTATATAATAGAATAAAATTTGTTTGAAATTCTTTTGAATTTTTGTTTTGAAATTTTACGAACCCAGTTACTAGCCCTTTCCGTAGGACGGGTAACCGTACTAGTTGTATATAAATATTATATATTACTAGTGAACCCAGCTAAGGGGCAAATCTAGCACTCAAAAGAAAATCAGCAGGCCACCCATCACAGTAATAAAAAACATCCCATTAGGTTATTATGTTAATTTTGTAAATACAAATTATATTTTAATTAATATACTTTTATTTTCTCCGGTGCAAGGCTGTATTGAGGGGGGCATAGGGAGCAGCCCCCCAAAATCCAAGAAAGGGGAAAATTTTTTCTCAAAATACCAAAATATTTCGCTTTAGGCTATATTTGACTCATTTTAAACAAAACAAGCCCAAATTTTTCGCGCTTTGCGCGAATATGCCAAATGCATGTAAGTGTATGACGTCAATGCCCCCTCCAAAATCGACTTCTAAATACGGTGCTGTACAGTGGTTGGAAAAATTAGCTGCAGCCCCAATTTCCTGATAAAACGGAATTTCCTACACCAAACTCTATTTTCGAAAAAACTCCCACAAATTTACCAAAACGTTTCCCATTCAAAATCAAATAAATAAGATTCCCCGTGGGATTTTGGAAAAACCGTACAAATCCTCTCTTACGAATAAATACTTTTATAGAATAAATCGTGGCTCTGGCTCCCAGCACTGTTATTTCATTCTACAAAAAGATGGTCCAACTGGCCCAATGGAATCAAGAGGGTAGTAAAAAGTAAACCCAGCTGTACTAAAAAAATTGAATAAGTTTGTCGATATAGCAGAACCAATTGGAATTAGAAGTTTTGAAATTCTGTTTAATAAGGCACATTACGATCATTACGAAATGTTCCCTTTCGCTAATCATTTCCATTCGATCCCTAGTCACCATTCAACCTTCTTATGTAAATTTCTATTATTATTTTGATGTTATCATAATAATATGAAACGACTCATTTCAGTGGTTTAGAGGAATTGGACTGTTGGAGTTGCGCATTTTGCTTTTAAGGAGCCTGCATATATTACGTGTGCAGTTAATGGGAGGAGGAGGCATTCAAACGTGTTGAAGTCAGCACTTGCGTTTCACATGGTGGGAGTGGGTTTTGCGTAACGTAGTATATGCAAGTTTCCTTGGTTCTCCCTACCACACGTACATACATATATTTATACATATATAGACAGGTAAATTTATTGCTTTATCAAGTCTGAGATAGTATACTTTAGTCATCATCATCATATTAATTTACTCAATCATCCGTGTGTATGCACCCTGTTAAGAAACTTCTCAAAAACTGTTAATACGAAGTTGAATATTACAAGTTTCAAATTGCTTTAAGTTATCAGGCAGGACGACGTGGAGACCAAAAACTGTAAATTGCAAAGTTGTAGCTCTTTGTATCGAGAATATTTCAAAACCATTTCCACGTCGTCCTGATTTAAGGAAGTTACTTTTTCAAAATTTGGTTATTGGGCTTTCAAAAGTTTGAAATTTGAAAAAATTAAATTTTTGTCTTGGTCTATGAAAATTCCATCACACATGTACCAGTACCGTATTTAGAAGTCGATTTCGGAGGGGGCAACGATGTCATACACTTATGTATTAGGCATTATCGCGCGAAGCGCTAAAAATGTTGGCTTATTTTAGCTAAAATGAGTCAAAAATAGCCTAAAAATCACATAAAATCGCGCGAAGTGCGAATTTTTTTGGTATTTTGAGAAAAAATTTCCTTTTTCCTGGATTTCGGGGGGGGGGGATGTTTCCCCCCAATGCCCCCCTCAATACAGCCTTGACATGTACAACCGAAGCAAATATTTTTAGAATTACGCACATCTATAGTAAATTGGTTTTATAAAGACTGATATACAGAGACTGGAAAATAGTGATTTTGAAACCCAAATTTAATGGTGCTACACAATTTTATTTTGTTTAAATAGTCACTCATTACTATATAAAAGAATGCCAAAAAAGAGTGCATTCAGTTTTTTTAATCTGTAAAAAGTGACTGCCTTATTGGTTTTAGAACATTCTAATATTAATTCGAAATATAAATATTAACTTGACGTATTTTAAAGAAAATAGTACATTAAGACTTATTACTACAGGGAACCGGTAGTAATGGAAAGGCTTGTCATAGGTTTTTTGTTCGTCCGTCAGGAGAATAGATAGAGGAAATAGGAATAAGGTTAGGTAGATTGGCAATGCTGCATCTTCCTGAGTTATACCAGTTATCATGTCTCATTTCTGGCTGACATATCCTTACCACCCCTTTTCACTTATTGGTTGTAAACGTTGTAAATAAGAGTGGAGGGTAATGCATTGCTGAATCCTGCGGCAATGACAACAAACCTGCTGGGAGTGAATTTCATTCCATTATACAAACCAATGCATTGTTCAACCTTCCCTCTCCTTAACCAATAGACGAAAACTGCTTGTTAGGATGAACCAAGGGTCGAGACAGAAATGAAATGTGACGTCACAATTTCAATTGCCCATCTCTCTATATCTCTGGTCAGGAGACCCTATACCATGGTTGGAGTATGGCAGTGGTTGCACAAATACCTATCAATGTTATTGTTTTAATTAGGTTAGGTTAGGTTAGGTCCCTCGAAAGCGGGTCCTGGCATGCCCTGTGTGTTTCATTGGGCGATATTTTAAATTTTCAACCGCTATCTTACTTCAACCTATACCCTTGTAACGACTTTTTTCAAATCTATTTTTTGCATGATATCATATTAACCAAGGATCAACCAGTCTTTATTAAAAGTCAAATATTGACATACCCCATGTGGGGTATAAATAGTTATGATACAAAACGTATTACTTAATGTATGCTACGCTAGTCAGTCGAACTGCAAGCTACATCACGCGTGTTCCCGATAGCGCGTGAGCCTATTTATCAACAGTTTATTTGAATGTGCCGCATGTGTACTCGTGTATCAATAAATTGTCTTGGTTTACCATTTTTGCCATTAAATGTATTTTTACCATTAAGTCCATTTTTACTATTAAAGTGTATTTTTTCCATTGTGATGGTAAATTACTCTAAAAAGTGGTAAATTTTGTACACTGAATCCACTGGACCCTATTTACTATATGGTTTCTGTACAACTTAAGCTGAAAAAGCAATGTTTTTTCCTGTTTGTGATAGTTTAATTTATTTCGTGGTCTCAATTATTGCCATGCCACTTAAATTAGCAAAATCTTAATGAAATATTTTTACATTCTGCAAGTTTGTTGTTAATAAGGGGTTGAATTGAAGAAGGTACTACCTATTAGTTAGTCCAATCAAATAGGGGCCGAGGTTTTTCATTCAAAATCTAAGCCCATGTATTGCTTTTGGAACAAGGATGTTCAGCTGCAGAGTATAAAGTCGGCACGCCGTAAATTGATTTTATGTACGGCATGCCGTAAATGACCAGGGCCGCAGCCAGGAAAAAATTTCGGGGGGGGGGCGACAAAATCTAAATGAAAGTATATGAAAAAATTTTTTGGTTAGGTTCCCCTGGCCCCCCTGGCTGCGGCACTGTAAATGACGCATGCCGTAAATTAAGCAAAGACATCGTTTTGACAGGTAATAAATACGATTTTTGGCGACATTTTTTAGTTTCAAGGCATGCCTTGCCCTATTTAGTGTGGCATTTACGGCACACTCGATACTTTGTTCAGCTGTATACAAGCTAAGGGCAGGATATACATAAATAGTTTAGGTATATTTTGATCCTCGTGCTTTTGTGGATGATTATTGCATACCAACAGTATAAGGACGTATAATTGAAACATGAATTGTAGAAAATGGCTTTATTTATAAGTACGGGATATTTAGAATTTTATATACAGGGTGGCCAAAGTTGAATGACATACACTTTGACCCTGAATAACTTTTGAACGGTTTGAGATATTTAAATGCGAACTATACCAGTCGAAAGACCAAGAAATAACTTAAAAATTAGCCGAATATTATTGTTTACAAACCACTTTAAATGTGTAAAACGTTGGGTGGACGAAAAATGTTGAAAATGTCCATTTGTAAATGACTTTGAACATCTTTGATCTTAAATGGTGTTTGAAATTTTAGGTGTAGGGGAAAGAGATCAACGGCAATGGAAAGTTTTTTGTAAACAATAATATTCGGCTAATTATTAAGTTATTTCTTATTCTTTCGACTGGTATATGCCGCATTTAAATGTCTCAAACCAAAAGTTATTCAGGATCAAAGTGTATGTCATTCATCTTTGGCCACCCTGTATAGTGGCCAAATGGCATGGCCTTTGGTCATGCCATTTGGAGATAGTTAAAATCATAATAGCATTATAAAAGGTATTTTAAAAACGGCATTTGTGTAGAAATATAGGATGCGAACACCAAATACTCATACACTTATCAATAGCTATGCGTCTTATGTAAATCCTATTATCATAATACTATAATATTGTAATAATATTTGGTTATTATCGCTGAAACTTCCATTTCTACACTTGTCCTAGGCTACCTTTGCAAATTACTTTTCATTTATCCTAGTACATGTCCGAGGAAAAGTGCACATGTCCTAGGATAATTCAAATATCCGACTTCAGGACAGGCCGTGTACACATGTCCTACCGGACCTACGCAAACGTCCGGTCTGTACAAATTTCCTGTAACATACATAATGATTGGGGGCTATCTCTCGGCTGGTTTGGAGTAAAGCATAAGGATTTTTAAATGATTTACTATTTGGCCAGCAAATTAATATTACCTTGTAGTCAGCCACTCCCCGAATGACAACAAACGAGTCTCGGCGATTTCCAAGAACACTCTCAAGCACTGAGTCAAACTCGGAATCATATGCAAGAATTCCAAGGCGGGATGCTAGTTCTTGACGCGCATGATCGTCCCTGGAAACATGTCGCCCGGCTGCAATTGGTCCTAAATGGACTCGAGATTCCATGTTTTGTCTGTGTACAAAAAAATGTGGGTCAATGACTGGAGCTAGACGGGAAACTAAGGTTCTTATTTTTAACACGAAAATTTTCTAAACCTTTCACTCCTGCTGTCATCGTACTAAAAGTATAAACGTCAAGTGGAGTTGCGCATTAAAAAACTATGGGGTATATGGGTATGTATTAGACGAAATGTGTTAGTACGCAGATACAGGGAATTAATGTAATTTTAATGCTTTCGATGGCTTTCGGGCCCATGTGCTGTGCTATCGCTAGTTTACATATTAATTTCAACAGTTGTCTGTTAAGGCATAGTAACAATTTTTTAAATGACCTTTGACGTTGTACCAATTCAAATTTTTAACATTTTACATCATATCGATTTGTTTAAAGTGTGTAGATGCTGATTGATATGTCACACAAGGTGAATTGGGGAGTATTTTCAGTAAGTTGACCTTTGAAATATTTGGAGGTCAAATTGAAAGTTATTTTGGAAATTGCTTTTTCATGAAGGACTTCGAATTTTGAAATATGCCAAAATTACCCTTCGAAATATTGTCTTCTTCAATTTTAAAAAAAAATTCATCCAAATTCGAGTAGTTTCGGAGTAGTTTCAAAGTTCCAACCTTGCTTTTCGACACTCGGGGGTGTGTCCTGAGTAAAGGGGGCGGTATATCGAAAATCCTCTTTCTCATTAGGTTAACACTGGTTGCAATCCTATTTGGTATTTCAAATTATTTTGCTTACACATCTCTAAAATTCATACACTGATGAAAAAACCAATTTCAGCATTTTTTTTGAAAACCCGCCGTTACGGCGGTTGTCCGCATTATATCGTTCATCTAGAAATAATTTCTAAACTACTGGACCCTTGTGTAAATAGGCTTTATCCTTGTAGTGCAACTTTGCTTTTATTCAAATTGATAGTTTCAATTTGAAATTTCTTTGTTGAATTCCCTAATGAGTCTCCAGTCAACTCTTACTTTGAAGAGTGAATACTGTAGCAGTTAAAAAATATGGATAGTTTGAGTGGAGATTTCATCGTCTCTCTTTAAAATGAGAGTGGAAATAACTCATCTTATAAAAATACTGGCCTATGAGCGGAGGAAGAGTACATGTACGTACTTTTGGGTGGGTAGGGCGTCAACGACGGGAGTTGGATGTGCCACTTCGATCATGTCCTTCTCGCCGATGGCCATAAAGAGTTTGTCAGATGCTATAGAAGGTCTGGAGAAGTCTGTGTCTTGTTCCTTCAATTGCTTCATCCCCTCCTGGATACAAGTGTTCCACTCCTCCTCCCCCTGCAAGATAAAATAAAAAATGTATAAATCACATCTCTCACAGCTGTCGCATAACCAACTTACATTTGCCTTAATGCTGGCAGCAATATCTTGCAGAACGAGACTAGATGGAATCCACCCACGCGTCTCAAACTCCAAACCCCCTTGAGGCTTCTCAGAAGTTTTGTCACAGTACAAATACACGAACCTGGAATAGAAAATTTGGTAAAGGAAACCATTATTGCACTTGATAAAGGACACGCACCTTTGGCTTTCTGTGGGGGTTGATACGACGACGTCGCCGAGACGTACGTGTTTGTTGAAATCGGTGAAGTGGGGCACCCCTCCGCCAGTGCCAATCAAGAACACGTAATCCACCTTTTGGAATGTTCCTGTGGAATAGAAGACGGAGTTGTTTAAGAGTTACCTAAAAAACCGCCTGTAACGTCGGAGACCTGCCATTAAGATTAAAATCTATTATAGATGCATCACCTATGCCGATGTCATTAAATGGATGTCTCGACTATTATAACAGCCTATTGAACCATAAAATAAAGACAGTCAATGCCATCTTTGATGGTAAAAATTTCAAAATTTTGACCTCTGAAGATCTTAAGGTTGCGAATTAAAGTTTATGGCACACACATGAATTTTGTATGACAAGAAATTTTAGTAAACAGTCGTAATTTGTATGGGGTGTTCAGAGATATGAGAGATGGGCCATTGAAATTGTGACGTCACATAAAGTCATATTTCATTTGTCTCGATCCTTGGTTTATCCTAACAAGCAGTTTTCGTCTATAGGTTAAGAGCTAGTTAAGATATTTATTCGAACTTTGCGTTTCACGTTGTGAAACAGTTGAATGAGTTAAGAGTCTCAGGTCCAAAAACTGTCTCCGGAGAAGCAAATTGTCGGTTGGATTGGACATAACGGTGCGCAAATTTCTAATTCCCACAGCACCACTATATCTCGGAATATTTAGACGTGACCCCCCCCCCCCAATCGGATCTTTATCGGACATGACCTGAAGGTTACGTTTCCACCCTCCCCCACACCCGACGGGGGTATGGGGAAAAATGACATTCCACCGGTTTTACACCTAAAATTGGTCATTATGTTTATTTCATTTAGGTTAGGGTTAGGTTAGGTTAGGTTAGGGGGTGAGGGTGGGGAGGGTGGAAACGTGACCTTCAGGTCATGTCCGATAAAGATCCGATGAAACATTGGGGGGTCACGTCTAAATATTCCGAGATATAGTGGTGCTGCGGGACTTAGAAATTTTCCCACTTCATTAGCAGCGCCACAGCATTACAAACGAGTAAGGGAAGCTGCCCCGTCAAAGAGACGGATGCTTAGACACGCGGGGAAGCTTAATACAAACATTCGGCTAAGTGTTTTATTGTTTCTCCCAAGAATAATGCACTTTGCTTTGCGGTTAGTTTAAATTTCAGTCAGCGTCAGCGTGGATCCCTAGACTAGTTAAGAGCTGACTTCGGAAATCGCGGAGAGGGAAGGGAAGGATGAACGATGCATTGGTTTGTATATGGAATGCAATTCACTCCCAGCAGGTTTGTTGTCATTGCCGCAGGCTGTAACAATGCATTATTCATTCGTTCCCTCCACTCTTTTTTACAACCAGGGCGCACCCCTCCGTCGAGATATCTAGCGGAATTTGGCATGAACTCGATTTATTTACAATGAGTGGAGTACAAAAACATTTAATTTTTACTTTTTTAGGAAATCAAAGAAAACTCAAAAGCCCTTCGGTTTTCAATCTTGATTTTTGTTACCAAATATTCGTACCCACAGGGTCATGGAGGGTCACAAGTTTCCCTTTTGTTCAAATTGTCTTTTAGATATTTTAAAACAAAATTATAAACCTATCCCGCCAAAAAAATAAATAACTTTTTGGTAGAATGGCCATTGTGACTTTTGTTGGTCAAAATCATAACATGTCTGAAACTTGTGACCCTCCAGGGTCTTCAGTCTAAATTTTGAGACTAACTATCCCCAGATTGATTGAAAATTAGATGACTTATCCATGATTTCCTTGAGTAGGAAAACACATGGAAAGCCAACTACTACGGCGCCTCCTTAAGGGAATTATTGTATGGTATGGTACTAAAAGTATTATGAGACGAAGAATGGTGGAGTTGACATTGAAAATGTAAATATTTCGTCATTGCAAGTACATAATTTTTATCTGTATGCATTAGAAAATTAAGGAAAGCAAATTAGGTAAACAAGTAAAATTAAGCAATGTCAATTCAATAATCAAGTAAATGAAGCAGTTGATAATGATAAATTGAAGTTAAGGTTATTTTTACTCTTAAAGTAAATTAGCCCAGCTCGCGGAATGATGTTATTATTTGCAGTTAATAGGTCACAAATTACTGTCTTTTGCTTAGAATTCAAACATGCATACGTATGTTTATGATCGTCATCCAGTACATTTAAGAAATATAAATATTTTGTCACAATCACCCACAATACTAACACATTTCAATTTAGCAGGACATTTTCTTACACCTTCAGCAGTCAAAATAGTTCGTGGTTGGTACATGTTTTATAATGAAATTTTTGGGGCAAACAAATGAATATGCAGCTAATATTATACATACATTACCTTACAGAACGTTGACTCTGTTTCCTCTTATCTACATCCTCATTTGCGTTTTTTAGACAGACTCTATATAGGTAGTTGTTGTAATAGTTGAAATAGTACCTTACCTTCCGAATACCTCAATACATTGTTTAACCCTTTACTAACCTTCTTTACATACTCTTGGTACTCTTATTAGTACTATACATTGTTCCCTTAACTACAAGATAAATCCACGTTTTTTTATAACACACCATACAAATTACGGTTGTTTACTAAAATTTCTTGCCATACAAAATTACTGTGTGTACCATAAGAATTCTTTTTCCATTTTAAAATATATTTCTTGGTAGGATATATTACAAATGGATGGCAGGGCAAAAATATAATTTTGGAAAAACTTGTGACATTCTTGGATATGGTCGAACCAAATGTGTGGGAAAAATCCATACTTTTCAATTTTTACTATTTCTTAAGTTATAGTGTTGATGCAAAACATTGCAAAAAGAACTTTGAATTTCGTGATTCTCGATGTAAATTGAAGCAAATTTATAGCTGATTACGCTACTGTCTAGCTTTATAAAAATCCGAATGGTGACCTCTAGTAACCCAATTTAGCCCCGCCTATAACAAATATTTTTTCATTAATATTTATTTTAATTCGGTTTAATAAATAATGTTGATATGGTTACAGTCAAATGTCACGCTAAAGACTGTATGGTTCCTGTAATTTGGTGTGAAGTATAGTACTCAAAAAATATTTGTCAACAATAGGGTTACTAGAGGTCATCATTCGGATTTTTATAAAGCTAGACAGTAGTTGCTTAGTAGTAGCTAAGCGGCCGGCGACGTTTAAATAATATTTTTGTGTAAACCTAAAAGTCTCGTTGTGGTGTTCCCAGCAGCAATCATGGCTTCTCGCGTGTGGCCCACGCTGGGGAGTTTCGTTGACACGACTCGGTGGTAACCCATGTTCCCCAAAGTGTACACATTCGACTCACCTATAAAACACAACTGGATGAGAGAGACAATAAACGACACAAATAATAAATAAACATGTGCTTACCGACTGTGGTGTAGCGAACAAAGGTCTCTTGGTTTTCAATCATAGCGTCAACTGCCAACTTCTCACAGTATTGAGCAGTAATGATAGCAATGCTGGGCTGCTTCGCTTTAATCATTTTCGGCATTTGTTTCACAATCTAGAGAAATATTTTTATTCCCAATATCTGAACTGTCATTTAGAGAGGATGTGACAAAAAATACCTTGACTTGCGTCTCATTTTGGACCACTCGCGTGAAAGCATTATTGGCCATTGACTTGATTAGGCCTTTTGACTGGAGAACGAACAAATGGGATTTTATTTCCTCTTCGCATGTTATCGTTTGCCTTGAATTTAAAAACATTTAAAATAGGCACAGACTAAATTGTATCAGATTGTGTTGATTGAATAATTTATACTTTGAAATATCTTGCAAACTGAGAGGATTTGGGTAGGCTGATTCGATCATTTCCAGAACTTTTGTTTCTGTGACTTCTATTCTCCCTCCAGTGTGAACTCCTTCATCCGCTGACACTGGTGCAATCAGTCATTCAAATTCACATTACAACGTCCCAAAATGCCAAAGATCAAATAATTAGTTAATCAGAATCAGACCATAAACAGGCAAACCACTTCAAACATTCCATCTATATTCGTCAAAAAGCCAATACCTACTTAATATCTATGAAATTGCTAATTTTAATAGAGAAAAAGCGTAAAAGGTGGGAAAAGGCGTACACTCTGAGAAGCGTCTTACGATATTATGTAAGGCTTATTTTTAATTAACCGATGATTTAAAGAATGAGCCTTTAAACTAAAATGTGGTATATATGATACTTTACGCAAACCATTTCTTTAAACAAATGAATTGTCTTTACGCATAAATGAATCAGCCTTTACACATCAAACAATTATCCCTTAGTCAATTTTATTGAATGTAGTAGTATGGCTGAAATGTGAAATGATATTACTTAAAATGTATGGTTTTATTAAGTATCAATGATTCCAAATGTTACAACAGCCAGAAGATCTATTCATGGACGTTTTCAAGATGTGACCCATTGTAGAAGATGGAATGAGAATAATGAAAATCTTTCCCATATTCTTGGATATTGTCCTTATGGATTGTTACATCGTAATGCAAGATATCCCCAAATTAGAACTATCATTGTCGAATCATTTAAAGAATAAGGCTTAGAAGTTTATGACGAAGTTGATACAATAGCTCTCGATGGTTCAAACAGACGAGTTTTTGTATTTCTTTTTTTGTTGTCATTATACATTGAATTATTTTCTTGTGTCCAAAGGCATACTCGATTTGACACAGTAAATGAAAAAATATGTACCTACAGGGGCCTGAATGAACCGGAATTTTAACTTACTTTCTTAATAATTCTGTAGTATAGGTAACTTTATCAGTATGAATAAGATCTTTGTAAAGTGTGTCCGTTAACATTTCAGAGCCTGAATTTGGCTCAGTGGCGTTGGAACGTTACAAATAATTCCAGGCTCCCAACACACACAAGTCACACAGTTCTCTGCACACAGCTCATTCCAATTCCACTTCTTTGCTCAAGAAGTAGCAAAGGAGTGGCATCAAACGGGATTTTGAGCGAACAATTTCAGCTGGCCGAGCCAAGTTTTGAAATGAAGCGAGATCGTATTCGATCTCCGTCTCTGCTCCTATCTGTTGTCCATCTGCCGTCTGTTGTCCATCTGCCGTCTGTTGTCCATCTGCCGTCTGTTGTCCATCTGTTGTCTGTTGACCGTCTGTTGTCCATCTGTTGACCGTCTATTGTCCATCTGTTGTCTGTTGACCGTCTATTGTCCATCTGTTGTCTGTTGACCGTCTATTGTCCATCTGTTGTCTGTTGACCGTCTATTGTCCATCTGTTGTCTGTTGACCATCTGCTGTCTGTTGTCCAACTGCTGTATGTTGACTATCTGCTGTCGGTTGACCATCTGCTCTCCAACTGGTGTCTGTTGACCACCTGCTGTCTGTTGTCCAACTGCTGTCAGTTGTCCAGTGCTGTCTGTTGTCCAACTGCTGTCTTCTTCATCACAGCTGGCATTGGTAATTCCGATTTAAACAATCACAAATGACACATTCGGTTGATTGTACTTGGGCAGAAAACCGAGTACAATAAACCGAATGTGTCATTTGGATTTTGTGCATTCTGTGTATTATATTCATGTATTGTATTTTGCAGTACTTCGCATATTTTATAGATTCCCCAGATGGGGGAATTTTAGCAACACTTTGCAATTTACTACAAAATACAATACACTATATGAATATTCTACACAGGATGCACACAAAGATTATAACTTTGCAAGGTACAACACGGAGTCATTTGTGAATGTTTGAATCGGTTTAAAATTATTAAAAGTAGAATGAATATGATTCCGTTGTTGTACCTTGCAACATTAATTTTTTGTGTGCATTCTGTGTATTATATTCATGTATTGTATTTTGTAGTACTGTTAGTCCCAGCTAGGAATGGTATTGCCCATTGCGGATTTGCACTTGGATATGCATTCTGATTGGGCGTAATTTTTTGAAATCCAGCCGGCTTATTGACTATTGCTACATCTGATATTTTATAGATTCCCCAGATGGGGGAATTTTAATAACACTTTGCAATTTACTACAAAATACAATACACTATATGAATATTATACACAGGATGCACACAAAGATTATAACTTTGCAAGGTACAACAACGGAGTCATTTGTGAATGTTTGAATCGGTTTAAAATTATTAAAAGTAGAATGAATATGATTTCGTTGTTGTACCTTACAACATTAATTTTTTGTGTGCATTCTGTGTATTATATTCATGTATTGTATTTTGTAGTACTGTTAGTCCCAGCTAGGAATGGTAATGCCCATTGCGGATTTGCACTTGGATATGCATTTTGATTGGGCGTAATTTTTTGAAATCCAGCCGGCTTATTGACTATTGCTACATCTGATATTTTATAGATTCCCAAGATTGGGGAATTTTAGCAACACTTTGCAATTTACTACAAAATACAATACACTATATGAATATTATACACAGGATGCACACAAAGATTATAACTTTGCAAGGTACAACAACGGAGTCATTTGTGAATGTTTGAATCGGTTTAAAATTATTAAAAGTAGAATGAATATGATTTCGTTGTTGTACCTTGCAACATTAATTTTTTGTGTGCATTCCGTGTATTATATTCATGTATTGTATTTTGTAGTACTTCGAATATTTTATAGATTCCCCAGATGGGGGAATTTTAGCAACACTTTACAATTTACTACAAAATACAATACACTATATGAATATAGTACACAGGATGCTCACAAAGATTATAACTTTGCAAGGTACAACAACGGAGTCATTTGTGAATGTTTGAATCGGTTTAAAATTATTAAAAGTAGAATGAATATGATTCCGTTGTTGTACCTTGCAACATTAATTTTTTGTGTGCATTCCGTGTATTATATTCATGTATTGTATTTTGTAGTACTTCGAATATTTTATAGATTCCCCAGATGGGGGAATTTTAGCAACACTTTACAATTTACTACAAAATACAATACACTATATGAATATTGTACACAGGATGCTCACAAAGATTATAACTTTGCAAGGTACAACAACGGAGTCATTTGTGAATGTTTGAATCGATTAAAAATTATTAAAAGTAGAATGAATATGATTCCGTTGTTGTACCTATCTTTCCTGTACAAACGATGTTAGTTTGGGGGGACAATAGCTCTAGATTCATTTTTTTCCCACATCTAGACTGGGTCAGTGGTGGGTACTTTTCCACAACAAAAGTTGTGGTATTTTGCTTAAAAGATTCTCTTTGGGTACTTTGAGTGTGGTCTATTACATCTAGACTGGGTGGGTACATTTCCACAATGAAAGTTGTGGTATAAGTTTTGTCAAAGACTTAGCATAAAATTGTAACCTTCAGGTTAAAATATAAATTTAGTTTTTAAATTTAAAACTAAATATTTAAATTTTTTGAATTTCCTTTTCTGAATATTCAAGCGCCCTGTTATTAACCCCGTCCGTAGGACGGGTAACCTTACTCGTTGAGACTAAAACGGTAGCATCTGAAAGAGCATACATGCGTTTCTTAGTCAGAATTAAAATTATGAACACAGCTGAAACACAAAAACAGACTAAAGAAGGGCACGAAAAAAATTAAAATTATCCATCCATGCCCGGCCGGACATCCAGTCTGAAGTAGGAAGGTCTTGCATTAGCATAAAGTTTTCATGGTTTTGTAACGTTTGAATTGCTGGCCAGATTTCGTTGTATACAACATGTTTTATTGCCTTTGCATGTTCCTGTAAAGAAAAACGGACCTAAGATGCTTCCTGACCAAATGCCAGCCCACCCAGAAAGGGAACGACTTTGGAACGTGTCAAATTGGGAACAAATTTAAACTTTTGCTGACACTCAATTTGAACTTTTTTTGCCTCTTCATTCCTTACACTTTCTGCCTCTCGTCAATCTCGACATTTTTATTTCTAACATGAAATCTGAAAATTTACTTTTACAAGATTTTGGTGTTTTTAATTTTTTTCGTGCCCTTCTTTAGTCTGTTTTTGTGTTTCAGCTGTGTTCATAATTTTACTTCTGACTATGAAACGCATGCTCTTTCAGATGCTACCTTTTTAGTCGCAATAAAATTACCTCCTACAGAATTATTAAGAAAGAAAGTTAAAATTCCGGTTCATTCAGGCCTACCCTGTATATAGGTAATATACTGCCGTTAGACAAAACCCGTTGCAATAAGAATATTTCAATGTAGATGTAGTTGAAATAAGTAATAGTATGACTGAATTGTATTGGTAGAGTAATAATATATAGTTAAATTAAACCCTTGTCACAAGAACATTTTCGAGTTTTTTCGGATCTAAACCATGTATGACATCTGTATGATTATTTTAATCTTTCACCCACAAATAGATAGCTTAAACAAAGTGTTATTTGGCTTGCAGTGCACTTTTCACCACCACTTCTACAACAATAGAACAAAACTGTGTCCGACTTGTTACAGTTAAGATTATTAAGTATCCACATTTCTTTGACAAAATTTTCGACTTCGGTTCTTTCTCTAAAATGTCTATTGTATTCCCAATCCGAACTGATTTGTTTAGTGGCCAAAGTGGCCATTGTTCTGTGATTGGAAGTAGGATTTGTTACTGCAACACGGAAAGTAGAACTGACCAGGATGTACCAGACTCTGCTAGATCTCAATGATTGGTCTATTTACACGTTCCTCTAATGGGCGATATCATTCCTCAGTACTGTCTCGGCTCGTTACTTTATTGTTTAAGGAACTATCATTTTTTCGTAAAAATGAGTTATTAAATTTACCATAATTAATAAAGTTAAAGGCAAGATTTTTATTTATTTTAAAGGCTCATTAATTGCCACCCATTATATAAATTAGTCTTATTAAACTGATTGGTCATTTGGTCATAAGTAAACTGGTATTTGTCAAAACCAAATGGTCCTCTGTAAACAGTAAACTGGTCCTCCCGCAAAACCAATTGTTTCTGCCGCAAAGGTAAATTGGTCCTACAATAAAAGTAAATTGGTATTACTTTAACGTGTAAACCGTGATGTCGAGATAATATAATGTAAACGTCATCATGTCAGTGTCAATTTTATTTGATGCGCTCCCCTTATCCCATTTCTGGACATGTACTTGGATTGATATGTCATCCTAATCGTTCGTATGGAATACAAGTTTCGAAGTTTGGCATAACTTCAATCTTCTGCAGAACTTGGTTTCAATTATATACACTACTATAGTAGCCTCTAGCATGCTCGACTCGATTTCAAAAGGTATTAATTATAGTAATAATACCTCCTTGGATCAAGCGAACAGACAACGCGCTAAAATTCAAATTTACCCTACCAGATATTTATAGATACACAGTTAGGTAATTTTATCTAAGTCTACGATTATATTATAAAATAACTAACATTCGTTAAATCACAAGGAGGTAAAGATAAGTTGTTAGTGCAAGAATACTTGGATTTTATACATTTGACCTTTACATCTAACACAAAAGGCGGGAGGAGTATATAGAGGTTTGAAAATAGAAAATAATTGTCATGGTCATTTGACGTACAGCAAAAGTAAAGGATTTGGAGCAGAAATCACCATCAAATATTTGCAAAAGCCTGATACGAGCAGCACAAGAAAAATACACTCGAAGAAAAACTGTCGCCAGTCGTTGAATGATGGCCATTGGCCAATGTTTTACATCGGTGGTTTTGCATTATTTATAAGGTTTATGATAATGATTTAATTATCTGTTAATAGCTTTTTGATATTTTTGATGAATAGAAAATGACTTTAATAAACATATAACGTTTACATCACATCCAAATTATTTTGCATACCGTCAGTCATAAGATCAATTTTATTTTGTCAAACGGTTTTAGTTGGTTTGCCGTTAGACCAGCTTACTTTTGCCAAAAGGCCAGTTTATTTTTGTCAAAATACCAGTTTACATGTGCCACAAGACCAGTTTGCTTTAAGGATGACCAATTTAGATTTGCGGAAATACCAGTTTACATTTGTCAAAAGACCAGTTTGTTTTGAGAATGTCCAGGTTGCATTTGCTCGAAAACCAGTTTAAGTGACACCGTTGAACATAAGGATTTGAATGTGGTTACAGAATCAGAGGTTACATCAAAAATAAAATCAATACTATGTTTATGATTGGTAAGTAACTAAAATTCTCCCATGCTTGTAATTACCGTAATAATCGAATTAATACCTCGGGGGAATTTTTAGTTTCATAGCCTTTTTTGGCCAAGAAAAATCGATATATTTCCCCGGATGGGGAATTATTTCGATACGGGGAATTATAGTTTCAAAGTTAATACTTATTAGATTATTAATGCATTCTTTTTAAAAAATTTAAAGTTTAATTAAAATTAAATTAATTTTCTTTGTCAGAGGAAAGTAATGCTTCCATAGGTTCCGTGATATGTACATCCATATCATCATCGTCCGAGGGCCGCACAATGTCATCCTCGTTAATCAATGGCTGTTCCATTTTTAAATTTTGATTGCACTGCTTTAACCCTTCCAATCCTTCACTGCACTCTTTGCCTGGTTTAAAGACAGCGATCAAAAGGTCTTCCATAATCCAATTTTTTCCGTTTTCATTCCCTTATGCTTTTTCAATCAACTTACAACTGTTTACTGGCGCTAGTAATGTAGGTTTCTTTACTTAGTTTGATAGCTTTCAGTTTAATAGATAAATTTTGAGATACATATGCACTGGGCCTTTTTGGAGTCAAATATAATCGTTCTTCTCCTCCTTCTGCCATTTCAGAGTTACTGTGGACTCAGTGGACTGTAACTCTGCAACTATTCTACCTTTCAATGCCAATGTTCTTGCTTTCTTTCTCTTTTAGTGCACATGTACTTACTATAAGTGCACAGTGCACACGTACCAAATGCCGTTATCCGTTAGTTTTGACCGGGGAATTATTTCGATACGGGGAATTATAGTTTTAAAGGCTGCTTTTTACCGGGGGAAATCGATTAAGTTCCCCTTCCGGGGAATTATTTCGATACGGGGAATTATATCGATTATTACAGTAATTGAGTAGACAAGGTCAAAACCATAAAACATCCTACCTAATTTAGGACAAGGCCACGTTCAAAAACCAAAACTTAAGGACGACGACTAAAACTTCAAATAACATAATATGAGAGTAGTTTGGTTTCGTCAGAACTATATTGACTTAGAAGGCATAATGAAAATCATACTACGTCCAGAGGTCATAGTAATGTGATTAGTTAATCAGAAGAAACGTTAGTCATAATTAGTTTTAGTTTGAAACACATTAGATAATACCAAAAACAATTTATTTCATAATTTACGTCAATTTGCCAACCTTTTTTGTCCACATAGTTGTCTAAAGTAATAAGAACTGCTCCCCGCTTTGCTGTGGTTCATTTCGACAAAAATGAAATGGTAAAATGAATTATATTTTTATTTCACATCAGGGGTTTATTTGTATTTCCTGAATTTTATAGTAGGAAATTACATCTATTTAGAAAGGAATTTAACTGAAATTATTTTTGACGTTTCTACTAGCCACTAATTATTGTCACTACTACATATAAGTATATAACTACAGCCAAAATATTATCATCACATGATAATGTTTAGACTTTGATGATTCAATGCATTGTTCAGATGATTACATTATCTAGCCAAAATAAGAAAACAGGCCATATTTACCTCACTAATAGTATTTTCGCTTTTGAAACATTTTATAAGCAGAAAATAGCTATCCTTCGGCTAGACAGTATAAGCACTTGGTCTGCCAATTTACGAGCATACACTCCACAAAGCCTTTTGTGTCCAGTTTGCCAAAAAATCAACGTATGATTGAATAAAGCCGTTAAAATTGAAAACAAAAATGTAATTTCCAGTTATTAAATACTAGACCCTTAGTACTGCTATCAAATTTCGAAAGATTTGTGCGTCATTATTTGGTTAAATTTCGAAACATTTTTATTGTAAATTTATTGCTTTATCCCAGACTGTGCGCGGCTATATAGTATATTACATTGTAATACAATATAAAAAATATCTCCGTCTGTAATACTGTAATTCCTGACTAAATCAATTTCGTCAAGAGTATCTAAGCTTATCATTATTTTAACCCATTGGAATCAAGCTACAATCAATCCATCGTTTGCAGGTTCCGAAGATTTCAGATGAAACTGCTAAAATGAAAACAAGTATGCAACTTGACTTTACTTGACTATATAATATGCATTAAACCTAACCTAGAGCTACTGATTGGGGACGTAAAAAGTTTTGAACACCTTAGTATCTAAGTTGGCGAATTTACCAATTTGCGCCTTAAATAAGGGTACAATAAATTAGCCCATTATTTAACATCTACGAAAAACTCGAGAAAAAAAATCCAAACAACCTTATATTATAATAACACGTATTAATATGGGCCAATGTAAAAGGTCTACGGCCTACGGCATTAGATAGTAGGATTTACCGTGGTTTTTACAACCTCGCTACTGAGGTAAGTGTTGAGTGAGGCACTGAGTGGGCCATCGGTTTTCAAGCTTGGGTCGGCTATACTACTAACTAGTAGTTGGGCACCTATTAAGCTGTAAAAAGTCAGGTAACTTACTTGGACGTTCGGGTGGAATATCAGATTCCTCCAATTGCCGTAACTCAATCTCAATTTTTCTCATCCCACTGTATCGGTACTGCATTAACTTCATAATCTTCATGATAAATCCAACGTAATCTGAATAAAGGAATGAACACTAGTTAAATGGATATTTGTAGTGTATCTTCGCCTCTGAAGTCGTGAATAATAAATTACCTCTAGGGAACTCAGAAGGGCTAACAAGCTCTTTAAAGAACTCCTGAGAGGATTTAGCTCGCTCAAGACGAGGAAATTCTTCTTTGAACCAAAAACGCAGTTGTCGACTCTCCAAAGTATGCTTTTGGGTGGACATATTGATCAGAAACACTTTAAATTGTAACGACAGCTGGGGAGGAGTCTGATCAATATCTATTTAGTAAAACAATACATTTCACTTTAGAACTGATTTCCACTGCAATTTAGAATTCTGCCAAACTTGCCATTGTCTATTTGCTTGTTGATGATAATGCCAGTATGATTTCCGCCAGCCACATGAACTTGACGATTGTTTCCAGCATCTGCGATTTCCACCCGTCGCCTCTCAACACAAATAGTTGTCGATTTCTCCGTTTTTGCCTTCGGAGTCATCACAATTTGTTCCTCTGCAAATGACAAAGTCATTATTAACGCCTTAATAATCGTCAGTTTGCTTGTTGTGCACGGACATTGTACTTTCAAAACAAATACCTTTGCACATTTCATTCATCGTGCTGACCGGCATTGGTGACTCCTCCGATTGAAACAGCAATTAGATTACAGTGGGCGGAGGAATTAACCCCCAGCTTTAACCCACAAGTTTCTTCTCGTATTCCTTGTTTCAGATATGACAGTTGGTTCGTTTCTCTTTTAGAAAAAATGTAAAAAATTTTGAAACATCCATTAAGGTACTGGGAAACAAAATTACTACTAAAAAGACCTGTGTCGTGCCTGGTATTCAAAAAAATTTTAATTGCGACCAAGAAGGTCAGATTTAAAAATGTTATAATTATATAGTTTTCATTTAACACACGGATAGAGAAATTTCATATTCCCAATTCCCAATTGGTTATTCTCTAAAATTTAAAATACTACTTAATATCTTATACGTATTTATGCAGGCTTCATTGCAAATTTCAATATACTTACTTGCTTGGGATGCAGGGTGTCGGCAGTAATGTTTCAAAGTAATAAAATTTCTAGCTAGGTTTCCGTTTCTACTCTACCTATACTGTTAATGCGTCGGTTGATACTGTTACTGAAAAATTGACATTCATTTAGACAGTCACCAACTTTTACATTATTATTCTATTATTATTATTATTATATTAAATTATTATAAGATTTTGCTTCTCACTGTCTACAATCATTATTTTATATAAGTTGGAAAACTTCTTTTCAAGTCAAAAAGGTGTACACCTGGCAGATTCGTTGATTTTTACGTTTTGATTATCATAGTATCATACTATAGTAATAATAGAATAATAACGTAAAAGTTGGTTATTCTCCTAGCACCTACCACCTACTTATATGACTTAACGTAGGACTACGAAACTAAAATAATAGACGACTCTGTTGAGTCTATTATTTTGTTTTAACTAGAATAACCAACTCGTCCATTTACTTACCCCTTGGTAATAACCACTATTGACTATAGAATAGAGATTCGTTTAACTTGGACCACAGTAAGTCATAAAAAAGTAAGTTCCAATAATTTTAAAGGTTAACGATGGGATAAAGCAGAGCTGATTCACGGTCAGATGAAGATAGAGATGACGATCGAGATGATGAGCGTGGGTAGCAGGGCCGCAGCGAGGGGGGGGGCAGGGGGCCCGCCCCCCCCCCGAAATCGAAGAAAAGAAAGGAATTTTTGCCTTAAAACCCAAAAATTTAGTACATATTTTTAATTATTACTTGTCGGGCCCCTCCCGAAATTTTTTTTCTGCCTGCGGCCCTGGTGGGTAGAGATGTGTATCTAATAGGATAATCATAATTAATGTTTTCAATTATGTACCCCAACGCATACCTTCATGTGCTAAATTTAGTACATGGAGGTATGCGTTGGGGTACATTATTGAAAACATTAATTAAGCAGCTAAAGCTAAATGAATGAATCATTCTTCTTCATAACCGAGGTGACCGTGGACACAAAAAAATACAATTTGAAGGGGGTAAATAAACAAGATAGTCAACAAAGAGTAAACATATAATATTGAGTTGGCGATGATAGTATGGGTGTCGAGAGTCCTTACTTCCAATCTCGGTTGAAGTAAGGCAGAGGTTGCATAAATACCTATCAATGTTTTGTTTTAATTAAGTTTAGGTTAGGTCCCTCAAAAGTGGGTCCTAACATGCCCTTTGTACTTCATGGCGAGGTTTTTAAAATGTGCAATCACTGTCTTACTTCAACCCCAATCTCTTCTGTCTATTACTCCTACATGGCTAAAACTCACTTACAACTACCAATCAACACATATCCTACCAACAAAAATAAAAGTAACGACAAAAATTGGATGGAATATTGCATATTATGTGAGGTATCAAAAAACCCGGGTTTTTTAGGAACAAACCCTCGATTTTTTAGGGTTTAAGGATTTTTTATACATAACTATAGGCATAAATGCAAGCCTATATACCATACAGGAAAACTACAGCTGGCAATAACGTCAATAACCACAACTGTGTGATCCTGAAACTTCAATTATTTACGTACGTCTTTAAAAACAAAAATTAAAGCACAAAAAGTTTGAATGTTAACATATTTTAAAACAGCAAACACGCGGTTTTTTGATCACATACTATTATTACTGTTTGATAACAAGTAGTTAATAACCATGCATTATAATATTTTACTGATTAAATGGACTTTATGAAATCCCTTCATTAATGTGGAACTTCAATGGTGATTGTGAATCAGTACAACAATGAATAGACGTTTCCCTCAATTCCTTTCTGGTCACCAGTTGAAGTGAAGCTCAGTAGATGGAGGTAGATAATTATACACTAAAAAAGCCTGAAAATACTATGTTTCCATCTAATGAGCTTCACTTCAACTGGTGACCAGAAAGGAATTGTGGGAAACGTCTATTGAAAATGTAAGTAGTTAATTAAAATTGAGCATAATTTATGTATAAAACATAACATAATAATCTTCACAACGATTAAAATTTGCACCAAACATTATATAATCCTCACGATACGATGCATTTATTGCACATAAAAGCGTAGAAGCTACAATATGTTTCCCCCTGATAGTGCATTTGTTTACATTTTTGAATAGAAATATGAGAAAATTAGTATGTCTTGCTTATCTAGATGGAGCTTTAATGCCCATTAACGTATGGTTTGTAAAAGACCCAGGTTTTTTAAGTGAAGCGGGGTGGGCTTTTTGTCAAAAAACCCAACAACCCCCAACGCATAAATAATAACCCAACCCGCAACCCTGATATTATGCAAAAGCAGGACAAGTGGTACACTTGACTCTTCGACCATCACGTCTCGTATGGTTTATATAATTTATAATTTATCGTATAATTTATAAGGTTTCAAAATTCGTCCAACCCAACCACATGAACATATTAAAATCGCAGACAGTTGTAATTATGGGCAAGCACGTACCCAATAGGGGGCGCAGCGCCTCCCCCCTAAATCTGTGAAAAAGAGATTTTTCCCTACCCTCCTTATACGACCAAAAATTGCAAAATTTTTTCGCGCGAATATATCCCATTTTTGGGCTATGTTTAGTCGGCATATTATTGTTCCTGTTGCCTCTAATTTGCCCACTTAACACTTTATCTTAATACACTGTCTCCATACACCGAAACCCTACCTACGTATACTACCTGGGTACCCCCCCTAGAAAATACCCAAGAACATTGCCAGGGTAGTACCCCCCCTGAACCCTGGCCACTGGCGGTAGTACGGAGGTACCCCCCCCCCTAGGAAGGCTTAGGGTTTCGGTGTATGACTGTCTCCTTTCCGTTGTTGTCTCTATTGTACCCAGCCAGAGTATCCACTTAATCTATTACCCAAATATTCCGTTGCCTCAATTATACCCACTTAATGCATAACCCCAATATATGTCATGTCAAGTGCATGGGTACAGCAGGGGAAACGGGACAATATATTACGGCAAAAGTTGAAGTGGACAAACTAGAGACAACGGGGTGGGTGCAAAAATATCCCGCTGCCTACATTTAGCCTGATGATGACTGCTGATGTACCGTCAATCACTCAACATCAAGAACGTGGACAAACATGTAAACTCCATTAAACTCCAGAATGTGAATCTACACTATCGTCATTATTAAAATGAACGAAAGAAATTACTACAGCCAGTCCCTCCATGTTGAACTAGGCAAAATAGGATTTTTTTCGTCCAAGTTTTAAAAAACTCAACTATACTTACTTTCATTAGTTAGAGGTATTTATAATTCCTTAAGAGTAATTGTCTATTCCTAAGACTTTTGGCGTGACTCACAGACAGTTATAAGTGTGTAGTGACTGGTGACGTTTTCGAGAGAATTACTACAATATGATGAAAAATAATGCTTCTGTTGCTTATTATTATAATATGATGAACTAGTTATGTGGTTGGATTAGTTATTATTATTGGGTTTTAGTGACTATTTCTGTTTGCTTTACTATCTGGGTATATAGCCAGCCGCTAGTCTAACCTCTTTTAACTTTCCTCATTCTCTCAATGCATGTGTAGTGTAGTCCGTCCCTATCAGCACTAGCACTACTAGGGAAAAGAAGACAAAATGTAAGTTCAATGATATCACTAATGGAGTCGCAATTGGTGTACGTTCAAAACGTCCACGCAAAGGCATCCGACATAGATTGAAGGTATTCATTCTACAGTTAATCGTAGACTTGAAAAAAATTACCTGCATATCTATGTTTGGTAGGAGAGCCTAGGGAACCTGCATATATTACGTAACGTAAACCCCCTCTCCCAAGTGTAAGGCAAGTGCTGGCTGTAACACTTTTGTGTGTCGACTCCTCCCATCAACTGTAAACTCCTTGAAAGCAAATAAGCAAAATGCGCATTGGTTATGCGCATGCCAACTCTCTCCAAACCACCGAAATGAGTTGTTTTATATTATTATAACATCAGAACAATAATACAAATTTACATAAGACGCCTATTGGTGATTGAATGGAAATGATTAGCTAAAGGAAACATTTCGTAATGATCATAATGTGCGTATTAATTAGCATTTCAAAACTTCTCATCCTAATTATTTATGGTATATCGATAAATTGTTTAGCATTTTTTAGTAGAGTTCATGCACGTATCCAGAAATTTGGTCCAGCGGGGCGCAACCAAAAATATTGTCTAAAATAAGACATATTCGCGCGAACCGCGAAAA
The DNA here is from genome assembly GCA_020055645.1 of Tomocerus qinae. Lineage (NCBI taxonomy): Eukaryota > Metazoa > Arthropoda > Collembola > Entomobryomorpha > Tomoceridae > Tomocerus > Tomocerus qinae. The sequence continues at coordinate 503,298 of CM034548.1, read as the reverse complement.
AGTTTTGCAATTTTTGGAAAAAAATCGTCTCTTTTTCTCAGATTTAGGGGGGGCGGTGCGCCTCCCCGCCCCCTACTGGATACGGGCTTGGTAGAGTTGATATTACTTTATACTGCCCCCTTGATTTCTTTTTGCCAGTTTGGGCACCTATTTTGTGGAATTAAATAACTGAACTGGGGGGGGGGCACTATTTGTTCAGTAAAATATTTTTTCGTAAGTGGTACTCATGAAATTTCAACGTTTTTCCAAAATCCCGTAGTTTTACATAACAAAAATTTTTTGGGTTGAAAATTTAGCAGGAGTTTCAAAAATTTTCAAGTTCAAGTCAAGTACCAAAGAAGTGTGAAAATGTGTAGTCGCCAAAAATGACTATATACATAATAAGAATATTTTTTCCTATGTCACATGCATCCATGTCTCTTGCAGAGTATAAAGTCGGCTTAGTCGGCATGCCGTAAACTATTTTTCAATGCCGCATGCCGTAAATGCCGTAAAAGCCGCAAATGCAGTAAACTACTTTATTTATTTAACATATTTATTAACTGTTCATTTTTTAAATTGAATCAATGTATTTTATTAATTTTTTTAAATCGAAAATGTTTCGCCAGCTAAAGTCACAATTAATAGAAAACGGAAATTATACATATATCATTTTTGTCCTTATTATTGCGAGGAATGGCAAATACTGCATTGTTTTATCATACTTTTAAAATTAATTGCTTCTTGTGGCGAAAAAATGGTTGCGGCATGCCGTAAATTCAATTTACGGCATGCGGCATTTACGGCACAATCCTCTAGTCACTTGGACTTTGCGGCTTTCTGTTGTAATGCGCAAGCGCGTATGCAGTATGCATAACAATATAACATTCAGCACGACGGGTTAAAAGTATTTTGACAGTAACCAATACACATGATTATACTGGATGCCTATCTTTCGAAATCCAGTCACTCCGTGCTGGGGGCTACTAGTACTCCAAATGACGACAAATATATAGACTTGGCCTTTTGAGAGTCAAATAAATTCTGACGTATGTAACGGAGTGTGCTATAAATTCGTCAAAGCCCATTGGTGTACGCTATAATTTCGTTGAAGTCCATTGGTGTACACTATAAATTCGGTTAAGTCCATTGGTGTACGCAACCAGGGCCGCAGCCAGAAAAGAATTTCGGAAGGGGCACCGAGAAAAAATATGAAAACTTTTAGCGATTTTAGGCAACAATTTCTTTATTTTTCTCGATTTCGGAGGGGGGGGGGGCACGTGCCCCGGTGCCCCCCCTCACTGCGACCTTGTACGCAACAAATTCCTTAAACTAAATTGATGTACGCTATAAATTCGTGAAAGTCCATTGGTGTACGGTATTAATGCAGTAGTGTACGCGGTAACTTATGTTTAAAGAGTATTAATATTTCATTGAATAGTTTTGGATATACAAAATTAGTAATTTTTAAAAACAATATTTAAAAATGGGGAGTATATGAGAATTTTTTGTCGGGTGCCTTTGTGGGAACCTTTAGAACGTACACCAATGGAAACACCATATTGCTGAAATCATCTTTGCTTATGTGCTTCAGTATGTATATATGTATGTACCCAAATATAGTCACAGTCCTGGTTGACTAGGTGAGTAGAGTTTAGAGTTTGGTTAGTTGGCTCTTCTGCTGGCTGCATCATATAGACAATACTGACACTGATCATGAGCAAAGTTCAGTTGGGTCTTTCTAGGTAAATAGATCAAGGCAAAGGACGGGTTCAATACTCATCGCTCCCCACCAACAATAATATCCCCTATGCAAACCCCTCCCCCCCCACCACATTCTCCCCTCCAGTTTACACTTCGACTCGTACTACTGACTGGCTATAATAACAATAAGGTTGTAGGTTAAAACATCGAAAGCCAATTGTTCGAATGAAGTTTTATGGGCAAAATAAGATAGAATACATAAAGATAGAATGCAGAAACAAATGTTCGAATATCGAATACACAAAGATAGAATGCAAAAACAAATGTTCGAATACCGAATACAAATTAATAGATTAATACGATCTAGGCTATGCCGACTGGGAATTTAGAATAATTTAGATCATCTTAAAATGGAATTTTGTATGATTATATTACCCATAAAGTTTGTAAAATCGCAAAAAGGTAAAGATAAATTAGCGCTGTGTAAATGTGGTCAGCTTGGGTTAGGGTAAAGCCAAAGAGGGAGTAATAATTCTTGGAGGGATATCATTTATGAGTAGGTCTACATTTCAAAGTGCATCTCACTTTTTGGAAGTTTGTTGAAAAATTACGATAACAGCGCTTTATAGATTAATATAATAATTACTTATAACTACCACCACTTTTCACCAAGAGGCTCCTGAACTTCCAATCATACAAAATACATTACTAGGATATAAATATAATTAATAATAATACATATACATTATTCCTGATAGATTCCAAATACTGTTTCAAATTATGAACCAATTTAGGTAAAGACAGATTTATATATACCCATTTAAACGGTAACTTATTCCAGGCCATAGCGGCAGAGTATTTTACCGAGGAAATGCGTGCTATATTGACAGTTACCCTTGAAAAATAACAGCTATAGCTACTCCTAAATCTGAACCAATCCTCACTTCCTGCCATTCTATCATTAACACTTTTCCAGACCACCTTAATCAGATATTTCCCTCCTTTCAAATATGGTATGTATCTGTAGTCTACATAACAATCTACCTACGTCAACTTTGCCCTTACCCTTTTTGCTCCTGCGGCTGATACTTGAACTTCTAAAACCTTAAATTTACATAATCGATTATAAAAAAAGTTAACAACAAATCTATTAATTTTATCCTGGATTATCTGTAATTGTAATTTTGTTTGGACGGCCCATATACAAATACTGAAGCAACAGCAGCTTGGCTAGAAGAGGGTTCGGTGCTGTAGGTCACTGCTGTCGGACTCTCGGGTTCGATCCCTGCCATTGTCAAGGCTGTTTACAGGGATTGCTTGTGGGGTGACATTTCCGCTCGGTGAAAGTATGGGAATGTCGTCCGTGGGAGGGGTGGATTATTTTCCCTAAATGCCCTAAAAGGCTTCCTCGTCCCCAAAGTGCCTCAAAAAGTAAACACTCAACAGACGTTTCCCACAATTGGTGACCGGTCACTAAATTAACATGAATAGGTATTGAAATGACTACAGTACCTGCCTGTGTTATCCTGGAATTGTGGGAAACGTCTACTGGCACGAGCGTATATACAGCCTTGGAAATGCGGATGGGGAAACCTTAACTGGGGCCCGATACACCTGGATATTAATTCACCTTTCCTTAATCTGCCTAGCAGAAGGACTAGAGTCATGGGAGGAAGAGCAGTGGCGAAACTTACGAGTGACCTACTGATTCAGCACCGTGGTGTCTGAAGGGGCCGTAAAGACTATAAAGCTGTACTTTACTTTTATAATTATTTACTTTCCAAAATTACTTGTAAAAAAGAGTAAGAGCGACTTACATAACTGATATTATATGCATAACTGGTCTGCTCACACTCACAAACAAATGCTTTACTATGACCGATATAATAGTTAATATGTGAGTGAACCGTTTCAATCCGATACAATGATCTAATAGAGTCCAGAAAAGTAGTAAGGCTAGTAGTAAGGTATATTGTTACTACTTTTCTGCACTCTTACTAGATCACTATATTGGATTGCATTGGGCGGCTCACTTGTGTTTATATCGTCTATGCTCAACGTTACAATGTAACATGCCAATTATCATGGCACCAATGGTACAAACATGATGTTACCACTTGAAAATATCATTAAATTGAAAAATTTCATTAAGTTGAAAAATTTCATTAAGTTGAAAAATTTAATTAATTTGAAAAATTTCATTGATTTGAAAAATTTCATTAATTTGAAAAATTTCATTAATTTCAAAAATATCATTAATTTGAAAAATTTCATTAATTTGAAAAATTTCATTAATTTGAAAAATTTCATTAATTTGAAAAATTTCATTAATTTGAAAAATTTCATTAATTTGAAAAATTTCATTAATTTGAAAAATTTCATTAATTTGAAAAATTTCTGTTAGGACGGTCAAAGAGTTATTTTAGTTTCATTTGCTGATTATGCTAGTTTTGCTTAATGTTAATGACAAAGTTGCAATTATTCTATATTCAATTTCATTATGTTGTTATATGTACGTTGTAATCATAGTTCAAGCTTATTTCGTGTATTTAGTTCCATATGACATGTATGTGCTGCAGATGACCACTTTGTATACTCTACTGTAGGAGGCCACCTTTTGATAGGACATACCTTTGTTCTAATAAGAATAAGGTTCACGGGTTTTGAGATGCTGAGTTAATTTATTTAGTAGTGTAGTGTACTTCTCTTGTACAAAGATCATTACAAACTGACTTATTATTAGATGTACTTTTAGCTTAATCTAATTATGTTGTACATATATGAATGTTTACACCGACTTATATGACAACTTATTGACCTACTTATTGTTTGCTGTAATACAGCTTACAGTCAATTTCTCATGACCTGTCGGGTCAGCACGCAATATAATGACTATTTTCATTACATTTAACATAATATTATCTAAACTTTACAATATTCAATTTCATTATGTTGTTATATGTACGTTGTAATCATAGTTCAAGCTTATTTCGTGTATTTAGTTCCATATGACATGTATGTGCTGCAGATGACCACTTTGTATACTCTACTGTAGGAGGCCACCTTTTGATAGGACATATCTTACTGTAAGAGGCCACCTTTTCAATGTATCATGTTATAAATGGGGAGACCATCTTATAAATGGGGACACCATCTCGTACAGAGAGTAAGGACAAGGAGATGACGAAACCCGCCGTGGTCATGTCCAACTTTAGCATTGTATTTCTGTAGGCGGTTATGTGACTTGTATTAATTATCCTAATCTATTCATAAGTTAATATTCAATTCGACTCTAATTATGTATTCAGGAGATTTCTATTCTATTCAAGGTACGATACAATGAACTCTATTTTATTCCATGAAATGTAATGTATTTTATGATGTGTAATGTATGTTAGAACAAGATAAGTTATGCTTGCTTCACGATATGGCATATGTTAAGTAATGTAAGAAAGTTGTTATCTTAATCCTCAATGTCAAAAGTTGTACACTTCTATTGTATGTATTTCTTATATAGACTTGAATTGTATTTTATAAGATGTTATATGTAATTAAGTCGATGTGTGCACGCCGAACTTTTGTCTGACGCCAACAACCTCATTACGCATTCATGTTCGTCCAAATTCCTTTGTATTCTTGTATCTTTCTAGCGTACTTACTATTGTCTATAAATTCCAACGTCCAACCATTGTAATTTCGTCAGTCGGCAGTCTTTTGCTTGACAGTCCAGAGTTCAGTTGGTCAGGATACACTATTTCTCTTTTCACGTATATTAAACGAGAACCTGACATTTCAATTCCTAATTTGTTTTGCTTTTGATTTACTCGCATTACTAATAGTCTTACAATCTATTTAGTATTCAGTATTTTAGAAGTCATAATTCACAACTCAATTTAAGCTTAGCTCCTTACGAACTCTCAACTTACAATTTCATACCACTCTGCAATTTCAATTATCACTTTCAATCATCCACGGAATTTTAACTCCAATTGTTTGTTACAGCCCAAAACAATTTCATTAAGTTGAAATAGGTTTATTAGTATTAATAAGATCGATTAAAGTTTTTTAATTAGTAATTATTCGTGTGGGTTTATCAATCAATTGGATTAAGTTGTGATTGTGACGTGTAGGAAGACTTTTTTTGTTAATGTAATAATTTAATTGATCAATATTCATATCGCCAATTACAAAGACCTCCTTTTTTAAACTGTAAGATTTCTTCCTCCAATTGATCATAGATTGAAAGTGTAGGGGTTGTAGAATTACTACTATTATATAAATGGCAAAAGTCAGTCACGTGACAATTCCGTTTGTATGTTTGTACTTCCGTGTGTTGATTTGCTGTAATTCTAAAACGCAGCCAAGCACATAAAAATGCACATAATGAGGCAAATTCCAACACGTCCAAAGCAGAACAATTGGTGGCAGTCTGGCAGTACACAATTATGCACTATAGTCTCCTACGACTTACAAGGCACAAAAAATTTCATAACAGGAACAATGCATGTATTCTGTATAAAAAATTTTCCAGCTTTCAGTGCGCTCAAGGTTTCTATTACTTTATGTGCGGGAAAATTCAATATCGCCATTTACATTGATGTTTTGAATTTTGAATTGGTTTAATATATGAATTGATATAATAAATTTAATATATATATGAATTAATATATGAATATGAATTCATTCCTGCTTTGACAGTGTAGCAGGTAGCATGTCCAGCAAGTGAGTGCAGCTTAGGCACAGCTTGCCTTTGTCTGCCTTGCTTTGCTGGGCAATGCTTCGCTGTCGTCTAAATATGGGACTGATGCTTTTTTAAAAGCTATATTTCTTTAAATAGAGCAGTTTCGCTTTTTAGATTATAAGCAGTGATATTTTTAAATTCCTGCTATTTGCATTTGCTTTTTTTTTGGCTTTGCAAAATTATATTTATTTTAACGAGAGTGTATGGCTCCCAAAGTTATTTCGAAGGAAGTTTTGTGTGTTGAGTGCAATTTAGTTGATAATCGTAAATCAGGTCAATTTTGTTATTTATGTAAGCTATACTTCCATCATAAATGTACTAACTTATCTTTATCTAAGTTTCTGGATCTGTGTTCCAAATCTACTTTTACCTGTGGTGATTGTCGCTATAATAAGCAGTATGTAAATAAGGTATGTATAAACAATATTAATAATCATTCAAATGTAATTATAGGCCACTGCTGTATGAAATCACATCGCATCCTGTATTATTGTTTACTGCTCAATTTGCTCTTTACCGTTTCATCGATGTCATTTAATGAACTTAGGGGTTAAAGCCAATAATTGTGGCTATCATGAATATTTTTGCACTGGATGCGTCTTTCCCTTTTCAAATATTGAAGATAATGACTTATTTTGTGAATTGTTTGAGTTTAATTTAATTTCTAATGTTAAATTGCCTTGCAATAGCAAAGAATTTTCAGTAAATTTTGAGCTTGATGAATCAGATAGTGTAACATTCCCTAAGAGCTTGAAAATTTTCCAGTTGAATATCAATGGCCTTTTATCTAAAATCGATATGCTAATTAAAGATTTACGTTTCTATGATGTGGATATTCTATGTATTACTGAGTCGCATGGGAATTCTACTATTGAATATAACGATATTGCTATTGACGGATATAGTATGTTAAGAATAGAGAGGTTGAGATCTGGTGGTGGTGTTTGTGTCTACTTTACTATAAGAATAGATTTAACATAAGTCAAATTGTTTATGATAACCTCTGTGGTGAAAATGAATGCCTATGTTTTAGCATTAGATTTCCATTTTCACAACCAATAGTTATCGCTTCCATTTACAAACATCCAAACACACCTGTACATGATACTGTGCATCAAAACGGTGAATTCTCCTCAGGCTTTATTCACCAAGTTTCTTCCCTTATACAGTATTTAAAGAAATTTTCTACTGAAATACTTCTTGTAGGTGATTTTAATATGTCCCTATATGACCTTTTAAAATCTGATTTTGACCAAACACAGCTCCTTTCAGCAATGAGCTTTGAAGGTTTTAAACAATACATTGTACCACCAACATTTTTCCGTGTTATGCGTTGGAAAAATAAACCTACTACCATTGTCAAATCTTTACTGGATCATGTATATAGCAATAAACCTTCACATGTGTTAGATACGGGAGTTATTCCCTCTGGTCTTTCTGACCATGACTATACATATATTGTTCGTAAAAAAGTCAAACCTAAGCTATGTAGAAGGTTAATTATAACTAGGAACTATAAAAATTTCGATGTAAAGACAGCTGCCGAGGAATTTGCTGGATTACCTTGGTCGGTACTTGATAGCTGTGATGATGTAAATGACATGCTGTCTACATTTAATGGTTTGTGTCAGGATGTCATTGATCGACTATGTCCTATTGTTAAACGTAATTGTAAATCTCAGAATATTTCGTGGATGACTGGTGACATTAAAAGGCTCATACATTACAGAAACCGTTTTAAAAAACTAGCTAGACACTCTGGTTCTGTAATTGTGTGGAATTACTATGCTAAAGTAAGAAATTATACTACTAATATTGTTCGCAAGTCTAAACGGAATTATTATAGTAATCTATTTAATAAATCTAAGAAATCTGATTATCTATAGAGAACTTTTAATAAAATGACGAATTTTTAGCTCGCCTGAATAAGGTAGCTTATAGAACCACACAGTCTGTCCGTACGTCCGTCCGTCCGTACGTCCGTCCGTACGTCCGTCCGTCCGTCGCCACGATAACTTTCGAAAGCAATGACGGATATTGACCAAACTTGGCAAAAACAATGCCTATGGACCACTGACGATCCCTATTGAATTGAGGTAAATCGGTCCATTGGTTACTGAGATAACGCGCGCTCACTTTGTCTTCATTTTGATAGTCAAAGTGAAAATTTGGCATTAAATGGACATTAAAAAGTTCAATGGCGTTTCCTATAAATTGTTAGCGGGATAGTATAAAATATTTCAATCCGCTTCTACCAAATTTGAGATTTTATAATAAAGCAAATTAAACCGAATAATAACTATTAGACGATGGAAAAAATCTATTTTGGATTTTTATTCAATTTTATAGTCAAATTTACATTTTTTGATTTCCTTTAAATTTAAATAATCATTAAGATTAAATATCTGTCGATTTTCATAGTCAACATTAATCAATTTAGATTTTCTGTTGATTTTCATAGTCAACATTAATCAATTTTGATTTTCTGTTCATTTTCATAGTCAACATTAATCAATTTTGATTTTCTGTTGATTTTCATAGTCAACATTAATCAATTTTGATTTTCTGTTCATTTTCATAGTCAACATTAATCAATTTTGATTTTCTGTTCATTTTCATAGTCAACATTAATCAATTTAGATTTTCTGTTGATTTTCATAGTCAACATTAATCAATTTTGATTTTCTGTTCATTTTCATAGTCAACATTAATCAATTTTGATTTTCTGTTCATTTTCATAGTCAACATTAATCAATTTTGATTTTCTGTTCATTTTCATAGTCAACATTAATCAATTTTGATTTTCCGTTGATTTTCATAGTCAACATTAATCAATTTAGATTTTCTGTTGATTTTCATAGTCAACATTAATCAATTTAGATTTTTTGTCGATTTTTCAAATAATATAGCTTCGTTTTCTTATAATATCAATGTCTGCATTTTTAATATGTCATAGCTACATATATAAAGACCCAATTCTGAAAGTTTGATCAAAATCCGCACGCTCGGTTTTGTGCTACGTGCGAGTACTTTTCGTCTATCAAACGGTAACCTTCACTCAGGCGAGCTTCTGTTACGGCTTGCTGTAGGTTTAACTCTACCCCCACTTTAGTTAAAGAGTTGCTTAATGATGGAAAATCTGTAACTAGTAATGTAGATATTAGTGAATTATTTGTGAAAACATTCTCCCTTGATCATACAGATCAAAATGCTGAGGTAGACGAATTTTGTATTCAGCTCTCAACTGTTAACATGAAGTTATTAAGTAATGAATGTGTATTAAAGCATCTTATTAGTGTAAATGCAACCTCTTCTTATGGTGTCCAAGACTTACCGCAAAAAATCATTAAATCCTGTGCTGTATCATTAGTACCTTATGTGACAAAAATTTTTAATTTTTGGGTTTTTCCTTCGTCTTGGAAAAAAGCTGTGGCTTCGCCGTTATTAAAACCAGAGGGTAAGCCTGACGACCCTGGGTCTTATAGACTTATTTCTATTATACCCTATCTGGGAAAAGTGTTTGAGTCCCTAATAGTATCAAATATTAACACTAGCATTGGTAATACCCTTGAAAGCTTTAGTTGTCAATATGGCTTCCAGCGTAGACTTTCCACTACTCATGCTCTTGTTAACCTAACAAGTGTTATTTACAATGGTTTAGATAATGATAAAATTGTTGGGGTGCCCTTCTTCGATATTCGTAAAGCTTTTCCGTCATTAAATTATTTAGTACTATTAAATAAGATTAAAGCTAATTTTGATGTTCCTGAATACCTATTAAGAATACTGGCAAACTATTTCATGCATAGGAAACTCTGTATAAGGCTTGGGACCTTTATTTCTGACCCCTTTGATGTATATGGTGGTTCGCCTGAAGGTAGTATAGTAGGACCATCTAGCTACTGTTTTTATATCAGTGATTTGGACAGATATATTAATACTTTGATTGTTCTATTCGCAGATGATCTAGCTAACCCTTTATTATCTGATAATAAGGTTAATTTGGTTGAGAATATTCAGACTTCAATGGCTGGTTTGCAATCTTGGTGTTACGATAATAAATCCTCTCCTAACAAAATCTGAATCTGGTCAAAATCTGAAAATGTAATATTTCGAAATCCTAACTGTGTATCACAATCTGTATTTCAGTCTGAAGCCATTACTTCTAATGGTTACTCTATTAATAAGGTAGATAACTTTAAGTATCTCGGTGTTTGGTTGGAAAGTGAACTGTCGTTTACTAAACATATTGGTATAATTTGTCAAAAAATTGGCTATCGATGTTTTAGATTACTTAGATATAAAAGATTTTTACCTCTAGATACAATGAAAACTTTGTTAAAAGCTTTTGTCATGTCCATTATAGAGTATGGTATTGTGATTTATTCTGCTACCTTTAGCACTAATTTGGCTAGGATTCAGTCTATATTGGATAATTTCTATTAACTATTTCTATAGTAAAAAGAAAGTTGCTAGAATGAAAGCTCACAATCTCCCTTATCCTATTATGTACTCTCTGTATGATGCTTTCAATATACTTACTGTGGTGGAGCACAGTAATTATTGTATTTTAAAGACTTTATATCCTTTAATTATGCATAAATGTCTCTACCCTAACTCAATAACTGATCTATGGATTTACGACGAAAGAAGTAAATCTAGTAGATTAAATAATCGTGTCCGGCGAGGTGGCCCCATGGAAACTGGCCCCCCTGACACCTGGCCCCATGGCAAGTGGCCCTATGGATAGCTGGCACCAAGTGGGAGGAGCTTCCGTGTATAGTCCGAGCTTATCGAAGAGCTCGTTAACTTCCCTCAATCTCTTTCCCAATCAATGTACTGGCCCTCAGAAGGGCCATCACGTCGGCCCATGCTAAGTCCGTCGGCTCCCATGCTAAGTCCGTCGGCCCATGCTAAGTCCGTCGGCTCCCATGCTAAGTCCGTCGGCCCATGTTAAGTCCGTCGGTTCGCATGCTAAGTCCGTCGGTTCCCATACTAAGTCCGTCGGCTCCCATGCTAAGTCCGTCCCATGCTAAGTCCGTCGGCTCCCATGCTAAGTCCGTCCCATGCTAAGTCCGTCGGTTCCCATGCTAAGTCCGTCTGCTCCCATGCTAAGTCCGTCGACCGATGCTGAATCCGTCGACCGATGCTGAATCCGTCGGTTCCCATGCTAAGTCCGTCGGCTCCCATGCTAAGTCCGTCCCATGCTAAGTCCGTCGGTTCCCATGCTAAGTCCGTCGGCTCCCATGCTAAGTCCATCGACCGATGCTGAATCCGTCGGTTCCATGCTAAGTCCGTCGGCCCATGCTAAGTCCGTCGGTTCCCATGCTAAGTCCGTCGGTTCCCATGCTAAGTCCGTCGGCCCATGCTAAGTCCGTCGGCTCCCATGCTAAGTCCGTCGGTTCCCATGCTAAGTCCGTCTCATGCTAAGTCCGTTGGCCCATGCTAAGTCGTGTAGTCCGAGCTCGTCGATAAGCTCGGACTATACACGGAAGCTCCACCCACTTTGTGCCAGCTATCCATAGGGCCACTTGCCTTGGGGCCAGGTGTCCGGGGGGCCAGTTTCCATTGGGCAACCTCGCCTAACACCTTAAATAATATACCAATACCTAAATTCAGTAAAGAATTTTTCAAAAAATCTTTTCAATATCGGTCAACATTTCTGTGGAATTCGCTTCCAAAGGATGTAAAAGCAAAGGAGTCCCTATCTTCATTCCAATCTTCAGTGAAGATTCATATTGTTAACTCTCGTGCTCCATTACCTTAAACTAATCACGGAAATATGTTAACACTTACAATTGTATTTTTTGTATTCTTCTGTATTTATATGTGAGCTGACTAATTTTTGTTATGTATTTGTCATACTATTCTATATATTTATATTATTTGGTCCTCTAATGGAAATCAGTATCATGTAATATTGAAACTGTTTGGTGTATGACAATAAAGCAATTACAATTACAATAAAATGTAGTTTCTCAAAAAAGTGAGTCAGTTTTCGATTATGTAAAGCAAATTTTGCACCGTTTAAGGCAGTGGTGCATATTTCAAAAGACTGTTTTGCCACAAATTGGACGCTGCTAGGTAACCAGCAAAAATGATCATAGAGGGTGAATGTAAATCGCGAAAATTCGTACTTTTTTGGGAAAGTCCTAAAGGATCTTAGATCGCTACTATTACTGATCCTACACCCATGTAGTAAGTGTAAAAAAGATTCTTCAAAACTTATTCTAGAGGTTATACTTTGAAAACTTCACATTTTTGTCTCTGGCTTAAAGATATCATCGTTTGAAACTTGAAATTGATACATATTTCTGTATTTGCATTTTGTGATCCGTGTCTTCCAATCAAAGACAAAATTGTGAAATTTTTAAAATATAACCTCTAGAATCAGTTCCGATGAATCTTTATTGAATTTACTTTATGGGTGTTGAATCAGTAATCTCGGATCCTTTAGCATGCACTTTCCCAAAAAAAGTTAATGAGGAATATGATAGTCAAGAGATCATTTACGGTTGTATGCAGCCGGAATTTAATCTCCACTGTACCTCAGTTTTGGAAATCTCTGATGATCATCAAAATACATGTAAAAATTGCTTTACAACTCTTGGAATTCTGTCTAAAGTTCTTACCCGATTTTCTAGTGTGGTACATTTTTGGAATCCTGAATATAATGTCGACCATCACAATGTATAAAATATACGATATACATCAATGGTATAATAGTTTGCTCAATGAGTTACTCCAATAGTCAAAAAATATTCTAGAATTTCTTCTTACTACTACCTAGGGTCAATAGGTATCGAAAAAATTTTGATTTCCAGTGTAACAGGCCCCGCCCACTGGCTAATTTCCACACTTTAGCTCCGCCAATTAGCCACACCCCCGAATTGATGGTGACATTCTATTGGCTGAGAACACTTAAGCTCCTCCTACTTTGGGGGCGGGGCGAGGGCCGATTTCCATAGCAACCATGCAAGTTGCAAGAGATTTTCGGTTCCTGAGTCAATATGGTTGTACTAAAATAGCATATTGGCGATCGGTAACATACTCTGGCCACCCACTAGGGTCACATTTTTAACCTGGGGTATAAGGTAACGTTACTTTGAAAGGGGCGCTGCACCCCTTCCCCCACTGGACACGTCCAAGCACGCACTCAATTTCAAATTTTACTCTTTTTCGTGTGCAGGAGTACACTCTTAAAAGTCCATGTTAAAAAGGACCAACGTTGTTCTGAAAATGTTAATATTAACAGTATAGACAGTCAAGCTAACATTAAAATAATGTAGCTTGACTTTTGAAATAACATTGTATTCACCGTCAGATATATTGACATAAATACATGTGAAATTAACATTGTAATACTGTTACAAAATTACAGTTTTTATAATGTTAATGATAACATTACACCACGTCAAAAATAACGAAATATAATGTTACCAGAAGCCATGCATGTTAAGTACACATAAGTAGCCTCCAATTCCACAAGAACAATTACAGGACAGTGGTACTAGGCTTCAGTTACAAATGCGGAGGTCAGGAGTACGTTTCCCGCATCGGATTACTTTTTTGCATGGCTTACATTATGTAATGTTAATTTTTTACATGAACTAATGTAAATGGTTAACTTTCAATAATGTTACAATTGTAACATTATCTAATCATGTTATTTTAACATAAACTAATGTAGGACACAAAAAACAGGAGAAATTACTTGAAATCACGTTGATTTCAACCAAGTATCATGTAAGGATTTGTAAGAGTGTAGAGAACAAAACCTACAGCAAGCCGTAACAGAAGCTAATCTGTTGTTTGTGTGCGAAAGGTAAATGTAATTTTGTGTTGGCGGAATTTGGAGTGCTAAAGGGACTGCTTTTATACCAGGGAAGGATTTAATTTTTAGTGCAGTTAGCTTTGATTTTGCTAGCATTGATGTACTTGTGGGAGAAGCTAAACCTCCACTATTAGTCCCCCTTAATATTATATTTTTTTGCTTTGTGACTTAATATCTCGGATGTTGACGTGTGCGATCTTTAAACCTTTTGTTTGACCTTGACCTAATGCTGAGATATGCAGGGATGAGTTGTTAACTGACACTATTAGGGATGTGGGTATGTCCGTGCATGATGGGCAGGTCCTTCCATATGCATTTTAATGCCATTTGTTTCTTAAGTTAAACTCGATGAGACAGGTTAACTAAAGTTCAGACATGTGTATGAAATGAGGTTTTTCTTTACTGATCGTCAAATGGAACACAGTAGCTTTTCCTGAAAGGCAACTACTACATTTCCATGATTCGCTACTTTCCATTTCGTTGAAAATTTTGTAACTCACTCTCACTGCCACAGGTACGATGACCTGTTTTTTTACAATCAGAGCATGATATCAATTAATGTTTTTGATAATGTACCACAACGCATACCTCAATGTACTAAAATTGAGCAAATGAAGGTTTCCGTTGGGGTACATTATTGAAAACATTAATTGATATCTTCTTTTCTTGTTTCATTATCTTCAGGACGTAGGGAGCAGGTGGGTCCAGGGTTGATTATGTTTATTCCACTCTGCAGTATTATAAGTAGCAATATTTTCTTCGGTTTAGGTATATTGTTTACTGTCAGAAACACAATCATGCATATTAATAGTATAGTCTTCTTTTTTGTGTTGAAACGATGGAGAGACTGACTTATAGTAGACTGTTTAAAGGAGTTGCCTCTGATTGTATTGCTGACCTAATAGAAATTATTTGCACATACTAAAGTTCCTTTTGCCAAATTACCACAGGCACTTTGCCTATCTCTTAAGATTGGTTTTACTGGTTTCCATTACGTTTCGCAAAATTCTCCTACCTTTTTACCACAAGACGTACGAACCCAAATTTGAAATTGAAGATTCTTAGACTTATTATCTAGTGAACCTAGTCCTTAGAATTTTTTTAAACGGAAGTTAAATAGTATTTTTTGATTTTTGAAAATAAAAAGTTGAGTCATTTTCTGGAAAAGTTAATACATGCAAAAGAGCCTGTGAGACAGATACATTACATCGGTAGTCGTTACTAATGTTGTAATTGAGAAAAGTAAGCTCTAGGTTCACTAGATATTTTTCTTCTCTTTCTTTTTGTTATCTTTACAAAATCCCCAAAAGTGACCCCAAAAGGTCAAATCACGATTTTCAGATAATAGATGAGAGGATTGATATCATTGAGTAGGATGTCACTATTACCAACAGCAAATAGGAAAACCTGAAATGAAAAGTTTTGCGGCTGATTTGTTATTGCGCTTGACAGTTATAATACTCAAAATGTTACAATATGTTTAGCATAATTTGTACGTAATAAAATAATGAGCATAATGTTTTTGTAACCGGATGGTTTTAAATTTTCAATATTCTGTTGTGGTATAAAAAATTGATTCATTTTGTGACACGGAACAAAACAGAGTAGGTATTATACAATACACTACGACACTACCTACTATAACATGAAATTATGGGGAGTTCATGTT
Source organism: Tomocerus qinae (assembly GCA_020055645.1). Lineage (NCBI taxonomy): Eukaryota > Metazoa > Arthropoda > Collembola > Entomobryomorpha > Tomoceridae > Tomocerus > Tomocerus qinae. The sequence continues at coordinate 487,371 of CM034548.1, read as the reverse complement.
TTATGTTGCTCTACGGCTCGAGAGTGGGCAGTATTTAGTAAAAGGTGAAAACCCGTAGAGCCAGCCTTAATTTCTTCATACGTCATTTGCCAAATTGACGGGCATTTAAATATACATTGTTGGACTAAATTTTAATACGGTTTTTGTGTATTTTTTATTAATCAGCAATTAATCGATTGTCATAATTTACCATTTTTATCAAATAAATGCATTTTTTCCACTGTGATAGTAAAAAAACCCTTAAAAGGTGGTAAATGTACAGTGAGAACTCTACATGGCAATGTTCGATTGTGCAATTGAAAAAGTAATATCTGGCCATCCATGAGATAATATTTTATTTATTACGAAACATTGATTTTGTAAACAAACAAATTTATTTAGGTTTAGACCGTTTAGCAATCACGACCATGTCCCGTGTTTGTTACATTATTTCACTTCTGCACAATTTCTTATGGTAATAATTATTGTAAGCCGCAAAATTAACCCAAGGTACAACCATTTTCTTGAGTCTACGTATTGTTAAATTAAGTCATAAGTTTAAGCTTAGTTCAAGACTTAGGTTACTTTCTGTATTTTCAAAAAAGTTTTTCTTAAAGCTTCAAAATTATAACCCTAACTTAACCTATAACTGTCATTTTCTAATTCTATGCTGCTGTATTTTGTTTTACATTTTTGTCACATTCTTATATATTGTTCTTAACCAGCAAACATTAATACTATCAAGTTGGTTATTGCCCTAGTGCCTGCTTAACGACGGACCATAATCAAAAGTAAAAACGATGGAAAGTAAAATCAGACTGCTGCTGTTGCAGTGATCGTAACTGAGCGAAACTAACACAAGAGACACCAACATGTTGGTGTCGTTTTAGTTTCGAGGTCCCACGTTAAGTAGGCGCTAGGTGGATAACCATCCCGTCTATTAACTAAAGTTAAATTACCGAGCTTAACTAGCCGGCCGGCTAAGGTATTCAATTTTTAGACGGCAAGGTTAGTAGACCAATTCCACCCCGGAGTTGCTTGGCTGACATTGGCATTGGGAATAGGTTTTCTTCCAAACGCTCGATGTGTAAATTAATTACTATAGTGCAATTGGTTTTCCTACTCCTATGGTACTTAAATGAGCAATACCTTAACATTATAGCCGCTTCATGGCTATCCTTCCCCACTCCTTCTGCCTCTCTCTATCTCCTTTCCTATAAGTAGCCTTATCTTCGGGTACATTTGCATGGCGATGGCGACCTAGCTGAAATAGGTGGTGGGCTGTAAACCCCGGAAATTGGTAGCCAAGCCATGCAAAGATGCCGAAGAAGAAATGCTCTGTGCTTGATAGTCGGACCTATGGGATGTGATCTCGTCGAGGTAAGACTTTAAACCACCCCACAACCTTTTTTTTTAAAAACAAAAACTAAAGCTAAATTAAACTAGTCACACAGTCACACACATACTCATATTTACCATAATTGATAATAATTTCTGTAATAATAACTAGTAACAACAATTAACATTTAGATAACAAATATGAAATGTTTTTTACTCCTATCAAGAATCCCGATCCAGTCCAAGGACAGTCCTATATTTACTTGCACGACGTCTACATTTTTAGAAAAGCTAAATCAAGTTAAAAATGAAGATCAATGAAAAATTGATTTCATTGTGAATACAATTTAGTTCATTAATGTGTGTGTTGATGAAGTTAACAGAGCAGTATACATTAATTTTTTTGCATTAATTTAGGACTCCATAATCTTGACCAACTATATTAATTTTTGACAGATTTATACATAATTTTATTTGACCCAGCAATGAAATTAAATTTTTATTTGTAGTACATTGGTAAATAGCTCGTAGTTTAATTTTAAGATTTAGTGACACATGAAGCAATCCCAAAGCCGAATAGGTACCCCACAACTTTAATAACAATGCTAATAAACATTTTCCATCGAATATTATTCTAATTTCTAGGTCAATGTTTTTGGTTGGATATTTCGATATATATAATTGCAGGGTTAGGTTATATACAGACTCCATCGTACGTAATCGATACAGTTGTAGATTAAAACATCGAAAGTTATTTGTTCGAATGCCTAAACTAAGATAGAATACAAATATTGAGTCGCAGCGAGGAGAAAGTGGGCCCTGCCCCCACCGAAATCGAAGAAAAGAAAGGAATTTTTGGTTAAAACCCCAAGAATTTTCACGTTTAATTTTTCGTGCCCATCACGGTATTTTTTTCTGGCTGCGGGCCATAAATGTAAAATCAAATGTTCGAATATCGAATGAAAATTTTGTGCAAAAACAAAAGTTCAAATACTGAATAGTCAAGATTAATCTATTCACTGCAGCCATAGCAGCTGCGAAAGTTGTGATAACTTAAATCCTGTTAAATTGGAAGTTTAAACAAGTTAGTGAAATCACAAAAGGGGAAAGATGAACTAGCGTTATCAGGCAACCTGTACAATTTGATGATAGGGTGAAAAGGATATCAATAATGTATTAGAAAGAGCTGCCAATTCGAGGTCACCAATTATGTATTTATTGGTTTGATAAACAAAATAAGGCTCCTATAAGCTAAAAATGACATGAAAGAGAAGGCAATATGTAAGGGCGAAGGAGAAATTGTTTTCGTGTAGGGTCCAAGAATAATGACAAGAAGACTAATTATGGCCGAAGACAATCCATCAGTATTTTTAAGCAAGCGACTGCCAATAATATCCCTAACGAAGTTGCCATATTTCTTGACGAACAATAAAGCAAATCAGAGATAGATTTCCCAGTAGACTTCAACCAAACTATTGAAGAAAAAACGGAAGATTTTGTATTGGGATTCAAAGGATGAAGACCTGGACCTGAAGACCGCATCCTTGTATTTGCATTTCCTTATTCAGAGAGGTTTATTTTCTCTGTATGGGAATACTTTTTCTGTAGGTCTGTCTATCCGGCAATCCATTTGCACGATAATTTCAGGGTACAATCTATAAGTAAATAGGAAGGCCAGTTCGTAAATGGGAAAAAACGGTGACACCGCGGGGACCGGGAAAGGGGTTTAAAATTAAAATTTGCTAAAAATAAATGTAACTTTGGTTCTATTCACCGTACAACGTCGTGTAACAGTTTTTTCGACGGCTGACATGTTCTGTGACACCACCAAATGCGTTTTAATCTTCCCCTGATAGGAGAAGTGAGTGAAAAACTTAAAAGTAATCGAAAATCGATATAACTTCCGTTCTATTCATCGTACAAAGTCGTACAACAGCTTGTTATACAGCAAAAGGGTTCTGGTACACTAATAAATAGGTTACAGTTTTGCCCCTTAGGTCAAAAATATAAACCTTTCTGTGTTATATCCGTTTTACAATGTTTTATTACGTTTAATTAAAAGTATCTGTCACATTTTACATTCGAACATTTAGATGTTACATTCTAATATTATGCATTCTTTCATTTGGCATTCGATATTCGATCATTTGTTTTTGACGTTCTACCAAATGACTTTCGATATTTTGGTCACACACCAATCGAAGCACGTATCCAGAGGGGGCCCGGGGGAAGTTTCCAGAATGAAACTATTTTTTGTCAAAAAAGGTTAAAAATCCAAAAAATTACATCTTCGTTTTAGCAATATATTTTATTTTTGGTGGCCGCCCCTTGGTCAAAATCCTGGATACGTGCCTGCACCAATCAATACACACTATTACCAAACTATTCTTCAAATAAATGTTTGGTGTCTGAAGATGTACGTACAGTGTTAAGGAAATAATTAATTCAAAATAACGATAATTCTATAATATAATCGTATACTGGAAAAAATTACCTAATTATCTATGTCTGGTAGGAGAGCCTAGGGAACCTGCATATATTACGCCACGCTAAACCCTTCTCCCATGTGTAACACAATGTGCATGTGTAAGTGCTGAAGGCAACACTTTCGGGTATCTCCTCCTCCCATCAACCGCACACGTAATACATGCACGTTCCTTAAAGGCAAAAAAGCAAAATGCGCATGCCCCCTTCCTCCAAACCAACGAAATGAGTTGTTCCATAATAGTCAGCGGTTGTCAGCAGTCCCAACTGCGTGAAAATTGTTTTGTTCTGTTGCAAGTAGTGGAATTTTTGTAATTTATCTATTCAACTAATGGTTGCACTCCATGCCTATCTTTCTACATCTAGTCAAGTTTTACTGGGAGTCTATATTACATAAAACAATTAACTCCACTCTGGGTTAACCCTAGTCTTCCCAGGACATTAAATCAACGTTAATGTCCAAGTGGTTAATCCATGGCTGTGCGTTGTGATTGGTTGTCCTCGTGTGGATTGCTTGGTAATTTTTGACTATCAGGGTTCGGAGCACGGTTTAATAAATAATATGTCCCACCAGCAGCACTGTTAAATGAGGTGGTCCACCCAAGGAATCAGGGATTTTGAAACCATCACTGTCCATGGATGGACCAGCGTAGGACCAGGCAGGTTTTTAAATTTTATTTTGCCTTAAATATCAACCGATTTTAATGAAATTTTCTACATAAAGAGAAAAACGCATTTTTGACAAATACAAAAATCCTTGAGGTTGTAAGGCATATCTGCTCGAAACTAGGATAGAACAAAGACCTAAAATCCATGGATGGACCACTGCGGGCATTCTAGGAGTTAATATTAGCTTATCTCGAAATTAAATCAAATATGTCAACACTGAAAACTTTTGAAATTTAATACCAGTACTGGTGGCCTAGTGTATAGACAAAAACAGACCACCATAGGCTTTTCTAAATTGTACATAAATTGCTGTTCCAAAGTTTGAGTTTATTTCACGGTTAAATAAATCGTGTCTTAAGGGGTCCAGTGGGTTGTGGTTTCGTAAACATGCGGCGAAGGCCTAAGCTCCTCCCTTCACCCAATGACATGTGATACGGGGCGCCGCGGAAGCCAATCAAACCAGATAACGGGCAAAAATTTGACTACCTTGTTATTACATTGTTCTGTACATCTTATATGGATATTTTTCCATATGTTTGGTCTATGAAACGTCTCAAAGGAATATCTAACAGCTGCCGACTTTTATAGAAAAGCAAAAATTGGCAAATAAAGATAAACATGACATGAATACATGACATAGCCAGGGTTATCAACGTATCCTTAACTCTCGTACGAGTCTGTTGCATTTTGCATCCTTGCATCAGTACCCTTTCTATTATATTGCACCCTGTCACATATTATGAGACTTTTTTTAATCTTCAAAGAAGTTATTAGTATGATTTTTATTTAAGCTATTCAGCTTATTTTATCAAGTTATTGAAAATCCCAAAATAATTTATTTTCCTAGTCGCAATTAAAATCGGATTAAGTGATTCGATTGATAAATGGGAATAATAAACCAACCAATGGCCTCTGCATGGTTTGAGACATCCTTTGTTGTTACACTTTCTTCGAGATAATAATACTTCCATAGTCAACAATAAGTAAAGATTCCTAAAAAGTCACTAGAATGCGTCTAATCTGTTGTTACTAGATTAATGTTTATTTGGTTTAAGCAACATTTCACCGTCAAGTCAAAATATTTAAAATTTAATCCATTTGTCTAACTTTAGATAGACTCACATTTTGTCCAGTGGCCCGTACAAAGAAAGAAAAAGTGGACAAAATAGCAACACTGCCGGGAATTATTTAGCCTGAACTGTTCTTCTCGCATCGCACAATTCAAAACGGTTATTGTGGTGGATTTAAGCTAAAACTATTCCGAATTATCTGAATGCTATTTTTTCTGGCATATCTGCCAAAAGAAAACAAAGAGACGACTATTGATAATTTCAATTGGTGACCGTTCTATGTTCTAACACATATTCGTTCTAACGTACTGTGTGGTCAAGGACCTTGAGGTCCACGGCTTCGGGCAAGTATCACATATCAAAACTCCATAAATTCTTTTAATGTGGGACAACTAAATTATTCTCTGACTGATCCCCATATTTTAAATTCAAATATAAAGTTTTTTCCAAAATTGCACTCCATGAAATAATATTAATATTTCAAATTGTGTGACTCATATTTCTGGCGTGAAGAGCTTAGTATGTTTCAAAGGTTCGAGGATATATATATATTTTAGGGATTTTGAAAAGAGCCTAAGAACAAAAGTGCCAAAAGATAATATATATAAAATATATATATATATATATATATATATATATATATATATATATATTATATACCGTATTTATCGATATAATTCCCCTGTTCAAGATAGTTGCCCTACGGGGGAACTATATCGATTTTTCCCCGTAAATATCAGCATTCGAAACTATAATTCCCCTATTCGAATTAATTCCCCGGTCAAAATTTAGGGCATTTGGTACGTGTGCACTTACAATAAGTACATATATGCATATGTACTAAAAGAGAAAGGAAGCAAGAACATTGGTATCGAAAGGTATAGAATAGTTGCAGTCCACAATAATCTGAAATGGCAGGAGGAGAAGAACGATTTTATTTTACTCCAAGAAGACCCAGTGCATACTTATCTCGAAATTTAACTTTTAAATTGAAAGCTATCAAATAGAATGAGGAAACTTCCATTAACAGCGCCAGTAAACAGTTACAAGTTGACCGAAAAAGCTTAAGAGAATGGAAACGGAAAAAATTGGATTATGAAAAATTGGCCGACGAAGGTAACAACCAACAGTTCAACAGTTAATTACAGTTGACGAAACTGCGCTATGGTTGGATGGTGCCAGTGACACGACAGTAGAGGTCAAAGGTTCACAGGAAGTTTCCATTCTGACAACCGGACACGATACACTAAGAATTAGATTCGTCAGATCTGTCCTCTGACGAAGAAAATTAATTACATTTTAATAAAACTTTAATTTTATTTTTAAATAATGCATTGATAATCTAATAAATATTTACTTTGAAACTATAATTCCCCTATTCGAATTAATTCTCCATCTGGGGAACTACATCGATTTTTCTTGGACTAAAAGTGGCCATGAAACTATAATTCCCCAGAGGTGCTAATTCGATAAATACGGTATATATTATATATATATATATATATATTTTTTCAAAACAAAAATTTTTGATTTATAACAAGCCTAAACTAATTTAAATAAGTCAAACTTGCATAAACCTATATTTTACAGTCTTAAAGTTGTTTTAAATTAGGTTAGGTTTGTTATAAATCAAAGTTTTGGCTTTTGCAAATACCCTAGACATTTTACGTATATCAAGGTCTGTACAAAGTACAAATCTCCTGTAACATTACACCTTTAAAATATTAAAATCAGTTTCTCACGACCCATGGCGGTCCATAGAAGCATGACAAGTACGATGGGAGTATAGTTTGATAAAACGGACAAAAACCTGAAGCTGAATCACTTGGTTGCCGAGCCCAACGAAAACCAATTGTCCGTTCTATCAATATATAGGACACATCAGTCTACTGGTTGCCTAGATACCGCGCTCTCACTTTGTTATTTTGATAGTCAAAGCTAAAATTAGACATTGAAAAATTCCAATTGAGTTTCCTATAAATTGTTAGCAATGTAGTATAAAATATTTCAAGCCGCTTCAATCTAGCACGACATTCGAAATATTTGATAAGGAATTATGGCATTTTCTAAGTAGCAAAAGAATGTAAAAATTTTAATAATTTGGTGAAAATAACCAGCTAAGTTGTCTGACAGACAGGGCCGTCCCTAGATCAAATGCCTCCCAGTGCGAAATAGAAAATGCCGCCCCTATTCGCCCGAAAATAAAATTCAACAATTTTATTTCTGAACGACATTATATATGGTAGTCAAGCACACATACAGAACTGGAAAAGTTTTTTCCATTTTGTAACGAAAATGAGTAAAAATAGCCTAAAAAGATGTAGTTCAAACAAAGCCACACAGCTTTCTTACAAGTACGGTCAATCAGGCTTTGCTTGAACTACATTTTTGGTAGGAAACAACTTGCACCCTTCTACTACCACCTCGGTTAGACTACATCCGAGACGCTGTTCCCACCAAAAAATAATTTCAAATTATTCATGTAGTACATAGGAGTTGGGATAGGATCGGGAATAAAAAAAGGGCTTATTGTTTGCTGTTTTGAGAAAACAATTCACTCTTTCCTGGATTTCAGGTAGGGCGGCTTCAGTCCGTAAAACCCATCCCTCTATACGTCCTTGGTGGTAGTAATATACAGGGTGGCCAAAGATGAATGACATACATTTTGACTTTGACCCTAAATAACTTTTGAACGGTATGACATATTCAGACACATATTCCATCGGTATCTATCTCGTCTGAATATGTCATACCGTTCAATAGTTATTTAGGGTCAAAGCGTATTTACTTCATCTTTGGCCATTCATTCATTTCAATTTAATTATTATGCACTTAAATTCACAGCTTAAGTACTCAAATTAAAATAATTGCACTTCCCTACAAGCACATATACAAAGACCTGAGTTTCGGAGGGGGCTGACATTACATAAATATTTTAAATATATTCGCGCGTAGGGAGAAAAAGGAAAAAAATGGAATTCTTATGACACACAGGAATTTTGTATAAGAAATTTTAGTAAATAGTCTTAACAGTGTTATAGAAAACAGAGTGAATTTTTGTGGTAGTTAGTGGAATATTGTATGGTATTAAGAGTGTGAGACGAAGAATGATGGACGTGACAATGAAAATGTAAATATTTCGTCATTGCAGTTAATAGGTCACAAATTGCTGTCTTTCTCTTAGAATTTATCGTTTTTCATCTTTTTTGGGAAGGTAAGGTACTTTTGCAACTTATATTATTACTATTTTGAAGCATAAAATAAAAAACGATGAAAAACGATGAAAAACGATGTCGTAGAGCTAAGGTTGTGATCCCACGTGAACTCACACATGGACTAAACGTATGGAAAAATATCCATATAAGATGTACAGAACAATGTAATAACAAGGTAGTCAAATTTTCGCCCGTTGTCTGGTGTGATTGGCTTCCGCCCTGCCCAGCATGTCATTGGATGAAGTGAGGAGCTTTTTCTTGCTTGTGAAAGTTCAATCTATGAAACTCACAAAAAACAGTAACCACTTCCAACGAAATTTGTGTAGTTGTACAAATCTTTCTGTGAAGCGTATTATGATATTTTCTTGTTCTGGAGAGCTATTATAACTGATGTTTTACCCTATTATAGCTATAACTATTATTGGAATTTTCATAATTGGTAATGTTTTATTTTGAATTACTATTGGTTTTGACAGTTCATATAGACCTAATTTGAATTTTGGTGCTCAATAATTTTCTACTTTGAATTTCTGTTGATTTTGAGAGTTAATAGTACCTCATTTTGAATTTCTGTCTGCTTTTAATTTTTGTTTATTTTAATTTTGAATTATGATTAATATTGATTTACTTGGAATTATTGTCTATTTTAGTAATCTCAATAAACCTATTACTACTATTATGCCACCGAAATGTTTACACGGTTCCCATCACTCACTAGGAACTATGATTACATTTAAGGAGAGAACATCGAAAGCAAACGTTTGAGATTTTGGAATTAAATGCTTCGGCACTTTTGTTTTGGCACTTATATCAGGAATCCTGACACTATTTCAAAAATATTTTCTAATTTACTATGTAGTGAATATAATTCTGAAATTTCAGAGCGCTAAAAACTCAATTTGTGTGGCTATGATGCATAAGTTATTCAGTATCAATAATCACGAGACTGCGACTGACTATACACCAGAACAACTCTCGTCTATGTATGACGTATGAAAAAATGTTTTAATGTCGAGTAATAAATTATGTACATTCATGTATTGACACAATGCGAAAGAAATCAGAATCCAATTATTATTTCAAACATCCTTAAAGCAGTTCCAATGTTCCAAATGAACTTTTCTACGTGAATCAAAACATGTTTTTAATTTGTTGAACATTGTGGTCTAAGAACTTCATAAAAATGTTTAAAAGGTACTCTTTACCAAATACAATACACTATGACAAATATTTCGCATACATACAATAGAAACATGCAATCAATAAATCATCGTCCTTGATTAGGTGTAGGGTCCCACAACAAAGTCAAATAATTAAAATATCATTCCTTTAAAATGGCACCGATTTCTGTTAAGTAAAATTGTATACACAGTTCGTTACGCTTCCACTGTCACCAAGTTATATAATATTATTATCCATATACAGGTACCTACCCATGCCTATGACTATCATAATTATATTTAGCCGCTGAGTAAGGGTAACAATTGAAAATTGAAGTTAGAACAATGAAGAAACCCAAAATAGAAGTTAAAGTGCAATTAAGAATTTTACAAAACCAAACCTACATAATCTTGTTAGCTACGTTACCATAGTTACAAGTAAATTCAACATGAAGAGCAAAACAACGATGTCCTGAACAACTTGTAACTTTTCGTTTTCTGAAAACGTAGGCATCGAAATAGTCATATTTTCAACTTTAACCGACCATAACTTTCTTATTTGGGGGGTTGCCCCCAAATAAGTAAAACAAATAAAAACCATAACCATACTCGTGATGTACTCGACGAGATCTTTCGAATGAGCTATATATCGGTCTATTCCGTTGAGCGTCGGTATACTAGGATTTAGCCCAGCAGTAGAAATATCAATAATAGATTGGTATTACCCCTCAACTATAGTTGAACTGAATCACCTACAGGAAAATGCTAAACCCGACCGAACTGCGGATAGAAATAAAAAGACGACCCACTCAATTATTAAATACAAGTACAGGATTATTTGCAAGGGTGGCGTAATTTTAACGGCTGTATATTAACGCGTATGGCACACACATGACTTTTGTATGGGGGACGAAGGTTGGAAAAATATATTACTTTGTAATGTGTGGAATCGACTTTATGAATGTATACGCAAACTTGACAGTTAGTGAAAATATGTATGGTGATAATTTTATATATAAACATGGGTGACAACCGTGAAACGTAAAACAAGCAAAGGGTTGTATATAAATCGTCCTTTAAAAGTAACATAATAAGATAATCATCAGATAATTTAATGTTTGAAAAACCCGATTTTTGAGAGGACATCCCCCTTTGTCCCCTGCAGATTCCTGGTTGCCGTTGCTATTGGCAACGAGGAGCATGAAATTACCTTATCCTGTGTCCCCTTCAATCTAAAATTTTACATACCTTGAAGATATTACTTATTCTATTATTACTACATTACTTATTCCTCATTTAAGAGGGAGCTTAAACAATATCTTTTGAAAGAGCAAATATGTGAATGTCTGTTAGCTAAAGACAAATTGAAAATGTGTCTGCAACTTGTCATGTATTGACTCTGCTATAAAGGGTAATGATACATAATACCTACAAATATAATCTTTAAACGTATAAGTATAGTATAATTAAAATATTATTATAAATGTACTACACACTATTGATTAATTATTATATCAACACAAAAGCTCGCTTGGTTGTAATTCTTTATAATCTGAGATGTTGACGAATAAAATATTACTATTATTATTATATTAGTGGAGACATAGACAGGATGCATGGGTAGTTAGCTATGTGTTGAAAGGAAGGGAAATCATAGTTTCGAATATTCCCATTTCTCACTCAATTTAGTTGTAAAAGTGGAGACTACTGAGAAGTGGAAAATGGGAAAAACGTTCTGATACAATGTTTGTGACATACTAATTCCTATTTTTCAATTTTAACTAAATGTATGATCTATATAAATCACATATGACTATGACAATTACACTGTTTGGAAACCAGCCTTGACTGATTGTCCCTCCATGTAGAGAAAAGAAAGACAATTTCTGTCAACTACGTCATATCATGCAATTGAGATCAATGACTGAAATGTTAACAGTTAACCGAATTTCAATTAATGGATACTACATATTTGCTCTTAGCATCAAAGATAAAGTAGCCTGTTTTAATATAATATAGTATTTATACACTTCAAAGTAGGGGATCCCATGATAACAAGTAACGTAAACGGGTTAGTTGGAGCTGCTTCGGATCGTGATGAATTTGCCGCTACCATGCAAAAACGGTACTCGTATCTTTTGTATCTAATCTCTAAAATTTAATCATCTCTTAATTATCTGGCATGATATCTGGCGCGGATTTGAAGACAGGTGGTAGCTTGCTATTGCCGCGGTCAGGGATCATGCATGATAGTTTTAATTATGGGCCGCTTTCAAGATTAGAGCGCCGGGAACGGCACGCCGAATAGGTGGAACATAAAAGTCAATTATACAGGATGTAAAATATCTTCTCAGGTCCCCTGTACCTGGAATAACCGGAAATAGTACAGCAAAACTGTTGATACCAATGAACAGGTCATACAAAGTTACACTAATAAGATTCCTTTGATAAATGTCACTTGCCCTTAAGGGGTTCAATAAATCACTAAATAAAAGGGAAAAATCTGCTCGTTTCCCAAGTTTTAGAGATTTTGATAAAACTCGTAAAATAGTTGAAAAATTTACCACCTCCAATTTTGATGAAAATGGTTAGAAAAATCTCTAATGCGATTCTAACCATTTTGCTGCATTACTTCCGGTTCTTCAGGCACATGGGGCCTGAATAGACATTTTACACCCAGTACTTCACACCCGGCCGTGCAGCAAAGTATAACTCATAATTTTTGACACGGTCTCATGTGCTCGTACGTAATTGTATTTTGCGGACATGACTACTAAACCGGTAGCTGGCTACCAACACGTAACATCCCTGCCACAAAACAGTCAATTATTGTGCAAAACAAACAGTATTACTACCACAATATTTATTATGAACTGCCAAATTACGGCTAGGGCCCATTGCCATTAAGGCACACAAAAAATCCATGAAAGAGTAATGTAATTCAGACTCAGACTACGACGTATCAAGGAGAGGATCAAATCAAATCTAAAGCAAACTTCCTTCCATGTCCCAACATGACACACTTGGAGGACGACGTAACTTCTGTATCTGTTTACTATCTGTTTCTCCCCCACAAGAATTCATCTGACAACTGACATCTGATTTATTTTCAAAGGAATTAATCCTTTTTCTTTGCACGACTGGTCTGATCCTCCAAGTACCACACACCTCTATTGGTGTGCTACACCGAAACCCTGCCTACGTATACTATCTGGGTACCCCCCCTAGAAAATACCCAAGAACATTGCCAGGGTAGTACCCCCCTGAGCCCTGGCCACTGGCGGTAGTACGGGGGTACCCCCCTAGGAAGGTTTCGGTGTGCGTAACATATGTAATAAATAATAATAATTAGTAATGTTAAGTATACTTAATATACCACTCCGCTTTTCTGTACAATTTACCGTTTAGTTCCGTAGCCTAAAATGTAGTCTACGGAACCTGCCTGAGGAAGTGGGGAGACAGGCCAAGTTCAGTCAAACTAATAGCAAAAATGTTTGCATAGCAAAATATCAACATTTCAGCGATCACAAACAAGTATTAAATAGGTCCAAGGTATTATACAACTATTACAACTACAACAATAGAAAGGGAAGTTAATCTCTTAATCGAGTAGGCCGAAAAGTACATTGACATCTTCAAAGGAACACAGCTCATTCAGAACACTTACTTGATTAGTTGAAAATGTCCTTTCCTAAAGTGACTCCAAATTCATTTAGGTGATTTGTATTAAAGTAGAACAATCCAGACGCTAACAAAATGGTCACTGATCCATAGGATTAGCCATTTTACAAAGTCCGCTAAAATTATCTTCTTTTGTAACTAGCGATGTCTCCCAGGCTCAAAACCTGGCCAAAATATTTTATCCACTCTTAAAAATTTGAATGATTATCTTGTCAGATTGACTTGGCCAAGAAATTTTAGAAAATTGACTACATATTTATTTGTCACACATCTTTCCAATGCACTTTGTAAAGCCCACGTGTAACGTTTTGGCCTGGAGCACGATAACATGTATAAATTATTTCGTATACGAGGGTAGTGACGTCTTGTATATGCAAATGGATATCCCGTATATCGATAGTGACAACTTGTATACGCAAATGGATATATTGCATATGCTCTTAGGATGTATTATTATGATCATTAACATGATTACTAATGCATATTACTATCCCTTATATGGATAGTCATGCGTTCGAATTCGTATTAATCTTTTACTCCATGCCAATAATCCAGGTTAAAGAGCATATACGGGATATCCCTTTGCTTGCGTATACAAGTTATTACTATCCATTTACGGAATATCCTTTTACATATACAAGTTGACACTACCCTCATATACGAAATTATTTATACAAGTTATCAGGATACCTTTTGGCCTAGGTAGAAAGAGGGGGCGGAGCTTAGTTCTGAAACTTTTGAAAGTAGTTACCCTACTAATGTTAAATATGCGAATTTCAAATCGCTATAACAGTATATAGAAACGCACCTCTTCGTTCTAACTTGCAGACATTGTCAATTTGGATGAGATCTATCTAATGATGTATTTATCATTGGATTGCGTCGAATTGACAGACATTAAAAATCAATTAAAAATTCTAAGTAGGGAATTGCGTTGCTAACCTAAATCCCCGCCAGATAGCTTCTCAGATTTAACTGTCCCCACAGTCCCTATTCAATAATACTATGTGAAACGGGTCGCTCACTTCACCTAATAAATGTTATTAAAATTCATATAGAAACAGGAACTCCAATTCGTCAACTCAATTTCAGCACCTCTTTGTTTTCAACATGTAAAAACCTTATCTTACATAACATAATATTCTTTACACAAATTATAAAAAAATGTGTACACTTTTTTAACTTTCCCTCAGCCCATTTCTACTTATTCCTATGGTTCAGGATTATCCCAGATCCAATTGTGTGACTTAATATTAACTATAATCTCAAATATAATTTAAATGAATAAATCCATCTAATGACGAAATAGGAAAGTAGGGTTGGTTAGCAAAAAAGATGGTTTATAAATGCTTTTGATAAGGTAAAATTTAAGTCTATAGACAATTAAGGTGACAGATGTGAATCCATCTGTCTTAAAAATGTCTGCCATCTCTACTTAGCTCAACGAAAACAGTTGCTGTTGAGTTTTGATGGTCTGCACTTTGGTAAAATGGCGATTTCCTCAAGTGGTGTTATACTATAAGCAGCAACCAACCGGCTAACAACTTGGTATTACATTGATACACCTCACCGTAATGGATTTGAAGCATGTTAGGATTTACTTTATTAGCAAGTAGCGCTTCACTCTCCTTTCATTCACAAAGTACTCTATAGATACAATATTTATTTTTATAAACTTCCAGATAACCAATATGACGGTTACATGGAACATCTCCTTCGATAGAATATCCCAGACAGTTTTATATTTACTTTGAATCAAACAAACCAAGACATTTAATCTTTCAAACAATGGAAAACAGACTTTTTGAGGCCAAGAGTTTTTGGATTCGAAGAACCGGAAATGTATGTTATCCTATAATGTTATATTTACATTCAATAATGGCCAGCACTGACAGAACCAAAAAGTAGTGCAGGTAAGGTAAATATACCTTCCCTAGCTCAGAAACATTATGTAGCGGTTCATACACTATTTCATTATTTCTCAGTTAGCAATAAGCTCAGCAGCAAGTCTTGGCCGTACTTAACTCATTGATCTTTCAACTATTCCAAACGTTTTTTCATGCGTCAAAGCATAGAAAATTGAAAACGTGGCGTTTTAGAAATGGTTTCTGCAGGAGAGTCATTCAAGAAACTTCCAACCAGAGTAGCTCACAACCCATTCACTTTGTAAAGCCCACGTGAAACGTTTTGGCCTACGCAGAAAGAGGCTTAGCTTTGAAAGTAGTTACCCTACTAATGTTTAATATGCGAATTTCAAATCGCTATAGCATAAGCAACGCGCGCATCTCCTCGGTTCTTCTAACTTGCAGACATTGTCAATTTGGATGAGCTCTATCTAATGGTGTATATATCATTGGATTAGTCATCGTGCCCTAGAAAGACAACAGGAGGGTCAAAGGATATTGTATCCCTCATACGTATAGAGGGTTACTATGGAATCCTTCCAGCCACGACTCTGTTGGGACTGCCGCGCGTTGGGATGTGAGCTACCCTGCTTCCAACTAATAAACATAAACATTGGTTAGGTACGTGATTACAGATGCTTTTGAAAGTATTGTAATAAGTAGCATTTCAGTAGCACTAATATCTTAGTACGTCGTGAGGGAGTATGGAGTTGAAGAGGATCTGCCCCCAAATTCCCGTCTCTTCCCAGATGGACACGACCATTTTGGACAAGTGAATGTAGTTTTATTTAAGTGATGGTGACCATAAATCTGTGCAGCCGACAGAGGAGGATGTATTCAAGGAGGAACAGCGGAGAATTCTTTACTGCTTTTCGTGTTTTCATGGGAGTTGACATCGATATGGGAGTCTGGTTGGAAAATGTCATTTGACCCCGTCGTTTGTTCTGCGTAGGATGATGGCAGCCAACTTCCCAGGCGCTGGCGTACTATCTTCAAGTGACGCTCAATGTATTCTTCGTGTGGAGCCAGTTTCACTGCTTTCTCAAAGCACTGCTCCGCCTGCACCAAGTCCCCACGCTCCACAAACACCACACACAAGTTATGCAGTCCTTGCACATTCTCTGGGTCCAAAGATAAAATCCGTTCGTAGCACTAAATACAAAAAATACAATTTCTATGATACTTTAAGGACATCGCACTATATTGCAGTTAGCGATTACATGGAACGACTCCTACGAGGGAATCACTCCTAAAAGACTTTACTCCTAAAGGACTCCTACAGCCAGCTAATACTATGTCCAGCCCAACTTAATCATGCAATAACAGCTTAAGATTGTCTTAACAGTTAACTAACATTAAAGATATTGAAAAATAAACTGATTTGTAAACCCATCGAATAGTCACGATTAAATGTGGTATAAAGGGTAACTCTAAAATAATTAAAAACGATCAGTTAATATATTGCATTGGAGGAAGAAGTACTTTTTAGGAATCCTTTAGGAGTAAAGTCTTTTAGGAGTGATTCCCTCGTAGGAATCGGTCCCGGACAGCGCAGTTAGCTACCTTAAATGGTATTGTCTAAATGAGGGGGCGGCGCTAAGTTTTGAATGTTCCTATACCAATATTGCTAAATATTATGCGATTTTAAAATCTCTATATCGAAGGCTACAAGGGTAGCCGTACGTATGTTATAACTACCCAAGGTATCGAAAAACCCACGACCCCGGGTTTTTTGGGTTTAAGGGTTTTTTATATAACTATAGGCATAAATGCACGCCTATACTATACCATATAGAAGAACTGCAGCTGACAATAACAAAATAACAACATCTGTGTAATCTTGCAACTGCTATTACGTACGCATATAAAAACAAAAATTAAAACACAAAAAGTTTTATTGTGAACATATTTTAACAGCAAACATGCAAATTGATTTGAGCATATATACTATTATTACTCTTTGATAACAACTACTGAATAACTATTCATTATTATATTTTACTGATTAAATTGACTTCATGAAATTCCTTCATTAATTTGTAGCTTCTATTGTGAAGCAGTACAGCAATGAATTGAAAATGTAAGGAGTTAATTAAAATTGAGCATAATTATGTATACAACAATATAATCTTCCACAACGATTAAACCTTACAAACTTAAAACTAACATATGACAGATATTATTTGATATCTGAAAGTCAAAGAATTTGTGGCACAGTGGGGAAAAAAGGAATGTGTATTTTGGTAGCTCATAATATTAGGAAGAAAACTACTTTCAGGAAAAAAATCATTTTTGCCCCTGTCAGGGGTAGGGGTGCCACATAGGCCAAAATCGGAATAATTTCTAGCAAGAGAACCAATCAACCGATTTGGATGAAACCTTTTTTAAAAATTATGTCAAATAGTATTCTAGAGAAGGTTTTAATAAAAAGTTGAAATTCAAAAAATTCGAATTTTAATAAATATATAAAATTTTGAAAAAATTAAATTTCGAAAAAACAATTTTTTTTCGAAAATTCTGCAGGAATGAAATGAAAGAGCTCATAAAATAACCCAGTACAAAAATATAATATCTCCAATTTTTGCTGACATGTACTTTACATCGGATGGCAAATATAGATTATATTGTGTTGAGGAGAATAAATACTTTATTTTGACTAAACGAATCAACAAATTTAGAAGTAAACATCCTCAACAACTAAGTAAAAGCATTTTCAAAAGCAATAATTTAACATTCTTTGCAATAAAAAATTTTAAGCTTCAGAAAATGTATTTAGTTGTCAAATATCGTTTATTTATTAAAGCTTACTATTTAATCCGCTTTCCCTGGTAAAACAAAGAGAATCTGGCATAAATTAATGTTTCCAAACGTTATCATTCAGTATAACATCATTTGTGTGTGGTTATGTACGGAATTATAGATAACACTTCGTAAGCCTACATAATGCATTGACTAGTGCCTACGTTATACTCAAGAGATGTTTAGATAAGAGCCTACTTAATGCATGGTAATAATTTTTTTCTACCATGTAGAAATTTTACGGTATAATAATGTGATAACGACTTATGTTAGTTATGTATTTGATGTTTATTGACAAAATAAGTCTCATTATATGAGAAATAAATGTAGTTGTGCCAAGCTAATATACTTTCATTTATATTAGACCCCTGATATAATTTACATGTCAGCAAAAACAGGAGATATTATAATTTTTTACTGGGTTATTTTATAAGCTCTTTCATTTCATTCCTGCAGAATTTTCGAAAAAAAAATTTTTCTCCGAAATTTAATTTTTTCAAAATTTTATTTATTTTTTAAAATTCGAATTTTTTGAATTTCAACTTTTTATTAAAACCTTTTCTAGAATACTATTTGACATAATTTTTAAAAAAGGTTTCATCCAAATCGGTTGATTGGTTCTCTTGCTAGAAATTATTCCGATTTTAGCCTATGTGGCATCCCTACCCCTGACAGGGGCAAAAATGATTTTTTTCCTGAAAGTTGTTTTCTTCCTAATATTATGAGCTACCAAAATACACATTCCTTTTTTCCCCACTGTGCCACAAATTCTTTGACTTTCAGATATCAAATAATATCTGTCATATAGCTAACATAGTCATCTCGATACGATGCATTTTTTGCACGTAAATGTGTAGTAGCTACAATTTGTTTCCACCTGATTGTCCTGATTGTATATTTGTTCACATTTTTGAATAGAAATATGAGAAAATTAGTATGTTTTTGCTTATCTAGATGGAGCTTTAGTGCACATTATTGTATGTTTTGTAAAAAATCCAAAAAATCTATGGAAAAACGATCTACTTTTTAGCATAATAGAAGCGCTAGGTTGTAAAGATTATGCAAAGTCGTATAGATACATCAGAACTTGATTGGCTTAGAGAATTTATTAGCCACTCAAATTGTGACGTGGGAGCGGAGGAATACACCTTCACCCTAAGATACCACTTGTCTCTTTTACTAGGTAGAAGAAGATTGTTTTTCCATGCAAAAAACCCAATAAACCCAGGGTTTTTTAAGTGAAGCGGGGTGGGTTTTTTGTCAAAAAACCCCTACCCATAAAAAACCCGACCCACAACTCTGTAACTAACATGTACATTGTTATAATTACTATTGAGTCAACTATTCACTAATTTATATGTAAATTGTCCACAAAAGATGTACAGACCAGTCATAAAATAATTCGACGAAAAAAGTCCTATCGCCTAACGCTCCATGTTGAACTAGGCAATAATTGAGGCTCTAGATTTTTTTCGTCTAGGTTTAAAAAATCTCATCTGTACCGTATCATTGGTATTGATACTAAGCATAAGTTAGTTACCATTTTACAGAAAATCAAAAATAAACGTATTGCAATTAAGCAAAACACTGAGAGACCACCATGCAGTGCTATCTAAATCTCGGGTTAAACCGTGAATTTTTCCATAAATGATGATATACCTGCTTTTTTGTGGACTTGTTAACAATTTTCTACTTTGATTTAAATTTTGATTAAATTTTGACTAAATAAGTGTTTCTATGGCCTTTTCTACCCAGGGCAAAATGACACCTTTTTAAGGGCAAAACGACTTCTTTTATGGTCCCATAAACCTTTACCCTCAAAAAATGGATTAAATCCATCAACGTGTTTAACATTGTACTACATGATTGAAACAAAAATCAAAATCCTTCTGTTAAAATATTTGACAATTCTTTAGACCTCTTAGACGTCTTTAGATGAGTGACTTTACTCCTAATAAATTGCTTACTAATAAAATTATGAAATTTTCGTTAAGAATGTACACTATCGTGCACGTTGGATATATCACCAAAACTTAAAATCAATTTATTCAATTTTCGGTGTAAACACTCCACACATGGTCTTAATATTACGGAACATTAATATTTTTGGAAACCATATCATGTAACAGCAGCTAAACTGCTTAAATATATTAATTATTATACTGTTTGATAACAACTAGTGAAAACCTAGAACAGTACAGCAATAAACATTAAATTAACCCTGGAATAGATATGGAGTTTTTCACCTTGCATTGTTACTGCTCAGAGCACTGCTCATGAATTTTTGTAATTGTCAAAAAATGCATTTCTCTCCTTCTGCAGAAAATTTCATGAAAACCGGAGGATATTTAAGGCAAAATAAAACTACGAAAGGCAAAAGTGGGACCTCTTTTCTACGTTAAAGGATGAGTTCTTCATCCATGGAGACCAATAGAGTGCTCCTCCATGCATGGAGGAATCACTCTATTGGTTCTCCATACATGGAGGAATCACTCTATTGGTTCTCCATGCATAGAGGAATCACTCTATTGGTTCTCCATGCATGGAGGAAGCACTCTATTGGTTCTCCATGCATGGAGGAATCACTCTATTGGTTCTCCATGCATGGAGGAATCACTCTATTGGTTCTCCATGCATGGAGGAATCACTCTATTGGTTCTCCATGCATGGAGGAATCACTCTATTGGTTCTCCATGCATGGAGGAATCACTCTATTGGTTCTCCATGCATGGAGGAATCACTCTATTGGTTCTCCATGCATGGAGGAATCACTCTATTGGTTCTCCATGCATGGAGGAATCACTCTATTGGTTCTCCATGCATGGAGGAATCACTCTATTGGTTCTCCATGCATGGAGGAATCACTCTATTGGTTCTCCATGCATGGAGGAATCACTCTATTGGTTCTCCATGCATGGAGGAATCACTCTATTGGTTCTCCATGCATGGAGGAATCACTCTATTGGTTCTCCATGCATGGAGGAATCACTCTATTGGTTCTCCATGCATGGAGGAATCACTCTATTGGTTCTCCATGCATGGAGGAATCACTCTATTGGTTCTACATGCAAGGAGTCCTTGTCCTTTAACGTTGTTTTTTCGCCTATCTAATCTAGGGTTAAATATTAAAGTAGTTAATTAAAATTCAGCATAATTAATGTTTCCACTTATGTACCAAAAAGCATTCCTTCACGATTCGTAAGTAAAAGTTAATTATATATACAACAATATATAATAAATAAATAATCTCCACAACGATTAAAATATGCATAAAACAAATATATAGACATCATGATACAATTATTGCAAATATCAAAGTATAAAAGCTATATTTTGTTTCTTCCGCCGGATTATATATTTGGTTACATTTTTGAATAGAAATGTGGGAAAATTAGTATGCTTTGCTTATATAGATGGAGCGGTCGGATAATTGTTTTGTTTGCCAGCGGGTAATTTGAAAAAGGAGTCAAACGATGGCTTAGACTAGTTTACTGCAAAAATTATGACGGTTTTATGGTGAATTGAAGAAAACTTACAGTTTCGGCTGATTCCAAGTCTTTGATGTTGTTGATGTAAATATCCCCTAGTAGAATGAGACCTTTGATGTGGTCAGGATGATGCTTGATCAGTTGATTTAGAAACGGTGCTGCTTCCAAAGCCCGTCCATTGTCCGCGAGAAGAAGAGCCAGATTAAACAGGGCACTAACGGAAGAAATAAATCAGAAACGTAAAAAAATCATTGATAACTCTCAGATAGAAAAGATTTTGGGAAGAAAAAGCATCCGGAGGAAGACAAACGGATCGGAGATGGAGAAACCTTCTGAGGATGACGAGCTGTTTTAAATTGACCACCCTACATCACCCTCACTCACCTCTTCACCCTCAATCTTCTCCTCACCGACACCCTCTCCGTCAATTCTTCTAATTAAATGTACCCCATAGCAGTTTACCCGAAGTCCAACACACGTAATGTACTTATGTCGGCTTATGTCCCACCGACCTTCTTCTTCATCCTCACCCACCTCACCCTGTCCTCTACAACCTGTCTCTTACTTCGGTTGTAAGTTAAGACATCGAAAGTCATTTGTTCGAATGACGTTTACTGGGCAAAATAAATACCGATTGCAAATTAGCAGAATGAAAAAAAACATATGCTGTGTGCTGTTTGTGTAGCTGTTAAAGTAAGATTGGCCCTAAAACCGATTAACTTGAAAAAAAATTTATTTTGGAAATTCGTTTTTCATGAAGGAGTTCGAATTTTGCCAAAAATCTACCCTCCGAAATATTATCTCCTTCAATTAAAAAAAATTTCATCCAATCCAAATCGGTCGGATAGTACCTTCGGGGGGTGTGTCCTGCGTAAAGGGGGCGGTATATAGAAAATCGGAAAAAGTTATTTTTCATAATCCTCTTTCTCATTAGGTTAACACTGGTTGCAATCCGATTTGAAATTTTAAATTATTTTTCTTAAAAATCTCATTCATACACCACATTTTTGAAAAGTGTGAGCCAGGATGACGAGGATGAGGAACAACGATAATCAAAACAATAATAATAATAATAATAATATATAGTAATTTCATGTAGTCCCACTCAACAAATACTCACAATCTCACGTGACTGCAACGGTTGCACTAGTGCAGCACCTAAGTAAGGATGCCCAAACTTACAGGAGTTGTTATTTGTACCAAATTACATGCTATTCATTTTCGAAATTTATTTGCAGTGTTCCTCCAGTTCTACGAAAGCTACGAGGACAAGTAATAGCTCAAAAAAAGGGAATTTTGTAACTTGGTTCCGGGCGCGGACGATTTTTCGTGTTCTGTGGCAGCCGTACTGATGTCAATTTCAAATGACTTAATAATTTGTTATCGAAATAAAATTTCGGATTTTTTTACGCCCGGAACCAAGTTACAAAATTCTCTTTTTTTGAGCTATTACTTGTCCTCGTAGCTATCGTAGAACTTGGCTTGCAGCGACACAAAGTTAGTTGAAATTCAACACAATATATACATTGTGTGGATCCTTCTTAAGCATTCGGTATTCGAACATTTGTTTTTGCATTCTACCCATCATTCATACCAAATGACTTTCGATATTTAGTCCCTCACCCTTCATTCAATCAAGGGAGAAGAATCGGTGGAGGAATGATAAGCGCTTGGGGATAGGTAAGCGTTCGGAAGAAAGGAAACCTTCGGAAGAGAAGAATCGTTCGAGCAAAGATAAATGTTTAAGGATAAAGATAAGATATGATAAGAGGAGAATCGTTTAAGGAAAAATGAACTTTTGGGGATAGATAAATTTTCAGAGGAAGAAAGAAACTTTCGCTGGCAGGAGTACCGTTAGAGGGAGGAAAAAATTTCACTCTATCATTCAGAGAAAACAAACCAAGAAACATTAAAGAAAGTGGAGATTTTGGGAGGAGGAGAAACATACCTTCTGAAATCCTCTTTCAGTTCAATGGCCTTTCTGAAGTACTTCTCCGCGTCATCAGTCTCTCGGTCGTCCATGGCCAACATTCCAAGGTGAAACAGAGCCCGTTCATTGGCAGTGTCTTTGGAAATCAGTTTCAGCAGTCGTTGCCTTGCAATGGGGCGGGAAGTAGCGTCTCCCACCTCACTGATGACAATGGCCGAGTTAAGCAAAGCCTGCAGATGTTCCGGCTCATACTCCAACGCTTTATTTAGGTACGCCAGGGCCTGAGATGCTTTCCCCAACTCCAAGTACACAACTCCTAACTAAAATACCCAAGAAATAGCAAACTTTTTTAAAGGAAATAATTCACTGACAGCCACCGGCACGTCGGCCATCAAACTGCTATAACTTAACCTAATACCACTCAATTGTATGCAGTGTCTTTCAGAGGTGGGCGCCATGCCTACCTACTTTCTTCATCCAAATATACCCATATCCATACTCATCCCATAATTTGGTGTGATTATAGGGATGGGATGGGAGTCACTTTCAAACAGGGTTGCGTTTTGTCCGGACAAAACTATTACTGTCCAGGATGAAATTAGTTTTGTCCACTTTCTATGTACGACAAAAGTGGACAAAACTAATTTCTTCCAGGACAAAGCTAGTTTTGCCCTGGATAAAACCAATTTTGTCCACACCTTCCTATCCGGACACCGCAACCCTGTTTTCAAACTAAGTACGGGGTGGGAACGGTATGGTTTAATATTACATCTATCTATCTATCTATCTATTATATTATTGGAAAGTCAACTATCCACGTATGTGTAACCCGATGACTCTTTGTATCGCTTGCTGAAACTATAAGCGAATTAGCAGGCGCCAAAGGTTCGGCGGAGCCTAAGCTGAAATTATAAGCGAATCAGCAGGCGCCAAACGTTCGGCGGAGCCTAAGATGCTATGAGACCTTCGATGCAATTACATCACCGAAATCTTATTTAGAAAGTCGAATATGAATATAATCAACCCCTGAATATTGTTGGAGGCACATTTGAATTTCTCCGAATAAATTCGAGCACCTCCGAATAAATTCCAGCACCTCCGAATAAATCCGAGCACCTCCGAATAAATTCGAGCACCTCCAAATAAATCCGAGCACCTACGAATAAACCCGAGCACTTCTGAATAAATTCGAGCACCTAAGAATATATTTGAGTACCTCTGAATAAAATCCAGTCAGAAAAAATTCGAGAACCTCTATATAAAATCGAGAATCTCCGAAAAAATTGAAACACCAACGAATAAATTCAAACACCTCCGAATAAATTTAAACACCTCCGAATGAATTAGAGAAACTAGAGTAAGAAATAAGAGTGTTTAGATTCGAGAAACTTAGTATTTTTAATTAAATTTGAATGTTTTGGAATAAATAAGAGTGTTTAGAAAAACTTTATATATAACCAGTGTTTTTAAAAAGAAATCATTATATATCAGATGATGTTTTCACGACGAGCTAAGTCTATCCGTACGCACGAAAATTTTCAAATGCAATGACGGATGTTGACCAAACTTGGCAAAAAATGCCTATGGCTATTTCTACTGATTAGTATCTGAACATTATTTTTATTGATTATGGAAAACATCAGTCCATTCCATTGGTTTTGAGACACTACTCACTCACTTTGACTTGATTTTGATAGTCCAATTAGAAAATAGGCATTAAAAAATTTAATTTTGCTTTCGGATATAACATATTGTAAGTAAAAACGAAAGGTTTTCCTGAAGGACGGGAGTAAATTTATACGTATAGAAAAATTGAAAAAAGACTAATGTACGGTGTGCAAAAGTTATCGAAAGCTAGACCTAAAGCTTGATGGTCATAATAGACATGACGCGGTTATTATTAACAAAAAATGTCTTTTTCAATTATCAAATGATCATCGAACCGCCATTGGAAATAAGCTAGATTCTTTTGTGTGAGTTTATTCACATTGTTGTTATGGCCAGAGTTTATTGACCGGCTCGTTACCTATATTCCAAAGTATGCCTTTGTGAACATTGTGCGCACGTAAGGTATGATTCCTTACTTTATGAGTTGGGTATGTTAGGGTATATGGCTCCGTACTTTATGACTATTATGACTATGACTTGAATATGGTGGGGTAAAGGGTACGCTAAGACTCCTTGCTTTGCTGGTTCAGTACTGCGGTACGGTATGATTCCTTACTTTACGAGTTGAGCATGGTATAGCTACAGGTTTGGTGTTTTTGCAATGGTTAAGTTTCTTATTATAAGTCTCTGGTGGATGGGCGACCTCACCACTAAGGAATAATCATCGTTATTGCACTCGATAGATGCCCCACCACTGCACTAAAGGGAACGTTCATATACAGTCAAATGCAGTGGTGGGACATCTATCGAGCACAATAACGATGAATTATTCCTTAGTGAGGTCGCCCATCCACCAGAGACTTATAATAAGAAACTTAACCATTTATTCTGTCCACTCACATTGTAGTAGATGTCTGGGTTGCTGCTGTCGTAGAACAATGCTCGTTCATACACCTCCTGGGCCTCCTTAGTCCTGAACAATACCATAATTTATTCAGATTCTAAAAATTAGGTATTCATTATATTAGTGGCAGCAGTTTATCATGAAGTATATACAAACTGCAAATAATGCCGCTAATATTAAAATGGTTTTAAAATGACTTAAATTGTCTCCATACTATACTGATCTTAGAAACCGGAATAATTATAACACAATCAAGTGACAAACCTTTCAGCTTTCGAAAGACAGTTAAAAGTTACATTAACGAGAGAAATTTCTCCAGTTTATTCGACATTGAATGGGTTTAACAAACACAGGACAAAGAATCTGCACGATTTCAATTAGATTTTCCTTATTTTGGCCACAAAAAATGCATTCCTGAACGAGGAAAAGAATTGACAGTCTTTCTTAGAATTCTTTCTGAATTATCAATAAAATTGAAAAAAGCTTCACTTCATGGCTATTTCGGTATGTGCAAAATTCTACCGGTTGCGGAGATCAATATGATGGCAATTAAGTCATTAAGTCAAGAAATTATTTGTATTTTACATCTTAGCCGTGTATCCATAACCCATAGTAATTTTGCTAATTCTGTTTTCAAAATTCACTAACATGAGATGAAATGGAAGGACATGAATGACATTATTCAGCTTCATGACATGCATTTATGTCAAAAAACATTGAATTTCGAATTCCGTAAAAAGGTGAGGTAAGGATATATTTTTGCTATACTTATTTACATTAGGACAATCAGGAGCAATGAAGTGACATGACTGAAGAAGTTACCTGTTCATTTTCAGGAGAACGTCCCCTCGATTGATGTAGGCTTGTGTGTAGTCAGCTCTCATGGATATTGCCTGTCTGTAGAGACGATCTGCTTCTTCCAAACGAGTTTGATTTCTAGCAATTAAGTTGGCCAAATTGAGAAACACATTTAAGTGATTGGGTGCGATTCGTGCGTGGTAAGTCTCCCCAGGCTTAGGCTTCGGCAGCAATGATTTGGCCTGTTAAAATTGATTGGGGATAAATTTTTTAAAGGTAAGTCCGATTTTCCATTTGTACTGGCTGATTTGCTGTTTGAAGTCAGAAAATTAGACTTCCTCTACATAACAATTTACATAGTCTAAATAACCCAATTATATATATACTTAAGCTCTGGTGGCGTCGTCCGTAGGCAGAGTACAAAATACCATTTACCACTTACCAGTGTAAGTGGTTTTTAATGGTATTTAACGTTAAATACCACCACCTTAGTGGTAAGTGGTAAAAATGGTAAAAAACGTTAAAAATTGTTTCGTATAAAATTGGGTGCCAACGTACGAAATACCTTAGCAGCTGATGATTGTTGTCATAAATTGATAAGTGTCCATTCAATCAGAGTTGGATTCAACCGACGGGGACACTAATCGGCCTTATTTGCCGATTGAGAAAGTAATTGCAATTAAATTGGCGCATTGATATCAATTTTAAATTGGCGATACCAAATGCAATCTTGGTTTTAGTAACATTTTTTATAACTTTCGGGGAACAGCCGAATGAATAGGATTACCTTGATTAACTAAAAGCTAATTGGAAATATTTCATAGAAAATAAAGTTTTAAAACCTATATTTTAGTAAGTCTTGCGCATCTATACTAAGCTGTCGAAACAATCGCTAAAATTTAACATTTTTAGCTCGCCTGAATAAGGCAGCTTATAGAACCTACGTCCGTCCAGGTCCATCCCCACGATAACTTTCGAATACAATGACGGATATTGACCAAACTTGGCAAAAACAATGCCTATGGACTACTGACGATCCCTATTGATTTTGGGGGAAATTGGTCCATTGGTTGCTGAGATACCGCGCTCACTTTGTCTTCATTTTGATAGTCAAAGTGGAAAATGGGCATTAAAAAAGTTCAATTGCGTTTCCTATAAATTGTTAGCGTGATAGTATAAAATATTTTACTCCGCTTCTACCAAATTTAAAATTTTATAATAAAGCAAATAAAACCGGATAATAACTACTAGACGATGGAATTAAATATATTTTGGATTTATATTCAGTTTTATGGTCAAATTTCCATTTTTCGATTTTCTTTTGATTTTGAGACTCAGTATTAGTCAAATTTGAATATCTGTTGATTTTCATAGTCAACATCAATCAATTTTGATTTTCTGTAGATTTCCATAGTCAACATTAATCAATTTTGATTTGATTTTGATAGTTAACATTAATCTATTTTGATTTTCATTGTCATTAATAATCAATTTTGATTTTCTGTTGATTTTCATTGTGATTAATAATCAATTTTGATTTTCTGTTGATTTTCATTGTGATTAATAATCAATTTTGATTTTTTGTAGATTTTCATTGTCATTAGTAATCAATTTTGATTTTCTGTCAATTTTCACTGCCAACATTAATTAATCATTTTGATTTTCTGTTAGTGTTCATTGTCAACATTAATCCATTTTGATTTTCTGTTTTAATTTTTGTTCCTTTTGATTTATGATTAATATTGATCTGCTTCGGACTATTGTTCATTTTAATAATCAAAATAAAAATTCTTTTATTACTCTAACCAAAAATGCGCATATGTTTCCCTTTCTGGCGAACTTCTGTTACGGCTTGCTGTAGGTTTTTTACCTCTTCTATGATGGCCTGCACTTCCTCTTTGGTGTAAATGTCAATGGCAGGAGGATGCTTATAGACGTAGTTGTCACAATAGCCTTTTAACTTATTGTCAACAACATCTGATAGAATATCATCAGTTATCTTGACCATGTACAAATCGTCCAGTATGTCATATTTCTCAGCATCGTCCTCCATTATTCACCTTTAGAGGTAACAAACCTTGTAATACCACTGCAACACTTTGTTCTGAAATTGGTTATCTCGTTCATGGTATTTCATGTCATTACTGAGTCAGTAGGTAAACTTGTTAAATACTTCTTTTGACGTTTGTAGGGTTGTAAGTCTTCTAGCGGATGGGGTACTCCCTACAGCAATATTGCTACTACTTCTCTCTGCTCTTCATAGAGTCTCTGCTCTTTATAGATGCTGCACCACTGCACTCAAGCACATGTGGATGTAGAGTCAGCTGGTCAGTTATAATACAATTCAACAATTCTGTGGGCTGACTCTGCACTCATGTGCTTGAGTGCAGTGCAGTGGTGCAGCATCTATGAATAGCCCAAACACTACTTAGTAGGAATATTGTTGTAGAGAGTACCCCATCCGCTAGAAGACTTATAACCCTACAAACGTCTATTAGATTAGAAGCAACATTTTTGCGGACCCGAAATTTTTTTCTGCCAAATGGGTACCGTGACTTTTTAGCTAATATCGGTAGTTTATCTCTTTCAGAGAGCAAGAAACAAACTTTTAGGATGATTATAAAATAACCTACTCAGTGTTTATTGTATCCTTTGTACCATTGAATGTGTGTACATATACAGATACACAATCACAAGCCACGACCACTCAATGTTTGCGTGTTGCATATATAAGGGTACATAATAAAAAGAAATTATGTACTAAGTACTAATACCTTTCCTTTTCCAGCTAGATTTAACTGTGGATTCTAACCACTTGACAATACCGTTCAGATTGCTAACTCGTACAGGTAGTCAAAGAGGACGAACTTCTCCCTTCTTGGTGGGTCATTTTTCAGAAGAGGGGGCAGTATTTCTTACATTGTTACTTTACAAGATAATTGAGTTTGGATGCTATTTAATAGGCCCTTAAAATTTAAAAAAAAATCCCTGAAAATAATTGAATGAGTCAATTCTGATGATTTCTCTTGGAATAATTTGAAATGCCACAATTGTTAAATTGGTAAATGCAGTAATTTTTATGTTTATTTGCATACGTGAGAGTGGATGGAATGGATTGAATCAATTAACTTTTAATATTAAGCGACAAGTGAGTCTATCTAATTATCCCCAATTGAAAGGTACCAGTTTTTATCCGTATTTTACTTAATATAATTTACTTCTATAATTAGTGAAACAACAATAAAAGAGACCTTCAGATAGGCGTCTTCAGCTTCTTTGTATAGTTTCAGGTTGTTGTACGTCCTTCCAACATTGATGTGAGCCCCGATATCGTCCGATTGCACACTGAAATCGTTAAAAAAAGATACTTGACGTCAGTAGATTTTATCTCCTAATTACGTTACTAATTAGTTAAGTTTTTCAGGAGATAAAAACTAGAAAAATAGGAATTCTTATGGCACACTCTTGAATTTTGCATGGCCTAAAATTAAAATAAAGGTTTCATTCAAGACGATGTGACCATTGGTCTTTACGTCATTACAGAGTTGTTAGCGAAACATTTCATACTATAATGTTTCGGAGTTGGGTTGAGTAAGTGCTGACTAGGCGAAAAATTTGCAGTAGACGGATATGGTAAATATACGCAATAAAGATTGTAAAATGAAGCACAGATAACATAATATCTGGGTTACAGATTTCGTATACTAGATTGAGTTTGGTAGAAGAATGGCAGATCGAAAATAACACATCCATGTAATTTGCTTGCCATAGGAGTTAAGTTCCGTGAAAATTATGTTCTGCTAGTTTGAAGATATTCAACCGTGGGATGGGAAGATGACTTAGCAAAATACTAGTTCAGTTTTCAAGCCGTCACATTTCTTTCAGTATGCATAATAAATACATGAAATGTCGTTAATAAATTGATGATAACAAATGGATAGGATTTTCATTGAAATTTTTGCGATTCAAATAATGAAAGACATAATATTTAAAATTTATAATCTGGTTTTTTGACCAAGTAGGTAAATTTCCATTTGATTTATATAATTTTAAAGTAGGTAACTTGCTTTTCCATGAGATTTTTCTTTAAAGTAATAAAACCAACATATCTTGCTTATAAATAATGCAAAACTCGTGGACACTGAGTTTTAAGACAACTAAAATTGATTGTGTTACTTCATTAGTAGCGGAGCTGATTTATGGAAATATTCAATCTGAATGTCAGTCCGTCTGTAAGCCCGATAAGCTAGGAAAATGTAATATATTTAGCATTAAGGAAAGACGTAATGTATATGCGATCAAATTTGCATGGAAAAATTTAAACTATGGCTATAAAGGCACAGAGGATTGGTTTACCATCAAACAGGATTACCTTGCCAGAAGGGCAATGCCACTATGTAATATTGGTCATTGTGGAACAGCTCTAAAAAGGAAATCTGTGCAGCATTTTGCTGCATTAGCTTGGAACAAATTACCAAGAAGCTTTGTATATAAAGATCTCAATTTGAATATTTTGACGGAAAAAGTGCAACTCATGATAACTGAAAGAATTTAGTTACTAGTAATAATAATGTAATAATAAGTAGGATGTATAGAGTAATAAGTAGCGAGTAGTGTGTCATGAGTTGGAAAGCAGTGACCTGTCTTTGACTGTGCCTACTGATATTAATCTTGTATTGATTGGACGATTTTGACACTTGAATAAAGTTAACATAACATAACATAACATGAGAGAAATATAAGTAAACTGAAAGATATTAAGAATATATTCAGTTATAAGTAGTCAATATATTGTCATTAGTCGTTTGAAAAACGAATTGTGGCAGTTGCACTTTGCACTCTTATAGACAAAATCGATTTACCTTCACTAATTTGGTTCTCGAAGTCTAGACTTTGCGAAATATTGAATTATGCTGCTGCTACTTTATGTAAATACCGTTTAGTTAGCTAAATTGTATTGTATAATCACTTATCTGATTCATCCCAAATGAGAAAATTGTATTTTACCGGGGGGTTAGGGGTAGTTAAGATCGACATTCTGTGGGGGACATTTTCACTAAAATGATTATATCGTGACTTAAGCTAAGCTGCAGCGATTGCATATTACCTTATAATGATCATAAGTAAATCCTAATTTCCAATTCATCCCATTTTGCATGCAAATACTCATCTACATGTATACTATTATGAGTATATGTCAAATCATCTCCAACTATATAAAATAGGGGGGGGGTCAATTATTTCGAGGAGGGTCAACTAATATTTAAAGGCACTTGTAAACGTGAAAATATAATAGTTGACCTATAATAGAGGGGGTCAACTATTTTGAACAAGGTGAATTAATTCGGAAAATACGATATTTGGCTTACTTAATTACGAAATGATAACAATCCAGAACAATTACCTATGTATGATATGTAATCCTTCCTTATATAAAGAAAGATGAATGAATAATAAAGATAGTAGACCTCCAGAATACAAATCTTAACTCTAACTTATTCTCTACTCATCTTTTACTCTTCATTATTACCATAATGGCACCCCATCATTTTCCCCCCGAACCAGAACCTATTTGGATCCAATGAGCCCAACTCAATAAGTATAATCAGTACATATTTCCGTTATTACACTATCTGTGGAGATGGGGATAGTGAAGGGTGGAGATAGTGTAATAAAGGATGCAAAGTTCAATGATGTATTGTATAACAATGTTGTCTTGGAAAGATTTTATAATTTTAAGTATTTAGGAGTAATTATTGGCTCCACTTTAACATTTAAATTGCATTCAGAGTATGTCGATAAAAGAGTAAAAGTAGCCTTAGCCAAGCTACACTCACTCAAGAGGCTGGCAGCTGAGAAAGTAATGGGTATGTTGATACATTGTTATGTAATAAGTATTTTTGATAATTGTGTTTGTGCTTGGGCTATACAAACTAGATTACAACTGCAGTGTACACAAGATAGAATTAATAGATTTGTGGTAAATTTTTTTATCCTAGAATATGTAAGTTTAGGGGGATTAGAAGAAAAGTTGGAAGCAGACTTGTCAGTAGTTGGTTTAAAAAGTTAAGATTAATTGTCTGCTAAAAAGACTACAATTGTTTACTATTCATGAAAGACGTGAAATAGGCCTGGTAAAGTTGGTATGGAAAAATTTATATGGTAAGCTAGCAGGAATGGAAGGTTGTTTCAATATAAATATCAAATATAGTGGTACCTTTCCACGAGTAACAACTATTGTATCTAGATTGGCCTCTGTTAAACAGCCTGCGGCAGCATGGAATAAGTTACCGCGAAAATGGGTATATAAACCCATGTCTTTAGTTATGCTGGTTGATCAATTTAAAATGATATTGGAATCGAAGCGGGATGATGTCATTGTATGTCGTTATTATTACTTATTAGTTTTTAATGCATATTTATATTGTGACTGTTGGTGAAGAGCGGTGATTGTTTTTATTAACTATCACCGATTTCGATTCGTGTAATTGAAGGGCCTATCTTGTCACTTGAATAAAGCTGAACTCTCAACTCTGTGGGCGTAGTTGGAAAACTAAAAAACCTATCTAACTTTAGTTTTGTACATCCTTGAACGTCATGACAATACCAGTTCAAACAGCTGAAGTCAAGGTCAGGTCATGTAGGGTCATTTGTCCTTAAAAATACGACCCCCACCGAGTTAGTTTGAAATCGAAATTCTGAAATGAGTTTGACATTGCTCATCTCATATATTCCAACACATATAAGTAAAGTATAGTTATACATTTTACAGCTGTTTTAACTTGATACAATACAAAATTTTGGTGTGCGCCATGCAGATTAAACGCAGCCACAAATTTTGTTTACATTCGAAGAACTAAGTGATCTGGGAAATATTTTCTGAAATAAGCTGAATATTAATCCAACCGGTTGATAAGGACTACTCCCATAAAAGCTCCTTCCCATGTTTTGTCTAAAGGTCGATTACTAACGATGACGGAGTGTCGAAAAAGGAAAATTTTCTTTCCAAACACGTCAACATTGGAATGAAGATTAAGAATGTAGGGCTTCTGCCCCGATAACTAAACAAGCTGAGAAGATGGCAAAAATGTGCTTATCTTTTCCTTCATTCAAAACTGTTTCTGACTAAATGTAGGTCCGGTGAAGAAATAGATGTTTGTGACTGACCTGACGGCCTTCTGAAAGTAGTAGAGAGCCTCGTTGTATTTTCCATGGCTCTCCAAAGCATGGCCGACGTTGTTGAACAACTTGGCATTCTTTTGGTTGACCTTCAGCCCGGCCATGAAAATTGAGTATTCAGACTGCCAGTCGATATTTCGGATGTGTGTCTTCGTCCCGTGGATGAATATCAACAACGCTAAAAAGAGCCAGCACCACTTTCTCCTTTGCCTGTAATACACAAGAGTCAATTCCTTACTATAGGGTTGCAGCGAATACCGGTATTCGACAAATGTCGAATAACGAATATTCGACGAAAAAAATGTCGAATATTCGACATCGAATATTGAATATTGCCGTGTTCAAGGGCGTATTTAGGGGGGGGGTGCTAGGGTGCTTAAGCACCCCCTAAAATTCCCTAAAACCCACTAGATAATTCTCAAAAATTGATAAAAAGTAGTTTCATACATAAGAAAAATCAGCTGGTATGTTTAAGCACCCCCTTAATTTGATTTCTGGATACGCCCTTGGCCGTGTTGGTTTCTTTCGAAAGCGTAAAATGCACTGAGCACAACGTCATCGAAATAAACGCTTTATCTTCGAATGTCTACAAAACCAACTAGTGTCACCAATAGAATTATAAAAAAGATAGAAGAGACATGCCCTATCTGCCTGTGTTATAAGCTTTTCCATCTTTTACCTTACTTTATCCTTGAAGGCATTTTTTATTCATTGGTCGGTTGCAAAGTAGAGCCCCGAGACGCGGGAATATGAATATCTGCAATGCTTAAGCACCACAAATATTCATATTCCCGCGTCTGCGGGCCCTACCTTAACCTCATGGTTAATTCTTTCAAGGATAAAACAAAGTGTCTCACAAATCAAACGATAAAATTATGTGCTGAGTGTCTCCTCTATTCTTACTATCTCTATTGTGTCACCACACATAACTCATAACTCGCTGCTATTTAATTGAATACATACAAATTTTATCATCAAATATCTTGTATTTAAATTAGTATACATAATTAGCAATTAAGCAGTAGTTTCGTTATTTGTTATTGAACAGTCATTTTTATAATAACAGAAAGCGACATTATCGGTTATTTATACTTTATAGTGGAAAGATTTTAGTTCATAAATAGGTTTTCGATGAAAACCAAAACCAACTAGTTATCAATAATCACACATTTTTATGACAACTATTATATCAAATCAATCAATGCTGCTGGAATGTATATGACATGATTATTTTTAAAATTAAATAAATGTGTTTGGATGTGTTAACTGTTATGGATTTGGGTAAAAGTATCAGCCGAATTATGATATACGATTAGGACTAAGAAGATTTATCTTTTGGAGACTAACTGGTACATGGGAAAATCCAGAAAATAGTCCAGATACATCTGTAATTGTGTTAAATTTTTCTTTTATTGTCGTATGGATAAAATAAGCTTAGAATCGTACTCTCTGAATCATTAGCTTTCAAACAACACCAACCACCTATTTCTCGACGTCGAATATCGAATAGTAAGTGTCGAATAACGAATATTCGAAATGTCGAATATTCGCGGCAAACCCTATTCCTAACTGTAACTAACTAAGACTAAAAGTCAAAATATAAGACCCCTGGCCATTCTGGGTAGGTTACGAGAAATGAAAAATTGTAATTCGTATCTATGAGGAGACAAAAATTTCAACAAACTTCTGAACCGTGGCTTCAAAAGTTAGTTTTTCAGATGAAAGATAACTGTCGCCTTGGTATTTCATTAATAAATTTGATGAAAATTTCTAAAAACCTTGCATTATTTATGAATATAATTTTTGGCTTCCAAGGGTCTTATTTTTGACTTCTACAGTAGTAACCACCAAATGAGAATAACAAAAGGCCACCTTACCTGCAGGTTGTGTAGAGCAGTGACCAGCCATAGGCCACCAATAGAGAAAATCCCATCGATGGGACGTACAAAATCCGCTCGGCAATCACGAAGCCGACAGAAAAGAATAAGTTGGAAGCCGGGAGAAAGGGGAAAACGATAAGCGATAGACCCTGCAAAGACAAACAGCTCCTTCAATACTTTTCCCTGCAGTATTATTATTTACCACTTGAGTTCCGTCCCTGCTTACTACTGACAAGGAAAAGTTTGTTTTCATAGCCAAGTTTGAACATCGATTTCTCCCATGCTTTTCGGTGCAGAACTTTGTAGAGTTGAGGTTAGCTATGAGTGGGGACAGGTAGACTTACAATAGTCGTTTATGGCCAAAATTACTTTTGCGACTTTTTTCAATCTTTGAAAATATTGAGGGTTCACCATAATTCGCCATAATTTACCACTTTTTTATTTTCTCTCACGTCAATGTGCAACAGAGTTGTGAATTAGGGTTTTTACGGGTTGGGTGTTTTGCGAAAAAACCCCCGATTTTTTGGGGTTTATTTTACAAAACATACAATAATGTGCAGTGCACTGAAGCTCCATCTAGATAAGGGCAGAGCATAATAATTTTCTCATATTTCTATTAAAAAATGTAAACAAATAAACAATCAGGGGGAAACAAATGGTTGAGTTTCTTATTATAAGCCCCCGGTGGACTGGCGACCTCACTAAGGGAGAATCATCGTTACCGTGCTCGATAGATGTCCCACCACTGCACTGAAGGAAACGTGCATGTAAAGTCAGTCAGAGCACTTAAAGGCAGTGTACAAAATTTACCACTTTTTAGCCTTCTTTACCATCACAGTGGTAAAAATGCATTTAATGGTAAAAATGGTAAATTTTTAGCGATTGATTAGACAGCTGAGAACAGATACACTAGACTTCCTAAAATATAAGTTTTAAAACTTTATTTTGTATGAAATATTTCCAATTAGCCCCTTAATCAATTAAATTAATCCTATTTATTTGATTGTACACCAAAAGTTAAAAAAGAATGAAGAAAAAAAGATTGTATTTGGTATTTAATTTATGCTAATTTAATAGCAATTAATTTCTCAATCGGAAAGGGATGTTAGCGCCCCGATCGGTTGAATCTTACTCTGATTGATGAACACTTCAATTTCTGACAACAATGATCATCTGCTAAGCTATTTCATACTTTGGCACCGAAATTTATTCAAAATTCAAACACGAAATTTAAATGAAACTATTTTTTACCATTTTTACCATTTATACCACTTACCACTACTTTTTAGGTGGTGGTATTTAACGTTAAATTACCTTTACTTTACATAATTACTTTACACTTACCACTGGTAAGTGGTAAATGGTATTTTGTACACTGCTTAAAGGGATAATCCCACCAAACGCCATTTATGGGAAGAGCGCATACTGTAAACTGTACAGTATACACTGAACCTATACACAAGTACATAACAAACAGAGTTTTACTAGCCATTGGCTAATGGCCAGGTGGCTAGGGGGCCAAAGTGGCTAGTGGGCGGGCTAAATGTCTGGTGGCTATTGAGGAATGTAAAAATAAGATTTTAAAATCAGCACAAAAATTTTTCAAGCATAATTTACGCAGGCAACCAACTGTTTATCATTGAAAATCAGAGTGAATTATATCGTAATATATCTGTTTTTAGACACGTATACAAGAAGAGCAATCGATGTGACATTTATTTCAGTAAAAAAACTACGATTTAGATTTTAGCCTCTTTTACCCCGTTTGTCCGGATGGGTGGACAAAATGTAAAATAGCCGGCAAATAGAGCTTTGATAGTAAGATCATGCAAAATTGTTACAAATAAATTTCCATCCAGCCCATCATCAACATCCAGGAAATTGCTTCCATCCCATCCAGTCCATTATCGGCATCCAAGTAATTGTCCTTCCAGCCCATCCAAACATCCGGATGAGATGGTGTTGAGATGGTGGATGGGATGGGGATGTTGGGTAAAATGGATGGCATGTTTACATCTCTATGGTGCGTTGGTATGCAACATACTTACAAACATACGGAATATTTCAATACGCACGTCCAAACTTCGCGTTTAAACTTTAAAAATGAAATTTATCAGCCGCCGCCGGTAAACCTCGGCTAAGGTGGCTCTATTGATGAAAAATGGGCTAAAATATTTAGTATCAGCCGCCGCCGACACTAAATATCACCGCTGGGGGCTCTGTTCATGTGTACATACAAACATACATATGTACAGACAAACACGGAATTGATGTTTTTAATAATGTACCACAAAGCAGTTTACCCGAAATCCACTATAATCAAAGTGCTTTTGTCAGGTAACTTCGGAAGTCATCCGACTAATTCACTTTGCGTGTGGTGGACATCGGGTATACTGCTTTGGGGTACATTATTAAAAATATTAATTGTTCAATACGCGTGCGCCAGCTTACGATTATACTTTATTCATGATTACTAATTCTATTGTTAAAATCTGTTAGTATTAAACCTTTTTATGCCTTGAATTTTGTTTTGTATAAACGAATATAATAGTTGGATTACACGAATGTTGTTATTTTCACCTGTAGTTTTCCTTCGTAGTATAATATAGCCTTGAATTTATGCCTATAATTGTATTTAAAACCAAAAAACCCGGGGTCGAGCGTTTTTTCTTTAAAATCCCGGGTTTTTCGATAACGTATTGTACAATAATCCCATGCAAGATGTATAACATTCAAAAGGCCTTATTAAGGGTTTCTACCTAAAAATTTACCTTTCAATTAAAATAACCGAAATCGGGTTTTAGGGAATAATCAATAAGCTTTTAATGCCCTTTTGGACTCCAATAAGCCTTTTTACTATCAAATTGGTCAAAATATACCAGTGCAAATTCTGGCGCGTACATGTATTAAAACGGTCACCTAAAAGCTGAGTTCGTTCTCTTTCCCGTTTAAATTTTACATTGAAAATCCTATTCTAATTTTTCGAATCGATTATTAATACAGACGCTATCGACAGAGAGCATTGATATATTATGTCGTAGGCCATGAGAGGACATGGGCTTTCACCGTGACAGCCTAGGCTGCGAGAGGTTCCTCTCAAAGCCTAGGTTTTGAGAGGACGGCATGGCAGGCTCCGAGAGGACGGTCAGTTCGAATAAGAATGAGACAACATGGAACATTTTTGGTGTGTAACTTGCAACTGCAACTTGAAATAACTTATTTTTACTAGTCAAAGCGAAATTATCATTATTAACAGGTCGGGTTATTAAGTGGTGGCAGCTGCTTTATAGGAATCGAGTTGGTGAATGGGCAAAATTCGTCACAACTCCTGACTAGGAAGGAGAGGGATTAAAAAATTAAAATTTGACGTCATTTTCGTTTTGTGCGTCGTACAAAGTCGGGTAATACCTACTTTGATATTCGGAGAGATTTAGTGAACACTATTATGTGGGTTACAGTCATACCATAACAGGAATAGTGGGTGAAAACCCAAAAAAACAACCAAAAATTGAGACAAATTCCGTTTTATTCATCCCACAAAATAGTGTAATACCTTGTTCAGTTCATTATTTGTTTCAGTATTCCATATAGAAAGAAATGGCATGGCAAAAATATTCAATCACTAATTAGTTGCTATTTTTACAGAATACACCCACATGATATCGTCATCGTCCTTTAAGGAACGAAAAAGCCAAAATCCATTTTTTGTTTGGTGGACGAATAAGTCTATATCCATTTTTCGTTTGGTGCAGGAAATAGCCTAACTCCACTAACAAGCGTATGGATATAGGCTTCTTAGTGGAGTACCCCACCAAACAAAAAGTGGATTGTGGCTTTCGTGCACCAAACAAAAAGTGGATTGTGGCTTTCGTGCACCAAATAAAAAATGGATTTTGGCTTTCGTGCACCAAACAAAAAATGGATTTTGGCTTTTTTGTTCCTTAAAGGACGATAAGTTTTCTACATAGAACATTATTTTTCTTACAAATGCATTGATTTCCATTTACAATAGAACCTGAGATATAATTATGTAACAGAGCCAGTGTTAGATCTGTCCTATCGAATGTTCTATGTGGAATAAATTGTCACGTGCGTATATCCTGTAGAAATAACGACATAACGACTAATTGGTGATTGAATATATTTGCCTCGAAATACACTGAAATAATGCGTTCAAAGTCTTAGTCACTTTTAATGATATAATCTGAATATCAAGCAATAACCTGACCTGTTAATAATGATAATTTCGCTTTGACTAGTAAAAATAAGTTATTTCAAGTTGCAGTTGCAAGTTACACACCAAAAATGTTCCATGTTGTCTCATTCTTATCCGAACTGACCGTCCTCTCAGAGCCTGCCATGCCGTCCTCTCAAAACCTAGGCTTTGAGAGGAACCTCTCGCAGCCTAGGCTGTCACGGTGAAAGCCCATGTCCTCTTATGGCCTACGACATAAACACCATTCGAATCGTCACATTTGAATTAGTAATACGTAATTAGTAATAAAGCCCGACTACATTTAGCTGTTAAATTAGCGTTAGATATAGCGATTTTAAAATAGCATATTTAGCATTAGTGGTAAAGGAACATTCAAAGTTAAGCCACGCTCCCTCTTTTATACTTGACCGTTTGAGGCAGCTTTCCTCCTCTGTGTGCAATGGTAGTTTTTTATGTAATGCAACCCTTGCGTTGCACCAGTCTAATCTTTTCTATTTTGTACTTATCTTACCATAAGAACGATGTTGGAATGTCGGTCGCTTGGTCTAGATAAGGCAACATGGGCCAACTTCAGTAAGACGAAATAAGTCGTCAACGTGGCCAAGTTGCGCACGTCGATGAAGGACTCAACCAGAGGGACAGTCCCCATCGTCCAATCGCAACACAAATTACATGGAAACAGGAGGAGCCAAGCGTTTAAACTGATCAGGAAATTGTATGACAGCTGCCGCACAGGAGTATCCGCCACTGAAGCTGGATTGTCGAATCTAAGCAACCAAAATATGAGTGATGAGCCCAGCTTTAAGCTAGTTACACATTATGGCGCAATGAAATATTTTTCACCTTTAACTTTCATGTTTCATGTGAACTGTTACAGACATAAAAAGCTAAAATGAAGTGAAATGTATACTATATATGTATCTAAAATAAAATATCTTTGTACTACATTACGATTCCAACGTAGTTCACTTTGTTACCGGAATCTCATTTCAGCATCTGCACCTGCTGAAACGAGATTTTGTTCAGTTCCAGCACTTGCTGAAAATAGACCAAATCTCCTTTCAGCACCCTGCTGAAACGAGACAGAGATAATTACAGCACCTGCTGAGACTAGATCATTCTCGTTTCAGCACCTATTTTTAAATGATTATAAAACATCATACCTCACTATTAATATATCATAAATGATTGTGAATCATAATTAATTACTATAAAAATTATAAATACATCTTAATCATCATAAATGCATCTTCGTCGTCATATGTGCATCTTAATAATCATATATGCATCTTAATCATCATATCGTCCCCTAAGGATCGAAAAAGCCTGTATCCACTTTCAGATTGGTGGTCGAATAAGCCTATATCCATTTTTTGTTTGGTAGACGAATAAGCCTAAATCCATTTTTTGTTTGGTAGACGAATAAGCCTATATCGATTTTTTGTTTGGTGGACGAATAAGCCTATATCCAATTTTCGTTTGGTGCAGGAAATAGCCTCTGTAATCTTACAGCCTTACGTAAAGTTGTCGGGGCACAGTAAGAATAAACAAGTTGACGAAATGAAGTATTTATTATTTTTATGTTGATACTTGAAATTTGAAATTTGAAATATTTTATATCATGCTAGAATGTACATAAGCATTATAAAATTTTAGCTAATTACGCAATAAGACAAAAACTAAACTTTTAATGACACAAATTCGTATTTTGATATTGGATAAAACTGAACTGGCTGGAAGGAAGAATCAAAGTTCAAAAGATGCATTTATGATGATAAAGATGCATTTATGATGATTAAGATGCATTTATGGTGATTAAGATGCATTTATAATTTTTATAGTAATTAATTATGATTCACAATCACTTATGATATATTAATAGTGAGGTATGATGTTTTATAATCATTTAAAAATAGGTGCTGAAACGAGAATGGTCTAGTATCAGCATGTGCTGTAATTATCTCTGTCTCGTTTCAGCAGGGTGCTGAAAGAAGATTTGGTCTATTTTCAGCAAGTGCTGGAACTGAACAAAATCTCGTTTCAGCATCTGCACCTGCTGAAACGAGATTCCGGTCACTTTGTTAGGTTAGGTTAGGTGAATAAGTTAATAAATAATAAT
This sequence comes from Tomocerus qinae, assembly GCA_020055645.1. NCBI lineage: Eukaryota > Metazoa > Arthropoda > Collembola > Entomobryomorpha > Tomoceridae > Tomocerus > Tomocerus qinae. The sequence continues at coordinate 444,950 of CM034548.1, read as the reverse complement.
TCTGATTATTAAGAAACTCATACATTATAGGAACTGTGTAATAAAGTATGTCGAAATTTAATTAATACATGGGAAACAGTGTTTTTGGTTTGGAACTGTTTTCATCGCTTCTATAGACTGACTCTCGTATCATCCCCTAGGAAAAAGTCTGGAGGAGTTAAATAAGGACTTCGAGTAGGCGAAGCGACAGGTGCGACACGTCCAATCCAGCTTCGTTTAAATTTTTCATGTACCCATTTAGGAAAAATAAGACCGTAATGTGGGACAGCACTATCGAGTTTAAATTTCAATCTCAATGGAACTGTTAATCGAAGGAATGAAGTGTACTGGACCAATTGAAACCACCATTCTACAGTGGAGAAAAGTCTCAAGAGTCAGGTCATAAATATTTGGGGAACATGCAGTAAAGATTTAATCCTGATCGGCTCAAATTTTTTCCTAACGGAATAACGAGCACAACCGTTTTATAAATACTGCAAGAATATGCCAAACTTGAAATGGATGAATTAATGGGGGAGACTACACTTTTCAATTAGTGCTGCTCTACATTGTCTTATCGTTCCTAAATGGCTGCATGAAAACTTTAAAGAAAACTGTATTGGACGTGTCGGACCTATCGCTTGGCCTCCTAGAAGCTCTGATTTAACTCCTCCAGACTTTTTCCTGTGGGGATGATACGAGAGTCAGTCTATAGAAGCGATGAAAACAGATGCAAACCAAAAACTCTTGACGAGTTAAGAGAGGCAATAGTTAAGGCATTTAAGGAAATAACTCCCATTGCGTGTGAGAAAGTGTGTTCTAGCGTTGAAAAAAAATTTAAGGTATGCAAGGACAGAGATGGCAAGCATATCTTTTTTAAATAATCTGAATAGCAATTGTCTTAAGAGTTTACAGTTTACTAAAGTTGAAGTTGTAGTGACTTACAAAAGTTAATAAAGGTCAAGAATCTATTCCCTGTGGTTTCCCATTTAAATTTTCGTTCATCATTATTTTTTGACTATTAATTACTCCCAAATAATTACCTAGTCATATACCAATCTTTAAGTTACTTCAGCCTCTTTCCAATTGGCTGTTCATTCATATCACTTATGTGGGTAATTCAAGGGTAATAGAATATTTCTGGCAAGAACTTTTTCGTACCTCGTTTTAAAAAATTAAGAATATTAAGAATTACTAGGCAATTATGTCCAAAATCAGTCAGACCCTGCGTCCTCCTATCTTTAAGACAACAGAGATAGGTAACCGCAGTGGTATATTGTGCTTTAGGGCTTTATTTGCACAAAAAGGCTTGAAAATTTGTTCATTATATTGGATTCGTTATTGACATTACCTTGTGAAAACTGGGAGTTGGGAGCCCATGACATAAAGACGGCCAAGGATGAGCACCATAACTATTGACATCAAAGCCATCATCCTGTGGAAAACGATTGACAACCAAGGAGGGGGCGAGCCTTTACCGCGAAGAATCATGTGCACCGCCATTGAAAAGTCATTAAGTCTCAGCTGCAAATAATTTTTTGATTACAACGTTCACCTAAAATTTTCTGTGTTTAGTATTAATTATTATCGTCATTGTACCTTTTGTAAAACGAAGATTTCGTAGACAGCACATACACCAATCACCGTTATCCCTTGTTCCTTGCACAGCATAGCGACCAGGACCAGAGCACCGAACAAAGTCATAAATCTCCAAGCTAAAAAGTCGTAGACATTCATGAAGATACAAACTTCATTTGTTTACATAAAAATAGGCCGGACGTACCTGTTTTGCTTCTTCTCTCCGTTGCCCTAATATAAAGGCCAAATGCCAGAAGGAAAAAAATAGAAGATAGACTTTCTGCCCTTCCAACCACTCCTGTTACCTATTCCATTCATAGTCATTAAGTAAGTACTAGTTGGTCACAACTACTTCATTTCAAACATAATCGATAGCTGATTGAGTATATATTAATAATCATCTAACTTTAGCACTTAAAATGTGGTATGTTTAGTATCACGTACTGTCAGCTTCTTTCAACTTTTTCTTATTTCTATGACAAAAATTCTATAGGTTACCTAAATGGGGACATATTTGCAAAATTTATGAAATTGTTGCAAGATACAACGAAATCATATTATGAATCATATGAATAATCTATTTTACCTACTAGTTTCCCTTTCAATGTTCACATTAATGAGAATGGTGAATCCAAAGAGGTTGTAATAATGTAGAGCCAAAACCGTAATGCCTTTCAATGGTACAAAAATCCATCCCTATTGTCTTCGATTATGCATTAGTATATAGGTATCGTAAAAATTTCGCGCCGTTTCACGGCGGAGCTATTCATCAATGTTATAAAGAAAATATTCTCCACTTTTGCTCTATTCCCTGTATATATTATTAAAACCCTCTTTGGGTGAATTGAGCTATTTATATACACAATATTATGTAATTATTTAACTATGACTCATGACTCTGGTACAAGTGAAAAATCGGTATTACTTTATTGCATTTTATTACCAAATAAGGTAGGCAGTTTATTATTATTTACCATTGCACTCCATGTCTGTGAATTAATCTGTGAACGTACTATAACGTACGTGTAACGTACTAGCGAACTATTTATCTCGTTGAGCAATTGAGCATTATCTATATCCAAGTATAAGTTGAAGCCTTTTTTTTATAATATATTCTTTTACTGAGCCAACTGAGCTCAGGACTTTTCAAATCATAAAGATACATCTTTTTTCATTTTAGCTGTCTTGTTCAGTTTAGGAGTGCCTTTGACTTGGATAATGGATTCGACGAAAATTGAAAATTAATCGCTTGAATGTCATTGAGAAGTTTGCCAATTCTAATTCCAGGAAAGGGGTACAGTCAGCTTGCAAATGCTGATGAAACTTTAGCTTCTGAAACTGTGTAATTTGATTGTTTACACATATTTATAGAGATCGATTTATTCGTTTATTAAGGCTGTGTGTAAAAATATTTTGTAGAAAATACAGTGCAATTTAACTATTTAACTAACGTAATTAGTCATACGTTCACAGATTAATTCACAGACATGGAGTGCAATAGTAAATGCTAATAAACGGCCTACCTTATTTGGTAATAAAATGCAATAAAGTAATACCGATTGTTCACTTGTACCAGAGTCATGCGTTATAGTTAAATAATTGCATATAATATTGTGTATATAAATAGCTAGTTTCACCATTCTCATGAATGTGAACATTGAAAGGTAAGCTAGTAGGTAAACAGATCATTCAGATGATTCACAATATGATTTCGTTGTATCTTGCAACAATTTCATAAATTTTGCAAATATGTCCCCATTTAGGTAACCTATACAATTTTTGTCATAGAAATGACTAATCAGATTTCAGCATTTCAAAAATTATCACCAAATCAGAATGCGTATCGCTAAGCAACTTAGGGATAAAAAGGAAGAAGTTGAAAGAAGCTAACAGTACAGTGTACAAGATACCATTTACCACTTACCAGTGGTAAGTGGTTTTAATGAACGTTAAATACAATACAATATAATGGTAAGTGGTATAAAAGTTAAAAATTAAAATTTTGCACCTAATAAAAAAGGCAAGTATGAAATAGCAATAGAATTATAAAAAAGATAGAAGAGACATGCCCTATCTGCCTGTGTTATAAGCTTTTCCATCATTTACCTTACTTTATCCTTGAAGGCATTTTTTATTCATTGGTCGGTTGCAAAGTAGAGCCCCGAGACGCGGGAATATGAATATCTGCAATGCTTAAGCACCACAAATATTCATATTCCCGCGTCTGCGGGCCCTACCTTAACCTCATGGTTAATTCTTTCAAGGATAAAACAAAGTGTCTCACAAATCAAACGATAAAATTATGTGCTGAGTGTCTCCTCTATTCTTACTATCTCTATTGAAATAGCTTAGCAGCTGGTGATTGTTGTCACAAGTTGAAAAGTGTTCATTATTCAGAGTTGGATTCAACATTCCCTAACAGCCATTATTTACCGAATGAGAAATTAATTGCAATTAAATTGGCACATTCCTATCAATTTTAAAATTGCGATGCTTATTGCATTGGTTTAGTAGCATTCTTATAACTTTCAGTGAACCATCAAAAAATTAGATTAATTTGATTTAATAAGGGGCTAATTGGAAATATTTCATAGAAATAGTTTTAAAAACCTATATTTTCGGAAGTCTAGAGTATCTGTAATGTACTAAACTGTCTAATCAATCACTAAAAGTTATCATTTTTACCATTAAAACATTTATACCATTAAAAGCTATTTGACCATTAAGTGAATTTTGTATACTGATCACGTATAAGTTTACATTGAGTTTACAAACTTTATGCAATAAAAATGATAGAACTTGCCGTTGAAACGTTATAAGTTCAACAAAAGTATTCCGTAAAAATCTACTGGACTTGGAATTAATTTACTATTACTCAGAAGTAACTACTAATAAGCATATTGTACCAGTTATGATCCTAGGTCCGACTAAAATCTTACCGCTTCGGTATGGATGGGGTGCACAGAAAAAAGCATCGCCGCTACGAAACTGCCCAGCTCGTGTAAAAATTTGTTGCAGATGCTAATAAAAAAGAACATTGCATTTATAGTATCGCTCATGGGGAATAGAGGAGGAGTATCATCCTGTATGATTAAAACTATTTGAATAAATTATATGATATACGAGCCCGTCAATGTACCCAGGCCGTCACTATACTCAAGCCTTAACAAAAATTAATAATACGAATAAATTTGCACGACAGGATTCTAGAAGGATTTGCCTGGAAATGAATGTGAGATAGTTGGACCAACAGACCAACCTCCCCTACTTTCTCACCCAAATCCAGGCGGTATATTAATTTTTAGAGCATTGACCATCCATTAGGCCGTATAATACTTGACCAACAATTAGGCTGTGTATATTTGACCAACAATTAGGTCGTGTATATTTGACAAACAATTAGGCCGTGTATATTTGAGCAACAATTAGGCCGTGTATATTTGAGCAACAATTAGGCCGTGTATATTTGACCAAAAATTAGGCCGTGTATATTTGACCAACAATTAGGCCGTGTATATTTGACCAACAATTAGGCCGTGTATATTTGACCAACTATTAGGCCGTGTATATGGATGTACTCTCCTAGATCTAGAATGCGAGATATAGGTCTATAAAGTCATCACATACCATTTAACATTTCAGAATTAAACTTCAGAAAACGTCGTACAATTACCCGAAGGCCAAGAATACGACAGCAACTGACATCCATTACACCCATATTGGAAAATTTAAAAACATTTGAAATAAATCAGTTCAGTTGCAGCAGCCGAGGACGAAGCAACAACTGAAGGGTCTATCCTTTATCTTTACTTCACTAAGGACTTATCTTAGTCTAGGCAGCAACTTCCTCTCTACGTAAAGTGCAGTGCATAGGGGAATATGGAGTATTCATTTGTGTGTATTTCTCCGATAAATTGTGAAATTACAATTTACAAGTAATTAATTTGTAAAAATTCTTATTTTCTGCACTACGTAGTGAATTGCTGTTCTATTCTATAAATTAAATTAAGCGAAGTCCTTGGCTTGCTCGCTGAACATTTGCTTGCAGTTTTGCCTTCCGCATTTTGGTGTAACTTTAATTTTACACAATTACGGTTTGCTGTTCGACCAAATTAACTAACAGTGAAGATATTGTGACTAACATATTCTGGAGGCAAAAAGTAAATTACCATTGGTAAGGGTCTTTACCAGCTGTGTGGGCGGCTCGCTTACTACTTGGGCTAAAGTGTGGTTTTAACGTGAAGCAAAGGTTATCCCTACAATAACCACACTCAAACTTTTCTCTCCTTTCGTTCTGCAGCACGCACTGCGCATGTTTGGCATATACGGACATGGAGTAAAATTCTGTTCACAGTATAATGATTGAGTTCAGTAACGTACTCCCATTGAGAACCATGTAATCCATTGGTACCAATTACCGTATTTTCCGAATTAATTCACCCTGTTCAAAATAGTTGACCCCCTCTATTATAGGTCAACTATTATATTTTACAAGGGATAAATCAGATAAGTGATTATACAATACAATTTAGCGAACTAAACGGTATTTACATAAAGTAGCAGCAGCATAATTCAATATTTCGCAAAGTCTAGACTTCGGGACCAAATTAGTGAAGGTAAATCGATTTTTGTCTAAGAGAACTGCCACAATTCGTTTTTCAAACGACTAATGACAATATATAGACTACTTGTAACTCAATATATTCTTAATATCTTTCAGTTTACTTATATTTCCCTCATTTGACCTTGCCCTTCCTATTTAAAAAAAAGTTAAGTGAAAAAAGTAAGAAAAAATTTAGCACTTGCCTTGAAAAAATAATTGACCCGCTTCGTATGAATGGTATTCTTGAAACAATGGTTGACCCTGGTCAATTAATTCGGAAAATACGGTAGATGTATTAACAAATGGGTATACCGAACTGATATGTTGTATTTTCTTTAACCCAATCAACCTCACCCACTGACCAAAGATTTTCTACCTTATTAAATTAATTTTAGTTTTATGTCCGCTACCGTATTATTCGAATTAATTCTCCGTATTGAAATAGTTCTCCCCCCGGGTAACTATTTTGAATTTCATTGTTTTCAGGAGCTAAAAAAAGGCCAATGAAACAATAACAACCCGGGGAATTAATTCGATTAATACGGTTAATATCAATGCAACCAGCAACCAAATCATACAATTTGCTGTAACAGAATAAGACACATTTGTCATGTTAGGTAATTTTATTAATTATGTCAACATTGATTTACTCCTCGGCGGCAAAGAAGATGTGCTAAATACAGTTTGGAGAAAGGGGCTTAATAATGTACTCCTTAGTGTTCGGTTCGAACATGTTTTAAAACATTTCACGTTTCTATACCACCTGGGGTTGGTTTCCGTTTTCGGATCGTGCACACTACTTTTTCCTATTTTTAGTTCACGCTCGCGAAGCGAGTTTGTGGAAACGAGCAATCCGCCGTTCTGCTACTCATTATTTTATAGAACCAGCACATGTGGCTTTCATGATAGTGTCAATTTCTGCTGCGAGTGGTCACAGCTTCGATGCTTGGCGATATCGGTGTTTGGATACGGTTTTTTTCACCGCTGATGTATTTAGTAGTTATGGCTGTTACTAATATATGCACCATGCAATGGTTTTCCTGTTTCTGTAACTCCGAATGAAGAAATTTATCATTTCTTCGTTCTTCTCAACGCAACATTTTTAAAGAAAGTGAGATATGTTCAACTGGTGTAATTGGTTTCTAACGAAACAAACCAGTGGTGTATGAGCTTTTTTATACCCATTCAAGGAAATTGACCAAACTTGTCAAAATCATTGCTGTGGCCAAGAAGCACAAACTGTAGCCATAGCGCTGTATAAGGAGAGTCCAGTAGCGAATTTTGCTATATCGATTTCTGAAGATTTATAAGGGATTTTTTCTGAGAAAAGTCCCTTATCTCTACCTTTGCTATAATGCTTCAACACTGATTATCCCACTCCAGCATCCAAGTAATCGTTCTGTCGGTTTCCAACCACATAGCAACCACACAAAGTTGGATACTTGGGGATAAAATTAGTGAAAAAGTCCCTTATAAACTTTCAAAATCCCTTACGGGAAGTTCTCTATTGGACCCTCCTTATACAGTTTATGCTTCTTGGCTGTGGCTGAGTAACAGGCATTGGCTCCAAGATTAGTTTATATTATTTGTGTTGCGTTATTTTATGTTTTATCCGTGATTAGCAAACAAGTAAGGGAAAATGTTAGAAATTAGTCAGTCGATTAGAATTACCCCTCGCAGTAGGACGTACATTTATATTACTCCGATTATTGTGAAATAAATTGTCAGATTTCTGTCCGAAGTCAAGTTTGTCCATGTCTTATGTATGATTACTGATTTTCAGTCAGTAACAATTGCTATGGATGAACTCTATTGCGAGATCAGAAAAATAAGGCATGCCAAAAAAGTTTTATTTCAACCATTAAATACTATAATTAAGGTTAATTGTTAATGAATTAAATAACTTGTATGACTAGGGTAAAATTACCTACAGCAATGGCATTGTATTTAGATATTAAACTTAAGAATAGAATAAAATCTATATTATATAAACTTGAATCCCATTGTAATTCTGGGTGCTCTTTCAACTGTAAAGTTGACTGTCTCTGTTCCATGAATATAACTATTACATTACATTACATATTGATTTTGGTTAAAATCGGGGATGGATTTAGGCAGCGGTACCTCTTTGCCAGTGTTGCCGTTGTAGCAGGTGTTGCTGGTAAACAATTTGCCTATTCATTTTTTACTAACTGCAATACACTCATCTGATTGTCTTCACCGCTTATGGTATATAATAAATTAATAGTACTACCGGTCTATATTTTACCGATATAACAAACCTAACCTAAATGAAATAAACAAATACGGGAGGATCTGGGGAAAAATGACATTCCACCAGTATTTAGTGTATGAATTGTGTTATTGTGTTTAATATAACGAACACAACCTAATAGTTTTTACAGATAACTCTCAAATTTGCTTATTTCATTTAGGTAAGGTTTGTTATATCTGGAAAATATGGACCGGTAAGGTTATATTAATTTATTATACGATAAGTAGTAAATTCAACCAAATGAGGATTTTGCTGGTGGTAAGTGGTAAAAGATGAATTGGCAACAATGCTTTCTGATAACACCGTTCACACCGATTACGAGGTACTGCTTACAGCCAAAATCGGTAAATATATTGTCAAGATACCGCACCCGCGCACCGTGCGCTCTTTTTATAGTCATAAAACTTTTATTGCATTGCTTTTAAATGGGAAATTCTCATTTCAAAAAATTGATTTCCAACAAATCCCATTTAAAAAGTACTGCAGATGACGTCACTTTCCAATAGCAACAAAATATGATTATTTGCCTTTCCTTCTGTATTCTAAGTTCTTTGCTAAATAGTATAGAAATAGTCACTTACAGAAAATAGAGGATTGAGACCGTGGTGTGGAGGATGACATTGACTAAATGGTACCCCATGGGTTCCAAGCCGTGTAATCCATAATTCCATCGGAAAGTTAGGACACAAAGAGGTCGATACGATTTGTGGCTCTGCTCCTGCTCATTTAAAAAACGACAGCATCACGTATGTAATCATCTAAAAGCAGTTTCTACTTTCTTTACTTTCTAGTTTGAGCACGAATAATATAGACTGTTTTCTTCTGAGAGGTTAACTGGCATGTCGTTCTTAAATGATCATATTAAACAAACATAATATCGGGTCATGGCCTTAGTATCGTCATGTCATAACCCCTTTCGTCACTCATATTCCTCTCCAGTTTTTTTAATTGTAAATTCCAACTGACAATTCACATTTCAGAATTTTTTACATTTAATTTTGAGAAAACAGACTCAATTATTCTTGGTCAAACACGTATGAAATTCAATACACCTCGTGCGCAACTGGTAGATTACATGAATCAATAGATTGGTTACACTGCGTGTATTAAAAATGTTAACACATTCATTTGTAATATCGATAGCAGATTATGGATTATTAGCATAGTCAATAGATGAGTTTCCTAATATAAGTCTTCTGGTGGATTTGGGCAGGGCCGCGGCCAGAAAAAAATTTCGGGAGGGGCACGAAGAAACAATTAACTAATTTTCGCGCGAGGCGCGAAAATTTTAGCGATTTTTTGCGATTTTAGACAAAATTTTTTTTTTTCTCGATTTCGGGAGGGGGGCACGTGCCCCGATGTCTCCCCTCGCTGCGGCCTTGGATTTGGGACCTCACTCTCACTAAGAGAGAATCATCGTTCTTGCGTTCGATAGATGCCCCACCACTGCCCTGCGTGCATGTAAAGTGCCAAGTGCACATGCACATGCTATGACTATGACTGACTTTACATGTACGTTTCCTTCAGTGCAGTGCAATGGTGGGGCATCTATCGAGCGCAAGAACGATGAATCTCTCTTAGTGAGGTCCCAAATCCACCAGAAGACTTGTATTAGGAAACTCATCTATTCTAACCGACTGGCAACTACCGTAGTAATCAAATTAATACCTCAGGGGAATTATAGTTTCATAGCCATGTTTGGCCAAGAAAAATCGACATTGTTCCCCGGATGGGGAATTATTTCGATACGGGGAACTATTTCAAAGTCAATATTTGTTAGATTATCAATGCATTATTTTTTTTTAAATTATAAGTTTTATTAAATTGAAATTAATTTTTTCGTTCGTCTTCGTCAGAGGACAGTAATGGTTCCATAGCGAGGGCAACAAAATGTCATCCTCGTTAATCAATGGCTGTTCCATTTTATAATGAACGAAGAGGGGCAATAGCTGGACCCCCAATGTAATAAGTAAATCCACCTTAAGTGATTAAATGAATTTCTTTTTGTTTTTAAGAGTTAAATGTATGATAATGGCAATTGAAAGGGAATGTGGAAAAATGAAAGTATTTGCTATGGTTATCTAATTGGAATCCTTATTTACTATTTTAGTAAAGAAAAGGAATTATTTTTTTACGTTTGGAGGAAGGAAGTTCATGTAGATTTAGCAAAATTTCTGTCTGACGGTTTTGAAATAAGCCTTTGAAATGTTCACGATACTATGGATCATTCGTGCTGGTAGGAATTTGGAAGGAAGTTTTGATAGTAATAGTTGAGTTCTGTCTGTCGGTTCTGAAATAAGTTTAAGGTAATGTAGGGAGAAAGAATTTTGAGAAGAGAATGGGTTTTGAGTCAAGGATCCATTCCATGGATTAAAAATTGTTAAGAGAAAAATAGGCTTAAGAATGGAAGAATGGATTCCGAGTCAGGAATCTGTTCTAATGATAATATTTAGGGTAAAATAGGAAAAAAATTCTGATTCAGGAATTTTCTAAAGGTAAGTAATGCTAACTGATGAATTGAAACCTGAAGGTTAATGCCAGGTTATAGTGTTAAGCGAAACCTGATGATTAATTGCAGGTTATTCTAATAGCACGTTAATTTTTGTAAGGGTGTTTGAAAAGTGCGATTCACTAATGAAATAAACCATGTACAAATGGATGTAAAAAAGTAGCGGCAAAAGAGTAAAACAGTGTCTATTTTTAGTTTAATAATGTTCCTTAAATCATTCTGATATCGAAGGAGGTATTAAACAATTTTTTAGGACGAATATAACGGAAGTTACGTCAATTTTTATGATTTTACCCCCTTCCCCTCATATAGGATGACTGTAACCTACTTAATAGTGTTCCTTAAATCATTTTGATATCGAAAGAGGTATTAAACGATTTTTTACGACGCACAGAACGGAAGTTACGTCAATTTTTATGATTTTACCCCCTTCCCCTGTTAGGGGATGACTGTAACCTACTTAATAGTGTTCCTTAAATCATTCTGATATCGAACGAGGTATTAAACGATTTTTAGGACGAATAAAACGGAATTTACGTCAATTTGTATGATTTTACCCCCTTCCCCTGTCAGGGGATGACTGTAACCTACTTAATAGTGTTCCTTAAATAATTCTGATGTCGTACGAGGTATTACACGACTTTCTACGAACGGGATGGCAGGCTATGCCAATAATTATATGATTATACTTGTAATTAAGATAGATTAACGGCTGGTGAAACAGCCGCTTGTAAGTAATGGGGATATCGGATATATTATATGAGTGGAAATGCGATGAAGATTAAGGATGTGAAATGTAAATGTGATGCGGCTGCCGGAGCCAATCAACGAAGACATTGTGTTGAGACTCGTTGAGTGACTCCGCCAGAACCGCCGAACTAAAGAAAAGGCTGTGTAATGAGTGTGAGTGGGGAAGTCTCAGTTTGGATTGGAGCTAGAGTTGGATTGAGCTCCACGGTTGGGTTGCTGCAAACAGGACGCAGCAAGTGAAAATTTCCCAATTGGAAAATCATACCCAAATTTTTTTTAAAAACCCGGGGTTTTTGATATTTCGGTCAAGAGTTGGAAAGCAATGGCCAGTCTTTGACTGTCCCTAATCTTAAAATCAATCTTGCATTGATTGGATAACTTTGACATCTAAATAAAGCTAACATAACATTGTCCAAGTATACAGCAATAAAATGGAATTGTTATTGAAATAGAATTTATCATAAATGAGATTCACCTTCTGCATAGAAGTTCCCCAGAAGTCATTGAAGAGCAGATTCTTTAAGGGTGTTTGTGGTCGAAGGTCACGATTATCTCGGATGGCGCTGACATCATCAAAGACGAAACCACATTGAAGACTATTGTAGTAGCAGACTGAGCAGGTCACGATTATTATTACTGTGTACATTCGCCTCAGGTGAGACTTCTAAAATTGATAAAAATCTTAATCTGTTAACCTTCGCTTCGACATGGTTGACTAGCGGAGATTGGAGATATTTTAAAATCTAAGTGGATTATTTAATCCACTACCACAACCATAATATTAAACTTCCGAAATGTTTTTGATAGATTGTTATATACAGAGCGGCGCCTATTTGCCATCCAAATATTTGCAAAACAATTGCACAGTATTTTGAAAAAATTGTAGAAAATGTACCAAAAACTGATAAAAAAATTTATAATATGTAGAAAATGCACCAAAAACTGCAAAAAATTTATAAAATGTAGAAAATGTACCAAAAACTGCAAAAAATTTATAATATATTATGTATAATATGTAGAAAATGTTATGTACTTCTAAATATGTGGAAGATGTACTTCTAAATATGTGGAATATGTACTTATAAATATGTGGAATATGTACTTCTAAATATGTGGAATTTGTACTTCTAAATATGTGGAATTTGTACTTCTAATTTTAAATACGTGGAATATGTACTTCTTATTTTAAATACGTGGAATATGTACTTCTTATTTTAAATACGTGGAATATGTAGTTCTAAATATGTTGAATATGTACTTCTAAATATTTTGAATATGTACTTCTAAATATGTGGAATATGTACTTCTAAATATGTTGAATATGTATTTCTAAATATGTGGAATATGTACTTCTAAATATGTGAAAGATGTACTTCTAAATATGTGGAATATGTACTTATAAATATGTGGAATATGTACTTCGAAATATGTGGAATATGTACTTATAAATATGTGGAATATTAACTTCTAAATATGTGGAATATGTACTTCTAAATATGTGGAATATGTACTTCTAAATATGTTGAATATGTACTTCTAAATATGTGGAATATGTACTTCTAAATACGTGGAATATGTACTTCTAAATATGTTGAATATGTACTTCTAAATATGTGGAATATGTACTTCGAAATATGTGGAATATGTACTTATAAATATGTGGAATATTAACTTCTAAATATGTGGAATATGTAGTTCTAAATATGTTGAATATGTACTTCTAAATATTTTGAATATGTACTTCTAAATATGTGGAATATGTACTTCTAAATATGTTGAATATGTATTTCTAAATATGTGGAATATGTACTTCTAAATATGTGAAAGATGTACTTCTAAATATGTGGAATATGTACTTATAAATATGTGGAATATGTACTTCTAAATATGTGGAATTGGAATATGTACTTCTAAATATGTTGAATTTGTACTTCTAAATATGTGGAATTTGTACTTCTAAATATGTGGAATTTGTACTTCTTATTTTAAATACGTGGAATATGTACTTCTAAATATGTGGAATATGTACTTCGAAATATGTGGAATATGTACTTCGAAATATGTGGAATATGTACTTATAAATATGTGGAATATTAACTTCTAAATATGTGGAATATGTACTTCTAAATATGTGGAATATGTACTTCTAAATATGTTGAATATGTACTTCTAAATATGTGGAATATGTACTTCTAAATATGTGGAATATGTACTTCTAAATATGTTGAATATGTACTTGTAAATATGTGGAATATGTACTTCTAAATATGCGGAATATGTACTGTTAAATTTGTAGAATATGCACCAAAAAACTGCACAATATGTAGAATATGTACTGCTAAATATGTAGAATATGTACTGTTAAATATGAAGAATATGTACTGTTAAATATGAAGAATACATAACAAAAAATTGCAAAACCTGTATATTTTGTGTCAAAAATGTCTAAAATATTTAGAATATGTTCCAAAAGACTGCAAAATATATATATTATGTACCAAACAACTACAAAATATGTAGAATATGTACACAAAACTGCAAAATATGTAGAATATGTACACAAAACTGCAAAATATGTAGAATATGTACACAAAACTGCAAAATATGTAGAATTTGTACACAAAACTGCAAAATATATAAAACAAGTACAAAAGAACTGCAAAATATGTAGAATATGCACCAAAAAACTACTAAATTTCCTGGTATAAAGACTGAAGATCTAAAAAACAAGTAGTAAGTCTAGTAAGTACTGTGGCATTGTTATTAAATCCTATTAATAATTTTTTTAATACATTCTGGAGCAATATCGTTCTAATTTCACATTTAAAACCTGCCATTTCATAGGTGGGTGAACTGCTAAATTGGGTTGGATTGGACCAAACGAGAATTTTGAAATTAGTGCAAATAAATTTACTTTCTTTCCATATGGATATAACAAGTAAAATGAATCTTACGGCAACAGAAGACATTTTGACAATAAAAGTTATCACTTCAGAAAGAGGGAATTCAGATTTAGGGGTTGTATTAATCCACTAGTATCGTAGCCTTAGTTGGCCGCCAAAGTCATTTGTATCCCTATTCAAAGAAAAAAAAGGTTGGGTATTATTATTATTATTATTATTAAACATAGGTTTGCCGCACATATAATGGGAATATCATTCAGTGATATTGTCTACTCCTACTCCTATTTATCCATCGTGATTAGCTCTTACGCTGTTTGTCATTTTCACATTCTGCTTTCACAGATTGAAAATTTAGGTCTAAACAATTTTAATCATAATCATGTCACGATTCCGTGTCAAGAGGGACGTGTGAAAAATATTTGAAGAAATTATTACATGGAAACACAGGCAGTGTGACTTTACAGGAGCAGGGAATCACCGGAAGAGTGGAATTACCGACGCTTCCAACAGTCGTGCAAGTAAACTTGTAAGTGTAGTTAAGAGTCATAACTGGCATTCTTAACCCATTTTAATTTTGTTAAACATAATTTCATTCTAGATTTACATAACATGTTGATAACAATAAATTTTTAAAGTCTAAAGCAATTAAAACTTGGGTTTATGATTAAAATATAGAAATATTAACTTAATTAATAAATATTAAAGCACAATTGATATTGTACTTTGTACATTGAAATAATAGATGCATTAGATGCTGGATTCCAGCATTAGTTAGCCTACACAAGCTTAATACTATACCACTGCAAGCGGCGGTAGTTGCACAGCTCCGGTGATTCCCGTCTCCTGTAAAGTCGCATCGCCTGTATTTCCCTGCCACCAAAGAAATGCATACATAATATGCAATTGTCCACTGATAGTATGTATTTAGATGTCTTATCGTTCCGCTGCCACAGTCCTTTCTTTGTATTCGAAAGACAATGGATATAATCAAAGTTAATCGTAATTAAAGCAATAAATTGGCAGCTGAGTGACAAATCACCAAAATAAATATGTAAATGCAATGGCTTCATTATATTGGGGACGGTAAACTATAAATATACTGGCAAACAAAGTCATAATGAAAGCAGTTAATTGGCAGATCATTGACGAATCACCAAAATAAATTCTAATCTGCCCTACCATCCATATATATAAGTGGGAAAATTTTTCTCAGTCTATGATTATATTTTTACTAGTGAACCCAGCTAAGGGGCGAATCTAGCACTCAAAAGAAATTCAGCAGGCCACCCATCACAGTAATAAAAACAATTTCGAAAACATCCCATTATATTAGGTTGTTATGATGGAAAAATTAGCTGCAGCCCCAACTTCCTGATAAATAGGAATTTCCTACACCAAAATAATAACTGTAGATCGTAGCATCAAATACAGGGAACAATGAAAGACTATTTTCAAAAAAACTCCCACAAAGTTACCAAAAAGCTCCTTTTTAAAATCGAAAAAATAGATTCCCTCTAGGATTTTGGAAAAACGTACAAATCCTATGAGTACAGCTTACAATAAATATTTTTTAAGAATAAATTAGTGGCTCCCAGTACTATTATTTAATTCTACAAAAAGATATCCCAACTGGCACAAAGGAATTAAGAGGGTAGTAAAAATTAAACCCAGCTCTATTAAAAAATGTTGAATAAGTTTTTCGATATTATAGCAGAACCAATTTGGGTTAGAAGTTTTGAAATGGTATTTGATACGCACATTACGATCATTACGAAATGTTCCCTTTCGCTAATCATTTCCATTCGATCCCCAGTCACCATTCAACCTTCTCATGTAAACTATTATTATTTAGATGTTATAATAATAATATGAAACGACTCATTTCGTTGGTTTAGAGGAATTGGGCTTGCGCATTTTTGCTTTTAAGGAGCCTGCATATATTCCGTGTGCAGTTGATGGGAGGAGGGGATACCCAAAAGTGTTGCAGTCAGCACTTGCGTTACACATGTGCAGGTTCCCTAGGTTCTCCCTACCATACGTACATACATATATATAAATATATATAGACACATTTAGTTTAATTTCGAAACATCCTAATATCCCATAGTGTACTTCATTGTTCTATACAATATGTATCGCATAACCGTTTGCGCATTTACATTTCGTTTGCGCATAAATTTGCATTTTGGCTTTACCTGCCCCCAGGTAGAAACCACATTTATAGGTGCCACAGTGCCACATAGATTAAAAAATTTTCCAAGCCTGTGGTTATAATATAGATTCTATTTTCACGCAGTCGAGAGTCGAGGTTGTTGAAAATATTATGAAACATTTCCATTTGCTTATTGGTGTTATCCTAGCTCGCTCAAGCACGTATCCAGTAGAGGGGGTCGAGGGGCTGCAGCAACCTCCCAAAGAAAAGCTTTTCCCAAAAAGACCTATACCGTAAACATTTTTCGCACTTCGAACGAATATATTACGTTTTTGCACAACCATTTGTGACGCCCCCTTTTGACCAAATTTCTGGATACGTGCTTGAGTTTGACCTACCACATAGTGACATACATGGGTAGGTAAACCTATTGCTTTATCCAAGACGGTGGTCATAATATAAATGATAAAAATGAGTTACTTCAAACCTGGAGTCAAAACATATTCTAAAACTTATTCTACATACACCTTATTACGACCTAGGTTCCCTGGTCATAATACCTGGTCACCCATTAGGGTCACATTTGGGGTCAAGGCAAATAAACTGTTTCCCGTTCCCGTCTCCTCTTCCCCGCATCACAGAACTCAAAGAAGATTTAATTTTTGGCGGATTGTCGCTTCGCTTACTCAAAGAATGCCATAAACGTATTACCACCATGGTGCAGTTTATATACCCACGTGTTAACACTCACTACCAATAGCCAAGAGTGACGGTAATTCCAATAGGGAAGAAGGAATACGTTGTAAAAGCTCCCGTTCCAGAAAAGCTCCCCTATTAGAAAAGCTCCCCGTTAGACAAGCTCCCTGTTAGAAAAGCTCCTCGTTAGACAAGCTCCCTGTTAGAAAAGCTCCTCGTTAGACAAGCTCCCTATTAGAAAAGCTCCCGGTATGAGAAATAAGGAGAAGCGGTAGAACGAAAATCGAAACTATAAAACTTTGTAACTTACGACGTAGATGTGGATCGGACATGGGAAATGGAAATGATGAGACTAGTATATGAGATTCCAATAATATAATGGAAACTTCTGTCATCTGTACACTGTTTACCTGTACTTAAAGTAAATTATTTGTCCATCTACTGTTTCAAAAACACTTACATCCAATTATTATTTGTATGTACTATTAATAAATACAAAAAGTGGTGCACAAAGATCAATAAATATTTGCTGTTATAGGCACCGCTCCAAATTGTTAATAAAGGAAAGAACTAGGATAAGGAAAAATGGTATAAATGAGACTGGTCACTACTATTAATTACTTGATAATAATATGTATAGTATGTTTTATAGTTTCGATTTTCGTTCTGCCGTTTCTCCTTATTTCTCATACCGGGAGCTTTTCTAATAGGGAGCTTGTCTAATAGGGAGCTTGTCTAACGGGGAGCTTTTCTAATAGGGAGCTTGTCTAACGGGGAGCTTTTCTAATAGGGGAGCTTTTATGGAACGGGAGCTTTTTTGTTGATACCCATGTAAATAGCTCGATTACATTTCTTATCATCATTAGTCATTGTTCAATCGTGTCCCAGAAATGAATGTCTACATTAAAATGGAAACTATTACAATTCATTTTTTACGGATAAAGTCTACCAAAATATTTTTATTCACAATATACTCCAAGCTTTCGACAACTTTCTGTTGTCATTTCATTGTGAATAAAAATATTTTGGTAGCCTTTATCCGTAAAAAATGAATTGTTATGAATCAAAAGGCTGGAAGCATATAAGATACTTATTAGGAAACTATCTATACTATATTATAATTTACAAGTGTAACATTTTATGTATGTCCGCCCCTGTTGAATCCCTATTAGAGCATGTTGAATCCCTATTAGAGCATGTTGAATCCCTATTAGAGCATGTTGAATCCCTATTAGAGCATGTTGAATCCCTATTAGAGCATGTTGAATCCCTATTAGAGCATGTTGAATCCCTATTAGAGCATGTTGAATCCCTATTAGAGCATGTTGAATCCCTATTAGAGCATGTTGAATCCCTATTAGAGCATGTTGAATCCCTATTAGAGCATGTTGAATCCCTATTAGAGCATGTTGAATCCCTATTAGAGCATGTTGAATCCCTATTAGAGCATGTTGAATCCCTATTAGAGCACGTTGAATCCCTATTAGAGCATGTTGAATCCCTATTAGAGCATGTTGAATCCCTATTAGAGCATGTTGAATCCCTATTAGAGCATGTTGAATCCCTATTAGAGCATGTTGAATCCCTATTAGAGCATGTTGAATCCCTATTAGAGCATGTTGAATCCCTATTAGAGCATGTTGAATCCCTATTAGAGCATGTTGAATCCCTATTAGAGCATGTTGAATCCCTATTAGAGCATGTTGAATCCCTATTAGAGCATGTTGAATTCCTATTAGAGCATGTTGAATTCCTATTAGAGCATGTTGAATTCCTATTAGAGCATGTTGAATTCCTATTAGAGCATGTTGAATTCCTATTAGAGCATGTTGAATCCCTATTAGAGCATGTTGAATCCCTATTAGAGCATGTTGAATTCCTATTAGAGCATGTTGAATTCCTATTAGAGCATGTTGAATTCCTATTAGAGCATGTTGAATTCCTATTAGAGCATGTTGAATCCCTATTAGAGCATGTTGAATTCCTATTAGAGCATGTTGAATCCCTATTAGAGCATGTTGAATCCCTATTAGGAGCTATAAGGAAGTGGCCAGGAGGTAGAGACACGGGGACTACATGTAATTTTGTTAGGAAAGGGGAGGAGGCGGGGAAGTATAACCTACATGACGTGGAAAGCATATTTTATTTGGGAAGGAAGTGAGAAGATGGTTATTACATGTCAATGAAAACAATATATCCAGAAATTTGGTCAAGCGGGGGCGCGACAAAAGTAATGTATACGAAATTTTTTTTCAATTTTTAGCCATCTTTGGAAAAAATATACAATACTTTGGTCGCATCCCCCGCTTTACCAAAATTATCGATACGTGCTTGGTGTTGGAGACTACATGTTGATGAAATAATTACGTGATTTGGGAAGGGGCGGGGAGGTTGAGACTATATGATGAAATAATTATGTTGTTTGTGAAGGGGCGGGGAGTTGGAGAAGACAAGTTGATGAAAATTTGTTATTTGGGGAGGGGTGTGGAGGCTACATGTCGGTAAAAAAGATGTTGTTAGGGAGCGAGTTGATGGAGACTACATGTCGTTGAATCAATTGTTATTTGGGAAGGGATGGGTAGGTGGAGACTACATGTCAATGTAACAATGATGTTATTTGGGTAGCGGCGGGGACAAAAATTTTTTACTTGGGAAGGGATTACAAGGTAGAGACTACATGTCAATGGGAAAATTATCATTTGGGAAGGGGTGTGGAGGTGGAGGCTACATGTCGGTGAAAAATTGTAGTTTTAGAAGGGGCGGGGTGGTGGAGACTAAATGTCGCTGAAACAATTGTTATGCGGAAAGGGGCTGGGTGGTGGAGTTTTCATGTCAGTGAAAAAATTGTTAAATTTGGGAGGGGGCGGGTAGGTGGAGACTACTAAATGATTAAGAATTGGCCGAGGTTGTATAGGAAACTGTGGTATGAAATATCAGGGCACTTGAGCTTGGGATTAGTTATATTTGAATATTTAATTTTGCTCTATGTGAAACAGAGTCCTGTCGTAGGACGGGCTAACCAGCTAGTTAGGTAATAAAATAGATGATTCCTGACGCGACGTCATTGTAACTTGTAAGAATTCCAAAATTGGGTAAAAGGTCCCCATTTGGGTAATCTATAGAATTTTCGTCTTTCGAGAAATAGCCAATCAGATGGCTGGATATCAAAA
Organism: Tomocerus qinae; assembly: GCA_020055645.1. NCBI lineage: Eukaryota > Metazoa > Arthropoda > Collembola > Entomobryomorpha > Tomoceridae > Tomocerus > Tomocerus qinae. Next base: position 424,335 of record CM034548.1, on the reverse strand, counting down.
ATATCAAAAAATCAGAAGACGTATCCGTATTACTATATACCACAGGGCAAGGGCAGGTAATATGTTGCCTGAAAGCAACAGTACCTACATACCTAGGCCAAATTCCTTCATCTATTTTGCAACCCCGCAAAAATATCAGTCGTTTACATTTCAAACTTTTTCATGAAACTCTCCTTGCTATTTTTGATTCAACTTCCTGAGTTTTACTCCGATTTTCTAATGAAGTACATTTTCGTAAAGGCAAACGCATTGACTAGGATTTAAATTGGGAAAATTTCCGAAAATTGTATACAGTTTGTATACAATCAACACTTTAATGTTGACTTATGGATAGACATTCAGATAAATTTTGAACCATTGCTACTCCTAAATGATCAAAAAATTCGAAAGTTTTCCCAATCCAAATCCTAGCCAATGTTTTTACCTTTCAGAAAATGTATTTCATTAGAAAATCGAAGTAAAACTTAGGAAGTTGAATCAAGAATGGCAAAATAACACGCATTTTGATAGTAGAGTTTCCCAAATCGTATACCCAATCGTCTTAACCTTTCCAAAATACAATTTTTGTAGTTACAAATTGAGTAGCTATAATGTGATACTATGGAGAAATGAAATTAATTCAATAATGTGTACAACTAGTGTGACTAACCAGCATGTAAAATTTTCCAACACAATTTTTGTTGCTGCAAATACTTTTTTACTACCTACTCTAGGGAACCAAAAATGTTTTTCAATATGGAGTTTCCAGGCGAATGAAACATGAAAATTATAAAACGCTTATGAATATTAGATAATTAGTTCGAAGAATAGATATTCATTGAGAAATGATAGGCTGTGGTGGTTTGCATAGGTGTTAAAGACTACATCTACGTAAAAAGGTAAATAAAGGTAAATAATTAGGAGCTATAAAACGCTTAAAAAAGTAAGTATTTCGCTGCTGGCGACTTTTAGTGCAACTACTGTCCACCGCAAAGTGGTAGGAAGCGATAGCAAAAATGCAACTTACTGGGTGCTGATGGGAGTCCTTGGTCCTTGGGAGAGACATACAGTCCACTAATTAGTTGTGTTGTAGGAAAGAGATAAATGAGTAATTAATGAGGGACATAATATGTGACGACACAGAGTAGAGTGTAAATGAAAGTGGCGGAGGGAAAGGGTAGTGCGAGAAAGAATAAAAGTCACTCGAGTGATCTGATTGTCCGATATTTTGTGGTAATATGTAACATTGTCAGACGGAGGAGAGAGATTCGATCCGGAGAAACAGAGTCGGAGAAAATAAGTTTTCGGTTGTGGCGACTGGAATTAATTGTGCGGACGGAATGGGGACTCGCTGGAGACTCAATACCCCCTCCTCCTCCACCCACCCACCCCTCTCACACATAGCGCCTGTCTGCCTCGTACCAACTCGCCCGAATCAGTCGGCCTCCCGATTTTCGATTTTCATGGCACTCTCCCTTCCTCATCAACGACTAGTCTCCACCAATGTCACCCACTCCCCTACTGCAAGGAAACGTTCACAGTACACGATAGACCTACTCAAAAATACCCCTCCCTTCATGAGTCCCTACTACTACACTCACCAAATACCTACAAAATGTTTGTCTAAACTTCCTGCCTCAGTGACACAGGAATGCCTTATTAGCTACTAAGATTAGAGTATTAACGGTAAAGGTATTAGCAGAACCATGTTCACTGAAGTCACCGAGAATTAATTTTAAACCGGAAAATCTAACAATTTACTAATTAATGTAATAAGAGCGTCGTCAAGTTCTTATTCTATGCCAAGTTTTGGATGCCGTCGATGATTAATTATTTCTTACAACCCGGTATCTATTTCTTCCATCGTGCTTACACAGTGATTGCTCTAGTCCGTAATAATAAATTAAATAGTACTTGGCTTATGGCAAGTATAATACTTAAATTGGGCCCTATACTTAAAATACTTAAATTGTACTTAAATATACTTAAAACAGCTAAAATCGGGAACATTGAAATAACTCCATCCTTAAATATTAGAACAAAGTTTGTTATGTTTCAAATACGTCGAAATAGTGAAATTTTCTCGCGCTTCGCACGAATTTAAATATTTGTTGTCTGCAATCCAATTACATTGCCAAAAATCCCTTCCAATTTCGATGGAAATCCATTAATACCAATTTGCATTTATACGAAATCGTCATTTTTGTACGAGTTTGTCGAAACAATTTGCATTTATACGAAATCGTCATTTTTGATGCGAGTTTGTCGAAACAATTTGCATTTATACGAAAATGTTTTTTTTCGTGAGTTAGTCGAAGCATTTCGCTTTTATAATTTTTAAGAATATTGATTTCAAAACAAATTTTAATAGTCTTTTATTTATTTTTCTGCACTTAACAATGTTTAAATGCTCTTCAACCAAATTCCTAGTCCTTACTCATTACCCTGCACCATTATGTCCACGAATTTATAAATCAGGCACACTGTGTACTCGTTAAGGGTTAATTTTTTGGGTTAGGGTTTTTTGGCAAAAAACCCAGCCTACTTACTTCACTTAAAATACCATGGACTTATTGGGTACTAAAGCTCAATGTAGGTAAGCAAGGCATACTAATTTAATCACTTACATATTCACTACTTACAATGCATAATTTTTCACTAGTTGTTGTCGAACCGTAATAACAATATAGGTGTTCAAGGCCGCGTGCCCCCCCCCGCCGGAAATCGATAAAGAAATTTTTGTCTAAAATCGTTTTCGAAAATTAGCATATTCTTTCTCGGTCCCCCCCCCCCAGAAATGTTTTTCTGGCTGCGGACCCTGTTGGACAAAAATGCTTTGTTTGCTACGTTACAACATGTTACAATTAAATTTTTAAGCCTTAATTTTTGTTATCATACACGTAAATAATGGTAGTTGCAAAATTACACGGTTGTTATTTTCGGCTGTAGTTTTCTTATGCGGTATAGGCTTGTATTTATGCCTGTAGTTATATAAAAAAAGCCCTTAAACCATAAAAACCCGGGGTCGAGGGTTTTTTCCTAAAAAACCCTGGTTTTTCGGTACCTTGTATGTACTCCTTTAATACGGACGAATATACCTCAGTATTCCCAGTTGAACATGACCTTCGCTTGTCTTCTTATCTTTAAATCTTTTTGTTTTCGAGGCCTATTCAGAAAAGTATACTAAATATAGTAAGAATTTTTAATTTCTTATAATGTGCAATTTGCTTATAATCAGAATGATTCTATAGTGTAGATTGTAGATGATGATATAGTCTAGAGACAGATATTATTTGATATTATAGGAAAATGAAAAAAAGTAGATCTTCAGAGGATATTTTTAGTATTTTTATTTGTGCACTTTAGTGTTATAAACTAGAATCTTTGGTCAAAACAATTCATTTTTCAGTATTTTAGGGCCTATGAGATATATCACCAAAAAATCGAAATATGAAATAACTTCGAAACTACTGGCCCAATTTCGATGTAACTAGGAATAGATGTCAACAATCGTAGTATCTCGGGTAATTTTTTGAATCTGCGAAAAATTCGAATTTCAAAAAAAAATTCAAAATTACGAAATAAATTTCGAAATAGGCAGTTTTTCATATAAAAGCAATTATTTAATCAAAATTCTGCCCGATTAAAAATAAAGTCCATATAAAGTTATGGTTTATAGGTGGAAAATATATTTCAGAATTGTTGACCTCAACGAGATGTAAGGTGTCATATTCTATTTTTTCGTCAAAAAATAACGATGTGAGGTGTAATTCCAAGGCTAAAGATGTGATAGAGGCCAAATATGTATTCAGTTTTGCAACCGAGGTTTGAGTTTGAGTTTATTGACAATTGAACTAACAGTTCTACAACTTTGTTCTCTCCCATCAGTCCTTCTAAGATTCTAGTATTAATAAAAAAAATGTAAAACTTAATTAAATGTCAACCGTAAATTAATGTTACATCATTTTAATAAGATTTGAGAATTTCCATCGATTTTAAAGAAAGAGAGATTATTTTAGTAACCATTATGCATTTCTTTTCGAGAATATCCACAGTCTTATTGCCTTATCAAAAAACCGTATAAAGAGGTCAGAGGTCATTATTGTGAATATTGTCTGATACACAAGCCATGCCACTAAGTAGTGCATGCGGCATTTGAGCACTTATACTACCCAAAACCCGTTAAACAGGCTAACATGTGCCTATGTCTAAAATCATCCAATTTAATCGTTAGGCATAAAAAGATTGTTTTTCTTCGAAATAAGGTAATGTTATATGCTGTTATATTCTTCCTTGTTTTGTGAAATTTACATCCATGAGTATCATCATACCCTGAGAATAAACGTAAAGTGGAGTTGCGCAATGAAAAATTTCCGTGATAATGTTTGAATGTAAAAGATGAACTTCGTGTAACTACGCAGGCGCAAGAATAATTACAATATTTTGAAATTCAATAGAAGTATTATTAATATCTTGTCAATAGTATTATTATGAATATTGCTTGCGGGTGAAGAAAAGATTTCACTTTTTGATAAAATTATTTTAATGGGAAAGTTTAATGGGATTGGATTGGTATGCTATTGTTATAATGATTCAATAGCTTGTAATGTTGATAATTTCCCGTCCGTTAGGACGGGCTTATTTCTAGTAAGCACATGATATCCTTACTCTTATACTATATATATGATTATGCTGAATATTAATTTTTCGCATATTATATGTAGAAATACTTCAACCCCTATGATCGAATTACTGTACATTAGTACTAACAGTTAGTCATTTAAGACAGTATGGAATTTTTACATGTACTTTAGAAACTTTGCAAATGCTCTATGTTAACCTAAGATGGCAATTTTCGACAGTTGAAGTAAGACAGCCTGACAAACTATTTAGTTGAGCTCAAGTCGCCAGAGCGTTGCAATTTAACGTGGTCACGTTGTCAGGAGGTCACAATGAACCAATCGATGTCGTTGCTATGTCCGTTTTGCGGATGACGTCATTGTTTAGATTTAGCTTGTTACGTTTGAGTCGGACGAAAACGTGAACTACATTTCTCTTTGCGACCATGATGCGACAATAAGCAAAAGAATCCACCCATCCCAGGACTCATTTCTACTTCCTCAGTCCAGCCTATCTACTCACCTCGGCTACGCTTCCAAGCTGGTTCAGAAGAAGAACGAAACCCTTCTTACTATTCCTCGGCTGACTTTCGTCAGATCGAAATCACTTCTTGACGACGATTCAGCGTAAAATGGGATGCTTTGATGTGACGTGTCCTGTGTCACGTTTACGTCACAATACATCATCACCATCACATTCGCGTCACATACCAACAAAATTCTTCCCAGTTTTGGGGGAAAATTGTTCCTGGTTTTGGGGAACGGATAAAAATATGTAATTGCGCTACGCCCTAAAGGTTTTTGGCATTCTGAAGGAGAAACTTGATGCGGTAGAAAATTGCTATTTAGAAGCAAAAAGTCAAAGGAAAGCAGAATAAAATTGCACATAGCGCAATAATTATTTTCAGTTTAGAAGCGAAAAATTCAAAGGAAACCAAGATAAAATTGCGCGTAAAGCCTAGTACACAGATCAAAATTTCGCTGCCATCAATTCCAAGTCGAAATGTTAACTGCGTCATAGTGACAAAAAATTCTCGTCGACTCGAAATATCAAACCGGATATCAGTTTTCCATCACCTAGTACACAGATAATGGCAGCTACTTAGAACGAATGAACGAACAGATTTTGGCGCTGGTGGAAATTATGTTTTCTTCCCAGTATTCAAAATGTTTCCAAAATCCTTCCCGGTTTTGAGTTGTTTCTTCCCAAATGTAATACGTATTGGAACCAGTGAAAATTTTTGGCCTATTTTGGAAAAATGATTCATCTTTTTCTCAAATTTAAGGGCCACTATTCCCCCCAGACCCCTCTACAAACATAATTGCATTTCGGTTAGGGTTAATATTTTATATAGAAATTTTTAAGTATATCAATTTGCGCTTGGCGCGAAATTTTTTGGTCTTTTTTTAAGAAAAATGAGTCTAAAACATATATAAAAATATATGTGGTCTCTTCCCTTTTTTCCTATTCTTCCTTCAGCCTTTTTTACTTAACCATACCACTTTTGGTTTCTTTTTTTTCCTGGCTCCGCTCATTTTCCCTTCATTAAAATAGATAAATAATAAATAATACTAGCATTGGAAGGTTTCTTTCCCTTTTTTTCTTATTTTTCCTGCTTTTTCTCCCTTCTCTCTTTTTCTTCCCTTCCCTCTTTTTTCTTCCCTTCCCTCTTTTTTCTTCCCTTCCCTCTCTTTCTTTCCCGTTTCTCTATTTTTTTCCCAGTCGACAAATAGGCTTCGCCTACGGCGAAGCCAAAAACTTCCCAGTATCTAGGATACCAGGATACTGCACAATTTCCACCAGCGGATTTTGGGTTTAGAAATTCACGGCTTTCAAGTTTCAAGTCATCTTATTAGTACCACAATGCTTGTCTAGAGCCTAGCACGACTAAACCGTAGTGCGGCTCCCAGCCAGGCCAAGGGGTAGTTTCTAGACAACCACAATGCCGGGGTAGACACGTGTAAAAGTATCTGAACTATGACGTCATAATCTAGGCACTTTTACATGTGTCAACTCCGATAATCATTTATCAAAATGAAATGCATTTTTATCACACTTCTTGGGATAGATTATCATATTTCGCAATCGACGGCAATGAGTGGTATGAATAAGGTCTACCTTATGCTTTTACTTAAAGTTTTTGAAGTGAAAGGGTCCTTTGGTATGAATAAAAATATTAGCTATTACTTTTGCTTATGCTTAATCTATGAGTAAAAGTATTTGCTAATTTGCATGAAGCATTTACTACCGTTAGAAGTAAATACTACATTTTGGTATGAATAACATTTTGAATTTACTTCTACTACTTTGAGTATTTGCTTCAAAAATTTGAAGCTTCTCCGATAGCAACTTCAACTATTACTTCTCCACGCAAAATAGTAGGATTAGTAGGATTCACGATTAATTTTCTAAAGTACCTAATAGATAACTCGGACCGGTTACTTATAACCGTGACCACGAAATTGCATTTGTGAATTGAAGGGTATAAGTGTTTTTCGTTGCTGGTCTCTTATTGGCTGAGTCATAGTAACCAATTTTTGTTCTGTACAAAATTGAGAAGTAAATACTACAATTGCAAAATATTTGCTTGACAGTAAAAGTTTTCTTTTATTCATTCGATTTGAATCAAATGCTTTTGCTTCTACCTTTTACTTCAAGTCTAGACCTTTTACTGATACTTTTTACTTTGTTGTAAATACTTATTCTTATTCATACCAATCAATATGTATGTGATACATTTGAAAAGTTTGGACTTGAAAAGAATGAACCACCCACCCATCAAGTATTTGGTTACCGTAACCATGTAACAATACTATTCTATAATATTTCACGACGAAAATATGGATCTCTTTTCACGCTAACGCTACCGAGCTGGAGAAATTCATGATTTTCACTTTGGTGAAATGAATATTTTGATTTCACAGGCGAAAATTGATGAAGTGTGTACCGACAAAATGAAATGACGGCGAAATTTTAACTTTTCCCCCCTCTGAGAAAATTTGCCTTAGAAACTGCATTTCGCTCACTATCTGTGTACCACGCTTAACGCAAGAAATTTTCTCAGTTTAGAACGAAAGGGACGTAGCGGTAAGGTAGCGGTACTTTCTTCCCATTTTTCCCTTCCTTCTTCCTTTTTTCTTTCCTTTTCCCCTTTTTTCCTTCCGGAATCCAGATTACCGAACAATTTCCACCAGCATGAAGGAGTGAGGTGGAGGAGTGAGGTGGAGTGAGGTGGAGGAGGTATAAAGGGAGAATTATTTTATCTTAACCCACTCCTCCACTTTTCCTCTCTCCTCGGCCAAGGTAGAGCATACAAATCAATATTTTAACTCTCCAATGCATTTGATATCGAACAATATATTGTACCTACAGTGTTTGTTGTCTTTTCTGTCGCTGAAGCACACATGCTAGTTTAGGTCAGCGAGCCGAGCCACTGGCCTCCAATAACATTGAGCGAGCCGAGCCAGACCCTCAAAAAATTTTTGGTGAGCCGAGCCAGCGATTTAAAAAAAAATTGCCGAGCCAGCGATTTTAAAAAAAATTTGCCAAGCCAGCGATTTAAAAATAATTTGCCGAGCCAGCGATTTAAAAAAACATTGCCGAGCCAGCGATTTAAAAAAACATTGCCGAGCCAGCGATTTAAAAAAAATTGCCGAGCCAGCGATTTAAAAAAAATTTGCCGAGCCAGCGATTTAAAAAAAATTTGTCGAGCCAAGCCATGTCTATCAAAAAATTTCGACCGACCTGGGTCCAAGGCTCGGCTCGCTGAAAAATCGAGCCACTAATTGTTAAGAAGCCTGTAGGCTTAAAATAAAAATAGCGGGAAAAATTTGTGAGCGAACCGAGCCGCATAAACCAATAGGGCAAGTCAACCCGAGCCAGGTCTATAAAAAAATTTCAGCCAGCCGAGCCACTGGCTCGGCTCGCTGAAAAATCGAGGGCCAGTCTGGCTCGCCGAGCCAGAAGCTAGCATGACTGCGCTGAAGTGATTTTATTTACCGCTTGTCCCAAATCTTGCATTGTCTCGGCACTTTTATTTACATTAGACGTGTACATTTTACATGAATAATATTTATAGTGTACTTAATAACAAGCGTAAAAATTTTTTCCCCTTAAAATACTTACAAGCCCAGTTCTTTTAAATTTGGAAATTTTTGATGACTATCAAAATACATGTAAAAATTTTTACAACTCTTGGAATTCTGTCCAAAGTTCTTACCCGATTTTCTTGCTTGGCACATTTTTGGAATCCTGGATATATTGCAGACCCCCTTATTGTACAAAATATGCGCTATGTTTACTCATTAATATATCTTATTATGATTATAATTTTGGAAACGACAAAATCTGCTAGAAAATTTAAATATCGAATATTTTGTACAATGGGGTGGTCGACAATATATTTAGGATGCCAAAAATGTGCCACACAAGAAAATCTGGTAGGAACTTTAGACAGAATTCCAAGAGTTGTAAAGCAATTTTTACATGTATTTTGATGGTAATCAGAGATTTCCAAATTTAAAGGAACTGGGCTCTTAATGGTAAAAATGGTAAATTTTAGCGATTTATTAGGACGCTCAGGACTTCCTAAAATATAGGTTTTAAAACTTTATTTTCTATAAAACATTTCCAATTGGCCCCTTAGTTAATCAAATTAATCCAATTTATTTGATTGTTCACCGAAAGTTATAAAAAATGCTACTAAAACCAAGACTAACGCAAACGCATTTAGCATCGCCAATTTAAAATTGATATAAATGTGTTAATTTAATTGCAATTAAATTCTCAATCGGCAAATATGGGCCGTTAGTCCCGCCCGTCCCCATTGGTTGAATCCAATTCTGAGTAATAAACAATTATCAATTTGTGACAACAATCACCGGCTGCTTAGCTATTTCATACTTAGGTACCGAATTTTATTCAAAATTTAAACACATTAAATGAGACTATTTATACCATTTATACCAATTATACCAATTACTACTACTTTTTAGGTAATGATATTTAACATTAAAAACCCCTTACCACTGGTAAGTGGTAAATGGTATTTTGTACACTGTTCCGACCATGTGTACTACATTACTTATTTGGGCAAGTAATTCGGATAAAATACCAAAATGTGCAAAGAGAGATTAATGAGTAGTCATTTCCTTTGCGAATTTCCATTGTGTCATTGCTTGTATGATCATTGTATCAAAGTTCAGTGATGCAGTATTCGATCCCATGCCATGGTTAGTGATTACGTCCTAAGGAATAGCTGTAGCTATGCAATCAAAGACGTATTGAAGGGGGCTTTACGGACAGAAGCCACCTCAAAATCCAAGAAAAAAGAATTGGTTTCTAAAAACCAGCAAAAAGTTTTGCGCTCCCTGAGATTTTTATGCTAATTTTGACTCATTTTCTTTAAAAAATGGCAAAATTTAATGTATAATTAATATATATTATCTATGAAATGTTAGCTCCCCGAAAAGCAGTTCTATACCCGTGCTTGAGTGCAATACATAAAACAGAAATTTATGTGAGTAAATCACGTGAAAACCAGTAGCAAAGACAGTTTCTTTATACTATACTTGACCAGTACTACATCCAAATTCCATGTCCTCTAGGGAATGGGCAAATTTGAAGATTCTGCAGATTGCTTTGCAGTGTGCAGACAACACATTGGTTACCAATATTATGCAAATTAGTTTTAAAATTTCAGGTTAGAGATATCAGGTTCTTGTATATGACCAGTATATTGTAAATGAAACATGAAATTAATAATGCGTTGTGTTTACCTGCATGCAAGTTATGCGGTGGTTCTGTTCTTTGTGGGATTCCTATTAAACATGCTACGCAAAAAATGCAAGCTCAATAAAAAAAGCCTCAACCCCATAGTGAGTAATCTGCATCCTTTAGTGAATCGCCTTTTGAACCCTTAGTCAAGAATCTAGAGCCAATAATCAAAAATCACGATGCCTTTCGTCAAGGATATCAAGCATTTTCAGATACTAGCAGTATAAATTCAAGTACCACATCAGACCTCCCACTTGTTCCACGTTCAACCCTTTCAGCATAACTACAATTATCCTAAAGTTAAGCATGTAGAAATACAAGGCCGTATTGAGGGGGGGCATTGGGGGCAAATGCCCCCCCGAAATCCAAGTAAAAGGGAAATTTTTTCTCAAAACAACAAAAAATTTATCTCATTTTTAGGCTATTTTGACTCATTTTAGACAAAAAAAGCCAAAATTTTTCGCGCGATTATGCTTAATATATATTGTCCCATGATATCATTGCCCCTCCGAAATCGACTTCTTAATACGGTACTGTAGAAGTAGTATGCTTGTAGATATTTTATTTATTTCTATTTTCTTGTAAAATAGAATACATTGAGTGTTTAAGGTTCAGAGTCATGTAAATCGTAGTCGTTTTACTGTGTTTATGTAATGTAATACAATTAGCAATTCTGTTTAGATCGTAGATTATCGTGTTTTGCTTCCAAGTATGGTTAAATAAATTGTACCGACTACATGAACAGTCAAAGTTCCGTTTAGTAATTACTAGTGCTAGCATGTTTATATTTATTTGTTTAATAAATATTTATGTCAATACAACTTGTTCGTACTGCCGTAAAATTGGGTATATTAATGTGTGTATTCAGTGTATTATGCCTGTTGTAATGAAATGTAGTAAACAAAAATAAAAAATAAACATTTCTCCTTGGGGAGATTTATGGAAATCATAAAATTTTGTAATTGAAAGCTGCAACCCTATTGGCTAAAACAATTTGAATCCACCAATGAGGAGAGACTTTGACTGCGGTTTTTATGATAGCCATATCCTCTATTTGTGATAGCAACGGTAACTGTCGAATTTGTTAATTTCATTATGTCAGACAGAAAAGACAACAAACACTGTCTGTGGGTACAATCTCTATATAATAAACACAGAAGGAAAAAAACTTACCAATCTATCTATGTATCTATATATGTATGTGTGGTAGGACAGCCTAGGGAACCTGCATATATTGCGTAACGCAAAACCCACTCTCCCATGTGCAACGCAAGTGCTGACTGCAACACCTTTGAGTACCTCCTCATCTCCTCAACTGCATACGTAATATATGCACATTCCCTAGAAACAAAAATGCGCATGTTCACTTCCTCTAAACTGTCGAAATAAGTGCGAGTGGTTTCATACTAATCCACCCTAATTTTAAGCAATTTCGAATGCGTGTAAAGTGCTCTGCCCTGTTGTGAGTGGTGAAATTGTAATTTTCCTTTTTGACCGCTACGATTTACATTCACCACCATTTTAGTTCATTCTGGTATTTGATTTAAGAAATAAAGACACAAGCTAAGTGCATCTGCTGTTTCTTCATTAAAAGGAAAAATTCTCAGCTTCTTATTGATATTTTGATCTGACTGAAATTGACAATGGAACTGATAAGCGCTGTCATTTTTTTGATTTGAACACTGGTGACTGGAACTGTGGGTGACTGAATTTGGTCATATATAGCGTCCTGAACACTGCCGCTGATTGGTACCTATTTAACCTATTATCTATTTCAAGCTTATCTGTTATAGCTGTTAGAAATTATTCATTTGGTTAGTTATTACTGTGCCACTTTTGGGTAACCTTTCCTCCCATCAACTGCACACGTAATATATGCACGTTCCTTAAAAGCAAGATGCGTATGCATGCCACTTCCTCTTAATCACTGAAATGAGTCGTTTCAAAATATTATAACATCAAAACATAATAGAAATTTACATAAGGTGATTATTGGTGATTGAATGGAGATGATTAGCGAAAGGGGACATTTCAAAATATTAGGCGTATTAATTAGCATATTTCAAAACCACTAATCCAAATTGGTTCTGCTCTATATATCGACAAATTTATGTCCCATTTTTAGAGCTGATATTACTTTTTACTGCCCCCTTTATTTCTTCGTGCCAGTTTGTACACCTTTTTGCAGACTTAAATAACTGAGGACCACTATTTATTCGTATAGTGTACTCATTGGATTTGTACATTTTTCTAAAATCTAGGGAATCTTATTTTTCTGATTTTAAATGTGAACATTTTGGAGTCTTTATTAAAAATGGAGTCTTTCATTATTGCCTGTATTTGGTGCTACGATTACGACTTACCTACAGTTATTATTTTTGTTTAGGAACTTCCTTTTGAACAGAAAGTTGGCATTTTTCCAACCGCTGTAGAAAATTAAAGTATATTTAAAATATTGTATTTACAAAGTTAACATAATAACTTAAGGGAAATACCGATGATATTTTCGGAATTGTTTTTATTACTGTGATGGGTGGCCTGCTGAATTTCTTTTGAGTGCTAGGTTCACTCCTTTTAGCTGGGTTCACTAGTGTACAATATATTGTTCGATATCAAATGCATTGGAGAGTTTAAAATTTTTTTAAATGCTCTACCTTGGCTAAGGAGAGAGGAAAAGTGGAGGAGTGGGTTAAGATTTTTTTTAAAAATCTCTCTCCGCCACCTCTGCAACCACTGTCTTACTTTAAGTTACTTTAACCCTTAAAGAGTCACCGAGGTTGTAAAGATTATCCCGATGCAACTCTTCAAGGTTGGACATACTGGGAACACCAATGGAGCAGTAGGACATGTCACTTAGAGCATTTGTAAAAATTTCTAAAATCCAGGTAAAAACATGTACTGTCTTAAATGGCTAAACCTGTACATGTGACATGATGGTAAATATAGTGTGTAATTATATTGCACACTGTGTAGTGTGTGCAGTAAATATAATACAATGCATAATGTAAGTAAATTAATGGTATATCTAAAACAATCAGTAGTATAGTAACATACCATTTTCATGAGTGATTAAAGATGAAGGAAGCAGTGGTTCTCGCAGTAATTGCAACTTGACACTTGATAATACTGTCGAGTTTCCAAATAAATATTTGCAATATTAATTAATTAATAGCACACTATTAACAAGATTTTTGAGTAGTACAGTAATCAGAATTATGAATGAAAAAGCTAGAAGGTACATTCATTAAAATGGTTATCCAAATTTTTAACAGTTAAGACTAAGAGTGGAGTGTATTAATTTATTTTGTTCCAATAACTTCCTTCAGCTGTTCAAGTTTTCCATGATAATAATATATCGTAGCCCACACAGTTTGCAGCACATCTCAATCAAGTCATAGTTTTATGTCTCCACATGTGATTAATAAGATACCACGAGATAATATAAATACTGATGTTATTTGTTATAAAACTTCACGATACAGCCGCGCTTAGCTGAACTTGAAATTGCAACTGTTGAATTATGTTGCTATGGCATTATAGAATTTCAAACTATAAATACCTGAATAATCTGTGACCAGATAATTAAATCTCTGATAAATCAACAATAAATTTTTCTTTTGAATGTCAAAGTAAAAACTTTAATTCCTTTTCGCTTAATTACTTTAAATGTTGCCGCTAGAAAACCTCTAAGATTTCACGTTACAGTATTCCAAAATGATTTAAGGCTAGTGTATGAGCGATGAGTCACATGGTAGATATATACTGTTATTATTATATGTATATCTTGAAGAAGAAATGTATGGCGGGAGCCTGGCTTAGCCTGGACCCATTCACGTTCCTTAGCCGTAACCCCAGTCGGCGGTAGAACTTGAATTAATTCACTAATTTAAGGCTTGCTTGGCTGGAACGCGTTTCCACTTTTCGAGCTCATTTAAAAAGATATCCAAATTTGATTTTCAAATCTCGGTTCCTGACACTAATATCGAGAGCAATGTTTTGAAATATTAAATACATAAAACGGTACGATTTTATTACGAAGTTTAGGGGTCAGGAACGAAGTAAAAATTTATGTCTCAGATTATAAGTTTTTGAAACAGGAAACTGTTATATCAACCTTAGTAAAGTAAATGTATGTAACCAAATTCTATCCTCTTTTTAAAGACCAATATTGACTTTCTACGTTGATTCCCCGCTTTTAAAAGTGAATTTAAAAAATTTTGCTAATCATTTACACAGAACGACTAAAGTCAATGGTTGAGTTTCCGATTGTAAGTCTTCTGGTGGATTTGGTCGTCACGAAGTGAAAATTCGTCGCTATTGTGCTCGATAGATATAGATACCCCACCACTGCACTGAAGGAAACGTGCATTTAAAGTGCACATGCTTTGACTGATTTTACACACACGTTTCCTTCAGTGCAGTGGTCGTGGTGGGGCTTCTATCGAGTACAATAACGATGAATTTTCACTTCGTGACGACCAAATCCGCCAGAAGACTTATAATCGGAAACTCAATAATTAGTGTCTTTCTTTATTGTCCACAGCTAGCGTTTCGGCCCTGGATTAGGAGCGAAGATAAAGGAAATTTAAACACTGCACGAGTTAACAGAAACAAAGATGATCAGCTTATAGTTTAAATATTAACTATTTTACACATCATACGAACAACTCTAGCTGTCGCCAATAAAGAAAGACATACTTATAAGGTAAAATCTGTGGCTATTATGACGCCGTGATAACATTACACAAAAAATAATTCTTCTCCGCTTTGTAGTCGAAGAGATTTTATTATTCACAGCTGCTATTAACATGTGGTTTGCCGTTTACCGGACCACAGTTAGAACGAAATTGTCAAAACATTTTTGCTCAGATTAAACTGTAATAACAGAAATTGGTTGACACAAAAACTTGCAGCTGTTTGCACTAAATATGACAATGAAATAACACTATTGTTCATACCAATTAATTTTTCCTCAAAATATTTTTGGGGCAAACGACAGTTATTACAAAATGTTACATTCTGCGAATGTCCAAGTCACATTATCAAATAAAGTGATAAAATCAAACATATTGCATTACCCGCGTAGACTTTCGCGAGGGGCATCAGATATTGTTAATACATAGCCAAAAAAAGTTGAATTTTTTCAACTTTCAACCAAAACAGCTTTAACATGTTTAAGCATTAATGCTTCTACAGGGCTAATGCAGTGCAAACGCTCATTTCATTTTAGCATTTCTGTCAGACTTGTCACCAACTGAAATACTATAAGACTTTCTTAGTGCGGATGGTTGCTTTGACAAATTTGTTCCGACAATTTTGTTATAACGTGTAAAAACGTCTTGATGCGAATGAGCCTTCAATGCATGCATTATTGCATGAGGCATGGCCCTGCATGGTAGTGATGTAGTGATTATTGACCGCAGTACCGTATTTAGAAGTCGATTTCGGAGGGGGCAATGATATCATATGACAACATATATTAGGCATGCGAAAAATTTTGGCTAATTTTGTCTAAAATGAGTCAAAAATAACCAAAAAATGACATAAAATCGCGTTTCAAAAATTTTTTTAATATTTTGAGAAAAATTTCCCTTTTTCTTGGATTTCGGGGGGGGGGCATTTGCCCCCAATGCCCCCCCCCCTCAATACAGCCTTGATTGACCGACTAATTTACTATCTCTAACCCCATAAGAAGGTTTGTCGTGTGTCGTGTGTCGCTGCCTAAGAAATACATTGAATCTGCCTAATACTCGGCTGAGAATCAGCTGACCTATAAGCCAATTGAAACTGGCTGTTGGATCCGGTGGCGGTAAAACTTAAGAACCGACATACTGCATACCGAAGACTTAATCTTATTTTTACTCGGACAGTCGGAAATGGATACACTATATAGCAATTGTCTTTACTGCTAAATTTGTTCACATCATAACATTCAAAAAATTTTCAAATAAATTTGAGTGCCGTCCCAAAATTTTGAGTACCTTAGAATAAATTCGAGTACCTTCAAATTAATTCGGGTACATTCGATTAAATTCGAGTACCTTCAAATAAATCCGAGTACCTTCAATTAAATTCGGGTACATTCGAATAAACTCGAGTACCTTCAAATAAATCCGAGTACCTTCAAATAAATTCGGGTACATTTGAATAAATTCGAGTACCTTCAAATAAATCCGAGTACCTTCAAATAAATTCAGGTACATTCGAATAAATTCGAGTACCTTCAAATAAATCCGAGTACCTTCGAATAAATTCGAGTACCTTCAAATAAATCCGAGTACCTTCAAATAAATTCGGGTACATTTGAATAAATTCGAGTACCTTCAAATAAATACGAGTACCTTCGAATAAATTCGAGTACCTTCGAATAAATTCGAGTACCTTCGAATAAATTCGAGTACCTTCGAATAAATTCGAGTACCTTCAAATAAATCCGAGTACTTTCGAATAAATTCGAGTACCTTCAAATAAATCCGAGTACTTTCAAATAAATCCGAGTACTTTCGAATAAATTCGAGTACCTTCAAATAAATCCGAGTACCTTCGAATAAATTCGAGTACCTTCGAATAAATTCAAGTACCTTCGAATAAATTCGAGTACCTGCTATATTAGCAAAAAAAATTGTCTTTCATAATTATCATCGCATCTACATTCGAAATACAGTAGATTCCATTGTGTGAATGTTTTCACATTGTTGTTACATTTCAGGGTTTATGGATGGGCTCATTAATTTTAATTGAAGCAACAATAATTATCTATTATACTATTGGAAAGTCACACGTATGCGTAACCCGATGACTCACTGTATTGCTTGTTTTGCTTTCCTTCCACTCCGCTCACTCAGCCGGAGGCAAAAGTTCGACGGAGCTTAATGTGCCATGAGACCACCGAAGACACAATCTTATTTAGTCGAATATGAGTACAACCAATATCTGACTATTGTCGGAACCCATTCGAATTCCTCAGAATAAAATCTAGTTCCTCCAACTAAAATCGAATTCCTCCGAATAAATTCGAGTAATTCCTATTCATTTTGATGGACACTGTACTTTGATTTCATTATGATTTTTATAGTGAATAATAATCTACATTGTCTTTGTTTCGAATTTGATGGTCAATATTAATCTATTTTAATTTACTTTGATTTTTATAGTCAACAATAATCATTTCCTGTTGATTTTATTAATTAATGTACTTTTACTTTTTATTCATTTTGATATTTAATATCAATCTATTTGCAATTTCTTAGCACTATTCGACTTCCTCTTAATAATATGGATTTACTGTTGATTTTAATAATCAATGTACTTTTACTTTGTATCCATATTGATAGTCAATATTATTCTATTTTCAATTTATTAGCACTTTTCGACTTCCTTCATTCTACTACCTTATAAGTACATTTCTCACTGCTTTTTTCAACGAAATGTTAGAAATGAAGTAGGTGTAAATATTAAATTAAAATAAGCTTGGAAAACGTAAAATCGCCCTGTGAAACGAAAGAGGTGAGTTTTACTTTGCTTTACATTTTGCTTTTACTTTACATTTTACTTTGCTTTCGGATATATCATATTGTAAGTAAAAACGAAAGGTTTTTCTGAATAACGGGAGTAAATATATAGTTAAATAGTTATATAGTTACGTATAGAAAAATTAAAAAAAGACTGTGTTCAGGGCCGCAGCGAGGGGGGGCCAGGGGGCCCGGGCCCCCCTGAAATCAAAGAAAAGAAAGGAATTTTTGCCTTAAAACCCAAACTTTTTTCGCACTTCACGCGAATATACTATACATTTTTAATATTATTTGTCGGGCCCCCTCCGAAATTTTTTTCTGACTGCGGCCCTGACGGTGTTAAGAAGTTATTGAAGCCTATACCTAAAACTTGATGGTCAAAGTAGACATGAGGCTGGTATTATTAACAAACAATATCTTTTTCAATTATAAAATTTTTATCGAACCGCCATTGGAAATAAGCTAGATTCCTTTGTGTGAATTTATTCACATTGTTGTTAAGGCCAGGGTTTATTGACGGGCTCGTATCCAATATATTTTAATTTTAATTTCGACACACAAATTCATCTGGCCTATTATATTTTGTGATGTATTTTATCAATTTCTGAAACATTTTATGAATAGAATAACTATAGTCAATATAGAATTTGAATAAGTAGATTATAGCAACTTACACTTGGCAGTAGAAGGTTATTACATTATATCTTTTTAATTTATTTGGAGTACTACTAGGTCACCAGCACTTTCTTTGAGTTATTTTTATTTCTTACCGAATTAAGGCTAATTAAAATATGTATATAGGTAAATATTCCTGTGAAAGTGTCATGTAAAATTACTCAACAAAAGATAATATATTGATCAGTCTGGCAAGTCAAGTATATCGGCCGGCCGATATAACTGCTAAGCCGAAATTATTTTGCAACTTTAATGGCCAGCCACTGGGCGGCCGGCTAAAATTTAATTAAAATAATTCCTTCGAAAAGGTGGTCCGGAAACATCGATGCCGATCTCTAGTATCCAGGAATTTGACCAAAGAAGGGCACACCAAAAAATATGTGAAAAAACATTTTCTCGCGAAGCAGAAAATTTTTTCAATTTTTATCCCTTTTTGACAATTAAATCTTTTTCTTGGGATTTAGGGGATGCGAATTAATGTCTATGGCACACACAGGAATTTTGTATGATAAGATATTTTATTGAAAATTCGTAATTTGTATGGCAGTTGAGGGGAGAATTTATAATACTAATAAGGGTACCAAGATTACTCTTGGGGGTAAGTTAAGGAACAATTTATTGGGGTATTAGGAATGTAAGGTACTATTGCAACTACTGCCTTAACTTCATTATCAGCTGCTTCCTTTACTTGATTATTGACATTGCCTAATTTTACTTGTTTACCTAATTTACTGTTTACCTTGCCCAGCAACTTGATGCTTTGGCACTTATGTCTTTGCCACTTACGTTTTTTGAGGTAGAATAAAAGTGTCAATTGGCACTTTCATTTTTGGCACTTGTATCCGCCAACCGCAACTTGATATGATTGGGACTAGATCTAGTAAGCAAGAAAATGCATGTAAAGTCATTACCCACCAAACCATTTGTGAGTCGGCCAAGCAATTTGATACCAATGGGTCAAGGAGGAAGGTTTAAGTTTATTTATTCAGAAAGGGATAATTAAAGCTTACGAAAACTTTCCCAAGCACAAACTATGTCATTCTAATGAATAAGCTAATTTCTAAGTTTAACTTACCACTATATATAGATGATAAAAGTCCTACTGTTTTACTGCTACTGTTTTAGTCGTAAACCTACCATTAACATTGGAACTTATATTTTTCTGAACCTTGCATTTGCGTTTACTAACTGTTGGAAGTCTTTTATCCTTACTGCCTTTTGGTTAGCTAATTGAACTCAATGGTCCTAGATATTATTCCGTAAAAGCTTAATTAGGTGAGGATAGTCTGGAGAGACGAAAATTGGTTGGTTTGTCACAATGTTTATTAGAAATAGTGAACCCAGCTAAGGGGCGAACCTAACACTCTAGAGAAATTCAGCAGGCCACCAATCACAGTAATAAAAACAATTCAGAAAAAATCATCGGCATTTCCTTTAGGTTATTAAATTTGTAAATACAATAATTTAAATATATTTTTATTTTAGAAAAATTTGCTGCAGTTTCAACTTCCGGATAAAAAGGAATTTACTAAACTACAATAATAACTTTAGATCGTAACATTAAATGCAGGGGACAACGAAAGACTCCATTTTTAATAATCAGCTCAAATAGTTATCGAAAAGCTCCCATTTAAAATCAGAAAAATAAGATTCCCCCTGGGATTTTGGAAAAACGTATAAATCCCATGAGTACAACTTACGGATGAATATTTTTAAAGGATAAATAGTGGCCCCCAGTACTGTTATTTAATTGTGCAAAAAGGTGTGCAAGCTGCCACAAAGGAGTCAAGGGGGTCTAGGGGGTAATAAAAAGTAAAACCAGTCTACTAAAAATACTAAATTTGTTAGTCAATTTATGAGAACCAATTTGGATTAGGAGTTTTGAAATGCTAATTAATACGCACATTACGATCATTACGAAATGTTTCCTTTCGCCAATCATTTCCATCACAAAATAATCATCTTATGTAAAATTCTATTTTTGTTTTGATGTTATGATAATATCGGCACCCAGTACCATTGCTGTACCATGATTATGCATACTATCATTGTCTAATTTCGAAATAAGCTAATGTTAACCCATATTGGACTTCCTTGTTTTATGAAACATGTATGGTATACGCGCATGTGCATTGCAGCAAAATGCCGCATTGTCCATGGCATAGATAGATACATAGATACCTGCGACATAGGAATAAATAATTTTATTATATAGAGATGGCTTTTCTTCCTTGATGCCACCATAGTCCAACCAGAGCCGTCTATTGGTTGAAGCAAGGTAACTTGTTTGTCAATCCTGATTACAGAATTTATATTCATTATTATCTGGGTACGGATAGGTAGGTAAAAAACCTGTTTTCCTTGACAAAGCTACCCCACCAAGACTTGGTGTGTGAACGATTTGTACTATTTGAAAGCCAAAAATACCTTCTTAGTTTTACCTTTTGTAACCTATTTTAAACATTTGAACCTAATCAAAAGTTTTAACCTATTTTCCAGTAAAACATTTTTTTCACCTACTTCTGCTATTTGTAGAAATTTTTATAAATAATATTCAAAAAGATGAGCAAATTTTCCAAAATAATTTTTTTCTTGAATTTTTTCAAAGACTTTAAAACAACTGCTTTATAATTTTTACATGTCTGCCTAAGTTTGCATTTGCTTAAGATTAAATTTGCCAATTAGTGAGTCGGTCGAAGGTAGTGTTCAAGTTGATAAAAAGGTCTATGCCAGATTACAGGCTATATTATCCAAAAGGAAATGTATCAATTCCTTTAAAAGGATATCAGTCATTCTTAATTGAGAAAGGTATACAGTAGAGAGTTGCACGGGCTGACTTTTCACGGCCCGTGTCCGCCCGTGCCTGTAGTATCTGAGCCCGTGACAGCCCGTCCCAGTAAAAAATTCAAACATCCAACCCGTGCCCGCCCGTGTCAGTAATGAGTTTGACAACTCCGCCCATGGGGGCCCGCGGGTCTCCACGGGCGCCACATTTTAAAAAAATACGTGTAACGCAATGTAGTTAGATAGTACAATAACAAAATGTGACGTTAAATGCTACGTATTGCTTAGATAAATAAAGGAAAAGGACATAATAATAAAAGAATACATACAGAACAGAGAGCATAGATTGTATCCTGTACTCTGTACAGCAGAGCAGATTGTATTGTGTATCTTTTATTACAATCATAATATGCTACGGGCTTTTACGGGCCCCCGCTGGCTTCTAAATAAAAATTATTAACCCCAACCAATTACACAGGTAAATTAATTATGTATTTATTAGTAATATTTTATCCAACTGATCAAACAAGTTTAAACTAAAGCTAATATCGTCAATGAAAGAAAGGAGCTATCCAGATGGAATTTTTATGATCGAATAATCATGCCACAATATTTCTCAATGAGATCAACCCTTGCCTTAATGTTTACCGCAAAGACGTTCTGCCAAAACTTACGAATTCTACTTCATCCATTACCATGAATGGAACATTGGGAGAAACTTTTGATGGAGAACCATTTGTTTTGCACAACAACAAGCAAAACGATAAAATATTGGTTAGTGGCATGTGGTCATGTATTAATAACAAACTTGTAATGTAAAAACCATTACATAAATATTCCGTTTTTCAGGTATTAGAAACAGAAAGATCTCATAACCTATTATGTAGTTATGACCTAATACTTATGGATGGGGCTTTCAAGTCAGTGCCAAAACGTTCGAATTTTAAGCAACTTTAAACATTATATGGTGAAATTAATGGCAAGATATAGACAAATTATATTAATAGTAAATATTACGTGATTACTACTGAAACACATTTATTTTAATAGATCTTCCCTCTACTGTACTGCATTCTTCCGGATATGAAATCCAAAACACATGAAATCCAAAACATATGAAAATTTATTTATTATCATCAAGAGATTGGCTCAGAAAAGAAATTTACAACTTTCGCCTAATTTCATTCAGCTGGATTTTGAAATCGCTTTTATAAACGCTATAAAATTAAGTAATTAATTAATGCAATTAATTTTCCTATTGCAAGTTAAGCAAAAACTAGTTGATTTTTTGATTTTGCGAATGTATATATGCTTAGGGTGATGTTAATCATTGCTATGCAATAAACGTATATGATAGACACTAAATTGGCTTTTTTATGCGTGTAACATTAGTTGTACTATACTTAAAGTAATACACCCAAAATACTATTACTTGTTGCTAGCACTTAGTTGAAATACATAGATAAAACACGGCAACGCTGCACAAGCTACCGACTAAATTAAGGCTATTCTTAGTGCAACCGTAGGAAAAAGACCTTATCTTGAGATTTAATCGCTGTGGAATCGATATGATTTTCGCTCAAATTTTGCGGTTAGTTTTCTGAGTACTATACACATGCATTTCATGCTGTAGCCACATGGTTAGGGTGATAGAATACACGGGTGGTCTCAATCACATGTAAACACGTTGCCCCAAAAGCAAAAATCAGGGTTTCAGTTATCCTTGACAATAGTGTGACGTAAATATAACACAGATTCTGAGACTCGTAAATGCATAGGCATTGTAGACAAAGGCTTTTAGTTCAGAATTTACAACATGCATACGTTAAAAACCAATTTTAATTGACATTTGACAATTATTATTAATGTATAACTAAAATTTCTTTCCAGCGCACAAATATTTACCTGCATTGAGCTGAAAAAAATTATTTTTCATCTTTCAAATGCATGCATAATATGAGCAAACATTTTATATGCTTTTGAGGCACTGCGTTCTTAAAATTTTTTCTCTTAATTCCAATTCCATCTGCGGAAAGTGAAGAAGCTTTTCTGATACCGGTATTGCTAGACTTGTGCTGACTAAGATAATTTAATACGAAGGCGAACATTGGTAAACTTTTTCAGATTGCATAGCTGATGGTCATCGAGCGACGACTGATGTAGTGCAATTCTTCACGAAATTTCACATTTGATCCTCTAGGTGCTTTAACTTTAGACCCAAGAAGTGGCAACTTAAGCCGGTTTTAAAAATCGACAGGTGAAGGAGTGATGTCATATCTTCCAATGGATTGATTAATTGAAAATAAACTTTCCAATGGGTCTTGATTGATTCAACCTTCTTGTCAATATGTAAGTTGCATTAAACTTCTCGTAGATTCCTTGTATAGACCTTGGAGAGAAAGTATCGAAATAAGTATTCTGAACTAAATCGGAAGAATTTCTTATCTCGGAACAATTTTGTTTTTATTATATATACGCACTCACATGGATTCAGTCATATCATAAACTCGCTTTAACGCCAATCTATCTTCATACCGTACCCACTATGTACTTCATTGTCATTATCTACAAGAAACTGGAACATTTTTAATAGGAAAGGATTTTTAATTTAGTTTTGATGTAAATAAGGGTCTTTACAGAGGCTTTCAAACTACCTTCGTACCACCATATCGAAGGTGCACCTCATTACGCTTTCCTATCTGTTTACATTTTTTGAAATCCAGCCATATGATTGGTTATTCCTATAACGAATATCTTTTATTCCCCTAATGCGAACAATTGGCAAAAATTTAGCTTTTGTTTCGAAATACAATACAATTCATGAAATATTATACACAGAACGCACGCAAACACTCAAGTCATATTATTATTATGAAGTACTTACCATCTAAATAACAAGAAAGTCGAATTATACTTCCGTGATATGCACATTTCATCATTTGAAACCATGAAATCGATATTGATTGAATCTTCAAATGCACTATACATGATTCTTAGATACGCAAAATATACACATGTGCATAAAACGGAAGTAACTCCTCACCTCTCGTTGACTAATCTCGTATTGGAAAACGAGTATTTCCATTACAAGAGTGGGCGAATAATAATAATACGATTCCATTGTACTTTACCCCTTGCAAAGTCTTTGAATATTTTTTGTGTAGAATATTTCATAAACTATATTGTATTTCCAAAACAATTGCAAACAATTTTTTTCATTTGGGGAATCTATAAAATATTCGTTATAGAAATGATCAATAAGATGACGGGATTTCAAAAAATAATACTATCCAATATGAAAGCGGGTAATCTCAGCATAGTGGTACTAAGGGCTATTATTATGAACCTCGTCTCAGATTCTGAGGGCTCCTCAAGATTCGTTTTAAAATCGCTGATTGGTCCTCACCATGGTAATCGAGGACTTGAGTAGCCCTCAGAATCTGAGACGAGGTTCATAATATAGCCCTAAGGTAATTTGAAAACCTCTGTACGTGCTATTAAAAATGATATAATAAAAAGATAATTATGAAGAATGTTTTGAATTGCCCACAGCAATTTGATCCCCACACATACAGTAATGCAATACCCAAAATAACAAACAATTTCCACCAATGTTCCTATTTTTGAATGGGATCTTGGGTGCAACACATGGAGTCAATATCAATTTGCAGATTCTGCACCCAAATTACCAATGCTTCTCCAACTTCTCCAACTTGGGTGCAAAATTTTGTTATTTTGTTATTGCATTATTGTAAATTACCACAATAAGATGTAGATTCTATTGAGGTCCTCTTCGATACTTTGCTTGTCCTCAGGACACAGGACTGGGTGTTTTTGAAGTGGAAGGTTCATAGAAGACACGGCTTCTGGTTTAAAAATTTTCCTTTGCTTCCATTTAAGCATATTATTTTCTTTCAAATAACCACTTTCGGGGAAATGGTTAGAACATACAACGGCAGTTTTTACATTAATTCGGTCCGCTCTTCTACGCTTTGATTCTCAAATTTTTGATAATTTGTTATCTTGTTTCAAGCTTCGTTCTGTATTTTGACACAACGCAATTGCACCAGACGGTATTTTGAAATGCAATGAACACTTAAAATTTTATGAAAAATAGCATCCCTAACCCAAAAACAGTCAGCCAGCACAATACTGTTGTGTTGTGTTATATCTGTTTGAATTTGCGTTATGTTTACGTTACTTCCCGCGCTACAATATCCTTGCAACAAAAAATTGAAATAGTTTCCCTTCGAGATCTCCCTTGCCTATATATAGTATTCGACCATCCTGCCACATGGTGATAATAAATATAGTACTTAGAAAACCAACAGCAAAATTTGCGCGAAAATCATACCGATTCCACAGCGATTGAATCTCAAGAGTAACCCTTTCCTTAGGTAGAGCGGTCGTCTGGCGTACCATTCTCGTTTCTTAGACATCGCGCTTTGATTCATATCCATTTTTAATTAACCGGTCGTTTTAATGAATTAGCCTTTGAATTAAAATGTAGTATACTGCAGAAAAATACTTTTAATTAAATGGCATTTTCCGCAAACCATTTCTAATGTAACCTGCTAATTTTGCTCCTAATTTACTCCTAACAAATGAATTGTCTTTACTTATAAACGCATCACACTTTAACAAAAAAACAATTAACAATGAGTCAATTTTTATTGAATGTAGTGATATGGCTGACATTTATTCGTAAGTATTGGTAGGTCATAATCAGACGTCGAAATTGTATTTATGTAAACATTTTCATACTTAACTGAGAGCCAATTTTGTATCCCGAATAATATGGTGCCCTAAGGGTTTCAAAAATATAAATGTGTTAGAATTTTTTTAAATTTGTGGTTTCAAAAAATCTAAATGTTTAGTTAAATATTTTGAAATTTGTGGCTTCTAAAAATTTAAATGTTTAGTAAACACTTTTTAAATTGGTGGATTCTAAAAATCTAAATGTTTAGTAAACATTTTTTTAAATTTGTGGCTTCTAAAAATCTAAATCTTAGTAAACATTTTTTGAATAAAAAATGCCGCAAAATTTTTTGAGTAAAAATTCTTAATATTTTGTAAAATATTTTGCCCAGTTTTAGATTTCAACAGACTATTATTCTGTTTTTTAAGATAAATAAACTTCGACTTCGAGGTCTAACTTTAACTTCTTGGTAAAAGTAAAAAGTAAAGTAAAGCTCTTTAGTGTTTCTCAGTCTTATGCCTATTACACAGAGCAGCCCCGGTATTTTTAATTTAACTCTCATTTAACTGCTCTTCTGCCACCCCATGTGAGCCGACCCTATTCCCTCACACACAATCAGAAGCGACAAGTCGAACCTAACATTTACGTTTGGGTATCAGTTACACCGATCAAACACACAGGAGTGTCGACTCACACTATGACAGTCCAGGGCCGCACCGCCAGGGCGGGCTGCTCTTGGGGACAAGTAGATAGAAATGCCCCCAAGAGCCGCCCAGCTTGAGCAGGCGGTTGGGGGATATTTTGATAGATAAGTCCCATAGCACCGCCAGGGAGGCTGTAGAGGCCCCTAAGCCTCCCACCTTCCCGTCCAGATCCCCAAATTTGACTGGCGGGCGGCTCTGGGGGACATCTAGACAGCGATGTCCCCTAGAGCCGCCCCGCCGGGCTGCTCTGGGGGACATGTAGAAAGAAATATCCCCTAGCGCCACCCCGCCCGAGCAGGCAACTCTTGGGACATTTAGATAGACAAGTCCCCTAGCGCCGCCCGGGTGGCTGTAGAGACCCTTAGATCCGCCAGCCGAGATCCCCAAATCTGACTGCCGGGCGGCTCTGGGGGAGTTGCCCGGCAGTCCAGCAGAGTTATATTATACGAAGATATTTAACTTTTCTTTATTGGGGCTTGTTTGGCTCCAATAATGTTGATAGTCAGATGCATCCACTGCGTAATCTAATTTCGACCAGGCTCCTTTCGGGAGTACACCTATTGACTATCCACCCAGCCATATCAACTTTAACACACGAAACTGACCCACGAAAGTGCTGACCCATGATAGGTAAATCATATACACCCCAATCCAGAAGTATGCTTACGTGGTCTACGCTCTCTAGCTCCTGAACAAGGACTGCTACGGAAATGAGGTGGCCACCATTAGAAAGAGGACAAAATTTCCAATCGAACTGAGTATAATAGCTATTTTATCTGTTCCGAGTTAGGCCTAATTCGAAGCATAACAAAATTTTCCAAAATTTGATTCAATATATCCAATGTAAAACTTAGGCTCTTAGTAACGATTGTGTGATTTACTCTTTTTTTGAACCGCTTGTAATTCAATCAAACGGAACCGATAAAATAGTTACTCAGTTCGATTGGAAATTTTGCCCTCTTTCCAATGGTGGCCATCTCATTTTCGTAGCGGTCTCCGTTCAGGAGCTAGAGAGCGTAGACCACGTAAGGATACATCTGGGTTAACCTGTATATATATATATATAAACTATGTTACTATAAGGATATTTCTATATAACGCATTGAGAAAACTGCCATAAAAATCATGACAGGACTAGTTCTTAACCGCAAAAAAATTGAATTTTGATTCCAAATGAAATTAGGGTTTTCACAGTTTTCAGTCACTTTATTCAACAATACAAATTATTGTGTAAATAATATTCTCTATTATAATAATATAAGCATTTAATTTTAAATTAAAATATTAGACAGTTTATTCAAAATCCGCCTAATAGTGTCATTTTGGTATTTAAATTACGCACAGTTGTACGTTTATTGTCCAACGTAAATAACCTAGCATTGTAATGCATCCTTACTTTCCTTACTGTGCAATATGGTTTTGCAATTAATTTCACCATTTGATGAATATGATTTTCCAAAGGGTTAAGATTGTTTGGATTCGAAGGACTTTTTTCTCAAAGTTTCCAGGCAATGCATTAAAAATCTAGGTTCTACGTCCATATGTTTAGTTCAACGGTTAATTTGACCTGGGTGAGGCAAAACTTTATTGAAGGAATTTCTTACAAAATTGTAAGCTTTTGAACTGTAGAAGTGCAAAGTCATTGCAAATTGACGAGTTTCTTCTGCATATCGATTTTTTAATTTCAAACGGTTGAAAACTGATGGCGCTTTTGATTTAGTAATGGGGACTTTCTGTAGATGTTGCAGTCGTAGATCTCTCTGTGTGGCACTTAGTTTTCTTTTTAAATTCGAAATTATAGATGTATCTGTTGTTTGATTCGCGATGAGTCTTTTGATCATCGAATTCTGAGACCTCACAATTTCCTCATATGACTCTTTTACTGTCTGTGTGCATTTTGATACTTGTATGCTGGATAAAGTTTTCAGTACATGTTGGTAGCTGGCTTTCGTTGCTAGGGTCGTTTATCTGTAATACAGAAATAACTTACTTTACTGATTATATTTTAATGAAAAACAATTAATAATCTTAATTACTTATTTTTCTTTTCATTTAAATTGTGAAAAACCTGGTCATTTTTATTTGGCCGTCCAACATATATTCCAGTTCGAGTAAAATGAACATCCGGATTAAAATTTTTTGAGGTAATTTGAAATTTGAAAAAAAGGTAATGTGGTAATCTTCTTTGGGGGAGAGACTTGTTGTTTAGTTGTCTTAATAGTTGAATTTGTTGTCACACAACCTTTTTCGTCTAAAATGACATGTTGGAAATACAAAGAGCACAATCTTGAACTTTTCTTTGGAAACCATTTGCTCCCACGGCCTAAAAACTGCATCCATTAAGGTAAGCGGTCCTCTTCTTCTAGTGGAAATCTGTATTTAATCAAAAACAATCAATTAATACATTTTGTCGTAACTTAATCATTCGCATTTATGAAATACATACAATTCAGTAAAACGTTATATTTCAAATAAAATAGCAAGAGCATAGAGTTACTTGTGAAACGTCAAATCCTTAGATGGTGTTCGTCGGCAACTGTATAATGCACATTTGTTCGGCATTTTGTATTTTATCAAATTTTGGATTATTAAAAAAGCCGATATTGTAACTTGTACATTACATTATTCAGTAACATCAACTGTACATAAATATATATGTGCCAACAGTATAAATGCAATAAAGCGGCCACGTAAGATGGCAGAATAGTAGCAATGCTATTTCTTACTACTAGCCTTACTACTTTTCTGAACTCTTACTACACGAGTGTATTGGTTTATTCCTGTTGGCTCACATATTGCAATTCAGTTTAAACGATTGCGGATAAGAACTCCCTCCAATCACAAGAAAGAAAATTCTTTAACACGGACTGTATAGACAATGCGTTATATAGAAATATCCTGACAGTAATATAGTATATATATATATATGAGGTTAAATGAGCAGGCCATATTACAGTCATGCCGATAGTCACGAAGATACACCACAGGCCATACTCACTTACACTATTCCAAGGATTTGTATTCAGTGTTCGATGACCAGCCGGCTGGTTGGTTAAAATGGCTGGCTAAAATGGCCAGCCGGTTGGTTGAAATTCTTGTTATCCAGTAGCTAAAATGGCCAAAAATAGTCAAATGGGGGTATGTGAACTGAGAAAATCATCCTTGACTTGGCGGGAAATTAAAAAAAAAATCATGAATTTTGGCCATTTTGCCCACTAGCCATTTCAGTCACTTTAGCCGGCTGGCTGGTCAAAACATTTCCAGCCGGCTGAAATGGAACACTGTTTGTAACCCAAGTTACCTCGATGCTAATGAAGCATATTACGGGGGCAGACTGGGTCCTACCTAATGCTATCGGACATTAGATGCACTGGTACTGTCCCTACCGTAATTGTAGACTGAGTAAGGTTTCATTCCTTAAGCTAAAATCTCCTATGTGCAAGATGCGTATACTTCAAGACTCTCGATCACCCTCTCCAATTCAGATACAATAATTTATTACTTGAAACACAATAATTACAGCTTTCTATTACGAACTAATCTCAGCTCGTGCAGGTAACATTCCTGCAAGTCAGGCCGAACACAGGCCAGGTCTCAGTCAACACGACTGGATTTGTAGCTCTTCTCTGCAACGACTCCGCAAGACTAGCTCTCCTGATGTAGATTGGCTCCTTTTATAACCTTTCTGACGTCGGTTGTAGTCGTAGTCCTCGTAGTAGATAATGTAAAGTAGTCTCCCACTATGTGCTAGCTACGTACATTATAAGCATTGCTTGGTAGGGAGAGACTTTATGTAGGTAGCACATGTTAGGTCGATCTGAACCAGCTACTTTTTGCTCAGCGGCACACAGAACCAAGAGACTCTGTCATATAACCACTTTGCCTTCCCTTCTTGGTGATACTAGTACAAGCAGCAATTATTTACAAAGCTTGTTCATTTCTACACTCCGTAGTTCTAAATGGCGATATCTTTCCTCAGTACCGGCTCATTACTTTATTGCTTAAGGAACATTCCTTTGTTTCGTAAAGACAAGTCATTTTTACCATAATTAATAAAGTTAAAGGCAATGTTGTTTTATTTTAAATTTTCATTAATTGCCAGCCATTTTAATTGACCCAATCATTACATTCAACCTCGATTCACTTAGGTATTTTACTTAGATGGGAAATGTAAAATGGCACAAGACTTATTTTCTTGGATGAGCTTCAAAGTCGCAACCAGAAAGGAGCAGGGAAACACTCAAGAAATCATGAAAAATCGTTGCGATTTTTCGACTTTGAGGCATTTACCATCCTATTCTGAGGGAGGTGCTCTCTTTAGGTGCAGCCTTATCTCAACTCAATCTATTATGCTATAAGTATGTAATAATAAATTCCTATATTGCTAAATACTAAACACACAATAGACAGACTGTTTACCACTATACAGAGATGTGCAGTGCATGCATGGTCCATGCAGCGCAGCGATTTAAAATTACCATAGTAAACCCTGGTACTATGTCGAGCCTTAGCTGAGAAATAGGGGGAGGCCAGGAGCAATAGTTTTTTGGAAACTTTGGGCTTCCGGACCCTACAATCCAAGCACTTTAATTCAATACATAAGTTGCTATGGCCCCGCCCATGTTACTTTTGTGCAACCCTGTAGATGAAGTTAGAGGTACACACGACAGAAGTAACTCCAATTTTTGCTGTAGGCCCTATTGTAAAAGTATGTCCTAGCAATATTCGTCTTTTCTGGATTAAAAATGTGGTAGTAGTGTAATGTGGGTAGTCAGTGGTACTGGCTTGCATCGTGAATAAGTGTAGCAGCAACAGCAACTCCACACGAATTGTTATCTGTATATAATAAACACAGAAGGAAAAAAACTTACCAATCTATCTATGTATCTATATATGTATTGTATGTCTGGTAGGAGAGCCTAGGGAACCTGAATATATTGCGTAACCCACTCCCCCATGTGTAACGCAAATGCTGACTGCAAAACATTTAATTACCTCCTCTTCCCATTAACTGCACACATGCATGTACCTTAGAAGCAAAAAAGCAAAATGCGCAAGCCCAATTCCTCTAAATAACCGAAATGAGTCGTTTCATATTATTATAACATCAACACAATAATAGAAATTAACTTAAGAAGGTTGAATGGGGGTGAGTCGTAATTGAATAGAAATGATTAGCGTAAGGGGACACCTCGTAATGATCGTAATGTGACTTATTAAATAGCATTTGAAAACTTTTAATACAAATTGGTTATGCTATATCGACAAACTTAACATTTTTTAGTAGAACTGGGTTTACTTTTTTACTACCTTTTTGATTCTTTTGGCAGTTGGCACACCTTTTTGTAGAATTAAATAATAGTACTGGGTAACTAACTATTCTTTAAAAATATTTATTCGTAAGTTGTACTCATAGAATTTGTACGCTTTTCCAAAATCCCAGGGTGAATCTTATTTTTCTGATTTAAAAGAGAGTTTTTGGTGGCTTTGTGGGATTTTTTTCAAAATTGGAGTCTTTCATTTTTCCCTGCATTTGAAGCTAAGAAATACAGTTATTATTATGGTTTAGAAAATTCCTTTTTATCAGGAAGTTGGGGCTACAGCTAGTTTATCTACCACTATAGACATTAAAGTATATTAATTTAAATATCCTTTGTATATATTTACAAAGTTAACATAATAAATAATAACCTAATGGGATGTTTTCGAAATTGTTTTTATTACTGTGAAGGGTGGCCTGCTGAATTTCCTTGAGTGCTAGATTTGCCGTTTAGCTGGGTTTACTAGTAGCAAATAAAAGAGGAGAGAGGAGGACAAGGATGATTGCAAGTGTATGTAGAATAGAGTAGAGGAGCTGCTAGCTGGGAGGAAGAGTGAAAAGTAGTGCGGAGAGAAACTGAAGCAGTTCTCTATACTTGCGTACAAGATGTTCAAGTTCGTTCCATAAACCATCACTTTCTCAGGTATTTAAACGGTAAAATATTGACAGATCACAATAAATAGACAGATCAATAGTTTAAAGTAAATAGATAGTGAAAGTAGAACTATCTGTCTAGTGGCAACGGTGGCAGTTGCATCTGGCTCAAGTAGTGTGTTTGTGTGGGTTGTGACAGGATGACTGAGTGCAATTGGCGTGTGTAAGGGTGAGCCAGGGGCTTCGGGCTCTGACGCATTCACTCACACGGCTTGGTCAAGTGTAAGCCAGGAAGAAAGGAGGGAAGGCCAAAAGAAGAGAAAGCACGGAAAAGTGATATATTTAGCCAGCCAATTGAGAAATTACCAAGAAAGTTCAACTGTGATGACTTCTTGTCTCTTCCCTTCCTACCACTCTCTGCCACTTTTTCCCCTTTGAAAATTTACTAACTCCGGGTGTCGCACACACACAAACATGGTAGGTGAAAGTCATTGGGGTTATATCTGAATATTGGAGGTGACAGGAATACGGCACTCTAGGAGTTGGAATAAGCAACGAGCTAATAGGTCACTCTAAGAGGTGAAAGAAATAGGACTGAAAGTGTCGAGGCAACTTTATTTCTTCGTTATTGTGACAGAAGTCTGGTTCTTTTATGAGAAATTGCTTGATTGGTGAAGATCGTTTGGAAAGAGAGGTTGTCTGAGGAGGGAATTAAAGTCATCCTAATTATTTTAATAATTAAAGTATTCAAGGCGTTCATAAGTGTTTGCCAATTGATATTTCTGTACAGAGAGATTTAAGTGTTTCTTTAAACATTTGGACATCGTTGGTCATTCATTCATGGGACAACTACACTTATAGTATTATAACACTGTTATTTAATCAGCTCCTATGTTAATCATACTGAATCCCAAAGTTCCTATTGACATAAATTGTATTGCCTAACTCGTGCAAAAATTTATATGTACTTATCGCATAGTTGAACGACGAAATTATTGAAGAAATGAAATAAGTCTGAATATCTCTTCTGTAGCAATGTATCCTGAGAAGTGATGAGTGACAGTCTTAACAAGCGAGAAAGGATATGCTTCAATTGCCATCCTTATCAACCTCACTACCTGTCTCTTTTCATGACTTGGTGACAATATCCGATATCCCTTGTGCAGCTCCTCAATGTGATACTCCGATCTCGCTCT
The DNA here is from genome assembly GCA_020055645.1 of Tomocerus qinae. Taxonomy (NCBI): domain Eukaryota; kingdom Metazoa; phylum Arthropoda; class Collembola; order Entomobryomorpha; family Tomoceridae; genus Tomocerus; species Tomocerus qinae. The sequence continues at coordinate 390,478 of CM034548.1, read as the reverse complement.
AACTGAAGTTGTCAAAATAATTTAGGTATGGATTGTTTACAATAGCCATTGACCATTGGGAAGGTTGCATGGCAGACTGTGGCCAACAGGCATAACTGACACTAATGAGTATAAAACGAGAGTTGAGGATGTGGAGTGGTGTTGACCACAAGACTGGGATATTCCTGCGTGGATGAGAGATTGATTTGGGTGGATAGAATGATGATGGACTCAAACTGGAGTACCACAAATGTCAATGAGAGACCCGAGGAATGTAATTCGAGCAAGGAGCGAGAAGCCCGATCTTTGGCCTTAGAGAAAGCTTACGTTCACGATGTCTACCAACAAATCTCCTCCCACTTCACAGACTCCCGCTATCGGGCTTGGCCAAAAGTAAAGCAATTTGTCGTTGACCAAGAGCCTGGGTCTGTGATTTGTGACGTTGGTGAGAATCTTTCGTTTATTTACTATAAATCGTAGTTTGGACTTGGGCAGGTGTTGAATATCTTTTTGTTTAGGATGCGGAAATGGGAAGTATTTGAGCTTCAACCCTTTCATATACAAAATAGGACTGGACCGTTGTATCAATCTCACAAATATTGCAAGAGAAAAGGACCATGAAGTAAAGAGTTTATTGTTGTATAATACTTTATGCGGTTGGCAGAATATAGTCGGAATATAGAACATAGGCATGTCTGTTGCTGGCGAACAGTATATCATATGTTTGGACATGTCTGATCAGGGTTACCAGGTACACTTAAATGACAATATTTATGGGCCCAAAACTTGAAATACTTAAATTATGCTTACATCAACTAAAATCGGCCACATTGAAATAACTTCATCCTTAAATATTAGAACACAGTTTGTTATGGTTCAAATACGTTGAAATAGTGAAATTTTCTCGCGCTTCGCGCGAATCAATTTCGATGGAAATCCATTCATCCCTTATCAGTGGAGTATAAATAACATTCCTCTCTTCCTCAACTATGTCACTAAACTGTTAAAGCCAAATTACACAAAATTCGATAAATCTTTATTGATTAATTTTGAAGTTAAATTTCAAAATTTTATAGCGCTTCGCGCGAATTGTTATTTTGTCTTGATTCCCTCACACGTGCAGGAATATTAATTACAAAATACATAATTTACTTATTTTTGCTTCATTTTAATCAAATTTGTTAGCTGCGCTCATGTAATAGTGCCAAATACGTATGTACCAATACGCACCCGAAGGGCGCGGGTTGGTAAATGGCTTATGTTGGTCAGGATACTTAAATTCGTTGAAGAAAATCTGGTAACCCTGTGCCTAATCCAGTTTGACAATAAAGCTATGATTTGATTTGATTAGACGACCCGCTCGCATTTTAATATAATATTTATTCACAGAACTTTAATGCACAGGTTCTAATATGCGATAATCTGGCCCTACCATTTCGGGACGAATGCTTCGACGCCGTGCTTTCAGTCGCTGTCATTCACCACTTTGCTACTACCGAGCGAAGGGTCGCAGCTCTCCAAGAATTAGCTCGTGTCTTAAGGATTGGTGGACGCTTAATGGTCTCTGTATGGGCTATGGAGCAACGTCACCGTAGGGTAATTACATCATTTACATCACATCATTTACATTACATTACATCATTTCCCCCCGGCGAAATCGAAGAAAAGAAGTTTTGCCTTAAAACCCAAAAAATTTTCGCTAGTATACATTTTCACTTTTAATTTGTCGGGACCCCTCCGAAATAATATATGATGTAGAATTCGACTGTTATAACTTATAACAGTCGAGTTCTACAATAACTGTTAAATTTGTTAACGGAGTTACTATACGTCGGTAATCCCTTTCATAGTAACTGAAAAAGTCGAAGTCAGATCAGTCGCCCGTAAAGTGTGTGTTAAGGGTGATTTTTTACATGTGTGAGCTATGTCACGCACTTCTGCCACATGGGAAAGTCATTTTCGATATGATCTCTAGAATGTTTCCATAGTGCTGTATAAAACTGATTAAAGTCAATCTCCCTTTAAGTTTACCAATTTGATCTGTTTTTCACAGCCCTTACGAAACATTCTGGAGTTCATATCGAAAATGACTTCCCCTTCCTAAAACCGATAAGCTTATAGGAATACTATATAATATATAGACGGGCTCGTGAGAAGTTATTTGGCGGATATTTAGGGTATGCAAAAAATGCAAAGCGTGGAAATGGGACCTTTTTTATCTATTAAAGGATGACCTAAGCTGCCCGCAGACCTACAAGGTTTCGTAACTTTATAGTCTGTGGGAAGACTATGCCATGAAGTAGTGATTGTAGAGTTTGTTTTTGTGGTAAAATGGTGGAATTGGAATGTAATTTGCATATGCATATGCAATGTACGTTATAGAAATTGTACATACTTGTAGTGAGCTACAATTTCCATAATGTAATTATCCTAAAATATTTCCTGCTCACAGTGTACAAAATTTACCACTTTTTAGCCTTTTTTACCATCACATGGTAAAAATGCACTTAATGGTAAAAACGCATTTAATGGTAAAAATGGTAAATTTTAGCGATAGATTAGACAGCTGAGTACAGATACACTAGACTTCCTAAAATATAAGGTTTAAAACTTTATTTTCTATGAAATATTTCCAATTAGCCCCTTAATCAATTAAATTGATCATATTTATTTGATTGTACGGCAAAAGTTATAAAAAAATTAAGAAAGAAAGATTGTATTTGGTATCGCCCATTTAAAATTGATGCTAATTTTATTGCAATTAATTTCTCAATCAGCAAGGGTTGTTAGCGTCCCCATTGGTTGAATGCTAATCTGATTGATGAACACTTATCAATTTGTGACAACAACGATCATCTGCTAAGCTATTTCATACTTTGGCACCGAATTTTATTCAAAATTCAAACACGAAATTTAAATGAAACTATTTTTTACCATTTTTACCATTTATACCACTTACCACTACTTTTTAGGTAGTGGTATTTAACGTTAAATACCATTAAAAACCACTTACCACTGGTAAGGGGTAAATGGTATTTTCTAAGGGTTTCTGCTGAGCAGGCTGCTCAGCAGAAACTCTTAGTCTGCGGACAGACTAAGCTCTTTTACCCATACCTATCTACTATATATATAACCACCGTTTTAGATAAAGCAATAAATTTACCTACCTATGTATGTAGTGATCTATGTGTGGTAGGGCAAATCCAGGGGCGGCTAATTCCTAGTATCAAATACGCAAGATTATTGTCTACCTTTCGAAATTGAGTCATGCATGTTGGGGGTTACGAGTTTCTGTATAATATTCGAAATAGAAATCATTTTAATTCTTCCAAACTATTTCTACTCGTACATGTCATTGTCAGAACCCTAAAATCGTTTCTTAAAGATCGCTCTCATGGAAATAGTTTTACGATTTATTTAAATTCGCATTTTATATGCAATGAGGAGTGTAAAATATCTATCACTTTTAGAAGATTTTACCATCACAGTGGTAAAAATGTACTTAATGGTAAAATGCATTTAATGGTAAAAATAGTAAATTTGACAATTTATTGCTTCAAGTACAGATGGGCCAAAGAGGTTTTAATAATACACACACAATGACCTCTTTGAGATAATCACATCATATCTACTTCGGACCCTAAATTTCAGACGTCACCTCATTAGGAGGATTGTCATGAGATGATGTGAGGTAATTCGTTTACTAATAGTGATAGGATGTATGAAGACTCTCTCTATGTAGTGTAAGAGGTACTCGGGCACTCGTGAGCTGCTGAGTCCACATTTCTCTCCATTCCCGACTTGCCTAAGCAGCTTAGGCATACTTACCGGTTTCGGGTATGGTCAAGTGGGTGATTCCCGGAATTGTATAAAATAGTCGGGGTGCCCGACTAATACTCGGGTTATGCACTGTAAGATTGTGGTATGATTGTGTGCGTAAATGTAGTTATAAATGAACTGCGTAAATGAGACAGAGTGAAAGAGCACAGAGTGATTGGTGAGCGATTGTTTATCTGACCAGGACTTTAATTGCTTCCTGGTCAGATTCGGAATGAATCTGATTTACGAATGCATGTAATTATAAGTGAGTTTGTATCTGTGTGTTGTGTGGGTGGAATTAGGATAGTACACAGGTAAGCTATAGATTAGATTTACATAGTATTAATTAGAGATAGGTATTAGATATAGATGGGTATTCGGAAGGTAGGTCGCGGAGCGACATAAAAATATTAAGGATAAGGTATGGAGATATAAGCTGCAGAGACATGGGGAACATGGCTCCTGGAGTAGATAGAAAGAGTGAGGTTTCTGTGAAGTCACTCAATTGTATTTTACAAAGAGTGAGGTTAAGGTTAGGTTGGTCACTTTTATAGACACAAAGTGAGGCTGAGGTGAGGTCACATATGACAAATGGCTTGGCCGTGAGGAAAAGGTGAAGCAATGGGACACTTCTATACATAAGCTAAGGTTGGGACAAGGGTAGGGGAATTAAGCCTCAGTGAGGTTGAGGTGAAGTTAGAAAAGGAGCACCTCGTTTGTGAAAAATGAAAAGTAGTTATATATAATGCTAGATCATGCTTGAAGATATTGACTGCAAAACGCCAGGTAGTTCCAGGAATTGTTTTATGTGTGTATGGATAAAACGGTATCCGGATAAATTGTATAATTTTTTCGTATATGACGGTAGTGACAACTTGTATATGCAAAAGGATTAAGGATATCCCTTGTATGGATAGTGACAACAGGGCATGAAAAAGGCAAAAAGCTACCTTTTTGCCTTTTTGTCTTTTTGCTTGCCTTTTTGCCTAGCAAAATCAGCAAAAAGCTACCTTTTTGCCTTTTTGCTGTTAAATGGGGTAATGAGCAATTGACATGTTGACAACCAAGGATGTGAACAAGAAATACGATTTTAAAACACAGCAATTCTTAATCATCTTCAATCAGTCATTCATTAGACAATAAAACAATCGAAAACAACAAAGTAACATTGTAAGCAATTTAAAAAAACACGAGGAAAAAAACAAGAACCTAGAGCTGTTCTAACCAGTACCAGTCAAATACTGGATATTTAGGTTGAGTTGATATATCTCATATAATATTATACACAATACGCAGATGTTAAATCTGGCTCATTTTTTATTATACGGTTTGTCAGTTGTCACAAATACATTATAGTTCATATTGAATTGTGTAGTATTAGTAATAAATAGTTTAATAATCAAAAAATCTAACTAGCATCTGCAATTTATCTGAATATTTGAATGTGTAGGACGTGACAGTCTACAAAAGTTAGCTTTAATGAAGTATCACAGGTGGCGGTGACTACTCCAAAAAGGCAAAAAGCACAAAAAGGCAAAAAATAAAAATTCAATCCGCAGATTCAATGCAGGATAAATTACATGTATTTGCTTTTCTTTCTTCCTCACATACTACAACTTCATATACCTGATCTCTAAGTAGTTACCAATATTAGTGTAGAGATTTGATACTATAACAGACTCGAAAACTTTACCTAAATTCTTCAAACTTACCCCCTGGTTTTAATAATGGTATAACAACAGCCTTTTTCCATGATGAAAGAAAAACCCCAGTACTTAGAGCAAAGTTGAACAGCAAAGATGAAGCACAACATTTTATGATTTTCTGAGATATGCATTGAACACCACAGGAAGAGCTTGTTTTAACACTTAGTAGATGTTTTAACACACATTCATCAGTTAATGTTATCATATTTGCCAATGAGAGCTGTTTGCAGAATTTTTCTTACTTAGTATTTTGATCAGTATGATTCAACGAGAATGTTTTTACAAAAAGCTCCCTAACATCTACATTACTAGATATGTTTGTATGTAAGTCATTATTATGCAATTCCTTACCTAAAGAGTAAGAATTAGTGTAATAATTCCATACAATAGCTGAACCAGATTGTCTTGCTAGCTTTATAAAGCTATTTCTATGGTATATCAGTCTTTTTATGTTACCAGACAGCCATGCTATATTTTTTGATTTACAATTACGCTTAACAATAGGACAAAGTCTATCAATAACATCCTGACACAAGCTATTGAATGCATATAGCATGTCATTTACATCATCACAACCATCAAGCGCCGTCCATGGTAAATTAACAAATTCTTTGGCCGCTGTAATTACATGTTGTTACATGTTATAACTACACAATTCTTCGGCCGACAAGTTCTTATAACTCATAGTAATTATTAATCTTCTACAAAGCCTAGGATTAATTTTCTTAGAAGGAGAGGTACACAAAAGTGTTGCAGAGTCAGCACTTGCGTTACACATGGGAAGTGGGTTTTGCATTAGTTAATATTATATACAGGTTTCCTAAGTTCCCCTACTCCTACCAGACAAATATAGATAGATTGGTGAATTTTTTCAAGTCTACGATTATATTATAGAATAATAGCCTCTAAAATGACGAAATATTACATGTTTTTGGGCTGTAGCGAAGAATTGGAAAAGACAAGTGGTTACGTATGATCGTGAGGTATGTTACCTCTGGTAAATGGACTAGTGACAAAGATGAGAAATGAGGAGTCACAAACTACAGAATAGAATATATTATTCCAAGAGTTCTGTTTTTATTTCCAATAAATGGCACGGTGAATACGAAGACTCTACTCGTCTCACTGTGGGTCTAGTAACAGTTGACCGAGCAACTACAACAAGTTGACAGAGCAACTTAATACTGGTTGACAGAGCAACCTCAACAACTCGACCACACGAGTGAGAGAGCAGAGTAGTACTGAAATTACATTGATTTTCTTGCAGTATTTATAGCAAATTAAATACATGGGGCAGATACGAATAGAAAAGAATTGAATACATAATTAGTGGCGGTTGTTAAATAATGTGAATTACATGTCTAGGATAGGAAGTCATATAACCAGTCAAATTTCCTATAATTATAAGAAAGGTCACATACATACAATAAAAGAGTAAGAATCCTAACATTGGGGATTAACCGCATTAATATAACATTTAAAATGGTACAATTGTTATCCACATAAAGTCTATAGTTTCGGAATGAATAGATAACACGTGGAAAAGATAGGGCAAACTTGAGGTAATGTCAAATTCGTATAATGGTCCGAGCAAGTAGCGGACAGAAAACTTTACATAACATATTCATAAATGATAATTGTAGTCAGGTCATATGATTTTGACCTATGAGAACTTAGTACATAATCACTTAGTTTGCTTACACGTGTGGTCATAAAGTGAGTACACGGTTGGGATATATTGGGTACACGGTTATACAGTATATACACGGTGGTGTTACGGTGGCGTTACTCCAAATACACGGTGGCGTTAATCTAAATACACGGTGGTGTTACAGTGGTATTGCTCGTACTCTTACTCGTCTGACCATTACAATTAATTTGCTTTCCTTAATTTTCAAAATCACACAAATAAAAATGATGTACTTACAATGACTAAATATTTACATCGTCAAAGCCATCATTTTTCTAGTACTTTACAGTTTTCTATAACATACTATACAATTGCACGACTGTTAGATGAAACTTGCCATACAAAAATTCCTGTGTGCGCCTTACAAATTCTTATTTTCCTATAGACAAGTGTAAGTATACTACTATCACATACTGTTGTGTACTTACTGGACCTACGAAGAAGTGTAAATGCCCAAAAAATTCACAGGAACTTTTTTAAATAAAAGTCCTGTCGAAAATTTGACATTTTTCATCTTTGAATTGAAGATTAAGATATCGCCATTTCAAAATGACAAAAAACTCATATTTTAGTGTTTGTAACTTTGAAACTGCGATATCTTCTATACAAAGATGGAAAATGTCAAATTTTCGACAGGACTTCTTTTAAAAAACTCCTGTCAATATTTTGGGTATTTACACTTATTCGTATGTCGATGTTCAGATCCTTAGGGACTTTGCTTAAAAGAAAAATTACATAGAATATGAGTCAAAAAACGGCCTGTTGTGTCATAGCCACGCGTATGTGTCCCTCTTAATTTACAATGCTCTATTTACTGTGTGACCAGGCACGTATCCAGAAATTTGGTCAAGGGGGGGAACCAAAAATATTGTTAAAATTAAGACATATTCGCGCGAAAATTTTTGCAATTTTTGGTTTTTTTAGAAAAAATCCTCTCTTTTTCTCAGATTTAGGGGGGACGCTGTGCCCCCTTCCCGCCCCCTACTGGATACGTGATTATGTGTGACTCTGTGACCTGACGTGAAGTCACAAAATGTTTCTGTTGATAAATAAGGGCATGAAAAGGACAATTGTGTACGGAAAAGTGGCCCATTTCCTAGCGAAACGAAGGGTGCAGCCTGCAGACCCCTGTTCATCTTTTCTGCCCTGGGTATGCTAGCTTGAGTTTTCATGCAATCTTTAATTTTCGAAAGAATTTTTGATCCCCTTAGCCCTCATCGATTTTGATGCCATGGGACTCGCTCGGCTAGAAAAAATTACCTTCGAATGTAAACAGGGTTATACTGAAACAGCAAACATGGTACTGATATCAAGTTGTGTGCGTGGGGGGCTTCAGCCCCTCTTACTAATCATACTTACAAGCTTTCTATCGTGTCGTGCATGACAGCATGACAAGATCCTCGTTCGATTGACAAAAGCTTGCTCAGATTTTAGGAGAAACAATGGCCTCAAAGTTTTGGCTGTTTGTAATATAAGTTATGACATTTTAGATATCCATCCACCGACGACCGATAATAATAATATTCGTGGACTATTCATACGCAGTTTGAGTCTCAAGATGTGCTGGTTCCGTGGAATAGACCAATGGTGTCAAGCAGTGACGACAAGACTTCTTCCATCGAAAGAGATCTGAATTCGACGACGACAACGACTTCGGATGACGATGCCACTCACTACCACGCCTACACACAAACATCCGACTCCGACTCCTTCCCTTCCCTCAGGTACAATCGACTTAGGTACATCTCTTTTCCCTCTCATATTTCTCAGCCTCTTCCTTCGCATAAAATGATTGCCATTTTTGTTGTTTTTGTGAGGTGCAGCAGTGGGTACCGGAAGAGAGGGCGGGTGCGACATCGCGGACGCTCCATCGACCCAGCTTGTCCAAGCAGTTCACAGAGCAGCTCTGATCTTTCCAGTCCCAATGAATCCTGCTACAGTTTCGTCAGGAGGGCTCTACAGGTCTCTGTCTTTGCTATCGCTAGTCCAACACAATCCTTGAGGACCCACTTCCCCCCAAATCCAAAAAAAGGAATATTTTCAATTATAATTTGGTGGGCACCACAAAAATTATTGCTGCGGCTTGGCTCAATCCTAATTCCACCATTTTTATGAATACGTATATCACATAATATAGCTTTATAGTAACGTCACAACACTGAAACCAACTCCAGTCTAGCCGAGGTATTTTAGTATAAATATCTGCTATTTGTTTGGCTAAGTATTGAATAGTGATTAATTATATTATTTATTGAGAAACTTGTATTAACGAAATGGGATTCAATGCACTGCGAGGAGGAGAAGTCGAGAAGTAGCAGGAGAAACCGTAGTTATGGTGTCTCCAGACTCCAGAGCAAGTGTTGAGTTCAGAATTACATACCCAACTATGGCATTCCTTTCTAGACCGTAATTGACCGTATGACTTACTCCTAATACCTATGCATTTTTCCTATTAAAAAGGTTTTTTAATTCCTCTAGCTCAGGGCCGCAGCGAAGGGGGGGGGGTACCGGGGTACATGCACCCCCCCAATCGAGAATCGCTAAAATTATCGCGTTTCGCGCGTAAATTATAGTATTCTTTCTCGGTGCCCCCTCGAAATTTTTTTCTACATGCTCCCTGCTCCAGCTGTCTCTCTTTATTACCCTTTTTTAAATTGAAAGTTATTTTTAGGAATTAATAAGAATTACGAAACGAGGTAGGGCGATTTGATTATTTTTCCATTAGAGATAGATGACTTAATTCAAACCTGGATTTCCAAAGTTTCATATTTTAGGTCCCTAATTTGGACTACATTACATTTATATGTGAAAAAGTCTGGGAATAATTTCGCCTGCAGCAGTACCTATATAACAATTTGAAAATTAAACCAATTAAGACAATTTAAAAAAAGGAAAAATTTGCCATACCATTTCGTGATAAATTGTTCTATTTGAACGTGGACTGCAAATTTGCGATTTCGCGAAAGGTATCCGTTATTGTAGTATTCTTATAAGTTTTAACAATAAGATTGAAGAACAATAAAAAACCGATAAGAAAATATAATAGACGAGTTCGCGCTTCAGTGAGCACGAACAAAGGTGCTCAATGAACCGCGAACTCGTGTATTGTTCGTGCTCACTGAAGCTCGAACTCGTCTATTATATACTTTCTTATCGGTTTTATTGTTCTTCAATCTTATTGTTAAAACTTATAGGAATACTATAATATATTTCTTCAGGTTAGGACGGGGTTCTTTGCTGGTTGGTGGAAAACTGTTTGAAATTTTTTGTTTACAGAAATTAGCCGGAACGAAAAGGAACAGGAGCGGTCGGAAGCCTTGGTTCCTGCAAGGCCTGGAGATTCCACCCCAGCAGCGGGAGTCAAACGAGAGAGTCGGCTCGACGGAAGACGACGGCGCGGAACTGGAACTACCGAATGTAAATCCTCCGGAGAATTTCATGCCCATCGAGCTGCGTCAGTTAGAGTCGAATGAATTCACCGAATTGCTGGATGAGAGTCGTCGCTCTAAAGGACAACGTGGAATCATATTCTCGAATGTTCTCTACCCAAGAAGGTAACAGCAGACAGCAGCGTTCGGCTATATATTCTCTCCAGGGCTATTGAAATTCCCGATCTAATTAATTTTAAATATTCAAAATGCACTAAGGCAAAACCAGAAAACCCAATTAGGTCAAGAAAGCGGGCACTTAACTTACGTGAAAATTGTATTGTCACACGAATTAGTCAATTAATGAAAATGGGTCGTATAAGTCATTTAGGATTTCAATCGGTAGGAGACAGGATTTAGGTAATTCTAAGCTAATTAGCAATGTTGAACCACAAACAAAATTATGAGCAAATGTAAATGTAATCATTTGCAATTGGTAAGGACTTTTTAAATAATTCCATAATGTATTCAACAATTGACCGTTTCAATTATTTTTCAGGGACTTTTAAATTTTTTAGGGACACATTAAATAGCACCCCAATTTAAAATTCTGACTTTCAAAAAATCATAATACGATATGTTTGAAACCGAGCGTTATGAAAATGATCATTTTTGTTTCTGAGTATGCGATGCACATGTAGTAATCAAAGAAATTTTATGGTAATTTTATAGTTGTACTTGAATCACTAATATTATAGGGATGGGTGTAGGACCAGTAATCTCAGATCCTATAGTAAGGACTTTCCCAAAAAAAGTACGAATTTTCTCGATTCCCATTTACCCTCTATGATAATTTTTGCTGGTTAACTAGCAACATCCTCATTTGTGGCAGAAACAATCTGAGTCTTTTGTAACATGCAGCATTCCCTTAATCGGGGCTTACAGGTCTGTCTAGTGGTCTAAACAGCCGCTTCTCAGGATGAGGTCTGGAGTTCGAATTTCTGGAGCGTAAAAGTCTAAAAGGTAGTTAGTCTGGAGCAGGGAGAAGCTGTCATTGCCGTATATTCGTTATTAGCATTGATTTGCCTATCGTAGTGACAATATATGATTATCTGTCAATGCCCTGTCTGTAGTGTATGGATTGTTCTGTTGATCTGTATACGTGCTATGAGTTCTGCCTAGTACAAGTCTGGACAATGGGATGCGCATGAGGGGATAAGGTGGGTTGAAGTAGACTGCTAAGTGATTTGCTTGGGGTCACTGGCGGTCGGCTTACATGTCCCGGTCCCTCTCTGCCTGCCCACCAGATCGAGTTGCAGGACAGTGTTGAGTCGTTTCGTCTCATGGTTCAGTACTCTTCACTAAGTCTCTTTGTGTAAGTCTGTACACTTACCTAGTACAGTTGTTCCGTGAGTCACTGCAAGTAAGCCCTCGCGGCTTGAGCGGTAGCATAGCTCTACTATTCAATAGTAGTAGCCGTGTGCTTTCCCCCTAACACACACACATTCCCTTAATCGAGTTCTATAAATTTTGTAGGGTTAGAAATTTCGCTCACTTTAAAAAGGACTTTTGTTTTGTCCTGGAAGTACAAATCGGGAGTAAATATACGTAAGGAGTACCTTGCATTGAGTTTTTGGGATTTTAACTAAAAAATTTGTGGACAGAAGGAGAACTCTGGAGACGACTTTCGAGATTGAGCAGCCGAATAGTAGCCGGATGAGTGCGCAGCCGAAATCGAAAAGTTTGAGTGATTTGTTCGGATTGATTCCGGTGGGGATGTTGCGGGTACAAAAGAAATCGACAGAGGAGTTGAAACTTGAAAAGGGAGGGGCATGCATGGAAGTGGTCTTGTCCCAGAGGAGCCTCACAGACGCAGAAGGGTCTTCTCCCAAAGGTCGGAACGATGAAGGAGGACCGTCGGCTCCCTTTCCAGAGAGCGTTCGGCACAAGGCGGTACAGACGGATAGTTTTGAGTTAGTTGAGGTCTTGGTTAGTTCCACTGGCGGAGACGGACTCAGCCTCTCACCTCTCAACATTAACGGGTGCAACCAATGCCACAAAATGAACTCTTCGTCAGCCAACACTTCCATCGATTCCCAACACTCGGACAAACCCGTGGCAAAGAAATTGCGACCAACACTCGTGAAACAAAAACATTCGATCTCCTCTTCTTACACAAACACCTCGCTGGATGGTAACGGGGGTTCGGAATGTCCTGGACAAGATTTCTCTCTGGGGTTTAACAGTGGCCACCAGTCCTCCATCCCACCCAACAAGTCTGAAGATGTCGGGTGGCGGGATATGAAAAATTCTGTTCGGAATTTACCCGAGTTCAAAGCGGAAGGCGGAAGTTCGGGCGGGAGGACAGCCACACACCCAGGATCTTCCTTCTGGAAACAGAGCTCACTAAACGAGGAGCTGATCTTCTCGGAGCGTCTGCGCGAAAAGGAGAAGCTGAAGCAGCACATCCAGAAGCAGTGCTCACTAAACGAGGAGCTAATGTACAAAAGGGCGGAGAAGCCGCGCTGGGACCAGATGAAGGAGGCTTTCCTTAACTCCTCCAACGTCAAATGTCTTCAGTTACTCAAGAACGGACTCAGCAACCGATTCCGTGGCGGGACGGACCCCATCACGCGCAATAACGAGGGAAACAATCCCGACCCGATCCTCCCGCCCACCGTCTCGAAACCCGCTCAGGCACCCGCAGCATCTTCTCTTCGCCACGGACTTGTCCGCATCCTGCAAAATTGGAAGCAAGGGGAGGAGAATAACGGCTCTTCTGTCAACACACCCACATCTGCCATCAACCCACCGTTCCTCAATTCCCGACGCGGCTCCAAAGAACCGTCACAGGCGCGGCGGGGACTATTTCCGCCATTCTTCCTTCGCAGAAGTTCCGCCGGCTCCCTAAACCTAAGCAAAGGGAATGGTGGGGACCAGTCATCCAAGGCTAAACTGTCCCCACCCCCACATCTCAAACGTCGCCCTTCGGACAACGATTTGGTCCACGACGGAATGGCGGGTGGTCCCATTAACGGCAACTGTAGCAAACTTCTTCCAGGTGTTCGTCATGTTCGAAAGTTGTCGCGGGAGGAGGGATCAGACAGCTCCAAAGACTCGAGCTTCCAAAGTGACACGAGCGTCGACTCCGAAGATAGCTTTGCATCCGTTATATTTATCCCGAAAGCAGGAGGAGTTGACAACTGCGGGGTGGGCGAAGGCTGCTTCTCCAACAGTGAGACACGTGCCAACAGTACTGACTCAGACAGGTCACCTAAATCCCCCGCTTCTCGTCTCTCCCCTCCAAACCATGTTCCTAAAAGTCCCTCTCCGTTGGCTTCGGAAATCAACCGCAGAAAAAGTCCTGATATCAGTCCCACGAAGGACAAATTCAATTTGGCGGCTGCCGCTGAGTCGACTAAATTCGTTTTCGACGAGGCAGCCACGAAAGACTTGCGAGCAATTTCTGCTGATCTCCCACTTAGCATTAGAGTCAAAGAGGAATGCGGAGAGATAGTTTCGAGAGAAGAGTCTATTTCTATCGCCCACGTCCCACCATCCCCAACTACTCTCACGCAACCATTACCACCCACCTGCGGCGACAAGAAGACTGCAGAAGAAAAAATCATCTGCGAGTCCATTGTCGTTAGCATTGCAGGCACAAAGCCCGCCACTTTATCCGGGACTTGTGTTACAGCTGACTCTGAACTCAGCACAAAAAAGAAAGTGGAGAAAATTGAAGTGCTGAGGAAGCCAGCCATTTTCCCAGACTCCAAAACCGGATTCACCCGCCAACTTGTCCGTCGGAGCTTTCCCAAAGCGCTGGCCGTTGAACTGTTCAATCCCGAAACAGACGACGCGGACACTTCAGACACTTCCTCCTCGTCCCCGAATTCCGTGAGCAGCGTAGTCAGCGTGGTCAATGAGCCACTCATCTGGGCGGCACCCACTGATGACACAGATCTAGCGAAAAAAGAGACGACTGCCTCAGAACGAAAAAAAGGGAATGCCGAAGGGAATTCAATAGATGAAGAGGGGGAGGAGAAGGTGGCCCCGCCCTCTCTTCCACCTACCCAGCTACCAAGAAATACCCCTTTGATCTCCAGTTCTACCGCCTCTCTTCCAGAGCAGCCGTGGCATGAGCCACACAGCATAGACGGCGGGCGGGAGGTCACCTGGCGGGTGGGCTCACTGGACTCCAGGGACACTTCTAGGAAAAGCATGTCGACGGGGTTGTTGGAAACGGCAGCAACAGTCGTGTCCTCTCTCGAGAGTCTTGTCATCCATTCCAGTCCTAAGGCCAAACGGAAATTAACGCTGGCCAGACTAGGAAGTACTTCCGAATGGCTCTCTTCCCTTCCACCTGATTTAGGCTCCAGTGGTAACTCAGGGAAACGGGGTGGTGGGGAGCGGCGACATGCAGGGGAAAAAATGTTGTTGGGGGAAGTAAAGAAGTTCCAACCAAAGGGACCAGACGCCAAGTGGCCATCATGCATCGTGGACGACTCTCCACCCCAGACAGCCAAGCTAGGGGGTGAAGAGGAGCGACAGCGTTCCGGGGTTGTGGATTTTGGTGGAGGAGACGCTGGACTGGTAGCGGGTTCAGCCGCCTCGACAATAACACAGACAACATCAGAGCTGACGAATCGACTGATGGAGGAAATGGAGGAAAAAGACTCCCTTTTCGACTCGCTGGAAAATCTGACGTCAGGGAAGCAAGAGCCATCTCCGTCACGGAACCCTTCGATCGATTCGAGTGTGCGCATGTCATCAACTTGCTCGTGTTCTATTCGGGGTGGGGACTCGTTTGATTCGTGGACATCTGCCAAATCATCCCTCACAAACTCGTCATCCACGCACCATAAAACCTCCTTACCCTCCATCATCCCCGTGCAGGTTCAACTGGGCAGACCCGGGACCTACGGATCGAGCAGCTCTGGCGGTGGGAAGAAGTCTCAGGTCTCGGCACACACCTCCCCCGCCAAAACCTCAACGGGAGGTGTGGAGGGGGAGGACTCTACCGCTCTCACCTACCACCGCTACTACCATGTCTTCCGTGAGGGGGAGCTGGACAAACTCATCGAGAAATACGTCCAGAACTTGCACATCATCTCTTCCTATTACGACCACGCAAATTGGTGCATCGTCGCTGAGAAGGTTCAAGTCTGGACCATCTGAATCCCCACCTATAATTAGACCTCTTTTTCTTCTCTCAACTATCTCATCAAATCGTGTATGTCACTCCTCGTCGGTTTCTCGCACTCCCACAACTCACACTACAGGAACAGGGAGGAAGGATAACTTAAGTTAGTCGGCAGGATGTTGTCGTCTCTATCAGTTTTGTTGAAGGAAGTACGTTTTACTAGAGAACCTTCGAGGAATGAATTTTATCCATATGAGTATATATATCAAAAAATAATGATAGTGTAGCTCAGGTCAGACGAATTGTCATTTCAATATTGTCATTCATGTCGTGTCGATAATCATTCAAAAATGCACAACAACCATTAAATATTAATTGTAACAATAAGAAACAATCTCTATCTCCAACAAAACCATTGCATTCATTTACCATTTCACCCAACGATGTTAAAATTCCTCCCATATGTTAAAAATAAGTGTTACGGTAAAAATGGTAAATTGTGACCATTGATTAGTAAAGATACATAAAAGACGTATTAAAACAAACCGGTGTATGAATTTAAGAGATGTTTATGCAAAATAATTTGAAATTTCAAATCACATTGCAACAAGCGTTAATTTAATGAGAAAGAGGATTGTGAAAAATAACTTCTTTCCGATTTTCGATATACTTCCCCCTTTACTCAGAACACACCCCCGAAGGTCGAAAGGAAGGTTGCAACTACTCCAACACTACTCGACCGATTTGGATGAAATTTTTTTAAAATTAAAAATGGCGGTCAGGAAAAATAGTATCAAATTTCATGTTTTAGTAAATAATAAAATTTCTATGGTATATAAAATTACGAATACTACTCAAAAAACCAGAATCCAAAGCCCGTCCTATGCAAACTTTTCTGTGGGAATATAAGATTTGCGATTTTGACTGTGACAATGCGCAGCAAAGCATGGAGGCATGCAACATGCTCTAATAGAGATTCAACATGCTCTAATTGGGATTCAACATGCTCTAATAGGGATTCAACATGCTCTAATAGGGATTCAACATGCTCTTATAGGGATTCAACATGCTCTAATAGGGATTCAACATGCTCTAAAAACGATTGGACAAAAATACAAACTACTGTAAAAATAATATAGTATAGATTATGAATTAGATTAGATGTTATGGTTCCGCTGCCACATTAATCTCTTTGTATTCGAAAGACAATATGTTGTATTACAATATGGACCTTCCACGTGGATTTGCTCGACTCGAAGTTTGCGCTGAAAGGCCTTTGTATTGCAACATATGAACCATTGTCTTTCGACTACAAAGAGATCAAAGTGGCAGCGGAATCATAGTACTTAGATTATGTAATATGCAATCCAAGATGCCTCGAATTTGTCACTCTATAGTAACGCATTTGTATAATATCAACTCCAGTACAAGATGAAGACATAAAGGGGGTTTCCCGGATTTTTTCACCCAACTCGTATTCCATATACTACCACAGAGAGGTAGGCACCCAAACCAAATAACCATGGTTACTTTTGGCTTGGGTGCTTATAGGTAGAATTCGAATTGGGTGCAAACCTTAGGGAATATCCCTCTATGTCTTCACCTTGTAGTAATGGAGGCATCTTGATACAATCACTGCAGCTTAGCTTAAGTCGCGATTCACGATACTATCATTTAATTTTTAGTGAAAATATCTATCTCAGAAGGTCGCATCCTAACTACTCCTAAAAGACCAATAAAATACAATTCTCAATTGTGATAAGCGAATATACAATACAATTTAGCGGTACAATACAACTAACTATAGGGCTACCCGCACTAGTCGTGCACGCATAGTTTTGTGTTCATAACTTGAGAACCAGGGACAAATGGTTACCACCGTTGGAAAGAGGAGATTCCAACTTAAAGATTGGTGTATCATACTTAATGATTTGAATGATATTTCGGGTCAAAAATAATAATTCATTTAAAAAACATTTAATGCAATGGGGGAGTAGCAAGTTTTTACAAATCTTGACTTTAAAATTAAAGATTACAACAAATCATTTAAAAACCCTCCATTATCAATACACTTTTGAAAACGTTTCCCGACACTGAAACCGACTTTTTCACACATGGGAATGTCGATTTGACCAAAGCATCCACTATCGTTAACACAAACTATGGGTGCACGACTCTTGGGTAACCCGTACATAAAGTAGCAGCACAATTATTATCAATATTTCGCGAAGTCAAATAAGACAACGAAAACCGAAGTGCCAATGCCACAATTCTGTCTTCGAGCGACTGATTGAAATACACTTCCGATATAACTGCTGTGCAATTGCAATCACCTTTGAGGAGGAATTGTGGAAAATGGCCAATGAGTCGTAAATTCACTGGTCGGTTGTCGGTTGGATGCTATGCTTTACTTACTATGACACTCACGACTAATCTAACTGGAGAATAATATCGATAATGCTTTAAAATAATTAAATTTAACAAAACAGAAAACGTGTACAATTAAATTTAAAATATATTTACACAAAATATAAATGTGCTCTCAAGAATTGTACACGTTGCACAGACAAGAAATTCAACCTGCTTGTTTGGAATCGGAAATTCAACTGATTGTGAGAGCACGCTTCGGTACAAGTCATTTGATTAGTATAACCAATAATTCTATGAGGGAAGCTTAAGGGGGTAGTGGTAGGCTGTCTATGTGCTTTCCTACTCAAGGAAATCATGGATAAGTCCCCTAATTTTCAATCAATTTGGGGATAGTTATTCTCAAAATTTAGACTGAAGACCCTGGAAGGTCACAAGTTAATTTAATAAACATGTATGCCCCAGTCTACCGGTTGAAATTGCTTTTGAATCGATTTCAGCATTGTGCAATGTGAAAATCGGTAGTACAAGTACAGTTCTAATATGTGATAGTTTTAGTAGAATTTTAAATAACCTACCCAAACAAACGACTTTAAAAATCAAGAGAGACCATGAAAAATCCAGTAGTATATACACGTTATTTTAAAATTTTACTATAGTAGTAATTCTTTCATTGGCAGATCGGAGGAAAATTCTTTTAGATGGGGAGTAGTAGTAGGATGAATGAGTGGGGATGAGTGTTATCATTTGGTTATTAACAAGGTGCCATAAGTCTCCTTGGCCCCATATCCACTAGTTACAAGGTGGAGACAATGAGATAATTGAAAGGCTGTTAGGAACAACTAGATATCTCGTAACCAACCTAGTAACTATGAAGACAAATTTTAAAAATTATGAAAAATACATACGGGGGGATAAAAATTATATAAACCCCCCTCCTATTAATACCAGAATTCAACACTTATTTATTTTTGTTGTAATATGCCAATACCAACGTTTCCCACAAACCATATCAAAATGCTCGCCCAAATTAGAGTGACAGAGAACTAATATTTCTACCTTGACTGTACCAATAAAGACAAAGGGATCTTAAGATTAGCTTGTTTTCAATAGGCTTTGTCCATCTAAATGGACAACGGTAAAATTACGAATGAAATCTCTGAAAATTATTTTTGAAGGTTATGAATTATAAATTGGCATATGATGTCATATGATGTTTGGCTGAGTTTATTGCGAAATTATTTGACCTTATGTGGATATTTTGTGCTTACAGTGTGGGGCAACACAAACTACTAATATTGTATCTATATCATCGCATTCATATCTTTTCCTGGATCAAATTGTTTATATTAGGCATTCAGAAAGATATTGACTGAATTGTATCCAGCTAATCAGTAAAATGAAAAGTCGATCGACTTGAACAAATTTTTATGCTGAAAATTGTTGGATAAACGTAAAGTTTGTCTTATTAAAACCTTTGCCATAATGACAATTTTATGGTACTCAATACTAAGGTAGGTAAGATATAAAAATAATTCAGACTGGAAGCCACCCTAAACCTCTTCAGAGGTTATGTCCACTACCAAATGGATCACAATTTCTGTATCCAAAACTACGGATTTTGAGTTATTTGCCGCAGTCTCCTAAAAGTTAACTGGTTTTGAATGATTTTCCCTAGATATAATACTTCCTTAAATTGTTTTACCCCATACAATAAACGCTTTTCCAACAATAGGTCCAGATCACTATATTTTTAAATATGACAGCAAGACCCTTAAATTTCCTCGAAAGGCCAGTCGTATGAGCCATGTTATACTTGTAAACTTGCGAGCATTTGTCAATTTATATTGTAACTTAAATGTATTAATGTTTTTAAAGAAACATTTCTTCCGAATATACTCATTTTTCCCAATTTACCAAACTGTGTTAAGGAATAAATACAGAAAGGGTACACCGCGAGGAGTCGTAGATTTGACTATGGGCGTAAATTCGTAAAATATGTGTCAATAATCAAAATTAAAAAAAACAAATCCCCGACCACACATTCAAGTTTAGGTCAGCGAACCGAGCCAAGCCACAGGCCTCCAATAACATTGAGCGAGCAGAGCCAGACCCTCAAAAAAATTTTTGGCGAGCCGAGCCAGCTATTTAAAAAAAATTTGGCGAGCCGAGCCAGGTCTATCAAAAAATTTCGACCGAGCCGGCTACATGGCTCGGCTGGCTGAAAAATCGAGCCACTAAGGGTTAAGAATCCTGTAGGTTTAAAATAAAAATGGCGGGAATTTTTTTTTGAGTGAGCCGAGCCAAGGAAAGGGCGAGCCGAGCCACACCATCCAATAGAGCGAGCTAAGCCGAGCCAGAAACTAGCATGAGTGTCCCCGACTAGAGTACTTTTTGTTCAACGGATATAGGCGGATACCGTAACTGGTGGAAATTGGTCAGGCCAACGAGAATTGAAAAAAATATCTCTATACGTTCAGGTTCACATTAGAGAGTTGCACGGGCTGACTTTTCACGGCCCGTGTCCGCCCGTGCCTGTAGTAACTGAGCCCGTGACCGCCCGTCCCAGTAAAAAATTCAAAAATCCAACCCGTGCCCGCCCGTATCAGTAATGAGTGTGACAAATCCGCCCGTGGGGGCCCGCGGGCCCACACGGGCGCAACATTTTTAAAAAATACATGTAACGCAATGTATTTAGATAGTACAATAACAAAATGTGACGTTAAATGCTAAGCATTGCTTAGATAAATAAAGGAAAAGGACATAATAATAATAGAATACATATACAGAATAGAGAGCATAGATTCTATCCTGTACTCTGTACAGCAGAGCAGAGTGTATTGTGTATCAATTATAATAATGTTAATATGCGACGGGCTTTTACGAGCCCCCGTGGGCTACTAAATTAAAATTTGCCCGCCCGTGCTCACCCGTAAAAATAATTTATCAGCCCGTACCCGCCCGTGCAAGTGAAAAATTCTAAAATCTCCCCCGACCCCGCCCAAACCCGTACGGGCCGGGTCGGGCCGCAACCCGTGCGGGCTGAGCGAGCCCGTGCAACTCTCTAGTTCACATGCAAACTTGCTCACATACGCTAATCTACAAATCGTCCAGGATATACCGTTAGTATTTCTCAGTTCATTCAAACTCAATGCGTTTAAAAGTGGAGAACGGATTGACAGACTGCGATTCTATTAGCTCGTCCCGTCGGGTGGCTTGAACTTGAATATCATTGAGTGAACGAAACAATGGAAATGGCAAAGGGTACAATGTTTTTTAATATTTCTCCAAGGGGATGGCAAAGACAATTCAAATATAAATGTGGGCAAACAATTTTTTTCCCTACCCTGTACTAAAATTGTGCAATTCTTTTGCAAATTTTATTGTTTACGAAAAACTGCTCCGAGATATCTAGTTACTCGTAAAAGGCTTTCAATTAGGGTAAGGGAGTATCGTATAGTGTTATTAGTAGAACTCATGACAATAATGTACTTATTTGCTGAAAAACAATTAACTGGTTGTACAAGGCTAAATTGTCTTTGGGACTATCTAGATTGTTTTCAGAATTTGCAACTACGATTTAAAAATATTTTTATGTCACAAAATATAAATATAAATAAAAACATTTTAGTAAAATACGTGCATTTTTTCTATATAGTCTGGCATTTTCCTAATTTTTTACTTCATTTCAGAAGAACCTTCTTGAATCAGCTGAATTCTTTGAAGAAT
Organism: Tomocerus qinae; assembly: GCA_020055645.1. Taxonomy (NCBI): domain Eukaryota; kingdom Metazoa; phylum Arthropoda; class Collembola; order Entomobryomorpha; family Tomoceridae; genus Tomocerus; species Tomocerus qinae. Next base: position 368,677 of record CM034548.1, on the reverse strand, counting down.
TTTCAATATCGTGGAAAGACTATTTCGAATTTCTAATTTCAACCGGGAGACTGGGGCATACATGTTTATTAAATTACGCCCTATTTAAATTATCCAGAAACTGCTTTTCTTTTTTTTCTGGTTTTCATTGCGTCTCCCTATGAGCTTTTTAAGGTTTTTACCTGTAATATTTTTTATTTTATAGTTTTTATTGTTTATAAATAGTTTATTTGTAATGTAGCGCCATATTGAAAGTTAGGTAAAATATTCTCAGTGAAGTAAGAATATTTTAGGTCTGTAATACGCAAAACAATCTTTTTTATTCCTGGAATATTTCTTTTTCTCATTTTTAAAATTATTTTCTATCCCTGGAATATTTCTCTATTTCTAAAATTATTTTCAATCCCTAGAATTTTTTCCCATTGCTGGAATCCGTAAAATGTATACTAACATTTATTCTCAAAATCATTAATAAAATACTGTATCGAATGATATCAGAATTTGGTTTTATGGGGGGCGCTGCCCCCCAACCCCCGTCAGGGGAATGATAGGTTGGTGTTGTGGTTGCAACTAGTAATTGAAATCCTTTAAATTAGTACTAGGCGACGGGATTCAGTCACCTTGTGTATTACTATGCCAAAGTAGAGTGTGTGGACGTAAGTAAGAAACGTAATGATAGGCATTTGAAAGAATACTACACTGTACTACTACTATTCACTGTATCTAGGGAAACTTAACTTGACAAAGTGCATTATGATGACCAAACAATGGGACAACCGAATCTTCGGTGTCTAGCGGGAGAACCGGCCCTCCGACAGAGTTGCTGAATGGGTTAATGATTTTGTGGCTGTAGAAGAAGTAACTTTGGCAGTAAAATAAAGTCTTTGGGGCAAGGGTACTATAGGCATTAAAACTGAGTACTGACGGCAGTAATATAAAGTACAAAAGGCAGTAGTTCGGGTATAAGTGGCTGTAGCACAAAAATTACTGCATGTCTCATTGATGAGCATTAATTAGAAGACTTAAGGCTTTGCATATTCCTTGAGCATACAAATGAATACAATTCAACATGATGTAGTGCGATGCAGCGATAACTTGCTATCTGCTTTACATCAGATAAGAAATTTAAGGTAATTATTTCGTTGGAGTTGAGTAGACACAGACGAGTAGACACAGACGTGGACTCGATTCTTTTATTTAGAAGACTCGGTTTTAGTAAAAAATGGCTTCCTAACTTGTTTTTTCTTGACACAGATTCTGAAATTGAAAATAGTACCGATAATACCCCGAAAAATACTAAAATCAACTGGAAACTTGTAAAAAAATATAATACTCAAGAAGAAGCCTCTGAAGACATTATAAGTGACTGGTATATTCAATACAAAAACCACAATCAAGATAGCGAAGTGATATATTATTTTTCCAAAGACAATAAAAAGTGTCCATGTAAGCGATTTTTTGACCTCAGAGACCACAATGTGCCACGTCATCTACTCCCAAGAAAACTATAAAACCTCATCAGGTACTTGCCCAATTTACCAAAAAAACTACATGTGTAAGCATATATATCATAGGTATAGCCAGCATGAATAAATTGCCAACAATTCTCCCCAGCGCTAAACAGGTACCAATCGCTATAAAAAGCAAAGCGGGAAGACCTCGAGGTGTATCTAAAGCCCTAGTAAGACCATAAATTCTGAAATATGACACTGATTTGCCAGTTGACTTAATTTTGATTTAATTTTGAACTAATTTTGATTTAATTTGAACTAATTTTGATTTAATTTTGAAATAATTTTGATTTAATTTTGAACTAATTTTGATTTAATTTTGAACTAATTTTGATTTAATTTTGAACTAATTTTGATTTAATTTTGAACTAATTTTGATTTAATTTTGAACTAATTTTGATTTAATTTTGAACTAATTGTGATTTAATTTTGAACTAATTTTGATTTAATTTTGAACTAATTGTGATTTAATTTTGACTAAATACAAATCATTTTTGTTACAGCCATTCCTACTCGTATTACTGCCTTTTGTACTTTATTTTACAGCCCTGAAAAATTAGACGTACTGCCTATAGTACCCTTGCCCCAAAGACTTTATTTTACTGCCAAAGTTACTTCTTTTACAGCCCCGTAAATCCCTACCCGTTGCTGAAATAACGCAACGTAGTTCGAAGAATAATCTACCCGTTTTGCATCTATAATTTTTCCCCAAAAGTTTCAGGTTTTTGAGGTATGCATGACAAGTCGTTTTGACTCAAAGGGAAAAAGTATACATAGGGATTGACAAATCCCTATGTACAGACAGCTAGCCTGCCTCGAATGTCTCCCTATGAAAAATTGGGTTAATTTAATTTTGTAATTGTTATGTATTATAATTATAACATATGCGAGTGCATGGTTACTCAGACCATATTCCGACTATCACATATTGCCCATTAACGTTTTTAGCAAATTGGGCGAGAATTTTAGAATATTGAACTGAAAACCACACAATTGGTACAGTCCGAAAGCAATAATTCTCGTCTACAAATTTTCTTACCGGATTTTGATTTTATTGTTAATATTTCATTTTACTGTCAGTATTCAACATTTTAGTAGCTTTTTGGTTTATTAGGTAATCAAATATTAAATTACTCCAAAACTAAGCAATAAAATCAAAATCTGGTAGGAAATTATAACGGAGATTTATTCCTTTCAGATGGTACCAACTTTGTGTATTTCGGTCCAGTGTTCACACCAATTTTCTCCAAAAAGATTTTAACTATTGCTATTTACTGGTAATAAAGAGCACCTTCCCCATTCAGAGCATAAAAGAGTCAAATGATTTTTAAAGAACATGCTGTTGTTACCTCAAGCATTTTGAATCATTTTAGATCCCCTTTAGAGGAAAAGAACTAATAGAGCACACAGTGTCGCCATTACATTCATTAGTGGAAGTAAGCATATTTATCAGTTAAAAATGTCAATCAGATTTTCAGTATTTTCAAGCTGAGATTTAACGTACTCATTCGAAACAATATGCTTGGTCTACTTAAGATTTTTTCTGGGACGAATAAAGGATGATATTGCCATACAAAATCGCCGAATTCCTATATGCTCATATGTAAAATGTATAATTTCTGATATCTTAAAACTGCACCACACGTCACCATTAGGATCCCCATTTACTAATTATGGGTAGAAATTTTCAGAATTTTTTCCTACTGTCCCAAGGTGCCCAATCAAGAGATTTGGGTAGTCCAAGAAACAGAGCTTATAGAACCCTAAAGTCTCTTTGTCAAATTGTTAATACGATAACTCTCCAACACAAGCACGTATTTAGTAGGGGGCGGGGGGCGCAGCGCCCCCCCTAAATTTGAGAAAAAGAGATAATTTTTCTCAAAAATGGCCTAAAATTGCAAAATTTTTTCGCGCTCCGCGCGAATATGTCTTATTTTTGGTATGATTTTTGCTTCCGCCACCCCTTGAACAAATTTCTAGATACGTGCCTGCTCTAACACATAGACGGATTTAGACAAAACTTAGGATAAACGTTGCTTATTGGCCCGTGACGAACTGTATCAAATTTGGGTCAAATCAGTTTTCTGGTTGTCAAATTGTGTTAGCTTTCCCCTATAACCACAACGGGCGGTGGGTCTTGAACCCGAGCTTTTTTAAAAATTTCAATACCTCTATTTAAAGAACAAAAAAATTTAAAAGCATAAGTTCGTGCTACTACAAGGTTAAAAATATTGGTTTTAATAAAATAAAACCACGTTAACACGATAATTCTTGAACATGACGGATTTTAATCAAACTGGGCAGTTGGCAAAAACAAATACACCTGTAACGAACATTGTTGATTTTGGTCAAAATCGGTCCATAGGTTGCCGAGATATCGAGAACTTACTTTGTCTTCATTTCTATAGTTAAAGTGAAGTGAGCATTGAAAAGTTAAAGTGAAGTGAGCATTGAAAAGTTCAAGTGCGTAGGAGAGACAGGGCCGCAGCCAGGGGGTCCAAGGGATCGCCCCCCCCCCAAAATCGAAAAAAAAAGGATTTTTTGCCTTAAGACCAAAATAGCGCGAAAATAGTATATGTTTACATACACTTATAATTTGTCGGGCCCCCCACGAAATTTTATTCTGGATCTGGTCTAGGGTTAATGCAAGCACTGAATTCAACTTGACTTGAATCAACCCTTAATGAAAATGAAGTTAGATTTGAAGCACAGAAAAGCAGCAAGTGACAGGTCCTTTTTTTCTAGGCCCAAAAGTCAAAGTAAAATGTACGAAGAATGATGGATATATCAAGCACGTATGCAAAACTGAGTTTCGGAGGGGCTAGATTTCCAATAGATATTTTAAGAATATATATTCTCGCGCGTATCACGAAAATATTAGGCATTTTTGAAGGAAATGAGTCAAAAACAAAAATGGCAAATGAAAATTTTTGCTATTTTGAGAAAAAATTCCCTTTTTTTGGATTTCAGGGGGGGGGGGGGTTTCAGCCCGTAAAGCCCATCCCTAAATACGTCCTTGGGATATAAACATACAGTTTCCAATCTTTAAGGAATAGGACTCCGTGAACATACGGGTGACCTGATTAATATTTAAGGGGCAACAGACATAAAAACCCAAATTTCGGAAGCTGTATGTTATGTCACATAAAAGATGCCAGTCGATAACACTGTAATAAATGAGAAGTCAAAATGTTTGGTTAGATAGAAATACATGATTAGAAGTCAAATGTGGAATGGCGGAAATGATTAAAAGCCAAAATATGTGTTTAAAACATATCTTTTGTTGCCGGTCTCCGGCAAAGTTGTTAGAAGACAAACAAAATGGTTAGAACAACATCAAAGCTTAAAATATTGTATAAGAGATTGCGTCCTCTTTCGAAAGAGTTATTACATGATGCTTTACGATGTGTGGAGCCAAAGTTACCCTCTTCCCCTGAAGCGACCGATTTGGCCCATAAAAAAATTCGATCTGTTTTTTGACCTTGTCTTTCAAAGTTTCAAAATCGAAAACATAATTCAAAAATCCAAAAACAGATGGGGTATGTTTTTTTTTCACGCGCCCCGACATCTGAACTAAAATGATGCCGATGACTAGAATTTTCCGTTTTTACGTGTTGCTTTTACCCGCTAAATATTATGCAGGTCTTACAGGTAACATACCTGGTTGCAGTGTTGGCATTTTGTCCCCTTTTTTGTATTTAGTCCGGGCCACTGAACAAAATGGACGAAACGGACGAAAATCAGCCTCAAGTTATTTTAGACTTAAGAAATCAAAATTAAAATATTTAGAAGATAAAATATTGCTTATAAATATTAATCTAGTAACAGCAAACCACAAAATGGGACATTCTATTGATTTTTAACTATTACTTTAAGAACTTTTATTTGTTGTTGACTATTGAAGTAAATGTGTCAACGTGCCCCAAAAGGGTATTTCGTCCATTTTGACCACTTTTTGTCTAATTTCGACAGGCCATTTTGTCCATTTCGTCCAATTTAGCCACATGTGGATTTAACCACTTGCCAATAACACTGCCTGGTTGCCCGAATGTCAAGGGAGTTGCATTGAAAATTGGGTAAATTGTATAATATGATGTTCCATAATCATCTGCTGCATTTTAGTTTGGCTGTAGAAACGCGTATTTTTTTTGTTTGTAATCTAAACTACGAAAATTTCTTGCGTCACACGCAGTTTTATCCTATATTTCCTAACACTGCTTCTCTCTTTCTGCTTTTAAAAAGCAATAAATTTTTACTGCTTTGCGAAATTTTATACTCCCTTTATTTGACTTCTTCGCTTCTAAACTACAGAAATTTCTTGCGCTGCACGCAATTTTAACCTTACTAAGACTTTTTACTTCTAAGTAGCAAAAGTACCACCTTTTGTTTGTTCTTATGTTTTCCCCTTCTGAATGCCAAAAGCCTTTTGCGCGTAGCGCAAATTCTGTATTTTTTATCCGTAATCCGTACCCCAAAACTGGGAAGAATTTTGTCAGTATTGGTGGATACAGGGAAGAAAACATAATTTCTACCGATGTATTAAGTGTGTTGCGGAGTCTAAACTACGCGAAGGAGTGCAGCTCTGATGTCAACTTACGCTCGAGATTTGATATGTATGGATTATGAAGTAAAGTCATAGAGCTGAGATAAGTCTAAGGCAGAAAACAATCAGCAAGTCACAAGTGTGTTAGTCTGTTCTGTTAGTTGAAAATTCCAGTTGAATAAATCCAATTATAATTTTTGTTGGTCTCTGACGCTGACATCAGAATATTTTACTATTTAGTTGACAGGCAAACCAGCATTAATTACTGGCGCACCGATACTCGATAGCCTTAATACTGTCACACAATAAACAATAGTTGATAGTCAATCACCAATACTAGTGTTTGGTGGGGAAATTAGGAAGTAGCCAAAGTTAGTTGTCAGTTGTTAGTAGATCAAATACTGTTGATCGTCATAGCTAACTGGATAAAATGACTGCAGTTTGAGGAAGCGACGATGGAAAAGTCATTTTCGGATCTGGATAATTTCACGATGCAACGATCCGAGCCCGACGGGGCACCAAATTCTTCTAGCACCGGGAGTAATGGATACTTGTGTGGCAGTGGGGGATCAAGAAATGTGACAACGAACGAATTCGGTCTTGGACAGGAGGGAGTCCGGGAATACAGTTCCAGTCAGTCCACCGCTTCCACAGCCAAATACATCAGTCAAGATGAAATTGTCAAAGCCAAAGATTCTATCCAGTCAAAGAATTCAACGACTTCAAACGACATAGTCAACCACCACAGTAGTAGCACCGTCGTCTCTGGAGTTTCCGAACAAAAAATTAGACCTGGAGAATTCGTCATGCGGGTTCTATTTGCCGAATTCACCACTCAAGCCGAAAAGAAAATTGAAAATATCATGCTGGAACCATCGGTATCTATTTATCAGTACTTTTCCTGCCATTACATTCATTCTAATTAACTCTGTAACAGAATTTGTGCGGCAAAACTGAAAGGTTCTATCCTAGGGTGGGTCGCGTGCCCACTCCATCCGTATTTTAGGTTAGATTATGATTTAGAATAGGTTTGTAGTTTGTAGGGTGTAGCGGGTGTAGCGCCCCACCTTAAGATGGGTCCTTTTACCGTTTTAGTCAGGCTGGTATATGTGTCATGGTAGCAATCTAGCAATAGTCATTATTTATTATAGTTGCTAGGCACTCATTTGGCTTGGTAAGCCAGCTTGCGTGTATTTATTAACCTCCTCCAAAAAGTCATTGGTAATAGAAATAGCGGTTCCCTCACTTAGTTTAAAAGCTAAATTCGAATATGCTGTTATTCACATTTGGATTTGGGAATTGAAATTGAGATGAAATTGGACATTTTTATCTTAACTATAAAAAATATTTAGAAATTAATAGCTAGTATTAATAGTTAATATCAAAGTTTGGATTAAATATAATATTAAACTAGTGAACCCAGCTAAGGAGCGAACCTAGCACTGAAGATAAATTCAGCAGGCCACCAATCACAATAATAAAAACAATTCAGAAAAAATCATTGGCATTTCCCTTAGGTTATTTTGTAAATACAATAATTTAAATATACTTTTATTTTCTACAGCGGTAAGAAAAATTAGCTGCAGTTTCAACTTCCTGATAAAAAGGAATTTGCTAAACTACAACAATAACTGTAGATCGTAGCATCAAATACAGGGGACAATGAAAGACTCCATTTTTAATAATCAGCTCAAAAAGTTACCAAAGTTTGATTTAAAATCAAAAAAATAAGATTCCCCCCGGGATTTTGGAAAAACGTATAAATCGCATGAGTACAACTTACGGATAGGATAAACTAGGATAGGATAGAATAAAAGGATAAATAGTGGCCCCCAGTACTGTTATTTAATTGTGCAAAAAGGTGTGCAAGCTGGCACAAAGGAGTCAAAGGGCTCTAGGGGGTAATAAAAAGTAAAACCAGTCTACTAAAATTTGGCTACCTTGTTATTACATTCTTCTGTACATCTTAGATATTTTCCATACGTTTAGTCTATGCCCTTTCGCCAAGCCTTTCCATCACAAAATAATCATCTTATGTAAATTTCTATTTTTGTTTTGATGTTATAATAATAAGGCACCCAGTACCATTGCTGAATTTCAAAAAAGATTATGCATATTATCATTGTCTAATTTCGAAATAAGCTATTGTTAACCCATATTTTGGACTTCCTTGTATTATGAAACATGCATTGTATACGCACATGTTCATTGCAACAAAATGCCGCATTGTCCATGGCATAGATATTTACATAGATAAATACTTGCGACATAGGAATAAATAATTTTATTATATAGAGATTAATATTATAAAAAATTTATTCCCTCTCCATCACTGGAAAAACTGCTATCAATTCCGATATAACAAAGCAATGTTATAATTCTTGGGGGTTTTAACATTAATCTCCTAAATGTTGATTCTATTACGCGTAATTTAATTAACACAACGAAATCCTTTAACTTTATCCAATTGGTCAACCAACTAAATAGAGTAACATATCAGACTAGTACTTTGATCGATCACATCATCATAATATCTATACAAAAATTTAAACAAATCTGGATGTATTTTCTTTGACTAATTCAGATCATAGGTGCGGTATAGTTACTCTTCACAATCCTGACATTAAATTTACCTCAGAAAATATTAAGTATCATAATTATAATAAGGTTAATTGGAATGACTTGAATCTTGAAATTAGTAATCAAAATTAATTGGAGCACTCTATCTGATTTAGAAACGAGCCACTAAATTTTTTTTGTAAATGAAGATTAATTATACTTTAAAATTATTTTGGTTAAATTAAATAGCAAATATATTTTCCATGCAATGTTTGCAAATTATCTGGTCTTAGCTATTGAAAATTCCCCGCAAATAACTAATCGGCTAGGTAAGCATCTTAAGGGTCTGGACAAATAGTGCCATTCTATAGATTTACAATTAAACTATGGCAAACCCAAATGTATGGTATTTACAAAATTTAATTTGTGTGAAGATTACTACCTCACACTTAATTGTAATGGCTACGATATAGAGCAATTTTATGTATTTAGGTATTTGTGTGTGCAATTGGGCTCTAAATTAAATTACAATGACCACAACTAAGTTAAAAAAAATACTCCTCTGCTCTAGGTGCACAGGGGTAAAAGGGGTCATAGAAAGTCATTTTGTCCATAAAATAGTAGTAAAGGTAACGCCAGCTCTACGTGCATAATATGGTTGATGGGAGGAGGCGATGTCCAAAAGTGCTTCAGTCAGCACTTGCGTCACATTTGGGGAAGGGGAGGTTTTTTACGATACGTAATATGATCGGTGTAGTAATATTGCTGTTGTAGTGATTTTGAATGTAAATCTATCATTATTCATTCGCATGATCAAGCATTATTGTTAATAGGAAAATCTCTTCTGAAAATCAGTACTGTCTAAAATTGCCTAGCGATAAGGTGTCAAAATTGTCTTCTGTAAAATTCTTAATTTATTGAATTTCAATATAGTTTGTTCTGTAGTTTTAATCAGTGTTTTTTCCTGGAATTATTCTACTGCATCTATATTTGATATTATCAGTTAACATTACATTACACACCATAGACAGAACCTCATACGTACAATCACATTTTTGGACGTTGCATATTTGATTGTAAAAAGACATAAACCAGTTAAACTTCAACGCACACACTCCAACATAATATATGCAGGTTCTCTAGGTTCTCCAACCAGAGATAATCAGGTTGGTAAATTTTTTCAAGTCTACGATTATGTTATAGAATGATTTACAACTTTAATTTAAATTTTGATTTAGTTTTGACTAAATAAAAACGTTCAAGTGTTAAAGTGTTAGTTAACCCTAGTAACTCTTCAAGTGCTGACTGTAACACTTTTATGGGTACCTCCTCTTGCTATCAACTGCACACTGTACACACGTAATATATGCACGTTCCTTAAGGGCAAAATGCGCAAGCCCAATTCTTCTAAGCCACCGAAATGAGTCGTTTCATCTATAATATAATCTCAGACTTGGAAAAAATTACCTGTCTATATATGTCTGTACGTGTGGTAGGGAGAGCCTAGGGAGCCTGCATATATTACGTAACGCAAAACCCCCACCCCCATGTGTAACGCAAGTGTTGACTGCAACACATTTGAGTACCTCCTCCTCCCATCAACTGCACACGTAATGTATGCATGTTCCATAAAAGCAAAATGCGCAAGCCCAAATTAATGTTTTCAATAATGTACTCCAACGCATACCTTCATGTGCTAAATTTAGTACATGGAGGTATGCGCTAGGATACATTATTGAAAACATTAATTCTTCTAAACAACCGAAATGAGTCGTTTCATAATATTATTGCAACATTAAAATAATAATAGAAATTTACATAAGAAGGTTGAATGGTGGTGAGTCGTGATTAAATGGAAATGATTAGCGAAAGGGGACGTTTCGTAATGGTCGCAATGTGCCTTATTAAATAGCATTTCAAAACTTCTAATATAAATTGATTCCCCTATATCGACAAACTTGTTTAACATTTTTTAGTAGAGCTGAGCTGGGTTTACTTTTTTACTACCCTCTTGATTCCTTTGGCAGTTGGCACACCTTTTTTAGAATTAAATAACAGTCTGGGTAACTAACTATTTATTCTTTAAAAATATTTATTCGTAAGTTGACTCATGCCGTTTGTACGTTTATCTAAAATCCCACGGGGAATCTAATTTCTTTTGATTTAGAAAGGGAGCTTTTTGGTGACTTTTTGGGATTTTTTTCAAAAATGGAATGTTTCATTGTTCCCTGTATTCGGCGCTACGATCTACAGTTATTATTTTGGTTTAGGAAATTCTTTTTTAGCACGAAGTTGGGGCTGCAGCTAATTTTTCCAACCAAAAGTATATTAATTTAAATAAACTTTGTACTTCCAAAGTTAACATAATAACGCAATGGATCTTTTCGAGATTGTTTTTATTACTGTGTTGGGTGGCCTGCTGAATTTCTCTTGAGTGCTAGGTTTGCCCCTTAGCTTATTTAATATTTTGCTTTTCGCCATCAATGGAAATAATAAAATGAATTTCATAAATTCAGTTACTTTAATCTTACGATCTAACTGAAATGATTGTTTTATATGATGTAGTTAAGGATTTAAAGGTCAGAGGTAGGTACCCTTAGAATTAGCAGGTAATCTTTTAATATGTAAAGTGTTCATCAAGGTATTTAATGTTTCCCAGCTTGTCAAGTTATCAATCAGCTAAGATACGATAAGATTTAATGACTTTCTTACTACAGCATTAAGAAAATGTATAAAAAATAACAAAAGAGTTTAATTAGAGAAATGGTTTCAAGAATATTATTATAATAAAAATCGTAGACTTGATAAATTTACCTGATATATATATATTTATGTATGTACGTGTGGTAGGGAGAGCCTAGGGAGCCTGCATATGATATTAGGTAACGCAAAAACCCACTCCCACAAATGTATCGCAAGTGCTGACTGCAATACTTTTGAGTACCTCCTCCTTAGCTGGGTTCACTAGTTTAAAATATACGCAATGCTTACTAGTATCTACTTGCTGCCTTTATCTGATTTTGCCATATCCATTGTTGAGATCAGTTGTGTTCCTTTTGAGATAAAATTCATACAGCACTATATGTATCCATCAATATCCAAAATTAGAAAAATATTATAACAAAGACTTTTGGTGAAATTCTACTATTAATGAATACAGTCGTAAAGTAAAACTTTGTAAATTAGATCATCTAAAAGTAAATTGTTATTATTAATCCATTACTTGAAAGAGGTAGTATTTCAACTTTTCAGAAAATATTACTGTTACAATGATAAGTTTATATAAAGTGATTAATTTTTATTATAATAGGTCTATTGTCTTTACTATTTACTGTACTTCCAGGCTATAAATTCAGTGATATATTATGACGTGTATTAATATACTATAATGTAGAACTGCCTATAACCTTTCAAGAAATAAAACCAATACCAATACCAAAAAAGTGTCATTATTTTTTACTGCAAGTATTTCAATCAAAAATTATTGTTATAATAATAAGGATAGGTTATTTTTCACGCGTCCAGATAGCCAAACTAAAATGAGGCCTATAATTAGAATTTTTGGTTTTTACGTAATAACTATGACTACCATATTAAAAAGAAAAAGACATTTCTAAAAAAATTTCATTTCACCAAATAACTTAATATTATCGTAATAGACGCAAAACTTTATTTTGTGAGTATCTAAATCTACAATGTTAAAATGATTGATTGGAAGGGTAACGTACATTTGTGTGGCTGTGATTTGTGAATGTCTTAAAATATAAACAGGAATCATGAAGTATATGAAGGTATAATTGATGTATATAAGTTTATTCAATAAATACTATCCTAATTTAAATGTATCATAATTAAATTTGTGTCGTAATTTAATTTTGTGCCATAATTAAATTTTTGTGTCATAATTAAATTTGTGTCGTAATTTAATTTTGTGTCATAATTAAATTTGATTCGTAATTAATTTTGCGTCGTAATTTAGTTTGCGTCGTAATTTAATTAGTGTCGTAATTTAATTAGTGTCGTAATTTAATTAGTGTCGTAATTTAATTAGTGTCGTAATTTAATTAGTGTCGTAATTTAATTAGTGTCGGAATTTAATTTGTATCGTAATTTAATTTGAATAATTTGTGTCTTAATTTAATTGGTTTCAAAGTTTAATCAGTATCGTAATTTAATTTATGCGTATGATTTGCAGGAGAGATCGCTATCAAAGTCTCTACAAAGAGGGGAGGACGTGGCATTCGACCAATTGCTGACTGCCCTTGGATCCGTTTCAGAGCATTGCCTGCCGTCCATTCTTCGGACTCTGTTTGCATGGTACGACCGTCAGGCGATCACGTGGCTGGGGAATGTGCTGATGAGTGGGTCCGTGTCCAGTGGGACGAGTTCGTGTATCACTTTTGGGATCGAGTCTTTGGAGAAAGACCAAATGTCTCTTGATCCATCAGTGTCCGAAAGGCGGGACATGGCTGTAGAGTTCATCTTCTGTTTGGTCCTCATCGATGTCCTCAAGCAATTACCTTTTCATCCTGGGCATCATGACCTCGTCGGAAAAATTGAAGATCTTGCATTTGCTCATTTCAAATACCGCGAAGGGTAATTGATAATAATCATTAATTGTTTAATTGAAATTTATGACATGCCGTAATTATTCACTTTTCTGATGTTTTCAGGAGCGGTGTGAATGCAGTGAACGGTTTAGTAATTGCTGATTTGTACGCCGAAGTATTGGGGGTTCTGGCCCAGGCCCGATTTGGCTCTGTTCGTGTTCGGTTTCTCAGCGAATTGGCTGAACTGCGTGGGCGGGAGGCGAGCGCCTCTGTTACGCAATCCATCATTTCCCTTCTCATGGGAATGAAGTTTTTCCGTATTAAAATGGCTCCTATTGAAGACTTTGAAGCTTCCTTCCAATTTTTGACTGAGTGTGCCAAGTATTTCCTGGAAGTGAAGCAGAGAGATATCAAACATGCCCTAGCAGGGCTATTCGTTGAAATATTAGTACCAGTAGCAGCTGTGAGATTAATTTATTCATTATTATCGTTTGTGTATTTCAATTCAGTGTTGCAAAATAAAAGTATTTTTGTTAAATTTTAGTCGGTAAAGCACGAAGTAAATGTTCCATGTCTGAAATACTTCGTTGAAATGCTGTACGCCCCGACTCTGGACATGTGTACTAGAAGCAAACACCGTCTGGCGATATTCCCGTTAGTCACGTGTTTACTATGCGTGAGCCAGCGCCCCTTTTTCCTTCACAACTGGCACTACTTCTTAGCCATGTGTCTTTCCCAACTGAAGAGCAGAGAGCCCAAAATGTCTCGTGTTGCATTGGGTAATGACTTTAATGACTACTAAGTCATAAGATTTTTGGTCTTGTATGTGTCGACAGCCAGGATTTGTAACTCTGTGAATGTTTATAGAGAGTTTGTACCGATTGCTGTGGGCGTATATGATTCGGATCAAATGCGAGAGTAACTCGGCTACTCAGTCCCGCCTCTTGAGCGTTGTCAACTCCCTTTTCCCCAAAGGATCCAAAGGGGTTGTCCCGCGAGACACTCCGCTCAACATTTTTGTCAAGATCATCCAATTTATTGCTCAGGAGAGACTAGACTTTGCCATGCGTGAGATCGTATTTGAGTTGTTGTCTGTCGGCCGCCCTATCAAAATCATCCTGACACCAGAGAGGATGAATATTGGATTGCGTGCCTTCCTTGTGGCCGCAGATTCTCTGCAGCAGAAGGACGGGGACCCGCCGATGCCACGCTCTGCCAATGTTATGCCCTCGGGAAACACGCTCCTCCGAGTCAAAAAGACGTTTCTGAACAAAGTTCTTACTGAGGACACAGCTCGGAGTATCGGGATGGCTGCATACTACCCGCTCATCCGAAAAGTTTTCACCGACATTCTTCGTGCCCTCGACCTTCAATGCGGGCGGCCTCTGATGCTCACATCCGTGAAGGAGCAGGAAGAGAACTTATTGACGGGGGACCGAAAGGCCAAGATCGATTTGTTTCGGACGTGTGTGGCGGCAATTCCAAGGCTGATTCCTGATGGAATGTCCCGCACCGAACTTCTATCACTCCTGTCCCGCCTCACTCTCCACATAGACGAAGAATTGCGGGGATTAGCTTATCAGAGTCTCCAGAGTCTCCTCATTGACTTCCCCGAGTGGCGCAATGACGTCCTATCCGAATTCGTTACTTTCGTATCCAAAGAAGTCCCTGACACGTCCCCGCAGCAACTTGACAACGCCCTCCGCATGCTCCTCCAACTCCTGATGTCACTGCGAGGAGCGATTTCCGGGAGTACCAATGCGGCATCACACACAACTCCGACAGAAAAGGGCGGTCCACGGATGGAATTCAGCTCACACAAGTACCGCAAAGGTGGGTGTGCTATTCCGGCACCTGCTCCAAACGTGGCGACTTTCCACCAGGCAGAGGGGCTGGCACTGTTGATGCTGTGCAGTGTCCGATCCTCCTCTCGCCGCCTAGCCGCCCATATGCTCAAAGAAATCAAGGGCATCGCAGAGTTGATTGGCATGAGTGAGACGCCGGTGCTCGACGTCCTGGACCGACTCTGTCCAGCCGCGTGTGAAAAAGTAGGGCATATCTTACCGTTTGGGGAGAAACAGGCGGTTTTGACTGCCGTATCCGCCTCTAGTCTGGATCTGCAATGGTTGACCGAGCGAAGTTGTCCAGCGTGGTACATACAAGAAGACGAAAGGGTAAACGTGCTAACATTGTTTTGATTCTAACATGACTGATTAGTTTTGCCAGTAACTATGGGTGGGTCCTTATGTCAGTGAGACATTTATCCATCATTATAATAATAGCAATTCATGTACTCTTTAACATCAACCTTTCAAATTTTTACTGGATGGGCACCAAACCTTGAGTTTCAAAGCGATATCTTTCATAGAAATCGTTTTATGATTTTTTGAATTTCGAATTTTAATATTGAAGTAGTAAGAGAAAACGCTCCGATCTGTCACGCTTTGTTCAGAAACTCCTCCTACAGTTTTCATCCGATCTTTACCAAACTTCTTCCTGACCTACTCGACTTAATAATGAAGACGGTAGCCATTCCAGTTTTTTATTTTTTAGTAGAAATTATTTTGCCAGTGAATTTTAAAAATTTCAAAAAGTCCTACTCTTTAAGCGGGCAGGCCTCCGCCATGTAAAGGGATTAGTGTACCTTCCACCTCGAGTTCCACCGCAGCGGAGTCAAACTATTAATAGCAAGGCAACGTTTATATAGTTAGTATCATTTGGTTGTGGATTGAATAGGTTGACTTGACTTGACTTAGGATTAGTTAATAAATCTAACGGGGTAGGTAGAAAATAGAAATGACGAGGGCGATTAGAATAGTGGTAGCTAATTAACATAACAGAAGAGCTACTTAAAATGAAGAGGTAGGTGAAAATGACGTGAAAATTTAAGATGACGGGAGTATTTAAAATAAAAAGATTATTTAAAACGACGAGACTTTTAAAAATGACGAGACTTTTAAAAATGACGAGACTTTTAAAAATGACGAGACTTTTAAAAATGACGAAATTTTTATAATGACGAAATTATCGATATGGTCGAGAATTATGCAAGTGGGTATAGAGGAATATCGGTTAGTCAGACAATGGCAGAATGGTATGCAAGGCTGTATTGAAGAGGGTCATAGGGGGCAAATGCACCCCACGAAATCTAAGAAAAATAAAAGTTTTTCTCAAAATACCAAAACATATCTATCTTAAGGTGATTTTATGTAACCTTTAGGCTAATTTTTACTCATTTTAGACAAAATAAGCCAAACTTTTTCGTACTACACACGAATGCGCCCAGTGTTCCATTTTAGCCGGCTAAAAATGATTTTGACCAGCCAGCCAGCTAAATTAGCTGAAATGGCTAGTGGCCAAAATGACCAAAAATCATTGTCTTTTAAATTTCTCGCCAAATCAAGGATGATTTTCTCAATTCGCATAGCCCTGTTTGACTATTTTTGGCCGTTTTGGCCATTTTAGCCACTGGCTAAAAAGAATTTCAACCAGCCGGCCGGCCATTTTAGCCAGCCATTTTAACCAACCAGCCGGCTGGTCATGGAACACTGAATGCACATAATAAAAATCGGTTTCAATGACGTCATTGCCGTCTTTGAAATTGACTTCTAAATACGGTAGTGCGCTGCGTGGTATTGAGAATTTGGGAATGCAGAATGCTACTACAATGTACTGGTATATGTATATGCCATGCTACTGTGCGTTGCAGTATATTATTTTTCTATCGGTTGAGTAGCGGAGTTATCTGACTGAGACTGAACTGAAAATTCGACGGTCAGACTTTTTAGGCTTATCTAGAACGTAGATGTGAGTACTTAGTTTTTGAATTTGTCTGCAGGTGACAGTCAACTCCTCGCTGCACAGTCTGAGCAGTAGCTTAGGAATTCTTCAGTCGGCGGTGAGCACTTCTGCTTTGGCGACCGACGTCTCTATCACAAACGATCCCTGGGCCTCATGTCTCAAACTGTTCCTGAACTATGAAAATATTCCGACGGGTTGTCCTCGCGCAGTTCTCGAAGCCTGGTCCATCCTCATCCCCAAGATCTCCGCCCTCTACACCTACTTGGAACCCTCTCCCGTCACGGACAACCGCGCTTCTCTGCTACGGAGCGCCGCCACTCCACGGAAACCGCCCACCGACAGAAATCTATATCTAAAGCTCTGGAGAAATTACTTGCTTTTCGCCTTCAGAACAGTTCCTGCTAACGTTGGCTCCACTCTCCGCTGCGTCTCTCCAGACATAGCCGTCAGTTCTTCCCCAGAAGCTCCTGAGGGACGAGACGGTCGAAGTCCTCTCCCCCTCGTATCCACAATGATGCTGTCCGTCACGCCGGCTTCACTGTACAAATTGATAATCCCACTCATGCGGGTGGAAACTGTAGATATTCGTGATTTGGTCGTCCTCGCTCTGGGCGTCATCAACCACGTGGCCATCAAGTAAAAAAGATTACTCAATTATAGATACAGTTTACTTTATTAGCTTTGCTAATCAAGTATCTAGATCTTGCTTTCAGATCATTGTAAGGAAATTCTTGTGTTCGGATTTTGTGACAGAAATGAAATGAGTGAACTAGGAGACTTTCTACCACCCCTTACTATTTTTAATTAGATTAGGTCAATAAAGACGTAAACATAATATAGGTAACTGCAACAACCGGCAAGGCGGTACTGATTGTTACTTAACGATGATTTAGAACTAATTTTGATCATCTGCCTTCGGAAATTTTTTGGAAACTTTCAAAAGGATGCTTAGAAGTCCCCGGGGACCATAGATGTAAACATTCCATCCTTTTTACCCAACATCCCCATCCCATCCACCATCCCATCCAGTTGTTTAGATGGGCTGGAAGGGATGGATACAATTTCTTGGATGTTGATGATGGGCTGGATGGGATGGGTACAGTAGCCCGGATGGTGTGATGGGCTGGATGAGATGGTTTAATTTTTTGATGTTGGTGATGGGCTGGATGGGATGATTTAATTTTTTGATGTTGGCAATAGGATGGGGTCGGTTGTCACATCCTTTGGAATGGATCGGATGTGCTTTAGGCTTACAAAATGCAACTATACTTTCCAAGAAGCTTATTTTTAGAGCAAAAGGGTTCGAAATAACTGACCGCAAGAAATGGCATGTTATTTTTCTAATTAACGTTCACACAAATACAAATACAAATAAATGCTTGAATTAAGCAACTTCTACGTAGATACTTATTATGAAAGTACACTTTAAGCTTCTAAGCTTTAATATCGAGTATGTTCGTTGGGCTGGATGAGAACCAATACCTTGATGGACAGGATGGGATGGATTAGCTAAAATTAGCTTGTTTGGATGTTGGTGATGGGCTGGGTGGGATGTTGATATTTTCTTGGATGTTTGGTGATGGGCTGGATGGGATGTTGATATTTTCTTGGATGTTTGGTGATGGGCTGGATGGAATGTTGATATTTTCTTGGATGTTTGGTGATGGGATGGATGGGATGTTGATATTTTCTTGGATGTTTGGTGATGGGATGGATGGGATGGGGATGGGGTCGGATGTCCCATCTTTTGGAGGGGATGGGATGTTTACCTACAACTTACATCTATGCCGGCGACGTCCTAGCAAGTGCTTGGAAAGTAAGGGGTTCTAGAAAGTCCCATTGATAAAAGAGTGGGTTGAACCATTTGAATTTCTACTAAATAATTGAAACTAGTAGTGGCAAGTTTGACTAATATTATGGCCATTTTGATGTGTACAGAGACTTATTTGAAGAACTGGCTCCATTCCTTCGTGAAGCGTGTGACCGGAAGCAGGAGAATGTCCGACGGCGGAAGCGAAAAGACAACCTGCGACTTCTGATAGTTAAGATGCTTGAGATGATGGCGAAAGAAAAGACTTTCGGGCAAATGGCGTGTTCCCTCTCCCACTCATACACTCCTAGTGGGCAAGGACATCACATCACCGAAGACGGTCTTGCCGTCCTTCCTTCACCCCTCCTTGAATTCCTTGAATCTTGCAAGGGGTGGCTCGAGAGTGAAACGGACCGTGACGGTGGGCTGGAAATGCGACTTCACTTTTGTAACGGCCTGCATCATCTCCTTAACTCGTTTGACGTCGACTTTCGCGAAAATCTCTTGAAACGAGAAACACGGAAACAGCTTTTCCAACTCTGTCTTAGTTGGGCGGGACCCTATGCCTACTCCTGGGGGAAGGAAATGGGCGTGGCCAGTGGTCCTCCCAATTCCACTCCCAATCCTCAACAGACACAACTTCACTTTATCGCCCTTCAAGCAGCCTCCAGCCTCCTCACATGTGGACCTATTTTCCAGCAGAGTCTCCTAGCGGAGGAGAGTCAGCTGTATCCCTGGATCGACGTCCTCCTCTCCTCCCCGGAAACCCCCGTCCAGGAGTTAGCCGAGGAGGTCATCATACTCTTGCTTGAATTTAACCCCGACGTAGGTTCTGTTCTGGAATGGATCGTTGCCCGCTGCTTCACTGGTGTCCCGCAGATCGCCGATGCCTGTTTCCGTTCTATCGCTACGCTTTTCTCTGCCCGAGAATATCCATGTGATCGATATGTCGCCATCATCAACAGTGCTCTACTCTACAGCGGATGTCCCAAAGTTACTCTGCAGAAAACTGCTTTCAACCTCCTCCAGATCTTGGATCGCCGCTTTTTTGGCTGTATCCCACCCCTACACACTTTCGGCCATGAGGTCAACAAGGAAGAGCCCCTGAACACGCTGGACGCCGCTTTGGGACGGATCTACTATGCCCAAAATCAGATGTACCTTTCCAAACAACTCTCTCTACTTCATCCGGAACTCACGATGCCCATCTTCTCAGGTATGCGTCATTCCACTCATCCCTACTAACGTCTCCTCCACCTAGATCAATACTAGTTTTTATATTTTCCAAGCCGTCCATTTTGTATTTCCAACTTCAGAAGATGATATAATAAGAGATGAGATATAGGTTTTTTAGCCCATAAATTGATAAGCAGAAAACATACATATGCCGAAAATGAAGCCTGCAGAATTTATAAACATCAATACATAGTCCGAGTTCCTGAGTAGGAATTTTTTTCAAAAATTCGATTTGAAGGGCTTGGTTTGGTTTGCTATGCTATGGCTTTTGATATTTTTGAACTTTGCGTCTAGCATAATTTTTAAATGGGTGTGTTTTTAGTCGTATGGAACACACCTTAATTCTGGATGGCGGAATTATTGACATTTATTTAGCACTAGAAATTGTGCATAGTGCTTATCAAGTCTGGGATTACAACATGGACTGGATATTTGCATATTATGAAATCATTCGGCTCTCCCTACCATACATACATAGGTGGATAAATTTAAAAAGTCTAGGATTATATTATAGATAACCTGATATGGTGTTCAAAAAGGCTGAATGTAATGTATATGGGTGTATGTGTATGTAATATGGGAGACAAGGAGACATACACATATAATATGTAATAAGACCAAGTAGAAAGTATAATAGCCAAGGGGAATGCATAGTTAGTTATGCAGAGAAGTGAAGTCATTGTTCTGGGTTCTGCCGTTATCTCGTAATTAGGATATTATCTAGAATTCTTGTCTGCTGTATTTGTGTTTGATGTAATATTTCGTTCCAATTTGCATTTGAGTGAACACAAGGAACATGGCCGGGTGAAGTAAATTTGTTAGTTTGCAATACAAAACGGATAGTGACTGTGACACTGACGGTGACGACAGTAACAGAAAATGGAAGGCAAGGGTTCCACAGACATGGACAGAAATTAATGTAGAGACTGAAACATTATTATCCTGGAAGTTTAAACAAACATTTATAAATAAAACTTGTAGTACAGTATACTATGTTTGGGTGGAAGTTGGTAGGAGTTACCCTGTCAGTTTTAAGTGTGTTACTATACCCGGAGATAGCAAAAAATACTATGAATGAATTTAGTCGCGATCATATGATGGTATATTGGTTTGACGGATAAGCAAAAAAAGGTTATTATACCTGAGTTATTAAGTAGCGGCAGCTGCTTTATAGGAATGACCAATCTGTCTGTCCGTCCGTCCGTAAGGACGATAACTTTCGAACGGAATGAGATAATCCGTTCAAACTTTTTTACACATTCTAGGGGTCAAAAGACAGGTCAAGTTCGTGAATGGGGAAAATCGGCCACACCTCCTGACCAGGAGTGGGGTTCGAAAATTAAAAACCTACGGCAAGCCGTAACAGAAGCTCGCCTGAGTGAAGGGGACCGTGTAAACAGTTTTAGTAGAATAATAGAAATAGGTTTATTTTCATATTTATTGGTTAATATTAAGTATCAAAATCAAAATATATGAATGTTGACCATCAAAGTCAATATAAAATCAAAACAGATTAACGCTGACTATGAAAATCAACAGAAAATAAAAATAGATTAATTTTGACTATCAAAAGCAATAGAAAATCAATATAGATTAATGTTGACTTTCAAAATCAGCAGAAAATCAAAATTGATGAATTTTGACCATCAAAATCAACAGAAAATCAAAATAGATTAAGATTGATATTGAAAATCAACAGAAATTCAAAACAAATTAAGATTGACATTGAAAATCAACAGAAAATCAAAATAGATAATTGTTGAATATGAAAATCAACAGAAGCTCACAATAGATTAAGATTGACAATGAAAATTTCTTTTGCTTTTTTCCGGGGTGACCTGTAATGTCCAATTTTAGAGGGTCTTTGACCAACAGTCGTTCCGTTTCTCTATCAGAGGGTCTTTGAATCTGAAGTATTGTTACGGAGTTGTCAGTTTTGCCAACTAGCGACTATGGTATTTTTCGTGTCTTGTTTGGTTCCATTAGGACCACTGACAATTGTTCTGTTCAGTTTCAGAACTGCATCTGGTATTGCCTGATGATGTAGATTGGCTGCGACTGCGTCTATGGGCGATCGAGACCGATGTCGGTCCTTTGTCATTCGCTCTTTAACCACTTCTTTTACGGACAAGACAGCCTTTTCTACTTTACTGAGTATTATGAGTCTTGATCTTGTTTTCTTTCTTTACAATTAAACTAATTGAAGTTGCTAGATGAAGAAGACAAACTTTCAATTTTATTTTCGTTGCTAACGGAAATATAAAATTTTGAAATGCAAAATACCCAAAAATCCGGCGTAAGTATGCATAATGGCGGATCATTGTAACAGTCCTATACACCCAGAGTCAAAAATGTGACCCTGGTGGATGACCGCACTAAATTGCTAATATTGGCTCCATTCTATTCGAAACTTGACCGTTTTTTTGACGTCCGCAATTGACATTTGGTGTGGACCATATAGAAATATCGTGAATGATATATTTTTTAAGCTACCCACTACCCAAAGTAAAATGTAGCCGACGACTGAAGAATAATATCACACAAAGTCATATTCTTCAGTAAACATAACCAGACATGGCACTTGCAATATTTCTCGGAAATAAATAGGCGAAATTTTGAAAACATTTTGCGAAATATTTCACCCTCTTCCTCGAAAAATGAAATATTTGTAACAAAACCTCTTAAACTATTCTGAGACGCGTACTTTTAAATTTATTCAAAACTTCCAAAAGACGTTGTCCTGGCTCTTATGAAAATAAATAAATAATGGCCTATAATAAATAATAAATGATAGTAATAATAATGGAAAATATTTTGAATACAGATTTATCAACTTGGAATTTTGAGTTTCTAATTTTGGATTAAACTAAAATAACTTGAAATTAATGCTCAATTTTCAAACCCTTCAGATTAAGAGTGTGACGTACACGTAGCTATGACAAAACAGGTGTTAGGCCGTCTTTTGACTAACATCATATTCAATGTAATTTTTCGTTTTAGCAAAGTCTCTATTACTGGACCTACGTAGAAGTTTAAATGCCCTAAAATTCCCAGAAACTTCTTTAACAGAAGTCCCGTCGAAAATTCGACATTTTTCATTTTTGTATTGAAGATATCTCATTTCAAAATTGCAAAAAACTAATATTTTAGTGTTTTTAAAGTCATAAAATTTTTTCACTTGTATCTTTTGTCTAAGATGAACATGGTAATCAAGGGGCTTAGTGATAGTGATAAGTATCCATAGAGATTTTCTAATTTGCGAATCTAAACACTTTTGGATTGCTTTGGTTCAGTTTGCATAGTTGTGCACCTTAAAAGTTGACATTTTCATATTAAGTAAAAATTCAGGACTCCAAAATTGAAAGATAAAAATATTTTTTGCAATAAACCCGAAATCTTAATTTACCGAAAAATAATGTAAGTAAATAAACTCAACATAATAATCTTCAGACTTAGTTCCAGATTTTTTGATTATTGTAACTACTTTTTAAAATATCTTTTATACATCTTTTGGTTTTGAATAGAAAAGATTCCTTATGGTTGAAATGACTACGTTTAGTTGTCCGATATAGAAGCGGGGCATATAAAGGGTCTAGATAATAAATTATTTTTGGTTCATTCGAACTATTTAAATCTGCTGACCTTGTTTTGCTATTGTAATCTAGTGTTTCGAAGGAGATTTTCCGTACTCTTTGTTAGTTGTCGGCTACCTTCAACTCGGAATTCCACTACTTTGTATTTCAAAATTATATATTTCCGTTGTCAACGAAAATAAAATTGAAAGTTAGACTTCTTCATATAGCAACTTCAATTACAAAGTAATATTTCGGTGTATCGGAGAATTTCTATTCTAACGTCCTTTTAGAAATCACCCTCTGATTTATCCGACCTCAACACAATAAGTAATATATATGTCGTAGTATAACTGTACCCTCTGTGTAAGGGCGCCATTGTACTAGTATAACTGTGCGTAGCGAGTTAACTGTTCCACTCTTAAATGCACGGCAAAGCCTGAGTTAATTAGATAATTATACCTTTAAATGATATGACTATAATTTATGCTCAAAATCTTATTAGTTTGATTTACTCAGTCAAATAGTTATAATTGCAAAAGCCAAATAATTACCATAATATCGGTAGATCACGGAGTGCAATTATCACTATTTGACTGAGTAAATCAAGCTAATAAGATTTTGAGCATAAATTATAGTCATCTCATTTAAAGGTAGCATAATTGTCTAATTAACTCAGGCTTTGCAATGCATTTAAGAGTGGAACAGTTGTACTGAAACACCGAGGGTCAGTTATCCTAGTTTAACTCGCTATGCACAGTTATACTAGTACAATGGCGCCCTTACACAGAGGGTAGAGTTATACTATGACATATATACATTGTACCCGAAACCACTCCCACCAGATATTAGCTCACCAATAATACCCGCTTAATCGGGTGATAAAAATTTGATAAAATCCGAACTTTAAGGTTAAATTGGGGAAATTCGGATTTTATTAAATGTTCGGAAAAGAGAAACGTGACCGAACTTAGAGTGTTGTAGGCTAAATTTAGCTTTAAAATTAGTGGACGAAGTAACACCTAGTACTAGTGGAGGGACTACTAATTAGCCAATTAGAACACTTATCCGGAATAGATTAACATTGACTATCAATATGAACTGAAATTAAAAGCAGATGACATCAAGCACGGGGTAACATTTCATATAGATACTGTAATACGAAAAATTTTGTCTTCTTTTGACGAAAACGAGTCTAAAATGGCCTAAAATTTGCAATTTTTTGCTATTTGAGAAAAAATTGCCATTTTTTCTTGGATTTCCGGGAGTGGGGCTTCACCTGTCAATACACCCTTGGATGACATTGACTGTCAAAATGAATGCAATTTGAAAGTAGATCGTGTACAGCTAAAGGGGGCTTAATTCCTAGCAAAATAATATATTATTTAACAAAATTAACTGAAAGGCTCTCAGATAACTCCATTTTTAGTGCATCTTTCACTGGAAGCAGTTTTTATATTTTTATTGTCCTTGATACTATCAGACCATGTCCAATTTAAAAGCGGTCAAATCTACTTTTATTCAGACGTGTTTTGATTCTTCAGTTATTTACCGATGAGATGATGCCAGATGGTTTCCTTACTGCCAATTCTTGTTAGTATTGGAGAGGCCTAGTATAATTTTTTTCAGGTTTGTCATTCGATGGAATATCACAGTTATAAATTCTCAGGGAAATTTATCTTCTCTGTGTGTCGACAGAAAGAGTAATTCGTAATCCTTTACAAAGTAGGTAACCTCTTTTGTTTAACGTGATATTTAACAATTCAGCAGGCTATACAAAATGTACTTTTGCGCTAACCTCACTACTGTCGCTACCGAATGTTTGTAAGTCAACCGATTTGCATCGAATTTCTTTGTACAATAGAATAAATATAAGATCGTGTTAAAAATTCAAAAAATTGGTGAAAACACCGAATTTTTGTACTTCCACCGAATCTCGTTTGTAAAACCAAATAAATAAAAGATAATTAGGGCGACGATGCCCAGTATCCGAAAAATCAATGTAAAACCAGCATTTCTCTACTTCAACCGATATTAATCGAATTTCATTTGTAAAATCAAATAAATAAAATATAATTAAGGTGGCCAAGCCCAAAATCCGAAAAATAGTATTTAAACATGAATTTTGTACTTCAACCTATTTGCATCGAATTTAAATTTGTAAAATCAAGTGCATAAAAGATCTACTCGACACTAACTCGACACATGTAACTTAATAGTACGAATTCAATTAATTTTTGATTCCAGACATTTTGAAAATTGTTTAGAAAATTTACATGTATAAGTAGTTAGTACACGGAGTGCCGTATTACGAGCATAGGTGGCGCTGACTATAGTGCTCCTTGAGGGTTGGAGTATAGAAATGAGTTTCTAATAATACTAATAAATAATTAAAGTATTGCATTGGTATTGGTATAGTTGAAGTGGAAGCAATGGGCTTGAGTTGCGTCCCTCCTTACTACTGACGTAGAAATGTTTGTTTTTCTTCAAAAGTTTAGACATTGATTTCTCCCATGCTGTTCGGTGCTGAGCTTAGCGGTTAGTGGGGGCAGGTAGACCTATATTAATAGCATTTTGGGCCAAATAACGTTTGCGACTTTTTGCTATCTTCAGAAATATTGAATTTTATCGTTGACCATAATTTATCAGCTCTTAATTTTCTCTCACGATCATTTGCAATAATCCCAATAAGGCCCATATTTTTAATGACTCGACTCTCAAACTCCCCCACTTTTTACGCACTTTTTCGAGAATGAAAGGTACCTCCATACGTACCTTCCGGTAGTTTAAGTGAATGAGCCTTTAAATTAAAGTGTGGTGTACTGCAGAAATATGATACTTTAAATTTAATGGTATTTTCCGCAACACATTTCTTTAAACAAATGAATCGTCTTTACGTAAAAAGGAATCAGCCTTTACACATAAAACAATTAGCCATTAGTCAATTTTTATTGAATGTAGGTAGTATACTGAAATGTATTGGTAGGCAATATATTGTAATTGTACAAAACCCCTGTCACAATTAGGTCTCTATCCAGGTCTCTGTGAAGTAGTTGACAAAATCTCGAACCTGACTATTAGACTTTTCCCATTTGTTTATCCACAGTGTACAAGCGGCATTGAATGTTTCTGATGAGTTGCATAACTGAAGATGTTTATCAATGTCGTTTTCTAAATCTTTTAGTGTAGCCACATCTTTTATGTGGCACAACTTTTTATCATATGCACACTTTGTGTGAGCCCAGCAATTAATTCGACGAAAATCAGTTAAAAATGCACTATTAAATCCATTTGTAATAGCTTGGGCTGAATGGGTAAAGGTTTATGGGACCTTAAAAGAAGTCATTTTGTCCCTAAAAAGAAGTCATTTTGTTCCGGGTACAAGGAGCCATAGAAAAAGTATATGGGGCACTACAAAGAACTACGAAAGGCCATAGAACGAGTACTAAATTCCATAAAACGTAAACGTTTTTGTTTCGTCAAATCTAAATCAAAGTTTATATTAAAGTTGAAAAACAGTAACAATAAGTCCAGAAATAAGCAGGTATATCATCATTTGTGGAAAAATTCATGGTTTAACCCTTTAAATAGGACTGGTGGTCTCCAAGCTTTCGACTTAATTGCAATACGTATATCTTTGGTTTTCTGTGAAATAGTGTCTAACTTATGCATAGTATCAATACTAATGATATGTTTGCTTACATACGTATCTTTTGTCGAAAATAGGGCATTGGCAATCTACATCTTTTTATGTAATAAAGTTGTTTATACGTATGTCGTATGTCTCTATCTATCTATGTATCTATCTATCTATTGCGTATATACAATGCATATTACGAGTCCAAGTTCAATATGAGTGAACATTAGCTTTTTATAAAAATCAACATTGTTAATATATCTAATCATAGATAATTAAAAAGACTCTTCCAACCTCTGAAATTGGTATTTAAATCAATATTCATGACTCTCGAGGTTAATACAGCTTTATTCAAACAGAATAAACGTGCCAAGCTTTCGACAACCTATCGTTGTCTTCTTCAGGACAAATTGAAATTAGAAAAATGAATCTTCTTGTGATTTACACTAAAAAACATCTAATAATTGTTATGTGCAATTAAATGAAGACCCATCAGAGCAACACTACAAACCTATGAAGAATTTGAAGGAACAAATTGAAGGAACTCCTATGGGTTCTCTATCTCCAATTCTGGGTGAAATTTTTCTGCATCGTTTAAAATCAAATTCCATTCTAAATGATGAAAATATCAAAAAATGGACTAGATATGTTGATGATGTTTTCTCTATCATTAGAAATCGTTTCAAATCCACACAAAAAATTAATAATTTTCACTCCTCTATACAATTACCTGTGAAAAAGAACAAACAATCACCTACCTTTTTTAAACATTGACATAATGAAATCGCATAATGGCCAATTAAAATTCAAAATTTTTCGGAAAACAACACACAGACAGATATCTGAATTTTGACTCGTTTCATGCTAGCAGTCACAAAACATCTGTCATTGACTCTCTAATTAATAGAGCTCTTTCAATATGTAGCAAAGAATTTTTAGACGAGAAACTGGAACATGTGACGAAGGCTTTGATAAAGAATAACTATCCTAAAAAATTGATTGAAAAAAGGATTTCTTTCCTAAAAGAAAAAAAATGGCAAATCCAAAGAAGATCTCCCTAGACTTATTTTGCTGTTCATAGGAGACGATACTTACAAAATTGCCAGAGCCATAAGAAAATATAATCCTCTAAACTTTGGATTCTTAACTGGCTACAAACTATACAATTTATTATGCAATCATAAAGACAAGAAACCGTTAATTGACTCAGGAATCTATATCATACCATGTCAAGATTGTGACCTGTGCTACATAGGAGAAACTTGTAGAAACTATAAAACAAGATTTAAAGAGCATTTGGCAGACATCAGACATAACCGTATTGATACTTCGGCTGTAGCTTCACATATAGCTCAGAATCCAAATCACAAAATTGACATTTCCAATGTCAAAATTCTTGAAAGGGAACCAAGATTTGTACAAAGGAAATCGAAAGAGGGTCTCTACATTCAAAATTTCCCAAATACTATGAATCTCGAACGTGAAATGAAGATCCATGACATGTGGTCTTCAGTACTCTCTCCCCTAATGAAATTTCAATAATTTCTACTGGCAACTAATTTCTATACTAATACAAAACTCTCCTATTTGTAAAACTTGTTTTTTAGTGTAAATCACAAGATTCCTTTTTCTAATTTCAATTTGTCCTGAAGAAGACAACGATAGGTTGTCGAAAGCTTGGCACGTTTATTCTGTTTGAATAAAGCTGTATTAACCTCGAGAGTCATGAATATTGATTTAAATATGTCTAATCATTTTGAAATTCAGCATTAGTACTGGGGGCCCTGTATAATAATTAAGTGAATATTTGTAATTATTGCAATGTAATAATTATAGCCATTTTTACGGGTTTCAAATTTTGTGTTCTAATTTTGATTCGGAATCTGTGTCAGAATTACTAGAATTACACATTAGTTAGGAGGTTGTTTTAAAACGACAATTCCTTACAGTAATTACTTTACAAATAAAATTATCCTTGAATTCGATTTCATTAGCATCTTAATTACCATACTGTATTTTTGTGTCATACCATACAATCGTATTTTTTTCTGTAGTTTTTTTAAATATAGGAACAGCAGGAAAAATGCTTTTTTCATTTATAAGTGCTTATTTCTTCGATTGATTTATGGTTATATACTTATGGAACAATGTACTCGTTCTATGGGAAAGAAGACTTCTTCTATTGCCCTCAGTACCTCTTGTTACGGTCCCTTTACCCTGGCCCAAAAGACTTTATTTTATGGATAAAATGACTTTTTCTATGACCCCTTTAACCCCACCCGGGCTGAATCAGCTATTAAAATGTTCGGGATATACTGTTTTTCAGGTTGAGCTATAATCACCCCTTTCTGTAATGCTCGAAATCCAAACTCAAATTCTGCAGCCGTTTTTGCAGTGCAAACTGACACACCAACTGGATGAAAATGTCTTTCTTTGTCGGTAACTCCAAACAGCAAAACGGGATATCCTAAAAATGTGAGCTTGTAGGTAGCGTCGGTGCATATAAGCTGGTCATTTAATGCCAAAGACAACAATTTCTTAGTTGATAAAAACAGCTTAAACTCAGGATTAGCTTCACTAGCTACAATGTTGTAATCCACAACAAAAGAATCGTCAACATCTTGGGCACTGATTCATTTTTTTCACAAAATTCTTTAACTTGATGCAGGTAAATTATGTTGTCGTTGGTCTTTCTCCTGTAGTACTGCAGAAAATAGGTCAATTTTGACTTTTCGGGAGTAGTACATTCCTTTTGGGCACAAGCAGCCATTATTTGGTTTGGCTTGTTCACTCCTACACTCAGTAGTTCCGTTACAACTTTTTTTGTTCGCGGATCTAAACCATGCATGTTATCTGTATGACTATGTTCCTTATCTTTCACCCACAAATGAACAGTTTCAACAAAATGTAGTTTGGCAATTGCGGGACACTTTCTGCCACCACTTCTACAATAATAATATTTAACTGTACCCGATTTATTACAGTTACGATAATTAAATATCCACATTCCTTTTATAAAGTTTTCGGCTTCGGTTTTATCTGTAAAATGTCTTTTATATTCCCAATCCGAACCTTTTTTAGTAGTCATTGCTTCGTGATTGAAAGTAGGATTGTCACTACTACAAGGAAGGTAGAACTGACCTGGCTGAGCTAGACTCCAGCCCACTGCAGTGGGCTGTAAATGTGTAAATGTAAATGTAACATGTAAATACGGTAATCAGTGCACTGATTAGCGTATTTAAATGTGCCTTCACCAAGCATAAGTTACTGTGTTTTACCTTATCATCTATGTAAATTTAAAGGTGGATATTTTCATTCATTTGTTTCATAAAGACGAGTCATTAAATTTACCATAATTAATAAAATTAAAGGCATGGAGTTTTTATTTTAAAGGCTCATTAATTGCCAGCCGTACCTTACACTCTCAAAGAGTGGAGATTAGAGTGGGAGTGTTTGTTAAAAATATGGGCCTTCGTTTGGTTTTTGGAGCATTTTTAGGGGGACATTGTCCCCCCGGTTCCAACCCCTATGTAAGGAATAACCAATAAATAAAATGTTTTTTAATGTCCTTATAGACTCCAACAAGCCGTTTTACTATCAAATTGACTAAAACAAAGCAGGGGAACTTTTTATTTTTAATGCATTCAATGTCGGAATTATTTTAATTATTCTAACGACTAGGTTCACTAGGTAATAAGTTGAAGAATCTTCAATTTCAAATTTGGGTTCGTACGCATTGTGGTAATGGCGGTAGGAGGACTTTGCGAAACGTAATACTGGAGGTTTAAAAATAATCATTTTACTTTTCTTTGTCATGAGGGGCACGATTTAAGCTTCCCAGATAGTATCTGTCTAAGAACAATTCGAATCATTTTCCCGTAATTAGAAACTTCTAGCCCTAATGATGGAGGGTACTAACCTGATAATGTTTTGTTTGTGCGAGAGCAGAGATCAGTTGGCGTATGAAGTCGGCTCGGTCGGACGTTCGGCAAAGTCTGCTTCGCTACTTACAGCCGTGGCTGCATAATATGGAGTTGGTAGAGCCTGCCATTCCCGGCCCAAACGTTCTTACTCCTCTGAAGAACTTGGAGGCGACTCGCTCGAGTGACAGTTGTCGGCAATCTATCTCATCTTCCTCGTCCTGCTCACTTTGTGGACGGAAATACTGCGAGGAGAGTGAGCGAATTGTCCGGCGTGGGTGGGGATCTCTGGAAGCTACTGAAATGGTCCTCAACAATCTTCTCTACTTAACAGCAAAGGTCAGTCCAATGCCAGTTCACAAAGCATAGTTCAAGCAGCAGTAGCTTGGCTAGTAGAGCGTTCGGAGCTCTAGGCTACTGCTGTCGGACTCTCGGGTTCGATTCCTGCTATTTTCAAGGCTGTTTATAGGGATTGCTTGCTGGGTGACATTTCGGCTCGGTGAAAGTACGGGGATGTCTTCCGTGGGAGGGGTGGATTAATTTCCTTAAATGCCGTAAAAAGCTGCCTCGCGTCCCTAAAGTGCCTCAAAAAGTAAAAACGCAACACTCTACTCTCTACTGACACGAGTGTATATGTCTTAGTATAACTGTACCCTCTGTACAACGGCGCCATTGTACTAGTCACGAGCCGAGCCAATCGAGCCAGCCTGGCTCGCCGAGCCAGAAACTAGCATGAGTGACTCTGCCTGTAATACCTTCAGTATCTATAATATAATCGTAGACTTGAAAAAATTTACCTACCTGTATATCTATGCATCGTTGGTAGGGCAGATTTAAACTTTACAGCGTTGATCCAAGGAGTCATTATTAATATCAGTATATAATAAAAATATTTATTCTTATGTTCTTTGTATCCATGTCTCTTGGACTTTGCGGCTTTTTGTTGCTATGCGCAAACGCATAACAATAAGCCCGCCACGGGTTAAAAGTATTTCGAAATAAACCAATACACATGAATATGCTGTGCTGGATGCCTATCTTTCGAAATCGCGTCACTCATGCTGGGCTACTAGTATAATATAATACCTTTCGAAATCGAGTCGCGTATGCTGGGAGCTAATAGTTTTGTATAATCGTAATTTTTTGTTTCTTGGTCTTTTTGTCATCACGGTTGCATCAATACAATTAAGTACATCACTGCCATAAGGTCGGTAACTTCCTACAGCAGTAGTCAATCATTTTGCAAGTGCAAGACGGATTGTCAAAGTAGTAGATGTCCATGTAAAAAGAATGATTTACATGTGGAACAAAGTGCCATATATGTTGGAAATACATGCAAGAATGTTAAGTGCAATTAATTGTTCTTTTACGTTTCTAGTTCTACGGACAAAATAATTTGGGTTTTGCAATTATCACTGTTTGAATGAATAAATCAGATTTTGAGCATAAATTATAATCATAATCATTATAAAGTAGCATAATTGTCTTTTTGCGATGTATTTAAGAATGGAACAGTTGTACTGAAACCTCGGGGGTCGGTTATCCTTGTATAACTGCCGAGGAACAGTTATACTAGTACAATGGCGCCATTGTACAGAGGGTACAGTTATACTACGACATATATACACCCTCGGAAAGGCGGGCGGGGAAACCTTGTCTGGGGAGCCATACGCCTGTTAAAACTGGATATAAATTCACCTTTCCTTAATCTGCCTAAGCAGAAGGACTACAGTCTTGGGAGGAAGATCGGTGGCGAAACATATCAGAACCGTGTGTCTAATGTGGCCCATACTGACTATAAAGCTGTACTTTACGTTTTTTAACAATTGGATAAAAATAATTTTTATTGGCAGTTTGGTGAAGAGCACGAGCGGGAAGTGGAGGAGTGTTGGCAGACGTTGTGCTGTTCCTCTCCCAACAATCAGCGGGTTGTCGTCTACTACTTGCTCATAGTAACGAGTCTCGCAACGACGGAAATCCTTCCCACTGCAAAACGGGTCCTCATGTACTTGTTCAAAGCCCGCCCCATCCGTCTTCTTGGGGACTTGATGGCCGAACTCCAGACTGTGGAGAGTCTGAACTGGTTAGTGGAGCGAACGGAGACTCCCCCCTTCTACCGACTCTCCCACATGCGTAAGACATCCAGCTACTCCGACACGAACGTTGCCCCACACTGCAACGCTCCCGCAGCTACGTCCAATTCTGGACACAGCCAACAGCCAACTGCAGCCTTTACCCGTCTCAACAACACTGAACTAGAGAAGGGAACCATCCACACAAAACGACGCTCCGCCGAAGAATCAATTGTCTTTCAACAGCCGCACTTGCGCTCTAGCAGCAGTGGCGCCGCCTACTTGTTCCGCAGTGAGAAAACTCGGACAATTAGTGGGCCAGCTGCTCTGCCAGATACACAATTCCTCATGTCCGAGAAGGAAAAAGTTCGGTCTTCTGCCCTCTACGAATCTCAAGCCTTGACCGATGAACGAAGTAGTGGAAGTGGGATGGTAGAGCGCTATCCTAGCAGCGAGACGTTGGCAGCGCATGGTTCTTCATCAGACAGTCAGATCCTGGTAGCGGGCAGTCGGAGTGGTTCAGGGAATGCCCTTGGTAACCGAAGCACAGGTAACAGCCCTCGCTCACGGACTGGGCATCACTCAACCTCAACAGATGAGGCGGGTATAGGGTCGGTCGAGCCACCAGTCAAATTCGTTCCTTTACCTATGCCCGAGTACGGTGGTTACTACGCACCGCTGAAGGAGTTCCTCCCGCCGCAACCTGCTGTTCCCTTCCATCGCTGCAACTTGGCCCTCATGTTCATCTGTGAGTTGGTTAACGAAGGAACGGTACTAACAATTTCGTCGGAGGAGGCGAAGAAGGAACGACTGGTGGAGTGGGCCAGCGAGTACCTGCCACTGATGATTCACATGGCAGTGTTGGGGTTGGACCATCTGCGTCCACTTGTCCATCAACACAGCTACGCCCTTCTCATCAACCTTCTTACCGTCGCTGGTGCCCATAGCAATCACTTCAGCGTCGCTAAAATCCTTCTCAACCAACAAACTAAAGACTTGGACCTCGGCCTAACACTCCCCCTCATACCCCTCCCTACCTACAATTTTCTTGGTGAGTCTTCTTATTAGGAGATGTATATGTTACAGGAAATATGTACAGACCGGACATATGCAAAATGTCTAGGATATCTGTAAAATGAAAAACCAAAATTTTGATTTTTAATGAATGTAACCTATTTTAAAACATTTTGTTGACTGTCAAATGTGCTTTCGTGTAAGTTTGATTGATTTAAGATAAGGTTAGGTCCATTAAAAATCAAAATTTTGGTTTTTTACTTCACATCTATCCTAGGCATTTTGCTTATGTCCGGTCTGTACAAATTTCCTGTAACATATTACTATTATAACTTGAGCAGGACGTCCATGGGCAACCGGCAAATTATTCTGACTGTCATATTGCAATTGTTTCTTAACTTTTTTCGCAGCAAAAGAATCAACTCAAAAACCGAAAGAGCTACAAGAAAGTTTAATAGGGAAAAAGATGCTTCATAACCCACAGCATTCGGCTCCGAAAGAATATTAGAAACATATTATTCCAATCTGGAGATATAAACGATTTCGTGTGGAATTTGCAATTAATCGCAACTAAAGAAAAAAGTTTACAATATTTTTTTGGAGCCGAATGCTGTGGGTTACGAAGCACCTTTTTCCCTATTTAAACTTTTTTGTAGCTCTTTCTTCGGTTTTTGAGTTGATTCTTTTGCTGCGAAAAAAGTTAAGAAACAATTGCAATATGACAGTCAGAATAATTTGCCGGTTCCCCATGGACGTTTCCCCTAAGAAAAAAATCATTAGGCCCCAGGTTAGTAGTAATGTGAAAACGATCGTAAAAATTCTAGATCCGCAAAAGTAAAATATCTCGAAAACCACTTTAACCCATTGAAGTGGAATTTTTCATGCAAACTTTTTGATATTGTATCTCAAGGTCCTCTTCGTAATAGGTCAGTATTCAATATTCATACTCCTTCTTCTGTAAAGAATTTGGTGGAAAAGTGCTATTTTTAGATAAGCAGTTAGTTTTGCATCAAAATTTCCCTTTATAGTTCTATGTGGTTCTATATATTAGATTATGACGCATTTTGCCTAAATACATCAAATTTTCATTCAAAATTTCGTATTAGAAAATGGTATTTCTTAGTCATTTTTTATCTATATTTTTAAAATGGAAGAAATGCGGATTTTGGCGAATTTCGTAAATACCCCAAGCTACAATATCTCCGGGTTTTCAAACCGAGTTTCATCCAGATTGGTTGCCGAGATATTTTACTTTTACAAAAGTCGAATTTTTACCTGGAGCGAGATAAAATGTTTTCTTGTAAGTTGTTTGTTTGTACTATTAAAACGCTTAAAATTTACTATTTAGACTTACTCGTCATTGTCATTAGGCTCATGATTTACATATTTCAGATAATTTTTATCTGAACGAATCTTTTAAAGATGGTAATAAATAAATGTATTGCAGACTCCAATTTGGATTTTACGAAGCTATGTGGAGGAGGAAGAGAATGGACGGCGGAGACATCCGGTGGACAGAGCCCGGCCCTCAGTCCGAAAAGCAGCCCCCGCTCTGTCCCCAAGAAACTTCACCCATCGTCGAACCTGCTTCTAGTCATTCCAGAACCAGTAGATTGCCGTCTCAAACGACCGCTGAGCATCGAAGAACTCACCCTCGTTTTCACCAAATTCCTTGCCGAGCGAAAAGGCGCTCCACTCTGGACGTGCGAGGACATTACCGCCCGTGTGTGGAACATCCGCAGCGCGAACCAACTGGCTGCTCTTGTCCAGAACAGTTTAAACATCTTCCACCACTCCTTCCCCGACTCTCACCTGGAGAAGCGGTGGGCAGCCGCGTCTCTCCAGATCGGTCTCTCCTGTTCATCCCGTCACTACGCTGGAAGATCTCTCCAAGTCTACAGAGCCCTACGCGTTCCGCTCATCTCCCGCGTCCTCTGTGACATCCTGTCCCGTCTTGTGGAGACTGTGGCTGAGCCTGGTGACGATATGCAGGGTTACGTTACCGAACTAATCCTCACTCTTCAGGCTTCTGTAGAGGCTATTCATATCCACGAGGAGACGGAGACAGGGGTTCGGGTAGGCGGGTCCGCTCCATCAGACACCATCGCCAAAACCAGTTCTTCAGCAACAGTGGTCTATCGGAGTGGGGAATTGTCACCGGGAACTATCCGGCCTCGGAGTGGTACTGATACTTTCGGGGCCGAGTCGAAGCGACCGGAACTTGTACGGAGTCGCTCGGTGCAAAGTTTGAACGCAATTCAAGACGACTGTGCGGGTGAAGAGGGGTTGGACGCAGCTCTTCTCCACGACGCTGCTAATGACGTCACTCATCAAGTCTTCTGGTTGGCCCTGAGTCTCCTGGAAAGTGACTATGAACATGAATATCTCCTCGCCCTCACACTCCTGGAGAAGGTAAGAATAGTTGATGTGATGGAATGAGAAGTTTTAGAAAATGACATATTTTATAGATATGAGTTACGGTCGTTTGTAAATTGGTCTTAGTAAACTGGTCTTTTGGGCATAATTAAACTGGTCCTCCCGCAAAAGTAAACTGGTCCTCCCGCAAAAGTAAACTGGTCCTCCCGCAAAAGTAAACTGGTCCTCCCGCAAAAGTAAACTGGTCCTCCCGAAAAACAAACTGGTCCTCCCGCAAAAGTAAACTGGTCCTCCCGCAAAACAAACTGGTCCTCCCGTAAAAGTAAACTGGTCTTACTGTAAGCCATGACGTCTATGGATATAAAATGTATAATATGGTATGTTAAATGATTATGGCTGTAGGTGAACTCGTCTAAAACACTTTCGACAATTGGCGAAGGTGAACTCGATAATTACAATGTAGATGTCTATAATTACAATCCGATAATGGAAAAGGATAAATCGATAATATTAATAACTTCATTGACGAATGGTCATGTACATAGTCTCTAGTGCATATGTGCTTTAAAGAAACCATATTATTCAATAGAATTGAATTTCCTCATTGGTTTCTTTGCTCGTAATTATCTTTAAGAGAATCAAATTTAGCTTGAAATATAATTTAAAAGCAGAATCAATCAACTTTTCTTGCACTTTATAAACCTGGTTTATGAAAATCATCGAGGATTTGACATTGACGTTAAGGCAAGGGTATCAAAAACAAGAATTATCCCATATTAGCAAGCACGTATACAGAACTCAGTTCCGGGGGCTAATATTTCATTTAGATATTTTAATCATATATATTCGCTTGTAGCTCGAAAAGTTATATGATTTTCTGATGAATAATATTTTTAAATTATAAATCTTTTGCTATTTTGAGAAAACATTTTTTTCTTGGATTTCGGGAGGGGGCTCGGCTTTACAGGCTCTTATTCTCATTTTTCTCATAATAGCCAAACATTTCGCGGAATTACTTTCCATTTTTGACTCATTTTCGTCATTTTTCAACTTTTTGCAATATTGTTGTTACACGAATATATTTATATATTTGTTGGACTATTTTAACCACTTGTGTGCTCAAATTGGAGAATTAGACCAATTTGACCACTTGGGTGGTGAAATTGGAGGTTTTGACCCTTTTTAATTCTGGTGTGGTTAAATTGGAGGTATTGACCCTTTTTAATTCTGGTGTGATTAAATTGGAGGATTTGACCATTTTGACCTTTTGGATCGTCATAGTGGAGGTTTTGACCATTTTGACCTTTTGAATGGTCGTATTGGAAGTTTTGACCACTTGGGAGGTCATATTGGAGATTTTGATCATTTTGAATTCTGGACAGGGCCGCAGCCAGAAAAAAATTTCGGGAGGGGCCCGACAAATAATAGTTATAAAAATATACTATATTCGCATAAATTTTTGAGTTTAAAGGCAAAAATTCCTTTCTTTTCTTCGATTTCGGGGGGGGGGCGGGCCCCCTGCCCCCCCCTCGCTGCGGCCCTGCTTCTGGGGTGGTGAATTTAAGGGTTTTCGGGCTTTTTGGGTGTCAGGGGTTCGGATTGCGAGATTTTCGGGTCTACGGCATTCGGTTTTCGGGTCTGCGGTATTTGATTTTCGGGTCTACGGCATTCGGCTTTCGGGTCGCCGATAGGTCCCATAGAGTATTTATGTACATCATATAACCTAGGTATTACTGAAGGTTTGCGTAAAAATCTCTAAAAAAGGTATACCTAAAGTTAAGAACCCCATTGATCCAAATCCTATTTCAATTCAGTGTTCTCCTTAAACTAGAGGACAAATGTATTCGCACAAAATTACTAAACTACATAAATAGAAATAATGTACTAAAATAATCTAAAACACAATTTGGTCTTCGTCCAAAACATTCAACTACTTACGCCATGTTAGCTCTTACTGACAATTCATATAAAAATTTAGCTGCAGGAAATATAGGTAAGTATAATCCAACACTGGACATAGCCAAGGCTTTCGACCTCTTAGTGCCCGAATTATTTTTTCAAAAACTAGAATAGTATAATTGGATGTAAATTGGTTTAAATCATATCTCGAATCTAGATTTCAATATGTGCATATTACACACAATGAAGAAAACTCCATTGAATAATAATTCATGTAATAACTTTCCAATTTCAAACGACATTTTTGTTCGCTGATGATAACCTTTTGGTAATTTTTGGCCCCCCAAGCAATATTAATGTGCTCTAGATAAACTTAAATGTAATGTCGATTCAATACAAAAATGGATGCTAGAAAATAGAATGTTAATGTTATTAAATGTAAACAAGACTGAATTGCTTATAGTTGGTAAAAAACATGTACTAGATCAACTTTTTGAAGTCTCCTTGTGTTTAGGAGTCGTAAATATTTTAAGTTAATATTAGATAGAGTGACTTTAAGAAGAAGAAAACGGAAGCTATGTATTTATACGTTGTAACTGTTACTGAATTGTCACTTATATAAATCAAACAATCAAAATAAAACCCGTCGATGAGATAAAAATGTTAGGTTTGGTAATTGATAAGCATTTCACTTTTGAGAAGCAGATAAAAAATTGTTGATACGAAAGGTAACTGTTCGTTGTACCCCTTAAAAAGTATGCTTCAGTCGAAATCGTAAACTTGTACTAAACGCCTATTTATTGCATGTGCTAAGATATATGTGTGATCTGAGAGACTGCAACAAAATCAAATTAATTATTGCTTGAAAATATTGTTAGACGTGCTGGAAGATTTGTTTTAATAGGGTTAGACAAATGCAATAAGCCTTTTGCACAATTGTTTTCTGGTCACCAGTTGAAGTGAAGCACAGTAGATGGAGGTAGAGAATTATACATTAAAATAGCCTAAAAATACTGTTTCCATCTATTGAGTCTCACTTCAACTGGTGACCAGAAAGCAATTGTGCAAAAGGCTTATAGTGTAAAACTTGAAATGACATCTCTGTTCTGGCTGTACCCTACCTATCTCTATACTTCATGTTAAAAAAGTCTATGTCCTGAATATTTTTACAAATACATTAATTACAGTAATGTGAGTACCAAAGAGACGAGGACTAAAAGTATTAATAATAATGGCTTTATTGAGACGATATGGCCTTTACATCTTTTTACAACAAATTATTTAAATGTGTTAGTTTTTGCGAAATTAATCCGTGTTATATTTGTTATAGATATATATAGTTATATAGTACTTACTACTTATTATACTTACTTCTTAGTAACTTATATTAAAGATATTTTCTATAGACATAAGATGTTATAACATCACAATAGTGCCTCTTATCTAATCTAATTACTTTGTTTACACTCACTATGAACAAAAGTCTGAGTCAGCAAGATACGTTGATCTTACTGAATTCACTCCTTTCCAGAACAAATACAACGATTTAGCATCCTCGACATTTTGTACATCGTATATGTTAATGTAATGATCAGTAGTATGTGGACTATGGAGTAGATGCCTAACATGTTTGTAATGTGGGCAATGGTGCATAACGTGAAGTACATTCTCTATTTCATTAAGGTTACATAATTTACATAATCCTTCGTTTTCCTTTGTCTTAGTCAATTTCGACGAGACGGTTCTAACTACCGTAATAATCGAATTAATACCTCGGGGGAATTATAGTTTCATGGCCATCTTTTGTGCAAGAAAATCGATATAGTTTCCCTACCGGGGAATTATTTCGAAACGGGAAATTATAGTTTCAAAGTCAAGATTTATTAGATTATCAATGCATTATTTAAAAAAATTTTAAAGTTTTATTAAAATGTAATTAATTTTCTTCGTCAGATGAGAGTAATATGTCCATAGGTTTCGTGAGATGTACATCCATATCATCATCATCCGAGGGCAACAAAATGTCATCCTCGTTAATCAATGGCTGTTCCATTTGTGAAAATTGATTGCACTGCTTTAACCTTTCCATTCCATCACTGCAATCTTTGCCTGGTTTAAAGGTGGTGATCAAATGATCCTCACTTCCATCCACGTCCCCCAACTGTCCCACACCAGCAATTTTTTTCTGAATATATTTCTTTCAATAACATATGCACTGGGTCTTCTGGAGTCAAATATAATCGTTGTTCTCCTCCTTCTGCCATTTCAGATTTACT
Source organism: Tomocerus qinae (assembly GCA_020055645.1). NCBI lineage: Eukaryota > Metazoa > Arthropoda > Collembola > Entomobryomorpha > Tomoceridae > Tomocerus > Tomocerus qinae. The sequence continues at coordinate 327,922 of CM034548.1, read as the reverse complement.
GTGGACTGAAACTGTTCTACCTTTCAATACCAATGTTCTTGCTGCCTTTCTCTTTTACTACACATGTACTTACTGTAAGTACACCTGTACTTAACTGTAAATACATGTGTTTTAGTACAAACGTACCAAATGCCCTAAATTTTGACCGGGGAATTATTTCGAAACGGGGAATTATAGTTTCAAAGGCTGACATTTACGGGGAAAAATCGATATAGTTCCCCTACTCTGCTGTGTAGTGTACTAAATGTCCCTACTTTCCTACTTTGAATTTCCTTTGTGCAAGTTTGTGTAGAGTGGTATGCAATACCGGAAGAAATAAAATTAAGTAAAACAATAGAGAGATTTAGTTATCTAAAAAATTCTTTTTGGAAAAACAAGAAAATGACTAAACCATCTGAAAATGATAACTGTAACATATGTGACGATTCATGTATTATGTCTGTAGCAAATAATTTTTAATTTCATATTGTTGTAAGAAAATTCTAATTTATTGAAGTAGCCTGTAACGTAATAATTTATGATATTGGCGATGCAAAAGCCTCTCTTGCAGAGGAAATCGTCAATTATTACATAATAATAATATACGTGCTTGATATTATGATCATGTATTTAGAAGTCTCATTAGAAGACCAAATTTTAATTGGGCATTTCCTTTACTGGCAAACTGGCATAGAAACCCTATAAGAAATTAGGTTCGTAATATGCATAACTGCATAGGCCATAAGAAAAATGCTTAATGCTCTTGAAGCCGTTCTATATATTGCTTAGACAGATGTTCACTGACTTTTATTTCTAATTGTCGAATCATCCTTTGGCATTATCGAGTTCTACATTGTAATTGTCGAGTTCTACATTGTAATTGTCGAGTTCTACATTGTAATTGTCGAGCTATACATTGTAATTGTCGAGTTCTACATTGTAATTGTCGAGTTATACATTGTAATTGTCGAGTTATACATTGTAATTGTCGAGTTCTACATTGTATATAATTATCGAAATCAGCTTTCGAAATTTAGACGAGTTCACCGGATACCTTTTAACCAGCGTTCCTAGGATTCAATCCTTATGACGCTTTGACTAATGTAAAAGGGCAAGCTGACCCTCGAAAAATTTTGGGGCAGGGAAAACACCCGTTCTTCTTCCAGGGAAGCAAATCTTTCCGATAAAAACCCTCCTTATCCAGGAAAATTTCGTTCCCTTTTCTTATTGCCGGTAAGAACAAAAATTTTTTCCAGGAAAAAATCGCTCCCTTCTTTTTCGTTCTTCCTTGTGAGCATAAGTTGCACATTTTTCGAAGGCAAGACAATTTTGATGCTTTTATGTTATGTTATGTTAATTATTACATTATATATATTGATTATTTGTGCTTAAATAGGTAATGGAACGATTACCGCTGGATCGGTTTGAGTGCCGGGACAAAGTAGAACGAGTGCAAAGTCAATTGCAGTGGACATCGTTCGGGGGGATTGTTTCCCTCCTCCTAAAAGGCACGACGAATCCCAATACATATGAACAGAGTCTCGGGATCCTTGTCCGATTCATCCCCTTTCTGGGATTCAGTTTTGTTGATCCCACCGCTGAAACAGGATTCCCGCTTACCGTCATCGCCATCCTCCCCGTCCTCATTACACATTTTGACGAACCCACTCGTCTTTGTGTCACTGCTGCCCAGTCCATAGCACAAGTAAGTTCCTTATGACATCTCATTGGTATTGGTGTATTTATTTGAAAGTAAATTGGCAGTTTTACATTATCATCTTTACTCTACATAAACATAATCTTTTAAACACAAAAGTGGGACATGCGCATGGAATTCTTTCACCGTTCTTGTATTAGGCTTGTATATTTGTCCGTAATATTTTGTAATTAATAAGTAATGGTAATTGTAATTAATGAGCAAGGACTAGACTTAGACTATCAGTACTGAATCCAATCAACGGTCTATGAAATTCGGGCCAATGCGCAGTCGCTAGAGATTTACTGATTTCAACATTTTCTAGCACACTTTATGTGTTAGGATTCAACTATACAAGCATAAACTTTGTCATGCTACTTCGCCTGAAGTACAAAGATCATAGAAAAGGTTTACAAAACATAATGGTCATCAATGGTATTATAGTATTCCTATAAGTTTTAGCAATAAGATTGAAGAACAATAAAACCGATAAGAAAATATAATAGACGAGTTCGCACTTCAGTGAGCACGAACAAAGGTGCTCAATGAACCGCGAACTTGTATATTGTTCGTGCTCAATGAAACTCGAACTCGTCTATTATATTTTCTTTTCGGTTTTATTGTTCTTTAATCTTATTGTTAAAACTTATAGGAATGCTATAATAGTTATACATTTGGTCGTTTCATGTTCAATTCATATGAAATACTAGTTGAATCCTAGCACATAAAGTGTGCTAGAAAAATGTTGAAGTCAGTAAATTTCTAGCGACTGCGCATTGGCCCGAATTTCATAGACCGTTGATTATTATGTAGACCAATTATTTTTGATGCCTAAATGTGTCGAAATGTAGAACAAACTCATTACTGATAGTCTAGTCCTTACTCATTAATTAGAAAATATTACTGACATATATACAAACCTTTATATACAAGAATAGTGAAAGAATTCTATGCGCATGTCCCACCTAACGTTTATGTAGAGTAAAGATGATGATTGTAATGTAATGTGTTTTATTCATGAAAAGTTACTGGCAGCCCTAGAGCTGAAATAGTTACAGAAAATACAATTGATGTATAAAGATTATAAAGAGTACAGTGTGATTGATATTAATAACTGTTTTTTTAATTATTTTTTATAAGTTGTTATTCCTATAACATATTATACCTTTGTTTTACGTATGCATTCATTTGGTTTACACTTTTGAGTATGGTGGACATTTCAAACCTTTTCTTAATTTTTACTGGATAGGGTTGCAATAAATATTTTTTGGGATGCCTCGTTTTTCTCGATTCACAATTGTACATTGGTGGTAGCTTATTATTAAACCTATCTAAGTTTATAATTTGCATCCCAAATTTATGGAGAAGAGATTCTCTCCAATCCTCTAGTCTCTCTAGGTCTAAGTTTTTACAAAGATAATTGTATGTTGCATTTGTCACCCTGTTACCTTTAATTATTGACATTGCCCTTTTCTGAACATGTTCCACCATTTCACTTAAACTTTTCTCCGAGACCATAGCATTTTAGTTTTACCAATATATAAAATTTAGTTGATGCATTTTTTACAATGTTTTCAACATGATTTTTAATTGAAGATCTAGTGTAATAGTAACACCTAAAAATTCAATGCTAGTTAACCGTTGAATGTCAATACCGTTCATTCATTTCATCGAATTGCCATTGATCACAAATGCATTTATTTTTTGATTTATCAATTTTTTAAAATTTCAAATTTCAATTGCAATTTACTTGTCTATATATATATATATATATAATATACTCATATTATTATAATAATCATCGTAGACTTGATAAATTTACCTGATGTATATATATTTATGTATGCACGTGTGGTAGGGAGAGCCTAGGGAGCCTGCATATATTAGGTAACGCAAAAACCCACTCCCACATATGTAACGCAAGTGCTGACTGCAATACCTTTGAGTACCTCCTCCTCCCATCAACTGCAAAAGTAATATATGCAGGCTCCTTAAAAGCAAAATGCGCAAGCCCAATTCCTCTAAACCACCCAAATGAGTTGTTTCATATTATTATTATAACATCAAAATAATAATAGAAAACATAGGTTGAATGTGAGGGGTGATCGAATGGAAATGATTAGCGAAGGGAAAATTTCGTAATGATAGTAATGTGCGCATTAAATAGCATTTCAAAACTTCTAATCCAAATTGGTTCTGCCATATGCTACATCGACAAACTTATTCAAAATTATTTAGTAGAGCTGGGTTTACTTTTTACTGCCCTCTTGATTCCTTCGTGCTAGTTGCAACATCTTTTTGTAGAATTAAAATAAATAACAGTTCTGGGTACCACTATTTATTCTTTAAAAATATTTTATTCGTAAGTTGTACTCATGGATTTTGTATGTTTTTCCAAAATCCCACGGGGAATCTAATGTTTTTGATTTTCAAAGGGAGCTTTTTGGTAACTTTGTGGGATCTTTTTCGAAAATAGAGTCTTTCATTGTTCTCTGTTTGATGCTTCAATCTACAGTTATTATTTTGGTGTAGGAAATTCCTTTTTATCAGGAATTTGGGTCTGCAGCTAATTTTGCCTACCACTGTTGAAAATAAAAGTATGTTAATTTAAATATACTGTAGTTACAAAGTTAACATAATAACCTAATGGGATGTTTTCGAATTTCGAAATTGTTTTTATTATTGTGATGCGTGGCCTGCTGAATTTCTCTTGAGTGCTAGATTTGCCCCACTAGCTGGGTTCACTAGTTATAATATATATGTAATAGTAATAATTATGCAATCACCTCATTAAATCTCTCCAATAATATTTATAGTGAAAATTAATATGGAAAGATAATGTATAAAAATTTTGTACTGTAATGCAATTTACAATAGGGAAAATAGGAATTTGTATGGCACACACATGACTTTTGTATGGGAAAGCCAAAAATAGATAGTGTGACTTTGTATGGTGGTTTATGACTTTGTATGGCGATTTATGACTTTGTATGGCAATATTAAGTTAATTTAACACATTGGGTAAATTGTCCCGGCCATGGTATTTGTGTTCACTCATAAGCAATTTTTAACAAAATAAAGAAAACACAAATGCAGAGGAGAGGAAATGTACAGATTGGAAAAATTATGACAACATGCTAATTATGAGGTAACATCGGAGCTGAGAGACTTTACTTTACACACATAACTAACCATCCATGTTTTCTGTATGGCTGTTCAGTTTCTACTTGGGTCTTATCATTCTACAATATATTTTTAGACTTGAATATATTTACCAACCTATGATGATATATATTGATACACTATGCATGCTTATAAAAAACTATCACCATACCGGCCCCGAGTAGGGCTTAGACAGGCAGTATGCATAAGAAAAATTCGACCTCTGCCAATTGAAACTGCATGTTTGACCCGATCGCTGTAAGACTAAATACCGTCAACCTATTAATGCACTACCAATCACCTGATCTGCTACTCGAAAGTGAACACTACCGACAGCTGACTATATGTTCACAGTTAATAGTCTTACGGCGATCGGGTCCAACATGCAGTTTCAATTGGCAGAGGTCGAATTTTCCTTATGCATTGATACTGCCTGACTAAGCCCTACTCACCATACATAGTCATTGTTTCCATACAAATTCATTAGGTAAGTCTTAACACACCATACAAAGTCACACTAAATGTCAAAAAATCCCCCATACAAAAGTCATGTGTGTGCCATACAAATTAATTGGCACCCTTTACAATAGATATACCAAATTGTATGTTATCAATTTATATTATATGACTGTAAGTATTTACCTACACCCAACCCAGATAAGTTGCGGGAGAGTCGAGTCGTGCTTTCTTTACTCTGGTGTACGATGTGGACATGAGTAAGACTGTGACGCGGAGTAGGCTAGGATAACTTCCAAGTCAATCAGATCTTTGTTAAGCAAGGTATATCCAAGATGATCATCTTTGGGGGCAAATTTTGAAACCATTCAGTCGGACAGATCCAGGTTTAAGCTACAAAATGACGATTTTGATTAAGCTCCCTCACACACTTAGTCATAGTCACTCGATTTAAAGCTATCTTATCTATCTGCTTACTTGTGTCAATTGTGTAATTATTACGTGACCGTACAGAAATTATATTCTTATCCCTGAATTTGTCTATTGGAAATTGCAGGTAGGACAGGAAAAGGGCGAAAACGGGTGCCAAGCTCTGCAGCATTTGTCCACAGTGATGACACTGTACAGCCGGCGGAGTTTCAGCAAAGAAAGTCTGCAGTGGACCAAGTGCGTAATCAAATATCTCTACGACTCGTACTCTCACCTGGCACCCCTTCTCCTTGGGTTCCTCCTTGACGTGCTGGAGAAGGGACCCTCTTCAGTTCAACCCGCTGTCCTGGCTGCCCTCAACTGCTCCTTTAACTACGTCGACCTCACCAGCGTCAACACTGTCAGCCCTGAACTCCTCCGGGCTATCGAAAAACATCTGCAGGTATTATTTCACCTTCTATTCATCCTTTCCCGGCCCGTGGGGTAGTATATAATATTTCTCTTTTGCAGGGGGCCCATTGGCACGAGTCACTTAAGATTCTCAAGTTGGTGGTGACTAGGTCATCGAGTTTGGTAGCGCCACCGCCGCCTCCGTTCTCCTCATACTCGGCCAGTTCCGGTCCATCGTCCATGGCTTGGGACACCGTCAGCACCGCCTCCTCCGGTGCTTTCTCATCCGACATCGAGTTCAGTATGAAGAAGGAGCTCCCTGGGCGAACGATGGAATTTACTTTCGACGTTTCTCAGACACCCATCATCGGGCGGCGGCATCTTAACTCTGCTCCACCGTACAATACCGATGGTGTAACACCCCGTCTCAGCCTCAGCGGTGTCAACAGCTCCGGCTGTGGTGGACTGGCCCAGCGGTCGGGCTCCGTTGGCGAAGTCGGTGCCCCTTCGGTCCCCAGCAGCAGTGTCGTCCAGTCCGCCTGGAAACGACCGTGGCAATGCCAGAGTCGAGTACGGGAATGTCTGGTCAGCGTTCTCAACGCATGTGGGCAGCGTGTAGGTCTTCCAAAGAGTCCTTCGGTAAGCTCTAAATTATTTAGTAGTAGAAATTGAAATCAACCGATATTCTTCCGAATTGATTCACATTCGAATTTCTTTTCAGGTGATCTTCAGTCAGAGTTCGGAGATCCTGGAGCGACAGAGCAGCGTGGCGTCATCCACCGAAGAAGTGTCCGTTGCTATTAATGATGTGTCTGGGGCTAGTCGGCTGGAGGATGGATCCGCAAGCGACGCCCATTTCCGTGTCTTCCGAGATTTCGACTTCCTGGAGTATGAGCTGGAGTCAGTGGAGGGTGAGAGTAGCGACAACTTCAATTGGGGCGTCCGACGCCGCCCACTCTCTGAGTTGGGTACGGAGCCCGAGACTGAGGGTGAGACAGAGACTGAGACGATTCTTACCAGTCCGAAATCTGGTCTGCACAGCGGGAAAATTCTCGTGGACACACCGATCAAGGCCTCACTGTCCAGCAGCCCTTCCTCTCCACGCGATACCAAAGACATGGGCGTGGAGGGCTATCTCAAGTTGGGACCCGCAGAAGACTCATCGGACGAAGAAGACTTGGGGATGTCGCCAGTGGAGGAAGTGGTTCCTCAACTCACGGAGATATTCGGTGACCACCCCACTCCACAGCCTCACTCATTGACAATGAACGAAGTGGCTTCTTCGGAGCTTTCCTCTCCAGCCCGATCTAGGCGTCTGTCGGACACCAGCATGGACTCCCGGAGCGAGGACGAGACGACACCTTGCAACATCTCTCCACAGGGTATTTTTCTCAATGTCCGTGGGGTCCAAGAAGAGCGAGAGGAAGAGTTGGAGGCTGAGTCAAACACTGCTGAGGCGGAGTCCGAGTGCGGAACAGCAGCAGAAACGAATTCCCCTGGCGAGAAGACAACGGAGAGTTCCACTCAGTGCGATGACATGGATTGCATGGAGCACAGCTCATTGGACTTCAGTTGAAATTCGATTTGTACTAATACCATCCCCTTCCCGGACTCTTACCCTCCTCTTCACATGTGCAAACGTCCAAGTCAATCTCATTTTGTAAATAAATACAAATAGCAACATCTAAATCTGGTTATTATTATTAAATATTTTTTACTCGGGGATGGAGGTTAAAAATATTTTCCAACCGAATCGACACATTTCATTGTCCCCACACACTTTCCACGCGTACATCATGCATTATCATTTGATAGAACTCGTGTACAATTTTTATTATGGCAAAAGTAGCAGTTATAGTATTTTCCGGAGAAGCAAGTTATGCCTCCACCAGGTTTATGTACTTTCCCATTTCATCAGCAGCGCCAACAGCATTACAAACAAGCAAGGGAAGTGTTTTATTTTATTGTTTTACCCAAGAATAAGGCACCTTGCTTTGCAGTCAGTTTAAATATTAGTTAATTGACCCCTAGACTATTTATGTGTGTAATAATTAATATCTTTTTAATGCTGGTATATGAAGGGAATATTTATGAAATCAATTAAATTGACATAGAAATTTACGTCTGTAAATAAAATGACAAGAATTTGTGTATTCGTTTATTTTGAATAGTATGAGAAAATTTGCAATTGAAATAGCAAAAGTTGTTTCGATATAATAAGTCCATTTTAAATCCATTTAACATTTTGGAGCAAATAATTTATTCGGCAGGTTCCTCCGATTCTTTCTTTGCCTTCTTCTTGCCACCACCGCTACTGGCATCCACGTTCCAGTTGAAAACATTTCCTCGTCCCTTGGCCTGACGAGCTAAGCGACTGGCAGCGTCAGCGTGTCCCGCCACGGCAGAACGCTTGTTTCTTAACTGCATTCCTCCGTCAACCTCAGTCTCCAGAACTGCGGAAACTGCAAAAAACATTTTCAATTAAATGATATTCAAACATTAAGTAATCATTAAAGAATTTACCACAGAGAGATACGAGAGCGAAGACCACAAGGGCAAAAAGGACGGGTTTGACACTGCGCTGCATCTTCAGTAATTTGGTAAGAGCCTTCAAAAAACCAAAATTCCAGACTGAACAAGAAAGGTTCGATCAAGTTGTGAGGTGTCCAATGCATTCTCGTCACTTTATATAACCCCAAGGGCGTTGACTCCAAACCAAATGAACTCTTCAGTAACCTCAACTTTCAATTCCGGGTTCAAAGCATCCATTCATTTGGTGATCACATTATTTATCTTTTACTATATAATTATGTCGAAGGCTTTGAGAGAACCTGAGAGTCATGTCTCCGTGGTCTATAATAGTGTCACATCACCTCAAGGCTAGAAAGTGGAGTACCTACCTTACGGCATGTTATGCTTCGATAGAAATATATGTATACTAGTTCGGAGTAGAGTACAGTATTTATTCAGCAAAAATCTATAAAATTTCTAAAAAGTGGCGGAAAGTGCCCCACTTCGAAACTACCTCGGACGAAAAAATCCCTTCCCTTCCCCCTCATTTGAAAATTTTAAAATCTTTTGCTAAAATACGGACTAAACCGGAATTAATACACCCACCCTTAAACCAGATTAACCCTAACATTATGACTTGACTATGAGGTTGTGTCCAGCAAAGCTGTTAATTACCAAATTTTTTAATCGGTTTTTATGTCGGCTGTCCGCTATATACTAAACATATGACGTATAGACTAAAATACGAAATTACTTGATCGTTGATACAAATTGACTTTACCACTTTGGCAACATTTTCTCACTATTCTCAGTGAACACTAATAGAAATATATTAATCTGATAGATTTTAGAGAGAAAGAGCATTAAAACTCAATTTAGAATGCCTTTTGTGTAGCTGTACTAATTAATTGCTATACGTTTCACCATATTTAGCAATTACCATGAAGTGCTATTGTAGCCCTCATAAGTGCATATTATGGTAAAAAGTGGTTAATTTTGTACCTGTCTCGAAAAATGCAGTAGTAGCGAACAATTTGGTTATCCTATACAGGTTCAAAATGAGACTACATCATGTTTGATAGGACGAATATGATGCAGCTAGGAGCCTTGAGTCCCTGAGTCATCCTGAGGGTTACAATAAAGCTCCAACGTACTCGTTCAATTACTAATGCCTTAGCTTTAAGGCTGACTCGTCGATGCACAGAACATTGACAACACATTCCCTGTGAAGAATAATAATCTGTCATATTTTTTAAAACATGTACAGAGGGACATTGCAATGTCCCCTCTGGAAATATGGTCACAATATGACCACAATCATAGATTAAACTTTCACAAGCAAGAAAAAACAATGTTTTTTCTCACTTAAGATGTACAGAAACCATATTACTAAAAGGGGTCCAGTGGGTTGTGGTCTCGTAAACATGCGGCGAAGGCCTAAGCTCCTCCCTTGCCTAATTTCGTTGCCAACGAAAATAAAATATTTTTGAAATTCAAAATAGCCGAATTCCAAGTTGTAAGTAACCGACACCTGACAGAAAGACAACGGAAAATCTTTTTTACAATTTACAATACGCACTATTTAATATAATATTCCGTGCTTTACTGGACATGTTACAGTGATCATAATACAACCCGAGGGAACCCTCTGAAGTTTGTAATTTCGAGTTTTCACCGCTCGAACTTACGACTTAAGTATAGTACAAAAGATAATTTGATTATTTAAATGGAAAAACGAATTTCTACTTCATATGAAATTTTCAACTTACTTGAAAATTGAATTATATTTTTAAATATTTTGTTAAGACCTCAAAACTCACTCTCGTAATATATTTTTTATAATTTCAAATTGTTAGGACTACATTTGGAGCATTATCTTATTTTGATATATATCGTCAGTTCAATTTCTAATTAGACGGGCCTCAAAATAGTAACATAATGTTCGAAACTATTTGTCTATAAAAATCAGTTAGCAAATACTCAATTGGGTCTTGATTTTTCTATGTATAACGTCAACGTCCAAATAGTGAAATATCGAGGGCTGACGTTGGAAATCGGCCGGTAAAAGTGGCAAGGTTCGAATTGAAACTGTAAGTTATGCATCTTTACTCTACATAAAGATAAAGTGGGGCATGCGCATGGGATTCTTTCACTATTCCTGAATAAATGTTTGTATCTATGTCCGTAATATTTTGTAATTAATGAGTAAGGGTAATATTTTGTAATTAATGAGCAAGGACTAGGCTATCAATACTGAGTCCAATCAACGGTCTATGAAATTCGGGCCAATGCGCAGTCGCTAGAAATTTACTGATTTCAACATTTTCTAGCACACTTTATGTGTGCTAGGATTCAACTAGTATTGACATAAGATTATAATAATTAACTCTCGGTGGAAGGCCACGGAATATATAATGTATGTATGTATGTGTGTTATGCATTTATTCAAGGATAAGTTACAGGCAACTTTGCAGTTGAAAGAGAACCCAGAAATACAGATAGTAACAAAGCTTGTTTATACCTATTTTTTAAAGTCTATACTATGACTATAAGATATTACATTTTGATCGTATAACCTATTGATTGTACTGACAATTTTTGGAAAATTTGACCCTTCATATCTTTTTTTATGGAAGATTTAAAAGGCTGTGTTCCTCGATAATCCAGGATTTCAAAAATGTAAGTCCCGTCAAAATCGGGCTTGTCCTTCGGAAAGAAATAGCCGGATGTAAAACATTTTTTAACATGCATTTAGGTATGCCCATGTGGTTGCTATCATACATTCCCACCAGGCCGGACAGGTCGGTTTACTATGCAGGCGTGGAGAGCCTTCTTAAAGCCTACGACATAAATATACAGCAGTAGATAAAGGAGATTGACAACCAAATGAATGGATGCTTTGAACCCGGAATTGAAAGTTGAGGTTACTGAAGAGTTCATTTGGTTTGGAGTCAACGCCCTTGGGGTTATATAAAGTGACGAGAATGCATTGGACACCTCACAACTTGATCGAACCTTTCTTGTTCAGTCTGGAATTTTGGTTTTTTGAAGGCTCTTACCAAATTACTGAAGATGCAGCGCAGTGTCAAACCCGTCCTTTTTGCCCTTGTGGTCTTCGCTCTCGTATCTCTCTGTGGTAAATTCTTTAATGATTACTTAATGTTTGAATATCATTTAATTGAAAATGTTTTTTGCAGTTTCCGCAGTTCTGGAGACTGAGGTTGACGGAGGAATGCAGTTAAGAAACAAGCGTTCTGCCGTGGCGGGACACGCTGACGCTGCCAGTCGCTTAGCTCGTCAGGCCAAGGGACGAGGAAATGTTTTCAACTGGAACGTGGATGCCAGTAGCGGTGGTGGCAAGAAGAAGGCAAAGAAAGAATCGGAGGAACCTGCCGAATAAATTATTTGCTCCAAAATGTTAAATGGATTTAAAATGGACTTATTATATCGAAACAACTTTTGCTATTTCAATTGCAAATTTTCTCATACTATTCAAAATAAACGAATACACAAATTCTTGTCATTTTATTTACAGACGTAAATTTCTATGTCAATTTAATTGATTTCATAAATATTCCCTTCATATACCAGCATTAAAAAGATATTAATTGTAGACATTAATAATTATAAATGAATTTTTAGACTCTACTTAGAAAATGATTAGTACACATTGAGTAAACACATTAAGTATTTTTATATACCGTAAAAGTTATAGTTTATGCTGTTAATTTAAATTCCAGACACCCAAAGTTTAAATTTGAATTTTTGAAAGTAGAAACGGGTTATACAACATTTACTATAATTAAGAATGAATGAAAAATTTACGTGCCGTGCCATCAAAAATTATTTCACATTGCGTAATTATCTACATTTTATTCAAAAAAACCAGTTTCCATGTCATTTTGTTTCATACATAATTGCATAAACATGTTTATGTATTAATGCATTAAATAGCTCCGAAAATGGATCTCTACTTACATGTGGAGATCCCTGTTCTTTCAGAAAACAGAGTTGGTGGTGAATAAATTTAAAATTCGAAGTTGAATTGCTGACGTGGATAATTGTATAATATGGTATTGTCAACGTAAGCAGTCCCAAGCCACACAGAGCTGACTGTGCCACGTCTTCCCCATGCTCACTCACAAGTCAAACACAAATTTCCATCCTACTCATCACACTTACTCCTCTTCCTTTCCTGCATTACACATGTAGTTCAGTGGTTAGAACAATTGCCCGGTTTCAGATAGACGCTGATTTCGATTCCAGTTGCGTGTAGACATCCATCCCGGAGAACTTAATCTAAATCTTGAACTCATATCGATTACCCATTAGTAGCTTAGTGGGTATCGTAAATTTCTCGCGCCGTTTCACGACGGAGCTATTCATCAATGTTATTAAAGTAAATTCTCCACTTTCGCTCTATTCCCTGATGTTATTATTACAACATCTTTGGTTGTCTCCTATTATTGAGTCGTGTAACAACTTTGATTCGTTGGTTGGCATTTTGCAGAATTACCTACTGGCCAACGATCCAGACAACAACTGTCTTCCATAGGCATCTCTACGAACAGTGTACTCCTTGTGCGGAACTTTAAAGGATCACTTTAAACCCACTCCCAAGGCCATTGCTGAGTGATTTAAGTTTTTTAGTCGCAAACAACGGCCCACAGTGAATCAGTTTCTCATTTTATCAGAGTGACTCTGCTTCGCGTTGGACACCTTTACGGATATTGACGTCATTTGGGCGCCAAAGGCGCCCAACAGCGATTATATTTTTAGTGCGCCTAAAAAATTCTAATTCTAACCCGCAAAGCAATTAAGCACTCAACTAACTTCGCTTTGCGGGTAGTTCTCATAACATTACGCATACGCACCAAGTGGGTCGTGCGAAAAATTCTTTCACCGGGAAGAAGCTCCGACGAAAATTACTGGGAAAATTAGTTGTCCCCACTATGGAAAAGCACACAAGTAATCGAACTGCCCCAAGGGGACGTTACTTGTTTAAAATGTCCGAAGAACTGTGGTAAATCTCACTACAGTGTTGGTGGTACTGGCAAGCACGTATCCAGGAATTTGGCCTAGGGGGGCCCACCAAAATATATTGATATAAAAAAGCCTAAAATATATTGATATTTTTTGGATTTTTAACCTTTTTTGACAAAAAAATTGCCTTTTTCTGGATACTTAGGGGGGGCCCGGGCCCCCCCGGCCCCCCCTCTGGATACGTGCTTGGGTACTGGTAGCAATGTGCATTCAATTAACATTTCTCCAAATAACCGTATTATTTTATTTCCATTATTAACTAATGATACTCTTCATGTTATTATGGAATTCGATACAGCTTCTAGTACTAGTTTTGTTTCGTTGGCATTTTGAAGGTCTGGGGTCTCGCAAACTTCGTCGTTTTATTTTCGTTTTTCAGACTCTGTGTGCGCTGGAGTATAACAATCAAACTGTGAAACGCTCGACACATGTTCATACTTGTTTGGACGAAACCTTATCAATTCATTTTAAATGGATTGGAAGAGTACACTGTTTCTGAATATCTCCGTCACAGTCACAGTTTATTATAGTAGCAATTTGTGTCATAATTGCTCATTATATAAAACATTAATAGCACAGTCATTATCAAGTGCTAAGTGCTTTAATATAGACTATGCACTTTATTCAGATGATCTGGTATGTTGGGTTGAGAATAGTGATGTAAATGTAGCTATTAAGTTATTGAATTAAAACCTTGTAAAATTACAGTATTGATGCAAAATAAACAAAATAGAAGTTAATATAGAAAAGACTAAATATATAAACTACTTCCACAAAAGTGGAGATAGTAATGTATTAACAAAATTATATGATGATGTTATATATAATGGAATGGTAATAGTGTATATCAGTTTCGTTATTTGGGGGTAGTACTTGATTCCACTTTAACTTTTAAAGCGCATCTGGAGTATGTTGATCAAGATCAAAAACTGCTTTAGCGCGGCTATACTTTATAAAACGTTTAGTGACGGAGAAAATTATGAGTATGTTAATCTATTGTTATGTTATGTCGATATCTGATAGTGCTATTAGTATTTGGTCAATCCAAACAAGATTGCAACTGGATGTAATACAAAATAGAATAAACAGATTCATAACTAATTTTTACTACCCAAAAATATGTAAATTCAAGGCTTTTAATAACCGTTGTAAAAAAGCAAAAAGTTCAGAAATTATGTAATGTTGTTATTAATCCCCTACTAGATAAATTAAATTTACTATATGGGAAAGACGTGAAATTAGTTTAATTAAAATAGTTTGGATTGGAAGAATATTAATAATAAACTAGTAGGTACGGAAGGATGGTATAATATAATGAACAATTATTGTAACTCTTTTCCCAAAGTGAATTATGTATCATCAAGGTCAACTTCGGTAAAGCACGCAGCAGCAATGGTATGGAATAATCTTCCGCGAAAGTGGGTGTACAAAGACCTATCTCTAAAAATGCTGATTGATCGTGTGAAGCAACTAATGACCTCTAAACGGAATGACCTTAACTTAATCTTTTAAATATAATTTATTGTATTTTGCTACTTTGTAAAGATTTTATTTTGTTATTGGTGACTTTGGGGGAAGAGCAGTGGTAGCTTAACAGTTATTAATGATTTTAATTCGTGTAATTGATGGGCCTATGATGTCACGTTAATAAAGCTGAACTTGAACTTGAACTTGAAGGATCAAATATAGAATGGTAGGAATATTGGTTTTAGGCAACCTCGATCTCTAATGTAAACGGTACATCAGTACAACCACAGGTGGTTTGTTGTATCACAATCATGACAAAGGTTGCAGAAGAAGTTTTAAATTACAAAATGTTATTTAATATTTAGGGAATCGAAAACACATTCAGCCATCAGTGGCTTTTAAATGCGCTAAATTCAAATGAAATAATTTTTTGATTATGCAACAGCGTTGGGTGTGTGCACAGTAATTAAAGATTTGGCAAATGACACCAGATTTGGCCATTTAGGGTTTTTCTTTACGCTAAGCTCAAATAAAATATTCAATTTATCATGCATTGGTGCATTACAGTGCATGGTGGGCGTTCATGTGTTTAAATTAAAGTTTAAACGATTGAAAATAAAATAAACCATTTTAAATTTTCAAGCGCGCTTAATTCAAATAAAATATGCACTTGATCATACACTCGCGCATAGTAGCGCTGGATGCGCGCCCGTGTTAAAACTAAAAGACAGCCGATTGAAACCATATTACACCGTTTTGGGTTTTTAAGTGTGCTATAGTCAAATAAAATAACAGCTTAATCTTTTATTAGCGAATTATAATGATGGATGGACGCACAAATACAAGATATGATGTTTATCTGATTGAAATCCTTCGCATTTAACGCATTTGAAAACTCAAAATAGCTGAACTTGGTTTTAATGGGACTAACTTTTATTTTTACACCTGTGCGCGCATCCAGCGCTGTAATTCGCCAATGTTTGATCAAATGAATATTTTATTTCCATTTAGGACATTTAAAAATAACAAATAGCTGAATCTGGTTTAAATCGGCTAAATTAATACACGGGTACGCATCTATCGCTTTAATGCTTCAATATATGAATAAATGCATATTTTATTTGATTTAGCACAATTGTAATGCAATGGTTTTTTTCATGGAACAGATACAGGGAACTTAATAATTGAAAAAGCACCCAGAATTACAATGAGATTGACGGATTTGAGTTTTTAATATAGATTTTATCCTATTCTTACTTTTAAGATCTAAATACAATATCAATACTGTAGGTAATTTTACCCTGGTCATACAAATTATTTATTGCATTAACAATTTTTGGGATTGTAGAATTTTCGTATCTAACCTTAATTTTAGCATTTAATGCATAGAATACCGATGGTGGCCGATGGCGCTTCACTATAGAAGACCAGCTTCCATAAGAGAAATGGTCCACACTTAGATAACACGTAGGTACATACGAGAGCCAATGAGAGAGCGGCTGCGTACCTTGTTGGAAGAGCAAGGAACTCATGATAAAAGATATACTTGGGAGACGTATAGAAGCCTAAGCTGGTCTTCCTCTTGTTCCTTCATTTAATGGTTGAATTAAAACTTTATTAGCATGCCTTGTTTTTTGATCTCCCCATTTGGTACATATGATGGTGGCAACATTGTTTAAATCGTTCAGAGTTGATAATTTGCAGACCGAACTTTTCTAGAATAACACTCCTACGACTTTCTAATCTCTCTAAGCCCAATTCTGTGCAATATTTATCGTAATCTAAGTCTGACAATTTACAATCCTTTATTATTGATAATGCTCGTTTTTAAAAAATGATTTAAAAAAAAAGCGGAAGATTAGAGCTTCCATGAGAAAGAGTTCAGAGTGGGGCCCTGTAGGGTCTACATGCTTGCTCTGCAGAGTCAAGAAAAGAAATTGTGCATGCAACCTTCTCCTGGCTAATTTGAATAGTCAATCGTGAAGCAACACGCTTATGATGCCACATTCCTGAATCTGCTCTACTGACCTCCTAGCCTCGTGCTATCTGTCTGTCATGGCCACCTCCTTCCCTTTTCCGTCTGACCTTTAGTTTCTATAAACTTCACTGCTCTTCTGCCTAAGACTTTAGATCCGATCCGACTGTAGTGTCGTAAAGAGCTCTTCCTCTCTTGCTGTAGTGCAAATTACCCTGCTGTAGTGCAGAGCGGCTTGCTGTAGTGCTGGCTAACCCTATCCTATCGTTCTTTCTAGTTTGTAGTTCTTGTGCATTTCAATTAATTATTATTTGGCTATGATTGGTACTTTTTCCTAAATAAAAATCCCTAGTCTAGATTTTTACAGCCTTACTAAGAACTCGAACCTTTTTTGATTTTCACCAATCCAACTGCATCTTTCTTTCTTCTTCTATGTTTCTTTTTGTAAGTCTGACATAATCCACCACAGCTTTACACAGAGTTTTTCTTGATATGTCTGGTCCTATTCCTGGATCGCTTTTTAGTGGATTGGTCGACATGCGTTTTATTCAGGGTAGATGTAATTTCTTCGAATTCTTTCTTTATTGGTCTAGTAGTTGATTTAGATTCGGAGGGCGGAGGACGAGCCCGGTCCTGTTTCTTGCTTTTCACCTTTCCTCCTTTATGTTTATTTCGGAGTCCTTGGATTTCTTCCCAGCGTTGCTCCACTTTGTCACTCAAAAGCGATGGCTGCTCTGACGATGTGGGAAACGATATCGGAAGGATTTCAAAAAGCAATGTAAGCTACTAATGTCAGCCGAAATCCTCATTCTTACCTATCCGCCGCACTAAAGACATAATATATAGTTCAAACTTCCCTTGGTTTATGAATATTCCACCTCTTGAATAGAGTGACATAATATCATTTCTTCATTTTGCTTCCAAAATGGCTCTCTTGGAGTACTATATAGTATTCATTATCAGTTGTGAGCAGACGTCGGAATTTTATTTAAGTAAAATTTTTAGAGCCTTCTCATAGAGTTCTGAGACTTCGTATCTACACGAATCATGGGCTGAGGATTTCAAAAATATAAATGTGTTAGTAAACTTTTTTACACTTTTGAGTTATAAAAAAATTTAAAGTTTTAGTAAAATTTATAAAAAAAGTTTACATAAAATTTTCAACATAAAAAAATCTAGAAAATATTTTGACAATTTCTAGAATATTTTAAATTCAAAATTTTTGTCTTATTTAAATAAAATTTATTCTATTATACCAGTTATTGTTATATTTTAGTATGCACAAGGCATTGACAATACCCAGCCACGTTGGCTTGGTGGAGTACTCAGTCGTCTGACTAATCAATGTGTGCTTCCACTGCCAGTTCGGTTCTTTGGCTGGGTGAAATGGCCGAGGGCTGTTTAAAGGCGAGTGTTTGAGTTGTAAATGTGGAATTAAGACAAAGGTTAAGCACGAACCTGCAATTACAAGGGCCGTCCTATTGATACCTCGTATGTGTCCACCGTACGTAGAGTAGCTTTGGATAACCTGTCTTTGTTGGGCTAGTAGACTTCCGTTAACAGTCCCACAACAGTGACTCGTAAAATGACAGCCTTTGGCTTCTCGGGTATTAATTAACAACAATACCAGTGTTGAGGGAGTTGGCAATGGGCCCGTATTTGAGGCCTGCGCCCAGTACTATCACTTTGTAGTGAGGCAGTACACCCCATATAACATACATACAAACATACATACATGCACAAGGCATTTTTGATTCCACGGCGACTAAAAATGAGTTTTGAAAATATTGACATGTCAATGGTTAAAATGGTTTCCCCTTATTATTTATCCACATGATTGTGCCATGGGTGTAATTTTGCCCGTTTTATTGACATCTTTATTTAATTTCAATTTTAAAAGTAAATTAGGATTTAATATAGTAATGACGATATTACGTTGGGATTAAATTTTAATATTACAAATTATTTGATTTTAAGATGGCAAGTTTGGATTAAATTTTAATATTGCCATATATATATGTTTTAAGATGGTAAGTTAAGATTAAATTTTTATATTGAAATATGTATGATTTTAAGATGGTAAGTTTGGAATTTAAAAGTGAAGATAATAAAGTGTACAATAATGAAATGGTATAATACATATTATATATTCTTATTTATCACTAGCTTATTTAGATAGAGTTTCTGGCTTTCGATTTTTCAAATATGTTATATTATAGATAATATTTTTGCCGAAATTAAAAAAAAATTGTGTACTAGAGGAAATTTTTGCCATTTTTTGGTAAATTTTCGTGTAAATTTTTTGGTTAGGTTAGGTTAGGTTAGGTTATTTTTTGCGATTTTAAATAAATAAAATTCCGACGTATGGTTGTGAGGAATGTCTGGGACAAACAATTCAAGGGTCGCGGCATAAACATCCAAATGCCAGGGGCATAAGCGAACGTCAGCAATGGAAAGGGAGATAAGTGGACTTTGGAGGGAGGTTAATCATTCTCTCTGGACCTGCTTGGCGTGAACAGGAATTGGACTGGCTCTACATTTTATATTGTATTTTTGTGTGTGAATCCCGAGGATAGGAACGAGTTATTTATTATATTGCGAAGGCGCAGAGGATTATTGCGTAACAGGAAAATTGAGATAGTAGCATTCTATGTATTATACGTTCTTTATTTATGTTTCTGAATGATTATTATTTGAGTTGTGTTAGTTAATAGCCATTTACTTTTCACCTACACCTGCTACCATTGGAAGAGAAGCATCGTTTTAGTATTGGGTAATTTCAATTTCTTTCATTTGGCAATTTCAATTAATGTACTGATTCACAAAGCATACGGGAATCCATAGAGAAGGAAACAGAGTCGAACCGTATTAGTAATAGGAAGTGGATTATTTACTATATTTAACCCCATAAGGTTTGTCGTGTGTCGCTGCCTGTTTGGGTTTTGTAGAATTGTAGAATGTAATTTAATGTAGTATTTTAGTAAGTTAAGTTTATATATAATGTACTATAATATGAAAAGAATAGCACTTGCGCAAATGGTATTGGTAAAACGTTTGGATGAGAAGAAAGTGACTTTACATAAAATGATACCAATTCAATGAATGAATATGAGAATTGGAGAGTCTCTGTGTGCCGATCTTAAAGGAACGGTCCCCAGACAAACTCCTTAAAACTAAATACACTAGAATTCAAACTACATACAGCTAAGGGAAACAGAGTACAAGGGACTTACAACTTGGTCAGTTGATGTGGACTGGGGTCGTGACAATCGGAGGGGATGACCGGACAGCGACGTTGACACTTGAACAGTGACCGTTGACCTCTTGCCCAGAGATTGATGTCGCACTTGGCGCAGTGTGATGTTGCTAAGACGAGCAGGGGCAACTTGAACAGTTGGAAGGAAATAGCTTGATCAGCTAATAGGGAAGTGCTACTTGATCAGTTAGCTGAGGGAAGGCAAGTGTCACGAACAATGCATTTCGGATTCCTTTAGTTTCCGAAATACATTTTTTTTGATTGAAAGGTACTTAACGGAACAATTTAAATTATGCTATTTTTTAGTAGATAAGCACAAAAAGTCTTAGACATGGTTCATATGGAACCAAAAATTAACCTAACTTAGGTAGGTACATAACTATATCTATGTAATAAACAATAACTTTGCTATTAACAGCACAAGTGCTAATAGCAAAGATAGTCAAATAAGGTTCAGTGCAAATGAACCTTATAGACTAGAAGTATGCGTATGTCCTTTGACTTCAGCTTGAAGTACGTTGTGAACTTTCAGTGTGAAAGATAGATTTGAGTGCGTGTGAAATTGATAACGTTTTTTGAATTGTGATTTGATTTCAAAGAAAAATAAGAATAAATTAATTGTGTGAATGGACATTATGGTCCAAGTTATTTATTCCTAATTGCAATTAGGACAGATTAAGTATTAGCAGGTGTTAGGTTTAGACTTGGCGTCCCAAAAGGACGGACATGGGAAATCTATCGATAGCTAGAGAATTTGGAATGAATGACCTACGATCGAATGAATGAGCTAAGATGATAATTAGAAGTTAAGCTAGACTCTAGTTAGAATAAGAATCTAGACAGAGAGAGTCTGATTGGAGACAGAGCAAGCTGGTCAAAAAGTTGGTCTGTCCTGGAACTCAGAAATACGAAATAAAACTTCACTCTTTAACCTCTAACAGCCAAGCATAATTCTGAGATTATTAACTTTCATCTTTTCCATACCCGTACCATTGGCAAAGGCATCCACAGAAACCACCACCATAACACAGGAAAGTGCACATTCAGAGATTTGAATTACATATTGACAACAGGGCATACTACTAGCTCTTTAATTTCAGCCTTACCACCTGGGATTAAATCTAGTAAATTGAAATAAAGAACAAAGATCACACAATCAGCTAAAAGTTTAAACTACCAACCAACCCCGAACATTGCCTAAAAAATACATTGAATATGCCCAAGACTCCGCTGAGAATAAGCTGACCTATAAGCCAATTGAAACTGGCGGTTGGACCCGGTGGCGGTAAAACTTAAGAACCGTATAACTGCATACCGAAGACCTAATCGTATTTACTCGGAAAGTCGGAAGTGGATACACTATACCAATTGTCTTTACTGTTAAATTTGTTCATATCATGACACTCTAGAATTTTCAAATAAATTTTAGTGCCGTCCAATAAATTCGAGTGCCTTCGAATAAATTTGTGTACCTTCGAATAAATTTGAGCACCTTCGAATAAATTCGAGTACCTTCAAATAAATTCGAGTACCTTCAAGTAAATTCGAGTACCTTCAAATAAATTCGAGTGCCTTCAAATAAATTCGAGTACCTTCAAATAAATTCGAGTACCTTCAAATAAATTCGAGTACCTTCAAATAAATTCGAGTACCTTCAAATAAATTCGAGTACCTTCAAATAAATTCGAGTACCTTCAAATAAATTCGAGTACCTTCAAATAAATTCGAGTACCTTCAAATAAATTCGAGTACCTTCAAATAAATTCGAGTACCTTCAAATAAATTCGAGTACAAATTCGAGTACCTTCAAATAAATTCGAGTACTTTCAAATAAATTCGAGTACCTTCAAATAAATTCGAGTACCTCCGAATGAAGTCGACTACCTCCGAATAAGGTCGAGTACCTGCCAATAAATTTTTCAAAATCGACCGGGTTCTCCTATGTCAGCAAAAAAATTGTCTTTCATAATTATCACCGCATCTACATTCGAAACAATCCTTTGTGTGAATGTAGCATGACACGACAACCGTCATAGGCATGTCATAGTCATGTTTACTAATCTTGATCTATGCCTCAATAATATAGAACACTGTAGTTTTGCATTATATACAGTGTATTATTTTGCGTACACTTTACATTTTAATGGTCATAATGAAGTTCATATCAATAATAATTAATTTCTTGAAAAGTAGAGAGAGTTATTTCGTAATATTGTTTAAAAACGTAGGTGACATGTTCTTCCACAAAAAATATTTTTTTACTAACATGTCATGTGGTCGCACTATTTTTGCATCGAAAGCTTAAAAATGTACATGCCATTTAAATAGGAGACAATTTTGCTTTGAGAGTAGCTTCTAAGTGAAACTATCTGGGGTTAAAATTACAACTCCTATGTCTCATGTGTTCATTGAAAATTTTTAGGCCTAACTAAGGATCCTTTGTCAGGATTTTAACATTGAAATATAAAATGTATATAAACTAGGAGTAACATCGAAAATGCAGCCCTAGCCAATGCCTTTTTCATTTCGATCGTGCACTATATTTGAACATCAGGTTAGAAATTTTGTCGATTATGAAGCAAATGCGAAGATAGTTTTATGAAAAAGTGTAAAATGTAAAGTACCTTATAGTTTACTAGATGTGCAGGTCATAGAATGTCGACAGACTGAAGCGATGGACTAACATGAGCTACTATGTTGAATTGAACTTTTCTTGATGCCAACGCCGATGAAGCCAAATTCCTACCTTGCAAATTTCCACAGTACAGTAATTCATCCCATGGTTACGCATTACTGTCCCAGAGGATAGCAGTGCAATATGTGAATTATTCGGCGGTTTTGTGATTGCGGTCTAAGGTAAATATGCAACGAAAACAACGTATGAAAATGAGACATGCAGCAGATCTCTAATTCGGGTTTTACTCGTTTATTTCTCTGGCTCCAACTGACTAGATTCGCGCTAGCATTATTTACAAATTGGCAGATAGCAATAATAGATTGTATCACGTTAAAAGGCTTTCTGCACAATATGGATACTCGAAATAGCATTACACGTGTGCTAATGTGCATCAAGCCTTTTGAAGTCTGGATGCATTTAGTTAACTTTTAGCTAGGAAAAGCCTATGGTCTTTGCTATAGCCCTTGATCGCTTTTATTCCAATATTTATTCTATTCAAACTGGCTGCAGACGGCAGAAAGAGAGCAAAAGAAAACAATGCTGTTGGCTTCACCTAAAGTGGTAGGAACTACATCTATGATTCTGAAGATTGTTGATATTTGCTCCCTGTGTTAAGCAGCTGTATATTCCATTCATTAGTAACTTGGGTGATTTGTAAACATTTTGTTATTTTGAGCATTGCACTACTACTGAGTGACCAAGTTCTTTTGTGACATTTCCAACGAGCCCTTATTTGACTCTGTAGCTTTTGTTGTATTGACCCTGGTTGAGAACAATTTCACAATTTGAACACCTCTTTGGGTGCAAGCGTTAGTACGGAGGTGGCGTTGGTGTTTGTGGCATAATGCAAGTGTGCGTGTTCCAGTGGCCATGAATTTTGGCATTTTGTCTAATATGCTTTTATTCGTTCTATCTGTAAATACCGGCTTATAAAAAACATCTTTGTAAAGTTTAGTCAAAATCCGTTAATGAGTTTGAGAGCTATCGCTATAAGACTGACTATATGCAATTTTATTAGTTTGCTTTTTCTGGTAAGCTGTATCTGACAATGGAGCAGCTATGTGCAGCTGGAATTGATTCCAAAAAATTCTTCATACAATGGGAAAATTATCGAGGTTAAAATGAATGGTGAGAAGTGATGAGAACAATAGTTATAGGAACTTATACACTTTCCATAAGAGTGCATATTAATGAGAAGGTAATATATGCAAATATAAACTGTAAAAATGGTCACAAACTTTGTATTTTGGAAATTTTGTACCCGACGCCTACAGCAACTTCTAATTTCAAAATGTTTAAAATTAATTTTATGTTTTTTCTCTACAAATTTACTGATTGCCAAAACATCACGGCTAATGGAGTGTGGTGTAGAAATTTAATATGAAACTCGGATGTAGTTTCTTGATAGTATGATGTGGATTTTGAATGTAATGAAATATAACAGGTGGATATTATTATGATACTAGGCCGCCAGTATTATCGGTGAATTTCAATATGAGTAGGCATATTAATAATGCTTAGTTCCAAAATAAGCTGATGTTCACTGATATTGAATTTCCTTGTTTTATGAAGTACGCATTGTATTCGCGAATTGCAATTGCAACATAAAGTCGCATTATCGATGTCATAGATAGATTTTATGTATAGTAATAAGAAAGTAAAAAAATTGTAACAAAGGGAAAAAAATTTATTTTGGATTCACCCCCTTTTTGTCAACACTAAAATGTCAACAGAGCAAAAATAACCTTTTTGTCAGCACCAATTTCTGTAAGAAAAAAGTAAGAATTTAGCCACTAGTTAACAAAGAATTTCAACCGGGCGGTCGGGCATTTTACCCAATTTAGCCACAGCTGGTTATGAATCCTTATTGAACGAGCTCTTATTGAACGAGCTCTTAATGAACAAAGCTCGAGCTTTTAACGAGCCTTATTGAGCTTTGGACGGCTGCATGCACAGTGTGGCCAACACACTGACTTTACACCAAAACACAAATACCTTAGTAACAAGTGGTAATGCTTACTTATCAATTTGTGATGTCACCGACAAAATATATGTATAAAGCAACATAACATATCTATATTATATTGCTACCAAGTTGGTATCAAAGTGGTCAAAAGACATTACCTGGTTGCCTATTCACTTGCATTATTGATATTTAGTATTTAAGCATCTTATTACATACTAAGCACAATAAAATGACCACATTATGTTTAAAATACCCTTTTGGTATCAAAGTGGTCAATTGACATTACTAGCTTGTTTTTTCACTTGCATTAATGAAATTAAGTATTATAGTAACCTACTACAAACTCAGCACAATAAAATGACAAAATTGTGTTTAAAATACCATTTTGGTATCACAGTGGTCAATTGACATTACTAGCTTGTTTTTTCACTTGCATTAATGAAATTAAGTATTACAGTAACCTACTACAAACTCAGCACAATAAAATGACCACATTAATTTTTAGATACCATTTTGGTATCAAATAGGTCAATGGTTGTTTCTAGCTTGTCTTTTCACTTGCAATAATGAAACTTAGTATTTAGACATCATATTACATTATTAAAAAACTAATGAGACCAAATTGTATTTATGGTATCCTATTGGTATGAAAGTGGTCAATAGACAATACTTGCTTGTCTTTTCACTCTCATTAATGAAATTTGGTATTTAGGAATCTAATTACATATTAAACACGATAAAATGACCAAATCATGTCTACGATACCACATTGGTATCAAAGTGGTCAATAGACAATACTTGCTTGTCTTTTCACTCTCATTAATGAAATTTGGTATTTAGGAATCTAATTGCATATTAAACACGATAAAATGACAAAATCATGTCTACGATACCACATTGGTATGAAAGTGGTCAATAGACAATATTTGCTTGTCTTTTCACTCTCATTAATGAAATTTGGTATTTAAGAATCTAATTGCATACTTAACACGATCAAATGACCAAATTATATCTATGATACCATTTTGGTATCAAAGTGGTCAATGTACGTTACAAGCTTTTCTTTTGACTTAAATTGATGAAATTTAGTATTAAAGCATCTTATTACATACTAAACACGATCAAATTATCATATTATGTTTAAAATACCATATTGGTATCAAAGTGGTCAATGTACGTTACAAGCTTTTCTTTTGACTTAAATTGATGAAATTTAGTATTAAAGCATCTTATTACTCACTAAACACGATCAAATTATCACATTATGTTTAAGATACCATATTAGTATCAAAGTGGTCAATGGACATTGTATCATGCTTAGTATGCAATAAGATTTTGAAATACTAAATTTCGTTAATTAAAGTTAAAAGACAAGCTAGTAATATCGATTGACCACTTTGATACTAAAATAGTACTATTAATATAAATAGGTCTTATTAATTAGTTTATTATGTAATAATTTGCCTAACAAGTAGATATAGTAAATTAATTCAAAAGACAAGCAAATAATGTGTAATGACCATTTTGATACCAAAATGGTACCATTGACATAATTTGGACATTGTATCATGCCTGGTATGCAATAAGATTCTAAAATACTAAGTTTCATCAATGTAAGACAAACGACAATCAAGTAACGTCAATTGACCACTTTGATACCAATGTGATACCATAAATACAATTTGGTCTCATTAGTTTTTTAATAATGTAATATGATGTCTAAATCCTAAGTTTCATTATTGCAAGTGAAAAGACAAGCTAGTAACCACCATTGACCACTTCGATACCAAAATGGTATCTTAAACATAATGTGATAATTTGATCGTGTTTAGTGAGTAATAAGATGCTTTAATACTAAATTTCATCAATTTAAGTCAAAAGAAAAGCTTGTAACGTACATTGACCACTTTGATACCAATATGGTATCTAAAACATAATATGATAATTTGATCGTGTTTAGTATGTAATAAGATGCTTTAATACTAAATTTCGTCAATTGAAGTCAAAAGAAAAGCTTTTAAAGTACATTGACCACTTTGATACCAAAATGGTATCTTAAACATAATGTGATAATTTGATCGTGTTTAGTATGTAATAAGATGCTTTAATACTAAATTTCAAATTTAAGTCAAAAGAAAAGCTTGTAACGTACATTGACCACTTTGATACCAAAATGGTATCATAGATATAATTTGGTCATTTTATCGTGTTTAATATGTAATTAGATTCCTAAATACCAAATTTCATTAATGAGAGTGAAAAGACAAGCAAGTATTGTCTATTGACCACTTTCATACCAATATGATACCATAAATACAATTTGGTCTCATTAGTTTTTTAATAATGTAATATGATGTCTAAATACTAAGTTTCATTATTGCAAGTGAAAAGACAAGCTAGAAACAACCATTGACCTATTTGATACCAAAATGGTATCTAAAAATTAATGTGGTCATTTTATTGTGCTGAGTTTGTAGTAGGTTACTGTAATACTTAATTTCATTAATGCAAGTGAAAAAACAAGCTAGTAATGTCAATTGACCACTGTGATACCAAAATGGTATTTTAAACACAATTTTGTCATTTTATTGTGCTGAGTTTGTAGTAGGTTACTATAATACTTAATTTCATTAATGCAAGTGAAAAAACAAGCTAGTAATGTCAATTGACCACTTTGATACCAAAAGGGTATTTTAAACATAATGTGGTCATTTTATTGTGCTTAGTATGTAATAAGATGCTTAAATACTAAATATCAATAATGCAAGTGAATAGGCAACCAGGTAATGTCTTTTGACCACTTTGATACCAACTTGGTAGCAATATAATATAGATATGTTATGTTGCTTTATACATATATTTTGTCGGTGACATCACAAATTGATAAGTAAGCATTACCACTTGTTACTAAGGTATTTGTGTTTTGGTGTAAAGTCAGTGTGTTGGCCACACTGTGCATGCAGCCGTCCAAAGCTCAATAAGGCTCGTTAAAAGCTCGAGCTTTGTTCATTAAGAGCTCGTTCAATAAGAGCTCGTTCAATAAGGATTCATTAGGGAGCTCAATAGCCACTACTATCCGAGAATACTGGTCGTAGAAAGACAAGATTGGTCTCTAAATTCACAGAAAAACCTGGTTGAGGTCTGGTAATCAAATCTAATTCATATTCACCTCCAATTTCGAGATATTGCGAATTTAAAATTAAAACCTTAATATCTCGAAATTGGAGATGAATATGAATTAGATTTGATTACCAGACCTCAACCAGGATTTTTCTGTGAATTTAGAGACCAATCTTGTCTTTCTACCACCAGTATTCTCGGAGGAGTTTCCAATTTGGCAAAAAAAGTTTAGGGCTAATTTGATAGTCGAGGTCAGGTCAAGTTACTTGGTAACCATAGGCGTCGGAACGTAATTTATCAAGAGGGAACAAAATGGCTTCTTCAGGAACGGGGGCACCAAAATAATAAAATATTGGTAAAACGAAGACATATTCGCGCGGAGCGCGAAAATGTTTTGGATTCTTAACCTTTTTTGACAAAAAATTAGCCTTTTCTGGTGCTTATGTCATTTTAGTTTGGTTTTTGGAACATTTTTAGGGGGACATGTCCCTCCTGGCCTTATTCTAGGGGGGCATTGTCCCCCCTGGCCTTATTCTAGGGGGGCATTGTCCCCCCGGTTCCGACGCCTATGTTGGTAACCCTTCCTCTTAAGTAACTTCTGACACCTATATTAATTACCATACTGTTTGATAATAACTAGTGAAAAACTATGCATTATTATATTTTACTAATTAAATTTACTTTAAGAAATTCCTTCGTTCATGTGGAGCCAGAGGCGGCTTTCCCAATGGGCAGACTGGGCAGTTGACCAGGGCCTCGCGCTTTAGGGGCCTCGCGCAGAGCTTTGACAAAGAAAGAATTTCAACTTGTCTGTGTTGATTTCACTTCAGAAAGACTGGTTTTGCTTTTTTGTTGAAGTTATACGTTTTGTTACAGCTTTATTACAGAACAATTTTTAGAATTCAAGGAAGAAAAGTATACCGAAAATAGACATCGCGCAATCTAGTAAAAACATACTGGTGACACGAAAGCAGCATTTCTCAGATTTAATATAGAATCACTATATGCATTTCAATCCACAAATTTGTAGCATTTTGCGATACCAAAACTGAGTAATTACAGTAGATGTAGATAATTATATTTCCACTAATATTTTTTTTTAATTTTAAAAGAAATAAAGAATTTTTTTAAAAAATGAATAAAATATTCAAATTCTAAAATGCCGCATAGCACCTACATAGTCTTTAACAGAGTTTTAGGGTCTTATTTTGAATAAAGGACGTATTGAGGTAGAAACCCTTATAGGCTGAAGCCCCACCCCAAAATCCAAGAAAAAAGATATTTTTTCTCAAAATAGCAAAATAATTCATTATTTACCATTTTTAGGCCATTTTTGACTAATTTTTGTCAAAAATTGACAAAGTTCTTCGCACTGCGCTCGAATACCGTATTAATCGAATTAACTCTCCGAGTTGTTATTGTTTCGACCTTTTTTAAGCTTCTGAAAACGATGAAAATCGAAATAGTTAACCAGATGATGAATTATTTCGATACGGAGAATTATTTTCCAAACAATCAATTTTTATTAAGTTATTACTTAATGAAAATTAAAAAATGATAAAGAGTTTAAAAATTCAAATATTGCAGTAAATATTTCCCCTGAGAATGTTTATGAAAATCATATAAAATTTTGAAATGAAATGTTGCATTGAGCACTAATGAGAAGCGATTTCATGTCCTCCTGGATTTGAAAATGGTCTTCTTGGAGTGACGGGAAGAATACCTTCTTTATTGCTTAATTCTTCAATTGCCGTCCTCTTTTTTATCCAATCTCATAAAGTGTGGATCAATCAACATTCAACTTAAGGTTGCTCATCACGCCTGCATAGCAACCGCATGGGCCTATCTAAATGCGTGTTAAAAAATGCTTTACATCAAGCTTTATTCCTCCCGAAGATTACGGCCGATTTTTATGAGACTTACATTTTTGGAATCCTGGACTATCGAGGATCACAGGAGGGCGGATGGACTTTTGATATTATTGCTTTAAATGCTTTAAAAAAATCGAATTCCAAAAAACGTGAATCAGTTTTAGTTTTTATACAATGTTGATTTTTTTGCACCATTTAAAGCAATAATATCAAAAGTCCATCCGCCCTTCTGTGTTCCTCGATAGTCCAGAATTCCAAAAATGTAAGTCTCATAAAAATCGGCCGTAATCTTCGGGAGGAATAAAGCTTGATGTAAAGCATTTTTAACATGTATTTAGATAGGCCCATGCGGTTGCTATGCAGGCGTGATGAGCCACCTTAATAGCTTTTAGCTTAATTTCGGAATATATTTAACGGGTCAATGAAATAATTTAAATAGTAAATGAATAATGATTTAATCGGTAAATGCTGAAGATTTAAATGGAGATAATTTGAAAAAGTCAATACGTAATTATTTAAAAAGTCAATGAAAACGCTGAATGGGTAAATGGACGTTGCTTTTACATAGAAACCTTAGAGCATACCTAAAAGCAGTAAGAGACTGCCGTCTGAGAGTTTGAGATAGCAAAATTATGTTAATTTGTTGACCGATAAGAGCAAGGTTGATGTTAGGTGTTAAAGTGAAGGGAAGTAAACGACACAATTCCCCACTATCTTCCACTCCCTGGGCCAGTAACCACAGTCTTCCAATGGCTTCACAATTAATTTATAGTTCCAATTCGGAAACCGAAAACAGTCCCCCGAAGAAAATTCAAAAACCTACTACTGAAAAGCCGGATTGGGGTTTACTAAAGAATTACTCAGACGAATTGGTAGCTTCAGCCGAAGTCCTTACTGCATGGACTAAATTATCCGTGAATTTTACTAGTGGAGGAAAAGTTGTATACTTTTATTGTAGGAAAATAAAAAGTGTCCCTGTAGACAGAAACTGGTGTTCAATAATGGGCTAAAAGCAATCCCACCATACTGACCGAACCCTCATGTGATGAAAATAAATTTCTCTACTTCTTTGGTGCTCAAGGCTGTTCCATTACAACAGATATGATTAAAAAATATTTGCTACCTAACCGTTTCGCCAAATGGACTAAATTTGATCACTTTCTAAATTCTGAATTTACTATGTGGCACACTACGTTTATAGTAAACGATTGGAAAAAGTCTAAATGTACATGTCCCTATTATCAAAAGAATTACATGTGCAAGCACATAGTTGCAATTGCGTCGATGCACAAACAATTTCGGTTTTCTCCAGCTGTTAAACGTATACCCCTCAACGCAAAGAGACGGCGAGGAAGACCAAAGGGGGCTACAAAAACATTGATTCGAGATTGATTATGCTACTGCCTGCCTGCTGATTTTTATGCCTTTTTGCTATTTAATGACTATGATCACAAACTAATTACTAAGACTACTTTTTAATGAATACTATTTAATGCCAATTAATGTATGTGACTGCTAATTTAATGACTATCATGTAATAATTAACACAATTTACCAATTCAGCGTTTTCATTGACTTTTTAAATAATTACGTATTGACTTTTTCAAATTATCTCCATTTAAATCTTCAGCATTTACCGATTAAATCATTATTCATTGACTATTTAAATTATTTCATTGACTATTTAAATTATTTCATTGACCCATTAAATAGCATCCCTTAATTTCCAACATATCGAGCATTATGTCGAACAACATAAATATTGGTTCGTTTTCTTGGTCAGACATTTTCGAGTTACTAAACTCATATTCTACCATTCTTATCTGTCTTACGCCGTAAGCTCATGCATTCACTTTTTAAGTACATCTGCACTTAAATTTACCTACTGCTTTTACCTACGGAAACTTTGATAGGGATGGTGAATTATTTCGATACGGAGAATTATATTTCAAAGGCTATTATTTTGCTCTTGAAAACGAAAAAAATCGAAATAGTGACCCGGGGGAGAACTATTTCAATACGGAGAATTAATTCGATTAATACGGTATATGTAATTGAGATATAAGTATCATTTAATATAGTCCCTCCCGTAACTCACTTCTGTACACTTTTGCTTGTTTTGTTTTCAATAACATCCAAAAACCATAAAAAATTTTCACGCTAATTATTCATATGCCAAATTCATTTAAAAACGGAAAAAATTCGTAGATTTGAATTAATATAATAATTTGCATAATTGTGAAATATTATTATGGGGCCTCGCGCGAACATTTTGCCCAGGGCCTCGCAAATCCTAGAGCCACCACTTTGTCGAGCTATAATTGTAACGCTAGAGTATTAAATATGTAAGTGATTACAAGTGATAAGTTCAGGATACTCAAATATACATAAAACCAAAATATAGACATTACGATACAATTATTGCAAGTATTCCAATATATAATCGCAGACTGAGAAAAATTTTCCTACCTTGGGAAAAATTTTTTTTTTTAAATCGATGTATAACTATGTATGTCTGGTAGGGCAAATTTGAATTTTACCGCGTGGATCCAAGTATTTTATTACTAAATAATACCTTTTAAAATCGAGTGGCATATGCTGGGAGCTACTATTAAAGTATAAAAGCTGTATTTTGTTTCCACCTGATTATATATTTGTTTACATTTTTGAATAGAAATGTGACAAAATTGGTATGTTTTGCTTATCTAGATGGAGCTTTAGTGCACATTATTGTATGTTTTGTAAAAAAAAAACCCCAACAAACCCAGGATTTTTTAAGTGAAGCGGGGTGGGTTTTTTGCCAAAAAACACAAAAATCCCCTACCCATAAAGAAACCCGAACCACAACCCTGGTCATTGTGTGTACTCAGTCTTTTACGATTTATACTTTTTGGCACTAATAAATGTGAATTGACTATTTTCGCGATGCCGTTGATGATTGATTGATGACTTACATTTTGTCCACCTCTTACAAGTTACAACGGCTCACAACATGAAGCGAAAAGTTCGTAAGAGTATAAAAACTTTAACTACCACCTGCCATGACCAAATAATAACACTGACACAAATCAAGTAAAAATGAGCGCATCCAATTCAGAACCCATCAGCAAAACCAAATCATCACCGAATCCATTAGTGTTTTCGGTGATTGTTAGCCAAAGTTTGGAAATAGTTTCCACATTCCATTGCAGCGAGTGATTAGGGGTTAATTCCAATAATTCTATGTTTGTGGCCGTGGTGGCCTATTTTCTAATATTTTCAAAACCTGGAGAAGCTTATTAATTGTCGATAAATGAAAACTGGCAACCTTGTAGCTAAGTGGATTAGTTACATGGGTATCATATTATTACACTTGTAGTAGGGCATATATGTGGATGTGTTTCTGAGTGGATTGGCGGGGAAAGTAATGGGAGCTGCGAAGCGTTACAAGTCAGCCACCATTTCCTGAATTGCTTTCCCTCCTTACAAACTGGCCTTCCTTCCTAGACAGATCCCTCCGCATTACACAACTCCTCTTCCTTCTACCATCATCATCTTCCGCCCTGCCAACTCACCAGTCCGCAGTCGCTCTCCAATTTATTTACTTTTACTTTCATGTCCCGTCAAAATCTTTCCTTCCCTTTCTCATCTTAAATCCAAACTTCCCCTACACCAGCCAATTTTACACTACTCACACACCTCTCACTTCATTATATCCTAATATTAATATCTTCATTCACACTTTCATTAAGATTTCTTCCAACATATAGCATAAATATACGTCTCAATGAATAGCAAACATTTTATTTACTTATTGGCCCTTTTAAGCCTGTTTTTGCAACAACGGTTTCTAACTATTATTAAGACTTTCTACTCCAAACTTGTAGCCAACAATTTTCTGTGCTTATATGATATATTCATGACAGGATTACGGTGGGCGGAATAGAAGGGACAAAATTTATTTAAAAAGTTAATTTGTCCAGATAAAAGTAGACATAATTAATTTCGTCCAATGGGAAAAACTTGTATCATCCTCGACAGTTAAACTATCGTCCGGACAAAACGCAACCTTGATTCACGGAGCACCCCTTTTGGTGCAAATTATTCCTAGGTTTAAAAGAAGACAGTTTAATTTTAGCTCGTATGAGGAAGTAGGACCCATTGCAGCAGAAAGAATTTCGGGAGGGGATAAATAAGTGAAAAATTTTTGGGTTTTATAAAAATTCATTTTTTACTTTGATTTTAGTGGGGGGGCAGAGACAGCTTCCCACTGCTTTACGTCTGCACCTGTCCGTATATCCCCTCGTAATTTAAAACTTTAAAAATTGAAAATTCAAAAAAACATATTTTATTTTTATTAAAGCAAAGTAGCTGGTTCGGATCGACCTGTATGGGTTCAAATCTACCTAATGTGCTACCTGCATAAAGTCCCTCCCTACCAAGCTATGCTTTATTAACATCGAGGTAACTTGGGGTACAAATCCTAGGAATATTGTAAGATGGCTTGTGGTTTATCTTCGTGATTACCAATATGTATCGTCATGACTGTGCTATGGCCTGCTCATTTACCTATCTTGGATCAGTACTTATCAGTTTGGTGTCTAATTGGGTGGATAGTCAATAGGTGTACTCCCGAAAGGAGCTTGGTCGAAATTAGATTACGCAGTGGATGCACCTGACTGCCACGCGGTAACAACGTAACCAAACAAGCCCCCATAAAGAAAAGTAAAATAGCTTCGTATATTATAATGATACTTTGCTGGACTGTCATAGTGTGAGTCGACACTCCTGTGTGCTTGGTTGGTGTAACTGATACCCAAACGTAATTGTTAGATTCGACTTGTCGCTTCTGATTGTGTGTGAGGGGATAGGGTCGGCTCACATGGGGTGGCAGAAGAACAGTTAAATGAGAGTCAAATTAAAAATACCGGGGCTGCTCTGTGTAATAGGCATAAGCCTGAGAAACACTAAAGAACTTTACTTTACTTTCAGTGGTTTTTCAAAAATTTGAATATTGTGGACACGGTAGCTGAGAGCTCCTACCACAAAAATCTCAAAGTGACGGTATAGATATTCCCTTCGGGATATAAATGCAATCAAACATTTGCGAATTTGAATAAAATAGTGGTTTATTGAATATAGATGGGGGCGGTAACGGAAAGTCCCTCCATGAAAATTTCAAAGTAATGAAAAATTTTTCCGTCAGGGAATGAAGTCAATCAAACATGGCGGATTCAAAAAATCAAGTCGCGTTTTAAGCATTTAAATGTTGTGGGCGAGGTAGTTGACGGCCCCTCCCACAAAAATGTCAAAATAGCAATACAATTACACTCCACTTTTAAGTTTGCGGTTAAGTGCCTTTAAGATCAGCGTGTGTGAAATAAAATCCAATCTGTCAACTAATTAGCTTTGATTTCAAAAATCTAATAGAGGGCTCCATGCAGCTAACCTCTCCGAGTTTCCAACTCCCTATTATTTAGAATCATACTTTAGTTGGGATGGATTGAATTCCATAGAGTGCATTGTCTGCACTTTTATTAGACGGCAACCTAAAGATAAAGTTGTAAGATATGATTATTGAGAGTTTTATGAGGGTGATTTACAGTGATGGATTGTGAAGTGGATGTTTTTTATGTCAAAGCTGCAGTTGTCCATGCTTCTACAGTCATTGTAAATATGATGACAGAAATGTGTCCTTCCGTCCTACTCCTGCTCCAACCCGCTGTGTCCAACCGAGCGAAAGAATAACTACTAATAAAATATATCAAAGTCATTCAGGTTCACTGACTCGAGACTCATTCAATCCCAACCCTCTTCCTCACTCAAATACTTCCCGCACTAACAAGAATCACAAACTTGGCTTACACATTGTTATTTTGTCTAGTAGAGCCCTGCCCGGTCATGGGAATTCGGAATCAGCATGAGCACGAACATGAAAAGCCAGCTTGGGCACTCATCATTGTTAAGAACGGCTACGAAACATGCCTGACTTTTTAAAATGATTAAGCGGGTCACTATTGTAAAATGTTAATTAGGCCTCATGGCCATTTAGAGTGTCCATATCAGGTATTCCATATTTTCGAACGAAAATCAGCTTAGTAACAAACATACGTATGTCTTTGTGCGTAAAAATCGGTTCCCAGACAGCTCATTTATCATATAGCCACTTCAATCACAAAATTCCAGCAAATAAATGCTTATGACCATACAGACGTTATGGCATTAATTTCTTTCAAGGAATTTTTCTTGAAAAATAGAATATTTGAAATAAATGATGTAAATGAAATGATTGAAAATTTTCAATATAATAAAACAGAAACTTTTTCAATAAAATGAAAAAAATGAAATTTTTCAATAAAATGAAAAAAAATGAAATTTTTCAATAAAATGAAAAAAAATGAAATTTTTCAATAAAATGAAAAAAATGAAATTTTTCAATAAAATAAAAAAAATGAAATTTTTCAATAAAATGAAAAAAATAAAATTTTTCAATAAAATGAAAAAAATGAAATTTTTCAATAAAATGAAAAAAATGAAATTTTTCAATAAAATGAAAAAAATGAAATTTTTCAATAAAATGAAAAAAAATGAAATTTTTCAATAAAATGAAAAAATTAAATTTTTCAATAAAATGAAAAAAAATGAAATTTTTCAATAAAATGAAAAAATTAAATTTTTCAAAC
The DNA here is from genome assembly GCA_020055645.1 of Tomocerus qinae. Classification (NCBI taxonomy): domain Eukaryota; kingdom Metazoa; phylum Arthropoda; class Collembola; order Entomobryomorpha; family Tomoceridae; genus Tomocerus; species Tomocerus qinae. The sequence goes on along the minus strand of CM034548.1, from coordinate 291,262 downwards.
GAAATAAATGAAATTTAAAACCAATGAAATTATTGAAAACCGATGAAATTATTGAAAACCAATGAAATTATTGAAAACCGATGAAATTATTGAAAACCAATGAAATTTTTTAAAACCAATGAAATTATTTAAAACCAATGAAATGATTTAAAACCAATGAAATTATTTAAAACCAATGAAATTATTTAAAACCAATGAAATGATTTAAAACCAATGAAATTATTTAAAACCAATGAAATTATTTAAAACCAATGAAATTATTTAAAACCAATGAAATTATTTAAAACCAATGAAATTATTTAAAACCAATGAAATTATTTAAAACCAATGAAATTATTTAAAACCAATGAAATTATTTAAAACCAATGAAATTATTTAAAACCAATGAAATTATTTAAAACCAATGAAATTATTTAAAACCAATGAAATTATTTAAAACCAATGAAATTATTTAAAACCAATGAAATTAATACTGTTACTGTGCATTCGAATAACGCTTCTTTTTTGAAAAAGTGTGAAGATACTAAAGTTGGTTTTTTTAAACGCTGGAAAAAATAATTTTTTTGCTTTTAAAACCAAATTTCTGCTCCTGCTTGCAAACTAACATAGTACAATACTAATTATTAAATTATGGTTAACATATTATTCCTTCAAATTTTCCATTTTGTTCTACTTCTTTTAATAGGTAATTTTATTATAACAAAAAACATTGATCAATATTGATTATAAAAATCAACCGAAAATAAAAATCGATTAATGTTGAATATGAAATTAACCGAAAAGCAACATTGAATTATGTTGATTATCAAAATCAACTGAAACCCAAAATTGATTAATATTGACCATGAAAATCAACCGAAAAGCAACATTGATTAATGTTGACTATGAAAATCAACTGATAATCAAAAATCATTCATATCAACCATCATAATCGACAGAAAATAAAATTAATTAATTTTGAACATGAAAATCAACCAAAAAGCAACATTGGTTAATGTTGATTATGAAAATCAACCGAAAATCAAAATCAATTAATGTTGAGTATGAAATTAACCGAAAAGAAACATTGAATAATATTGATTATGAAAATCAACAAAAACTCAAAATTGATTAATGTTGAATACTAAAATCAACCGAAAAGCTACACTGATTAATGTTGACAATGAAAATCAACAGATAATCAAAATTGCCAAACATGAATTTCTGCTCTTAAATAACAAGTATTAATAGAGTATTAATTGTCAAATTATTGGTTAACATATTCAACCTACAAATTGTCCATTTTATTCTGCTTGCTTTTAATAGGTAATTTTATAGTTGCAATAAACGTTTCTACTTAAAACTGATCCTGTTAGTGGAAATTAAAAATGGTAATAAAACATTTGAGTGTTTCTAAATTAGACTTTTATCAATAGTAAGACAATAATGCGATTTTTTTGTTTGTTAAAACTGCTTCCAGCTGTCGAAAAACGAGGGTACAAAAGTTTAAATTGAAAATTTAGATGTGCTTTTGTTTAAAAAAGCATGCCGATTTCATTTGGTAGACAATATTACTCAATTATTGTACTCAGGAAATTTAGCTTGCCTTAATAAGGAATTTTGATAGTCAACATTAATCAATTTTGATTTTCTGTTGATTTTGATAGTCAACATTAATCGATTTTGATTTTCTGTTGATTTTGATAATCAACATTAATCAATTTTGATTTTCTGTTGATATTGATAGTCAGCATTAATAAATTTTGGTTTTCTGTTGATTTTGATAGCCAACATTAATTTTTTTTATTTTCTGTCGAGTTTTATAATCAACGTTTATTAGCTCGCCTGATAAGGCAGCTTATAGAATCGCACAGTCCGTCCGTCCGTCCGTCCGTCCGTCCCCTCCGTCCGTCCGTCCGTTCGTCTGTTACCACGATAACTTTCGAACGCATTGACCGATTTTGATCAAACTTGTCAAAAACAGTGCCTATGACCATAGGACAAAGCCTATTGAAAATGGGCTACATTGGTCCATAGGTTGCTGAGATGCCGCGCGCTCACTTTGTCTTCATTTTGATAGTCAAAATGAAAATGTGACATTAAATGGACATTAAAAGTTCAAATGTGCTTCCTATGGATTGTTAGCGGGATAGTACAAAATATTAAATGCCGCTTCGACCAAATTTAAAATTTTATAATAAAGTAAATAAAACTGAAAAATACCTATTATAGGACGGAAATAAATCTATTTCGCATTTATATGCAAATAGATGGTTAAATTAATATTTTTCGAATTGGTTTTCATTATGATAGCCAACATTTATCAATTTTGATTTTCTGTTTATTTTCATAGTCAACAATTATCTATTTTGATTTTCTTTTGAATTTCATAGTCAAAATTAATCAATTTCGATTTTCTGTTGATTTTCATAGTCAGCAACTACCTATTTTGGTTTTCTGTTGATTTTCATAGTCAACATTAATCTATTTTGATCTTCTGTTGATTTTCATGGTCAATCTTAATCTATTTTGAGTTTCTGTTGCTTTTCATTGTCAATCTTAATCTATTTTGAGTTTCTGCTGATTTTCATAGTCAATAATTATCGATTTTGATTTTCTGTTGATTTTCAATGTCAGTCTTAATTTATTTGGAATTTCTGTTGATTTTCAAAATCAGTCTTAATCTATTTTGATTTTCTGTTGATTTTCAATGTCAATTTTAATTTATTTTGAATTTCTGTTGATTTTCAACATCAATCTTAATCTATATTGATTTTCTATTGCTTTTCATAGTCAATGTTAATCTGCTTTGATTTTCTGTTGACTTTGATGGTCAACATTCATACATACTCAATATTAACCAATAAATATGAAAATAAACCTATTTCTATTATTCTACTAAAACGGTGTACACGGTCCCCTTCACTCAGGCGAGCTTCTGTTACGGCTTGCCGTAGGTTTTACTTTGATTTTCTTTTTTTGATGGTCAACTTTCACCTATTTTGATACTCAATGTTAATCAATAAATATCAAAATAAACCTATTTCTATTATTATTGTATTCAGGCAATTTAGCTCGCCTCAATAAGGAATTTTGATAGTCAACATTAATCAATTTTGATTCTCTTTAGATTTTCATAGTCAACATTAATCAAATTTGATTTTCTATTGATTTTCATAGTCAACATTAATCAATTTTGATTTTCTGTTGATTTTCATAGTCAACATTAATCAATTTTGATATTCTGTTGATTTTCATAGTCAACATTAATCAATTTTGATTTTCGGTAGATTTTCATAGTCAACATTAATCAATTTTGATTTTCTGTTGATTTTCATAGTCAACATTAACCTTTTTTGATTATCTCATGATTTTAATATTCAACATTAATCTGTTTTGACTTTCTGTTGCTTTTGATAGTAACCATTAAGATTATCAAAATTAATTTATTTTAATATTCTGTTGATTTTGATAGTTATTATTGAATAATGCTGATCTAATTTGAAATAATGTTCACTTTAATAATCAAAATCACAATTATTTCTACAATGGATATACCCAAAATGCGCACAGGGTCCCCTTTGCTCAGGCGAGCTTCTGTTACGGCTTGCTGTAGGTTTTTACAGCACCTTCAATGATGTGCACTAAAACTCCATCTATATAAGCAAAACATACTAATTTTGTCATATTTCTAAAAAATGTGTGCAAATGTATATTCAGGTGGAAAACAATATAGCTTTTACAATTTTACTTGCAATTATATATCAGTTTTGGTGTTAGGCGAGGTGGCCCCATGGAAACTGCCGGACACGATCAGTTTTATGTATACTGTAGTCGTTGTGAAGATTAGTATTTTTGTACATATAATTATGCTCAATTTTAATTAATCCTTTACGTATTCATTACTGTACTGCTTCACAATTAAAGCTCAGCATCAGGTTTACCAGGTATACTAATAGGGATAAGAATACTTAAATGGCAAGTAATAATACTTAAATTAGAACCAATAGTTAAAATACTTACAATGTTGCAAGTATTTTAAAATACTTAAATTATACTTAAATATACTTAAATGAGCTATAACGACAATGAACAATTTTATTGATGTAAAATAATTTCATTGCCTTGAAATAATTTCATCTTTTTTAAATAGTTTCACTGGATTTAAATAACTTCATTGGTTTTAAATAATTTCATTGGTTTTGAATAGCTTCATTGATTTTAAATAATTTTATTGGTGTTAAATAATTTCATTTTTTTAAAATAATTTCACTGGTTTTAAATAATTTAATTCAAGCGAACAACAAATTGGTGAAGAGCAACGTCCATGGAAATAACACGGAAAACTGTCCTACTTCTTTTGTAGGGGTACTAATGGTCACAATGAAACTGAATAGTGATCAAAATGGTCAAAAGTGGTCAAATCGCAGTTTGGGGTCAGGTCAAACTACAATAAAATCCAAGATACAATGAAGCCACTTAAGATTTACGAATTGTTTCTGACAATTATTTTGGCAATTATTATGACATTTGGTAATGACCAGGGTTGCGGTATCCGGATAGGAAGGTGTGGACAAAAGCGGATAAAAGTGGTTTTATTCAAGGCAAAACTAGTTTTGTCCTGGAAGAAATTAGTTTTGTCCACTTTTGTCCTGGATAGAAAGTGGACAAAACTAATTTCATCCTGGACAGTACTCCCTGGCAGAGTATAAAGTCGGCATGCCGTAAATTATTTTCAGATGCCGCATGCCGTAAATGCCGTAAATGCCGTAAAAGCCGTAAATGCCGTAAAATACATAATACACGGCATTAGCAGTTTAATAGTAATATTCAACTACTGGAAGAACAAAGAATATAATTTTGATCATTTTATAATAAATGACAACTGTCATAAGTTATAAAATGAGTTTTCACTTTTCAAAGCTTTTCAGCCACAAGGAGTGGCATATAATGATGTTAATACACAATATTGATATATAAAATCACTTTTAGCGTGTTTTTACTCACTTACCATATCAATTTATGTATAAAAACAGCTAAAAACGGAAAAAATGATTTACGGCATTTACGGCATGCCGCCAAATACCAAATGCCGTAAATTCTATTTACGGCATTTACGGCATGCGGCATTTACGGCACACTCGACACCTTGCTCCCTGGTAATGACCTATCTTGTAGCATTAAATGTTAATGTATTAGTCATAATTTATGACAGGCACATGCAGTCAACTAGTCCTACAAGATTTCTGACAGAGTAGTCTATATTTATTTACCACAATAAACTATTTTTTCCTATGAATTTTTTACGTATAAAATTAAATCAAATACTTGTGACCTGCCTACACGAAATTAAAAATGCTTTACTCTGCTTCCAAAAAAGAGTAATTAAGTAATTGCTTTATTGTCGTTCAATGTCAACTCAAAAGTTAATTTGAGCTGATTTCCATAAGGGGACATTTGATTTTTAGAATTATAAAGTAGCGACGATGATCTAATATGACAATATTAGTCAATATGTATACAAAAATACATTAAAATTACAGAGGTAGATCATTTCGATTAACCAAGACACATAAAGTAAGTAAAAATGTAAATATAATAAAATATCGACATATATGGGGAAAATAACAATTTTTTATCGTACACGTCACAATCTTTCGTTTATTATGTGCTTGTTAGGCATTTTCTTGAAAATAGTGATATATTGATACATTTTAAGGGTAGGCGGTAACTCATTCCACATTTTTATAGATCTATATTGAAATGACTCTTGATTTCTGCATAGGTAATAACATTACAGTAGATATAGCAATGTATACAAATAATTATCATTTTTATGAGTTATTTCTACCTACCCAACTACGTGTTTGTCTGTGTACGGTGAAATTCAGCGCACACTGAAAAACTATCCCCATTTGCTAAAAGACTATAATTTATATACAATTCAAGGTATCGAAAAACCCGGGAATTTTAGGAAAAAGCCCTCGACCCCGGGTGTTTTGGGGTTTTTAGGATTTTTTGGGTTTAAGGGTTTTTTATATAATTGTAGGCATAAATAGCAGCCTATACTATAGCATATAAGAAATTTACAGCTGACAATAACAACAACCATGTAATCCTATAAATACCATCACTTACGTCTATAAAAACAAAAATTAAGGCATAAAAATTTAATTTTTAACGTTTTAGGACAGTTAACACGCAGTATTTTTTGTGAGCATCTGTATTAATTATTATACTGCTAGATAATAACTAGTGAAAAACTATAATTATTATTATATTTTACTGATTAAATTGACTTTAAGAAATTCCTTCGTTAAAGTGGAGCTTTAATTGTAAGGCTACAGTAATAAATATGGAAGTGATTAATTAAAATTCATCACGATACAATTATTGCATTAAAGTATAAAAGCTATAATTTCTTTCCACCGGATTATATGTTTGTTTACATTTTTGAATAGAAATGTGAGTATATTAATATGTTTTGCTTATCTAGAGGGAGTGGATTAGTGCGCATTATTGTATGGTTAGTAAAAAACCCTATAAACTCAGGGTTTTAAAGTGAAGCGGGGTGGGTTTTTTCCCAAAAAACCCCAACCCATAAAAAACCCAACCCACAACCCTGATACAATTGTACATTGGGGATACATTGTTCTCACTATATTGGGAATACATTGTTCTTGTTAGCTACTTGTAACAAACAAACAATATATTAACATTTACATCTTCGTTTGTGACATAAATAACTTTATTGTGTCTACCGTTCATTTACCGTCTAACATTCCCAAAAAGTTTTTAAAAGTTTCCTGATATCGTATGAAATTAATTTTAAGTAGAAAATTCTCATTTAAAAAAATCCCAATTTATGTCGGAGATTCAGGCAATTTGTTTGACTGATTCCGGTGTATCAGCGACCTAAAAAGTCGTCGCCGGCGGCCAATTCATCAGATTGAGGGTTATGGATGTATCCCTACTTTTGTATATACTCCAAACTTTTATTTGAAAAATCTTCCTTTTTTCTCAAAATCTTCCTTTTTTCTCAAAATCTTCCTTTTTTCTCAAAATCTTCCTTTTTTCTCAAAATCTTCCTTTTTTCTCAAAATCTTCCTTTTTTCTCAAAATCTTCCTTTTTTCTCAAAATCTTCCTTTTTTCTCAAAATCTTCCTTTTTTCTCAAAATCTTCCTTTTTTCTCAAAATCTTCCTTTTTTCTCAAAATCTTCCTTTTTTCTCAAAATCTTCCTTTTTTCTCAAAATCTTCCTTTTTTCTCAAAATCTTCTTTTTTTCTCAAAATTTTTCAAGTTTCGACAAATATTTCCAACGTTCGTCAAATGTTTTTCACTTTCGATAAATATTTCCTACGTTCGTGAAATGTTTTTCACTATCGATAATTATTTCCAACGTTCGTCAAATGTTTTTCACTTTCGATAAATATTTCCAACGTTCGTCAAATGTTTTTCACTTTCGATAAATATTTCCAACGTTCGTCAAATGTTTTTCACTTTCGATAAATATTTCCAACGTTCGTCAAATGTTTTTCACTTTCGATAAATATTTGCAACGTGGACCTATGGATAACTTTGTTTAGTAGATTTGTTGCTTTGTGAATAAACATATAGAGTGGGTCAGTTGAGAAAGAAGGGATAGAACATAGAACCAAAACGGGAGGAAGTGAGAGGGGAGGAACTTGGCGATTATGTTTGTCATCACTCAAAGTTTTAATGGAGCGACAAACAGAGAGCAGATTATCCCCTTCCGAAAACCTAACTACATCCACCAAAATTTCCATTCTCCTCGGCGACCCTCACTTTCCACTTCGAATCACAAACTTTCTTTTGTGCGACTAAAACAAGCACAAAATACACTTTACATATCTCCTACAAGTAAACTACTTACAGATTAATGATTACAGAACCTGATTAAGGAGACGTGGGGATTTTGGTTGCCATGCTGATTAATTTACTATGGGAATCCCCATGGGTAGTAGTTATTCTGTCACACAGACAGTTAATAAAATCTCAGTCCTTACCATTATTATCAAAAATATAACAATATTTTAAATCCGAAAAACTATTATAACATGGTAATTACATACAATATTTGTTGCTTCAGTAATGTTTAAAAAACCAGAAGCCCTATTCCAATTAGATCTCAATACGTTAATAATGTGAGAAAATAATATTGCATATGGACATGAATTTGATGAATTAAAAACAATACCAATGGTTTTCCGTGCGACAAATATGAAATTTGTGGAACTTGGTATTTACGTTATTCAACAAAACCTAGAACAATTTCAGGTATTCACATAGACCTAGGATTGTAATTAGACGACAGTTTAAAATGGTCTGATCACGCAGACAAAGCAACATGTACCAGGAATAACAAAGTATCCAAAAATAAGGTCAAGGGGGGAGCGGAACCAAAAATAATGTCAAAAATGAAAAGTTTTTTGAAATTTTGGCCTTTTTTGGGAAACAATCCTTTCTTTTACTCAGGCTTAGGGGGCCGCGTGCTTGCTAGCATCTGCAATTTATTTGAATCAGAGCAGCCTACAGACAAGGCCGCAGCGAGGGAGGCACGTGCCTCCCCCCCTAAAATCGCTAAAATTTATTTTTTTCGGTGCCCCTCCCGAAATTTTTTTCTGGCGGCCCAGGTGGCGGGGGCAACTCCAAAAAGCGCAAAATTGCAAAAAGGGAGCCAAAATGCAGTTAATGATCAGTACCGTACTTAGAAACCGATTTCGGAGGGGTCAAGGATGTCAAAAGGCCATATTTATTAGGTATATTAGCGTACCACCTCTTACGTACATTTGAATATTATTATACTCATTCAAAGCATCTGGACAACAGGCTCTCTATACTTATCCTCACAATTGACATCTGCCACGGTAGATTTATATGGTCAACATGAACCCTCAAGTCTTCAAAGTGATATTCTCACAGCGACGAGTGCTCACTCACATGCCATCTCTCTACTATCCGCTCATAAAATATAGGGACTAGAAACCCTCCTACGCCTCAAATTTTAGCCTGACTTTCCCTGTATAAAGGAGGGGTAGGACTGCTTTCTAGTATCTATATTTTACGAGCGATCAATACATACATTGGTCAGATATAAATAACTGTAATCTCATCTTCATAATCACACACACGCACACTTTTCGACTCATCTCATACATACACATACAAACGTATAGGCATACAAACTAGCAGTCCTTTGATTTGCTCTAGCGTGATTAATATACATCTCCTATTATAGACAAGCTTTTAATACTGTCCTACTAGAGATTGAATAACACTACTAAAGTCCTAGGTACCTAATACTAGACTTAAAATTTAAACTATCTGCACTAAAACTCACTCAGTCGGGCACTAGTTGCCCGACTGAGTGACCCAAAATGAGTGACTTCTTGAGTTTCGGGTCCGTCTTTTATACCAGGGAGCGGATGAGGGAGAGCTTGCTTTTACTATAAAACCGATTCAGATCCTATAAATAGCAAAACACATGGACGTTCCTTTCACGTGCACTGCAAGTCTCTTTTTCTTTCCCTGCAAGTCAATTTTCGAATCAACATAAAAATAGTGTATCAAATTCATCATCATTTAACCAATCAATGAAATTTGTTCTACAGTAAATGTTTGAAGTCCTTTCATTAACGCCTGATTTTTATAATAATATATTTAATTTGTGAACAGTGTCCCCATAATTTTAAATGGCCCCGTTATTTTAAATGACCCCTTCATTTTAATTGACCCCGTCATTTTACACTGCCCCATTATTTTAATCCCCTCAATATCAATCATGTTTTTTCAATTAAGGCCAGATTTAATCATATTTGTTTTTAGTCTATCTTACTACTTTAATCCACCCTGTTATTTTAATTAATTAATTCCGTTGTTATTAATTTTACCGCGTTATTTTAATTACCTAAATGTTTATTGACCCAGACTAACTGATTTGACAGACATTCAAAGATGAAAGCTGCATAGTACCAAGTAAATCTATTTCTGTTTGCTTTCATTTTTATTGAAACTACTTTTTATTTCTCGCGCCCACAGCGGAGAACTACAGTCTGGGCCACTGATGCGAGTAATGAGCCACTCCATTCTTCGGCGTTTTATACATGTAAAAATTTCAAATAATTTAAAAAATTTTTGAAATCCACAAATTGAAAAGCCAAGTTTTAGGGCATCTAAATTTGGGTTAATATCAGCTCCTAAAAAGTTTCATAATGATTGGTGGAAAACCGTAAGAGGAAGTTTTGGAATTTGAGTTTTTCCTTATCCTTTCCATGTTAAAATCTGACTTTCAAAAAATCATAAAACGAGCCGAGCATTATGAAAATGCTAATTTGAGTTTCTGACTATGAAATGTACATGCAGTAAAAATTTCAATAAAATCTAACCGTAATTAGACGTACTTGAATTACTAATATTATTAGTGATTATATCGACTTGGTTCGGATCCCTCCGTCGAAGTTGCATGTGTGCTTCCGGTTCGAAAAATATTCTTTTATCTTTACATTTTTTCCACTCTACTTTTCTACCTTAGAAATTTAGAAAATGGGATTTTACAAGGGAAATTTTGGTAGCTATTGCAAGGGCTTTCCCTACGGGGTCGTGTGAAGGAATAGCTACTACACAAGATGAGAGAACTTAGTAGTGTGCATTTATTAAAATTATCCCTAGTAAATATGGCAGCGCAGTCGAATAAGTAGACTACATTTACTGCTCTTAGTTGCCTTAGACTTCGCAAGTGTAATTGTGGTGTGATGTAGTGGTAAGGGCGGACAATTGAATTGTACTCAATGCATAGCAGTGAATGTGAGAAATGAAGTGTGTGGTTATCGGTGAGGATGAATTGTTTGTGCAGAAATAATTTTTGGAGTCGTCCATGCAAGGGAATTGATAAGAAACTGGACTCTGCCAAAAAAGTGGACAAATAGAGAAAAAGTTTATCTCGGCTTTCCAGTCCACAGACTCAGATCATCATTAGCATTCTTTTGCTCGGACTGTCGACATCCGCCACTCTCTGTCTTACAATCTTGTCAACTACCACTAACCGTCGTCCTCCATCCATATCTTCCTCATCAACTCTGTGCTTCGCACATCTTTTTACCGACACGTTCCACTACATTGCTCCATTATACTATCTCTATCTGGATCACTTCGCATGCTATTCGGAAATCCTCCCTTCTCCCTTCCACGTTGTCAAGTCAGTCAAGTGTCCTCTCATAATTACACAATGTTCTATCGTAAGTTATGTTAGGATTGCCCTGAATACTTAAACCTAGACTACATGGCATGTCCCAAATGGAATTTTAATAATGACTTTGCTATGCACTAATTGTGAGCAGGTATGTCTTGGCTAACATAACCTAACCTACTATAGCCTCGCTGATTTTTGTGTCACAAATGCATTTCTCTGCTTATATTTTTAATTGAAGTAATTTGGAGAATAAGAAAGGCTTAAAAATTTAAATGGGACCTAAATACTAACTTAATACATGATATGTCTCAAATGGGATTGTACATTGTTTAGTAATTAGACAAATCCCATTTGGGACAAGTCATGTAATATGTGGTGCGAATATAACTGAGATGGAAATATATCAACCTTTACATTAGCCTCAGCCTTTACTATGGGTCAGAATTTATATTTGCCTCAGCCTTTAGTACATTGGGTCAGCATTTATATTTGGGTCAGCATTAACATAGACTTTCACCAGTAGCATAAGTGAGTACTACAAAACAGCCCTAGCCCAAGTACCAAGCAGCCCAACTCCAAGTACTAAACAGGCCCAGCCAAAGTACCAAACAGCCAAAGTCCAAGTACCTAACAGCCCAAACCCAAGTACCAAACAGCCCAAAATCCAAGTACCAAACAGCTCAAAATCCAAGTACCAAACAACTTAAGCCCAAGTACCAAACAACCCAATCCCAAGTACCAAACGGTCCAACTCCAAGTACTAAACAGGTCAAGCCAAAGTACCAAACAGCCAAAGTCTAAGTACCAAACAGCCAACGCACAAGTACCAAACAGCCAACGCACAAGTACCAAACAGCCAACGCACAAGTACCAAACAGCCAAAGTCCAAGTACCAAACAGCCCAAACCCAAGTACCAAACAGCCCAAGTACCAAACAGCCCAAAATCTAAGTACCAAACAACCCAAGCCCAAGTACCAAACAACCCAAATACCAAACAACCCAAACCCAAGTACCAAACAGCCCACGTCCAAGTATCAAACAGCGAAAACCCAAGTAACAAACAGCCTAAACCCAAGTACTAAACAACCCAAGATCCAAGTACCAAACACCCCAAGATCCAACAACCAAACACCCCAAGATCCAACAACCAAACACCCCAAGCCCAAGTACCAAACAGCCCAAGATCCAAGGCAAGAACGAATTGAGAGTATGGGGGATGGATTTACGGAATGCAAAAACAGCTTATGCTTAACAGCCCAACCCCAAGCACAAAAATTTAATTAGCTTTTCCCATGTTTAGGCAATTTTGAATTCATTTACGTCAAAAAATTATCATTGACTATTAAGTTCAAAAAAATCCATTTTAACTTTCATTTCAAGTTGTTTTTCTTAGCTCCCCAGGCATTTTGGGAAATAGACCACTTTTTTGCATTTTGGGCCGGGTGGTCAAATCTGTTCTGTTCTGTTTGGTACTTGGGTTTGGGCTGTTTGGTACTTGGGGTTGGGCGACCAATCTTTGGTTTGGGCTGTTTGGTAGTACCAGCATAAGTCCAATTTGGTCGGACTTTGAGTAAATGACATACGGACATGACATGTCCCATTTTTGGGACATACGTTACTTTTCATTTCATACGTTTAACGGTATAGAGTTAAATTAAGCTCAACATCACTACAACAGTATAATCACGTAGTTCCAGGCCGGCAGCGAGGGGGGAACCAGGGAACGTACCCCCCCCCCACTGAAATTGAGAAAAACAATAGATTCTTTTCTAAAAATCCAACAAATTGCTAAAATGTTTTAAGATATTTTTTTCGGTGCCTCCCACCTGTTCCTGCGTAGTTCGGACATGCACAGTGAAAAATTCGGTATGTCGGTTTATATAGATCATTCTGTGTTAATCTGCTGCACTCTGGTAAGCAACTAAGCAAATTTTCCCTTAACTTGTCTACTCAATACGCAAATCATAGCATGCCCGTTTGTATGTTGATCTTTATCTTATCTTTCTACAATTTTTTAGGACTGAATGATTGTGGTAGGTTACAACTAGTTTAAAATAAAATCAAAATTGCTTCATAGCAGACAATTTTTGCAATTTCAGGCCTTTTATGGAAAAAATCTTTTTTTCTCAGATTTAGGGGGAATGGCGCTGCGCCATCCTCCTCCCTCTACTAGATACGTGCTTTGCTTCATAGTCAAGTAATATAATGGTAAGTATCTTGCATGTAAAAGTCAAAATATCTTAGTTAAAAAAAGACACGATAATGAATTAAGGTTTTCAATAATGCACTCCCGAGCGATCACTTTGTCGTAGGTCAAGTAACGGCAGCTGTGTGACCACAGGTAGTCTAACTTTAACTGACTCTACTAACGTAAAGTTTTTCGTACCTAAAATCTAAATAACCTAAATCTAAAATCTACCGAGTTAGTTTATCTGCAGTCTTTACTATGGCCTATGGCAATTAAGAGTGCCAGTTAATTTGTATGGCACACATGACTTTTGTATGGAGGAATTTTTGACATTTAGTGTGACTTTTTATGGTATGTTATGACTTACCTAATGAATTTGTATGGAAATAATTACTATATATGGTAATAGTTTTATATAAACAGGCGCAGTATACCGATACACGATATATATCACCGTAGGTTGGTAAATTTATTCAAGTTTAAAAATAATTGGTGGAACGATAAGACCCAAGTAGAAACTGCACAACCATGCTGAAGGTGTTGTGGACAGTTAGTTATATGTGGATAAAGTGAAGACAATGCTCTGAGCTCCGAAGTTATCTCCAAATTAGCATGTTTTCAGTATTTGAGTGATGAGTGAATATAAGTACCATGGCCGGGTCAAGTAAATTTGTAAGTTTAGAATACAAAACTTCAGTACAGAATTATTATGATTGTGTGAAAGGTGGTAGGAGTTGCCCAGCCAGTTTAAAATGTGTTACTGTTTCAGGAGGTAGCACAAATTACTATTTTAATGATCCTCCACATTACATTACCAATATATATGTTACCTATTATGCTAAATTAACTTACCATGCATATTCAACATTGCCATACAATGTCATAAACCGCCATACAAAGTCATAAATCACCATACAAAGTCACACTATCTATTTTTAGCTCTCCCATACAAAAGTCATGTGCGTACCATACAAATTCGTGTTTCCCCGTTAATTAACACGTATGTTTACCTATTTATGATTATGGTATAACCATCTGGTGCTCGACTAAAATTAGTAACCTTAACAATTTGCAATCACAAATTAACACTGCACTAGGGGGATACCCGCTGCCTTCGTAGATTCGTATAAGTGTAAATGACCAGTGTGAATTTAGATTTTCAATTTTCGTCAGCGCGAACTATATCCACCAGTCCTGGTTGAGTATTCACTCCACTCTACGCAAAGAAAAGTACTCAGCTCAGGGGCTTGTTTTATATTTGATATAGTTTTGCGTATTTTCCGAAAATTTTACAAATCTACTCACATACGCCCATCTACGAAGTAACGCGGGTACACCACTACTATGTTTATTTGAGTGGCCAAATTTAGATAAATATTACAGCAAAATGTATTGGATTAAGTCAAGTTATTTTGTAAATTCTATGGCTAACTAGTATAAAATTGAACATAAAAATGTCAATTACTTCTATCTACTAGAAAAAGCTAATCTTATTACAGTTAACGAAAGACTTATTTACTTATCTATGGTTATTGTATACACATTTTTTATTTTGCGTACTAAGGAATTTTCTTTACAACAATATTGTGTGAAAATGTTTCAACAAGAAGCATTACGCAGTCGAATAACCAACCAGTAATTGTGCACCATTCTGAGATATTTTCCAAAAGCCCCGTTTAATACACACGTGCAGTCCTTAACCTAGAACTCACTAAGGCAATTGCTTAGAGCTAAAATAAAATCAGTATATATTTTTGTAAACCTTTAAATTAGTTCTAATAGTTTCTATTACTATAAGGGAAAATAGGTATGTTAAATAGCACATTACTTAAGCTATAAGTTACGATAAGTCTACGTCCTTAAGTACATTTAACTATGCTCTTAATTAAAATAAAAAAGTGCTATGACGAGGTGCGGAAACAAACGGTGCAGAGGCGAAGTGAGACGTTTCTGCTGTGTACAGGAAGAAAGTAACTTCTATAAAGCGCCGTTTCATACAATTTAAAATAGCGGACATCATGAGCATTATCTCAAGCATTGAGATACACAAAAATGTTTGTCGAACCTACACACTATGAAATGTATATACTAGATGCAGTAAAATATCCTAATAGATCAAATATTTCAGTCATCGATCCTAAAAATAAGTAAGCTTTTACTTAGAGCTACAAGTAATTTGATTTATTTTTAATATAGTAAAGAGATTATCCTTGTCGCAGTGAAGTGATTTACTTAGTTCGAAGTAAATTTTTTACTCCAATCAAAGTAACTTTATTTACTCTAATATAGGTAAAATTTTTACTCTAAATACAGTATAAAGTTTACCCTAGCAAAAGTATAAATAAAGCTAATGCAGTCTACACTGCACCCTACCCATTAACAAAACATAATATGCAGTCTGCACCTTACCCATTAACGTAGCATATGCAGTCTGCACCTTACCCACAAACAAAGCATATGTAGTCTGCATCTTACCCATTAACAAAGCATATTATGCAGTCTTCACTTTACCCATTAACATAACATAACATATGCAGTCTGCGCCACAACCATCAACATTGTATATGCAGTCTGCAACTTACCCATTAACAAAGCATATGCAGTCTGCACGTTACCCATTAACATAGCATAGCATATACAGTCTGCACCTTACCCATTAACTAGTTAAGTTACCCGTCCTACGGACGGGATAGTAACAGAACGCTTGCATTCCTTAAAAAAGTTCAAAATTTTCAAGCTTTAAAATTATCCTGATCAATGGGGTGTGATGTGTGGAGTTGAATTTGGAGTAAGTGTGGAATTGAATTTGGAGTAAGTGTGGAGAAGAATTTAGAGTAAGTGTGGAGTAGAATTGGGAGTAAGTGTGGAGTAGAATTTGGAGTAAGTGTGGAGTAGAATTTGGAGTAAGCGTGGAGTAGAATTTGGAGTAAGTGAGAATGGAGTAAGTGTGGAATAGAATAATATGGGGTAAGTTTGGAGTAGAATATATAAGTGGGGAGTATATGTTGAGTAAAATATGTAATTAGGGAGTATATGTGGAGTAAAATATGTAATTGGGGAGTATATGTGCAGTAAGTGTGGAGTACATGTGGAGTAAGTGTGGAGTACAATATGGAGTAAGTATGGAGTACAATATGGAGTAAGTTGGGAGTACAATATGAAGTAAGTGTGGAGTACAATATGAAGTAAGTGTGGAGTACAATATGAAGTAAGTGTGGAGTACAATATGAAGTAAGTGTGGAGTACAATATGAAGTAAGTGTGGAGTACAATATGAAATAAGTGTGGAGTACAATATGAAGTAAGTGTGGAGTACAATATGGAGTAAGTGTGGAGTGCAATATGGAGTAAGTGTGGAGCACAATATGGAGTAAGTGTGGAGTATAATATGATAAAAGTTGGGAATGCAATATTGGGTAAATGTGGAGTACAATTTGAAGTTGGGAGTACGATATTGAGTAAGTGTGGAGTACAATACGAAGTAGAACATAGAGTGGTGTAAGGAGTACTTACATCAAGGGTACGTGAGGTTACCCGTCATACACCATAAAGTTATACCCCTGAAATTATGTCAAAATTCCGTATAATTATCATTCAAAATTCTACGTACCGTAAAATTACCCGTCAATTTAAAACCTACTCTTGTTGGGAGTTGATACTCATGTAGTCGGAACTCGGCTCACGTATAGTTCGGAGTCGTCTCCCGACTATATGAAAAAAATATATTATCCCTCCTTTGTAGTTAAATAGTTTGATGCCTATTTTCCACAGTAGTTACCTAAGTTATAATTTTTTATTACAGTTTATCTATTTAATGACATTTTTCATTTTACTTTGCATAGCTTGTATGGCAAATTGAAATTCCTTCAGTCAGAATCGTACCTTGATTAACAATGTCATAATTATTTTAGTGTTCTTACGCTACTATGTTTAATTTAATTAATTTTTACCTTATGCAATTTGTTTATGCAAATTAAAATACCATGTGGTTTGATATGACTCAGTTAATTATGTTCAACGAAATTAAATTTATTTTTTACATGCATTGGAGTACGATATAGTTTAAAAAATTAAAACTGATTTCCGCACCACGCCGCCATGTCCAATATAAATCATGAGGTCGGAGTCGGCCGACCCGTTGGTGAGGATCCAATCTTGTATTAGTGGGAGTCGGGTTTTCTGTTGGGTATGTAGTCGGCTTTCGTGTTAGTGGGTGTTTGGGGTCCGTGTGGTTGGCTGTCGTGGTGGTGGTTTTCGGGTCGCATGTAGACAGCTCTCGTGTTGGTCAGTTTTGGGTTCCGTGTGGTCCACTATTGTGTTGCTGATTGTGTGTCGTATTATGTTAAAGGGAGTCTTGTCTGGTGATAGTTAATAGTAGGATCTTCTGTTAGTGGGAGTCGAGTCTTGTGTTTTTGGGAGTCAGGTCTTGTGTTATTAGAAATTGGGTTTTCTGTTGAATCCCATGAAGTCAGCTATCGTGTTGGTGGGTGTTGGGTTCTGTATGGTCAGCTGTCGTGTTGATGGGTGTCGGCCGTATGTAGTCGGCTGTCGTGTTGCTGGGAGTATAGTGTTGGAGTGAGAAGATACTCTCCCCTCAAAAGTGAAAACAAAAACCTCCCAGTCCCCCTTTCACACCAATTCACACTAATACAGCATAGCAACAGCCGCACATACACCACACATATCATACTCTTCCTCCATTACTCCTCCTACTTACTTCTGTACTGTACCATTGCAGTTGCAGTGATACACTGACTGCCTCCACCTGATACTCTACTCTGCTTGTGCTTTGCATAGCAGACACCGACGACGACTACGACGTCAAATCGACTGTTTTATATATGATATGCAGTCTGCACTTTACAAAAGAACATAACTAAAGCAGTCAGTTTACTCTCGTACGTCAACGATTGAAATGAGAAATGAAATGAAATCAAAATGCCGATTCTTATATATCAACAAATTGGCGAATACTGTAGGTAAAGTAACACGTGCCAATTGCCGTGAACCAGTTTTAGGTTTACTATATTTTTAAGTATCTGAGTCGTGTACTATTTTTGGTTGTAATGTTTTACTCCTATAATAGTAATAAAATATATTTTACTGTAAAAACAGCAATAAAAAACCGCTTGTAGAACAACGTTTAGCTGTAACAAAAATTTACACCTTACTTGTATTGTAGGTACTTACCTTTTACTTACATATAAGTAAATGCAATTTTTAGTATGTACGTCTGAATTACCAAATTTTTTTTAAATTGTACTTCATTTCCTTGTAAAGAGCAAAAATTATGTGGTAATTAAATGTCTATAGAATTTACACGCAACATTTATCTCCAACCAAACTAAACTAGTGTTCCAAATTCAATATATAATTTAACCAAATAGTAACATGTTTTCTACAGTAAATATTTGAAGTCCTTTCATAACCCCATAATTTTAAATAACCCCGTAATTTTAAATAACCCCGTAATTTTAAATAACCCCGTAATTTTAAATAACCCAGTAATTTTAAATAACCCCGTAATTTTAAATAACCCAGGAATTTTAAATAACCTCGTCATTTTCAATAACCCTGTCATTTTAAATAACCCCGTCATTTTAAATAACCCCGTCATTTTAAATAACCCGGTAATTTTAAATAACCCAGGAATTTTAAATAACCCCGTCATTTTAAATAACCCCGTCATTTTAAATAACCCCGTCATTTTCAATAACCCCGTAATTTTAAATAACCCCGTCATTTTAAATAACCCCGTCATTTTAAATAACCCCGTCATTTTAAATAACCCCGTCATTTTAAATAATCCCGTAATTTTAAATATCCCCGTAATTTTAAATATCCCCGTAATTTTAAATATCCCCGTAATTTTAAATATCCCCGTAATTTTAAATATCCCCGTAATTTTAAATATCCCCGTAATTTTAAATAACCCCGTAATTTTAAATAACCCCTTCATTTTAAATAACCTCTTCATTTTAAATAACCCCGTCATTTTAAATAACCAAGACATTTTAAATTAACCTGTCAGTTTACATTGCCCTATCAGATGACATAACCTCGTCATTTTAAATAACCCTGTCGTTTTAAACCATTCCGTCATTTGAAATAACTCCGTCATTTCAAGTGACCCTATCGTCTTAAATCACTCCGTCATTTTAAATCATCCCGTCATTGCTCGCGTTATTTTGATTATCACCTATATTTTAATTGTCCCGATTATTTTATTTTATGTCATTAATGATTTGACAGTCCTTCAAAAATGAAAGCTGCGTAGTACCAAAAAATTCTATTGCTCTTTCACTTCATGTTGATTGGAACTGCTGTTCATTTCTCGCAACCCTAACGGAGCACTATAGTATGCGCCACCTATGCGAGTAATACGGCAGTCTGTGTCTAGGCTCCTTATACATGTAAAATTTTCAATTAATTTTTAAATTTTTTGAAAACAAACAAAATTGAAAATCGAAGCCCAAGAGGTTTTAAGTTTTGGGTCGTCATTAGTAGCTCCTCAAGGAGTTTCATAATGATCGGTTTAAAACTGTAGAAGCGAGGAGATAGTGAACATAATTTCCAAAATCCTCCACTCTTTACATGTACAATGGGTAAAGGTTTATGGGACCATACAAAAAGTAATTTTGTCCCTTAAAAGATGTCATTTTGTCCCAGAAAGAAGTCATTTCGTCCCTAAAAAGAAGTCATTTTGTTCCTAAAAAGAAGTCATTTTGTCCCAGGAAGAAGTCATTTTGTCCCTAAAAAGAAGTCATTTTGTCCCTAAAAAGAAGTCATTTTGTCCCTAAAAAGAAGTCATTTTGTCCCTAAAAAGAAGTCATTTTGTCCCTAAAAAGAAGTCATTTTGTCCCTAAAAAGAAGTCGTTTTGCCCCTAAAAAGAAGTTATTTTGTCCCTAAAAAGAAGTCATTTTGTCCCTAAAAAGAAGTCATTTTGTCCCTTAAAAGAAGTCATTTTGTCCCTAAGAAGAAGTCATTTTGTCCCTAAAAGGAAGTCATTTTGTCCCTAAAAAGAAGTCATTTTGTCCCGGGTACAAGGAGCCATAGAAAAAGTATATGGGGCACTACAAAGAACTACGAAAGGCCATAGAAGGAGTACTAAATTCCATAAAACTTAAACGTTTATGTTTCGTCAAATCTAAATCAAAGTTCATATTAAAGTTGAAAAACAGTAACAATAAGTCCAGAAATAGGCAGGTATATCGTCACTTGTGGAAAAATTCATGGTTTAACCCTTTGAATAGCACTGGTGGTCTCCAAGCTTTCGACTCAATTGCAATATGTATATTTTTGGTTTTCTGTGAAATAGTGTCTAACTTATGCATAGTATTATTATCAATACCAATGATATGTTTGTTTACATATGTATCTTTTGTGGAAAATAGGACATTGACAATCTACATCTTTATATAATAAAGTTGTTTATACGGATGTCTTTTGCCTCTATCTATCTATGTATCTATCTATCTATACCGTATATTATACAATGCATATTTCGAGTCCAAGTGCAATATGAGTGAACATTAGCTTATTTCTAAAATTAAACATTGTTAATATGCCTAATCATTTTGAAATTCAGCATTACTACTGGGGGCCCAGTATAATAAATAAGTGAATATTTGACTCATTTGTAATTATTGCAATGTAGTAAATATAGCCATTTTTACGGGTTTCAAGTTTTGTGGTCTAATTTTGATTCGGAATCTGTGTCAGAGTTACTAGAATTATACATTCGTTAGGAAGTTGTTTTAAAAAGACAAGTTCTTACAGTAATTACTTTACAAATAAAATTATTCTTGAATTCGATTTCATTAGAATCTTAATGACCATATTGTATTTTTAGTGTCATACCATACAATCGTATTTTCCGTAGTTTTTTTAAATACAGGAATAGCAGGAAAAATGCTTTTTTCATTTATAAGTGCTTATTTCGTCGATTTATTTGTGGTAATATACTTATGGAACAATGTACTTGTTCTATGGGAAAGAAGGCTTCTTCTATTGCCCTCAGTACCTCTTGTTATGGTCCCTTGTACCCTGTGTGTGTAGGGGGAGAGCACGGCTACTACTATTGATTAGTAGAGCTATGCTACCGCTCAAGCCACGAGGGCTTACTTGCAGTGACTCCCGGAACAACTTTACTAAGTGTACAGACTTACACGAAGAGATTTAGTGAAGAGTACTGAACCATGAGACGGAACGACTCAACACTGTCCCGCAACTCGATCTGGTAAGCAGGCAGAGAGGGACCGGGACATGTAAGCCGACCACCAGTGACCACCTTCAAATCACTTATGGCAGTCTACTTCAACCCACCTTATCACCTCATGTGCATCCCATTGTCCAGACTTGTGCTAGGTAGAACTTGTAGCACTTATACAGACCAACAGAACAATCCACACACTGCAGACAGGGCATTGATAGATAATCATATTGTCACTAATATAGGCAAATCAATGCTAATAACGAATATACGGCAATGACAGCTTCTCCCAGCTCCATACTACTACCTTTTAGACCTGAGGCGCTCCAGAGATTCGAACTCCAGACCTCAGCCTGAGAAGCGGCTGTTTAGACCACTAGACAGACCTGTACGCCATCTTGTACCCTGGCCCAAAAGACTTTATTTTATGGACAAAATGACTTTTTCTATGACCCCTTTTACCCCCACCCCATGTACAATTCTGACTTTCAAAAAATCGTAAAACGATTTCTATGAAACCGAGCGCTATGAAAATGATCATTTGAGTTTCTGACTATGGGATGCACATGCAGTAAAAATTTCAAGCAATTCTAACAGTAATTAGATGTACTTGAGCAGCTAATATTATAGTGATAAAGGTTGTTTATTTTATTTATGTATAATACTAGAGACCTAAAGGACTTGCCATAAAACTAGATATAAAGTGCACTTTAGCACAGTTATAAATGGCCAAGTGGTTGTCATTGTCGAGGGAAAGAATCCCTTACACTGCATCCTAACTTCGGCTCAAATGTCGCATCATATAAAGTTAGGCCGGACGGACGTAATTCGAAATATGTTATTTTACTACCCCTACTCTCGCATTTTCCTCCAATTCAATTGTTCAATGCGGACGGTGCTTTATTTCCTACTCATAATGGCCGGCATCAACATCCAGAACTTCCGCTATTCTCGAAAATCTTCTGACTACCACTCACACTGTGTATTCCACGTCGTCAACTCAAATCACACGCTCATTTAATTTACTCTTTAATTCCACACTTCGGGATCTATCAATCTGCAAGAATGGCAAGTGGATAGACCATAATCTGATTGGGGTAAAATTAAACTATTTCAGTAGATTGCCAAATGATTTAAGGCTGCTTCATCTAAGAATTTTGTGTTATACTACGGGATGTTAATCGCAATGCACGAATAAATACCATTCACACTTTTACTAGTTGTTATGATGCCTAAGTTCGTAGAAACTATCAACTATCGTCTATCTATCCTGCCCCATGTCTGTCTAAAATGCTTAATTGTCGATTAATTTCAAAACGTGTAAATAGTATACAGTATACATTTTTGAAATATTACA
Organism: Tomocerus qinae; assembly: GCA_020055645.1. NCBI lineage: Eukaryota > Metazoa > Arthropoda > Collembola > Entomobryomorpha > Tomoceridae > Tomocerus > Tomocerus qinae. Next base: position 268,315 of record CM034548.1, on the reverse strand, counting down.
CATATTTGTCTTCTCTTAATAACAAGATGTAATGAATTAACTGTTTACAGAAAATGTTTACAGATTCCTGTTTAGATTTAAGCACTTGGTTGAGGGAGTTCCAGGTAGTGTAATTATAGCATACTGGACGTTTAGCAAATGTTGGTTGGAGTAAGGCAGTGGTTGCACAAACTCCTATCAATTTTATTGTTTTAATTAGATTAGGTCCCTCGAAAGCTGGTCCAGGCATTTCTGTGTATTTCATGGCGCGATATTTTAAATTTGCAACCACTGTCTTACTTCAACCCAAATGTTTGTATGGTGAAACAAAACAGGTAAGTTAAAAGCTTGTCCCATGCTTCTTTCTCTTTAAACTATATTTTTAAATGCATCACATTAGTACCGAATAATATTTTATACACAACCATAGATAGATATATTAGGCGTTCATTAATAGTAAGTAGATTACCTTTTTCTAGTAGTTAAAAGTAATTAACTTGCCTATGTTCTGCTGGACTCGCCTAATTAGGGCAGCTTTATATAATCGCAGTCTTTCCGTATGTACGTACTTATATCATTGCATTGAGTCGAATTGACGTACATCAAAAATCAATGGGAACATTTAGGGATTTAGGAAAGCAGGGAATTTCGTTGTTAAGCTAAAGAACGACCAGATAGCCTTTCAGATTTAAATGTCCTCACTCCTTACAATCCCTGTTCAATACAACTGTATGAGTCAATGTACATGGCGCACTTATGGCGTACAGGTCTGTCTAGTGGTCTTTAGGATTCACTTAAGTAATGGCTTGAAGTCAGGTTCGAAGGTACCTCGCAGACCTACCTTCGCACTTGACTTGAGGTTAACAATTTTTGAAACTCCCGCTCAATTTTCAATACAAAATAACTTTGATGTTCAACTTCGTAAGTAGGCTTCATGAATATCATCCCTACTTGGACTTCAACTTGACTTGAATCAACCCTTACTAAAGTTAGACTTAGTGACAACTGACAACATGATTATCCACCAATGCCCTGTTTGCGGAGTATGGATCTTGTTAGCCTGTGTACCTGCTAGGAGTTCTGCATAGCACAAGTCTGAACAAGAGGAAAAGGTGGGTTGAAGTAGACTGCCATAAGTGATGCGGTCGACTTACATGTCCCGGGCCCCTCTCTGCCTGCTCACCAGATCGAGTTGCGGAACAGTGTTGAGTCGTTCCGTCTCATGGTCCAGTACTCTTCACTAAGTCTCATCTATCATCTATCACTAGTCTAAATCTGTAGACTGTAGTAAAGTTGTTCCGGGAGTCACTGCAAGTAAGCCCTCGCGTCTTGAGTGGTAGTGTGGCTCTAGTAGTTATCACGCTCTCCCTCTCAGGTAGTAGTGGCTATTGAGCTCCCTAATGAATCCTTATTGAACGAGCTCTTATTGAACGAGCTCTTAATGAACAAAGCTCGAGCTTTTAACGAGCCTTATTGAGCTTTGGACGGCTGCATGCACAGTGTGGCGAACACACTGACTTTACACCAAAACACAAATACCTTAGTAACAAGTGGTAATGCTTACTTATCAATTTGTGATGTCACCGACAAAATATATGTATAAAGCAACATAACATATCTATATTATATTGCTACCAAGTTGGTATCAAAGTGGTCAAAAGACATTACCTGGTTGCCTATTCACTTGCATTATTGATATTTAGTATTTAAGCATCTTATTACATACTAAGCACAATAAAATGACCACATTATGTTTAAAATACCCTTTTGGTATCAAAGTGGTCAATTGACATTACTAGCTTGTTTTTTCACTTGCATTAATGAAATTAAGTATTACAGTAACCTACTACAAACTCAGCACAATAAAATGACCACATTATGTTTAAAATACCATTTTGGTATCAAAGTGGTCAATTGACATTACTAGCTTGTTTTTTCACTTGCATTAATGAAATTAAATATTACAGTAACCTACTACAAACTCAGCACAATAAAATGACCACATTAATTTTTAGATACCATTTTGGTATCAAATAGGTCAATGGTCGTTTCTTGCTTGTCTTTTCACTTGCAATAATGAAACTTAGTATTTAGACATTATATTGCATTATTAAAAAAACTAATGAGACCAAATTGTATTTGTGGTATCATATTGGTATGAAAGTGGTCAATAGACAATACTTGCTTGTCTTTTCACTCTCATTAATGAAATTTGGTATATAGGAATCTAATTGCATATTAAACACGATAAAATGACCAAATCATGTCTACGATACCACATTGGTATGAAAGTGGTCAATAGACAATACTTGCTTGTCTTTTCACTCTCATTAATGAAATTTGGTATATAGGAATCTAATTGCATATTAAACACGATAAAATGACCAAATCATGTCTACGATACCACATTGGTATGAAAGTGGTCAATAGACAATACTTGCTTGTCTTTTCACTCTCATTAATGAAATTTGGTGTTTAGGAATCTAATTGCATATTAAACACGATAAAATGACAAAATCATGTCTACGATACCACATTGGTATGAAAGTGGTCAATGGACAATACTAGCTTGTCTTTTCAATCTCATTAATGAAATTTATTATTTAAGAATCTAATTGCATACTTAACACGATCAAATGACCAAATTATATCTACGATACCATTTTGGTATCAAAGTGGTCTATGTACGTTACAAGCTTTTCTTTTGCCTTAAATTGATGCAATTTAGTATTAAAGTATCTTATTACATACTAGACACGATAAAATGATCACATCATGTTTAAGATACCATATTGGTATCAAAGTGGTCAATGGACATTGTATCATGCTTAGTATGCAATAAGATTTTGAAATACTAAATTTCGTTAATGAAAGTTAAAAGACAAGCTCGTGATATCGATTGACCACTTTGATAGTACCATTAATATAAATAGGTCTTATTAATTAGTTTATTATGTAATAATTTGCCTAAACAGTAGATATAGTAAATTAATTCAAAAGACAAGCAAATAATGTGTATTGACCATTTTGATACCAAAATGGTATCATTTACATAATTTGGACATTGCATCATGCCTGGTATGCAATAAGATTCTGAAATACTAAGTTTCATTAATGTAAGTCAAACGACAATCAAGTAATGTCAATTGACCACTTTGATACCAATGTGATACCATAAATACAATTTTTTAATAATGTAATATGATGTCTAAATCATAAGTTTCATTATTGCAAATGAAAAGACAAGCTAGTAACCACCATTGACCACTTTGATACCAATATGGTATCTTAAACATAATGTGATAATTTGATCGTGTTTAGTATGTAATAAGATGCTTTAATACTAAATTGCATCAATTTAAGTCAAAAGAAAAGCTTGTAACGTACATTGACCACTTTGATACCAAAATGGTATCGTAGATATAGTTTGGTCATTTGATCGTGTTAAGTATGCAATTAGATTCTTAAATAATAAATTTCATTAATGAGATTGAAAAGACAAGCTAGTATTGTCCATTGACCACTTTCATACCAATGTGGTATCGTAGACATGATTTTGTCATTTTATCGTGTTTAATATGCAATTAGATTCCTATATACCAAATTTCATTAATGAGATTGAAAAGACAAGCTAGTATTGTCCATTGACCACTTTCATACCAATGTGGTATCGTAGACATGATTTGATCATTTTATCGTGTTTAATTTGCAATTAGATTCCTATATACCAAATTTCATTAATGAGAGTGAAAAGACAAGCAAGTATTGTCTATTGACCACTTTCATACCAATATGACACCACAAATACAATTTGGTCTCATTAGTTTTTTTAATAATGTAATATGATGTCTAAATACTAAGTTTCATTATTGCAAGTGAAAAGACAAGCTAAAAACGACCATTGACCTATTTGATACCAAAATGGTATCTAAAAATTAATGTAGTCATTTTATTGTGCTGAGTTTGTAGTAGGTTACTGTAATACTTAATTTCATTAATGCAAGTGAAAAAACAAGCTAGTAATGTCAATTGACCACTGTGATACCAAAATGGTATTTTAAACACAATTTTGTCATTTTATTGTGCTGAGTTTGTAGTAGGTTACTGTAATACTTAATTTCATTAATGCAAGTGAAAAAACAAGCTAGTAATGTCAATTGACCACTTTGATACCAAAATGGTATTTTAAACATAATGTGGTCATTTTATTGTGCTGAGTTTGTAGTAGGTTACTGTAATACTTAATTTCATTAATGCAAGTGAAAAAACAAGCTAGTAATGTCAATTGACCACTTTGATACCAAAATGGTATTTTAAACATAATGTGGTCATTTTATTGTGCTGAGTTTGTAGTAGGTTACTGTAATACTTAATTTCATTAATGCAAGTGAAAAAACAAGCTAGTAATGTCAATTGACCACTTTGATACCAAAATGGTATTTTAAACATAATGTGGTCATTTTATTGTGCTGAGTTTGTAGTAGGTTACTGTAATACTTAATTTCATTAATGCAAGTGAAAAAACAAGCTAGTAATGTCAATTGACCACTTTGATACCAAAAGGGTATTTTAAACATAATGTGGTCATTTTATTGTGCTTAGTATGTAATAAGATGCTTAAATACTAAATATCAATAATGCAAGTGAATAGGCAACCAGGTAATGTCTTTTGACCACTTTGATACCAACTTGGTAGCAATATAATATAGATATGTTATGTTGCTTTATACATATATTTTGTCGGTGACATCACAAATTGATAAGTAAGCATTACCACTTGTTACTAAGGTATTTGTGTTTTGGTGTAAAGTCAGTGTGTTCGCCACACTGTGCATGCAGCCGTCCAAAGCTCAATAAGGCTCGTTAAAAGCTCGAGCTTTGTTCATTAAGAGCTCGTTCAATAAGAGCTCGTTCAATAAGGATTCATTAGGGAGCTCAATAGCCACTACTACTCTCAGGGTCGCAGCCAGAAAAAAGTTTGGGGGGGCACCTAGAAAAAATACTATAATTTTCGCGCGAAAATTTTAGCCATTCTTACCGTTTTCAGACAAAAATGGTATTTGTTTTTCTCGATTTCGGGGAGGGGGAACCTGTTCCCCCCTCATTGCGGCCCTGCTCCCTCTAACCACTTTGCTGCAGTCGTGTCTCGTGTCGGTAGACTTTAATGTCAGAAACATTTAAAAAATGTCAATGCTTTTTACTCAAGTTTATCAGCCGTGAAACACGTCTGCTACTGTTCTACCAACGCAGAGTTCCTAGTAATTTTCCTATTCCGTACTTGCACCGGAGCCAAATAGGGTATTTCTTGGAGTTTTTCACCTAGTTGCGTTGTTATTGCAGCTAGGAGTTTTAGGCACGGGACTGAGTTGTTTTATAGATGTTAGACTTCAGTCTGTACTCTGTAATCAAGCTCATTAGTACAAGCTAGCCACAAGTCGTAAGTCGCATACTCGTCACCCATCCAAACATTGCTCAGCAGGCAACGCAGCTTAACCACAGCTTCCAGTGGAACGCTTTGGACACTTGCTACTATGCCTTGCCAATTGCAGGTTTCTAGTTACACGAAACGGGATTACAGCAGAGGACATCATATATTATCAGCTGGTATTATTACCCCATGTTTACTATGACAACAAAAGATATCTCGAGACCTCTCTTCTCAAACTTACTTTTCAATACATAGAGGAAATTTTGCGTGTAAAAATTTACCGACGGAGTTAAAAAATGTTACTGATCGCCAGTTTTTATAACCAAGTCACAGCCAAGGTTTCGACAGGGAAATACCACTAACGGGAAGTTTCACGTTCAGGGTTGTGGGTCGGGTTTTTTATGGGTTGGGGTTTTTTGGCAAAAACCCACCCCGCTTCACTTAAAAAATTCGGATTTATTGGGTTTTTTACAAAACATACAATAATGTGCACTAAAGCTCCATCTATATAAGCAAAACATACTAATTTTGTCAGATTTCTATTCAAATGTAAACAAATGTATAATTAGGTGGAAACAAAATAATTAGCTTTTATACTTTAATACTTGCAGTAATTCTGTATCGTGAATTACGATCGTGATGTCTATATATTATTTGTTTTACGTATATTTTAATCGCTGTGAAGATATTGGTTTATATAATTAACTTTTACTTACGAAGTATGGCTTTCCAAATGTTATCGGGATAATAGATGGCACTCACATATTTATCAAAACGCCTAGTGAAGAGATATAGTCGATGTTCGAATGCGGAAAAGGAGGACATTCCATAAACGTCCAACTAGTATGCTATTTTGATATGATGATAACCGATATAGTTGTGAAATGGCCAGGTTCAACTCACGACAGTTTCATGTGGAGCACTTGTAGATTACGACAGACATTTGTGGAACAAAATTCTAATGGGTGGTTATTGGGTAATTAAAATTTATACTATTCAATCATGATAAGCTGTTACTCTAAATACACTAAACCTGATACAGGTGACGAAGGATATCCGTGTGAGCCTTGGCTTCTTACGCCATTTTAGAGGCCACAAAATATTCTTAGCAAAAATTTAATAAAGCGTTTGCCATTGCACATTGGCAGCCGGCAAGGCAACACATACCTGCAGTTCGTTCCAGCAGGCCGAAACCTAGTAGTCTTTAGTATGTCTAAAAGTAACACTAGCATTACAGAACGTAGTGGAAAATCCAAACGTGAGCTAACACCAGAAGAGGACGACCTAGCCCTAACATCGAAGGCCCAAAATACGAAAAAAATTAAAACTACAACTACAACAATGGAACAGCAATTTAATCAAATAATTCGTGAGTTAGCAGCTTTGCATAAGGATGTAGACACAATTAAATCAGCAACTGACAATCTGAGTGCCATTATTGACAAGTGTGATGTAATTGAAAGGAAAGTGAATCACCTCTGGAACAAGGAAACAACAGAAAAACATTATAATAAATGAAATACCTGAGGAGGACAGGGAAAATGACGATTCCAGGTGCATTGCAGTTAAGCAGTTATTTTACAAGTTGGGAGTTGTACACTTTAAAATTGATAATGTGTACCGAATAGGAAAATGGGACAAGGATAAAACAAGACCATTATGTGTAAAATTCTGTTCTCTAATGGATAAAAAGCAATTCATGAAAAATCGACGCAATTTGAAAGGAACCAACATCTATGATCTATATGATCGATAATGATCTATCAAAGGAGGAACGACAAATCGAAAAACTACTTAGAGAAAAATTAAAGGAACTACAGGTCACTAACTCCACCACAAAAGGATTCATCAGAAATGGTAAACTGTTCACTGATTTAAATGGAAATAAAAGAACTTTTGAAGTCAAACGAGGAATCGTAACACCAATCTGACGGAATGGCCAGCCCTTACAACAAACTCAAAGCTACGGTAACCACATTTTCCAATTAAAATCTATAATCTATTATAATATCGAAGGCATCAATAACAAATCAATCGACTTCTATTGGACCATTAACAAACAATCCCCAAACATATTCTGCTTTTCTGAAACATGGCTAAGCACACACTTTACGAATAATTTTTTCCCAGAATATGAAATCATTTACTCGAAAGCCTACAAAACTCAAAACCTTGGTAGACCAATGGGTGGACTACAAGTTGGAATCAGAAAACCCTTTTATAAAAAAAACAATAATTAATGTACAGCACACCAAAGAATTCATTAGCATAAGTTTAAGGGCCTTCAACAAAACAATTCGAATTGGATTTTTCTATATCAAACCAAATTGTTCAATCACAGAGACATTTGAAGAATATAATATGAATAGAAACATGTTAAATATTATCATAGGAGACATGAACGCAAGAATAGCTGCATGCACTGCACAAAATCAAACCACCAGACAATCTAAAGATAAAATCATTAATAAAAAACCTTTTTTCAATAATAAAAAAAATAATTATGATAAGAAAACTTATACTGGATATAGCATGGGAAAATGACCTTGTAATCACCAATGGATATACATCAGGTGATGAGGAGGGGGAGTACACTTTTGTAAACTCTAACGGAGCCAGTACAATAGACCTATGCTTGGTAGATAAGGAAATCTACTCGTTAGTTGCCAGCTTTTGTGTACTACAAATAGAATATTCCAACCACTTCCCAGGCTGTCTAGACTTCAAGCCTCAAGAAATTAGTAGACCCAATACTGAGCAAGCAACTATAAAATATATCAAATGCAACCCTGATAAGGAAATAAAATTTTACGAAGAGATTAACAGGAGACTACAGGACACAGATAAAGATATAACATTCGAAGAAATTGCATGTGCTATCAAAGTGTCTGCAAGGGACAACCAACTACTGAAAACCAAAACTCTCAATGAAGAAGAAAAGGAACAACAGCCGACATTTTTCAATCATAAATGCCGTACACTAAAAAGGAATATGATGCTCCATTTAAGAAAATTCAGAAAGTTAAACACATCAGGCTCATTTGACTTTTTTATTAAATCCAAAAAATATACAAGGAATGCATTCGTAAGCAAAAGCAAAATTTCTATAATAAAATACGATTCGACCTGATTTCCGCGAAAAAAGCTAAACCGTTCTACAAAATCCTGTCCAGATTCCGTAAAAAGTCAACATATGTAAATGAAACACTAAGTCCTCAAACCTTCAAACAATACTTTGAAGAGACCTTTTTGAACAATAATACTACATCTAGTGATTACACAAACAGCGTAATCACTAATGAGATCCTTGATCGTGATTTTAATCTTGTAGAACTTAACACTGTCATGCGGAAACTTGTTACGAATAAAGCACCGGGAGAGGATGGAATTCCGAACGAGGTCTGGAAAAACTCTGATATAATATTCAGACTCGAGCTATAGGACGTCTTCAATGAGCTCATGCGAAGTGAAACTCTACCACCAAGATGGTCCGACTTGGTAATCAGACCTATCTACAAAAAAAGGGAAAGTTGCGATCCAAAAAACTACCGACCCATATCACTGGCAAATATAAGTTGTTCACTATACTTCTCTGCAAAAGACTAAGTTTCTGGTGCAAAACCGAAAATAAAATTTCTGACTGTCAAGCAGCCTATAAAAAGGGGGTAGGACCGCAAGACCATGTATTTGTACTAAACTCACAATTGCATTCTCTCTCAGCACAATGCAATTCTCTCTATCAAAAAAATAAGCGTTTCACACTCTTTGTGGATTGTTCCGCTGCATATGACTCAATCTCAAGGGAGATGCTATGGAATAAGCTAATGGAAAAGGGTCTAACTAAGAAATTTATAAATATTATATCACAACTGTACTCAAAGGCAAGAGCGAGGGTCAGAACCACAACAGGAGAATCTAATTACTTTAATTTAGAAAAAGGAGTCCTTCAAGGAGAAACCCTAAGTGGAAAGCTGTTTACCCTCTACATGGATAACATAGTTGAAATAATGAGCAACAGTAATATACCTGGAATACACATGGGGACTTTTATACTACATATTCTGCTCTTCTCGGACTATATTGTTGTTCTCGCTAGAAATGCAATATATCTACAGAAAAAAATTAATCTTCTCAAGAAATACTTTGAAGAAAATGACCTAAGGGTAAACCTAGGAAAGACAAAAGTGGTGATTTTCCGGAATAACAAGATACTGCGCAATACGCCAAAGTTCTTCTGGGGTGAAACAGAGATAGAAATTGCGGAATCCTACTGCAATCTTGGTGTAACTTTCTATGGGCAACACTCGAACAACATTACGGCGGATATATTCCTAGAAAAAGCAAAATCGGCTGAGGGCTCACTATTTTCTGTGTTCCACAAGTGCAAAATAAAATCATTTTACAACAGATACGCATCATTTAACTCACTAGTGAGATCAGTACTAACTTATTGTGCGCCAGTCTGGGGCACAATAACCAAGCTAACACTATATTTCTAGGTAAAAATTCTAAAGAGAGAAATGGACAGCCTGGTGTATCAAAGTTATTTAACAGTGAAAACTTGTAAGTATAAAAACAATTGGTACAAAGGAATATGTAATCTACTTGCAATGTGTGAAATAGATCAGACATGGGATGCCAATGAATATGGTGCAGTAGATTTTAAATTATTAGAACACGAAATAAGAAAAGGTTTAAGAATAATGCATGACAATTTAATGTCAATAGATATAGTTAAAATTAATGAAAGTAAAATGTTAAGTTCATACTCGAAGGAAAAAACACATTCTGAGTCAGGACTACTTGGATTTTGATTTGGATTGTAATGTAATCAGGCTTTATTTGCAGTTAAAGTTAAATATAAACCATGTAACTCCAACAGGAAAGTCTCTTAAGTTAAAATCTCTAGAACATTTATACGATAATAGTATTAATAATAAATGTCCATTGTGTAACCTTAATGAACCAGAATCAATTGAACATATTATATTTAAATTTCCACATTACAAATATTGTTATAATGTATATTTAAAAAATTATAATTTAGAAAATATGTCAGATATATCTATAAACCCTACCAGAGATTTTCTACGAAACATGTATCTGTTTTGGTTAGAGGTTGAAAGGATTCGAAGAACCTATCTTGAGGATTCAGAATTCTGTACTAACTAAATTCGATACTATCAGGCATTTGTCTAAAAACGTATTTTTTTCTGTTTTGTTGTTTCGTATTTATATACATACATTCGTACTGAAGTTGCCAGTGTGTCTATATATGAAATATGTACTAAATTAAAATTTAACAAATCGATGTAAGGGCTAAAGGCCAAATCATCTGGAAATAAAAATCTATCCTATCCTCCTATAAAGCGTTTGCCAGCAATAGAAGCCAAGTTGAAAGAACGATCGGATTATTTGAGTCTGTATTCCCCGCTTTGATGAAAGTGGGGGAATAATTTTGTACGAACCAAAGCGAGTGTGCCAATTTATTGTTGCTGCCGCTGTTTTTCGATAATATTCGTAGTACTCTAAAATTACCTGAAGATGAAATTTTTGAAACGCCTGAATTCTTTGATCTGCCTGATAATGCTATAAATAAAAACTTTTTTTGGTTTCTAATTCTTCGTAGTAAAAAATGTTAAATCACACCAAATAGATAGTTGCATGTTTAACGCTATTTTTTTTATTCTTTATTCGTTGTTTTAGTTATTATGATGTAAGGTATTATATAGCATAACAAGTAACATAGAACACTAAGCTCTATAAACTAACAATTGTGGATTGTACTGTAATGGGAGTATTTGTGTGATGTGTTTGATTAAAACCCCTGTAATCCGTATTAGTTTGATTTGAATTGCGGATGTATGTAATTACAAATACCCTAGGGCTGAATATTTTTTCTTTTTCAAATCCAATTGGTCCTTTAGGGAGTTGTCAATTCCTTTAACATGAGCCAAAATACCGAGCATATCGCTTGAGATTTTTGCACGAGCTGCTTCTTTCGTAGTAATCTTACGATGTTTATTTGTTTCCTATAAAATATACTAGTTAGCTTTCGAGATAGTTAGTTGGGTCTAAGGTATGCGTGTGAACCCGAATGGCAATGATTTATGCGGGTAACAACGAGAGTGATTTCTGTCCGCCACCTTTATTAACAAGACCATGAAGCCGACTAACTCATATTAGCCGGCCTAATACATATAGATAGAATGATAGCTGTCGCAGGTTGCATTCTATCCACACAATGCTCAAACATGGCACCATTTACAATGATAATTAAATTAATCAATAATTGAGTTGGGTTTGAGAGCTTTCATGTTAGGTTCAGCAGATAGGCTAGGATAGGAGTTTCTGGGATCTGTGAAGTACCAGCATCAATCTGCGCGCAAAATAAAATAACTATATAGTAATGTATATATAATAAGCTATTTATTTTTAGAAAGGTTTTAATAGATTTTTAGTATGCATTTACCGCTTAAAGTGTTGGTCCACCACTACTGTCAAATCTAATAGAAATTCCGGTTAGTTACGTACTGTCATAAAATTTGACCTATGAAAACTCAATAATGGGTAAAGAATGCACCTTTTCTTCGAAAATTGTTTACGGATTGTCGTTTTCAGATTCTCTCCCTCCGGTCTTATTTAAACAACTACATTCATCAAAAGCTTTTACGCGACGTTTTAGATCTCTGTAGTTATCTTGCGTTTGTATTTGTCTCTTCTTATGTTTGAAATATCATTTACCTGGAATTGTATTTGTTAGAAATATTATGTCATTTCAATATGGTAGAATTTAATATACAACACATACGTACTGTAAGACGGAATTTTATTACGACACTCAATTTATGGTATAGCCTACCAATAGATTCTAAGATTATCAATACTTTTATGCGTAATGTTAAAAAATATTTATTATAATTACAAGTGAAAGAATGCACAGATATCATAGACGTACACAACTATTCATGTATTGACGATGTAGCCATTGGGGCTTTATAAATGGTTATGCTATTACTGTACTTTTATTTACTTTATGTGTACTACTCTAATATTATAATGACCTCTGATGAGGGTGATATTTGTGCCAATAAATAAATAAATAAATATTGCTCACCCTGTCAGATGTTGACTTCCATGTCTCTTTCTTTCGATCATGATCTATATTCGCCGAAAAGTGACCGAATAAAATTTTATGATTTTCCAATATTGCCGTTATCAGTTCATTTTCCTCAGCGCTAATCCAGTTGGGGCGTCTTTTCTTTCCGCCCGTGCTTCCAAAGTTTAAGCACCTTGCTCCAAGTCTTCTTTTTGATGCCATTGTCCTAACTTTCCGTAAATTCGGATTAAATCGAAGTGTCTCAAGATTGTCTGTTGCTTACTATTTTCACAGTACAATTTGGTTATCAGATTGGTAGCTTTTTGTTGATATTTTACAATTGCACATTGCTAGTTGTGACGTAAGAATCGCAAAGTTGCTACACGACGCTGCTAACACACATGAGAATATGGGTATATTTTGAAATCGGAAGTTGACCATAGCAACTCTTGTGATGTCGTAAATCTGCTACAGTGATCAGAATATCGTTCCTGCACAGTGGGAAATGGTAATATTAGAAACTCTGTCACCACCTTACACAAAATCGGTTGTAGGTCATTTTGGTAAAAGTCATTTTGGCAAAAAAAAATTTTTAAGTCGGATAATTTGGCAAAACGCTGTGGAAAACTTGGCAAAATGTGTTATTTCTTTTCACGTTTCACATTTATTATAGCTTCGCATGTCAATAAAAACATTATCATTATCAAGCCATAAATAATCATGATCACGTTGTCATATAGGCAGAAGTAATGAGTATCTTTGGAATATCATTAATAAGAAGTCGTATAAATTATATACACTAAGTGTAAATTTGATAAGCAACCGTAGTTAAAATGATGGTAAAATTATGTCAAGTTCATGGCAACGATTTTTATAAATTTTCAAAAAGGAAACCTCTTGATTCCAAATATCTTTTCGGGTGGTTTTTTAATTATATCTACATTATCAAACAAACACAGGTATAGGTACGCGGAATTATTTTGGTACGCGGAATTATATCGATTATTACGGTACTTCGATTTACTAAAGAGCTAATTGGAAATACTTCATAGAAAATAAAGTTTTAAAACCTATATTTTAGTAAGACTTGTGTATCTATACTAATCTGTCTAATAAATCGCTAAAAGTTTTAACATTTTTACCATTAAATGCATTTTTACCATTAAGTGCATTTTTACCACTGTGATGGTAAAAAAGCCTAAAAAGTGTAATATTTGTACACTGCTTATCTTATCTACATATATGTCCTGCAGCGTCTTAAACATTACTTAAACAGTCTTTTGCCAAATTATCCGACACGTTTTGCTGAATTGTCCACAGTAGTCAATTTGAAAAAAATATTTTTTTGCCTAAATGGCGTTTGGCAAATTGACATACCACCATAAAATCGCTTTGGACATGAACTGAGGTATATGCAGGGCATAAAAAAGGCAACCTTTTAGCCTTTTTGGTTGCCATTTTGCCTAGCAAAATCAGCAAAAAGGTTACCTTTTTGCCTTTATACTGTTAAATGGGGTAATTTCGACATGTTAACAACCAAGGATGTGAACAAGAATGACGACAATAAACAGCAATTCTTAATTCTCTTCAATAATTCGATCATGCGTTAGACAATAAGATAATCGACAATAAAACGAAACTAAGCAATTTAGAAAAATATAGTTTATTTTTCGCTATGAAAAAAGCTAATAGAAAAAGGGGAAGGCAAGGGTCGAGGGCTGTGCTAACCAGTAATAGTCAAATACTGGATATTTTGGGTAAGTTGATATACCTCTTATAAAATTGTTCACAATACGCAGATGTTCGACCTAACTCATTTTTTTATAATACGGTTTGTCACAAATACAATACATTATAGTGCATTTTAAATTGTGTAGTAATAACAATAAATAGTATAATATTCAAAAAAACTAACCACCATCTGCAATTTATTTGAATACTTAAATGTGTAGGAAAGCACAGTCTACAAAAATTAGCTTCAATGAAGTACTCTCTGCGTAAGTATTCTGGGGAATCGTTATATTTTTAAATGTAGACCGAACCCGCCCAAATTCGTACGGGCCGGGTCGAAACCGGTGAAGGAAACTCGAGCCCGTGCAACCTCTCTAGTTACCGATTCGGAAAGTCAAGTAATGTCAGAGTACATCTAACAACAAACTTCATTGTATCTAGACATTTATACATTTCTCTCGCACTGACACGTAAGGACCAACTGACTCATTCTCTTCCTCAATTCTCTTTATTACCCAGTGCCGTCTCACGTTCTTCTCGAAGCAGCTCGATAAGTACGAGCACGACTTTTGAGTATTTAATTTTGTTCACTTTTGTCACGGACGAAATTAATTTTATCCAATTTCATCCATCCATCCTATTTTATGCACAGCAACCTTGAAGTAGATTAATATTAACTATCCATATCGATAAAATGTGAAAGTGAATTAAATATAATGCATTGTCACAGTAACTTATATACAGAATTAGGCCAAAATAAACAGGTTGGTTAGGTATTATAAGTTTGGTCAACTTCCGTTAATTCGTTCGTAGATTATCATTCATAAGAACCAGAGTCGCAGCCAGAAAAAAATTTCGGGGGGGGGGGGCATGTTCCTTGGTGACCCCGCCCACCCTTGCTGCGGCCTTGATAAGAACGGACGTACAAAACAAATTGTGTTCTATAAGTTCGCTTCCTGACGCGAGATAAAATGCAATTAGTCTATTGCTCTATAGAGAAATTTTTAGTTGTCATAGTGAACGTGAAATAATAATGCATGAAATGTAGTCAAGGCTGTCAGCGTGCACAAGAGCATGTATGTCTGTGATTTGGAAGACGAGTTAGATATCATTAAACGGGATGGGTGGATGTGCCGGGTTGTGTGTCGGTCGGGGCGAGTGACGCTACTTAATCTAATCCCATTTCAACAACAAGCCCCAACATCCATCTCCATTAAATACAAATGGATATTAACTCCGCTGACTTTTCCATACGTCCGCTCTTCTTCCCCGTTTCGTATCATCTAATCTTACACTATCTCTCTATTTTACTCTTTTATCTCATTCTTGTCTAATAGCTAAAGCCATAACATATTCCCTGGCGAGTGGCATTACATTCATCCTATTTTCTCTATTCGTCTTTATAAAACAATCGATTACATTATTTACAGATTTACAGTTTACAATATTAATGGTATGTCGACAAATTCATGATGGTCATTTAAGGAACAATATTTGATCTATATAGAAAATCTTATCTAGGCTGAAAATACAAAATTGAAATATGTGTGTGCAATCGAATAGTTTTGAATACTTTCGAATACTTTCGAATACTTTTGAATACTTTCGAATACTTTTGAATACTTTCGAATACTTTCAAATACTTTTGAATACTTTCGAATACTGACGGATATAGTGGGTGTGACCCCATGGCGGCAAATATAAAATATTTGAAATAAATAAATTCCGTCGACCGTACGGAGTAATTAAATACCCTGATTTTGAATATGGTCACCGGTATACCGTCAGAATTACCCCTTCAGATATAGGGGGTATGCCCACCTATTGGTATATATAAAGTATTTGGAATAAATAAATTCCGTCGGCCCTACGGGGTAATTAAATACAATCATTTAGAACAAGGCCACAGATATACCGGTGGTCATATTCGAAATCATGGTGTTTATCTTGTTGTATCCGGCATATGCGAATGTTCTACGGGAATGTCAACACCCCGCTGTATATCAGTCGTCCGCAACAATCTTTTCTGTCTTCACATTTCCATACACTTTTTCCGTGTTTTATGGTGGATGTAAATGTATGCATCTGTACTAACTTGTCTTTGTGATTTCAGAAATGAAACAGCCTTAGCGTACTACTGTGCGTTCTGGACAAGACTAATTTAGTAAGCCTAAAATAATGAGAAAATTTTGTAAACATTTAAATATAATGATATAAGTTAAGCATTGTGTCAGCTGAGTAAATGTAGCGCTTGCAGTAATATCAAAGTTACCAGGTATACTTAAATTGGGCCCTTCACTTAAAATATGCGCAAGCATTTTAAAATACTTAAATTATACTTAAATGAGCTAAAATAGGTAACAATGGATTAATTTCTTCTTCAATTCTTCCTTCTTCATAGAACACATTTTGTTATCGTTCAAATAAATTGAAATGGTCAAATTTTTTTGGGCTTTGCGCGAATTTCAATATTCCTTGTTAATCTATCTAGTTTAATTGTCAAAAATCAGTGGAGGATAAATAGCAAACGTCTCTCCTTCAACTATGTCACCTAACCGTTAAAGTAAATTACACAAAATTTGTCAAATCATTTTTGATAAATTTTAACGGTGAAACTTTTTTCATGCTTTGCGCGTATTAGTACCTTCAATTGATGTCCTCACTTTTCTATGTAATAACATGCACGAATAATAATTTCAAAACACTTAATTTACGTTATTTTTTATTCAAGCACCGTAAATTTGTTAGCTGAGCACATATAATAGGGCCAAATGCGGTTGTATGACATTTGAAAGCATTTACTAAGAAGCGCCCAAAGGGCGCGGGTTGGTTATGGTAACAGGCATCGAAGAATTCAAATTTCCACAGTAACGAGCTCCCCCATTTTCTAAATTCCACGATTTAGCTCCTCCCCCAAGCCACGCTCCCTTCGGGGGCGTAGATATGGGGCAGGGCTAATCCAAATTTTCAGTGCAACATAATTTTTTTTAATTCCAATTTTTCCCGAAATTCTAGTTTCCCTTAATTTTTATTTTCGTCAAAATTTGCAAATTTTTCCCAAAATTTCCAGTCTGTCCCTAAATTCCATTTTCTCCCATTTTCCAGTTTTTTCTTAAATTTCCATTTTTTCCAAATTGCCAGGTTTTTTCCACCAGTTTTTTCCTAAATTTATATTTTCATTCAAATTTCCAGTTATTTTAAAGCTTTCAAGTTTCTCTAAAGTTTTCAGGTTCCTCTAAATTTCCAGATTTCAGAAATTTTTATTTTTACTCAAAATTTTCATTTTCCCCCAAACTAGCTTTGTCGCATATTTTCAGTTTCCCCCTAAATTTTCAGTTTTTCCCAAAATTACCATTTTTATCCAAATTTCTACTCTTTTCCAGGGTTGTAGATTTTTGGATAGGTAGGTGTGGACAAATTAGATAAAATGGTTTTTGTCCACTGGAAAAATGATTTTATCCGGATAAAATTAATTTCATTCGAACAAAATGGTTATGCCTAGTGGACGAAATGGCTTTGTTCAATGGACAATACCAATTTCATACAGACAAAACGCAACCCTGGACTTTTCCCACATTTCCAATTGTACCCCGAATTTCCAGCTTTTTCCTAAATAATTTCTATCAAATTTTCAGTTTTAAAAAAATTCTCCAGTTGCTCCCAAATTTTTATTTTTGCCCCAAATTTTCAGTTTTCCCCAAATTTTAAGTTTCCCTCAAATTTTCAGTTTCCCCCAAATTTTCAGTTTCCCCCAAATTTTCAGTTTCCCTCAAATTATTAGTTTCTCCCATATTTTCAGTTTCCCCCAAATTTTCAGTTTCCCTCAAATTATTAGTTTCTCCCATATTTTCAGTTTCCCCCAAATTTTTAGTTTCCCCCAAATTTTCAGTTTCCCTCAAATTATTAGTTTCTCCCATATTTTCAGTTTCCCCCAAATTTTCAGTTTCCCTCAAATTATTAGTTTCTCCCATATTTTCAGTTTCCCCCAAATTTTCAGTTTCCCTCAAATTATTAGTTTCTCCCATATTTTCAGTTTCCCCCAAATTTTCAGTTTTCCTCTAATTTCCAGTTTTTTTGCACTTTTTCAATTTCTCCCTAAATTTCAATATTTCCCCTAATTACCAGTGTTTTATCCGAATTTTTTCCCCAAATTTGTACTCGACTCATACTTCATACTCATCTTTCATGTGTTCCATACAAAAAACCCATTTCCCATCAATTAAAAACATTTTAAATGGACAAAAAAATAGGCAACATTTTCCCCGAGTCCAACTATCCGATTTTCAGTTTTCAAATTTTCAATTTCCACACTCCAATGGTAGCGGGACTTGCGGTAGGACAATGTCTGATTTCCACAGCAACCACATTGCAAGATTGCTTGAGATTTTCGATGCCTGGGTAAATGGCTTTCGTTAATCAGGATATTTAAATTCGCTGAAGAATATCTGGTAACCCTGATTAATATGGTTAAATTGTAATCATATTGGCCAATGTGTATTAATATTGTACTGATGTGGAAACATTAATAAATCAGAATTTGAATTTGACTAAAGCTCATTGTAGAATGAGGCTTGAATTCCTAAATAAGGTGGTTTAGATTGAATAAATTAGTTTTACATTTGTCAAAGTGTATGAGGATGCACCAATGCTTCGGTGAGTTGATGAATCGGCCACCGATTTGTCCATATTCTGGTTCAAGATAAATTGCCTGACTCGGCCGCCGATGCTTTTTAACTTTCAAAATATCACATTTTTACGTTATTTAAACGTATGAAATATTCTGTACCTTTTGTTTATTACTAATTTCTGAAATAACGATTTTGATGTTAAAGTAATATGCGATAACTGTAAGTTAAATCAAATTGTAAACTTTTCTACCTTTTACAAGCATGATGGAACAATGTCTGCGTTAGATAAAATTCTTACAAATTTAAAAGAGTACTACCAAGAGCCCTAACAATTACCTCCGTTAGGAAAGTCTAATCATGTTTCCACTGTATGTAATCCTAGTCTAGATGTCAGAAAAATCGTAGGTCGGAAAAAAGTATATGTAATAATGTAGACCATTGAATCAGGCGGGAAAAATAGAATTTCAAAATAGTTTGCGAATAGAAACGTGAGAATGTGTCATCAATGCTTAAAGTATAGAAGAAAAGGCAAAGATCTTTGTTAATACCTTGCGTTTATATGATGAAAAGAGTTTTCCAGTAAAAACTATAACTGGACTGGTGACAAGCCTTGGATGACTAGCAGAATTAGACAATTAATGACCAAAAAGAACCGTTTATACAAACTTAAAGACGAAAGGAAATTCGCAATTTACTACAAAAAGAAACAAGACAATCAAAGTTGGCCACAAAGAAGAGTAACTCTGATAGACTAGAAAAATATAGTAAATATTGGTATCGATTAGTATCCGATTTGAGCTATACCAAAAACGATTCAACCGTGATATTCAGTACTCTAGCACTGATTGTCGACTCTAATAATCCACCAGATTTATGTGAGATGCTCAATGTAGTAAATGCTGAAAAAACAAAAACGGCTACTACATTTGAAGGATTACCTAATGATTTCTAGTCAACCAGCCTACCTTCATGATCATGATGTATACCAGCTGTTAATTAAACTAAGACATGGAAAAGCGGTACCTCCTAATACTATTGCGATATCGATTATTGGGGAGTTTGCGCTAGCATTATATTATATCGTAGGACATGTAATAAATATAAGTTTTGAAACCTGAACTGTTCCTAGTGTATGAAAAGAGGCCACTGTAACTAATACCTAAAGTTAAGAGTGTAAAGTCAATTAATGACCTCCGTCCGATATGTATCACTAGTCATTTTGCACAATGGATGGAAACTGTTATATAATCTAGGATTAATAGTAAATTAGTGCAAAGTGCCAGTAAACAACAATTTGGGTCGCAAAAAGCTTGTAGTACAATCCATTATCTTGTAGGTTTAATGGATTTTGTAATAAAAGTACTTGAATTTTCAGGGTCAAAGGTTACCCTGTACGTATTTGACATTTCGAAGGCATTCGAATTAGTTGAACATTCTTTGTTAATTAATTACCTGTATCAAGCACGTATGCAGAACTGAGTTTCGGAGGGTGCTAGATTTCCAATAGATATTTCAAAAATTTTTGGCATTTTTTGAAGGAAATGAGTCAAAAATGAAATTTTTTGCTATTTTGAGAAAAAGTTTCCCTTTTTCTTGGATTTCGGGGGGGGGGGCTTCAGCCCGTAAAGCCCATCCCTAAATACGATAAATAAGAAGCTGCGCGGGAGGTTCGAACGTAAGCCGGGACTTAATTTCGCTCCCAATTTGTAAACATTTTAACATTTAAATAAGACATTTAAAGTTATAAATTGAGCTTAAATAATATCAAAGACACTTAAACATCCTTTAAACTATACATAAGTAAAATTCTTTTACAATTAAAACTTACTGATTAACTATTTAAACTACTTCCTGGAACCACCTGGAAAACAAGTCACTACAAAGGCTAATTACTCAATAAATAAGATAAGTGATTTTTTTACATTTATATGTACGTCAAAGGGCTTTCTTCCAATTTTTAAAGTCAAAAGTCAAAAGATACTGGCACAAATTCTGGGTCTATATCTAGAATGACCAGAGGAAAAGAACAATTGGATCGGGAACAGCAACAGGCAGAGAAGCTAGTCTACCCAAAAGGAACAGGATGTTTCCTCCCCCCCTCGGACAACACAGGATACAAATGAGGATGACGACGATGACTGGATGGCGATCCTTAAGAGTATTGACAAAAATGTGAGACACCTAACCACCTGGCGAACTAAAGTTGATAACCATGTTTTAGAACTTCAAAATAAATTTACCAAACTTGAAGAACACAACGAAAAACTAGAGACTGAAATGCGTAGGAGAAACCTGCTGTTCATGGGGATTAACGACCAAGAAGATGAATCAGCGGAAGACTGCGCTATAAAGATAAAAGATATTATTGAAAATACACTCCAGCTGACTGACATAAGCATTGACACTGTGCAACGACTCTCAAAATTCACCGAAGGGAAAACGAGACCAATAAAAATTCAATTAGTAAAACAAAATGACTGTAACCGCATTCTAACCAATTCTTCGAAACTGAGAAGTGATGATCCTGACGTCCGCTCTCCATACATAGTGAAAGATCTCCCCGTAAATACCCGGATTGCCAGAAAAATTCTACGTCAAACCTGCAATGAAGCTATGGCCAACAATCAAACCGTGAATATTAACTACTCTGCCAACGAGATATCCATTGATGGTGCTACATATAAAGTTATCAACAGGAAATTGATTCATATGGATACCCCCAGACAACGACCCATCGCAATCCCTCGTCCAAAGAAAGGATCACCGATGGCACAAATAAACCAACATGACGATCAAATGGATACTCAACATCCATCACCCTCTCAGCCTTTTTTAGGAACCTTTTTTTAGCCTTTTTTTTAGGCCTTTTTGTACCTGTAACGACGATAAACTGTAAGTCAATCATACTATATACTCTTAACGTCCGCTCACTAATAAACAAGATAATGCAGTTTAAAAATATTGTATACGAAAATAGTTATGACATATTATGTATCAATGAAACATGGTTAAATGATAATTTAATATCCCCAAAATTTGAGGGTTATAATTTTATACGCAATGATAGATCTCAAAAGATTGGTGGGGGAGTTGGTATTTTGCTAAAAAGCTGTCTTAAATATAATATTTATGAATTTAAAAACCAAAAAAATATTCTTGAAAATACAAATATAGAAATGCTTGCACTTAATGTGCAATACAACTTTCTAAAATCATTTATAATTATAGGAATCTATAGAGTACCTGACTACTATAACGCCCGCATAAAAAATGATTTTAATACCTTTAATGATATTCTTTCGGAACTTGCTAGCTGTGGAAAATCTGTATTTATTCTTGGTGACTTTAATCTAAGAACAGACATACTACTCGCAGAATTTACAAACTTAGTTAACTGCTACGGGTTTGAGCAACTTGTAAACCAGCCAACCAGAGGCAAATCTATTTTAGACCTAGTAGTAACTAATAACAAAGAAATAATACTAGATGTATTTATAAGTGAACCCCACTTATCAGATCACCAAGCAGTTGAGGTACGACTGAATATGAAAAAATCACCTGCTGTATTCAAAAGTATTGTATATAGGGATTATAAGAATTTTGACATCTGTGACGCAAATAATACTATTAATAATCTTTCATTTTATAGTGACTTGTCAATCTCGCTAGACATTATGGTTGACCAATTTGTTAACAATTTGCTATACGTAATTAACAAGCACGCTCCGTTAAAAACTCTAAAAATCAAAGAAAAAATAGGAAAAAAAATTGTCAGACAGGTCCAAAGAATTAATTCGAGAGAGAGATCACTACTACATGCTTTATAAAAGAGAAAATAATGCTGAAAACTTGTCTATGTTAAAGTATCTCAACAAGGAAGTAAAAGGAAGCCTAGCGTATGATAGTCGCAATTAATTAAACTTAGAGGCCCAAAAATGTGGAATTTTCAAAGTGGTAAATTCTCTAGTCAATTTTCGACCTCGAAATAACATTAACGAGGATATTAAAGCCAATGATATTAACGAGTACTTCAACTCAATTAGTAATTCATGTTATAAACCTTCTACCCTGCCTTCAAAACCTTTGGAAGTCATAAGTATTGGTATTAAATTTAAAGTACACGAGGTGCAGTATTCAGAAATGATGCTGGCCTTATCTCAGTTAAAAAAGAAAACTTCACAAACAATAGATTATTTACAACTTAGCCCTATATTCTTTGACTACCTGATAAACACATCCTCAGCTTGTGAAGCTTTATTTGCAATTATAAACAATAGTTTAGTTAGTGGTTATGTATGTAAGTCCTTAAAAGTATCGAAAATTATACCAATACCTAAAGTTCCAATTCCAATTGAACCATGTAACTTTCGCCCTATCTCAATACAAAACTTTTTATCTAAAGTTAAGGAAAAATGTGTCTACAATCAATTAATCAAGCATGTTAATGAAAATAATATTTTACATGAAAACCAATTTGGTTTTAGAAAAAACCACTCTACAATGCATGCTCAGGTTGCTATTACGGACCTATTACATAGGCAAATCAACGATGGTAATGTGTGTATTGTACTAGCGCTCGATATAGCCAAGGCCTTTGATCGCGCCATGCCAGATATCCTTTTAGAAAAATTATCGTGGTACGGTATAGATCCTCACTGGTTTTGCTCGTATTTAAAGGATAGAGCTCACTATACATATATTAATGATAACGATGTCTCCGAAATTAAAGATATCAATCTTTCAGTTCCCCAGGGGGGAATTCTTTCACCCCTCCTCTTCTCTTTGTTGATAAATGATCTTCCTATTTGTAGTAAAAACTCTACGATGTATATGTTTGCTGACGACAACACTGTAATTTTATATGGGAAACCTAGTAATATAAAAACACTAATGTCTAAGCTAGAAGAAGACTTTAATAATATACTCCTGTGGATGGAACAAAATTGCATGAATATCAATGTAAATAAAACCGTAATGATGATAGTAGGTACGCCTCATAATCTAAATAGTATTGGTGATGTATGTTTAAAAGTAGGATCACACAAAATTGAACCGTCCAAAACCATGAAAGTTCTAGGTTTAGTACTAGACTCTGAACTAAAAATGAGCAACCATGTAAACACGATAGTCACAAAATGTAATAATATTATTATATCGTTATTTCCATATAGTCACTTACTAAACGAATGTTATAAGATACAAATAGTTAATGCCTATATAATGTCTGTTGTTAGATATATGGCAATAGTATGGGGCACAGCATGTAAAGAAACTGTAAAATCAATAGAACGCGTGATTCGATTAGCAGGAAGATTTGCATTAGGTATCTTGAAATATGATTGTGTGAAAGAACAGATTACTAATCATCTAAAATGGCTATTCCCTAGTTTTTTGTATAAATTTGAGTTACTAAAACTAATGTATTGTATTATACACAACGATCACTGTCCCCCTTATTTTAAGAACTATGTGTCATTGGAAAATACTAGTAGCGTAAGTACGAGAAATAATACGTATGTTAAACCTAACCTAGTTACTAAAAACTCTTATGGTACTAGAAGTTTTTCTTGTCAAGGTATATTGTACTGGTCTACCTTACCAGATGACATTAAAACATGTTGTACTTTCTCTCAGTTTAAGCTTAAATTAAAAAATTACTTCTTAAGTCAGCAATTAATAGAAACTGAACCTGCTAGTGACATTGTAAAATGTGATCTTACCTGTATAGACGATGTTTGTAAGAAAATAACCGACACTGATTATTCTATTCTTATCTTTTCAAACATTAATTCTTTAAATGTTGTTTACTAAAGTAATACTGATTCTGCATCCTTATTTAAAGCATATGTAATAAATAATATAGTCAAGCCGGGATGAAACAGAATCCCGGCTTTGTAACTACCTCTGAGGGAGGAATTTGCCCGTGTAAATAAAAAAAAATACGTCCTTGACCTGTATAAAAACTATTGACTGAAGTTTAAAAAGTTGACTTATTTACCATATTAGGGCTAGTCAGTTTTTTATCAAATCGCACAGAAAGGGTTAAATGTGGTAGCAATGTATCCGACAGTGTTTTTGTATCCACAAGATACAAAAACAGGTTCTATATGTTTTTTAGCACAGATAAACCCTGTACTAACTGAGTTTGAGTGTAAATATAAAAATAACGGTTTTTCAATTTTTGGTTTCGTCGATGATACGGCCGTAACCGAAGCTATACTCTAAGGTACCCTCAAAAATGTGTGTATGTTGTAATCGACCCTTCACGAGATAAGTCAGTGAGTAGTACTTGGAATCAAGTTATTAGGCATTACAATTTCAAGCAACCTTAAGTATGACGCCCATATAGAAAACGTAACTAAAAAAGCTTCAGCGAAAATGTATATACTACATAATCTTAACAGATTTGGTTTTTGCGCAAACGACCTATTACACACATATACATGTTATATCAGGCCTATATTGGGATATGGATGTGTCGTTTGGGGTCCAGCCTTAAGTGTCAATCTATGTAATATGTTAGAAGATGTGCAAACGCGTGCCATGTCAATAATATCAGTTCCAAAATATCAGAAAACAAATACAACGAAACATGTACTATACTTGGTATTGAAAGACTTTTATTATTTAAGAAAGTTTATTAGTAATTTTTGTAATCAGATAGATTCCATGCAATATTACCTCCGCTTTATGAAAACGAAAAACGAGCTACTAGACAGTTGAAAGGTTATCTGTTACAACCCCTTAGTGCTAAAATCAAAATAAAGGTATGAAAATTCGACAATACCACAAATTTCAACTTGTTGTACCCTACATATGAAAAATCAAATTAATTGTTAATTAATAATTGTTACCTACTTGTAATTGATAAATTTTTATAATAGTTATAAGACACCTACAATTTTTTTAAGTCTGTTATTCTTGATGTACTTCTGGTTTTGAATTTAGTCTTATATAACTGCCCTGTAACCTCTCAATGTCTCAATTAATAAAGATACTTAATGCAATAAATACATTAGAGTAAATCTAAAATTTAATAATTATTAGATATAAGAAAAACAAAATCAAAAGTATAATTTATTTAATTGCTTCTGCATCTTTTTGAAGATCAAGGTCAAGTCAAGGAACCAAATGTGTGATATGAGACGGATTTCCGGGGAGTGGCAGAGAAACAGAAATAATAATGCGGTATAATTGTGGGGACAAATAAGTCAGACTGCAGATAAATGAATAAAACGGTTAGTGGATTGGATTCAGGAATTTTCACATCTAAAGTGAAATTCAAATCTTATATATGGTGAACTGCCCTGAGAAACTGGTCCAAAAAGGAAAAGGTGACTGTTCCAATGGCAAAGGTGAACTGTTCCAAAATTATTTACCAAACAACCGAAGAAGTGGTGCATTATAATAAATGGTAGTTTGCATTTATAAATTATATTAGATGCACAGGCAAGATTTGCTGACTTAACATTAAATTTAAATCGAGCACTAAACCCTTCGTTCAATATGTCAAAAAAAATTGGATCGGAAACTGGGTCAGACCTTCGATTTTTCCAATATCAATGTGGAATATAAGTATTCGGTCGGATGAAATTGTAGCTAAACCAACAAACACTTCAAAGCGATATCACAAATCATTGAAGGAAAGATTTATATGTATTCATCCCACATTTTGGAAATTCATGGGCCACTTGTGAGACTTACTAACGACAGAATTTAAAATGACTCTCATCAATGGAAAGCCTCTGCATCAGTATGCGTCGACATATAAATGTTGCAAAAGACCATTGTTACATATAACGCAGTGGACATAGCATTCTACAACTACTGAAATGTTCCCTGCTATAAAGAGTCATCACTCATCATATTACTTAATCTTATTTGACACTGACCATGCTTACATTTCTCTTTGACTGCTTATCCTTTACTTTAAATGCATTAAATAAGTTATCAGCATACAGGCACATCACTTCATCATAATATATGTAATTATTAAACATTTCTTATGACTTCACAAAACTTGGCACTCATTACACTTGTATGGTTGTAAAACTGCAGTGCATGGTTTCACAACTGCAGTACTTGGTTATAAAACTGCAGTACTTGGTTATAAAACTGCAGTACTTGGTTATAAAACTGCAGTACTTGGTTATAAAACTGCAGTACCTGGTTGTAAAACTTCACTACCCATAGATGTAAAACTTTAGATGTGAAAATTTCCAATACCCAGTGGGTTTCGTTTTGCTGTTTGTAATCAATGTAGAATCTCGGGTTAGCGGATTTCTACTACACACATTCACTACAATACCCACCCCAGATAAATGAGACACGAAAAGAAGACTGGAAGAGAAGATCCGTCGTCGACTTCCTCCCCGCCGATTCGTTATCGTAAATCACAAATGTCACAGTTACTACAAACCAACTACATCGACTGACCTTCCTATATAATATGCACCCTGCTAATAAATTTATTATAAAAAGGAACGTGCATATATTACGTGTGCGGTTGATGGGAGGAAGAGGTATCTAAAACCGAGTATAAAGTCGGCATGCCGTAAATTATTTTCAGATGCCGCATGCCGTAAAAGCCGTAAAATACATAATACAAGTCATAGACAGTTTAATCGTAATTTTCAACTAATGGAAGAACAAAAAATATAATTTCGATCATTTTATAATAAATTATAACGGTTATAAGTTATAAAATGAATTTTCCCTTTTCAAAGCTTTTCAGCCACTATAAGGTGCATATAATGATGTTAATACACAATATTGATGTATAAAAGCACTTTTAGCGGGTTATTACTCACTTCCCACATCAATTTATGTATATGAACAGCAAAAAACTTAAAAAATAATTTACGGCATTGGTGGCATTTACGGCATGCCGCCAAATACCAAATCCGTTAATTCAATTTACGGCATTTACGGCATGCGGCATTTACGGCACACTCGACACCTTGATCTAAAAGTGTTACAGTCAGCATTTACGTTACAGATGGGGAAGGGTTTTTGCGTTACACAATAAATGCAGGTCTCCCAGGTTCGCCTACCAGACATACATAGATATATTGTTCAGTGTACAAAATTTACCACTTTTTAGGCTTTTTTACCATCACAGTGGTAAAAATGCACTTATTGGTAAATGTGCATTTAATGGTAAAATTGGTAAATTTTAGCGATAGATTAGACAGATTAGTACAGATACACAACAGACTTACTAAAATATGTTTTAAAACTTTCTTTTCTATGAAATATTTCCAATTAGATCCTTAATTTATCTAATTAATCCTATTTATCTAATTGCTCACCGAAAGTTTTAAAAAATGGTACTGAAACCAAGATTGTATTTGAATCGCCAATTTAATTGCAATTAATTTCTCAATCGACAAATAAGGCTAATAGTATCCCAATTGTTGAATCCAACCCTGATTAATGAACACTTATCATTGTGTGACAAATCAAATCCCACCATATCATCTGTGCATTGTAATTGGATAAGATATTGAGCCCCTCTTAAAAAATTTTAAAGTCAAATTAAACTGTATTAAAATAGCCACATATTGCTGATACATACCAACTCCTATGTTAACGTTTTAATATGCCATACTGTAGATAGGCTAATTGGAAAGAATAATTCTGAAATTAGCAACCGTGAAATGTTTAAAATAGTATAGGGCATTAATTAGTGAAAAAAATAAATTGAAAAGCAAACTGGATAATGAATTTAATACTTTTTTACACACTGAGTACAAAAATTTAAAATGCAAGGTCACTAATCAAATATTTCGTACAAAGAAAGACAGAAAGATTATTGCATTAAGGAACTTACTGTCAATAATCATTCTTATAGCATCTGGCATAAGTTAAACTCACCTTTCCGTAACAATCTCAAACAAACCAACTGTGTTAACTCCCTCATTATAAATGATGTAACGTCTAACTCTGATATCAGTTTATTGAATTTCTGAATTATGAAGGATTTTTAGCAAATAGTGATATTAGTAGTAAATGGCCACTAACTATAGATAAAGAAGACTTAGTCAAAGCAGCCAAAAAAGTTAAGCCTAAAATTGTTGATATTAACAATGAACTGCCAGCTACTAAGGTGGTACGGGGATTTATGGAAAAGATAGTGCATAAGTTAGCATTTATATTTAATAATATATTAGCATCTTATCGTCCAGTTTCCAGCCTGCCCCTACTGAACAAATGTTTGAAGCTGTCCTTAAAAATAATATTACCTTGTACATTGAAGATAATGCTCTAATTGCAGATGAGCAACATGGTTTCAGACCAGGTAGATCCTGCAACACTGCGCTTACTACCTTGACTAGCCAAAAATAAAGGTAGGGGCCCTTTTTATTGACCAAAAAAGGCCTTTGTCCACGTAACATTGGATAAATTAATTGAAGTTCTAAAACTTAATTATAAATTTCCACGAATTTATTTGAAAACGTTTTAGAAAATATTTTTTTGATCGTAAGTTTTTCATAATTAATAATAGTTATATTTCTCAACCCTTTGATTATGGACGTGGGGTCATTCAGAACCTTTATTGTTCAATTTATACTTTAATATCATTCAAGTTAAGCTTAAATCAATAGGTATCATTCATTCGTTATTTGCAGATGATCTGGTAATTATTTTTCCCCATGAGAACGAAATGTTTATACCCAATACGTTTATACTTATATGTACCAATACTAATAATACTTATACCAATACCAATAACGTATCTAAACGATCAACTGACGAATGGCGCAATGCTCTGGATCTCCAAATTACTTATTATAAAAGACTAAATTCATGATTTTTCATAAGCGTAATGTTGTAATCAGATGCAATGCACAGAATATTTAACGTGTAATTAGTTCAAAGTACATAGGTGTATTTCTTCCGAATCTCTCTTACAATGAGCATATCAATAATGTAGACAAAAAATTTGCTTCGGCATTAGATTGCTCTTCATAGAGTTAAAAGGTTAGTGCCTTTTAAAATTTTTGCCATGATAATAAGCATATATGTATTACCTACTTCTGATTATGTGTACTTACAATTTGGGGCCCCACTAAAACAAATAGCCTTAAAAATCTTCAATCAAAAATTATCTCAGCTTTCTGTATAGTATAGTTTCTGTATGTAAAATTGATCATAGTAAGGTGGATGACAGTGGCGGCTCTAGGATTTGCGAGGCCCTGGGCAAAATGTTTGCGCGAGGCCCCATAATAATAATTCACAAATATGCAAATTATTATATTAATTAAAATCTACGAATTTATTCCGTCTTTAAATGAATTTGGCATATTAGGGTGAAAATTTTTTATGGTTTTTTAATGTTATTGAAAACAAAACAAGCACGTGTACAGAAGTGAGTTTCGGGAGGAACTAATTATGTGAATGTGATACTTATATCTCTTCGCAAATATTTAGCTAAAATTAATTCTCTATGACGACAATCAACAGCAATTAGCCAATTTTTAACAATTGTAATTTCCTTGTAAAAGGTTAACATATTTTGAATTATTTCTACACCTTTTTCGCTAAGAGACTTGTTCAAAACAAATCTAAAAGATTTAGCTACATATAAAAATACGTCCACATGTTTTTCCATTAACACCGTGTTATATTTTAAAGCACTATCATTTCTTTGCGTAATACAATATGCCTTTTAATAAAAATATTTCATTTTTTGACTTCAGCGAGCTTTTACACAACATTTGCTTACACTTGTCACAGTTTGTTTTCGTAATGCTCTTTTTAACACAAAAGCTTCCTACATATATGGCAACCATTTTGTTATGTTCATTAATTTTGGCTTCCTTCTCTTTTCTAGATTTACATTCAGCAAAGAATGAACTAGATGTAGTCAAATTTTCGCTGTCCACAATAATTCCACTTTCACTTCCCTCTTCCGCCACCGCATCTAGTAAATCATATTCAGTAGTAGGACATATTAATTCCTCGTTAGTTTTAGACACTTTTCTTTCAGAATTACTTAAGCTTCTTAAATCGTCCACATTTATAAGGGCATTTAAACAAACATTTTCACAATTAGCCTGTTTTGCTACTTTTAGAGTACTGTTAAACACCAAGAATCGAAAATTTTCCCTAAATTGCCTTGCCATCGGGCTCTTACACCATCCACACTTCATTCGAATCAACGAAAAAAAAATTTCTGCACAATCTTGCTGAATTTTTCGCGTGTATACACATTTGTACACACAACTTTTGAAGTCATTTACTAGCATTTTAATACCACTTAATGTCAACACTAAACCTCTTAAAAAGTCTGGTCCACCCACTTTAGCACCAAGTATATCAATTGACTTCACTAAGTCAATGAATTCATCAAAAAAGTGCATGTGTTTGTAAATATGTTTGGCACATTTAATATTTTTTGGATCATTAAATGAAGACATGTTGCACAAATCAAACATTTTATCAACCTGTTTCAAAAATACTGCTATATCTTTAGCCAGTTTATTTAGCCTTTTGTTTCTAATCATGGCCGTCATTCCAACGCAAACTGAATGGCTTAATACCTTTTACGTTAAAATGAGCCTGAGTCAATTTTGGAGCCATTCTTAGCGTGCGTTTTTTGTCTTTCCTGCTAAACTGACTTCTATATAACCATTTGATTCTTTTCATTACTTTTTTTTATCAGTTTTAATGAGAAAATTGTGCTTCATTAAGTTATTTCTGATGAGTTTGATCAAATAGGGCATATCATAAACCATAATAACTCTTTGATTGCCAACTTTTATAAAAGGATTGTCGGGCGATATTTACCAACCCCTATAAAGGCCCTGATTACTGAATGCCATATCACAAACACAAGCCCGTAATGTCAACCCTACCGATAACACAGCCTTAATATTTTCCATCACGATTGTTTTTAAAATTTCAGTAGTAGTGCTTGAGGATGAAAAGTAATAAGAAAACGGCAACTTCCAGTCATTATTTAAACCCTGTACCATAACCACGAGACATTCAGTTGCAAGCTCTAACGATCGGTTTCCGTTTCCCAGATCTGTTACACCAGTCAATTGATCTTTATTTTTGTCATATTCAAGCAGTTCCTTCACAGACATTTCGTCCCAAACCAGAACACATTTCTTCTCTTCAGATTTAAGTGTCTTGACTTTTCGCCGCAGTAATGCAAGTAATTGATGGTTTAAACCGCACCAAATTCAAAATCGGTCATCCAAAAATGAATTGTGGAATTTGCCGGTAATTTGAGTCCCATTTGTAGAAGAGGCCTAAGATGTTTTAATAGTAACCTGGTAAAACCTTTTTAATTGCAAGAAAGTAACCTTTAAGAATCGGGAATTGTAAAAATAAAAGTCTTTCGTGTAGTTTTATTTTTGACTTTTGGCAGTTTTTTACACGTTTCCTTAGATAGTCTAACTTAGTTTTCATGGTACAATTCTTAGTCGCTTTATTTTGATGCACCAGAGCAGTATGTTGTTCTGCCATTCCACTATTGCTCGTTTTCGGACTTACGGAACCTTGAAACAACTGACATGGCTTGATGCTTCTACGAACCAAAAATACATTTCATATGTAATGGCTATTATTTTAGATATTAAAAGTTGGTACTTCAGCGGGCAAACAAAATACAAAATTAATACATAGATATTTTAATACTTCAATAATGCAGGCCTGGGGGAAATATTTTCGTTATTCGCTGACTGCTTAACCATAGGCAATGACAGAGGTTGAACTTGCGTTTTGGATTTCATCGTAACAGCTGAACAAAGATTCACCATTTGAAGTACAGATGATTTGTTGACTTGGGTTGTAAAACTCTAAATTTATAGCATAAATTAGTATTACAAATTTTTTAAACCACATGCAAAAAGGGAAAAAGATAATATTAAAATGCTGAATATTTGAAGTATGTTGAATACCTATGAAATCCATGACCGCGGACATTTCCGTAAGAATTATTTGTTGATATTGTCAATGGTACCGGACATCTCAAAACAGTATTTTGCAATGCCATATTGCAATTTCTAGTTTTTATATTCGCATTCTTAATCGTAGACAAATTTTGATTTGGATTTATTTTTTTATTAGGCAATGCTTTCTTCACCAATCTAATATTATTTTTTTGATCTTTATCAAAATGTTGGTCTCAAACAACGCTAAAAGTTCCAACATCGTCTGGTCTCAGCTGTAGTAATTCCAACCACTTTTTTTCCTTTCCGGTGTTTTTGGTAATGAGTGTATACCCGAATTGGGATAATCCGTTCCTCTTCTTCCACAAACTACACATTTTATGTCTGAGTGAAGTAATGTCTGAGCTAGTTCGCGAGTACAAGTGTAAGGACAACACACTGACCAATTATGTCACTTCAAAAAAGAGGCATTGCTGATTCGAGAATTGAGGGCTCCAAGTTAGACTTCAGAAGCACTCTTCCAGTGAATCTTTGCAATCATATATGACAAGTAAAATCATAAAAAGTACAAGACGGCCCTTAGTAAAATACTTAATGAGTCTATCTAAGTTCCGTTGGAAATAGTAAATAAATTGGCATAAATAGCGCCATTTATTGGTGAAAAATTACAAATTTGATGAAATCTCCGATCTACAAAATTTGCTTTGTTAAAAAATTGTTATATGATTGGCAATTGAAATTATGCATTGAGTCCAATAGATGTCACCACTGACTAAGTTTAAGCAATTAAGTTGCTATGAATACCATTACAAAGATAAAGAAATTAAAATATCTTCTATCTATGAGTTGCAAATGCCTCCATATTGGAAATAGAAGAAAATAAAGCAATCTGCCACCTAGTAAGATATTGATGGGTGAATATCTCAACAAAGTTATTTAAAACTTTGAAACATCCCGCAGTTTTGAGATCTAGCAGAATGGACTATTACAAAATGATTTGAAATATGAAGAATTAAAATGTTGATACTCTCCTCGTCAGATGAAAATAAATTATTACTAATAACAACAAAGTTACTGACGAAATTTATATGTATAATTACGAAGAAACTTAGTACGCCGCAAAGTTGATGGGAATCTCCACCTAAATGATCTATGACTTGATAAACAAGTTAAGATGAAGTGGGCCAACGATGTTTGATAATGAGGGTGAACCTACGGGGAAGGGAGTACTCCGCAGTTGGAGTGGAGTGACGGAAATAGTGAATGTCTCTTTTTCGGGTAGTTTAGGGCAAGACTTGTGCATAAAGCCGAAGAATCATCATGGGTTAAGAATGACAATTTGGTGCATTAAGACCCTTGTCGCGTTCGCTATTCGAAATCGCCATCCATCAACAATATTATCTCTGAAACCACTATCCTCTGCAGGACTAATACCCCGAATTCTGCCGTACTAAAGTGATCAACAGTAAGATTGCTGGCTATGAATTAATATTTTTAAGCTCAAGGGAGCTGCCGGAAGATATCGCTCTGAAGGCTGGGTGTTGAATATTGTTGGGTACCGTTGAATAGGATAAGAATTGGGCAGACGTTTCCATATAGGATTAAAAAGTAATTAAGATGACCGTGTGTCGGTACACTATAACTGGAGAGTTCGACAAAGCTTGAAAGAACTAATGGAGAAAACAAAATAATTTTGGAGGAGGGGTGATATCTCATGAAGAACAAGTTTGAATTCGCATTTTTCATTTTTATTGTTGGCCACGATTTGGTTTGGAATTTGTGTATACTGGAGGAAAAGGTGTCCCATTCGCCTTTTTGGACTGAAAGCTGTTTGGGATTCTTTGGAAGACTAGGTGTCACATTCACCTATTTGGCTGGACTTCTAGGATTGGAGGAATTCTAAGGATATTTCACTTTGCACCAATCAGTGTGATGTCTACTTTAAAATTACCGTTTTTACACATGACACATATCTAATTGTACTACACTTTTACACACTTTTACCATTTATTAGTTGTAAGTTAATTTAAAATACCTTATGTAATATTCACCATAAAAGTTACTCATAACTCTAAAATATGTAAACATGTAAGTATTGTATGTAAATTGCTAATTGGTTTTCTTGAAATTATGGAATAAAGTTGTACGTAGGTTTTTTCAAAGGAGAGAACTCCCAGATTTTGGGGAGGGGGTGATGTTACGGTCGGCACGGCAACGAACATTTTCTAGTTGTTTGGAACATTCTGAATGTTCCATGGAATGTTGAGAATGTTCCATGCTCGCTGATTGGCTGATCTCCTACCAGATTTTGGTATAAATAGGGTTGTAGGAGAATTCGTCAATACAGTTTCGACAATTGACAAAGGAGATTTCGACAAGAAAAAGTTTAATATCGACAATGGTAAAGGATTATTCGACAATGAC
Source organism: Tomocerus qinae (assembly GCA_020055645.1). NCBI lineage: Eukaryota > Metazoa > Arthropoda > Collembola > Entomobryomorpha > Tomoceridae > Tomocerus > Tomocerus qinae. The sequence continues at coordinate 233,122 of CM034548.1, read as the reverse complement.
AATGGAGATATCGACAAATCAAAAATTTCTTTTATTCACACAAAATGTCATACCATGTAAACATAATGATAGGCCAAATAGCAGTATTAGCGTTATACTTACTTTTAAAATTCCGTAGTCAATATTGATATTCTGTAGTCTGTTTATTATATCTTTACAATTCTATTTATGATAATCATAATTGCCATAACTTATATTGCAGCATTCTCATCTCCTTCTGTGTCAGAGGCTTCTTCAATCATTCTGTTTCTTCTTATAATCTTTTTATCGCTACTGTCTAATAAGTGGGCTATAGCAGCACAATATCGTGCAGTATCAATGGTATTGTAAGTTCCAATGACTTTCCTTATTCTGCTGTCCAATAGGACATATTTATTGCCAGGTTTTTTCCATAAACCTGCATCGATTCGTTGTACAGCTAAATGCCACTTGCTCTCCTCTAACTGTAATTTTTCAATGAAACACCAAAATCTAGGATGATACGTTCTAAACCTTAGATTAATCGAGTTATGAAAACCCTCCTGGCTATTAGTAGTACGCGGAATCCCTGATAAACTACGCTGGTAGCAATTCCACATATCTGGAGGGAAAGTTGGTTGACTTGTCCAAGTGCCTATCCAATTCTTTTCAACATATTGAGTGAATGGAGTAAGAATTGATGGGAAAGTAGTCCTGAGTTCTAAAAAACGAGTCCTTATTTCATTCTGTGGTACAAATGCTAATGCTATCATGGACCTGACATTCAAGCTAATACTTGTGTTTGGGTCAATATATTGTTTTTGCAGACCTAACTCTTGTATTTTACGATAAAAACACTGACCTAAATGAAAAAGACAACCATATACCTGAGTGCTTGGTAAAACAAAATTCAAAGCGTTTTTAACTCCCATTTCAAAATCAATTATAACTTCTCTAGGCTGCCACACTTCTCCTATGTTTGAAGACACAATAACTTCAAATAATTTTACGTACGTGGCTTGTCTTATTTGGTAACAAGGCGAAAACCAAAGGAACAACAACCTCGTTTACTACTGCACTGATCGTATAGAGCTGTGAATATTGCTTGGGGGTTACACGAAACGTTCCATCACAAAGCCAAGTTTCACTCAAAGCCAGGTACTGAAATTATAATGACAACCGTGAGAATGTATGTAAATTCTTGAGCTTAAGTAGCATGTTAACATTTATATTTTATAATAAGTTTACAGTTTACTTACCTTTAGGTTCTGTTTTGTGGCAAACACTAAAATACGATCATCATCTTGGGAAACGTGGTACAGGAACTTTTCTTTCCCATTCCGATGCGGACTATCTAGTGTCTCTATATGCAAATCCATGCTAATGTCCCCTCTTGTTTTAGGTTCCACAGGATAATTACTAATTTTCTGACGATGATAACGTATGCGTCGCTTCCATACATCGTCGTTAATGGCGCATGCAACTTCAGGCGAAGATCCAACCATAGCAGTTTGGAGAATAACTGATGGAATTTCGACGCTGTTGGACATTTCTTTAACTTTGACCTTGAGCTGCAACACTCCTAGCCTGAAAAACCACAAAATAATTTTATTAATGTGCACAACTATATACAACAGTATATATATTAATACACTACTTTAATAGTTAATATTCCATAATTAAATTAAGTTAATTACCTTCCTGGATCTGGTACGTGACTGTGTTCTTTTGAGATTTCTAAGCCTCCACCCGGGCTGTAGATAGCTCTGCTCGTGCAAATTTTCTCCTTTTCGCAACGCCAATAACTCACAGCACCGACATTATTTGATCTAATGTAAACGTAACCTCCGTAGGCCAACTTTTGACCACCTCTTTGAGATTCAACAAAAGTAACTCCACTCATTTTGAAGATTCCAGGTCAACTTCTACAGTGCAACTGAAGTGTAGTTTGAGTATTACATTAGCTGAGCAATGTTGACTTCAACTTACACAAATGACTAAATTTATTATCTTGGACTAAGGGAGATTACGAGCGAAGAAACCAAATGAGTAGTAATTTACGTCTTATCAAGTAGCAAATAATACACAACAGACAACACAGAATTACAGAGTACAATATTAGTATATTCCTATTTATTGTCGAATTCCCCATTGACATTATCGATATCTCCTTTAACATTATCGGAATCACCTTTTACCAATTGTCGGAATCACCATTGTCAATTGTCGAAATTTTATTGACGAATCTCCGGATACCATAAATAGAGATCATTTCAGCCCTGAGAGAGTCGGAAGCTGATTAGCTCTCATGGCTTGAAGTGGTCAAGCATTCTCTCTGAGAATTGACCTGCTAGCTAATACTAAATTACTTGTGCCTATTTATTATGCATGTGCATAAGCATAAATAGATAGTAATATTGCATCTAATCATATTATAGTCAGCCAAGGAACTCGGGATATAACCGTATGTGTTATAATTGTTAACTGACTTAGGTCAAAAAAATTCATTTTTCAGTATTTCAGTACGAAATGTGTGAAATAAATGTATGTGAAATAGCATTAAACTATCGGAATATGAAATAGCTCCACCTTACATAAGAATATTTTGACGAAAAATAAAATTTGACCTCTGATATCTTGTAGAGGTCAACAGTTTGAAAATATTTTTTTCCTCTATAAACCATAACTTTATAAGGGCTTTATTTTTAATCGGGCAGAATTTTGATGAAACAATTCTTTATATTGTAAGATTGTAAATAGCCGGGATGCGATCGTTTATGCCCCAAATTAAATGCCCCTAGTAGATGCACCTGAGTCTCCGTAATTCTCCGATAGAGATGTCAGATAACTATCTACTATTTATACATAATACACGATATTAGGTTAAGTTCAATAGACACCTTTAATAGAGCTCACACAATCAATCACATCATATTATATCAGCAATATTACGTTTAGGTACATATATGTGAGCCCCCCCAAATCAAAGTAATAATAATAATATGGACCCACTCATATGAATTAATTATACATTGTACTTACGCTACCAAAACCAAAAATAACGTCGACAGAAGGTCAGATCAAAGAAGGCGAGAGAGTAGCTACGGCGTCGTCATTGCAGTCGTCGTCAGTCAATTCCTCTTCAGGAGTACAGGTCAGGGGAACACGACAAGTGAGCGACAAGACTTCTCAGAGCGGAATTGCGGCATGGCAGGGACAGAAGTGAAGAGACCGGAGGATGAGTTGTGAGGCACTCAAACTCTCCATGTCTAATGGCGACAAGATTGCAGATCTTGTCCTCATAAGACAAACTCAACGAGGAAGGACAAGGAAAAATGGACTGACAGCACGCAGACGCAACAGCTATACTCTCAACCTCCGTACATTCAATTCACTAAGTACAGCCTACAACTACAGATACAAATACCCTCTATACTACAGATACAAATACCCTCTATACACTTTCATCCCCATAAATTTCATAAAACGCCCACGTTTTCTTAATTACGACGGTATGGGCAATCAGAACGATGATTTCTGGAGATCCCTGGATAATTTTTGAATCCACACCAATGACACTTGACTAGTGGAGGTTCGACTTCCAATTCCGCATTGCATCTGGAAGCTGAGTGACCTAAAGGATTTGTACCGAGAACATTAGAGTGTGCCATCATGACGTCGGTACTTGTTAGTAAGTCGTCGTGGTTCTGTGCATCGTCAGCGGCGTCAAGTACATCCGGAGCGTCGACTATATGGCGTCGTGAATATCGTCAGAGCTAGTACAATCCGTATTCGCGTCATCAACAACACCAGCTTATGAACATCGTCGTCAACTCAAGTGGCACGTAAAGCGACGTCATAGGATCACCTCCAACATAGCACCATCGCGGCTTTATTATGCGACTGCATTTCTGGAATATATTGAACGACAAAGATTAGAAAAATTATATACAAATTTAAGAACTTATTTTCCACTACTATAGTTTGTTTTACCCGAGGTGCACATTTTGGGTGATGGCCCTGAGTACTACCACCAATTATTTCAGCTACCATTTGTGAACTTATTTCACAACCAAATACAAATATACAAGGACAAGCAAGTACTATTACGTCATCATTACCAATACTACTTCAATATTCGTCACGGCGTAAAGAAAAAATCATAGACCAAATTATAAATCATAATCATTACAATAAATCATAATTAATATTTTAGGGCCATCAAAATTTCCTGTTCAAGTCAGCATCTACAATGTGCACCTCTACTCGTAGAAGTGGCACTATTCATCTACAGATATGCATCTGTAGGCATTCGTCAAAAATCGGTAGGTCATCTACTACAACTCTGTACTCGTTGCAGTGCTAGGTAGGTCGTATGTGTTGCTTGTTTCTCAGGTATGAGTTCATCTGAGTTCAAAAAGCTGAGTTCATTTGAGTTTCATCTGAGTTCAACTGGACAAAAAGCACACAATTAAATTATTCATCACAATAATTAGCGTCAATGTTACGAGTCTCAATACTCGTAAGGTACAATAGCGACAAAACCTATTCAGTGTCATGAGTGCACTTCATTGACATCTGAATTTACAAATAATTACCATTATCAGGTATTAGCGTCTACATTATCAGTGCCTAACGATTAAAATGTAACCTCATCAGCATCTGAACTTACAAATAAATTACCATTTCTGGCATTAGCGACAAAAAATGTTAGTGCCTTACAATTACAGAATAACCTCATCAGCATCTAACCAACAAAATTACAACAATTATCAGTACCTAACGATTATGAATAATCTCATCAGTAGCTGATTACAACAAAAATTACCATTGTCACTACCTAACGACTATAAATAGTCTCATCAGTAGCTGACTAAACAAATTACCGAAACTCGTAAGTTCTACGGCTTAGCATCAAACATTCTGTAAAGAAATGTAAAAAAAATTATCAAACTAACATAATATTCTACTAAATGATTATGCAGCGATATCTCCTAATTAGCGTCAGTTCTATGTTGCACGTACTGAAAGTTCAGTGTAACTCAGCATAGTATAACCTGAAAGTTCACATGGGGCCACTAACTTCCCCATAAATTTAGATTTTATGTTAACTACTAATCTAAATATTTTACGTTCTAAACCACAAAAAGCAAATCTAATATTACGACAATAGTACAATACGACCAGCTATATCATTACCACAAACCATTAGCAGCAAATTTCAACATCATTGGCATAGATAAGAAATGACAAGAAAATAGATAAGGGGTCAATACTATGAACTTTTTCTGTCGCCAAACGTCTGGGCTCCGTAAGTCTCAGCTACTTTACGTAAAACAGAAATAAATTCCATGCACGTCGTGATATTTTGTGGAGCTAATATTATCTGCAACTCAATAGGTAGCCCTTTTAATAACTGCCTAACCTTTTCTCCCTCAGACATGCCAATGTTAATCAATGATAGTACTTTTATTTTACTAGTTACGTACGTTTGAGCGTCGTCACCTATTTCAAATTTAAGTGCTTTATTTTGGGCTCTATAATTTGCTTTCTGATTGGTGTGGTCAAAAAATTGCACAAAGTTAGCTCGGGTGTCATGCCAAATATCGTCAAAGTTAGGGTCAGCTGCCTGCATTTGTTGGTTAACTACTGGCCACACGGATGACCAATATGCATTTGCGTCGTCATCTAATACTCGGTCGAGATTAGTTAATAGCCATTGATTGTTCAAATGCATGTAGTTCAAGTCAGCCTCATGCCTAACCAGGAATTCTTGCACGCTAGACTTGCCGTCATAGTGACGTAATTGTGCAATGGCTTCATTTTGCACGAGTCGCCTTTCGTTAATGTTCTGGGCTCTTAATGCAATAAGCTCAGCTTGGAGGTCATTTACTTGAGCCTCTAAATCCTCCATTTTGTAATATTTTTACAAAATGTCGAGTGGCAGTACAAAATAATAATTACCCTGGCCAAAGGTTGACGTAAGAAAGTTCTTACCGGAAAGTCAACAGGCTAATGTGTAAGGACACAACAGGGTAGTCGGGTCAAAAAGAAAATTTTCTCACTATTATGTCAACGTAATTACTGAATGACTCGCAAGTTCATTCTACATGAGCGACAAAAGTTGACAGTGAGTCAGAGTTAGGGTCAATCGAAGATGCCACGTAAGTCGTAGATAAATGAGCCAGAACAATAGTTACGTCGAAATTTTGCATGAGCTATTCGTAAGAAAATGTGACGCAAAAACATATAAATCTACAATGTGGTAGTGGCGACAAAAATATTAGGGCGCTTGAAAGTCAAATTACTTCTAGAAAATAAATCGTCAAAAATGCTGCACATTAGTTCGACCACGGACTCCACTTTTTCAGCATAGTTAATAGGCCCAATTTAAATAGCTAAATTCTTTTCCTGACCTGTAATTTCTAACTGAGTCACTAACAATCCTAACAGAGCTACTCGGATATGTCCAATAATTTTATCTCTCGTTAGTGCAATTGCGGCGTAATCCTCAACATTAATATGAATTACCACCTTTACTATACGTGGTAGCATTTCATATCAAAATAAACTAATAGCGGCGTAAAAAAAATTTTGAACTCATGAACAAAATAAATAATTTTAGGATCGCGTCGTAATAAAATAATGGAATTTCGCGACGTGATTGGAATTAATCATCTCTATTTTTCAAAAAATGATTTCGGAATAATCAGATCATACAATATAATTTCGAAACAAAATTAGCTAGAGACTGTAGTTCAGAGGCTGAGCAACTCGCTTGACAACAGAAAGGCACTAGAGAAAGAGTAGCGGCGTAATTTTGGGCATAGGTTCGGGGTCATTTTACTACACCAAAAAATGATGAGATTTACTGCTTACCTTAATTTCCTGTTCAGTAGTCATTCCCGGATAGTTTTCGGCGTCATTTTCAGAACTAGAGGGAACTACCCCTTGCATCTTGTAGGTAGTTTTTCGAAGGGAACTAAGGGAACTACCCCGCATCTTGTAAGATAGTAAATAGCCGGGATGCGATCGTTTATACCCCAAATTAAATGCCCCTAGTAGATGCACCTGAGTCTCCGTAATTCTCAGATAGAGATGTCAGATAACTATCTACTATTTATACATAATACACGATATTAGGTTAAGTTCAATAGACACCTTTAATAGAGCTCACACAATCAATCACATCATATTATATCAGCAATATTACGTTTAGGTACATATATGTGAGCCCCCCCAAATCAAAGTAATAATAATAATATGGACCCACTCATATGAATTAATTATACATTGTACTTACGCTACCAAAACCAAAAATAACGTCGACAGAAGGTCAGATCAAAGAAGGCGAGAGAGTATCTACGGCGTCGTCATTGCAGTCGTCGTCAGTCAATTCCTCTTCAGGAGTACAGGTCAGGGGAACACGACAAGTGAGCGACAAGACTTCTCAGAGCGGAATTGCGGCATGGCAGGGACAGAAGTGAAGAGACCGGAGGATGAGTTGTGAGGCACTCAAACTCTCCATGTCTAATGGCGACAAGATTGCAGATCTTGTCCTCATAAGACAAACTCAACGAGGAAGGACAAGGAAAAATGGACTGACAGCACGCAGACGCAACAGCTATACTCTCAACCTCCGTACATTCAATTCACTAAGTACAGCCTACAACTACAGATACAAATACCCTCTATACTACAGATACAAATACCCTCTATACACTTTCAATATGAAAAACAGTCTATTTTGAAATTTTTTTCGTAATTGAAAGGGAAGAAATTCGAATTTTTCACAAATTCAAAAACACCCCGAGATACCGCGATTTTTAACTTCTGTTCCAAGTTTTATCCAAATCGGACCGGTAGTTTCGGAGCTATTTCATATTCCGATATTTTGGTGTTATTTCACATAGGTCCTGAAATGCTGAAAAATGAATTTTTTTGACCAAAAATGTCAGTTAACAATAAAAAAGTGCACAGAAAAACAGAACTAAAAATGTCCACTGAAGATCTACTTTTTTTCATTTTCCTATTTAAAATAATTTCTGTCTGTAAATTTTCTTTAATAACTTTGGCTTTGAAACAATAGAACATGTCTTTAAATTTAATATTCAGTCAGTAAATGATTAATGTTATTTTTCAGTAAAACAATCAAACTTATCAGTTTTCGTCAAATGTAACTTGTCGGTATATACTATATTAACAAGGCTTGGTCTGAAAATTAAAATTTCGAAGTTTTGTGTACATTGTAGTAATTGTAGAGACTCTAATGTAGAGAGTCATAGAGTAAGTTATGCTGTAGCGGGTTATTGGGATATTTAAATGTGTGTCAGCCAATCAGCGAGAGTATAGAGAGGGACGCACATCGCACATTCTAATGTGGGGATAGTTAGAGTAGAGAGCAGAGCGGAAAGAGTGGCATTCTGTTTCTGGGCTTGAGTCGTGCGGGTTGGTTGATGGGCTAATAAAGTGGGATTGGATCTGGACTTCGGATTGGTTTCCTTTGTGGCATCCAGCATACGGGCATTCAAGCATACGGACATTCAAGCATACCAGGACGGGCATTGCAGGACTATCGGGCATTTCAGGACTAATCGGCATCCCTGGTTCGGTCGACTCTGACAACGTGCAGGCTTACCGTCTGAGGCGCATCCGTAGAACCACGACAACATTGTGGTTTGAAAATTAAAATTTCGAAGTTTTGTGTACATTGTGGTATGGAAATTAAAATTTGGAAGTTTTGTGTTCTAAAACTTAAATGCCACAATGGTATGCACAAAAGTTTGAAAAGGAGGATATGCAATAAGAAACAGGAGTGTCTTGTATCCCTTAAAATTAGGGTTGGCCTGGGTTTTTGACACTTTTAAGCATATCCCCAGAGAGAGGAAAATTCCAGCAATTTTTATGAAAAAATTGCGTGTTATATTTTTTTTGATTTTTAAATCAAGTTTGAAAACCTCCAAAAACCGATGATTTTTGGCCTCTTAACTTAGCCTACGACGACGGCAGTTATGAGACATACCCATTAATTAACATTACTTATTGGCCTATAATTATAATGCAGGTCGATATAATACTATCTACATTAATCTTTTAGAATAATTGGCGTATCCATAGGGCTCCCGAAATCCCGAAATTGGTTTTTTCATATCACTAAGTAGATTATAATCTGAGAGTAACAACTTTGGCTGTGACATTTTGTTCCCAGCCTGCGTGGTCTCTTATGTATTTACTCTGAAACTGTCATTATTTTCTTTCAGTAGCTTTAAATATTGTACCTTATTTTACTACCAACTTTCATTTATTTACTGCCATTTTGCTTTAATTTTTAAAGACAATTTCATTTAAAGATAATGACAACATTTTAAAAATAATGACGTATACTTTTTAATGACAACTTACATTAAAATAAAGACGGGTTAATTGGCAGCCTTAATTTTTCAAGAGAAATTTGTTGAAATATCAAAGAATGGATGACATGGTTGTGGGGCTTGCGTTGTAGATTTTTGGCTGCTGACTCCCTTATGGATGTGTACAGGACCGAGAATGAATGTATTTAAAAGTCCTGTGATTGTATTTGGGATGGAGGAGTGAGTAGTAGTAGTTGGTGAATGGAGTTGGAGTAAATAGGGAATGAGTCAGTGGGATAGAATTGAACTTCCGTGTCCAAGTTGGCAGAAAATAAAAAGATGACTTTGTCTCCCCATTTCCTCCTTCTTTTCAACCTTTTTATGGCGACAGCAGCGGATGCACAATCACGACAAACTCCCTATTTATTTATCCCTTTGTCCCATTCAACCAGAGTCAACACACATTCTACCCATCTATCCTCATGCACAGAGGCGGCACTAGATGATCCAGGGGCCCTGTGCGGGACCCACTACTCGGGGCCCTATACTTATTTTAGTAGTATTATGTTTGAATGGAGTGTCAAAAGCAGACATTATTTAACCTCAATACCATTCTTCGGTACAATTTATTGCCTCTTGATTACTATACCACCTTCATAAGTGTCTGAGTAAAACCAATAATTCAATTTTCACGCAAAGCGGAAAAAATATTTTTTAAAGGTAAAATTTTGTACCCCTAACGGGTCAACATTTTCCTAATGCTGATTATTGAGCATGTTGTAACAAATTAAAATTTAATATTTCGGTCAGCGAACGGCGGCACGTCGATTTGCAGTAGCCCGATCAGATCAGGGTGTGTCGCTTCGACTAAATCCTTGTATATACCGACACTCGACGGAATGGACCGATGTATAGCTCGAAAGATCTCGTTGAGCCAAGGTGTCGAGTGTGCCGTAAATGCCGCATGCCGTAAATGCCGTAAATTAAATTTATGGCATTTGGTATTTGGCGGCATGCAGTAAATTAGTTTTTAAGTTTTTTGCTGTTTATATACATAAATTGATGTGGGAAGTGAGAAATAACATGCTAAAAGTACTTTTATAATCAATAATGTGTATTAACATCATTATATGGCACTTATAGTGGCTGAAAAGCTTTGAAAAGGGAAAACTCATTTTATAACTTATGACAGTTATGATTTATTATAAAATGATCGAAATTATATTTTTTGTTCTTCCATTAGTTGAAAATTACCATTAAACTGTCTATGACGTGTATTATGTATTTTACGGCATTTACGGCATGCGGCATTTGAAAATAATTTACGGCATGCCGACTTTATACTCTGCCTTGAGCTAATCTCATATGAAAGTTTTTAGGGCAACCCCCCCCCAATAAGAATGTTATGGTCGGTCAAACTTGAAAATACGACTATTTAAATTGCTATTTTCTGATTACAGTCATTATTAACAATGATAACGGTATTTTGGCATTATAACACAACAAACACTGTATTAGTATATTTATTTTATGATTCAATATCACTCTGTATTTTTTTCATTGTTGAACAGACAATCCAATACAATCTTGCTAGTATACAAGCTGTACACAAGATGATTATCAGATATTACTGGATAATACCTGACCAACATAACAACAAATTGTGGTGTGTGCATACGATGTTTTGTCTATTAGGCGTTTTCTCCATCTCGTATAGTAAATATTAATAAATATTCCTTCTTGCTGATTAAATGTAATTGTAAGTCTTTAAGTCGCTAGCTAAATAATATTTCTGATATCCTTCTATCCAATATCCTTCTCCTAATCGTTATAATTGATATCATCTATATAATAATAGCTACACAAGTACCCTTTAACATCAAGTTACGACTTTCAAATTTTTACTGGATGGGTACATCATAGTCAGAACTCCAAACTTCGAGTTTCAAAAAGATATCTTTCATAGAAATCGTTTTACGATTTTTTGAATTTCGAATTTTAACATTGAAGGAGTGGGAGGAAACGCTCCAATCTGTCACGCTTTGTTCAAATACTCCTACAGTTTTCATCCGATCTTTACCAAATTTCTTCCTGGCCTACTCGACTTAATAATGAAGACGATAGCCACTCCATTTTTTTTATTAGAAAATATTTTGACAGTGGATTTCAAAAATTTGACAAAGTCCTACTCTTTAAGCAGGCAGGCCTCCGCCATTTAAAGGAATTAATGTCCCTTTCACCTCGAACGGGGCGACCGCAGCGGAGTCAAACTATTAATAGGAACGACTTTTATTTAGTTAGTATGATTTGGTTGTAGATTGAATAGGTTGACTTGACTTGCATAGGATTGCAATCCTATGTAAGTCAAGTAACCAATTGGTTAGTTAATGTAATGGGGTAGGTAGAAAATAGATATCGTCCGGACGGTATCTATTTTCCATCCATCACAAATACACAAACTTGTTTGTATACACAAACACACAAATTTGTGGTAGACGTGTCCATCATAAATACAATGCCCTCCCACTTAAGGGCCAATGTAATTTTTCTGTCATCGTGCCCTGGCAACTGGGCCTTCAGTGGCATACCGCTTTACGACTGTTAGCGACTATTTCCCATTATTGGGCCAAAGCTGTCTTATTGCATTGGACCAAAACTCCATCACTGTTACAGCGCTCTGTATACAGGCCCAGTGATGGGGGAATAGCTCAAGCGCTGTTCTTGCTCTTGCTTGCATAAAGCCGAGATTTTTTAAACAGCCATTCTCCTCTCCGTCAAAGGACAACAAGCGTAACGACTATTTTTATTCAAAATGAAGCTTAGATATTCTGAAGCAAATCAGGCAGTGTTCGGTGACCAGCCGGCTGGTTGGTTAAAATGGCTGGCTAAAATGGCCGGCCGGCTGGTTGGAATTCTTTGTTAGCCAGTGGCTAAAATGGCCAAATTGGCTGAAATGGCCAAAAATAGTCAAATAGGGCTATGTGAACTGGAAAAACCTTCCTTGATTTGGAAGGAAATTTGAAAAACCATGGTTTTTGGCCATTTTGGCCACCAGCCATTTCAACCACTTTAGCCGGCTGGCTAGTCAAAATCATTTTAGCCCGCTAAAATGGAACACTGAAATCAGGGCGATTTGCAGTTGTTAAGTTTTTAAATGATATAACATTTGACGCAGTTTCTCAATGTTGGTTATCGACTAAAACTAATACAGTGTATTGTGCAAGGCCGGTGCGGTGCAAATCGCAGACATTTGGTTGGCAAGAAACGAAGAACTCCCACGGACATTTTGGAAACGTTATCCATGCGAGGTGCAAAATATAAAAGGTAAAAGCGCTATAAAATAGATTAGCTTTAGAAATTGCATCATTCTGCATTTTGAGTAGTAAATAGGAAAATTACTTAATATACCATTACAGATGAGATTTATAAATATTTTAATCTGTTGCAGATTCATATGAAAAGGCGGAACAAAGCGCCGAGAATACCAAACCGGGCAATCTTGTAGTCAACATACACTTTTGATTTTGGTCCGAACTCAAGCAATAACGAATACTTCAATTTTGACATTCCGATACGTAATTATATTTAAATTTTACTATAGATGTTTTATGAAGATATAAAATTAAATTTTATCATTTTCGGTAACTAATAAGAGATTAAATGTAAATTTCGAATTGCATACTTCAGGCCCTCTCAATGTCGTTGTACCGGACTCTTCAAAATTAGTGGTCTTTCGTTTGGAAGACAATAATCTTATCCTGGGTATAATTCCTCCGTCACAAGAAAATATACTAGCGACAACAACAGTGGAACCTTAGCCAATCGAACCCATTCAGAGAAATAACACCCCTAGCTTTTTACACAAATGTAAGTCAGAAGCTAACTAAAATACATACATATTTTCATAATGTGAACCAAATGAGTAAAATACAACTTTAAGTATTTATATAAAGTAACAAAGTCATCAGTCTTTAACAATAGTGCATTCCATAGTAATTTCGGCCAAATTATAGATTAAATCATTTTGACCCTTTAATAGCTAACTTTAGTTTATAATTACAAAGTATTTAAAATTAAATTAAATTGTAAAATGTGTAATAAAATTTTGTAGTCTATAGCAAAATGTGTCAGCGTATATTTTCAGCTTTATGTGTATCAGTTAATTATCGAATATCAGAGAGATCTGATATTCATTGTGAATACCCATCATGTCTGTCCGTACGTTCAATCGAAAATTCAGTTTTAGTCAATAGCCAGCATTTACAACATACAATGCCACAAGCAGCAGCATATAATAGATACACATTCTTATCTTTCAGTTCAGTGCAGCCAGCATCCACAACACATGACACACTTCAACGACTAGCGGCATGCGACGAACAGGACTTTGTTGTTGTTTGTGGCATTTGACCTTCACGAGAATAGTCCGTGTGTGTTTTACCAGAACTGTCTGTTTTACAAGGATAAGAATATTTTTATTGTTTCCTTTGGCATTCGACCTTCACGAGAATACTAATAATCATAAATAGAAATTCATCCTGCCTGTTTTACAAGAATAGTTTTCTAGCTGACGTAGTTCCACAATCGACATGTGACTGTGATTAAAACTGCTGGCGTGACTTTTTATTGGGTCATAGGTTCCACAATTAACATTTTGCTAAGTACAGCAGGTAATTCACCATTATATTAAATAAACTCATTTGACCTTCATGAAAATACTAAATAATCATAAACTAAAACTCATTCTGTATGTGTTACAAGAATTGTTTTCCAGCTGACGTAGTTCCGCTATGTGGATGTGACAAGTATGTGTTTTTAAGTTACAGATGTTTTAACCGAATTTGAACTGCCAGAGTTGCCACAATTTGGGGGCTGAAGTAACGTTAGTAAACAACGTGTGTTCCAGGAGAAGAAAAAACACATTTACATTTTTACACTTATGTTCGGTTGTTCAGAATAAATAAATAGTCATTTTGACCGTAAAACATATTAAATTTGTTTTTTAACTGATTGTAAGTATAGATATAGTTACTAGAGAAACCTCGTTTAGGATTTTGGTAGCTAAAATGAGGGAGCACGACGGTTTAGTTCGAAATCCTTGCCCTTGTTGCATGTGCTAGTCTGGACACTAGCGAGAGAATAGGGCAAGTCTTGTGGAGTTTCTCGTCTTGCCCCTTTGCTGAGTCTGGGCTCCAAGCTGGCAGGCAAGACGTGAAAGTTCGAAACATTCTGGTCTTGTCCCTATGGTTGAGCTTCTCCACTCGTCTCTACACTTTACATGTAGTAGATAGGAACAGTTAACTGGTTATAAGTATAGGTATAGTTACTGGAGAAATCTCGTTTAGGATTTTGGTAGCTAAATGAAGGAGCACGACGGTTAAGTTCCAAATTTTTGCCCTTGTTGCATGTCCTAGTCTAGACACTAGCGAGCGAATAGGGCAAGTCTTGTGGAGTATCTCGTCTTGCCCCTTTGCTGAGTCTGGGCTCTAAGCTGGCAGGCAAGACGTGAAAGTTCGAAACAGTCTGGTCTGGTCTTGTCCCTATGGTTGAGCTTCTTCACTCGTCTCTACACTTTACATGTAGTAGATAGGGACAGTTAACTGATTATAACTATAGGTATAGTTACTGGAGAAACCTCGTTTAGGATTTTGGTAGCTAAATGAGGGTGCACAACGGTTTAGTTCGAAATCCTTGTCCTTGTTGCATGTGCTAGTATGGACACTAGCGAGAGAATAGGGCAAGTCTTGTGGAGTTTCTCGTCTTGCCCCTTTACGGAGTCTGGGCTCTAAGCTGGCAGGCAAGACATGAAAGTTCTAAACAGTCTGGTCTTGTCCCTATGGTTGAGCTTCTCCACTCGTCCCTACACTTTACATGTAATAGTTAGGGACATTGGGAATCTCGTTAATCCATTCGTACGCGTCACTAATTAGATGACGAGGCATTTGGCTACCTTAAGAGAGTCATATTTACTCCCGAAGAAGTAAAGCCTACTCTCTTTCCACAGCCAGCCTCCCATACCTTTCTTACTAAATGTATAGCTCTAGTTAATACATACGTATCCTGTCTATAAACAAGAATAGTTTTCCAGCTGACGTAGATCCACTGTCGACAAGTAACTGCGACTAAAACTGTTTGCGTGACTTTTTATTGAGTCATAGGTTTCACAATTAGCATAAAGCTAATTACAAAAGGTTATTCGCCATTATATTAATTAAACTTAAATTAAAACGGGTTAATAATTGTTTGGATGCATTCAGTATTATTTCGCAGTTTCTATTTAACTCTCTGCAAGTAACAGTACATTTACGCGAATAATTTCAAAATGTTAAAAATTGCAATTATGTATTTTTAAGTTACAGATGTTTTAACCGAATTTGAAATTCCAGAGTTGCCACAATTTGGGGGCTGAAGAAACGTTAGTAAACAACGGGAGAGATATAAACGCATTTACATTTTGACAATAATGTTCGGTTGTTCAGAATAAATACTAAATATACACATATTAAATTTGTTTTTTAACTGATTATAACTATAGTTATAGTTACAAACTCTGATATTCATTCTACACCCGTTTGTTACGGTTTATTACTTTTATAATTTCCTACCCAACGGACTATATTCGCACCAGGGAAATAGGTGGTCCAGCATTGGCATAAAGCAAACATTCCATCGATGTACAAATGGCAATGGCATGGGAAATAGTTGGCAAGTAGTTGGCATCGTATTGGGATAGTGTTAGCAGGGTTGTGGGTCGGGTGTTTTATGGGTTGATGTTTTTTTGGCAAAAAACCCACCCCGCTTCACTTAAAAAACCCGGGTTAATTGAGTTTTTTACAAAACATTCAATAATGTGCTCTAAAAGTCCATCTATATAAGCAAAACATACTAACTTTGTCATATTTCTATTCGAAAATGTAAACAAATGTATAATCAGCAGGGGGAAACAAAATAATATATCTTTTAAACTTTAATACTTGCAGTAATTCTATATCGTGAATCACGTGAATATATAGACATCACGATTGTGATGTCTATATAATATTTGTTTTATGTATATTTTAATCGCTGTGAAGATATTGGTTTATATAATTAACTTTTACTTACGAATCGCTAATGAATACTTTGGGGTACATAAGTGGAAACATTAATTATACTGATTTTATTAATCACTTACACATTTATTACTGTACTGCTTCACAAGTAAAGCTTCACATTAATGAAGGAATTTCTTAAATTATATTTCATCAGTAAAATATAATAATGCATAGTTTTTCACTAGTTGCGTTCAGAAAGTATAATCATTAATATGGATGTTCACGAAAAATACTGCGTGTTAACGGTACTAAAACATGTTAAAAATAAAATTTTTATGTTTCAATTTTTGATTTTATAGATGTAAATAATGGTAGTTTTAGGATTACATGGTTGTTGTTATTGTCAGCTGTAGTTTTCCTTTATATACTATAGTATACTTAGTATAGGCTTGTATTTATGCCTATAATTATATAAAAAACCCTTAAACCCAAAAAACCCGGGGTCGAGGGTTTTTTCCTAAAAAATCCTAGTTTTTCGATACCTTTTGTGTTAGAGATACAATAGAACTACAATGCCCCACACTCGGCCCTGCTTTGCTGGGCCGATATAATCCCGGGCGACAAAAACGTCTTTGGCCCAATGCTTTTGCCTGGCTTCGGCCCATTGTTTTCCTATCACGTTTTTGCAGCTTGGGAGAAGTACATACAGCAAAAATTTCAAAAAATTCTAATGGTAATTAGATGTACTTGTGCAGCTAATATTATAGTGATACATACATACTCTGAGCTAAGCAAAACAAGCAAGCTGCAAATTCCTATACTTATTGCTATAAACTGCAGGCAGAGCAGGTTTGTAGTACGTATAGAGTAAAAGTAGTACATTTTTGCCTCTAGAAGGAATTAGTGGATTTACAGTAAAACTTCATGATCGCTGAGGTATGAATTGATGTGTTAATTGGCGTGTTTTCAGCCAAACCTGTAATTAAATAAACCTAGAACGTAAACATGAGCAGTTTTACAAGTAAAAGTGGTTTTTATCAAACAATCGTCCAAATATTGATGAAATAAACAAACGCCAAAGATTTCTCAACCTTCCTTTTGGCTCTGCCCTCACAACGTATTCCATTATTCCACATTATAGGGTCATCTACACTTATTTCAAATCGCCATCCAGAGCGTTTCCAGCCAATAAGGGATAACATTTTATGCCAAAAATGTTCAATAAATAAAAATGAAGTACATTAAAAGACAATGTATTTCCAAGGTTTCGACTGTAAAATGCCAGTAATAGAAAATTCCCCAATATTTGGGTTTGGGTATCAAAATGTAATGGTAAAAGGGAAATAAGCAGAAATTGTACCAAAACTCAAATTTTGTCACAAAAGACCAAAAAATTAATAACAGCATACCTTAACTAACGTAACTGGCTCTGCCTTAGTATTTCCCTACTATATACTACAAACTACTAGCCACATATGAAAATATGTATGTAAATATATATGTTCGAAAAAACAGCAAGATATGTACGAAAATATGTACGAAAAATCAAAAAACGGCATGTGCTAAAAATGCAAAAGTTATTTAGACAAACGGCAAATTTATGTTTTGGGCACCGGGGCACGTAATTTTTGTCTAAAATCGCAAAAAAACACTAAAATTTTCTAGCCAATTTTTTCTCAGTGCCCCTCCCGAAAGTTTTTTCTGGCTGCGGACGTGTGCATGACTAATATTCTGAAGTTGTTGGAAGTTGGACCATTTATAAACAGATTTACACATATTTTTGTATAGATGATCGTGATATTTACTAGCTGTCCAACAAAATGCGCGAATATCAGAAACTCTGGTTTCAGTAACAAAGTGCGATAATCAATTGCATTGCCTACAAACCATTTAAAAATTAAATAATTGTATAATATAGACCTTTTTGCCCAATACTAGTTCTAATGTAGTAGTACAGGAAGGAAAATCTAAGCTTTCATATAAAATAATATTATTTTTTCCCTCATGCGGCTTGTCAACTCTTGCCCCGCCCATCTCTTCACTCTCCTAAATTCACCTCCGTTCAACTGACAAGAAGTAAATAATTCGCAACCGAAGATGAAAATGTCAGCTGCATTGCCACAAACGAACAACAACTGCTTGCCTTTCAGTCTGACTGACAGTCGCTTCTGCCTCTATTATACCTGAATATGCACTACGGGGTAGTTAAAAGTGACCGAGGGATTACGATGCATAGGCAGATATAAAAAATGAGGTTACGGACAATGGTTTTTTTTCATAATGTCTCATAAGGGGCATGTTATCCCTATGGTCACTTTTAACTGCTCCATACATAATATACCATAATATACAATCACCGTAAGAACTAGCATTGAAGTCTCACTTCACTCCTCATGATGAGACAGATTGGACTTTAAAGTTGCTTCTTCAGGGATTGGAAAATCCTTAGACCTCAAGTCCAAATGAAACCTCACTATATAAAGTCCATTAGCACACCTTTCTCGACGGCAGACCCGAAAATAAGGCCAATGGCTACTAGTATTCTATTTTGAAAACAAAATTCTGAAAAATTAGTGGCATGAATTGCAGCCAGTATCTAAAAAATAAATAATCGGTAATGGGACTAGGATTCAGGATTCAATCTCAACGGAACGCATTAATATTTTCCAGAAAGAGGGCCGAGGCCCAGGTTCAGGGATTTACAATTCCGTAAAAATCCTAATGTACAGGCAACTTTGAACTGAAAAAACTTTCTACGCCTGCTTTTCAGATGTAATAATAAAAAAATCTTGCTTATTTCTATCAAGAGTTGACTATTGAAAAGATTTTTCACCAGAGAGATAGACTTATGTAGTCTACTATTAGTTATTGCCTTCACTTCAATTTTAGTTAATTGTGAAGGATGTGGTGTTTTAGGTTAGGTTCGACAGCTCGATATCAGTATCAGTTTATTAGTTGAATATGGCATACAGCGGATTCAATAGACTTTAGTAATATAGAGATTGGTGATGCTGGCAGATGAGATTCTATTCATGACAACACTGAACCCCACCATGCTAACATCCCCTATACATACAAAAAGCATTTAACATTCCATTAAGTGTGACATAATATTCAATTACGCATACGTTCATATACTAAGATTAAGCCTGAAACAGCTTAATATGCCCAAAGTCTTGGTTATATTTGATGCCATCTCTCATAATTCAATCATTACTATTGGCTATTTGACAGCCAATAACAATGACTAAATTATGACCACCTCAGGTGGATTGGAGTTTGGGAACAGGCGCCAATTCGTGGCGAAATAGTTTGGCAGTATAGGCATTCAAATTTGCCTTCAGATTGGTAAATGGACTTTGTGTGTCTTATAGCAGAAAAAAGCTTTTTTCTGCTATGAATACTTAGTCTATGGCATATGTTATTAAATGTAGCCCGGTATTAATTCTCTCGTTCATTACACCCACAGACTAACCAGTAATAAACTGAAACATATTTAACGTACAGGCGAAATAAAACCTTGTATAATATTTAAACAAATTACACCAGTAGCTAGCGGAGATCTACCGTTTAGTTTACAAGACAATATTGAAACTCCTGTTCCATATTTCAAACTCAATTCTACTCAAAATACATGTGTAGTATAGCAGTGTGTGTATTATGTGGCAATACAGATATGAGGCAAAAAAACTAGAAAAATGTCCTCATATCTGTATTAGTATATACCTATATACCCTGTTATAATACGGCATTGTGGTTGCTTATCTTAACAAATTACAATGTAATTACCACACCACTATGCAAAGTAAGGGGGACTTGGGTTATGGCTTTCGTTGGCTTGATATTATTTGTGCGCGCTACAATAGATCACTTACTTCACCTTGTTATCTTGAAGTTGGCCAACGAGAATGAGTTCCTGTCGTCCCATTCCAGGAAGAATGCAAAGTCACTAGGGCTAGATTGAATACCTACTTTGCATATTCTTGCCCAGTCTATCTGATGAGGTCTTATAACATCTACAGCAGGGTTGCGGTATCCGGATAGGAAGGTGTGGACGAATTGGATAAAATGGGTTTTATCCACTGGAAAAAATTGATTTTATCCGGATGAAATTAATTTTATCCGGACAAAATGGTTGTGTTTAGTGGACGAAATGGTTTTGTCCACTGGACAAAATCAATTTCATCCGGACAAAACGCAACCCTGATCTACAGTTCAGATACACATTAGCGTCTTGGAGATATCACTTACAGGCAGAAGAGGGTATCAGCAGATAATCTCCCGTACTAGAAAATTTCCCCTATTAAAAAATCTCCCCGTTAGACAATGTCCCTATTAGAAAATCTCCCCGTTAGACAATCTCCCAATTAGAAAATCTCCCCGTTAGACAATTTCCCTATTAGAAAATCTCCCGGTATGAGAAATAAGGAGAAACGGCAGAACGAAAGTCGAAACATAAAACTTAGTAATTTGAGACTTGGAGCGTGAAGATGGATCGGACATGGGAATGATGAGACTATCAGATCCCAGTAATGTAATGGAAAACTGCACACTTTTTACTGTACTTGAAGTAAACTAAATATTTAAATTTATAGTATTTTTGCAATACTGATGTCTTAATTGACGTTTTTCTTTTGTACTTTTGTTAACGAAGCCTACCCGCTTGGCCACTCTGCACATTATTAATAATTACAGATTCATATTATTATCAAGAAATTATTAGTAGTGACCAATCTCGTTTTACCATTACCTTATCCTAGATCCTTCCTTTACTAACAATTTGGGGCGGGGGCTATAACAGCAAATATTTATTGCTTTTTGTGCACTACATTTTGTATTTATTAAAAGTACATACAAATATTAATTGGATGCAAGTATTTTTGAAACAGTAGATGGACAAACAGTTTACTTAAGTACAGGCAAACAGTTTGCAGTTTTCCATTACATTATTGGAATCTGATAGTCTCATCATTCCCATGTCCAATCCACCTCCACACTCCACGTCTCAAATTACTAAGTTTTATAGTTTCGATTTTCGTTCTGCCGTTTCTCCTTATTTCTCATACCGGGAGATTGTCTAACGGGAAGATTTTCTAATAGGGAGATTGTCTAACGGGGAGATTTTCTAATAGGGAGATTGTCTAACGGGGAGATTTTTTAATAGGGGAGATTTTCTAGTACGGGAGATTTTTTAACGTATTCGCAGAAGAGTATGCATTTCGGCTCCGCCACGCGTAATCTGCCTATCTCGAAACTCGAGTCGAGGTCGTCTGGAATTCTCCAACAATGCACTCACGGGTAATCACAAAACTGTTCGAAATAGGGGAAACACTGGCTTTTCGGTTATGAACTATCCGATATTCCAGTAGATCTTGTCCCGTCGCAGATGCTCTTTTTCACAGGTAAAATTTAGCTAAACCAGGACCGCCACGTCGCAAATAACCAACCTAACCTAACCAAGTAAAGAAGTTGGAATTTTAATCATATTTTCACCAATTTGCACCTCTTAGGTTTGAATGTTTGAATGAATGTTAGAATTTGAATGTGTAAATGACAACGTGTTAAGAATATGGGATTAGAGAAAGTGAGAGTGAAATATAACCTACTAATTAATTATTGGAGAGGGAGAAAGTGGGAAGTGTTGGGAGTGACACATAATTTCGCACGGCTAGCAGGCCCCGCCCCACCAGCCAATCCCGTCGCCCTCCATCTCACTCCACCTCACATTTACCTCCACTTAACGGGATTACATCACCCCAAACTCAACAACTCCAAATACACTAAACGCTTCATAATCTAACACGAAATCTTCTCTCCTGGTTATCCCCAGTTAGCTCAATCCACTGACTCACCGCCCGTTCAGTCACTGATTAACTCTTTCCTGATATCAAAAGTAATTCAATGTAAAAATGACAGTTTTACTGACTTTTTTACTAGTACGGGGACAACTTACAATGCTTACACTTTCCAATTTCGTTTAGGTGGGAAACCAGAAAAAGGATTTTTTGACCGGTTGCTGTCATAACGGTTTTAACCACGATATTCCTATTACGGATTGAATGTACCCTTTCCTCCACTCTTCATCCTGCAACTAACCCAGTAGGTTACATTTCACGGATGTTCGTCGTCGATGTAATTCCGTTCGTCATTCGGAGAATTGGTCAATTACTCCTACACAGACGCAAAATATTCGGGTCGAATAAGCTCAGTGGTAATAAATGGCGAGTTCTCCAACTCTATCAGTTTTGCAATATCTAATTTACCGTTTATTCGACTCAACGTTCAATTGGTCGGGTGTGTGACGTAAAACATTGTGCTATTATATGGTAGAATTCATTGAGGAAAAATGAGATAGAAGAAGAACGAGATTATCAACGAGAGAAAGTATCCAAAAACGCGATTTGTATTTATTTAAGCGCGCAAATAATTCCGTACCCGTGTAGGCTTGTATGTATGTATCAAGAGATTTTCGTGCCACCGCACACCGTATCGTAATTAAATTTCAAAATGTCTGGGCATTGGTTTTATTGCGAAAGGTGCAAAATTTAGCACAGTCAGTATTTCATAATTTTATATTCTATGCCACTGCATACCGTACATATATTGAATTTCAAATGGTTTAAGCACCCAAAGGTTTAATTACAAAAGATGATAACTAACCTAGAAGAAAGGTTTTGCATTACGATTACTGCTATTAACTTTTGCTCTTAACCCAATAACAAATTTTAACCCAAGGACCAAAATGGTGTGCTGGATAGTAGTAAAATAAATATTATTACACTTCGTAACTTCGCTAGCTTTGTTTAGTACAGGGCTTGGGCCCTGTTACCGACTAGTTTTTCATATTTACGATAAATAAAATTTTCGGAAAACGTCAATTGCGTATAAAATAGCGAAATGCTTATGCTCGAAGTTTCAGGCCTGAAATCTTTATGTGTATAACAAATATCAACTGAAAGTTATGTACACTTACACTTACACATTACTTTTGTATGAGTAATTTTGTGCCTAAGTGTTCTGAAAAGAGGATGCTGTCAAAGGAGGTTGTTTGTCTATGCCAAAACAGGCATCAGGGCCATAGTTATTTATTCCTACATTAAGAGTTCGCGACGTTCGCGTAGTTGACCTGTATCATTGAGAGGATAACGAGGAAAATCAGGCATCTCGTGTCTGAAGACTGGGAGGTTCCGTCCACCA
This sequence comes from Tomocerus qinae, assembly GCA_020055645.1. Taxonomy (NCBI): domain Eukaryota; kingdom Metazoa; phylum Arthropoda; class Collembola; order Entomobryomorpha; family Tomoceridae; genus Tomocerus; species Tomocerus qinae. Next base: position 209,583 of record CM034548.1, on the reverse strand, counting down.
ATAACCATCAACCTCCCTCCCCCACCAAAGACATCCGACACCAACTTAGAAGATAATAAGGTCTGATTCTGTTGAGTGCTGCTCCTGTTGTACTTATTTCAGTGATTGAATAATTCTGGAGTCGGGTTAGCCAAAGTCAAGGCAAATCTTTTACTATTGCAAGTTATTTACAAATAGGTTAATTTTTTTAAGTAATCTGATACTTCTCTTTGATTTCACTCTACCTTTCCATCTAAGTCCCACTAGCTAACTTCAGAGACCAGAAAGAAAATAATGACTGTAAAATAAACACAGCGTAAAATATGACCTAAAACCAAAAAAATGAGAAAAACCCAAAATATGACGTCAAATTACCGCTAAAATTAAAACTTGTCCAAAATTTTTTAGAAAATGCTGAAAACATAATAAAATTGGAAATTTAATAGTGTGTGACACAGACATAATTTTCTTTTAATCATAGTGTTGAGATGCTAGATTCAGGGAGAGATGTGTGTAAGGATGATGTAGTTGTGCAGAAAAAAGGTGTAGATCGTTTAGTGGAGTGAGAGTCGAGTGTGTGATTAGAATGATCATTTGTGGCGGTTGCGAGTCGAAAGTCCTCCTCCTTTTAGTTGTACTTATCACACCCGCCCGCCCGATGCCCTGCCCCTATCATCTAGTACATACATCTACAGATTCGGTCGTTTGGGTGGGATGCCCCACTCGACTCCCTTAAGACCTTCACTCACTCTCAAATATCTCAGTCCGACACCAGAACTCACACACAACACACTACAAACCCAATCCCGACTTTCAAAAACTTTCCGTCTCGTCATCCCCTAAAAGAAAACATTGTCAAACCAAACGTCTCTGTATCTTTCAGAGTGTGTTGATTCCTCTATTCAATGATTCCGTGCATTTTTCAAGTGTGTTTTTCCGCTAGTTTGCAATTTTTGGGTTGGTTAGTTTGCTCTCTCGCAAAAAAGTTCATGAATAGAGAATTTTTGTTTAAAAGTTTGTCAGATCTGTAAAGCAAAAATAATTTGTGGTGCGGCGAACACTGTTGGAATTTATTTACCGACATTTCCTAGAAATTTTAGAAAATGTGAATCTAGAATACCGCTGAAAATTTGTCAGAATCATTATTTCTTAGTGAGACGAATTCTGTTGTGAGTTGTCGATATTTCCTAAAAATTGTGCGGGTTTATTGTGTTTACATATTTGTGGGGAGGAGTTTATCGCTGTGTTTTGGTGTTTGTGTAGATAGGAATGTCGGGTGAGGGCAACTTGGTGAGTAGCAAAGCGGGGGAGGCTCCCACCTCCTCCCCACCAGTGCCACTGCCGTCCCTTACGAAGGAGCAGTCGACGATTAAGAAGTTGATGAATGAGATGAACCGATCGGAGACGGGCATGTCGCAGTTTCCCCCAGTGAGTGGGAATGTTAGTGGAGGCACGTCTTCGGAAGTGAACAATGCTAGTAACAATTCGATGGTGGCAGCGAGACGAGCTGCGTGGCTCCTGCTCACCAACGGAGTGGCGGGTAGTCAACAATCTCAGAATTTAAGTCCCAGTTCCCAGTCTTTCCATGGATTCAACAGTGCTATGATGAGCGGTTTTGCTGGGGGGAATGGAGCGGGAGCTGCTCTTGTAGGAGCGGCACCATCCGCTTCCCATCCTGGAAATGCCTACTGGCGAATGTGAGAATTTGAGGGGCGTCTCCCGGGAATGGAGATTTAATGTTCGGCTTAATTTAATTCATCCGTTTATAGAGATTTGAGTTTTGTGTTTTGATATAGGATAATGGAGATGAGGATGATGGGGGCGGCTGCGGCGGCAGCGGCAGCGGCGGCGACGAACTTCAACAACGCGGGGAGTGGTGGGAGCGGTGGGAACGGCGGGGCAGGGAAAGTCGGTGGCTTTACAGTGCGGGACATTCTGGACTTGCACTCTCAGTCACAGTCTCAGCAGGACTTCTGCTGCCCGCCCCACTCCAACGCCCTCCTCAAGTCTTCCCCGCTCGACTTCAATCACCACTTCTCCTTCGCCCACCTCCCGTACAACTATCTACAAGATATTCATGGTCAGTCCAATTCATAAATCTCAAAATACCCCACACCACGATATTACCCGGAGTTATCAGGTTGCATGCTACTGCAAACTACAACTCATCCCAACTAGACATTTAAGGAAAAACATATTTTTGTTGATTATGTATTATGTCCTCAAACTTGGGGTGTAAACGTTTCACTACCAAAATGTACTCATCACAAAATGTACCATACAAAATCATCACTGCATATTTTATAGGGTTTTGGTACATATCATATACATTTTAGGGTTTGGGAACATTTGTCCTTATTTTATTTTTTGCCAATTAAACCTAAATTTTAACACACTATTGTAAAAGTTGACAAAAGATTTTGATACCATTTGGGAAATCGTTTTTTCATACATAACTTACATTGCATACATAATTTTTTCCTAAAGATTTACATATATATTTTCTGAAAGATAGTTCCCGATAATGAGAAAACTAGTGTCTATAACATGATATTTTATTTGGGGTATCGTGAGATTTCCGTTTCTACTTTCCTACTTCATTAATCAGTCTGATTTGGCTTGTACTGATTTTATGGAAACTGTGAAATAGATTTTTCGTGTCACTCGAAAAATCAACCCAAGTGAAATGCAAAAAGTTTTTGGCTATGTTCTAACCACTAAAAGAAGTTGTATAATACTAGTAGCCCTAGCATGTGTGACTGAGTTTCTAAAGGTATTCTTCCAGCATAAAATCATGCGTATCATCAAAACAGTATTGGAATGTGCTAATTGTGATCCAATAGCTGTAAAAACGTAAATTACAACTCCGCCCCTGACAAGCTAATGTTTACTCATATTGGACTTCCTTGTTTTATGAAATATGCATTGTGTACGTGCATGTGCATTGCAACAAACGCCACATTTCCCATGGCATGGTTAGATAGAGACATATCTACATGCGACATAGGTATAAATAGCTTTATTATTGTAAAATAGCAGGCCCCAGTGTGTGACTCAATTTCAAAAGGTAGGCCTCCAACATAATCATACAAAAATTGTAATTTCGGTCCTGACTGACCACATTGCAAAGAAACACTTCATGGAGTCGAGATTGCTGGAAAGGTTGCATATTATGAAACTATTGCATTTTGGATCTCCCTACCGCACATAGATAGATACATATTATAATTGGTACATTAACACCAGTGTACAAAATACCATTTACCACGTACCAGTGGTAAGTGGTTTTTAATGGTATTTAACGTTAAATACCACTACCTAAAAAGTAGTGGTAAGTGGTATAAATGGTAAAAACGATAAAAATAGTTACATTTAAATTTCGTGTTTAAATTTTGAATAAAATTTGGTGCTAAAGTATGAAATAGCTTAGCAGCGGATGATTGTTGTCACACAATGATAAAAGTTCATTAATCAGGGTTGGATTCAACAGTTGGGACACTAATAGCCTTATTTGTCGATTGAGAAATTATTTGCAATTAAATTGGCGATTCAAATACAATCTTGGTTTCAGTACCATTTTTTATAACTTTCGGTGAGCAATTAGATAAATAGGATTAATTTTATAAATTAAGGATCTAATTGGAAATATTTCATAGAAAAGAAAGTTTTAAAACATATTTTAGTAAGTCTGTTGTGTATCTGTACTAATCTGTCTAATCTATCGCTAAAATTTACCAATTTTACCATTAAATGCATATTTACCAATAAGTGCATTTTTACCACTGTGATGGTAAAAAAGCCTAAAAAGTGGTAAATTTTGTACACTGATTAACACAGGGCACAAGCCCTGTGATAAACAAAGATAGGATTTTGTTAAAGAACAATATTTATTTACTGTTTATCGAAAGGAAAGCTTCGCTCCCATATTTTAAATTTCATAAATCATTAAACTATATTATCAAATTCCAAATTGGTATTCAAATTGCCGTTAACCAGAGTATTATTGAGTGTGCTATCATAAATACGGTACACGCTTCCATAAAAATAGTTTACGACCAGGGCCGCAGGCAGAAGAGAAATTGAATGGATACCATTTTATGTTTGTCAACGTTTTGACTTCCCTAATCCGCATGCTTTATTTCCCGCTTATACTATACTACATTAACATGATGATAAAGAGACGCACGGGCGTTTTTCTAAAAGGCACAAGCGTAAATGCATAAAAAATAAAAATAAGAAATCTGTGTTGTATTAAGGATCTTTATAGCAACTAAACCAAATTGTGCCGCTTATACCTTTTAAAATTGCAAAGCAGAAAGGCGGCCTAGTAACAATATTCAAGACGCTCATACACCATTCTCTTTTTATTAGTCGAAGTATGAAGATATTATTTAGTACAATAACCAAGACCTTCTCATAAATTCAAACATATCTACAGACGGAAGAATTCACTGTTCATGTCCGTCTTCGCGTTTGTACTGTAGTTAGATATTTCAGCTAGTAGATGTTATAATCACAAACTTTTTGCTTTAATTTTACTTAGAGGGACTAAAAACGCCGTGAAATTTATTTTGGTGACTATTAAGTAAGCAGTAGGCGTAAACTATGTTGTGCTCTATTAAGGGTTGGGTTTATCCTGGGATGGGCAAATATTCAATGACAAGAAAAACGGCTAAACGTATTCGATATTTCTATTTTTGAAATCATATTTTTGGATCAAAGACCAGATAAACCGTTTTTAACTCGCAAAATTTGAAGCAATTTTTTGGAAAAATACATTAGGAAAATGTATTTTTATTTCATGTTTTAACAGTGGAAACTGAAAAAGCGACTTAAGATTCGACTGATATTCTATTTTTTTGACATTTTTCAACTCCCTTAGGAATTTTGAAAAAAAGGTTTTACATGGCAAATTTAAGTAGCTGTGGTAAGGACTTTTACTTTTTACTGGACACAGATGGGAAAAGACAGCAACCAAATAGAACGCTACAACACAGTGATGTAATCCCCCTCGTAAATGTTGCCATGGCAACCGTAACCACGCCTTAAGTTGGACTTTTAGCTTTAAAGTAGTCAGGTTTTGATGTACGGGTATTGCAAGATTTGGGATCCTTTGTCAAGCCATCAACCAATAACAGCACGCTATCTGGCCCACTGGATCCGCATTGCAATTGATCGGTGCTGTTATACCTTACTAGTGAACCCAGCTAAGGGGGAAACTTAGCACTCAAGGGAATTTCAGCAGACTGGCCATCACAGTAACAAAAACAATTCCAAAAAAATCATTAGTAATTCATTAAGGTTATTTTGTGAACCACTAATGTTATTTAATTCCACAAAAAATGTGTGCAAACTGGCACAAAGAAATCAAGGGAACAGTAAAAAGTAAAACCAGCTCTACTGGAAAATGCTAAAGTTTGTCGACATAGCAGAAACAATTTGTATTTGGTTTTGAAATACTATTTAATACGCACGATCATTACAGATGTCCCCTTTCGCTAATAATTTTCATTCAATCACCATAATCAACTCAATAAATCACTAACTGTAGAGTATTATTGTCATAATCATATGAAAAAACTCGTTTCGTTGGTTTAGAGGGAGTGGTCATGCGCATTTTGCTTTTTCGATTTCAAGGAACGTGCATATTTACGTGTGCAGTTAATGGGAGGAGGAGGTGCCCAAAAGTTTTACGGTCAGCGCAGCACAGGGACCTGCGTTACACATGGGGGAGGGAGTTTTGCTTTACGTAATATGTGCAGGTTCCCTAGGCTCTCCTACCACACATAGTTACATACATAGATATATAGGCAGGTAAATTTATTGCTCTATCTGTATCACGATTATATGTAGTAATCAGGGTTACCAGGTATACTTAAATGGCAAGTATAATACTTAAATTAGACCCTATACTTAAAATACTTGCAAGTATTTTAAAATACTTAGATTATACTTAAATATACTTAAATGAGACTAAAATCGTAAAAATGGAATAATTTCATCCTTAAGTATTAGAACACAATTTGTTAGCGTTCAAATAAGTTAAAATGTCGAAATTTTCTCGCGCTTCGCGCGAATTTCAATCTTCTTTGTTGATTGATCCAGCTTAGTTGTCAAAATTTCGATGGAAACCCATTAATCATTAATCAGTTGGAGGATAAAAGCAAACTTCTTTTCCTCAATTATGTCACTTAACCGTTAAGCTAATTTGCCTTCGTCATAACTATTGTTGAATTTTGAAGTCAAATTTCAAATTTTTCTCGCGCTTCGCGCGAATTTGTACCTTCTTATGATATTCTCACTTATCTTTGCTTAAATATGCGCGAATATCAGTTTCAAAATACATTATTTACGTTATTTTTGTTTCATTTTTTTCAAAACACCATAAATTTGTTAGTTGCGCACTTATGATAGCGCCAAATGTGGTTGTATGATATTTGAAAAAATTTACTAAGACGCGCCCGAAGGGCGCGGGTTGGTAAATGGCTTTTGTTGGTCAGGATACTTAAATTGGCTGAAGAAAATCTGGTAACCCTGGTAGTAATACCTATTAAAATGATGCAACGACTTCAACTCAATGTTATTTGTGGGGTACATTGAAACTTCTGAAAACATTTGAGAACGATGAGAGACGGACGTTATTTCTAAAGCAATAGATGCTCTCTTTCGTTATATATACTTTCGATTTAGACAGATGGAGTAGACCCAATTTTTAATGTCTTAAATCAAAGCAAAGGAAGCACGTATCCAGAAAGGGGCTGGTGGGCGGCGCTCCCTAAATCCCAAGAAAAAATAATAATTTCTTTGTCAAAAAGGATAAAAATCAAAAAACTTTTCACGCTTTCATCGAAAAAGTTGTACTTTTACTAATATTTTTCGCTGTTACCCATTGGTTAAATGCCCTGGATACGTGTATATTGACTCTATATAACCCCCAAAAATCGAACATATTTTTTTACCACTCAACGCGATTAACATAGTGAAAATCTGGCCAGGTGTGTGCAGGGTATCTTTTCTTACATATTACAACATAACCGTATTAGCCAAGATTTGGACAGGAGTTTTACGAAACCTATCTGCTGTCTTAACTTGCACTATATGTTAATAAAATATTAGGTATACTTTTTTCAGTTTTTTATTTCCTCAAATCCTTGTGATCGGCCAAATACCCTCAAATTTTGCCTAATTAAAAAAATTATTTTTGTTTTTAACATAATCAAAAAAGACGATATACATCCGTCCCATAGTTTACGAGAAGCGATGTATCAAACGTCAATAGTACACATCTGGACTATGTTAAACCTTCTAGGGATCTCTATATTATAATCGTAGACTTGATAAAGCAATAAATTTACCTGCCTATATACTTACAAGGTCTCCAGTTAATACTTGAACATAATCTAGGCTCTATAGCTCCTAAACAGAGGCTGCTACGGAAATGAGATTACCACCATTGGAGAGAAGACAAAGTTTGCAACAAAGTAGGATATTATAAAAATTGTGGCAACGTATTTTAAAGGTATGCCAATTTTAAAAAAAAAGGTTTAAACTAGCCTGTAATTCTATGTATATTCTACACAATTCAATCGTCTCAGGTCTGTCAGTAAAGTAACCCATTCTGAAGCTGATTTGCCATTGAAACTGGATTAAGTTTTTTCCTGGGTTAACCCTTTAGTTTCAAAGACCATAATTAGTGTTTAATTAAATGGGAAATAAAGAAATGAAGAATTTTCTGAAAAACACGAACAGTTATTTTTACTTCGTCTTTATTCTTAATTTGAGTTTTGAATGCTGCCTGTCCGGTAATGATATTAATTAGTGTAAATCAGAATCATTACCGGACAGGCTAAGGAGATGCTGTTTTAGTCATCAAGCCCTCTTTAAAAAGTCTAAGAGCTGATGCTTTCTCAGACTTCCTTAACAAGCTTTTACTCGGCAATTCAGCCTAAAGAGTGGTCATGGAAAGCCAAGAATTTCTTTTATAAAATATTTTTAATGAGATGCGACAGCAATTCGATTGTAAATAGGCTGGAAACCGTTAACAAAAATCACCTAAGACCGAAAAACTAAAATTTGTAATTAACAGAATTTGTTGTTTAATTAAGATTTTTAACCCCAAAATATGACCAAATATACCCCCAAAACGTCGACCCAACAGCCGACTTTCGGTCCGCCGCTGTGTACATATAATCCATCAAGCGGTGGGTCTATTATTTTCGTTTCGCAGTGTCTCGCTTAACGGGCGCTGCCTGAATTGCCAACTTGTCCATTCATATAAATTGTTTGCGGGTTTATAATATGAAGATTTGTCGTGTCTGTGATATCACAATAATTACATAGGTTGTTGAGCTGCTTAGCTGGTTGGGATAATGAGTAAGAATGACTTCACTATTCACTATGTATGTAATGTAATGTGTTTTTATTCATGAGAAGTTACTGACAGCCCTTAGGCTGAAATAGTTACAGGAAATACAATTAGTTTATAAAGATTAAAGAGTAAAATGTAATTGATATTAATAAATGTTATTTTTTTAAATTATTTTTTATAAGCTATATTATTGCTATAACATATTGTACATTTGTTGTACATATCATTCATATGGTTTACAATTTTGAGTATGGTGGACATTTCAAACCTTTTCTTAATTTTTACAGGATAGGGTTGCAATAAAATTTTTTTTGAATGCCTTGTTTGTCTCAATTCACAATTATATATTGGTGGTAGCATATTATTAAACCTGTTTGAGTTCAAAATTTGCATCCCAAATTTATGAAGAAGCGATTCTCTCCGATCTTCTAGTCTTTCTAGGTCTAAGTTCTTACAAAGATCATTGTATGTGGAATCTGTCACCCTGATTCCTTTAATTATTGGCATTGCCCTTTTTTGGACATGTTCGACCTTTTCACTTAGACTTATTGACAAGGACGTATTTAGGGGTGGTGCTAGGGTGCTTAAGCACCCCCTAAATTTCCCAAAAACCCACTAGACAATTCTCAAAAATTGATAAAAAGTAGTTTTATACATAAGAAAAATCAGCTCGTATGTTTAAGCACCCCCTTAATTTGATTTCTGAATACGCCCTTGCATTGATAATGTTGGCCATAAGACACAAGCGTATTCAAGGATTGGTCTAATATAACATTTATAGGCGTGCACGAGTTCTTTTTCTCCGAACCCATAGCGTTTTAAATTTACCAATACATAAAATTTAGATGATGCGTTTTTTACAATGTTTTCCACATGATTGTTATTATTTAAGATCTAGTGTAACAGTAACACCTAAAAGTTCAACACTAGTTTTAACCGTTGTATGTCAAAATTTTACACGAAATTTAAAATAAACAATTTATACCATTCACCACTACTTTTTGGGTGGTGGTATTTACCGTTAAATACCATTAAAAACCACTTACCACTGGTAAGTGGTATTTTGTACACTGATCACTGCACACTGCAGCTTTAGCTCATAATACTATCTCTGAAAATGTATCTCTCAGGATGTCGTATCGAGCCAGACTCCTAAAAGACCAGTAAAATACAATTCTCATTTGGCAAAAATTAAGACAAAAGCAATACAAAACTTAGCTAAAGAAATTCCATACACAAAGTAGCAGCACAATTTAATGTTTAATGTTCCGCGTAGTCTAATAATACTGGGGAAAAGACAACTAGAAGAGTTGGAAAAACCAAAATTAGTGACGGTAAATCGACTAGAAATAGCTTACTTTTGTGAGGGAGCCATGACAATATATGAAAAGGTTGTATAAATTGCGTTCAAAAAACCCTAAAAATCGCAAATCCCATATTATATCAAGCGCAAATGTTTTTATATTTTGGACAGAAATTTGCTTTTTTGGATTTTGGGGCCATTGCATCCAGTTCCAGTGCCCTCTCAATTCAGCTTATGATCTTAAGTGACATTTGAGGGCTCCGGATTGGAGATTGTCTTTGCATAGTTATCATTGAGGACGGTGCTTCGAAAAATGAGACACTCCCCGACACAATTGTTAAAATTCCCTTAGACTCACACTCCATTTCCAAATCCATTTCCATCCGGATCACATATTAATTTAGCTGAATTTTATACTATGAGGATGTATGAGTACCCTAGGAAGTCTGTGGTGCCTGTGCACAGGCTGTGGTGTCTTTGCGTACAAAGGTATATTGTAGTGCAGGGATATTCTCGTCCATTGCTTATTGTGGACAATTACTACTGCATAATCTGTTCACACAGTGGCTAATGATGGTGACTCGGTCATTCATAAGAATGTCATCAATTTGGAGCTGTCATCTCGTAACGAGATTCTCGATTGTTTTTGAATGTTTTGTTGACTAATCGGTTGTGATGGGTGTCAGCCCATCTTCTATTTACAAAAGTCTTTTTGACTAGTTTGGAATGGAGGCATCGGAATGTACAAGTCACGCCGGTGTTTGTTTTCATTTCTTTCTCACGACAACCACGCAAAAAGTGATATTAGTCTTCAAATCTTGACGACATTCTTTTCGGCCAAAGCCGTAAATTCATTATATTCATCACAGTATTCTCTATAAATTACAATCTTTTCGCTTTGACACTGTCTGATGAAAATGATACTCAGCCATTCCCCTAACAGTTAATTTCTATTCTATTTAATTCCATAAATTATATTTATTATACCATTTATATTTAATTAAGGTCATCCCACTTTTCCTGTTTACACATTTTTTCCAAGTGGCTATCAAAATGAGGTGGGAAATGGAAAAATTCCATTGGCAAGCATTTTCCGCTGACAGTCTCATGAAGGATGTTTTGGCCATTACAATACATTTACCAAGTAAGTAGGTTGATTACGTCAATCGAAAAACCCTCGACCCCCATTTTTGGGTTAAAGGATGGTATATGTAGGCATAAATAAAAGCCTATTGAATATCAGATCTCTGATATTCATTGTGAATGTCCATCATGTCTGTCCGTCCGTCCGAAGAAAATTCAGTTTCAGTCAATAGCTTTCAGTTCAGTTCAGCCAGCATACAATGCGACTAGAATAGATACACATTCCTACCTTTCAGTATCCACAACATACTATGCAACCAGCAGCAGCATTGAATAGGTACACATTCCTATCTTTCAGTTCAGTGCAGCCAGAATCCACAACACATGACACACTTCGACTAGCAGCGGCATGCGACGAAAGGAATTTGTTGTTTTCGTTTGTAGCATTTGACTTTCACGAGAGTAGTCAGTGTTTTACGAGAGCTGTCTGTTTTCAAGAATAAGAATATTTTTATTGTTTCCTTTGGCATTTGACCTTCACGAGAGTACTAAATAATCATAAACAGAAACTCATCCTGTCTGTTTTACAAGAATAGTTTTCCAGCTGACGTAGTTATACTATCGACATGTGACTTTGATTAAAACTGTTGGCGTGACTTTTTATTCGGTCATAGGTGTCACAATTAGCATTTTGCTAAGTGCAGAATGTAATTGACCATTATATTCACTAAACTTAAATGAAAACGAGTTAATTATTGTTTAGATGCATCCAGTATGGATGCAATATACGCTATTATTTCGACGTTTCTACGTAACCTACTAAGTAACAGTACCTAAACGCGAATAATTTTAAAATGTTAAAAATTACAAGTATGTATTTTTAAGTTACAGACGTTTTAACCTAATTTGAACTGCCAAAATTGTCACAATTTGGGGGCTGAAGTAACGTTAGTAAACAACGGGAAAAATATAGTAAGAATTGCTCCAGAAGGAGAAACGCATTTACATTTTCACAGTAATGTTCGGTTGTTCAGAATAAATACTAAAAACATTTTGACCGTAAAACATTAAATTTGTTTTTTAACTGATTATAAGTATAGGTATAGTTACTGGAGAAACCTCGTTTAGGATTTTGGTAGCTAAATGAGGGAGCATGACGGTTTAGTTCAAAATGCTTGCCCTTGTTGCATGTGCTAGGCTGGACACTAGCGAGCGAATAGGGCAATCTTGTGGAGTTTCTCGTCTTGCCCTTTTGCTGAGTCTGGGCTGTAAGCTAGCAGGCAAAACGTGAAAGTTCGAAACAGTCTGGTCTTGTCCCTATGGTTGAGCTTCTCCACTCGTCCCTAAACTAACATGTAGTAGATAGGGACAGTTAACTGATATTTACATTTTGACACAAATGTTAGGTTGTTCAGAATAAATAGTTAAAACGTTTTGACCGTAAAACATATTAAATTTATTTTTAACTGATGTTTAACTGTTACAAACTCTGTTATTCACTTTACACCCGTTTGTTACGGTTTATTTATAACATAGAAGAAAACTACATCTGACAATGCAAAAACCATGTAACCCTAAAACTACTATTATTTACTTTTACAAAAACAGAAATTGAAGTATGAAATTATAATTTTTAGCATATAATAGCAAACATGCAATATTGACATGAGCAACTATATCTATATTATAATAAAGCTAAAACTACGTATGTCGCATTAAGTTACATGTAATCTATCTATCTATATAACCCTGCCATGGTAAATGCGGCTTTTTGTTGTAATACACATGCACGTACACAATATATAATATTTCATAAAACAAGGAAGTCCAACATGAGATTAGTTTATTTCGAAAATTAAACATTGTTAATGTGCCTAAATCAGTGTTCCGTTTCAGCCGGCTGGAAATGATTTTGACCAGCCAGCCGGCTAAAGTGGCTGAAATGGCTAGTGGGCAAAGTGGCCAAAATTCATGATTTTTTTAATTTCCCGCCAAGTCAAGGATGATTTTCTCAGTTCACATACCCCCATTTGAGTATTTTTGGCCATATTGGCCATTTTAGCTACTGGATAACAAGAATTTCAACCAACCGGCTCGCCATTTTAGCCAGCCATTTTAACCAACCAGCCGGCTGGTCATCGAACACTGGCCTAAATCATTTTGAAATTCAGCATTGGTGCTGGGGGCCTAGTAATATTATAATGAGTGGTATGAATAAAGTCTACCTCATGCTTTTACTTGAAATTTTTGAAGTAAAAAGTTCCTTCGGTATGAATAAAAATATTATTAGTATTTGCTAAATTACATGAAGCATTTACCACCGTTAGAAATAAATACTTTTGATATGAATAACATCTTGAATTTACTTTTACTTTGAGTATTTCCTTCAAAAGTTTGAAGCTTCTCCAATAGCAACCTATGTTACGTCCCCACGCAAAAGAGTAGGGTTAGTAGGATTCACGATTAATTTTCTAAAGTAAGGCATAGATAACTCTGACCGATTAGTTATAACGTTATAACCATGACCACTAAATTGCATTTGTGAATAGAAGAGTATAGATGTGCTTGGTTTGCTGGTCTGTCTGATTGGCTGAGCCATAGTAACCAATTTACTATGGCCAGGGCCGCAGCCAAAAAGAAATTTCGGGAGGGGCATCGAGAAAAATTTAGTAAATTTTAACGATTTTTTTGCGATTTTAGAGAAAAATTTCTTTATTTTTCCGGATTTCGGGGGCGGGGCACGTGCCCCGGTGCCCTCTCTCTCGCTGGCCTTGACTATGGCTGATTCACGTCCTATTTAACCATTACCTATTCCTAATTTCTACTATAATATCATTACTCTGTTGTGCTAAACAGCAATGTAATCCATCCTCGCCCCATTGACTTTTTGCACCCCAACTTGCGAACCAATTATTTCCAATCTGGGACTAATCTTGCAAATTTCGGATGGGGGGAGTTGGAAACATTATTAAAAAATAGAAAATATCATTAAAAAATTGGAAATATTAGTAAAACCTACAGCAAGTCGTAACAGAAGCTATAAATGGAAAATAATTTATTTCGGTCCTATAATATATGTTTTTCGGTTTTATTTACGTTATTATAAAATCTCAAATTTGGTCGAAGCGGAGTCAAATATTTTATACTACCCACATTTACAATTTATAGGAAACAATTGAACTTTTTAATGTCCATTTATTGCCAATTGTTCACATTGACTGTAAAAATGAAAACAAAGTGAATGTGTGGTATCTCAGCAACCTATTGGCCCATTTACACCAAAATGAGTAGGGTTCTTTACTGGTCCATAGGCACTATTTTTGCCAATTTCCGTAAATGCGTTCAACAGTTAGTGTTGGCAGACGGACGGACGCACGTACGGACAGACTTTGCAATTCTATAAGCTGCCTTGCTTAGGCGAGATAAAAAATAGAAATATCAGTAAAACATAAAAAAAATTGATAAAAAATAAGTTAGAAATATTAGTAGAAATGAAATTTCAAAACGATATGGAGAAATGTCAAGGAGAAAGTTGAATAATGTCGAAGGAATCAAAATTTGCCTCTCTGAAGCAAGGGCAGGCCCGGGGCCACCCCTTGCAGTCTATGCTGCAAGCAAATTTTGATTCCTCCTTAATACGTCACTTCCTCAACCGTGTTCAGGACTCGCTGTTTTTCACTTGGAAATTGATATATTTTGGATGCCTTGTTTCCCTAGTAGGAGTAAGTAATTGAATCACTGCTGCTGTAAATTCGTATGGTGATCGATGGTGTTGGCTGTCAGCTGTAAATTGTCTATTGTACTGGTATGAGGAGATGAAGGCGTAGTTAGTGGATAGGAGGAAGCGAATATTGGAGGCCAGGAGCGGAGGCAATCATCACCATTGTAATCTCCGTTCTTGATCAAAGATAGATGATGAATCACTGGTTTCGACACTCCCGCCAGCCTAACAAAGCTCACGATTTTCCTCGCACTTCACTCTCCAGTGTTTTCAATTTTGGGCACTCCAGCCTTCTCAAACCGCCAGTGGGACTTCCTTTGATTAAACTCAACTTAGACTCCAATTTTGAGTTTTGTCCACTAGCCACCTCGCAATTTACCCGCCCACTAGCCACTTTTGCTCCCTAGTCACTGCCAACCGGCTAGATAAACTCTGGATATGTCTTTAATCAATTGAAGCCAAATTACAAAAAAAATCGTGCATAATTTATTGATCAATTTAGGTCAAATTTCAAAAATTTTTCCTCGCGTTGCACGTATTTGGAATGCTTCACTCTAAATAATTTTGAGTAAGATATAATCAACGTTTGAGTAAAAAATGCGCTGACTCAACAATTGAATAAAATTTACTTTACTGTTAATAAAATTTTACTCCAGTGTTGAGCATTCGGTGTAATATTACTCAACTGTTGGGAACAATTTTCTCAAAAGTGGAGTAAAATAAATCCAACAGTTGAGTCAGCGCATTTTTTACTCAAGGTTGGGGGAACTTTTTTTAGAGTGTTCTAATCCTCCAATTCCTCAATCTATGCGGTAATATTATTATGCAAAAATATTAATCCAAAGTATGTAATTTAGCGGTTTAGGTAATTTTTCCGTAACTTTCACCAAAAGCTCAAGTTTGTGCATTTTGCACAAATGATAACGCGAAATACGGATGCATAACATGTCAAATCCTTTAATAAGACGCGAATAATAATAACGACGTCATTATTAACCCCATGGTTAATAATGACGTCGTTATCGAAAATAACGTGGTTATTGAAAATAACGTGGTTATTGAAAATAACGTGGTTATTGAAAATAACGTGGTTATTGAAAATTATGTGGTTATTGAAAATTATGTGGTTATTGAAAATTACGAGGTTATTGAAAATAACGTGGTTATTGAAAATTATTAATTGCTTGCATTGCCACATTTATTTTATCAATAGCTAAATTTGCAGGTCATTTTTTATATCTATCTTTTTTATATTTTTTAAGTAAGATCATCGTCAAAAGAATTCAAATGTGTAGCATTGTGTTGTGAGGAGCAAAGATTTTTCACGATCAGGAGGATTATAAATAATAACTATAATAACAGGTTTAAGGAATTTCCTTTTTACTCTAAGAGTCACTACTTCAATTTCATTATGGGTAATTAATGATGTTGGTATTTCGATTTCATCATAGTCACATACGCAACTTAGATAAATTAAAATACCACCCCCTTTAGCTTCTATCGAATCGTATACATTGATAGTTCTTAATATAAAATCGTTGATCATTATTATTAGAATCGAGTTTTGATTCAGTGCATGCATAATATAGTATGCATAATATTCGATTCAATAGTTAACAACTCACGAATTTCATTGTATGTTGATTTGAGTCCGTTGATATTTTGATGTGCATATAATATGTACTTCGGTACTGCAGTACGGTTTTGCCTGAAAAAAGATACCCAATACTCTGTTAGCTGTGGAGCCTTATATCTTAAAAAATCAGCTTGCTCCCACCGAGATTTCTTATCAGACGAGTGATGCACCATGTAGAGTGCATTTTAAAAATTAAAAAGTCTGCAAAAACTGTAACAACTTTCGAGTTATTAACGATCAAAAAGGGTCTCAAAGTCTCAAAACGACAAAAAATTGGCCTTGAAGTTAAATATTTCAGAAAGTAGAGGAAATATTTTGATGAAATTTGGCAGATAAGTTTCAACAAACATTAGGAAGGTTTCTCTGGAGCCTCAAACATTTCCAACCATAGGGGGCAGAGATAGTCCCATAAGGGAGTAGCTCGCCACCCAATTTTTGAATTGCTTCAAAATCGTTTGCTAACACATTTTCACATCCCCTTCCACATTTTTTAATGGTTTACACCATATTCGTAATTTGGGCCCCGATCAAAAGGCTATAGCAGACTGTAGGTGGTGTGTATTTATAGTGCCACACACAGGTCACTATTAGTCAGTTGAACGTTGGGTATCCGGAAATCAGATGGTCATTTTTGGCTATGAAATGAATTTTCATTGAAAAATTTAGGAAGAGGAATGGTCTATATAATGTATACCGCGTATTATCCGTGTTGTACCTTCATTATTGTGATTCAATAGCTGTAAATAATTTTCCTTTGGCAGGACGGGCTTATTTTTAGCAATCAATACTACCTGAACCTGAACTAAATACTAAGTATCATTTTCTTTTGACTCTACTCTACATGCATTGCTAACAAAAGAATGAATTAATATAACTATAACATGTTGTGAAACCGCTATTCCAAATGTCAATAAACCGTGGTAAACGCTGTAAATAAGCATCGGTAAAAGAAAATAAAAATGATCTTTGTACAGTACCTACATGATATTTCAATAGGTGACCTCAACAAACTGTTTTAATGCAGTAATTGGAAATACATTAGTATTGAATCACAGTGACAAACGAAAATGGTATTCATTTACGAGAATTAAAAAATCCACAATATTAACATGATTCTTGTGAGAAAGAGAATTCGCAAACAGTAGTACCATTTCTATAAATGACCTGCACACTTTACATTTTCAATACAGAAATTGAAAACGCTAATATTGAAGCAGTGACAAACGACAATACTATCTGGTCAGGCCCGCCCCGAGCTCACCTGTCACCCTGGGCAAAATATAAATGCCGCCCCTCATGAACATTTTGACTACATAATATATTCTCGCTAGGAAACATCACATACGCGTTGAGGGCACCCATCCCCGAAATCTAAAAACTTTTCCCCCCAAAAAACAAAGCTTTTTGCACCCCGCGCAATTATCGATCATGTTTAGGACATTTTTGACTAATTTTCGTCAAAGAAAGCAGTACCGTATTTAAAAGTCGATTTCGGAGGGGGCAATGATATCATATGGCTATGAGAATATATTAGACATAATCGCGCGAAGCGCGAAAAATTTTGGCTTATTTTGTCTAAAATGAGTCAATAATAGCCTAAAAATCACAAAATCGCGCTCCACAAATACATACACAAATATACATATTGAGTGCATAATTAGATTATTTTGACAAATGAGTCCAAATTGAGCTTAAATCGTATAACGTTTCTAGTATATGACTTTTATTTACTTCGAATTCAGGAATACGGCCCTGATCTGCAATGACTCAAATACTAATAATATCTAAGTAATATCGGTATGAGGAGTGGCCAGCGAATCATTTCACATTTGTTTTGAGAACTATTTTTTGCAATTGATATTTTATTAATTTTTAAACGATTCTCCAAAATAAAAATACAATTCTACAGAGAAAATTTTAACTGTTCTATTTTTGCTAAATTTGCCAAATTATATGTGCTAATTTTGGTATTTTGCCGCCCCCTAAATTTTGCCGCCCCGGGCGGTTGCCCTGCTCGCCCATGCCTCCGGGCGGCCCTGTATCTGGTGCCGGTATCTCCAGAGCACAGTAAAAAAGATTAAATGACAAATGGTGTAAAACTAAAAAAAGATCAATAGGTAGGTTCTCTAATTGAAATATATCTTTCAACTTGTAAATGCAGTAATTAATTGAGAATTCGGTTTCAACGGAGTGTAGAACATAATGTCAGATTCAGCCTGGCTGTCCAGAATCACAAAACATGGATAGGTATGTCATAAATCTCAGAATATAAATTGAAAACGTTTTTTAATTATTGTACCACATTGCTGACCTGAACACTACAGTTTCAATGTAAGCATTGAAACTACTGATATAGTTTAACAGTAATAAACGACAATTATTACATCCTCTCCTAGTCTATTATCCGGTGCGAATATCTCCCCAACACAATAATAAAGTTGAAATGACGAATGGCACAAATCTAAAAACAGGTCAATATAGTTCAAATAATGATTCACAGTCATAAACGGCAATGACGGCAAAGGTGCCCTCACCTAGTCTTTACTTTACGAAAAATACAAAATGAAAATGATCCGAATGATAGAATCAACAAACCACAATTGTATAATTCACAAAGTCTCGTAAAGTAATTTTTAAAAATTGAAAAAAAGTTAATATTGAATGATGACATTGAATAACGCCGGTGCGAGTGTCTCCAAAGCACAGTAATAAAGTTGAAATAACGAATGGCACAAAACTGATTACAGGTCAGCATAATTCAAATAATGATTCACTATGATAAACGACTAAAGATGCTCCCTCCTAGTCTTTACTGAAAATTACAAAATGAAAATGATTCTCATAATAGAGTCAACAGCCACAATTGCATAGTTTATTATGTCTCGTAAAGTAATTTGTTGAAATAGAAAATATAATATTGAATGACGGTGACTCACGAAAACTATTACCCGCGAATATCCTCACAGCACAGTAATAAAGTTGAAATGACGAATGGCACAAAACTGATTACAGGTCAACATAATTCAAATATAATGATTCACTATGATAAACGACTAAGATGCTCCTTCCTAGTCTTTACTGAAAATTACAGAATGAAAATGATTCTCATAATAGAGTCAACAGCCACAATTGCATAATTTATTATGTCTCGTAAAGCAATTTGTTGAAATTGAAAATATAATATTGAATGACGGTGACTGACGAAAACTATTACCCGGTGCGAGAATCATCACAGCACAGTAATAAAGTTGAAATGACGAATGGCACAAATCTGATTACAGGTCAATATAATTCAAATAATGATTCATATGACGGGGACTAACGAGAAAACTATTACCCGGTGCGAGTATCATCACAGCGCAGTAATAAAGTTGAAATGAAGAATGGCACAAAACTGATTACAGGTCAATATAATTCAAATAATGATTTACAATGATAAACGATTAAAGATGCTCCCTCTTAGTCTTTACTGAAAGTTACAAAATGAAAATGATAGAGTCAACAACCACAATTGCATAGTTTATTAAGTCTCGTAAAGTAATTTGTTGAAATTGAAAATATGATAATATTGAATGACGGTGGCTAACGAAAACTATTACCCGGTGCGAGTATCATCACAGCACAGTAATAAAGTGGAAATGACGAATGGTACAAAACTGATAACAGGTCAATATTATTCAAATATTGATTCACTATATGGAAAACGACAAAAGGTACCCTCTCCTAGTCTTTACGAAAATTACAAAATGAAAATGATTCTCATGATGAGTTAACAACAACAATTGCATAGTTTATTATGTCTCGTAAAGTATTTCCCGGGCTTGGGATTGGTGACAGCAACTTGATTTCAATACGCCCCAATGATATGCAAAGTGGCTTTAGGCTTCTAATACTAGTGATGACGAAGAAAACAATTAAGGTCAAACTCCGAGGTCAAAGATCATATCAACGTCATTCTCGAACTTGAAGCTTTTTATTGTCTCGAAAACTTATACTGAAAGTTTCATTGGATTATCTCAATCCGTTCAGAAGTTATTGATGCCATACACAGACAGACAGACAGACCGACAGACTGCAGGGGTGATCGCATAAAGCTATCGGTTACAAACCGATGCTTAATAAATCATACTAAATAAAATGATACCATTACACTTTTAGTCAAATCTCATATATGTACAATTTTGCTTGGATATTGTTTACAACAAAGATTGTTAAGCAATTCATAGTTTGTGGATTCTTTATTACTTCTATTGGTTAGACAGAAAAGATAGAGGTTAATATTATAAGAGATATTAATTACTTTATTGTCAAATACTACACAGATGCAATATCACAGGAAACTGATTTTAATATAGAGGACCAAATATACAAGTAGTCATTGGTGACTTGCTATCACATTTATATTGGTCCCGACGAGACATAATCAATACAAGAATGATTACAATTTAGTTCGTGAAATTTATACTGCGAAGTTAGATTGCCTGCGGTCCTATATATCTGCAGTAACTTTATTTAAGTTGCACATTGTTATGGTGATAATTAGGGCGTGTTGCTAATTTCCGCTGAGCAGAGTGGCAGGAATTAAAATCTGATTTTGCTGTCAGCTTTTAATTACATACAACTTCCATACACCATGATACACCATTATAGTATTACATAAATTATTATAGTATTATAGACAGTTATACTTTAAGAGTACAATAATGTTTGTGTAATGTGTACTAATAAGTATAGCTACCAGTGCATATCGTCGGTGCCCATGCCCATAAACAAGGACTACGTATTTACAGCGTCCATAAAATAACAGCTGTGATTTCCTTATAAAAAGCGGGGGAAGTAAAACCAAGAATATTATAATTCATCATAACGGCATTGCTTCCATTACATAACTTGGCATTTTAAAATTAGTTTTTCAAGTTAATTTTAACATGTTCAGAGTCAAGGGAATTTGATGTCCTTGAAAACACAGCTTTAAGGTGGGTTTGAGCGAGCAATTTTCCGTGAAATCGGCTAAAATCTAAGATTTTTAGATTTTTAAGACAAAAGCATTTCTTCCTAAAAAAATGTTTAGAGCATAGAAAAAACATGAAAGTTTTAATTTTGAGTAGGCAATTTTTTACATGGAAAACATTATTCTCATTTTCCTTTCTCGTTTGAAAACTCACAAAATCAAAAAGGTGGTCATCATCATTTTCGTTC
Source organism: Tomocerus qinae (assembly GCA_020055645.1). NCBI lineage: Eukaryota > Metazoa > Arthropoda > Collembola > Entomobryomorpha > Tomoceridae > Tomocerus > Tomocerus qinae. Next base: position 188,294 of record CM034548.1, on the reverse strand, counting down.
TTCTTTTTATGGCAGTTTGTACGTAATTTCCTTGTGATCGAGTGGTATTTCTGATTTTAAATGGGCACTTTTTGTTGAAGTGGCATGGAATGTCACTACAAGGTGTGAGTGGATAACACCACTCACGATGTGAAAATTTTGTGGAGGGGGTTTATTATAGTTACCCTTCCGTAGTAAATTATTTGCACGTCCCCACACCTTCTTAAATATTATACAACACGAACAAGGCCGCAGCGAGGGGGGGCACCGGGGCACGTGCCCCTCCCGAAATCGAGAAAAATAAAGAAATTTTTGTTTAAAAACGCAAACAAATGCTTAAATTATATTTTTTCTTGGTGCCCCTCCCGAAATTTTTTTCTGGCTGCGGCCCTGAGCACGAATCCCATAATTCGCAGGTTTTTAATGAAAGTGTCAATGGTAGGGATGGAAGTGCTTCCACTAGGAGATTCAATTTCTTTCGTTAAAATGTTAAGTTGTACTCACGGAATTATATGAGTATGTAGGCTGGAAAAATAATACTATAGAACAAATAGTGACAGCAAGGAGAGAGCAAAAGACATTGACGAAACTGGGAGTTGTCACACGCAATACATGCTGAAGCTTGTTAGCTAGATAGAAACGGTAGATGGCATATTTACTTTGTTTGCATTGCTAGCAGAGATGTCTATTCCTGATAGGAATGCTAGCGGCGGGCAAAGGGGGATAATGAGAGTAGGCAATACATGGTGGCTTTAGTCTCTGCCTGATTTTGTAATCTCGTGTTATGCTTAAACGACTAAAGCGCGTAACGTCATTTTCTTAGCTCGCAGAATATAGAAAGCATGTTTTTGGCTCTACAGCAGTTTCTTATTATAAGTCTCTGGTGGACTGGCGACCTCACTAAGGGAGAATCATCGTTACTGTGCTCGATAGATGTCCCACCACTGCACTGAAGGAAACGTGCATGTAAAGTCAGTCAGAGTACTTAAAGGGATAATCCCACCAAACGCCATTTATGGAACGACCACATACTGTAAACTGTACAGTATACACTGAACCTATACATAAGTACATAACATACAGAGGCCAGATGGCTCTGATTTTCAATGATAAACAGTTGGTTGCCTGCGTAAATTATGCTTGAAAAATTTTTGTGCTGATTTTAAAATCTTATTTTTACATTCGCTCACTAGCCACCAGACATTTAACCCGCCCACTAGCCACTTTGGCCCATTAGCCAATTTTGCTCCCTAGCCACCTGGCCATTAGCCAGTGGCTAGTAAAACTCTGTATGTTATGTACTTGTGTATAGGTTCAGTGTATACTGTACAGTTTACAGTATGTGGTCGTTCCATTGGCGTTTGGTGGGATTATACCTTTAAGTGCTCTGACTGACTTTACATGCACGTTTCCTTCAGTGCAGTGGTGGGACATCTATCGAGCACAGTAACGATGATTCTCCCTTAGTGAGGTCGCCAGTCCACCGGAGACTTATAATAAGAAACTCAACCATTAGTACAGCAGGGCGATTTATAACCCTCCTCTAATGTGCAAGGCCGCAGCGAGGAGCCCCCGAAATCGAGAAAAATAAAGAAATTTTTGTCCAAAATCGCTAAAATTTTGGCGCTTTGTGCGACAATTAGTTAATTTTTTCTCGGTGACCTTCCCGAAATTTTTTTCTGGCTGCAGCCCTGTTAATGTGTAGCTACAACACTTTCTGATTCAAGATCAGCACAGCGAGTTAAACCACTCCCATGCTCCTATCTAAAATTTTGGGCGAGTCGAGTCAGAGAATCCCGAAATTGATCAAATTAAAATCGAATCGTGACGATTCGAAAAATACATTTTGCGACGACGTGTTATTATAATTCTTTAACTTGTATTTTAATGAGCTATCCTGACAATTGGATGAGGTATCCATTTATTGTCCTTCTTTCCCCATGGTCACCATGCAGTGGGCGGCCTGTCCGTCCACTCGTATGATAACTTTCGAACTCCTAGTAAAGATACTGGTCTCAGAAAATACTTAATATTATAACATTATTTTTTGTTATAGTTACATCTACTTTCAGCATGGTCATTGATTAGTTTACGAAAATGACTTCTCATGTTTAGAAAAATGTTGTCCCATGTTCACGAAATTGCATTTGTCCTCTTACACAAAGGTTTAAAGGTTTACGAAAGTGCAAGTTTTCGATAATGTCAGTGTACTTTGTAGCAAATGTCATATTTACGAAAATGCTGTCGATGAGTTCTCAGAATACCGTTTACTCTGGCGAGTCCTGGAACTTTTGGTTTTAACGTTACGCTACTTTAGAAGAAATATCCGAACTTGTTTTAAGGATAGAACATAAATGTTTTGGAAATAAAGACATTTCCCTCCATTGTGATTTTTTTGCCAATTAACCTGAATTTTAACGAACTACCCAAAAGGTTTATGAAGTTTAATATTTAAAAAAATAGTTTCCAAATTTTAATAAAATTAACTACAAATTTTTGGCCTAATTTCTTGCATTTTATTACATACTAGCTGAATCCTATAGCACACAAAGTTTGCTAGAAAATGTTGAAATCAGTTAATTTCTAGCGACTGCGCATTAGCCCGAAATTCATTTACCGTTGATTGGACTCAGTACTTATAGTCTAAGTCTATTCCTTGCTCATTAATTGCAAAATATTACCCTTACTCATTAATTACAAAATATTACGGACAAATATACAAACCTTAATACATTCAAAAAAAATTCCATGCGCATGTCCCACTTTATGTTTAAAAGATTATGTTTATGTAGAGTAATGATTTTCAGAGTATAAAGTCGACATGTCGTAAATTATTTTCTGATGCCGCATGCCGCAAAAGCCATAAAATACATTAGACACGGTATAGACAATTTAATGGTTATATTCAACTCATTGAAGTACAAAAAATATAATTTCGATCATTTTATAATAAATGACAACTCTTATCAAATATATAATCGCAGACTTTAAAAAATCAACCATCTATGTATGTATGTATGGTAGGGAGAATCTAGGGAACGTGCACATATTACGTAACGCAAAATTTCCACCCCCATGCATAACGCAATGCTGACTGTAAAGCCTAAACTAAAGTTGCTGATTTGACAGCCAAACTTAGTAAGTTCACGTTGTAGTTCATGATTCCATAGCTATACCGTCCTTTTCTGTTTGGTTGACGTTCATGATTAAGTTTAGTTTCAGTTGCCGATGAGTTTCCCGTAACTATACTGTTCAGATCACGATCACGATTAAGTTTACGTTGTGGTTCCCTTTTCATCTTTCATAATTATACTGTTCGGTTCTCGATTAAGTTTAATTTCAGTTTATCAAAACTTATCACGTTTCAACAACCCAACGGCAGCCGATTTGGAAACCGATCGAAACGTATCCAGTTCGGCTTTGGACCAATAGCAAAGTAGGACTCTGCTACAAGGTGGAATTGCTGGATGCCGCAATATTTAAACAGTCAACTGAGCTGGCTTTTGCCGGGTGCAAATATTCTATAAAAATTTGAAAGCTATTTGCCAAATTTTGATCAAAATGTCTTCTAACGATATTGCGGAAGTTGAAGAGAAGCTAATAACTTTCGTTATGGATCATCCCTACTTGTATGACAAAAGTGACAAAAGCTACAAAGATACTGTAAAAAAAGTAAATGCCTGGTCTTCGATTGCTGCACAAATGCAACTAGAAGGTAATTAAAATAATAACTAAATAATGATACTGGCCATACTTTACTTTGTGACTACTGATCGATACCGTGTGCCATTGAGTATTCCAAGAAAGCAATGCCATAAAAAGAAAAATTATGGCTCGACTTTATTCAGGAGTGCTTGTTCGTGTAAATTTCTATTTTCATTTTTTGCCTTTTCAGGTGGTGAATGTGAGAAGATTTGGAAACGATTGAGAGACCAATACGCTACTTATCTAAGAAAGACTCAACAGCCAACTGGGTCAGGGCGACATAATCATTTCTATCGACATTCAGAGCTGATGCGGTTTTATGAACCCCATTATAAACCATACAAGTAATAATAAAATAACAAATCTTCATTTCGTAGCCATTGCATAATATTGATGCTATTAAAAAATATATTTAAGGTCTGTGTCAAATGTGATGGATGAGTCGACCGCCGAAGAAAGTGTCATTGCAGAAGATAATTTGGAAATTGAGCTCCATGGCTTTCAAGAAGGGACTGAACCTGCTATAACTATTGAAACTACTCGCAAAAGTAATATATCATAAAGTAGTAGTGTTGTCATAAGAAATGGAAAACCTAACTATTTTTAGTTTACTTATGTCAGCTGTACAAATTCTGTTTTGCAAAATATTCGAAAACCTTAAACAAATGATTTCATAATTACTAGCAGTGTTTTCAAAAGAAAATGAAGGCCCGACTAATTCTACTTGAAATGTTATAGGTAAAACTATGCCAAAGCGAAAAATGGATCCAGTGGATGAAAAGTTGATTGAGGCTCTAGAAAACAACTCCAAAGTTAAGGATATTCAAAAGGATGAATTTGAACTGTTTGGCTTGAGTATAATTCCAAAACTGCGTCGGATAAACGAAAAATGTGCACATAAAGCTGCTTCCGTCCAACTGAAGATACATCAACTACTGTTGGAAAGCGAGTTTGAATGAAAAATTTCAATAATGCTATAGCTTTCCAATCGAGTTTATAGCAACTTGTAGTATTGTGGTATTAAAATTTTGTTCTAAAAAGAAATATATATAAATATATTTTTGAGCACATGGCAAGTATTTATTTCCCCTCGATCATATTCATGTTCATGCACTACGGTAGTAAATCTAAATACTGCCTTGCATTTGGCACAAATCTTTGAGTTACCTTCAAATAACGTGGAGCATTTTATCCTTTGTTTCATTCGATTTTCTTCATCTTCATAGTTTGCATTTGAAAATGGATAATATAAGATTTTTACTCCTAATGGCACTTTTAAGAAGAAGGCGAAGGAGGGCTCGGGCTCGACAACGATCAATGTACCTCAGAAATTTATTTATTTCCAGAAGCAGTAGTTCATTGATAGCAATGCTGAGAGAGGATGACGTTTACCATCATAAAATGTTCAGGTACTGCAACCAATTTAATAAAATTGCACATATTGAAAAATGTAATAGCATAAGTTGATGCATTGATTTCGAAATTATAGGATGAATGTATCGAACTTTGATTACATTGCCAGTTTGATTGCAAAAGATGTAACCCATTCTCCAAATCATCAACTTCCGATATCACCAATGACGCGGCTGGCGATTACACTTCGGTATGAAATTAACTGATCAATATGCTAATAAATTTAATCCCTATGTAAAATGTAATCTGTAATAATAGCAGTGCCATCAAAACGATGCAAAGGCCTGACTATTTTTCTATTTTATTGTACTAATATCAGTGTCATTAAAAGAAAATGAAGACCCGTATATTATATGTATTTATAGATACTTGGCTTCTGGTAATTCGATGGTATCAATAGGAGTTACATTTAGAGTGTCGCCTGCATCAGTAAGAATGATCCTGAGAGAGACTCTTACGAGCATAATACAGCATCTCAAGCCAATTTATTTTCCTCCTCCCACTCCAACAATGTGGGCTACACAGGAAGAAATTTTCTGCGAGAAGTGGAACTTTCCTAACGCATGTGGAGCTATTGATGGAAAGCACGTCCGATTGCGATGTCCAAGAAATAGTGGTTCTGTTAACCACAACTATAAAAGTTTTTTTTCTATTGTACTGCTAGCTATAGCAGGAGGAGATTACTCTGTGATAGCAGCCGATATTGGAGGAAATGGTGCGTCTTCAGACAGCGGCATATTGATGAGAAGTGCAATGGGGAGGGCGTTATTAGAAAATAAATTAGGTCTACCCGGGGAAAGGAAATTACCCGGAAGTCTTGTGATTACACCCCATGTGATTCTGGGCGATGAAGGATTTGGATTAAAGTCGTATCTAATGAGACCCTTTCCTGGGAATTCGCTTGAAACACCGAAATCTGTTTTCAATTATCGCCTAAGCCGTGCACGAAGGGTCGTAGAAAATATGTTTGGCCTACTGAGTTCAAGATGGCGAATTTACAATGTCCCGATCCATTGCGACATGGACCTCGTACATCTGATCGTTGAGGGAACAATAATTTTGCACAATTTTCTCTTAAAGCGATGTGACCATGGTTCTTTCACAGGGGATTACATTGACGAAAACGGCGAAGTTATTGATGGAAGCTGGCGTTCTGAGTTTGCTAATAATTCTGGACTAGTTCCGATTCCAATAATAAGTAATGGAAATCATTCGCATGATGCCTCACTAGTCCGAAATAACTTCAAAAATTACTTCAACTCCGGCGTTGGATCGACATCGTGGCAATATCACCATGTAACGCGAGGCTTCCATGACTAAATTGAAACCAGTTCGAATCTATTTTCCTTTATAGATGTTGACTGGTGTTATACTTTCAGAAAAAGAAAATGTCCAGTTCGAATCTAATTTCCTTCATAGGTGTTGACTGGTGTTATACTTTCAGAAAAAAAAAAATCTTGTGATATAGTTATAGTTATTATTACATATTTTATATAATAATATTATAGTATTGCAGTTATATAAATTAAACAGGAGGGTCCTTTGTAACTAAACATTGTTTACGTCTTGCAAGATATACGAAAAATTATTTTTATCGAAAATATTTATTGAATGAAAGTTTGTCAATGGTTGTAAATACTGTAATGAGTTTGCAATTTTTGTCAAAGGGACACCTTTATGTATGTCTCTCGATTCTGATCTGTTGGCTGATTAAAGAATTTCTGTAGATTTATTCTGCATAATTAATAAGTATAGGTTGGTGTGGTACAAAGTGTGTATACCTAATAAACATTAATTTGACAGATTTGGCAAGAAATTGAAAAGTTGGCAATTGTCAACATTACTTGCTGCTTGGTTGGTATAAACAGAGGCCTACTTGGAATTGGAAGGAAGACGTAAGTATATTTATATCCATAGAAGAAGGTTTATATTTATATGGCACTATGCATGCCGTGCAGATTCATAATTTTCCAGATTCATTAAATGCATAATAAGAACTGTTAATCTTGAACTCTGAGTTGAGTAACATAATAATGATTGCAGTCCTTAATTTCGTAGGGAGAGGTTAAGACTGTCTACGATGTACGTAATAAATTCGTTGGATTACTCATTGTGTCATAAGTGTTTATATCGAACATTATAATATTGAGGTCATTATTAACAAATACATACTTGACCATGCGTACCTGTAAAATTTTATTGCAGTGCAATTTACAAAGTAAATCATTAAACAAATTATGTTGCATGTGATGTACATTTCCGTGAAAAATAAATCAAAAAAGATGTTTTAGCAAAAAGCATTCCTAATATGGCTGGGGGAAAGTAATACTTATTACAATTATATTTTCATTATTATGTTGTACTTTAGACATGATAACGTATCTTGTTGCCCGGAAAAGCACTGCAAAATCATGACCGTTGGCATTTGCAAGGATCAAATACAGTTTTCTCTTTTTTACTTCTTGCAATTTTAAGGTTCTTGCCGGTCCATATCCCTTTCTTTTTCAGCAGCTCCATTTGTAAGAAGACGTGTAAGGTGGCGCGAGCATCTTTGGCAGAAGAATGTTCATCCTCCTGAAAGCTCGAATTATCTTTGAAATAACTGAGAATGTCCTTGAGTTTGAATTTTTGGTTGTTGTCATCTTTAAAATAATCCGCGACATCTATAACTTGTTGTCCCTTAAATGTATAATTTAAGGATACGAGGTCCTGCTCCACTGAATGGCCTACTAAAATGTTTTCTTTAAAGACAATATCGAGCATCTCGTGAACCTGAAATTTTAGATAATTATTTATTTAGTATAGTGCAGTATTTTACTGTATTATTAACTAATGCTACTGTTTTATACCTACCGCACTTAAACTTATGCCTTGGCCAATTTTCAAACGGTCCAATTTAGTTAGGTTGGTATTGAACTGACAGACTTGATCAACATCATAATTGATAAATGCCCACAATATCAAAGTACCATGATAATCCACAACGGATATGTTGGCACCTACTAGCAGGTGTCTATTTTTCTTATAGGTTGAAAATCCTGGATTGTATCCCTTTTTTAACGACACTTTCTCTACGTCAATAACCACGTAATCATTTGTGGGCACCAGATCACCGCGGAAGATAGTAGGGCACTGCAAAATTGTGCACATATTTTAATTTACTAATCTCAAATGATAGTGTTTAAATTTCATGATATAATAGTATAATATTTTATTAAATATATATACCTGCCACGCTGATTTACTGTCTTCATGTGGTGGACGAGACTCGACGTTCCTTCGCGAGTCGTTGCCACCACAGACCCCCGGTCCCTGTTTGGTTTTATTCAGGGTATTAATGATTTGCTTACTTACATCAGGGTGGATAGTATTCTTGGCGATAGATTTCATTACGTATAAAAACTCTTCTTTTCCTAAATTTCGTACATTGTCAACCATTGAATCCTGTAACATATTAATGATATTAATCAGTGATTTGTCTTTTGTATGCAACATAAGAATGTCATAAGTATTACTTATACAATAAAATTCTGTATTTACTTACCAGATCAGATTTTCTAGCCATGTCGATAGAATTTCACTCGTTATTAACGATGTTTACTTTAATTTATGTTTAGTGGATGCAGTTTTTAGAATTTGGTCTGCATACACAATAAAATTTATACATTCGCGCTGATGAGTCTATCGCGTACGGCGATCGGCAAGTATAACTACGAGAGTGTTCTGTTTCTGTTTGGTTTCAGTTCCCGTTGTGTAAAATTGAAGTATAGCTATGAAGCATTCAGTTTGTGTATTGAACAGGAAATGGAACGACAACTAAACTAACGAAACTGTACACTATAACTATTCCTTCACGTTTCTCTCAAACGTAATCGTGAACGTAAAATTTGAAACTTGCTCAAATATTGGACTTTAGTTTAGGCTTAACACTTTTGGGTATCTCTTCTTCCCATCAACTGCACACGTAACATATGCACGTTCCTTCAAAGTAAAATACGCATACGCGCGCATGCATGCCTACTTCCTCTTAACCACTGAAATGAGTCGTTTCAAAATATTATAGCATCAAAACATAATAGAAATTTACATAAGATGATTATTGGTGATTGAATGGAGATGATTAGCGAAAGGGGACATTTCGAAACATTAGGCATATTAATTAGCATTTCAAAACTACTAGCAAAACTCCAAACTGGTTCTGCTATATATATAGACAAATTTATTTGACATTTTTTAATAGAGCTGGTATTACTTTTTACTGCCCCCTTTATTACTTCGTGCCAGTTTGCACACCTTTTTTGCAAAATTAAATAACTAAGGACTACTATTTTTTCCATAAAAAATATATTTGTATAGTGTACTCATTGGATTTGTACATTTTTCTAAAATCTAGGGAATCTCATTTTTCTGATTTTAAATGGGAACTTTTTGGAGTGCTTATTAAAAATGGAGTCTTTCATTGTTCCCTGTATTTGATGCTACGATCTACCTACAGTTGTTATATATTGGTTTAGGAACTTCCTTTTGATCAGAATGTTGGCGCCGCAGCTAATTTTTCCAACCGCTGTAGAAAATTATAGTATATTTAAAATATTGTATTTACAATGTAAACATAATAACCTAAGGCAAATACCGATGATTTTTTTCAGATTTGTTTTTATTACTGTGATGGGTGGCCTGCTGAATTTCTCTTGAGTGCTAGGTTCACTCCTTTTAGCTGGGTAATAAAATGAGTTTTCATTTTTCAAGGCGTTTCAGGCACCATAAATGACATATAATGATGTTAATACATAATATTGGTATATAAAAGCACTTTTAGCGTTTTATTTCTCACTTCCCACATGAAATATATATTTAAGCCACACTCGACACCTTGGCGATTTGGTCATTTTTTGCATACAATTTCCTACTTTTTGTAAAAGGAATTTGATATACTGTAAGTACACACTTTTCCGTTTTTTGTACTATTCACTTACATATTTTAATAAACCATGTACGAATATGGATGTAACAAAGTTGCGGCAATAGAGAATACAGTAGTACTAAAAGCTGCGTCACCGTTCTTGGAAAAATATGGAGAATCAGAGGTATTGCGCGACTTGACCTCAACATGACCTGACGTATATACTTTGATCGAACGCCGCTATTATAAATTTACGAGAATGAAGTGTCTTACTTTAGTTTTTCACCCATTTCCCCTATTAGACGATGAATGTAACCTATTTAATAATGTTCTCTGAAATTGTGTATTAACATCATTATATGGCAATAACTTATGACAGTTATGATTTATTATAAAATGATCGAAATTATTTTTTTTGTTCTTCCATTAGTTGAAAATTACCATTAAACTGTCTATGACGTGTATTATGTATTTTACGGCTTTTAAGGTATTTACGGCATTTGAAAATAATTTACGGCATGCCGACTTTATACTCTGGTGAGTTCTTTAATAAAGTAGTCTTTTTTGCATTTGCTATTTGTTTGCAGACTAGATATTCGTACACTTATAATCAGAACATAAATTAGGACCGTTTTTTTATCCAGTTTATTTTTTAGTTTATGTTTCTGATAAATAAGTGAGTGTATGCCAGGCGTATATGTGTTTCATTCAGCCATGGTGAAAGATGTACTTTAGTATGGCCTTTACGGAGTGGAATAAATTTATTTACTAGTTTAAAGATTTACGTGTTGAAATAAAGTAACTTATCATTTACAGAATAATCAACAAATGAGTCCCTATTAATTTTGCTAATTTCTGAATTTAGCTCATTTCAATTGACCTTATTATAGTTTCTATAATAAATAGCTTCAGATTCAAAATTGACATTAGATTTATCTAGGGCTAGGCAACTGCTATTCTAAGGCCCAAACCTGAAAGGCCATGCGACTGAAAAGTCTCTGGCAGACCTAGGTTAGATTGTTGTTATTAGGCTGCTAAAATAATGGCTTAAGATTTTATGTTTTGGCTACTTATTAACAGGTTAATAAAACTTTTTAAAATCAATTTTTAATTAATGCTTCAACAGTGTGAAAAATACCATTTACCGCTTACCACAGTTATCAGTTGTAAGTGGTTTTTAATGATATTTAACGCTAAATGCTACTACCTAAAATTTGGTGGTAAATGGTATAATCGGTAAAAATAGTTTTATTTGAATTTCGTGCCGAATTTTGATTGAAATTTAACTCTAAAATATGAAATAACGTAGCAGCTGGAAATTGTTGTTACTGATAAGCTTTTCACATTGATGTATGTTCATAAACTAACGATACACTTTTTCACGATGGGCCAAAATTGCCTTTATTTGCCGATTAAATAATTAATTTCGATTGAATTGGCACATTCTCTAAATCAAATTGGCAGCACTAAAAGAATAAATGTCTTTTAAATGATATATTTTTACTGTTGATGATATTTTCACTCAACATTTAAATATAAATATTAATTCGATGCCAGGGCGCATTGAGGGTGAGCTTGAAGCCCCCCCTTTGAAATCCAAGAAAAATATATTTATTCTCAAATTATCAAAATATTCGCACTCCGTGCAATTATTTTCCCTGTTTATACCATTTTTGATTCATTTTCGTCAAAAAATGGCAAAACTTTTGCCGTTTTTATGTTCGAATACATATGGTTGTTAAAATATCCATACGAAATATTTTCCTCTCCTGAAACTCAGTTCTGTATACGTGCTTGATTCGATTTGTTTTAGAGAAAAATAGGAAGTTACTATTTCAGTAGTCAAAGTTTTTATACTATTACAAACTTTTCGGTTCGGCTTCGCTACGGTACGTAAGAGTTAAAGGACTGCTCTCCAAATTTTGTCTCCGGGAGACAAATTCTGTCTCCAACTTGTTCTCGACATTCCCGTTATTGCGGCGCTGCGTCGAGAATAGTAAAGGAAACCCCCTTACAGTACCGTATTTAGAAGTCGATTTCGGAGGGGGCAATGACGTCATAAACTTATATGTATTAGGCATAATCGCGCGAAGCGCGGAAAATTTTGGCTTATTTCGTCTAAAATGAGTCAAAAACAGCCTAAAAATCACATAAAATCGCGCGAAGCGCGAAATTTTTTGGTATTTTGAGGAAAAATTTTCCCTTTTCTTGGATTTCGGGGGGGGGGGCATTTGCCCCCAATGCCCCCCCCTCAATACAGCCTTGCCCCCTTAGTATTGCTAACTAGATCTACCGTTTATTTTCGAAAACAAGTCACCTTGTTTAGCGGGATTTTAAATATCGCTAGGTCAATCCCCTGACTATTTCAGAGATTCATTCCAAAAAATTTTTAGACAAAAATTTCTATATTTTTCTGGGTTTCGGGGGGCCCCGGCCCCTCTTGCTGCGGCCCTGACCATATGATACAGTACAGTAGGCTTATTCTCGACGAGAACTCGAGGGCCGAGAAAAATAACGTGAGAGTTCCAAGGTCCCAAGACTGTATTGAGGAGGAGGAATTGGGGGCAAATCCCCCCCCCCCAAATCCAAGAAAAGGGAAAGCATTTTCTCAAAATACCAAAAAAAACCCGGTTCGCGCAATTTTATGCGATTTTAATGCTATTTTTCATTCATTTTAGACAATATACGCCATAATGTTTACAGGTGCATGACGTCATTGCACCCACCGAAATCTTAATGCCAATGACTTTATAATCTAATTACAATGAGTGCAGAATGTGAATAAAAACTACATCTCGGAATGTGAATAATTAGTTAGCAGAATGAGAAGGATTGCATAGTAGAATGCAAATGACCATAAGCCGGAAATTTATTTATTTAAAAAGGCAAACATTTAAAAATTTACTAAAAAATGGCAATAAATTTACTTAAAAGCTTATTATAAAATGAAAACAACATTCTAAAAATTAAATTAATAGATTGCAAAAAAACATGTTGAGGGAAATACCAGTATAGTTTAAAAATCAAATCCTCAAATGTCAATATTAAATTCTAATGATTCTTATAACTTGAATGAACAACCAGACTCTTTTACAGTGACAAATCATAATAATATATCTATTACTATTATTATCTTTTATAATACATTTTACTATTATTATTAGAATTTTTGCAGTCGTTCATGTAAAAAATATTGGCACAATAATATGCTTGGTAAAGTCATTTAGAAAAAGTCGAAATGCGAAACCATGTAGTTTGGCATTTATATTAACATAATGAATAGATAACATAATAGGAAAAACATGTTGAGTGAAATCAATGAAAATAGGAAACTAAAGACTTAATTTTTTGCAATTTACATTGTATGCCAATTTTGATAGCAAAGTAGATGTTATATTAAAAAGCACGCAAAGACTTTGTATTTCTGTTACATAATGCATGTAATTGTATTTATTTTACTGTTTGAGTAACAATTTTATCAAAAATGTTTTTAAAAATTTTGTTAATTGGCAAAAAATTTGCTAAAGAATTTTTTTTATTCCTAAATATTTACGTAAACTTTTTTAAAACCAAAAAAAGTTCACTTGAAAGTTAATTTTATTACAGCCCGAAATTTAAAAAAAGTTTACTAACACATTTATATTTTGAAATCCTTGAAGCATGAATCGCCTAAATACATAAGCTCCACAATAGTAGTAATCAAAAGTAAAATCGAATCGATTTGATTTAGATTCAGATTGAAGAAAATGGAACAAATCCAACATAGCTTTTGAGTGCTCTGATTAAAATAATTTGACAACTATGACGATTCAATAGCAAAAGTAACGATATTCTACAGCTTAGCCAAGGTGAGTGAAATTGTCATGGTAATTGTCCCCAAAATCTTTCTAATCCGAATCTAAATCGTCCCAGGAGACGATTCGAAAAATTCCGATGAGAACGATACGATTTTCTTGTTCGCGCATGAGCAGACGCAGTTTTGATGCAAAAAAGTAAATCAAATCGGATTCGATTCTACTTTTGATTACTAGTTCTCATCGGAATTTTTTGAATCGTCTCTTGGGACGATTTAGATTCGGATTAGAAAGATTTTGGTTGGAAAATCGAAGGGCCTAACACTTTTTAGCTAAGCTCAAGGTGAGTGAAATTGCTATGGGGACAATTACCATGATAATTTCACTCACCTTGGCTAAGCTGTAGAATATCATTACTTTTTTTATTGAATCGTCATAGTTGTCAAATTATTTTAATCAGAGCACTCAAAAGCTATGTTGGATTTGATCCATTTTCTCACAATCTGAATCTAAATCAAATCCGATTTTACTTTTGATTACTACTACTAATGTCAAGTTCGTTTTGAAAAAGTTTATTTAAATAAAATTCCGGCGTCTGCAAATGGCCACATATCCATAGCAGAATAAAAATGACAGTCATTCATATTCGGTTATGTAGTCATTCACATTCAGTTCAATAATGTGTTAAGTAGGTGGCATTCATAGATCGGCAAATAGTTTTGGGTTTCGGGTATGAAATCCTACCCGCAGAGTTGTGGTGCAGTTGGATAGGGTTAAGTTTGGAATTGGCCTTGGCCGCCGCGGAATGGCATTGAAGGTTGAAAATTAATTAATTTGTGTGGAGCTTAGAGAGCGGGAACGGAGGGACAACATCGACGCCACTGTCTCACACTCCGCACCACCATATCCGGTGCTCCTCAGCGTCGTCACCCGCACCGGTGCTGTCGCCCGACAGCACGTCTTCGACTGACGAGAAGATCATCAGCCCGCAGCCTGAGTACGGAGGCACCTCCTCCACTCCGCGCCCAAAGAACGAGGGCAAGAGGGCAGTGCCCAACAAGTCCAGCGGGTCTAGTCATGACATCGTGCCTGCCGACTCGAGCACAAGCGAGTCGTCCCGTAACCCCAGCCATCACCATCACTACCACCATCATCATCACCACCACTCAGCTCACCCGCACCACCATCTCAACAACAACAATGAGGGCGACTCGGTCGAGGTCAAGGACTCCTCGGCGGGGAAAACGACGGAGCTTCCAAGTACCGGCAGCGTAGCCGGCTCCTACGAAGTGCACAGCGAAGACGAGTCGGGGGACGAGTTGATGGAGGACATGGACGAGAGTGATACAGGCTCTTCCAGAGGCGGCGGCGGCGATGGGCCCAACTCCTCAGCCCCTGCCACTCTCGTCGGGGGCGACAAGACCGGGCAGCACTCGCAGACCCTTCTCCTCTCCCACGCTCAGCCCCTCACCCAGAAGAAGCGCAAACGGCGCATTCTGTTCACCAAGACACAGACCTACGAGTTGGAGCGCCGCTTCCGGCAGCAGCGCTATCTCTCCGCCCCCGAGAGGGAACACTTGGCCTCAATCATCCGACTCACGCCAACACAAGTCAAAATATGGTTTCAGAATCATCGCTACAAAACAAAGAGGTAAATTGCTACACAGATCCCACGCCAACTAACACCAACCCTTTCATCTGAAAGCGTTTTTGCTCAACGACAATACACTTGCTTAGCTCGCTGGAACTAGTTACAAATTTTTGAACTTATCCTTTGGTTTTAAAGCATCGGTCTCTGACACAAGACACGAAGGCGGGCAAGACTCCGTTTTAGTTGGAATGAGGAAGCGAGTCTAACCGAACGGAAGTTCGGTTCGATAAAGTCGAACTAGGTCAAATGTAGGTCAAATGTCCCTTCCCCCGTCCATCCGTGATAACTTTTAATCGATTTAACCAAACTTTTCAAAAGAATTATTTTTTGTCAAATTGGTACATCTTGCCTAGATATCGCGGAACAAGACTTTAGAAATTATCCATTATAGAAAAGAAATAATGCCATTTCACAATTTCATTTCAATTCAATGCAAAATCACAACTACATTTTTAAATCCCGGTTTATTTGGTAGTCAATGTTACTCTACTTCGCATTTCTGCTCATTTTAACAATCAATATTAACCTGTTTTGAAATTCGGTTGATTAGTCTACAACTCTTCTACCAAACATTGTGCTCAGTCACCTTTACTCAGGCGAGCTTCGGTGACGGCTTACCGTCAACCGTAAGTTTTTACATATCAAATATTGAAAACAGAAATAGTAGAAAGGTATATAGTAGAAAACATAAGATTTTGAAATAGTTAGCGATAAAAGATATCTAAGTCCAGCCCTTGTCAAATTTCTTCCTCTTTTCTATGAATTTTTGCTTGCTTCGCGATGCGTCAATCCTTGAGTTTTAATTTAAAGCTGGATTTTATTTCTGTTTTTCTATGATGATAGTTAATAAAGTAAAATAGAGCTACATAGATAGATTAACATTCGGTGGGCAGATTGAGGGCTGACTGACTAATAATTTTTTGCACCAATGGTTTTTTAAGCAGAGCCCAGCGGGAAAGTCGATCGTCGACGTCGACGTCGGGGCACCATCACCACGCCTCCTCCATGCTGGACTCGCTGTCTTCGCCGTCGCCTCGGCGGGTGGCGGTGCCAGTGCTGGTGAGGGATGGGAAGCCGTGCAACCACCACCACCAGACCAGCTCCAACAAGATCTCCAACCTCCTCGAGTCCCTACCTCTCCACCCTTTCGAGTTTCACGCCGGGGCCGTCGCCCCACATCTCGCATTCGGACTGGACACTTCCTCATTCAACTCCAACCTCATCAACCACGGCGGAGGAGTCGCCGCTGCTGCAGCAGCCGCCGCCACCGCTTCGCATTACCTACCACCCAGATGGTGGTAGTGGCCGAGTAGCCCTCCTCACACCACCCCATGACATGCAATACAAATGAGGAAGATACTGTTTTGGTGCATGAGCTGGGTGAGTGGGACAAATTCTGGAATATTCATATGAATACGCTGAAACATATCGATGATGACTTTATAATTGGGAGGGAAGAGGAGGAGGGTTGTAGATGGCTGAAAAGATTCGGCTGGTAATTGTTAGAAATAATTTTTGTAGAAAGATAGACAATTAATTAATCCGCGATAACATTACGTAGTTACAGTGTGCATATTGAAAATCGGTGTGTATTAAAACTCGTGATTGGGATTTTTAAATCCTTATGGTTCTACTTGGTATTGAATTCTATCGGAAATTGGCTTTATTGGATTGAAGTACTTGAAAATCGCTAGTTTTATTACACATCTAACACACCTTTGTTTTATAACGATTTAAAATACACATTGTAAGATAATATACGCGTCGATTGGACAGAGGTTATAATGCATTAAACTCAGTGTACAAAATGTAACACTTTTTAAACTTTTTACCATCACAGTGGTAAAAATGCACTTAATGGTAAAAATTTATTTAATGGCAAAAATGCATTTAATGGTAAAAATGCATTTAATGGTAAAAATGGTAAATTTTAGTGCATGATGATTCAGCTTAGTACGTAATATGTTTAGAGCACAAGACTTATTAACAAATGACAGATAGGTTTTAAAACTTTACTTTCTATGGAATAATTCCAATTAGCGCCTTAATTAATCAAATTAATCCTATTTATTTGATTGTTTACCGAAAGTTACAAAAGCAATACTAATGCCAAGATTAATACATTTGGTAACGCCAATTTAAAATTTACATGAATGTGGCAATTTAATGGCAATTAATTTCTCAATCGGCAAATAAAAGGGTGATTAGTGCCATTATTTTTGGAATCAAACTCTGATTGATGAACAATTTGTGTCAACAATCATCAGCTGCTAAGCTATTTCATACTTTGGCACCGAGATTTATTCAAAATTCTACATGAAATTTAAATTTAAATGAAACCATTTTTTACCATTTATGCCATTTACCACTACTTTATGGGTGGTGGTGGTGGTATTTAACGTTAAATATCATTAAAATCCACTTACTACTGTTAACTGGTTAAAGGTTTGCTGTCGACGATTGGTGTACTCAGGCATCGAAAAATTTTTTAGTGCAGCAGGCCCCGCCCACTGGCTAATTTCCACGCGCAAACTCCCCCTACTTTGGGGGCGGGGCGAAGGCCGATTTCCACAATAACCAGGTTGCAAGAGATATTCGATGCCTGGGTACTATTTTCACTCAGGGTGACTGTAAATGCTGCTTATCGTAATTCTGCAAGTATGTATTAAGCATGGTGACACAGGAGTACGTTAGAAATTTCTATTGCTTATTCTTTGGATATAATAGTTAGGTACTTGCATATGCAGAGGTAATCAATGCTTTCATCGTCCCTGTATTTTAATAACGATAATAACGACTTTTGTCGACAATGAATATTTTCCAAGTTAATTCTCAGGAAGCTTATGCACAGTAACCGGCAAGTTATATACGACAGCCGTAACTACAATAGAAAAATATTTATATACTTTAATTTCCGAATTGGGAAGGGTTTCTATGACCAGACTAGCACTTGAAATATTTCTCGGAAATAAGTAGGCGAAATTTTTCAAATATTTCGAGAAATTGGAGAAATTACTGTCATTGAAAGATGAAATATTTGAAATAAATGAAATAAATAAGGTGCATGGCATCTATTTCAAAAATCTCAATATATTTTACTTGAAATAAATAGAACGAGCATGCGTGTACACATGCGCATTGTATTTATTTCAAATATTTCATTTTTCAAGAAAAATTTCTTGAAATAAGAAATTAATGCCATGTCAGTCTATGGCTGCTGACGCAATTGATTACAAGTCAAGTCAAATCAACGTATGGTTTTGTAGGGTGAAGTACGGCTTCTGTATTATGACCACAAAGTACGGCTTCTATGACTACATTACCTCCTCCTCCCACTAAATTTAGGATTAGTACCAGAGGTGGGCTTTATCGTACTTGTATACCTTACCTTACCATACTCAACTTGTTAAGCAAGGAACCATACCGTACCATATACGTTTCTATTAATAGCATTTATTCCCTGAAGTTGACTCTTTAATTACGAAAACTGAACAAATAAGCTTAAAAACTATACTAATATACAGCGCGCTACCACATAAATACTTATACATAACATAATAGGTGGCTTACAGTTAATTATTTCACATTTTCTCGGCCTTTTTTGGTAGTCAATAAGTGCAACAAAAGACAGAAGTGGAGCTGTTGGTTTAGAACTTATAATAAGCCTCGCGGTAATATTGTTTTTCTTGGAATACCACATAGGTGATCATAATATACTTTAAGCGATCGAATAAGTGAGTAAGTTGAGTGTATGGTTCCTGCCATCCTTCCCGTTTTCATCCCTGCCACTTTAAGCTAGGTTTCCTATACCATCCCTACTATCACATAAAGTAAGGGATCTTACTTAAAGTAAGGGATGCCCACCTCTGGTACAACCTGTAGAATTAATGTTTTCGATAATGTACCCCAACGCATACCTTCATATGCTAAATTTAGTACATAGAGGTATGCGTTTGGGTACATTATCGAAAACATTAATTTTTAATCTTATTTTGGTGAATCAAGTGAATCGTATTCTCATTTGGTTTACAAAACAATCGATTTGTACACAACTTGTGAACTATCTATTATTAAAGACGGGCATGAAGGAGAAGAGAGACTGCCCATCTTTATGCTCCAAGCAATAATGCAATGACTGTTATAAAATAACCCACATAACACATCAATGTAAATTGTAGTAAGTATTCTAAGTCTATCAATGTTATTTGTGAGTGTGTTAATCAAAGTCCCGTGTAGTTAATCATTTTGTAGGGTCGTTACCTACTTTTAGTGTTTTTGGTAACTATAATCTAGGCAATGCCATGGATTGATAAATGCCATTAAATGGATTAATTATAGTTTGGGGCACGGATCAGTTAACAATGCTGTATAAACCAAACATTACACATCGTACGTTTCATTACCATGGTGCTTCAGCCAAAATTCACACAACCCGAGCCCCTCAAAGGATGGCTATATAGTTATTGGTCAGACTCCAGAACTGCCAATGTAAATAATCTGTTACTGATTATCACTTGTAATAATTACTTTGTTTGTACATTTAATCTAAATAACACAACACTTAATTGTAATAATGCTTTATAAACTACGGTTGGCATGATTCCAGAAGTTTACTCTGCATTTATGCAATATGCGACTAATTGAGGTACCTCTCCGCGTCTGCATTCATGAATATTCGTGGGATACTGGGAAAAAATAAACTTTGGCATAACAGTTACAGTGATCTACATTTACATACAACTCAACTTTGTGTCCGTTTTATCATTTTCCCTGAGCCATGAACTCAATTTGCAGATGTAACTGTTTTTGTGGTAGTGACAGTGTGTCAAAGTCAAATGTGTGAATGTGTGAATCAAATGTGTGTAATGAGACAAAATCAAAAAGTCATTCTTGGAAAGAATAAATATGACTAATTAAATTAGTATGTATTGTTATCACATGTGCAGCAATGAGACCCAATAAAATCAATTGTACAAATATCTGTCTTTTTTCGGTATTTCCTTGATACTATTTTGTCACCTATGGTAATCCCTATGACCACATTCTAGGTATGTGTCGACTTTCAATCCTGATTAATAAATAGCTATTTTTATAACTATTTTACTTTTTAGCTCGCCTGACGAGCTTATAGAACCGAACAGTCTGTCCGTCCGTACCCACGATAACTGACTGACGACGGATGAGATAAGACGGATGCTGACCAAACTTGGCATAAACAATGCTTAAGGACCACTGACGATCCCTATTGATTTTGGTATAAATCGCTCCATAGGTTGTTGAGATACCGCGCGCTCACTTTGTCTTCATTTTTCTGTTGATTTTGACACCCAGCATTAATCTGTTTTGATTTTCTGTTGATTTTGATACTCAACGTTAATCTATATGGGTTTTCTGTTGAATTTGATGGTCAGCATTAGTCTATTTTGGTTTGCTGTTGGTTTTGATTCTCAACATTAATCTATTTATATTTTCTGTTGATTTTGATAGTCATCATTAATCTACTTTGGTTTCCTTTTGATTTTAATAGTCTTTTCTAAATAAATTTTTAGTAATGCCGACACTATTAAGTTTGTCGCTAAACATATTTATGAGAGGTGTTTGCATATTCTTGTATTGCATATTCTATATAGGATATTGCAATCACATATATTGTAATCAAGAATATTGGATATTCTTATATTCTTGCGTTCCCAGTTAGTTTGTCGGTTAGTAGGGCTATGGGTTTCGGGTACCATTAAAAACAAACTTTTATTCGAATTTTTAAATATTTCGAAATAAGCTAATATTAACCCAGAGTGTAGTTTATTGTTTTATGTAATAGGCATATCATAAACGCTTGCGAATTTTGCGTCACCCTACCACACGTTCAAACATACATAGACACGTAAATTTATTGCTTTTTCAAGTGCTATGAAACATTCCTGAGTTCTTATAATGATTAAGTGTGTCTATTACATGTTAATAAGTCTTGTAGGTTAATTTTCGTCCATCTAAGAGTTAATAATTTACACTATGAGATTGACCCACTCAATCAGTATAAAAACTCCCTGCGTTGTGACGTGTTCCAGTGACTCGCAGTGTTCCATTTTAGCCGGCTGAAAATTATTTTAACCAGCCAGCCGGCGTAATGGCTAGCGGCCAAAATAGTCAGAAATGATTTTTACATGGTTTTTTAAATTTCGCGCCAAATCAAGGATGATTTTCTTAGTTCACAGTGCCCCATTTTGCTATTTTTGGCCATTTTAGCCACAGGCTAACAAAGTACTTCAACCAACCGGCCGGCCAATTTAGCCAGTCATTTTAGCCGACCAGCCGGCTTGTCACTGAGCACTGGTTGCGAACCCAGCCAAGAATACCAAGAATACAAAATGGAGCAAGCAAATTAGCT
Organism: Tomocerus qinae; assembly: GCA_020055645.1. Lineage (NCBI taxonomy): Eukaryota > Metazoa > Arthropoda > Collembola > Entomobryomorpha > Tomoceridae > Tomocerus > Tomocerus qinae. Next base: position 166,461 of record CM034548.1, on the reverse strand, counting down.
GATGTTTGTTGATCTGCAACGCATATTATGGAAGTAGCTAACCTAGCTAGTATTCCAATTCCAAAAAGAAGAAAAAGCATGGAAAGAAAGCTAGTACCTGCACCATACATTACCAATGCTTGCATTAGAAGAGGATTTCCTTTCATAAAAACGTAATTTTATTTAGTTTAGTGATGCGTCATCATTGTGACCCAATTTGTGATACAATCCAACAATTTATTCTTAGCGGGCTGCAGGCACGTATCTAGAAATTTGTCCAAGGGGAGCGGAAGCAAAACTTATCTTAAAAATAAGACTTATTCGCGAAAATTTTTTCAATTTAGGCCATTTTTGAGAAAAAAATCTCTTTTTCTCAGATTTAGGGGGGCGCTGCGCCCCCCCGCCCCCTACTAAATACGTGCTTGGCGGGCTGCATTTATAAAACTTACAGCAAACCGTAACAGAAGCTCGCCTGAGTAAAGGGGACCCTGTGCACTTTTTGGTAGAATAATACTAAAAATAGATCTATTTTGATATTTTTAATTGCTAAAATGCAAAGTTTAAAGTAGGCTATATTTGGCTATCAAAATTAACAAAAATGGAATTCCGATTAATGTATTAACAACGACTATGAACTGTAATGGAAAAACAATCAAAACATACCAAAATTTAAATTGTGGTAGTGTATTAACTATTAAATCAGCAGAAAACCAAAATAGATTAATGCTGAATATCAAAATTAACAGAAAATCAAAATTGATTAATGTTAAATATTGAAATCAACAAAAATCCAAAATTTGATTAATGTTGACTATCAAAATCAACAGAAAATTTGATTAATATTAACTATCCAAAACAACAGAAAATTTAATTAATGTTGACTATCAAAATCATCAGAAAATCAAAATTGATTAATGCTGACTGTCAAAATCAACAGAAATCTAAATTGATTATTGTTGACTGTCAAAATCAACAGAAAATTTAAATTGATTAATGTTGACTGTCAAAATCAATAGAAAATCTAAATTGATTAATGTTGACTGTCAAAATCAACAGAAAATCAAAATTGATTAATGTAGACTATCAAAATCAACAGAAAAACAAAAGTTCAATAATATTGAGTATCAAAATCAAAAGTAAATAAGAGTTTAATAATATTGAGTATCAAAATCAAAAGTAAATAAAAGTTTAATAATATTGAGTATCAAAATCAAAAGTAAATAAAGGTTTAATAATATTGAGTATCAAAAGGAAAAGAAAGTCAAAATTGAGTAATATAATCCAAATCAAAAGAAAATCAAAATTGATTAATGTAATCAAAATGAAAAGGAATTTAAAAGTGATTAATATTGACTATGAAAATGAAAATTAAATTGAAAGTGATTAATATTGACTATCAAAAGGAAAATAAAGGCAAAATTGAGTAATATAATCCAAATCAAAAGAAAATCAAAATTGATTAATGTAATCAAAATGAAAAGGAATTTAAAAGTGATTAATATTGACTATCAAAATGAAAAGAAAGTCAAAATTGATTAATATTGACTATGGAGTATATAATCCAGTCAAAATCGGCTAATATTGACTATCAAAATGAAAAGGTATTAGAAAAGAAAACTAACGATTAAACGATAAGAAACGCCATTAAGCTTTTTAATGTCCATTTAAATCAAATTTTCACTTTGACTGTCAAAATGAAGACAAAGTGATCGCGCAGTATCTCAGCAACATATATGGACCAATTTGAACCAAAATCACTAGGGTTTGTCACCAGTCCATAGGCATTGTTTTTTTGAACCACTCTTACTATTTTAAATAATTAAAACAAATTGAAGCATACCGATGAGAATTCGTTATTGCTTTACTAGCTCAATGATTATTTCGTATTCTTAATAATATGAAAGCTTAAAGTGAGTGAGGCGCCTTGTATTGAATTTTCCCGCGTTAGAAAGTTTATCCCGTAAGGTATTAATTGTCAACATTTGATAGTCCAGAGCCAGTTCTACAAAAGCTACAAGGTCAAGGGCTCGTTTGAAAGGTCAGATAATATTGGTATGGGTCAAGGTCCGCTACATTTGATATCCGTAGCCGGTGCCCCAATAAGGGAAAATATTTTATTATTTCATTTGAAATTTTGAAAGTTCGAACCTGACCCAGACCGCTATTTTGCTACGTTACCATGGAGCCCTTAGTCGACCATGTAGCTGTAAATGGAAAGTAAAGGAACAGTGTATGGTACTAAGACAAAATTGTGGCTTTGATGATGTAAATGTTTAGTCATTGCAAGCACACTATGTTTATTTGTGGGATTTTGAAGATATGAGAAACAAATTAATTGCAATATTTCGTCATTTTAGGTACCAATAATTACTTTAACAAACGTAATGAATTTGTGGCGAACACGTAAAATAAAGTTAGGCAATGTCAATAATGAAGTAAAGTATAAGCAGGTATGGTAAAGATATAAAGTTATTGTCGTTTTAGAGCTCGTGTCAGTTTCTTTGGCCGACCTGGTATGACATTGGCTGCCTCTGATATAATCTCTTTGTTACCTTTTAACTTGGCGATTCCAATAACATGCTCGCAAATATTTTGATTCTGGAAATGTGGGCAAGAACAAATTGAAAGGGAAATAGTCGGGTTGTGTATGATCTTCACTGATTGTTCAGACAGTAAGTAATCGTTAAAGAAGCGCCAGTTTACTTATACTATCCGAAATACTTATAGTTAGTATTATTACCTGTAGTACTCTCATCAGCTCATCAAAGCCACTATTTTGTCTTAGTACCATACACTGTTCCTTAACTTTCCATACAATACTTGTCGGTTTTCTATAACGTACCATACAAATTTACGACTGTTCGATGAAATTTCTTTCCATACAAAAATTCCTGTGTGTGCCATACAAATTCCTATTTTCCCCTTTTAAAGGTCTACCCGATGATTATTTATCACAAATTAGAATCATATCTAGTAAAGCGTCTTATCTTACCGATTCACATACATAACCCTCCTTGTCACATTGTTTTATTGAATAAGTACTGTGAGGACAGTTAAATCTGGAAGGCTATCTAGCGGGGTTTCAGATTAACAACGCAAATTCCTAGATTTTCCATTTGATTTTTGATGGATGACAGTTGCACGCATTTGGATGATATAATATTATACAACATTAGATAGATCTCATCCAAATTGAGAAGTTAGAATTACCGAAGAGGTGTATTGCTACTCTTGCTACTGTTATAGTGCTATTGCTATTGTTACAGGTCCTATTTGTTTCTCAGCGCAAATAAACCTTGTTTTAACAGAGTTCGAAAATAAGTATGGAAATGGTTACTTGTCAACTTTTAGTTTCGTCGATGATACGACTGTAAAGTTGTACTAAAAAGCACCGAACCGAGAGGGCAAGAAATGTCGAATGACATGTGCACTTGTGTAGACAGTAGAGAAATGGACTTAATATCCCTGTGGATATATTTTGATTGATTTCTCAAAAATGATAACTAGTGAAATGTGGAAATTTGCAATAAACAGTGTAGAAACACAGCGGTTGAGAATGTAAAGTTATTAGGTATTACCATATCCAGCAATTTTAAATATGATGCTCACATCAAAAATATTGCGAAAAAAGCATCAGCAAAAATTGTTTATTTTTATTTTTACATTTCAGATTACTCATACTTGGTTATCCGTTAGTATTTATTTCCACTCTAGCTAAATATTTTATTTTTAAGATATGATTCGCTATTTATAAGTTAGATGTTAACATGTTACTTAATATTGCTCTACGATATTAAAAGGAGCTTTTACCAAATCTTTCACAGAGTTTTAAATTTAACTTATTACTTCGATTGCGTACGTAGAGCTGTAGTTTTGTTTGATTCATAGTCTACCTAATCGTAGTCTTTCGCTTTCGTATTGTATTTCGTAATTTATTGTGACAAATCTTTAGATGTGGTTGTGTCAAGACGAGGTTGTGTCTGGTAATAGGAATTTAAAATGGTTGTATTGAGCATCTGGTGTTTGGTTAGTTGTTTGGCTGGTGGGCAGATTGTATTTCTGATGGAATAAATTAAGTAGAACTGCTGCTCCCTAATTTGAATTTAGTGGATTCAGTGAGCATCAGAAGGACTATCTGTTTTGATTTCTTAATTGCAACTTGTGGTTGCAGAGGTATGACCAATCAACCCGCGGTGGGTGTGGCATCTGTCACTCTGATAATGTCTACTCGCACAACCTCTTATTACCCACCATGCAGAATGACAAGATCAGCTTCTTTGTCTCTCATTCTGTAGTCTGTAGTGACCTATCTTAACATAAACCCTTTCCGCACAAACCTGCATTCCTAATTCTACCTCAGCACGGTCGAGAACTAATACTAAAAAAAGTGCCAACAGCAACATAGAACCACAAACAACACTTAGCCACGCACATATGGGAGAAACACTAAAAGTTATGAAATTATTATTACAAAAATCAGAATGGATTTGCCAGTGTATAATGCAGAAATGATTTTCATACTCCACATGACGTAAATTAAATACTATAAATATATATCAAAAATAGTACAAACCAAATTAAACAGCACATAATATAAAACATGAAACAGTAATATTAAACATTTTCTGCCGCCAATGCAATTTTCTAAGGCATTTCAGAACTGATAACTTACAGTAACGAAGTTTGTCCTTTATAGGTCTAATTAGCATTCAAACCACCATTAATAATATTTATGGAAAATGACCATCAGCTTGGGATTTGCACCCATCCTATAAGTTGTTACTACTAAATATTTCCATGCCATTTGCTGCGCAGTGAAGATTTAATGGTTTTAATCATGTACCCCAAAGCAGTTTACCCGAAGTCCACTATTAGCAAAGTGTCTTTGTCGGGTAACTTCGGAAGGCACCTGACGAAAGCACGTTACGTGTGGCGGACGTCGGGTAAACTGCTTTAGGGTACAATATTAAAAACATCGATTCGGTATGTTTGTCTGTACGTAAACAAAATGGTCATAAACAAGCACGTATCCAGTAGGGGGAATGGGGGCGCAGCGCCCCCATAAATCTGAGAAAAAGAGAATATTATTTTTGCAAAAAAGGCCAAAAATTGTAAAACTTTTTTGCGCTTCGCACGAATATGTCTTCTTTTTGACATTATTTTTGGTTGCGCCCCGCCTTGACCAAATTTCTGGAAACGTGCCTGGTCATGAATGTTATTGCTAGGGCGCCTTATGGTTATTAAATTTCAAATTTATTAGCAACACAGTTGGGTTTATTTGCTGAAGATGCTAAATTCCATCCAGATGGAACTTGTTTATATGCATTGCATTGCATTTGCGCGTTTTAAAAGCAAAGTATGATGAAATTATTAAATACAATGCTGTGCGACGTGGTAGTAGAAACTTCTTCCTTCAATTAAGTATACCGTGTCTTATATTATAATGTTAGGATTATTCAAATCAATTTATCTGTCTCTATATAATAAAATTATTTATTCCTATGTCGCAGGTATCTATGTATCTATCTATGCCATGGACAATGCGGCATTTTGTTGCAATGCACATGCGCGTATACAATACATGTTTCATAAAACAAGGACGTCCAATATGGGTTAATATTAGCTTATTTCGAAATTAGACAATGATAATATGTATAATCATTTTGAAATTCAGCAATGGTACTGGGTGCCTATATTATTATAACATCAAAACAAAAATAGAAATTTACATAAGATGATTATTTTGTAATGGAAATGATTGGCGAAAGAGAACATTTCGTAATGATCGTAATGTGCGTATTAATTAGCATTTCAAAACTCCTAAACCAAATTGGATTTGTTAAATTGACAAACAAATTTAGTATTTTTAGTAGACTGGTTTTACTTTTTATTACCCCTAGACCCCCTTGACTCCTTTGTGGCAGCTTGCACACCTTTTTGCACAATTAAATAACAGCACTGGGGGCCACTATTTATCCTTTAAAAATATTCATCCGTAAGTTGTACTCATGGGATTTATACGATTTTCCAAAATCCCAGGGGGAATCTTATTTTTCTGATTTTAAATGAGAGCTTTTCGGTAACTTTTTGAGCAGATTTTTAAAAATGGAGTCTTTCATTGTCCCCTGTATTTGATGCTACGATCTACAGTTATTGTTGTAGTTTAGTAAATTCCTTTTTATCAGGAAGTTGAAACTGCAGCTAATTTTTCTAACCGCTGTAGAAAATAAAAGTATATTTATTTGTATTAACAAATTTAATAACCTAAGGGAAATGCCAATGATTTTTTCTGAATTGTTTTTATTACTGTGATTGGTGGCCTGCTGAATTTCTCTTGAGTGCTAGGTTCGCTCCTTAGCTGGGTTCACTAGTTGTATATATAGTTTTACTCCTTCTGTCTGTTTGAAAATCCCTGTTCACGATAAAACCGAATTTTCAAATTTTTTAATTCGGTTTTTCATGTCTGTTGCCACGTATGTATTAAACAGGTGACGTATATGGTTACCCGCATGTTACCGGAGACCTATTCCTTGATAACTGTAAATTATATGTTATGTCCCCCATTCTTCGGCTACATTTTACTTTGACTTTCGGGTCTAGAAAAAAAGAACCTTTCACCCTCTGTTTTTCCGTGATGTATAGTAACTTTTATGCTGTTGATTATCATCGGTTGTCGATGAATTTCGGGACAATATGCAATCGCTAGAAATTTATATTATTTCAACGTTATTCTAGCACTTAGTGCTAGGTTTTCAGCTAGTATTATTATAATCATTGAAAGTTTGCATTAAGGGAAACTGGTTTGCTTTAGAGTGTAAAGGAAGCACTACACAAAAGATTACAACCGTTGACTTGAAGGCATGCAATAAAAGGAGACTTAATGGAGTTAATTGCATAATGTGTCAGTCACACTCTTGAGGGTGCAGGAAGGCCAGAGAAGGGTCTTCTTTGTTAATTCCATGTACACGACCTCTATTATTACACTGTTAAAAATTTCTGCTATTGGGAACAAGATAACTGTTGCAAGTAAAAATGCAGTAACAATACCAAAATCGTCACTAGATATCCGTAAAAATGTTACTATGTGTTCATCCTAAACCTAGGAGTAAGTGTTCATACAGTATGTTACTGTTACAGTAACATTACCAAATTCAACATAGCGCACAGAAAATCCGGTAGTAATTACTGCATTGAGTATACACGATCTTACCACTCATGCATATACGCTAAAAGCAATAGAAACATTTCCCGTTGGAACAGAAAAATGCCAACTGCATGAACAGCATGCACCCAGATTGCACTTCTTTATTTTGTTCAAACCAACAGAGCAAATAAATTATAAGCACAGAATTAGGTTAACTATACAAATTTAAGGTATAATAAATTTACTTTAATTGTAATTAATATGTAAACCTATGTATAATTCCTAAATAAAACTCTGAAATGAATTGTATTGTAATATGCCATGTTTTAGTAATATTTGGTCATATTTTGATTGTAATTATGTCTCCATTTAATTGACTACTGTGAAATAAGTACCATTGAATTTGAAATGGAAGGCTAAATGCTACGTTTTGCTTTTATTTTTATGTTACTGAAAATACAGTATCATCTCTGGTAAGCCGGAAGACATTCCAGTAAGACACTGGAATTGGCGAAACGATGCTGTCTTATGATTATGGCTAGGGATGGAGACTGTGGAGCTAATCAAAGTTATTTTGTTTTAGGGGGAGTGGAAAACGTTGTCATTTCACAATTTTCATTTCTTATTTTTTGACATTTGACTTTAAAACTTGCCTCATGTGGAACTGTGCCCTGTCCGTAGGACGGGATAACCAGCTAGTACTTACCTACTTAGCTATATTATATTATACGCTACTAGTACTACACGAGTGAGTAATTCGAGTGCACACTCACCCTTGTGCATATATCCATGTATTAGTATTAAGGAGATCGAGAGGGTTGCAGGAAGATATTTGTTGTAGTTTGGTGGGGCAAGAAGAGGAGCACTAGTTGTTTTTGGCTTTGGGTCGTTTGTTGCGTGATTCGGATTTCAAGTCTCATTCAACTGAGCTGAGATCGACAGATAATCCGATGTTATTATGCACCTTAGTTTAATTACTACGTACTCCCATCTCAGCAAACCCACATTCGAATATGGGATGAGATATCCACCGACATCCATCCTGCTCTACTTGTCATTTCCCAATAGGCACCCAAATAATAATATCCTATCAAAGCAATGTGATGTGGTTCACTAGAGCTTGCAACGAAGTGAGTTGCTCTCCTTTCCCTGTGGCATTCCGTAAATTGGAGTATAGGGTTTAGAAATACATGGCCTGATCCTGTCACTCTTTCCATTGACTGACAGTCCCTCGAATCATCGCTACAACGTCAGTCCATCTATATCATCATCGCTACAACGTCAGTCCATCCATATCATCATCGCTACAATGTCAGTCCATCTATATCATCATCACTTCTCCAGGGCCTCTACAACCACTCGCAACCCAACAAAATTACTCTACTTCTACTATTACTACGACTAATACTACGAGTGCTACTACTATGCCAACAGCCTCACACACCGACAGACTCCTTTTCATTACTAGTACAAGTACTAACTACATATTTAGACAATACAGAAATACAACAGCAAAAGAGCCTCTCTGAGGCAAAAACACGTGACCGTTGGCCAACATTAACCTGTTTCACCGATGCTGTTATCTTTTAAATGAGCTATTGCTGTTAATTACTATTTTGTACGATAAACAGAGCGAAAGTTAGTGTTTTACTCACTTCCCCTCTCTATAACCTATTTACTATTTAGTAGTGTTCCTAAGACTATTGCTATCGAATAAGCGAGCAGGGTTACCAGGTATACAGGGTATCCCAGAATGATGAATATATGAACTTTGAACTTTAATAACTGACGATCGGTTAGGTGTATTACAATGATATGCACACCATGTGAAAGAGCGTGCGTTTTTAGTGAGATTTCTGAATTTGAAGACCCTCCATCTCCAGGCACCGGCGTAATCGCTTCAGCACTGACCGACCTGTTTTTTTACAATATTCCTGACTTATTCTCCATTTCTGTAACGATGCATTCGCGTCGTTGCAATAATTTTGCTGGCTTTTTAGCATAAACCTTATCCTTGATGATTCCTCAATGACCGAAATCACATGGTGTTAAGCCCGGTGATCTTGGTGGCCATGAAAACGGTCCTTAAATACCGATCCATCTGTCAGAGAAGTGGGTGTCAAACCATTCTCTAACATTAAGTCTGAAATGCTTCGGTGCCTTCTCTTACATAATGACTATTGTGACTTGAATAGCTGGCCAATTAAGTCATTTGGCATTGCTAAATACCGATCCCCATTGCAGGTTCCATTAAAAACAGAGATCAGAGGATTCTATCTGACCACAACCCTTCCCAGGGCTGCCCAACAGCAAAGTGCTTTACTCTTCCACTGTGATAGAGTAACCAATGGTATTTAGAAATGACTTATAATAATTGGACATGCTATTCAAGTAATTTCAAATCACAATCCTTTAGTCATTATGCAAGATGGGTCACCGGCGTATTTCAGACTTGATGTTAGAAAATGGACACAAACCAAACACATTTAAATGGCAAGTATAATACTTTTAAATTAGACCCTATACTTAAAATACTTAAATTATACTTAATGAGCTATAATAGGTAACAATGAATTAACCAAAGTTTTTGAGTGTGCCGTAAATGACGCAGGCCGTAAATTGAATTTACGGCATTGAGCGGAATGCCGTAAATGCAAAAAATGACCAAATCGCCAAGGTGTCGAGTGTGACGTAAATATATATTAATTCATGTGGGAAGTGAGAAATAACACGCTAAAAGTGCTTTTATGCATCAATATGGGCATTAACATCATTATATGCCACGTATAGTGGCTGAAAAGCTTTGAAAAGTGAAAACTCATTTTATAAGTTATGACAGTTGTCATTTATTATAAAATGATCGAAATTATATTTTTTATTCTTCCATTAGTTGAATATGAACATTAAACTGTCTATGTTTTAAATTATGTATTTTACGGCTTTTATGGCATGCGGCATCTGAAAATAATTTACGGCTTGCCGACTTTATATACTCTGGAATTAACTTCATCCTTAAACATTAGAACAACTTTTGGTATCGTTCACATAAATTGAAATTTTAAAACTTTCTTCGCGCTTAGCACGAATTTCAAAGTTTTTAATCTATCCAGTTTAGTTGTCAAAAATCTCTTCTAGTTTCGATGGAAATCCATTAATCATTTATCAGTGGAGGATAAATAGCAAACTTCTTTTCGTCAATTACCTGTCAGTTAATCGTTTTAAGCTAAATTAAACAAAATTCCTCAAATCATTTTTGATAAAATTTGAAGTTGGATTACAAATTTTTCTCTCGCTTCGCGCGAATCAGTACCTTCTTCTCTTGACATACTCACTTGTCTCTGTATTAGTATGACCGAATATTAATTACAAAATACGTTATTTTTGTTTCATTTTTTTCAAAAGACCGTAAATTTGCTAACTGCGAACATATATGATAGTGCCGAATGCGGTTGTATGACGTGTGAAAGCATTTACTAAGTCGCGCCCGAAAGGAGCGGGTCGCGGGTTGGTAAATGTCTTTCGTTGGTCAGGATATTAAATTGGCTGAAGAAAAACTGGTAACCCTGTAAGCGAGTTACATATGACGACTTTTTTACGATGAATAGAAACCAAGTGCCATGTTACATTAGTTCTTGAACCTCTCTCTTAGTTAGAGGATGTGACCGATTTTACCCATTCATGAACCGAAATCTAGGAGATCGAGGATCTCCTATTTACCTAAATATTGTATGTTTTTTAAAACTAGACTGCAAATTTGAACACTAGCGTAAACCATTGAAAAGTTACCGTGTACAGGGATTTCTAGACAGACGGACAGACAGAAATCGTAACCACATACAGAGGAGTTATGCTCCTGAGTATCGTACACCCACACTCAATGGACTATTTCATTTAAGTTCAGTAAAATAATACATATCCATTAGGCAACGAAACCAACTTGCTATTTGACCTGGCATTTCTGTATGTTTCATTTGGGGCGTTAAGAGATAATAACGTGTAATTAAAAAGCCAACCAACTTTTGTCTTATATAAGAAATAATAGGAATATTGAGAGAGGATCGAGTGAGGAATCAGAGGATTTTTTCCGAATTCCCACCCCATCGACGAGACACTTGGCTGTGGATTGGAGATGCACTCTTCCTCATCGATTCATTATCATTAGCATTTCATTCCCTACAATGATCCCTAACTGTTAGTTATGTAAAGGTGAGTGTGGTTATTACTGCGATTTCTAACTACTTTTATGGGGGCGAGTATCGATATCGATTGTGCCTGACACCAACTCATCTTTCAGCTCAACGTACACAGCTAGTCATTACTTTCTTGTTACTATTTTCTCCATCTGAGTATTTACATCCTAATTGCATTTTCTTCTTGCAATTAATACTTGATCACTTCTATTCTTCTCGGCACTCCAAAAGACTATTTTTCTGTAATCTTCATACTTTAAATTTATTAAAGCAATAATAATCAACGAGTACTAAAATTCAGTATTTGTTATATTCACATTCAAAATTGTGCCAAAAAGTTGCAATCATACATTCATAAAGGGTGATATTGTTTGATAACGATGGGCACCAAGGCAGGCGAATGTGATTACCTTTACTCACATAGACCTAGACAAACCGAATCACACTAAGTACAATCAAAAGTAACCAATAATTTAACTTTAATTAACTACATCTGACTAATACAAAGCCATTATATTCTCTGGAATTAGCATTATAAATACTGATTGTTATTATTAATTACCCGGTCAAATTCCTCTGTAGTGGAGGTAGTTACAATGCCGGGAACTGTTGCGTTATCCTTTACCCATTTATTAATTGAATAATGGTATGTTGACTATATTATAATCCTAACTATATTTTACAGGAATTGGAGGTAATTATAATTCATACGCCATTTTTGCCCACAAGAACTCAATTAAAGAACTAACCTAACCTAACCTAACCTAACCTACGCTTGCGTATTTTAGAGCTTAGGTCCGTACACAATATATACTAAAGTGCAGTTTCACAGTAAAATAAATATTACTAGTAAAGCTACCCGTCCTACGGACGGGGTAGTAACAGAACGGTTGCATTCCTTAAACTTTCAAGTGTAAAATTTGTAAAAGATAATGTTGATCAATGTGAAATGATGTGTAGAGTCGAATATAGAGTAAGTATGGAGTAAAATATGGGGTAAGTACGGAGTAAAATATGGGGTAAGTATGGAGTAAAATATGGAGTAAGTATGGAGTAAAATATGGAGTAAGTATGGAGTAAAATATGGAGTAAGTATGGAGTAAAATATGGAGTAAGTATGGAGTAAAATATGGAGTAAGTATGGAGTAGCATATGGAATAAGTATGGAGTAGCATATGGAGTAAGTATGGAGTAGCATATGGAATAAGTATGGAGTAAAATATGGCGTAAAATATGGAGTAAGTATGGAGTAAAACATGGAGTAAGTGTGGAGTAGAATATGGAGTAAGTAAGGAGTAGCATATGGAATAAGTGTGGAGTAGCATATGGAGTAAGTGTGGAGTAGCATGTGGAGTAAGTGTGGAGTAGCATGTGGAATAAGTTTGGAGTAGCATATGGAGTAAGTGTGGAGTAGCATGTGGAATAAGTTTGGAGTAGCATATGGAGTAAGTGTGGAGTAGAACATAAAGTGGTTTAAGGAGTACTAATTTCAAGGGTGCATGAAGTTACCCGTCACCCACCACGAAGTTACCCCATTTCAAAATTCCACCTGCCGTGCAATTACCTTTCAAAGTTCGTCGACTTGCCCATCAAACAACTACCTGCAGTCCACTCGACCATCAAACATCCACCTGTCGTCCACTTGACCATCAAACGTCTACCTGCCGTGATGTTACCGGCCAAAATTCTCCGTGCTTTAAAATTACACGTGAAAATTTTACCTGCCGTATTATCCGCCAAGATTCCATCTACCGTGTAATTACCCGCCAAAATTCCATCTGCCGTGAAATTACCCGTCAAAATTCCTCCTGCCATGCAATTACCCTTCAAAATTCATCCTACTGTCCACTTACATATCAAACATTAACTTGCCTTTTCTTTTCCATCAAAAATTCTACGTACTTTGAAATTACCCCGTCAAAACTCAACGTGCTTTAAAATAACGGCGTCAAAAATCTACAAAATCACCCTTTCAAAGTTCTAGCGCCATGACATTACCCGTTAAAATTCTACCTGCCGTGAAATTACCCGTCAAAATTCCACCTTTTCCTGAAATTACTCGTGAAAATTAAGCCTGCCGTCGATGAGAGTTGGTACACGTGTAGTGTGGTCTTGGATCTTGTGTAGTTGGAATTCGTCTCCTAGCTACATGAAATAAATTATTCTATATTATACCCCATTGGTAGATCTAGTTTGATGCTTTCTTCTACAGTAGTTTCCTAATTGATTGCCTTCTTTTACAGCTTATCTAATTAAATGAGATATTTCATTGTACATTACATAACTTGTTTGGCAATCGATTAAAGTTTCCCTTACTGACATTTTAATTAATTATTTAAATGTTTTTACACTAATATCTTTTCTTTAATTATTTTTAACCTTGTATAGTTCGTTTTTTGCAAATTAAAATACCATCTAGTCTGACATGAGTTTGAGGTATAAATATCTTCAATGAAATGAAATTAAATTAGTTATATGCCATGGAGGACGGTATAGTTTAAAAAATTAAAACTGATTTCCGCCCCGCTCCGCAATGTCTAATTATGTGGTCGGGAGTTGACATTCCTGTGGGTGGGGGTCGAATCTTGTGTTAGTGGGTGACGGGAATTTCATTTATTTCAAATATTTTATTTTTCAAGGAAAGTGGGAGTGAAATATTTTGCGAAATATTTAAAAATTTCGCCTATTTATTTCCGAGAAATATTTCAAATGCCATGTCTGCTGATTGTTAAACCCGCTGATAAGAATACAAGATGTATTTGTCTGTTGAACGCTTGAACTGTCAATAATCATTTTTTATCCTCCGACTTGGCCATTATTGCATTGAATAGTGTTTGTTTGTAAGTCTAAAATTTAGTATTTACGCTTCCATAATATTGGTCAGAAAAATAGTGACATTTTGACCAAATAAACCAGAATTACAGCATATATATATATTCGCCTGAAAAGACATACTTTTTTCAAGTGCGGTGGGGAGGTGTTGTCGATCCCCCACTATTTACTGTATCGTTGTCGCAGTCTCAGATCAAAAATGTCCAAACAATCGTTACTGGGAAATATGATAACCGCTAATCCATACTTTGTGTCAAAATGTGTCCAGTTTGTTCATTTTATTTAGGTCAGGTTTCTTATATCCGTGTAATGTATTTGTTTGGAGGATTGATATCTGTCCAAGGCTGACCAAATCTCATTTTGCGCCAGACACCCTTCGGGTGTATTGAGGGTGGAAACGTTCCCTCCAGCTCCAGTCCGGTAAAGATCTCTGTCCGTCTGTCTGTGAGGACGATAACTCAAAAACGGATTGAGATAATTCGTTCAAACTTTTAAAGCATTTTTATTATCGAAAGAAAAATCGGTCACATCCCCTGACCTGAAGGGGGATTGGAATTCGGGAAATAGACGTAACTCAGGGTATATCATAGTAAAACGTTGTGAAATAGATTACTCTCTTAATGGGGAAGTGGGTATAATTTCGCTATTTTTAAAATGTATTTGACATTATGTATTACAACTTAAAATTTTTATTTCCTAATTGACAGCTTAGCGGTCGATTCCCAATTCCCAACTGAGGCTAACTTTACCTCAAAACGGTCCATTGCCAATTAATGGCAGTATACATGATGGTCCTTCAGTGTAACGTAAACCGAGTTAAAAAATACGTCCCATGGTGAGTTACCAAAGCAAGTTACCAATATCCAAAATGCTATTTAACGTTAAATACAAAAAAATTCCTCCTAGGTCGTACTAGGGTGCCGTTTTGGAACATTTTTACTCCAGGTTTGGAGTCAATCACAATAAGGCTAATCTGAACTCAAAAAGATCGATTGCTTTATTTTTTTAATTTATAGAAATTTTAAAACATATTTTATCCTTACAAATTTTTATCACCTTTCATTTGTCCATATAAGTTAAAACAAGATATTATCGAAATTACTATACAAAATCTATGTATCTGATGCATTGTGCTCATCATGCAATTTTTGCTCCGTATATACTCGCTAGCTTTATTTATAACAGAGCCTAGGCCCTGTGACCGGCTGGTTGGTAATAATTGTCTTAATGTATGAATTTAAACATAATGTATTTACTGATCCAATTGCATTGCTGTCATTTCTCTTGTTTTTCACCTTTATGGCTCAATAGGAAACAGGTGTTGTCAATAAAGAAGGCCAGTCAAAAATTAATAGATAATAAAATAATTTTATTTAGTGCTTATAGAAGAGTCGGAAATAATATTAAAAGTTGGATTTAAAGTCATATAAAGCCTTAATTGATGTTGGTCTGTAGTGGAAAGAATTTTTTTTGATATTTCATTTTCGTGCTTTGGTATTATGAATGCAGAAAGAAAATTTGCTGGATCTTTCATTAACTTTGGGAGACGAGGGTTTATTCACATATTACATCAACACATTAGGGGGAGGGGGTACAATGAATTGCTTACCCTTGTTGCCAGGCGGAGGGAGAGAGTCGAGGCTCATGATTATGTCATCAACAGATATCAATAGTAAAGAATCGGGTAAAAATAGACCAAAAACTGAAAATGGACATAGTATTCAAATTAATTTTGGGTTTTACCCCTTCCATGCTTTAATTAAATAAAGTTTTAGGTCTTAGAATTGAATTGCTTTTTTATCTTTCTGTAGGATAGGGGGTACTACTGAATGTTAACATAATATCATAGGGGGTTTCGGCAGAGGCGGTTTTTCCTCTGGGCTGACTGGGAAGTTAACCTAACCTAACCTAACCGAACACTGGTAATACCAGTGTTCAGTGACCAGCCGGCTGGTCGGTTAAAACGGCTGGCTAAATTGGCCGGACGGCTGGTTGAAATTGTTTGTTAGCCACTGGCTAAATTGGCCAAAAATTGCAAAATGGAGCTATTTGAACTGAGAAAATCATCTTTGGTTTGGCGCTAAATTTAAAAATCATGATTTTTTGCCATTTTGGCCACTATCCATTTCAGCAATTTAAGCCGGCTGGCTGGTCAAAATCATTTTCAGCCGGCTAAAATGGAACACTGGCAGTTACCCAGGCCTCGCGCTTCTTCGAAGTGGTCCATCTTTTAAGAGTTATTCAAGATGTCAAAATTCGTTGTCCTGACTCACATTAAAATAAAATAATCGCCCTACGCAAAATTTAATATATATTTTTAAAATAATTGATTTACAAGTTGGAATTTGAGTTTCTAATTTTGGATTAGATTAAATTGACCTTTTCGCGGTTTCTCAATTGGTGGGCTTGTGGTTGAAGTTTACTAGTAGTTTAGTAAGGGTTTCTGGAAAATGTATAAATTACTCACAAACCAGAAAAGATGCCTACAAAGTGTAAATTAGTAGCGGCTCTCAAAACTATCCTACATTTCAATTTTGGAAATTTCAATCGTCTACGACTCGTAAAACAGGAGTTTGATTTTTATACTAAAAAAGTATAGAGAAAAACCATTATATTCCACTCAAAATTTTTTTCCATGTACTTTGATGATGATGATGTGATTGTAGATATTAGAATTAGGCAATAATGAATATTGTTAGTACAGAGTAGGTAGTTGTTTTTGTTCCAATTATAAGTGATAATTCAGTAGCTAAGAACTTTATGTTATCTTAAATACTACAGCTAATGGTTAGTTTTACAAAAATTATTTGCGTATAAGAATTGGATTATGTGCGTTTATCATGGATGGTGTTATTGCCTGGGTTTAAGAAAGATATGCTAATCAGGGAAGATGAATTTATGATAATTTCTTAGGACAGGAATTGGGCTGGACTGGAGAAAGGTCTTGCTTTCCTTTGGCTCCTTCCTTCGCTTCCTCCGTCCAACAATAAAATATTTACATAATTACATTTCATTAAACCTTCAGAGCATCAGAGCTTACATGCAAAGCGATGTAAATCAAACAATCAGCGACTTTGAATGAATTCCATCCATCTATAGATCGATTGTTAACTTCAACTCTCCCTACTCTACTTCACATACCCTATTCTGCCTCTCTCCAATCCAACCTGTTATTACGTGTACCTCTGTAGCCAGCTTACCTACTAGAGTACATAATTATTATAGCATCATAATCCTTCCTTGCGTAAACCTTTTCCGATGCATGTTTCATCTCCAGCATGCAGCCTCTCTAAACTCAACATCCAAGTCTGCACAAAATCAACTCTTCGACAAGGATGCAAAACCAGCTACATTCTCCACTACCGTACCATGCCAGGGGCGCAATTAAATTCCCTATTTCAACTAAATCCTTACATTGTCTACACCACAGGCAACCTCCGCCATCATTTGCACCCGTTACAGGTTACTACACACTAGAATCATAATCTGATATAAGTCAGTATTTTCCTGAAGAAGTGCTAGATTGGGGAACAGTTTGCCATCTATAAGATATTATATATTTATTGTGCCTTAATTTCCAGGCCCACAACACAGTACCAAAACAATTACATCTTTTTTTTAAATTCGTAAAGTAGATTATTGATTAATTACCCATGCTCTTATAGAGATAGATAGATTGGTTTTTATTTTCAGATGATTTGGCCTTTAGCACTTACATTACATTTAGCACGTTAAATTTTAAATTAGTACATATTTCATAGATAGACACACTGGCAACTTCAGCACGAATGTATGTATATAAATAGGAAACAACAAAACAGAAAAAACACTTTTTTAGACATATGCCTCGATTATATATAGTATCGATTTTAGTTAGTACAGAATTCTGAATCCTCAAGAAGGTTCGTCGAATCCTTTCAACCTCTAACCAAAACAGGTACATGTTTCGTAGAAAATCTCTGGTAGGGTTTATACATATATCTGACATATTTTCTAAATTATAATTTTTTAAATATACATTATAGCAGCATTTGTAATGTGGACATTTAAATATAAT
Organism: Tomocerus qinae; assembly: GCA_020055645.1. Lineage (NCBI taxonomy): Eukaryota > Metazoa > Arthropoda > Collembola > Entomobryomorpha > Tomoceridae > Tomocerus > Tomocerus qinae. The sequence continues at coordinate 148,259 of CM034548.1, read as the reverse complement.
ATGTTAAATTGATTCTGGATCATTAAGGTTACAAAATGGACATTCATTGTTAACACTATTATCGTATAAATTTTCTAGAGATTTTAACTTAAGAGACTTTCCTGTTGGAGTTAAATGGTTTATATTTAACTTTAACTGCAAATGAAGCCTGATTACATTTCAATCCAGGTCGAAATCCAAATAGTCCTGATGCAGAATATGCGTTTTTGCCTCAAGTGTGACCTTAACATTTTACTTTCATTCATTTTAACTATATCCATTGACATTAAGTTATCATGCATTATTCTTAGACCTTTTCTTATTTTGTGTTCCAATAATTGAAAATCTACTGCACCATATTCATTGGCATCCAATGTCTGATCTATTTCACACATTGCAAGTAGGTTACATATTCCCTTGCACCAATTATTTTTATACTTAATTTTTCACTGTTAAATAACTTTGATACACCAGGCTGTCCATTTCTCTCTTTAGAATTTTTACAAATAAAAATAGTGTTAGCTTGGTCATGAACACTTCCATTGGCATAACAAGTGTCTCCATTCTGAGGACCCTATGAGGGGTGCTTCTAGGAAGATTGAACAACCGTTGAAGGAAGTGTATTTGAAAGATTACCAATCTATTTAGTGAAAAGACACCCCAAACTGGCGTACAGTATGTTAGCACTGATCTCACTAGTGAGTTAAATGATGCGTATCTGTTGTAAAATGATTTTAGTTTGCACTTGTGGAACACCGCCGCATGCCGTAAATGTCATAAATTATTTTTTAAGTTTTTAGCTGTTTATATACATAAATTGATGTGGGAAGTGAGAAATAACACGCTAAAAGTACTTTTATAAATCAATAATGTGTATTAACATCATTATATAGGAGGTTAGGTTAGGTCAATGCGTTCGAAAGTTATCGTGGTAACAGACGGACGGACACACGGACAGACTGTGCGATTCTATAAGCTGCCTTATCAGGCGAGTTAAAATGAGATCAGAATCACAGAATCCAAATTGAATGATGCTGACCTGATAAAAAATCATTATTCAAAATTATATATATTTTATATTAAATTATATTATATATTATTAATTATATATTATATAATTATATATATTTTATATTAAATTATATTATATATTATTAATTATATATTATATAATTATATATATTTTATATTAAATTATATTATATATTATTAATTATATATTATATAATTATATATATTTTATATTAAATTATATTATATATTATTAATTATATATTATATAATTATATATATTTTATATTAAATTATATTATATATTATTAATTATATATTATATAATTATATATATTTTATATTAAATTATATTATATATTATTAATTATATATTATATAATTATATATATTTTATATTAAATTATATTATATATTATTAATTATATATTATATAATTATATATATTTTATATTAAATTATATTATATATTATTAATTATATATTATATAATTATATATATTTTATATTAAATTATATTATATATTATTAATTATATATTATATAATTATATATATTTTATATTAAATTATATTATATATTATTAATTATATATTATATAATTATATATATTTTATATTAAATTATATTATATATTATTAATTATATATTATATAATTATATATATTTTATATTAAATTATATTATATATTATTAATTATATATTATATAATTATATATATTTTATATTAAATTATATTATATATTATTAATTATATATTATATAATTATATATATTTTATATTAAATTATATTATATATTATTAATTATATATTATATAATTATATATATTTTATATTAAATTATATTATATATTATTAATTATATATTATATAATTATATATATTTTATATTAAATTATATTATATATTATTAATTATATATTATATAATTATATATATTTTATATTAAATTATATTATATATTATTAATTATATATTATATAATTATATATATTATATTAATTATATATATATAATTATATATATAATTATATATATATTACAACAATGGAAGTAGGATTTTAGTCTATACTAAGAACAACATAGCATTTGTTGTTGTTTATAATCCACCACACATGTACCTGATAGGAAAGACCCTTTATTGTCAACACCTTTTTGTCAACACCTTTGTGTTAACAGGCTTTTTTGAAATCCTTTTTTGTCAACAAATTATATAGCAATTTGTTGGTATTATGTCATATAGCAGTTTGTCATATAGTATTATAACACAATGCACAATGCAAGTTGCACAGAACTCAACCAGAGTATAAAGTCGGCATGCTGCAAATTATTTTCAGATGCCGCATGCCGTAAATGCCGTAAAAGCCGTAAATGCCGTAAAATACATAATACACGGCATTGGCAGTTTAATAGTATATTATTATTATTATTATTATTAATCATCGCATAGTCGCATTTATTATCAGAAATCAGTTATCATATTCAACAATTCAATAATATTCAAGAAGAACAAAAAATATAATTTTGATCATTTTATAATAAATGACAACTGTCATAAGTTATAAAACGAGTTTTCACTTTTCAAAGCTTTTCAGCCACAAGGAGTGGCATATAATGATGTTAATACACAATATTGATATATAAAATCACTTTTAGCGTGTTTTTACTCACTTACCACATCAATTTATGTATAAAAACAGCTAAAAACGTAAAAAATAATTTACGGCATTTACGGCATGCCGCCAAATAACAAATGCCGTAAATTATATTTGCGGCATTTACGGCATGCGGCATTTACGGCACACTCGTCACCTTGAACTCAACATAACTCTGTTCTGTCTATAATAGAAGTTCTATATTTCTTTTTAATTTAGCAGCAATTGGGTCCTAAGACAATAATTTTGGACTATGAATTAGGACCTATAAATGCCTTTGGTCAAGCATTCCAAAATGCTAACATCAGAGGTTGTTATTTTCATTTGTCACAAAATGTACTTCGGAAAGTGCAAGAGAAAGGCCTTCAAGTTCGGTATCAAGTAGACGACCATTTTACAAAAATCTTTATCAAAATGTTACAAAAGATTATTCGAAACAAATCAATAATGTCTTTCTCTGAATGGATTTATACAGTTGCTACCAAATTATGAAATCAATTTTTAATTTAACTTTTCAATGTTTATATGCGTACTTGAATTATTGATTCTGCCTATTTCACTAATTACTTTAAACCGTGCTTAAATGCTTATTTATATTCTAGAAATAAAACTGGTGTTGACAAAAGAAGAATGTGGTGTTGACAAAAAGGTTTTTTGATTTTTTTGGGTCTGTTGGAGATTTAGTGTTGACAAAAAGAGGGTGAATCACCTGATAATATATTTCTCGAAACTTTTGAAAAACTCACTACAGTCACTAGTCATATCCTGCAATATATAGTTGCTATTCTAGTGGATTTTAATACTAACCTTCTCAAAAATAACACTTCTACACGCAATATAATTAATTTAGCTAAAACATTTGATTTAACTCAGCTAATTGACCAACCCACCAGAGTGACACATCAAGGCAGAACTCTTATTGATTACATTAATACCAACATTGATCAGAGCAGAAAATCAGATGCTTTTACATTGAAAGATTCGGATCATGGATGTATTATGCTTACCCTACATAAATTTTGATAAATTCGAATCTGAAGTTATTTATTATAAAAACTACAATAAGGTCAATTGAAATGAGCTAAATAAAGAAATTAGCAAAATTAAATTGAATTGAGATTTTATTAATATTCTCTTCGACCCGAACGGCCCATAGAATATGAAGAAAATTACAATAAAGACTATTATTTCAGAGAGCAAAAAATTATACAATTAGTTACATTTATTATTGTCATTTTCACTTCTTTCATTTCTTGATTGTAAATATAATTCGTTCTAGTGAGTGCAGATTTAATAAATCAGAGCACTTTCTTTATGTTCACAATATTATTACTATCACAAAATTTATGCATTGAACCATCGTCTATAATTCAAATATTCTTAATAGAAGATCTATCTGGAATCCGATACTCTGTGAGTAGGTGTAGGAATGTTTCAGGCTCCTGCAGATTACATACCTATATTAATGATATTTGTTGCCTTAAACCCACATACAATACTTTTGTAGCACAGCACGCAGATGAAAAAATAACGCAGATTATTTTTCCTAGAACGCAGATTACTTTTCCTAGAACGCAGATTATTTCTCGTTATACTCAGAATACAAATCGCAGATTGTTTGCAGGTAAGAATATTCTTCCTAAAACGCAGAATATTCTTCCAAAAACGAAGAATTTTCTTCCTAAAACGCAGAATATTCTTCCAAAAACGAAGAATATTATTCTTTAAACGCAGAATATTCTTCTTTAAACGCAGAATATTCTTCCAAAAACGAAGATTATTCTTCCTAAAACGCAGAAAATTCTTCCTGAAACGCAGAATATTCGTCCCTAAAACGCAGATTATTCTTTCTGAAACGGGGAATATTCTTCCCAAAACGCGGAATATTCTTTCTAAAACGCTTAGAGTGCGCATAAAATAATCCGTATTGCGTAGAATATTCTGCACAGAATACTTATTACGTATTACTTGTTCTTCACTGCATGTATTAAGTGTTCTTCATTGTATTGAAGTATCCACTGCTTTTTGTGCATATTCTCCCCCATACCTAGCATTTTTGTCTCGACTGTTAGGACCATTCACAATACCTTACGTTACGACATCTCGTAAGCTAATAATGCCAAAATCTGTAAAACGTTAAATAAGACTCTTATAGCAAATAAATTACATTTAACCATTAATGACTGTTTAGACAGGGTTTCCAAAAAGTTTAATTTAAAGTAGCTGACAAAAACACTGCGCTACCTGGTAATGTTAATACAGGATGCATAAATAGTATTATTCATAAACTAGCCATTTTATTCAACAGCATCCCAGATACAAGTGTAATTCCTGACGTTGGAAAACAAACAAAAATTATACCACTGTACAAGAAAAGAAATAGTGTGAAGTGTGATCTATACTCCTACCGCCCCATTTCTAATTTACCATTGTTGAGTAAATGGTTTGAAGTAGTAATTGAATAAGGGCGTGCTAAAAAAACACATTTCAATAACAAACAAATATAGAATTTATTAATTTAGTAAGCAACTAATATCTTGATTACTAAGCACCCGAAGGTCACTAATGAGAATAGCATTAATGTGTTTAATGTCTTTGTAATGTGTGCAAAAGTGTCTGTACAACTCGACAGTGCTCGTAATACTAATTGTTTAATACTTTACCAAATAATTAATGGAACACAACTCACGAACTAAATAGGCAGAAACAGTTAAACAGGGTACATTTTTTGGTGTTCTAAGAATGCAATATCAAAGTTTGGATCTGGAAAATCATTAATGATATCGGCAACGTAATTGCGTGGATGTTCTTCCTGAGTTTCAATAGATTCATAAAATGTATCTTCATGGTATATAGGGATCCTCTATTCTGAAACCTTATTGCGAGTGTGAGCCACAAAAAGCGCGCAATGTATATGCTACAAAACACACGTTGGGGCGGCCCTACTCTTCGCCAGCTTGAGCATGAAAAATGATATCTTCCCTGTTTTACATGATAAAAATCTGAAATTTTTAATGAAAATACTGGCTTATTATTGCAATCATTATAGGAACAAAAATATCTTCTAAATGTTCATATGTTGACCAGAATTAATTTTTTAGCATTAAGTGTGCTTTAAAATACAGCTTCCTACGCCCCGGCGTGGCTTTGGTCATTTACTTACGCGCCACGCATGAGCAAAGAAATGGAGGGTGCCTATAGCGATGAAATGTACTTAAAAGATGTTGTACGTTTTTATATTTTGGAAGCGATAGAGAAAGGTGTCCATTGTACGCTCTTCTCGCTGCATGGATACGTAGTTTTAAGTCATTGTAATCAAATCCTATTTTCAAAAAGTTAAAGTTTGACCATGCCATGTGCCATTCTCAATTTCGGTGTTAATTGTAACCCTTAACTGGCTGTCTATTTGAAGCGTCCGTATGCTATAGAGATCCACTAAACAGAACTCTTATCGTGAGTGAGAGCTACAGAAAGCGCGCAATATACATGTTACAGAATACACGTTGGAGCGAGCCTACTCTTCCCCAGCTTAAACGTGAAAAATGATTCCCTGTTTTACATGATAAAAATCTGAAATTTTTATTGAAAATACTGGCTTATTATTGCGAATATTATAGGGATTAAAAAATCTTCAAAATGTTCATCTGTTAATCAGAATTAATTTTTTGGCATAAAATTTGTGTTAAAATAAGCTTTCTACGCCCCGGCATGGTTTGGTCATTTAATTACGCGCCACGCTTGCGCAAAGGAATGGAATCTCTCTATTTATGTGTAAAGGAGATCAAAGGATATCATCAATTTTTGAGATAGGTTAGGTTAGGTTAGGTTAACCTAACCATTCTTCATTTTCTTTGCCACTTGCTAACCTTGAAGTTAGTCTGAGTCTGGCATGAAAGACATCACAATCTTCACTAACATCTGACCTTGGATATCCTAACCCTATGTTATTTTGCCATGTTTTATGTTGCAATGACTAAAATTTCAAGCTTTTCTTATGCTACTTATTTTCTATCTTATTTCTACTTATCTTGGCCCTTTTTTTGCTGTAAATTAGGTTGAAAAATTGTTTTAAAACCGTATTTAAATTAAATCAACAACTTCAGGTAAATTTGACCTTTGGCGGGTCATTTTCCAAAGACTGTCGGCTTTCCTATTGACATGACACTCGAGGCATTTTATTGTCCCCCCTGGAGACCAAGTTTGTTATTGAAATGTGTTTTTTTAGCACGCGCAACTTCAATTAAAAATTACATCAATGGCTACATTGAATCCAATACTCATAACCAAATGTCGGAATGTTATTTATATAAACTTTTTCAGATTGAACTGAGGGTCGTGAGATTTTGTATCTCGAAGTTTCATGCCCTAAAGATTTCAAAAGTATAAATGTGTTAGAAAACTTTTTTACATTTTTAGATTTTAAAAAAATCTTTAAAAAACGTTTTAGTATTTATTTTTTTAAATAAAAAAATTTAACATTTTTCTGAATTAAAAAAATTATAAGAAAATTGTATAGTTGTATTTATTTTGTTATATTTTGGAACTTTATATTATTGACAAGGCACGCTTTTGCACATCTTCTAACATATTACACAGATTGCATCTTAAGGCTGGACCCCAAACGACACATCCATATTCCAATATAGGCCTGATATTATATACTAGTGAACCCAGCTAAGAGGCAAATCTAGCACTCAAGAGAAATTCCCCAGGCAACCCAACACAGTAATAAAATTAAACAATTTCGAAAATATCCCATTAGGTTGTTATGTTAACTTTGTAAATGCAAAGTACATTTAAATTAATACTATTAACTGTATATCGTAGCATCAAATATAGGAAACAATGAAAGACTATTTTCGAAAAAACTCCCACAAAGTTACCAAAAAGCTTCCTTTTAAAATCGAAATAATAAGATTCCTTCTACGATTTTGGAAAAACGTACAAACCGCATGAGACAACTTACGAATAAATATTTTTAAAGAATAAATAGTGGCTCCCAGTACTGTTATTTAATTCTACAAAAAGGTCTCCCAACTGACACAAAAGAATTAAGAGGGTAGTAAAAAGTAAACCCAGCTCTATTAAAAAATGTTGAATAAGTTTGTCGATATTATAGCAGAACCAATTTGGATTAGAAGTTTTGAAATGCTATTTAATACGCATATTACGATCATTACGAAATGTTCCCTTTCGCTAATCATTTCCATTCGATCCCCACTCACCATTCAACCTTCTTATGTAAATTTCTATTTTTATTTAGACGTTATAATAATAATATGAAACGTGAAACGACTCATTTCGTTTGCGCATTTTGCTTTTTTGCTTTTAAGGAGCCTGCATATATTACGTGTGCAGTTGATGGGAGGAGGAGATACCCAAAAGTATTGCAGTCAGCACTTGCGTTACACATCGGGGGGGGAGGAGGGTTTGCGTTACGTAATATATGCAGGTTCCCTAGGTTGTCCCTACCACACGTATATATATATATACACATATAGTCATAGGCCCGTTCTCCGAACGGGAAATGAGTAACCTTAATGGGGACGGTAGATCATGAGTATGTATGCATTATGCATTAAAAAAAGTATGAAAATGAACAGATTAAAATGTTTAAAAAATTGCTTGCTGCATTGCTACAACATCCTATGGACGTGAAACCAAATACAATACTTATCAAGTCAACATAATAATAGTGTACCAAATTCAACATCATTTAACTAAACAGCGAAATTAAGTATATTAAGTAGTAACTGTATGATCCCGTCATTGTAAACGACCCCGTCTTTTAAAATAGACGGTATTGTTAATGACCCCGTCATTTAAAATAGGCGGTACTGTTAATGACCCCGTCATTTAAAATAGACGGTATTGTTAATGACCTCGTCATTTAAAATAGACGTCATTGTAAATGACCCCGTAATTTTAAATAGTCGTCACTGTAAATTACCCTGTCATTGTAAATGACCCTGCCGTTGTAAATGACCCTGTCGTTGTAAATGACTTGTCATTTAAAATAGACGTCATTGTAAATGACCCCATATTTTAAATAATTGTCATTGTAAATGACCCCTCATTTTAAATAATTGTCATTGTAAATGACCCCTCATTTTAAATAATTGTCATTGTAAATGACCCCACAGTTTAAATAATTGTCATTGTAAATGACCCCACATTTTAAATAATTGTCATTGTAAATGACCCCACATTTTAAATAATTGTCATTGTAAATGACCCAACATTTTAAATAATTGTCATTGGAAATGACCCTACATTTTAAATAGGTGTCATTTTAAAAAACTCCGTAGTTTTAAATAATTTCGTCGTTAATAATAATTTTCTTTTACTGTCTCAAATCGAGATTGCCTTTGGACACAGCAAAATAATTCAAAGAATAATAATAACAAAAATACAATAAAAAAGACAGACACAAATGGAAAATTATTTTTTTAAAAATCATGATTGAGAATTATATAAATGGTGTTGTAAGATGGATGCTGACCCTTTAACAGCAACAACTGCCACTTCCTCTAATAATTGAGATGGCAAGTTAAACCTTTTACGAATATTCTCAAAGTAAGAGGATATAGTACCACGAGCTCCAATGTATAATCCTATTACTTCAAACTCGTAACGTATAGAGTATTTGTTTTGCAAATCTGGTATGCAACTATTGTATATGTTTTTCTTCTCAGTATCTACCAACATAGCCTGATCTGTAACAGCTTCAAAACGAATTGTTGGATCGAAAATGTAACCTTTTTGGAAATTATGATCAATGATTAGTATGTCCACACGTCTGTTGGAACCATCAAGGGCTATTGTATGAACTTCTTCATATACTTCTAATCCTTTTTCTTTGAATGATTCAGCAATAATTGTTCTAATTTGATGATGTCTTGCATTACGATGCAATAATCCATAAGGACAATATCCAAGAATGTGGGAAAGTTTCATTATTCTCATTGCATCTTCTACAATGGGTCCCATCTTGAGAACGTCCCTTCATTTTGAATAACCCCGTTGTTTTAAATCTATAAACGTGATTTTAAAAATTCTCGTCACTTTAAACATTCCTGCCATTTTAAATAATTTCTTTATTTTAAATATTTCCGTCATCTTAAATATTCACGTCATTTTCACCTCTTCATTTTAAGTAGCTCTGTTATTTTAATTAGCTACCTCTATTTTAATCGTCCTCGTTATGTCTATCTATTTTCTACCTACCCCGTTACAATTATTAACCAATCCTATGTCAAGTCAACCTATACAATCCACAACCAAATAATACTGACTAAATAAACTTAGCCTTGCTATTAATAGTTTGACTCCGCTGCGGTCGCCCCGTCGCAGGTGAAAGGGACACTATATTGAATTATTTATTTATTTATTCTCGGCGAGCCTTGGCCCATAGAATACGAAGAAATTTACAATGTCATAATTACATAGATATCATAGAAATAAGGATTTTTGCCACATGGCGACCAACTGACCACTTCAGGGGTTGAACCCCTTACTTCCCGCCTACCCCAATTGTTAGGCACCCGGTGAGTCAGGACTTAACCACACTATCGGTTAAGCTATTACACTCCGCACACATAGACCTATATACCCCATTTCTTATCACAATATCTCACATAACTAGAATTGTGTCAAATTACATTTTACACTTAAAGTAATAGGAGCAATTAAATATAATCTCGCAATATCTTATTACATTTCTAAATTTTTAATAAATTTTATCCTTTTTAGAGCAGTTTTGACGTAATTTAACAAAATTTTTATGTTATTCACGTTTTTGCTGTCAAATAGTCTATACATGCTGTGAACATCTTTTAGGTTCAGACTTTCAATTTCCCTTCTGTCGTGAATACGGCATTCAGTCAAAAGATGCCAAAAATTATTTGGCCTTTGCAGATTACACAAGTCACACAATGAATTATCTTTAAACAAAAATATCTTACTTTTATAGAATAATATGTCACAATTTACTCTTAGCTGACTTAGTAGCCTACCATCCCAGAAAGATAATTTGTGTGATCATACTTTAATAGCGTTTCTAAATCCTCTTCTCTACTTCGTAGAGCTAATCTATTACAAATATCAGTATATTCAGTAAGAATAGTCAGACCTGTGTCATTCTCCCACAGATACTCCATACCTATTTTATTTGTAAATTTTTTGCACTGGTTTACCCAGTTGTAATTTATGTTAACGTCCTGATTTGCTAACCTTTTGAGAGACATAAAGCATAACTTAGCGTACCTGTTATCGTCCATGGCATATACTTTTAGTAAAAAACTAAATAATCTCTTTGCAATCAAGACCCACAATTTACTTCGGTTCGTTTCTAACCTTGCAACACATTTTGGTACAGTTGCTTTTACCCCCAGGACTTTACGTATAAATTTTGTTTGACAAAGCTCAATTTTATCCAGGTACTCCAACCCCCATAGGTGACTACAATACAGCAGTGTCGAGAGAGCAACCGAGTCATAAAGTCGGACTTTGGAGTCTAAAGTTGCGAGCCTTCCTCTAGCAAAAATAGAGTATACTCCATTTTGTGCAATAGATGCTTTCTTTTTGAAGTAGGCAAAAGCCTTGGGAAATTTTCCTGACGCTGAAAAAGGCACCCCAAGATAAATGTATTCATTGACTACTTCTATTGGCGATCCGTTGTAGGTGAACTTCAAATGTTTTTCGAGAGGACCTCCCCTTCTGAACACGACAATTTTTGTTTTTGCAATGTTCACCTCTAGCTTCAGAGCTTTAAAATAATGCTCCAGTGTTTTTATTTTCCTCTGAAGACTCAATTTGTTATCCGCCACCACAATTGTATCGTCCGCGTAAAGTAGGATGTGCAACATAAATTTATCATTGATAGGCACTCCTCTCCACCCCTTTTTTTGGAGTTCCTCTTCCACGTCATGTATATATAAACTAAAAAGTAGGTTAGGTAGGGAACATGGCAACATCTTGGCAACATCCAGGCAACATCCCTGCATCAGGCCCTCGGTGAGTTCTATAGGTGAGGTGACTTTCTCCGGAAGACGTATTTGAGTCGAGGCTTGTGAGTAAATTTTTTCTAAAATTCTGATAATTTTTCCCGATATTCCTAGTTGAAAAAGACGGGGCCATAGAATTTTATGACTTATACTCGGGAAAGCTCGGGCAAAGTCTATAAACAGGGCGTACACTTTCTTTGATTTTCTAGTTCCTATTTGAATTGCGCTATTTAGGGTGAATACTTGGTCTTCGCACCCTCTGCCTTTTCTGAAACCGCCTTGCGATTCAGGCAAGACTCCAGTAATTTCCGCCCAATCTTGCAACCTTGCACAGATTATTTTTGAGCAGTGTTGTACTGTTGACCACTTTTTTGCATTTTGACCGGGCCACTGGTCAAAATGGTCAAAATGGTCTAAATGGCTAAAATGGACAAAATATCAGTATACAGTTACTTAGGCTAGCAAATGAAATTTAAAATATTTAGAGAATGAAATATGGCCTAAAACCAATGAAACACTATTCTACTAACATCAGACTACAAAATGACACTCTCTAATCATTTCTAACTGCAATCTTTAGAAAGTTGTATTTGTTGTTTACTGTTGCAGTAAAACCTACCTTGGGGTCTCAATTAACCCCAAACAGGCATTTTGTCCATTTTGACCATTTTGACCACTTTTTAATTTTTTTTGACCGGGCCATTTTGACCATTATGACCATTATGACCACTAGTGGTTTTAACCACTGCACAACACTGTTTTTGAGAAAAGCTTGGCAATACAATTCATTAAGGCTATTGGTCGGTAATTGGTTGGCTGTTCCGGGTCTCCTTTTTTAAACAGCATTACCGTGATTGATTCGGACCAGTCTTTGGGTGGCTCTTCAGAGTCTAAAATTGAATTGAAAATAGCAAGTAGTTTTGAAACTGATTCTTCCGGTAGTCCTTTGATAAACTCGTTAGCTATTTGATCTGGCCCTGCGGCCTTTTTATTGGGCAGATTTCGTATTGCTTCTGTTAACTCTTCCATTGTTATACCGGAAGTCAGTACTGGATGGCCTGCGTCATAGAATGTTGTATCTTCGACAGTTCTCGGCGGTAGCACATTTTTATAGAACTCAATCCATTTATCTTCCTCAATATTATTTGGGACTGCCGGTACTTTCCTAAATACATTGACTGCTTTCCAGAATTCAGGCTTTTTAGGGTTCTCAAGATCTTTTTGTTTATTGTCCCAGAAAATTTTTTGTTTCAGTTTTCGGACGTGGGTGTATTCCGCTTTTGCATTGGCGTAGCTTTCTCGAGCTTCCGTGGGCCACCCTCGCTTTTTCGCATTAATGTTTAAGGCCCGACATTTCCAAAGCAGTTTCCTACATTCCCCGTGGAACCATGGGGCGTCCGGAATTATTTTTCTTCGTTTTATCATCTTAGTTTTTTGTGCAGCATCTTGAATTGTTACTTTAAACTCTTCATAACCCTCTATTTCACTATTATTTTTTAAAATATTCCGATATTCCTCGACAGAGTCCGGCTTCCAACTCAGTGTACTCTCTCTCCACACGCCTGTATTTATTGTCACCTAGGGTAATCTTTATAGGAAAATGACAAGACTCAGTAAAGTTTAAAACATTAAAATCCAAAAACGATTCACAGGCTTTATGATTAAGTAACATATAGTCAATAACACTTTTACCATTTTTGTTAATGAATGTAAACTCCCCTTTTGGATCACCTTTTGAACGACCGTTTGCAATTACTAAACTGTGATCTTCAATGAGCTGTATTAGGCAATTTCCATGACTTGGCGCGAACGCTTGAATAACAGCGAGGAAATTTTTTTGCTCTTAAAAATTTAAGTAATTTTCAAAATCAAATCACATTAAAAAGTCCTTGCAAAATGGGAAAGGGGAAACGATTAAGACAAAACAACTCATCCCTTGATAACAGTACTGATTCCAGCCATGTTGACCTCCAAACTCAACTTCAAGACATGGAAAGGAGACTGACTGAACAGATGGAGAAAATAGAGAGTCATTTTGCAGCTGTTCCTAAGCTAGAGGCCAGAGTGGACAATTTAGAAAAACAAATCAAGTTATCTGGTGACCGAGTTGACGCAAGCCGAGAAAAGAATATCGTCATCCAAGGTTTATCTGAGGCGAAGGGTGAAACCACTGCACAGCTGATGGAGGCTTTTGTGAATATGCTATTGCAAATTAATGTGAAAAACGTGCTGGTGGACAACATTTTTCGTCTGGGACGACCACAACACGGAAAAAACAGGCCTACGCTCGTCAAGTTGGTGAGAATGATGGACAAAGCTACTATCTTCAAAGAAAAGAAGCGACTGGGGGACGTATCCATATTCATCAGCCACGACCTACCACCGGAAGTTAGAAGGGCACAGGCATCCCTGAGAAAAAAAGCCAACGAATTACGACTAACGGATGCCTCGCTGACCACTAGAATCCGGGACAAATCGCTGACAGTGTTCAAGGACGGAAAAAAGGAAAGTGTCTACGCAACGGACGACTACGGAGCGGTTGTGCTTATGCCAACTCTCAGCTTCTGAGGACCCGTGCCCGTGTTTCCAAATAAAGAAAATACAGATAACAATAATCTTATACTTGACTACCTGGCCTGGAACATCGAGGGAATCGAAAATTTATTCAGCCTTAACTCCGAGGAAAAGTGCGAGCTGGCAAATAAATCTGTAATTGGTCTCTGCGAAACATGGTTAGACAAAACAGCTACTATTCCAAATTACTTAAATAATTTTACTATAGTGGAGCAAAAGGGAATAAAAAATAATAGAGGCAGGGCAAGTGGAGGGTTATTGTTACTAATTAATAATGATCAAGTTAAGTTACATAGAGTAGTAAATATAAGCAATAATTGGATAATTTGTGAAATTTCTAGTTTACTAGATAATAAGGTGATGTACGTTGGAATTGTATACATACAAGGGGATAGCAGTCACACAGAATAGAATTCAGCTATTGGACGGTGTAATAGAAAACCTGCAGACGCTAAATTCTATTCCAATCCTGCTTGGGGGCGATTTTAATGCTCGTATTGGGCAATACCAAAATGAGGAATTGTATAATAAATCACACAATATTAAACACAGACAATCACAAGACAAGGTATGTAATAAAAACGGTGAAACTTTTATCGATCTCATAGAGAACAATGACTTAATAGTACTAAATGGGGCCACAGTCGGGGATCGTAATGGGGAGTTTACGTTCGTAAATAATAACGGTAAAAGTTCCATCGATATTATGCTAACTAATAAATACACAGCAGCTTACACAATAGATTTTAAGGTGCTAAATATAAATGAATCTTATCATTTTCCAATAGTGGTAACTCTGGGCAGAAACAGACAATGTAAAGGGCGGAGAGAGCGAAAAATTAAATGGAAAAATGAACATTCCAAAGACTTCCTAAGAAATTTGAATTCACTCACGGACAGCATTCAGAACTGCAAATCAATGTGTGATACCATCCACAAGGTGGCGATTAAATCAAAAATGGTTGGATGGAGGAAAGAATACCCGGATGCAATTTGGTTTGATTCCGTGTGCAGAGAAATGTTTAATCGCTGCAAAGACAAATTCAAAATTGCAAAAAGATCAAAATGGAAAGAGCAGGATGCGGCCAGTTACTTAAAAGCCAAAAAAGATTATATAAATTGACGAAAAGCTAAAAAGAAAGATTTTTGGACAAAGCAACGAAACAATATTAATTCCACCAAACCTGGAGCGGGATTTTGGAAAAGAGTAAAATGCCTAAGGCGAAAACCAAGTAGTAAAATTCCTATACGTTCTGAAGACTGG
This sequence comes from Tomocerus qinae, assembly GCA_020055645.1. Lineage (NCBI taxonomy): Eukaryota > Metazoa > Arthropoda > Collembola > Entomobryomorpha > Tomoceridae > Tomocerus > Tomocerus qinae. The sequence continues at coordinate 132,768 of CM034548.1, read as the reverse complement.
GAAAGATACTACAGAGATTCAATGCCACAGAAATCTCAATTTGTAGCAGAATATCAAGACGCTGGACACCCAATGCTAACGACCCCAATAACCATGGATGAGTTAGTGGGGGCACTAAAAAAGATGAAATGCAACAAGGCACCTGGGCCGGATCAAATTACGAATGAATTTTTCAAAAGTCTTTCTGGTTCAATATTAGCCAAGATGCTCCAGATACTCAATGCTATATTAGAAGAAGAAACTCCGCCAGAAGAATGGGCAGAGTCGCTCACGGTGATGATCTACAAAAAAGGCCCTCCAATTGACCCAAAGAATTACAGACCGATTGCTCTACTCAACACAGCTTTAAAAATCTTCACGCAAATACTAAATGAGCGTATAATTGAGTGGGCAAATAGCAGTGAAATTCTTCCTGAAGCGCAGGGTGGCTTTAGAAGGGGAAGAGGATGCGAAGACCAGATCTTTACTTTAACCTCTGCAATCCAGATAGGAACAAGACGGTCAAAAAAGGTATTCGCTTTGTTCGTGGACTTTGAACGAGCCTTCCCATCCATTAAATTCAACTTGCTATGGGAGCGCTTATTTCAACTTGGCATGCCGGCAAAAGTTATCCGTATTCTAGAAAAAATCTACTCAAAGGCCTCTACTAGGATCTCCATGGACAATGGCTTCGGAAGATCAAACCGAATCGACTTAAACGAAGGATTATTGCAGTGCGAAATTTTGTCGCCGATTCTGTTCTCCCTCTATGTACACGACATCGAAAAAACACTTATAGAAAAGGACTTTGGGGGTATCAAAATCTCCGACAAGCTTATGTTACACATACTTCTCTTTGCCGATGACACCGTGGTGCTAGCGAATAATGCGACGAGTTTAAAATGCAAAATCCGTACACTGCAAGCCTACTTTGAAAAGCTACAACTTAAAGTCAACTGAGGGAAAACAAATGTAGTCATTTTCCGTAGGGGAGGCCCACTTCCAAAAGGTCTGCAATTTCGCTACGATGGCAAATTAATTGACATTGTATCTGAATATACATACCTAGGGGTACCGTTCTCCTCTTCGGGAAAGTTCAGAAAAGCTGTGAAGTATTTCAAATCTAATGCTGCAAAATCCCAAAAGTCTGTGAGTGAACTCAATTTCAAGGGAAGAATAACCAACTTTAAAGCCAAACTGAATCTTTTTGATTCTATCTCTCTCTCCGCTCTACTTTATTGTAATCTGGTCTATCGACTATCTTAATGAGCTGGAAATCGCCCAAAACAAATACTTAAGGAAAACCCTGGGAATAAGCCCACAAGTTCCGAGCTGCGTTGTCAGATTAGAAACAGGTAGACTCCAGGTAAAGGTGGAGGTTATTAAAAGACTCATAATATATATTGTAAAAATCTTGTGTATGGACGACAGTACATACACAAAAATATGCTTCTTTGAACTACGCAGGATCGATAAGGAGGATAAAAACAATGTGCAAGGCTATAATTGGGCATCCCAATGTCGCAAGATTTTCGAAAATATTGGGTACGTGGGTCTCTGGATGGAATTAGATCCCCTTTTGTTAGCGAAAAAGTTCACTAAAATATGTCGTAGATTACAAGATATAAGCCGACAAGAAGATCTAAGCCATATTAAGGAGCATGGCAAGTACCTTTATTTTGAAAAATTTAGAGTTGTAAAATTAAATATCTTGCCTGCATACTTAAGATGGAAATTGCCACCCAGAGACATTAGGTTAATTAGCCAAGTAAGACTGAATATAGATTCACTCTATTTTTGTAAGCAATTATTTATATTCAATCCTGATGTTAAGTGTAACCTGTGTAACCTGAATGATGTCAATTCTTTACATCATCTTATTACGAAATGTAGTATACATAATAGAGATAAATATAGTTTCCTGTATAATCTAAGTGAAGAAAACATTCTACAACTGATAGACTCAAATAACATGGACAAACTGAAACAGCTAGTTGAATTTGTGAAAGGGGCGCTTCTCTTTGTTAATTTCATTAACTCAATACAATAACAATTATTCGTTAAATTTCTATTACTTATAAGCCAAGCTATACCAAATTGACTGTACTTTAATCAATGCAATGTTCCATGGGCCACGGGCTCGATAGCAACATTTGAATAAATCAATATCAATATCAATATCAATATTAGGCAATTTCCATAATTATTTACCACCTGATCACACGAATGTCTTATCCGCGTACCGATGTTACATTGTAGTTCGTCCACCGAAATGTCATACGAACCGATCCTTCCATTAAAATCACCTCCAATGACTATTGGGAGAGAATGACACAAGTTAACATTTTCTAATAGATTACTAAGTATGAATAATTTGTCTTTATAACGTTCATCTTGGTGCAGATACACCACACCTATTATTAACACTTTCTTTGAATCTAATAACTCAACTTTACATAAAATCCAAGAGTGGTTACTATCTATTATCTCCAATAACCTAACAAAGTTTTTATTTAGTAATAGTTTAATTCCGCCTATAGCTCTGCCTTTTATATGTGCCTTTTGGGCTGTCTGATAATTACATGTAAAGTGACTTAAATAATTAGGTAATTTTGAAGACACCATATCCCAAGTTTCACATAAACATATCGCATATGTTTCTCTAAGATGACATTTATCGTCCGAATTTATATAATTTAGATTTTTCATACCTTCTAAGTTCCACGAGATAAAGTTAAATTTTATATTTACAAGATCTGATTGTGCTTCATAATTCCTGGGCCCGTACCCTCAAGAGATGCGTGGGCGCTTCCTAGATATGGAACCGTCTTCCTTGACCTCAAAAACATCTGTCACCGCACCATTTTCTGTAATAGTCAAAGTTGATCCTCCGATTCTGGAGCTGCTACCCGGTCTTGCCTGTCTGATTTCCTTTGCCTTTTTTCGGAGTGCTGCCTGCTGTTTCCTTTCCTCCGGTGATAGGTCATCATTGACGTAAATAGAGTGCGGCCTCAGCTTACCCCTATTCTTTAGGATCCTTTGCTTGTCAATATAACGAACCAGCTTCACCAGGATGGGGCGATTGATTCCAGATACCGGTTTTCCCATTCGAAATATTTTGACGATGATGACGAAGAAATGGATTTTGATCTAACCGAACCTATGTGTGTGTTAGGGGGAGAGCACAGCATCTACTATAGTAGTAGAGCTATGCTACCGCTCAAGCCTGGGGTGTCTTACTTGCAGTGACTCCCGGACAACTTTACTGAGTGTACAGACTTAAATACACGAAGAGACTTTGGTGAGGGGTACTGAACCATTATGTGGTACAGCCCTACACAGTCCCGTACTCTACCTTTGTGCGCTTAGGTGGCAAGGTTAGGTGAGCTGACCACATTAGGTGTGACAGTCATCGCAACCTACCGCATCCCTTCGCATGTGTTCCTCAGTCCAGTGTATCACCAGGTAAACTCGTAGTGTACACCTAACCAAGAGAGCAATCTGCACACTGCAGACAGGGTAAGGATAGATAGTCATATTGTCACCAAGATAGGCAAATCAATGCTAATAACGAATATACGGCAAAGACAGCTTCTCGCAGTTCCAGACTATGTGAAGGGTTTGGCTCCCAATGTTAGGACAAAGGGAGAGCAAACCTGCTAGGTGTGGGATCTGAGCTACAGGATATGACGAGATGAAGAGATGAGGTGAGAGATGGATATGCCGATTCGGTGAATAAAGGTTAGAGTGTACAAGTCAGAGTAGGTTTAGTGGACTGTACGACTTTATTGAGTATTAGACTGAATGATAGTTGGGAAAGAGAATAATTAGGAAAGAGAAGTGAATCGTGTCGCGAGTCTGAGGGAACTGGAGTTATGTTCTGGTGTCAGGACTTATAAAGGTTCTGGTCATTTGGATAGAAGGGAATGGAATTGGTTAGGTAAATGTGGTGTATTTGGGGTGCGCAATGGCTGGTAAGGGGTGGACGAACGTGTGTGTAGGACACACCTTACAACCTCCCATCGCAATCTTTTTGACAAGAATTAAAAATTTGTACATTATTATATAATCGTTTAACATACCTTCATAACAAATGTTTTCATTCTGACATAAATCAATGGTTATTTTTAGATTATTTATACAAACATTCTAATTGCACTCCGTATCCCAATAAATAATTAAAATAATAACATCGAAAACTGAATCTGGTATTTTCATACACTGTTGATATTATATAACAATTGAAATTATTTCATCCTTAAATATTCATGTACAGTCATACTCATATACTTTTCCAGAGTAGCTGCCGAAGTGAACGGACACGAAATTGTCGTGGTCCTCATATTTTTTAAATTTTTCGCCTTATTTTTGGGCCAATTTTTGCCCAAAAAGTAGTGCTGTGCATAGAGTGAAGAGGCCTGTACACCCGGGACAGAATTTAGTGCACGAAAGTGGGACAGAATGTCCGAAATCGGTGTTTTTTTTGCGTGAAGCAGGCCACTGAAATACCATTTTTCTGTGCTGTGAGTGGAATTCCTTATCGCGGAGGACGACCATGGATGCTAATTGGGTCTAGCAGCGGCGTGAACAGTGACGGTATGCAGATTAAAAGATAAGACGGCCTTCGAAGACCTGTGCTGCCTACTACAACCGACCAGATTAGTAGTGCTTTTCTTACTAGTCATTCTCATGTTGGCCCTGCGACTGTCTTCTCCGCTATCAGTGTACCAGCTATTCAGCAGGATAACAAGCAGTGTAGCATCAATAACATCGTCAAGGTATAAGGGCCGATCACTCTGTGCACAGTCTACTCATCAAATAATTGGCTAATTTACATTCTGTCTCCATAAAGCTACTCTGGAACCCGCTTATGCGTGAGTATAGGCGTAACTTCTGTATTAAGGTTATTTACATACACCTGTCTATGCATATTACTTGATCTTATGTATTTCTGGTACTAACTGAGCTTTAGGTTTTCTCTTGTGTACTGGTGGTATAATTAAAGATTTCCCTAGGACGGTTCTTCCCTGTCCCATGTCTATGACTATTAGCGGTGCAGGTTTCTGTCATTATGTGAGGCTATACCTATATTTGGCTGTTGATTAGTTATAATACAGTGAATACTTGGATTATTGTAATGTGTTTGCAATAATTGGCATTTTATTCTGAATATTTGTAACATGTATTATTTTATTTTGTGTGATGGGTGACAGCCCGCTGGAAGCGCAAATAAAACCCTACTACTACTACTACTACTCATATACTTATAATTTCATGGTCCAAATAAATCAATTATAGGAATAGTATTATTATAACATTAACTAATTAAATCTTAACTATAGAATTGAACTAATATGCTATTGAACGAAATTAGTCTACTTTGGGTAATTGTCGCATCAATTCTCTTCTTAACGTTATAACTTTTGGATTTAGTTCTAAATTGTTTCTTTCACTGGTTAGTATTGCAGAATGAAGTGTGCACTGTCTAACGCGAAAATTATCTGGGATAATTTCCAATAATATTTGGTTTGAAAATGGAAATGCTTTTTGTTGTAATGCACATGCGCCTATACAATGCATATTTTATAATGCAAGAAAGTCCAATTTGGGTGTACATTAGCTGATTTCTAAATTAAACAATGTCAATATGCCTAATCATTTTGAAATGCAGCAATAGTAGGGGGTAGTCTAGTGTTTATTACAATGTTAAAAAGTATTCGATTTTACCGTAGTGGTTTAATGGGTTTACTTGTGTTGAAAGAAGACCTATTAGTTTTGTTTTCGTATTTAATATAAGTATATAATTTATTTGTTTGATTAATTTAGGAATATTACTTTATTAGGAATTACAAATTTAAATCATGAAGCCTTCTGGAAACAAAAAAAATACCACATAATCATGAAAATAAGTTATTTTAATTCTGTTTCCTTTGGGAGAGGAGTTGGAGAGAGGCGGTCCAGAGTTTATTTTGAATAGCGTTGCTGTAGGCTTGCTTATTGCATTTTTCTGGTTGATTATTCATAAAAAACGTTCCATTAGAACTTTCGGTTTCAGTAGATATAGCGACATTCATTACCCGGTCAACTACGTCATGCATCAACTGCAGACAAAAATATTAAAGCATTAGTACTTGAAAATTTCGGCCAAATACATCGCAGACAGTATATGTAGGAATATAAGAGTTAAGAAAAGTATGAAGGTTAGGTTATTAGGTCATTTCTTTTAAATAATCATTTATTGTATAAGAAATAATGAATTTGTTAGGGTATAGGAATACCTATTTTGGGCTAACTTATGGGTTAATGTACGTTAAACGGACATAAGTGACGATTCTGTTATAGCCGAAACAACTGATATCAGAATTCAACCACAGTAAATAAGACTGTGGTTGAATTAGCAAGACTGCACTAAGAAGCATATGCACAATAATATTATCATGTGGATGAGTTGCCGGGGTTGCCTTTGTCGTCTCTGCTTTCATTTTGTATGTCTTCAGGACGAATGAGTGGCTTCCCTAAACAGTAAAGCTGTTCAGGGAGTTACTGCAGATAAGTCCTCGCGGATTGAACGGTAGTGTGTCTTTACCACTCAGTAGTATAGTCACACTCTACTATTAACACTGCTGTTTTTAAGGCTACAAATTCAAACTCCAGGAACTGGGAGGAACACTGACAATAATGCTAGATCAAATAAATGTGACAAGAACGAAAATGTAAAATACATTCACACAAAATCAGTTGTAACGGAATGGTTATTATTGACAGAGGAGGATTATCACAACTTTCACGCTATTTAAGGTACGCGTATATTTGACAAAGTGTATAAATTTGGCTATTTCATCAATAATAAAATCTCTATGGATATTATTTAAAGTTATGGATAGTATGAGGATGGGGATCTTATTTACTGTGGTTGAATTCTGATATCAGTTGTATCGGCTATAACAGAGTCGTCACTTATGTCCGTTTAACGTACATTAACCCATAACCCAACATTCGATATAATTTTATTATTCCAGAATTGTGGTAGATTACTGTATGGGAGTACTTTGTCTCTCTTTCTGTGTATCTATATGTTTATCTATCTACCTATTTCTCCATGTATTAAAAGATTTCCTCATAACTTTCGACAGGAGGGGAATATTTGAATGAATGAAACAAGAAGTCAAAAGCAACTCTTGAGTTCGTTAATGGGCCTAATCTATTACACCTCCGTCTGGGGAAGTGGGTAAATCGTAAAAAGTCGTTAATTGCTCATTCAAAAACAAGAAAGAGTTTTCAACAACTTTTGTCATACTGGATGGAAAGTGCGTGGGTAACTTTCGTTCTATCCATCTCCAGTGCCCGTATATGCTTTGACCTTAGAATATTTTACTCTTTTGCAAAAGAAAATATTGCCTTCTCCAACTGAATGTGCGTATAATTAGCTGCTTTGTGGAAATGACCAACCTTGTCAAACAACAATATCACTAAGCCCCACGCCCGTTGAGCTTATCATTGACAGTGTGAGACAAAGTCAAAAGTTCTACTTTTTTAGGAAGTTTGGATCTCCTCTGGGGCTTCTAAACCTACAAAAAAGTGTAAATACAAAGAAGGTTTGTCGAAAGCTGAACTACAATCTTACTGTGGAAAATCTGACATATCTACTTTGAATATTAAGTTATTAACGTTTGCAATTCAATTGAAGATATCTTAATATCCAAGGTATTTATGTCAGATTTTTCACAGTAAGATTGTAGTTCAGCTTTCGACGAACCTTCTTTGTATTTACACTTTTTTGTAGGTTTAGAAGCCCCAGAGAAGATCCGAATTTCCTAACATGGACAAGTTAACATGGAATATGATAGTCAGAGTAATTGGTCGTTTCCAGGAATACCTTTTTCTTAAAATTGAATTGTATGAATATTTTTTAAATATACAACTAACCGAATGTAATGATGGTATCTAAATATATATGTTTTCTCCAGCTATGACGAAGCCATTAAGGAAACTGTTAACTACTTTAAAGTAAACTTATTACAATAGTATTATAATACTATTATAATTAGAACTAATCAAGAGCATTTTGTTTAATTCGTAAAAACGTTATCCAAAATGTTATTTGTAAGTACATTAACATTACCAATTACCTTCCCAGGAAGGAAGCTGTTTCTTATGTATCTTTACTCTACATAAACGTAAAGTGGGACATGCGCATGGAATTCTTTCACTATTCTTGTATAAATGTTTGTATATATGTCCGTAATAATTAATAATTAATGAGCAAGGACTAGACTGTCAGTACTAAGTTCAATCAACAATCATTGATCGGACCAATGGGCAGTCGCTAGAAATTTACTGATTTCTACATTTTCTAGCACACTTTATATGCTAGGATTCAACTAGTAATTAAATAAAATTAATTATTTAATAATACGTCACTTGATCAAAAAATTTTACAAAGATTTAATTAATTTACACAAATAAGCAATTGTAGTCCCGTATACAAAGCTAAATACGAAAAATACGATGCCATATACTATTGCCCAATCTCCATTCTATGTTCTGCTTTAAAAATACCTGGAAAAGAAACAAACGTCTATCCGCTTTCTCAATGTTTACAGCAATTTAAGATTAACTAGTGACATTTATGTTGTCCGATAAAATAGACAGTAGGCAGTGTTGGTTTTCACTGACTGCAAGCGTGTATTTAAAATTTATAAGGTATTAATTTTAGTTTAGGTTAAGTATTTTTATTTATGTCCCTTGGGTGGGAGCAGCAGCTATATAGTCCTGAATTGCCAATGATTCTGTCCAATTAACCTTGTTCTGGCTAGTGGATATACTTACTTGACATGTTAATAAAATTGAATTGGAATGTAAATATATGTATGTAAGGCAATATATGTATTTCCTCAGGTCCCCGAGAATATTATTTTAGGGACCTGGGGAATTTCGGGTGGTTTGAATGTGGGCCTAATTTCTAAAAAGTTTCAACTTTTTGTTCAAATTTTTTCTTTCAAGGGTTTCTTAAGGACGCTGTTTACGTTGGTTGCTAACGAAAAAAATATAATTTCCAAAATTTAACCCGTCAATTGTCACATCCGAAACCCCATAGTTAACCTACCCGGCCATTCCACTACCTCAAGGGGAAGTTTTGGCAGTGCAATATTGATAAACAAGATGCTATCAAGTCAATAACAAAATGAATTCCATGCGGCATAAACGGCCGTCTTATGGTATAATATTTGTAAATCTATTGGTTAGTACTTTGGTTAGTACTATATCACTATGACTACGGTGTCAATGCTTGTACTTGATGGCCGTTTATGTCACATGGACAATAGACATCTTTGATAGTAGTTATAACAACCATGGTTATAACTTAAACTTACAAGTATGAATGCATTGAAGCAAGATGCAAACAAAAAAGATTTTGTACTAAAGTATTTGTAATAACATTGCCAATGACGACAGGTGGAAATGCTACTATACAAGTCAGTATAGAAATCTTTATAATATAATACACTTCCCCGTTTCCTAGAAACTAATTTTTTGGAATTGCATTGACTTATGCCCTCGGTATTCCATCATCAGCAATTCGGGTCAACCTCCATGCATTTAAAATTCATCATAATATCTTTACATCGACTGTTATAACTTCCGGAGGATCAGTCTGATTTTTATGGGACCTACATTTTTGGAACCGTGGACTATCAAGGAACAAAAGTTACCATTCGGAATTTTGATATAGTTGTTTTAAATGCATTTAAAAAAATCAAATTCCCAAAAAAATGAGTCATTTTTAGTTTTTTATAAAACGTTGATGTTTTTGGTCCATTTAAAGCAACTATATCAAAATTCCGAATGGTAACTTTTGTTCCTTGATAGTCCACGGTTCCAAAAATGTAGGTTCCATAAAAATCAGACTGATCCTCCGGAAGTTATAATAGTCGATGTAAAAGATTTTTTAACATGCATTTTGATAGTCCCCTGTGGTTGCTATGCAGGGCCAAAGTGTAACCTTAACCGATTTTCATGGTGATAGGTTCGGTATTTGATAATTGGCAAACAATATCAATAAATGTTATCTAACACCAGAAATTCCAGGAGAAAGACAATTATATAAGGTTAGATGATGACAAATTAGGTTAGGTTTGTATCAGGCATGAAAAAGGTTGCCTTTTTGTAGTAGTCCCCGCCACCTGTAATACTTCATTGAAGTTAACTTTTGTAGACTGTCCCGTCCTACACATTCAAATGCCTGTTATTGCAGATGTAATTGCAGATGCTAGTTAGTTTTTTTGATTATCATACAATTTATTACTATTACTACTACACATTTTAAAATGAACTATAATGTATTTGTGACAAACCGTACAGTTAAAATGAGTCAGGTCGAACATCTGTGTATTGTATATTGGATTATATATTATATACACCTCACCCAAAATATGCTGTTTAACTGTTACTGGTGGCTCTTGGCTTCCCGTTTTTCTATTAGCTTTTTTCATAGCGGAAAATAATCTTTATGTTTTTTAAAATTGTTTACACTGTTAGTTTCGTTTTATTTTGTCTAACGAATGACCGAATTATTGAAGAGAATTAAGAATTTCTGTTTTTTTTTAAATCGTATTTCTGGCTCACATTCTTGGTTGTCAACATGTCTAAATTACTAATTACCCCATTTAACAGCAAAAAGGGAAAACGGTAACCTTTTTGATAGGCAAAAAGGCAACCAAAAAGGCAAAATGTGCCTTTTTGCTTTTTCATGCCCTGGGTTTGTTGAATGGAACGAGTATTTTCGAACAGGTTATTATCATTACGTACGTTATGGTATTTTACCGCGTTTAAAACATAAACAGCACTATTTAAGTGGTACATAAGCAACAGTAATACCAAAATCAAAATGAGCAAAAGCCTGCAAAATATGTAGAAATTGTTAAAAATAGCAGCTGAAATAAGATTAACTTGAAATGTGTCCAAAATACTAAACAAAATAATGGTGGTAAAACGCAAAAAAATTTCAAACTAATGGCGGAAAGTAACTAAACAACAAAATAATGTGTTAAAAATAGTGTAAAAATGTTATGCCTAAAAAGGGGCTTTTATTCTAAAATCTATTAAGAAAACTGAAAATGTTTATTAAATATATATTTATACACGTTAAAATATCGCGGCTCTGATATTGATAATAATATACTTACTGGAAAAATAGTTTGCATGTTTTTTTTGGCCCAGACCCCAATGGCCAGGGTCCGCCATAAGTTTGTTGGGACGATTCCAGGGTGCAAACAGTTAATTCGAATTTTGTATCTTTCCCTGTCGAACTTCCTGGCTAGATACTTAGTCCACGTAACCATCGCCAGTTTGGAATCAAAGTAAGCTTTAGACGTCATGTAATTATTCCTGTGAAATACAATGGCAAACAGTGGAATAAATTATCTAAGTACTTAGTGATACCAAATATGGTCGGTTTACCTAAACCGACCAGATTTAAACACGATTTTTTAAATAACTCGAAAATCATAAAAATTCAAAGACAGTACAATTTCTAAACAAAATTCGAAAGCTGTAAAGAATATCGAAAAAATTTAAAAACGATAAAATTTTCGAACAATTCGATGAAAATAAAGAATCTCGATTGAAAGTGAAGTCAAATGATTTTTTTGAAAATAAGATTTTTGAAAAAATTTAAAAATGATTGACAATCTCAAAAAAATTCAAAAATTATTGACAATTTCAAAAAAATTCGAAAATGGTAAAGATTTTAAAAAAAATAGAAAATCGTAAATAATCTCAAAAAAATATGAAAACGATGAGATTTTCCAAAATATTCAAAAATGATAAACAACCTCGAAAAAATTTGAAAGTGATAAATAGTCTGCAAAGAATTTGAAAACGATAAAGATGTTTGATAAAATGATTGAAAATCTAAAAAAAATTGAAAATGTTTTAGAAATATTCAAAAGTGATAAATATTTTACGAAATATTTGTAAACGATAAAAATTCCAAAAAATTCCAAAAAATGATTTGGAATCTCGAAAAAATGTTTATTGTGATACTTATGTAAATATAAGAAAGGCAAGGCCGCAGCCAGAAAAATATTTCGAGAGGAGTCCGATGAATTATACATATTACAGTTAATTTTCAAAACAATTTTTCTAATAACTTTTGTACCGCCGAAATATGTACATAATTTTTACTGATCTTTTATTACATTTGTCACCTACGACCTATTAATTTTTTGTAATCCGATCACCCTGACAGGGAAGATCTTTACTCAACATGTCCACTACCGCTCCCAAGACCCCTTGTTTATGAGCGATGAGTTACATGCAGGCACGTATCCAGGAATTTGACCAAGGGGGGGCACAAAAAAATATATTGACGAAAATTTTTTGGAGTTTTAACCTTTTTTGGCGAAAAAATTGCCTTTTTCTGGACACTTAGGGGGGCCCCCCGGCCCCCCATCTGGATACGTGCTTGGTTACATGGTCCCTGCGTAAAAGAGTAGTGAGTACACCAACTCCATGGAGGAGGTGTACTCGGTACACTTTTAACATTATGTTATTTTAGGTATATTACTATTATATATATATAGCTTCAAGTATAAATGTATGGCGGGAGCCTGGCGTTATTCTCGTTCATTAGCCGTGACGTCAGTCGGCGGTAGAACGTGTATTAATTCGCTAGGTCATGCTCATTGGGGACCATATCCGGGAGTTTTCATTTCATTAATGGACGAAATAAGTCCATCAAACATTTTACATTAATTGGAGGTCGTCGAAATTCAAGTGTCCGCCATACTGAGCGACTGAAGCCATGTTCACTATGCGTGTGTTTTGTCCAAACTCAGTTCCAGTGTCATTCATTCGCTCCAGCAAAAGGTTGGTCAGAAGAAAATGTCCTAAATAATTTACTTGAAATGTTTCTTGAAGGGAATCTGTTGTAATCTTTTCGGGAGTGAAAGCTGCTCCAGCTAAAATACACCAAAAATAAATGATTCAACCGCTTGTTTTTTAAAGGTTCAGTTCAAAAATTAAATGGCTCAAAAATATGCCCTCTAGAAAATCTATCAAAGCCCTTTTTCCCTTATCCAGGAGCCTACCAACAGCAAGTAACACAATTTATGCATTAAATATCAAGGAACTCAAAAGGACCTTTCTTGCTTTTTACCTATTATGCAAAAAGGCATAGCATTTTTGTTACCCCTGCGGATAATTTTAAAATCCCTAAACAAAAATTTAAAATCTCCCTGCAACAGGGCCGCAGCGAGGGGGGGGGGCACCGGGGCACGTGCCCCCCCGGAAATCGAGAAAAATAAAGAAATTTTTGTCTAAAAACGCTAAAATTCTCGGTGCCCCTCCCGAAATTTTTTTCTGGCTGCGGCCCTGTTGCAACCCTTGATTTTGTACATGCAAGTCTGTGTACATACACTGTGTTGTGTAATCATTGTGTTTGCTTCTGGTAAGAGTATAAAACCGTAGGGAACATCATTGAATGTTAAAAAGTATCAGGGCTATGTGTTAATCAGTAATAGTATTAATCAGTACCATTATTCAATATAGTAATAATCAGTAAGATTATTCAATAGTAATAATCAGTAAGATTATTCAATAGTAATAATCAGTACCATTATTCAATAGTAATAATCAGTACCATTATTCAATAGTAATAATCAGTACCATTATTCAATAGTAATAATCAGTACCATTATTCAATAGTAATAATCAGTAAGATTATTCAATGGTAATAATCAGTACCATTATTCAACAGTAATAATCAGTACCATTATTCAATAGTAATATTCAGTACCATTATTCAATAGTAATAATCAGTACCATTATTCAATAGTAATAATCAGTACCATTATTCAATAGTAATAATCAGTACCATTATTCAATAGTAGACAGGAAGACATTGCAGAAGTCAAAAATTACCCTGATAACTACTATAGTAATTATAACGCTGTCAAATTCAACTTTAAATCACTCTCCATTAAAAATAAGTTGCCTATATGGGATAATAGACTAATGTGTCAATTAAGACTGAATGTAGACTGTTTGTACTATAAGCAAAATATTTTTGAGTTCAACCGTAATGTTAACTGCTCGTTTTGTAATCGGAAAAAACCAAATAGCTTATTCCACTCGTTATGTGAATGTAGAATACATAGTAGAAATAGTTTTAAAGTATTAACCGATATTGATGAAATTGCGATGTTCAAACTTTTAGATTCAAATAATGTCAATAGTATTAAAATATCATTGAGTTCATAAAATTAGCACTTAATAGAATCATATTCTATAATACATTAGTTAATAATTAACATTAATAATTATGTAATAAAATATTGTCATATTCTATGAGCTTGGTCCGCAGAGAATATAAAAATAAAACCACTATTCTATTCTATTCAATAGTAATAATCAGTACCATTATTCAATAGTAATAATCAGTACCATTATTCAATAGTAATAATCAGTACCATTATTCAATAGTAATAATCAGTACCATTATTCAATAGTAATAATCAGTACCATTATTCAATAGTAATAATCAGTACCATTATTCAATAGTAATAATCAGTACCATTATTCAATAGTAATAATCAGTACCATTATTCAATAGTAATAATCAGTACCATTATTCAATAGTAATAATCAGTACCATTATTCAATATAGTAATAATCAGTAAGATTATTCAATAGTAATAATCAGTACCATTATTCAATAGTAATAATCAGTACCATTATTCAATAGTAATAATCAGTACCATTATTCAATAGTAATAATCAGTACCATTATTCAATAGTGATAATCAGTACCATTATTCAATAGTAATAATCAGTACCATTATTCAATAGTAATAATCAGTACCATTATTCAATAGTAATAATCAGTACCATTATTCAATAGTAATAATCAGTACCATTATTCAATAGTAATAATCAGTACCATTATTCAATAGTAATAATCAGTACCATTATTCAATAGTAATAATCAGTACCATTATTCAATAGTAATAATCAGTACCATTATTCAATAGTAATAATCAGTACCATTATTCAATAGTAGTAATCAGTACCATTATTCAATAGTAATAATCAGTACCATTATTCAATAGTAATAATCAGTCGCAATACCATTATCCAACGGCATACTAATCGTCCGGTGTTAGATGCCTATTAGTTAGATCATTGGATGAAGTTAGGTTAGGTTTGTTGTGTCGTGTGGGCAGGATAAGCCCCATGATTACTGGTTGAAATGCCATTGCATTTAAATATTATAATGTTTCTGCTCTTCTAGGACTAAATCTTAAATAAACATTTAAATTAATAGCTAACACTTGGGTGTACCTCTCTTTGCATTTAGTGGTATATTTTTGACAATCGATACAATAATTGAGTTTTTTTAGCAGCATCCATCAAGTGAGTTGTCAGTATTGCATGCTCCATGTATGTAGATGCTGCCCGTCTGCACGGAAAACAGATTATTTAAGTTGACATCTACTTTATTGCAACATCTATCAAGCACAGTACTACCTAAACCTAATACTCACATATTTTCGAGTGGGACATGAAAGAGATGGGACAACAAAAAGGTCATGTGGGTGGGAAACTGAAAAATAGAAAAATCAAGTGGGAAATGAAACTTTAACACACAGAGAGTATAAAATCTGCACCTTTACTGGTAGAATATCATCTTCTATCCTCATATTGCATGTACTAATTAACGAAAGTAGGATTATAAGTCTTCTGATGAATATAGCAGGGCTCACAATTAGAATATCTGTGCCCGATATAGACGCTGCATTATAGGAAGTATGAGTGTAAAGAATCAGTTTTCAGTGCAGTGGTACAATATCTAGGGACAGAGTTTTATTCAGTGTACAAAATACCATTTACCAGTGGTACAGGCACGTATCTAAAAATTTGTTCAAGGGGGGGGCGGAAGCAAAATTTATACCAAAAATAAGACATATTCGAAAAACTTTTGCAATTTTGGGCCATTTTTGAGGAAAAAATTCTCTTTTTCTCAGATTTAGGGGGGGCGCTGCGCCCCCCTCGCCCCCTACTAAATACGTGCTTGAGTGGTGAGTGGTTTTTAATGGTATTTAACGTTAAATAGCACCACCCGAAAAGTAGCGGTAAATGGTATAAATGGTAAAAAATAGTTTAAAATTTCGTGCAAATTTTTTTATAAATTTCGGGGCCAAAGTAGGAAATAGCTTAGTAGCTGATGATTTTTGTCACAATTTGTGTCACAAAGTGTTCGTCAATCAGAGTTGAATTCAACCAAATATGGGGCACTAATAACCTATTTGCCGATTAAGAAATTAATTGCAGTTACATTGCCATATTCATATCAATTTTAAGTTGGCAATGCCAAATCATTAGTCTCGGCTTTAGTAATATTGCTTTTGAAACTTTTGGTGAACAATCAAATAAATAGGATTAATTTGATTAATTATAGGGGCTAATTGGAAATATTTAGTAGAAAATAAAGTTTTAAAACCTATATTATGTTAGTAAGTCTTGTGTTTATGTACTAAGCTGACTTATCATTCGCTTAAATTTGCCATTTTTACCATTAAATGCATTTTCACCATTAAGTTCATTTTTACCACTGCGATGGTAAAAAGCCTAAAAAGTGGTAAATTGTGTACACTGGTTTTATTAGCCAAGTTTTTAAAATTAGCACAAAAATATTTTAAACATAACTTCATGCAAGTAAACTAAATGTTTGGCATTTAAAATCGGAGTGAATTATTTTGCCCGGGTGGATGGGCAAACTGTAAAATAGCCGGCTAAAATAGAACTCTGTCTAGGGAGCGTAGAAATACTAAGAAGTACTAAGAGTTGTACTAAGAGTAGCTTCAGTAAGCCCCAAATTCACTAGAAGACTTATAATTCTACTTTGGTTAATTAATAACAGGTACTTTTATTTGACTGAGTAATGAGTAATGACAAACTTATTAGAGAGTAATATTATACGTTTAAAAATTCAATAATAACTGTTTAAAAATAAAATTTTTATGCTGCAAGATTTTAAATGACAGTAAGTTTACGTCTTTCCTCTCTCTAACTTTAGCCTTTAATTTTAGCTTTTTGATTGTCGGACTTTATACATTAGAACACACATTATCCAAAATCCAGGATTAGTAATAAAGGTAGTAAAGTAACTAGTTGTAGTACATCAACAATGAATGAGGTTAGAATAATAAATGCTTTGATAAATGCAAAAAGAGGGCCCAAACAAATTTGGGTACATTTTTGTTTTCTAAACAAAATAGACTACGATTGTGGAAAATTTCTTTTGAAAATTCCGATAAACGTAGAATTTATAGACAATTAAGCAGAATGCCAGAATTAAAGGTCCCCCTAGGTACAAAATACCCATTCTGGCCTTTTCGTAACTGGCTTTAGTAATGTAAGGGGAACACTGTTTGCTGTATCCGAATTGGAGTCGGATTCACAACTTATTTGCGAAGCTTTGATATCAGAAGTCAGTAAGCTTTAGTGTCTTAATTGGAGTGAGCGCAAGAAAATGATAGCTTCCAATCAATATACCTTCACCGTATCAATTTGTATCGGCCAACAGGATAATAGTACTTTGTTACTTTAATAGCAATAGCCATCAAAGTACAAAGTATACTTTATGTGCACGTATATCATGATTTACCATTTCAGTGTTTGCAGGGACATTTTAAATTTTGCTTTAGGGACTTTTTATTTCATCTGCAGGGACCTTATCAAAAATGACCGTTTAAATTATCATTCAGGGACATTTTAAATTATTTCAATGTCCCATTAAATATATTCCATTCAGAAATACAAATTTTATTATTCTACGATAACTACAATGAACGCTATCGTGATTTTTCTAAAACAATCTTTACAGGGAAAATTACGAGCATTGATTGTTAATAATAGTAGAGGCAGAAAATCATTACCCGTGATCTCCTCTCATATAAAAAGGACATCTGAGAAAAATCAGGATAGTGTTAAATTAAAAGAGATAAATATTAACAGGATAACAAAACGTTACTCAGTTTTTTCATCTCTATTTTTTGCATTATGGCAATTAGGAAACTATTTGCTATTAACATGTACCGTAGGATTTATCCATTATAGTTCAACTTCAATACATAAAGAATGGTATACTTCTCGGTGATATTTGTGTGTTTTCTTCAGCTTGTAACTGTTGTAACTATCAATATGATTGCGGTTTCCTTTGGTTTGAAATGAATTTGCTAAATCGACCTAGAACTGTTTTAAAAGTTTCTATTTAAATTACTAAGGATTACCATTATTGATTAGCAAGTGGATCTCTTTATTTTCTAGCAAAATAGTTTTGGCACATTGATGGACGGAATTAATTGAAGATAAATCTAATTGCCGGACACATGAGGATCCTGTCAAAATGGCAGAGTCACGGATCTCTTGAATTGCGCGATTCCCCGCTTCAACATCTCGAACAGCTGCATTTATTAAAAATAACTGTTAGTTAGCCATTGTTGTTGCAATAAAATGAGGTTGCGAATTTAATGATTTGTTCAAAAAACATGGATTATTATAATTGTCAGTATTAGCAACAAGAAAACGGCCTAAAAATAATGTTACAAAAGGGGTAATTGTGGTTCTTGGCACTAGGCCCAAAGTTTATTTTCGGAATTATTTTTCAGAACTAGGTCAGCAAATGATATAAGTTTTTTGTTTGTCTGTGAACGGGTTAGAGTTCAACTAGCCGGTGGGTAGTGGCCAAGTGGCTATGGGGTAAATTGGCTAGTGGGTGGGTAAGTTGAGAGGTGGCTAGTGGGTGGGTAAGTTGAGAGGTGGCTAGTGGGAAAAAGGGAGCAAAAGTCAAAGTAGGGCCAAACAATACACTAAATGATGTAAAGTTGCCAGAAATTTTTGAATTTTAAGTAATTCTCAGGGTTGTGGGTCGGGTTTAAACCATTAAACCCACCCCACTTCACTTAAAATCCCTGGGTTTATTGGGTATTTTTACAAAACATACAATAATGTGAATAAAGAAGCTCCATCTAGATAAGAAAAACATAATAATTTTATCATGTTTCTATTCAAAAATGTAAAAAATATACAATCAAATGCAGGCACGTATCCAGGAATTTGACCAAGGGGGGGCACAAAAATATATATTGACGAAAATATTTTGGAGTTTTAACCTTTTTTGGCGAAAAAATTGCCTTTTTCTGGACACTTACTTAAGGGGGCCCTGGCCCCCCCCCCCGACCCCCCATCTGGATACGTGCTTGATCAAATGGAAACAAGTTAAAGATGAAATCTTGAATTCTACTTTCAGTATTTGGATATCGGAGTACTAAACTAAATATGTTTTTACAGATCAAAGTCAAGTTGCAAAATGGAAAGGGCGGATGTCGAACCATATACATCCTCATTTGGTTCACGGAAACAAGCTGAGAAAATACATAAGAGACCATGCAGGCTCGGAACTAAATGTCAAAGCCAAAGTTGTTACTTTCAGATTCTAATCTACTTAGTGATATTTTTTTTTGAACGTTTTTATTAGAACTATTATTAAATGCGATTAAAACGCTAATTCTGACCAAAAACTCAATAATTAGGGTGCATATATAAAAAACAAAGCTATTTAAAATGAATGAATGAAAACCACCATTGAAATTTTGGTCAGAATTAGCGTTTTTATCGCGTTTAATATTAGTTCTAAAAAAACGTTCATAAAGTTTTTTTCGAATTTTTTTTCAAAATTTTGAAACAAATTTGAAAAACTAAAAAATTGGGCCATGTGATCAGGGCCGTCCCGAGGCATGTGCCACCCGTGCACCCGCATGTGGCGGCAAATTTTAGAGGGCGGCAAAATTTTAGGTGTAGACTATATAATTTGGCACTTTATTGAAATTAGAATAAGTTAAAATATTGGATAGAAATAGAATATTATAATCTCAATAGGAATTAGAGAAATATTTTAGTCGCAAGAAATCCTTGAGCTTAGCGCTTGTATTTGTTATACATAGCAAACCAAAATAAGAAGTACTGTGATGAAACATGAGCGCAATTACAAAAGACAGAGTTAGATTAATTGAATTTAAAAATAGCAGATAAAGAACAAGAGCATTTAAGTCTTTATCTTTAATATAAATGTTTTTAGAAGTAGACTGTTATATCTAATTTTAATGTCACTAAAGAAACGGTCAGATAAATTGTCTGAGGCCGAGTATAGGCGGAAAAGACAGCATGAAGAAGAATTACTGGGCACTTTAAAAAATTCGTTGGATAAGTTTTTGATAAAAGTTCCAAAGATTGACGGTAATGGGAAATAGATAGAAATAGATAGAAACGATTAATGAAGAAAGTAGCCCTAAAAACTCTGAACAAAAATAATCTGCTTTAGATGTCAACACACCATCCGTATCCGATATTGGCCCAGGGTCACAGCCAGAAAAAAATTTCAGGAGGGTCACCGAGAAAAATTTTAACGATTTTTTGCGACTTAAGACAAAAAATTCTTTATTTTTCTCGATTTCGGGGAGGGGGGGAGGACACGGGCCCCGATGCCCCCCCTCGCTGCAGCCCTGTATTTGCCCAACAAACGACATGAAGGAGGACACAAAAGAAATTGCTGATGTTATTGGAAATTCAATCACAAATGCCGATATGTATGTAAAAGCAGTGGTTTTTTGTTTCTCTTTAGTTACAATTGTAAACAGATATAAACAGTGTCTCTTTTTAGGGGAAAGAGAGAGGTGGCATCAATGCATTATAATTAATTTTAAGTTCAATTAATTTCAAAATGTATATTACTACCGCATGCTACCCAGAAATAAAATTTTTATTAAGGGCGGCATTTTCTATTTTGCACTGGGCGGCATTTAACCTAGGGACGGCCCTGCATGTGATGAAAGCGTTTGCGAGCAGACGAATGGCGCCGGTTTCATGAAAATCGGTCAAGTAGTTTAGAAATGAATCGGATGAACGACATAATGCGGAAAACCGTCATAACTTAAAAACGGCGAGTTTTCAAAAAAATCCTGAAAATATTTTTTTCATATTACTAAGTAGATTAGAATCTAAGAGTAACAACTTTGGCTGTGACATTTAGTTCCGAGCCTGAATGGTCTCTTATGAATTTACTCAGCTGCAAAACATTTATGACAAAATCCCATAATAACCTGACTGACTGATTGTTATGAGAAAGTTTTTGTTATTCTCTCTCCTCCAATCCAATGCTGTATTAAATCTTCACTTCATATTTAATATCGTGCGCACATTTCCAAATAACTTGTGGTCACTTCCAATCATTTGGTAGCCCCTATTATTTATGTACGTATACCATCCCGCTTCACTTAACCCTTAAACGTGCAGCTTCCTCCATCCGTGGAGTTTTTGACTTCTGTACGGCGTAACTCTACACAGGTTGGCCGCATAACCTCGGGATTTTTGTAATTGTCACAAATGCATCTCTCTACTTATATTTTTTAATTGGAAGATTTGGAGGCACTTAACGATGTGTAAAAAATAAAACAATCAAAGAAAATGGTAGTTCATTCTACTCAAGCGTAGCTTCTCCACGGATGGAGGAGGTATATGCTATGCCATAGGTGGAGAAGCTGCGTGATAGTGAGTGAAGGGATGCTTATGACAGTGGCCAGTGGCAAAATTGGTTACATTAGGATGACATAAACGAAAATGTGGCATAAACTACATTATTATGTACGTGGCATTTATGAAAAGCAAATAAAATTTGGGTGAATAACAATTAGTTCAGCAAAATATGAGTCTACAACAAATAGGTCAGCAAAATATGGGTCTACAACAAATAGGTCAGCAAAATTTGGGTCGAAATTATTTGGGTCTAAAACAATTGGGTTGAAATTATTTGAATCCAAAACAATTGGGCCGAAATTATTTGGGTTAACAACAGGTTGGTCGAAATTATTTGGGTCAAAAATAATTGGGTTGAAACTATTTGGGTGAACAACAGTAGGGGCGATATTATTTGGGTCAACAAAATGTGGGTATAAATCATTTGGGACTTACAGGAACAACTGCAAATCCCATATCCTTCATTTATGCCATTACATTATGCCATTAAGGCATTATGCTACAATGTCAATTGTGCCATTATACCATTTGTGTCACGACATTATGCCATTTATGGCACCATGTCATTTGTGCCACTATGACATTTGTGCCATTAAGTCATTATGCCATTTGTACCTGGCCACTAGCCAGGAGAAACATACAGAGTCATACATACACACCAAAAATGTGCGAAAATTAAGCCAATGAGACGTCTCTCCACGCATGGAGAAGCTACGTGATACAGTTTTTTCGGATAGCTGCGCATTTAAGGGTTAAAAAACCCTGGGTTTATTGGGTTTTTTACAAAACCTACAATAATGTGCACTAAAGCGCCATTTAGATAAGCAAAACATACTAACTTTCTCTTATTTCTATTCAAAAATGTAAACAAATATACAACCAGGTGGAAACAATTTGTAGCTTCTACACTTTAACGTGCAAATCATGCAATTTATCGTATCGAGATGACTAGGTATATGCTAATAGTTTTATAATTGTTGTGAAGATTATATTGTTATAAAGATATTATGCTCAGTTTTAATTAACCCCTTACATTTTCAATTCGTTGCTGTACTGCTTCACAATTAAAGCTTCTGAAATATTTAAACGAGAGATATTTACTTACTTACTAGCTGAACAAACAAAGGAATCAGAAAATAATGTGTATAATATAAGTGATTTTAACAGTTACGATGAGACAATAGATGAGGTTGTAAGATATTATACCACTAGCAATTATTAAATAATCTATGCACATGTAACTTTGATTTAACATATAAAAAACATTAATTATGATGTAATACTCAAATGAAAGTGTGCAGAAGCAGCACAACTGCCTTCTTTCGAAGGAATCTGTTTCTTATCTAAATAAATAAATAAAGCTCCAAATTAATGAAGGAATTTTATAAAGTCAATTTGATCAGTAAAATATTATAATGCATAGTTATTCACTAGTTGTTATCAAACAGTAATAATAATATAGGTGGTCAAAAAATACTGCTTGTTTGCTGTGTTAAAAATTAAAAAAAATAACTTTAACTTAAAATATGTTAACTATAAAACTTTTTTTGCATTAATTTTTGTTATTATATGCGTAAATAATAGTAGTTGCAAGATTACAGGGATGTTGTTATTGTCAGTTGTAGTTTTTTATATAGTATAGTATAGGCTTGCATTTATGCCTATAGTTATATAAAAAACCCTTAAACCCAAAAAACCGGGGGTCGTGGGTTTTTCGATACCTTGGTAATTTTGCCCCTTTTGGTCCCTACCCACCTTGCCCATGTTGCCCGGGTTGGTGGGTAAATGTAGTTTTGACCGGCTATAACTGAACTCTGGAACGGGTGATTGGCGTTACGTCATTCAATTTTCCAGAGTACAGTTTTATGTAAACAGAAAAACTGAACTTGTAAATCCCTAACTCGGTCACTGACAGTGGTATAAAAATCTATGTAGTTTCGGTTTCATTCAGCTTAAAACTGTTTGATATTGGAGATGGGTTTTAATTAAGGATGCCGTTAGTGTTAAAATTGGGAGAAACGAACGAAAGAAAGTGACGACGTGTTAGGTAATTTAGACTACCACAATCACCCACTCAATTAAAATAAGTTTGTTGTTGTTTCCCCCATTTCTCACAGGTGGGAGTTAGTTACGCATAAAAGGGGGAGAAAAGTGTTCTAAAAAGATGGACCTAAGTCAGACGTCAAAGTTCACGTGGTTTTGGCTCTCCTTTGCTAGTATAATACTTTTTTTTCAACGGTTTAGTCAAGAAAATTAAAATTTAAGGGCTTAAATGGCAATGTAAGTTTACAGTCTTACAGTTTTATGGCATTAAATTAATCAAATTTTAAATAAAAATATCACGTGCTTCTGAATTTAACAGCTAATTAGTGGCGCTTCTGCAGTTAACCAATAAGTATTAATACGGAACATCTTACAACCGTTTGTCAGGTAAAACGAAGTCTTAAGGTAATTAAAAAACGACTTACCGAGAATAACGTGAAAATTGTATTTCAAAAGTTCTTTAACGACATGAAATCCAATCCCGCGGTTAGAACCCGACACTACTGCTACTTTTCCTTCTCCACAAATCCAATCTGCACGTTAAAAATATTTTTAGTTAACGAGAAGTTAAACTATGTACAACAATTTAGCTGTCATGATTTCCAGTGGAAAATTAGAATTCATCTCCCCCGGTGAAGAAAAATTTGCTTAGTGAATAGGAAAATAAATTGCAAGGGAAAAATTGAGTGGAAATTAATTAAAAGTGAAGTCTTTGGTTTGGAATTTAACGACTTATTTTTCCTAACAAACTAGAATTAAACGTTAGCAAAACTAAGTCAAGCAACCGAGTCAGATAATCCTAATAGTTGATAAAGTAATTAATATAGTAGTACTTTTGCATACTTAGATTTTATCCTAGGTGAAATACTAAACTATGGAATGCACACACTGACAATTTAATAGCCATGATGAAGTTAATTTAGTATTAAAACAACTTTCACAAAAGATAAAACGTATTTATTAGCTCACTTGTGGTCAAGGACGTATTTAGGAGGGGATGCTAGGTGCTTATGCACCCCCTAAATATTTTGAAAACACACTAGATATTATCATGTTTTCACCATTTATTTAATATTTAATTCCAAATTGGAAGAAACATATTTATTTTGTTTTCATGACAATTGCAAATCTGAGGAAAGAAGAATTTTTTTCTCAAAAATGGCCTAAAATTGCAAAAATTTTTCGCGCGAATGTGTCTTCTTTTTAGTATTATTTTTGCTTGCGCCCCCCCCTTTAACAAATTTCTAGATACGTGCCTGATTGCATGTATCATGTATCTTATTTTCGAACATTTTCGAACTTATTTAAGCATTTTTAATCTGTAATCTGTTTGAGCATGTTCGAATCCTCTTTTTCCTATATTGAACATTAGTATCTGAGATTATCTTAGAATATATGGTTACAAAATGTCAATGTGCCTAGCAAATCTGTCACTTTTGAAATGAGTTTTTCTTTATAAAGCACCTACTAAAATAAAATACGCCAAACCAAGTACTTGATGAGTCATAGTACGTGAATTATCTGTCATCAAGGATGACAGATAAATCACGTATTTAGAAGGGGTACTGTGTTGAAGAAAAACTTTAGAGAGGAACTGAGCTCCATGAAGCCTGTACTAATACCCCGTGTGCGGACGTTCAAGCAGAGGGCTAAACGACACCAGTAACACACATTCAACAAATTCAATTTATATATGAGGTCAGTGCCGACTCTCAACCGCCCTACTACTCCTTACTTAACAATACAACATATTCAATTCATTTCATTTCTAGCTTGCTAATTGCTAGCTAGCTAAATGCTACTTAAGGCTAACAGACTATTTGTTACTGGCTAGCTATTTGCTATAACTATTTCAGGCTCACTTTGCATCCATTGTATTCCTGCATTACAATGGACCTCCCACGTTTATTTGCTCGACTCAAAGTTTGAGCTGAAAAGGTTACCAGGTATCTGTTTTGTTCTGTTCTGTTATAAGACGTGGATGACATACTATAGATGCCGTTCAGGGCGCAGGCCGCAAAAAGGGGCCTATTGCCAACTCCTCGGTACAAGTTATTGTAGGTGTAGGGTTAACCATCTTTTTGACTAGCCATGATATAGAACCTTAGCATCAAAGAAAAGGGTATCTCAGACAGAGTATTAGTCGGTATCACGCTGTAACCCATGTTCAGATTTCTTACCATTGCGTATCGGGAGCAAAATACCACCAGATGGACAGGTGTCTCATCCTCTAGTCCACTGTGTGGTTTCCTATATCTTAGTGTGCTGTTCCGAGGCCCAACTTTCAATCATTGATTTAATTGTTTTTTCGGTGGCAAAAAACGGCTCAGGCCCACAAGGTGTGGTCCCTGTCGCTTCTTTCGCCAATTCATCGACCATGTCGTTTCCTGGTATGCCTGAATGACTTGGTACCCAGTGCAGAGTAAAGTTTCCAGCATTGTTGTAATGTAACTAGGCCCGTTTTTGCGGCCTGTGCCCTGAACGGCATATCTTATCTATAGTATGTCGTCCACCTCTTATAACATGTAAGAGTGTGCTTCGACCCCTTCTCAGTCACCCTCTTACCCCACCGCACCACCTCACCTAAGACAACGTATAATCTAAGGAACCACGTCCACCAACAGCCAGTTGCTCTCTGGACTGGAACCTGAACACATATCTATTGACTTGTATCATTCTATTATCATTCTCAGTATCATTCTCTTATTCCAAAGTATATTTATAATTGATTCACATTACACTTAATTGGTCTCACAATTTACTTGCTAAATAAACTTTCCTTCCGTGTTTGCTACCAACTCCACTTGCGTTGTTCTCCCACTGACATTTCACATTTCTAAGTATTTCGGTCACATTCAATCACAATACAATTTCATCTCAGCTATTATTCGTATCCCATCTTTCTTCCGCATATCCGGTAATCACACTTGAACCTTGTAACACTCATTAAGAGTAGTCGTCACTACCTTATTGAGCATAA
The DNA here is from genome assembly GCA_020055645.1 of Tomocerus qinae. Taxonomy (NCBI): domain Eukaryota; kingdom Metazoa; phylum Arthropoda; class Collembola; order Entomobryomorpha; family Tomoceridae; genus Tomocerus; species Tomocerus qinae. Next base: position 106,172 of record CM034548.1, on the reverse strand, counting down.
CTGGATAGACCATCCTTTCAACTGGCGCCTCCAACCCGGTTTTGTTTCACCGTTTTGCGATAGAACAGGTGTGCAAACCATTCATTTTTGATTACCAATTGTGATTATTTTAAGTAAAAATTTCTTGGAGTAAACTGGAGCACACGAACCAGAAAGTAAGTAAAGCTTTTATAAATCTATATTTGGGTACTCACAGGTATAAAAATTAAATATTTCAGTGCAGAACGTGTTGATAGCGTGATCCTGAAATATAAGAGTAATTAAATATTTCAGTGCAGAACGTGTTGAAAGCGTGATCCTGAAATATAAGAGTAATTAAATATTTCAGTGCAGAACGTGTTGAAAGCGTGATCCTGATATATAAAAGAGTAATAAAATATTTCAGTGCAGAACGTGTTGAAAGCGTGATCCTGAGATACGAGTGTAAGAGTAACCAAATATACGATCCTTTTAAATTCCTATTTTCTAAATAATTTTCAATGAAAGAAGTCGTACTTCAATTAAATTTAGTTAACACTTTGCCAAGAGTACAGATTCTAGAAAAGGAAACGGTAATCGAGTTAGTCAAGCAGTCTAGTGGGAATTTTCCTATTGAAGTTAATCAAATAGGAAGTAGCCTAACTATAAGAATAACTCATTTATTTACAACTTTTCAGTGTACAACATTGGTCGAGAACATCAGAATTTCATTGAATAGAGAATTACAAAAGTCACTAATTAATTTTTCAGTCATTCATATAGATAACAGACTTCCGTCCGAATTGGGTTATTGAGGTATAACTTAATTAATGTCAAGTAGAGAGGAGAGATATCATCGTAGAAACAACCCTGACCACATCGAAAATCAACAAAGGTTGATCGAACAGAATCGAAGAAGAAGAGGTGGGGGTAATCGACGACAATCAGATCCAGTATCCAGAGAAGGCCAACTCTTTCCGTTGTTCTTCGAGATGGAGGAGCAAGGAAACCATGTACAGAATGTAATAAACGAAGTGTTTGGGGCAGCTAGAGACGAAGAAATTCCTCGAATTCCGCCATTGATGAACAATGAGCAAGCGGAAAATCGAAACGAAGTGAGTCCTAGACAGGCGCCACGAGCAGCAGCCAATCAGAGAGAGAGGTTAAGACCAGATAATGAAAGACATAACAGGCAAGAATATCCTAATCTAACACTTAACATAATTCAACAGCAACAAGCACAGATAGCCCAGCTTATTGATTTACTTAGACACCAACCAAGGTATGAACAAGCAGTTCAACAACCGGTTATGAACCAACAGGCACCAAGGCAATTACCATTTCCAATAGCAAATTCTAATATTCCAATTCCAAAGTATAATCCTAATACACAGACGGCAGCTAATTACTTAGTCGATGTCGAAGCTTATTTCAGAAGTCAACATTATACTCGAGACAGCTGGATTTACATGATGTCAACCGTTATCACTAAGGAGACAAAGGCCTGGTACGACTACGTTGTTCAACCACATTGGGTATGGGAAGATTTTAGAGAAGCTTTTATCAATAAATTCGATACATGGCTAGAAAGAAATAAGCGTACTCAACACCTAATTACCAAAGTTCAAGGCGAGAAGGAAAATGTAGAAAAGTTCGTCTGGGAGATGGTCAGACTGGCAAGGCAAGTATTCCCTGATGAACCTGAGGCTGAAAGCGTTAGACGATGCAGAAATGCGATGCTTCCAAGAATCAAGATTGCCATTGGAGAACTTACATACTACACCGTGGACAATCTACTTTCAAGGGCAAAGATGGTCGTTGAGGATTTGAGAGCTCAAGATGCTAATCAAGGTATTCAAACTACCGTGGCGGCGATGCCTGGCGTGCAAGTAAGGCATCCGGACGGTAACAATTCATATAACAATTCTAATCAACGTAGAGGTAGAGGGAACTATAGAGGTAGAGGTAACTATAGAGGTAGAAGTTTCTATAGAAGTTACGATAATCCCCAAGGTCCATTAACTGATAATGCAAATGAACAGCAAGGACAACCTCAGCAAACAAATTCCTTTGATCGGAACCAGCAAACCAACCAACAGGACATACAGCCAAACCAAAGGCGAGATGAAAATCCTAGAGGTCAAAGAGGACAAAGTTCAAGAGGAAGGCGAGGACGACCTCAGCAAGCAAACAATGGATGCTACAAATGCGGAGATCCTAGACACAGATCCTACCAATGTACAGACAATAGAGTCATGCTACTACAAGACCAAGAAGAATGGGTTGATGAACAAACCGAAGATACTCAACAATCCGAAGAAAATTTAAACGAGCAATAGGGGAAGACAACTTTCCTGACTTCTGCCTTCCCCTTAAAAAGTCCAATTCTAAAAATAACAAATTGTCATCAAGTATTTCAATATTTTTTAATGAATCCGCAACTATTTCACCTTCATATTTAGATGCCGGATCAGATTATTCAGTAGTAAGAAAATCTTTTGCATCAAAATTAGCAAAGCGTATTGAACCCTGCAGACCTATTCCACTTACATGCGCAAATAATGCCATCGTAAAACCAATCGGCAAGATCAAGTTAGAAATTTTAATTGGCCATAAGAAATTAATTCATGATTTTTACGTTCTAGAAAAATTACCAGTTCCAGTTCTTATAGGAAAAGACATCATAAGCACCACCGACATGATCTTCCACCTGAAGGGAAACGCATTCTGGTTTGATGACGACAAAGATAAGCGACAATATGCAATCATTGGCAACAAAACTGGTAAATATTTATTCCCACTTAAATGCGAAGAAATCAAAGTAAAAACAGATCAAGATATCCAAAAGATGTTCGAAGATTTACTAGACAAATACCCAACCATATCAGGACATCACAGAATCTTAGGAAAAACTACACTCGTCAAACACTTCATCGATGCACCTGACGAACCAGTATACACTCCGTATAGACAACCCGGCAGAAAGATGGCTGAAGAAATACGTAAGCAAACTAAAGACTTATTGAAAAGAGGCTTAATTCGACCATCACAATCTCCATATAATGCAAATGTAGTAATGGCAAGTAAGCGTAATGGAAAACTACGTATGGCAATTAGCTACAAGAAATTAAACAAGAAAACTAGAGACAATAGGACACCGATGCATAACGGCCAGCACATACTTAAAGTACTTCCTACAGCTAGATGGTATTCGAAAATCGATTGCGAATCCGGATTTTGGCAAACTCCAATGGACGAGCGAAGTGTAGAAAAGACAGCTTTTACTGTAGACGGACAACACTACGAATTTTTAGTCATGCCTTTTGGATTGAAGAATGCACCAAAAACTTTCGTAGAATTAATGAATAAAGTACTCGAAGGCTTAATTGGAAATTTTGTATTCGTTTTTGTAGATGACATCATAATTTTTTCTCAAACCTTAGAGGAACACATCAAACATGTGAACATCGTATTACAGAGACTCAAGGAGGCAAACATATCTATCAACAGAGAGAAGAGTGAATTCGCGAGAACTTCAATCGTATTCCTGGGCCATGTCGTAAGTTCCAACGGCATAAGTATAGATCCAGAGAAGATCAGGGCAATTAAAGACTTCCCACGGCCTAGAAACGTATCCGACTTGAGAAGATTTCTCGGTAAAGTAGGTTACTGCCAAGCTTTTATTCCTCATTATGCAGATATAGCAGAACCACTCAACTCATTATTAAGAAAAACTACAACATGGTATTGGGGAAAGACTCAAGAAACGGCATTTCAGCACTTGAAGAATCTCATGTGTGAGCAAGCACTTCTGAGCAGTATCGACTACGACTTCCCTATTATTATACACTGCGATGCTTCAAAAATTGGACTCGGAGCAGTACTAATGCAGATAATTGACGGTAAACGTAAGATCATTCACTATGCTAGTAAATCATTAAAGCAATCTGAAAGAAATTTACATGCGTGCGAACGAGAACTATTAGCAATTATGTGGGCAACAGAAAAATTTTACGACTATATTTGGGGAGAAGATTTTCACATCATTACAGATAACAAGGCACTTACGCACCTGCACGAGAATAAGGACAACGATTCCAAACTTGGAAGATGGGCAATGCGCTTACAACCCTACCTTGACAAGATAAAACATGTACCAGGAACAGAGAACGAGATAGCGGACGCGTTATCAAGAGCTCCAGTTCCACCAACGGGTAAAGAGTCTGACTTCATGGACGATCCAGAAGTTATGTTTATTCCTTGTTTCGGACTAATGTTTAGAGGACCCTCGGGCACTAAAATTAGACAAGAGCAGCGCAACGACGAGGAGTGTCAGAAGATATTGAGAGCAATTATGAGGAAGCCACTGATCACGGACAACTCAGAATTTTGCTATCAAAAAGGTATGTTATACAAAAGAATAAGTTTGATGTTACCTAAAGAAGAAATTAAGAGGAGCAACACTGTGAGAAAGCAGGAGTTGACTCGTGAAGAAGATGAAATGGTTCCTATTACGTATGCAGAGGCATGCAAGGGTACCAAGAAAGAAGAAAAGGATACAGGACATGCTTCGGAGTACTACGACAGCAATGCCAGTATCAAAGAAAAAGTCAAAATGCAATGTAAGAATAAATTAATTCCAGTTATTCCAAATAGCCTGAGACATCAAGTAATGTATATGTTTCACGACTCTCCGGAAGCTGGACATAGAGGAATGAAGAAAACGTTGCAGATGTTGAAGTCAAGAGTTTATTGGCCAACGTTAGAAAAAGACGTAAAGGCATATATCAAATCTTGTGATACATGTCAGAAAATTAAGAGTGAGACTCAACTGAAAGCAGGTCTTATGGGTTTTAATGATATAGCTCCATATATTTTTCATACATTATATGTAGATTTCATGGGACCACTGCCAACGAGTAAGTCGGGCAGAAATAATAAATATCTTTTAGTTGTACAGGATCAGTTATCTAAATGGGTAGAAGTCATACCGATGCGGACAGCTACAGCAGGCCAAGTGAAGTATTGGTTAGAATGGATCTTTTGCCACTTCGGTTCTCCCAAAATTTTGGTATCAGATAATGGTTCCCAATTTATTTCTAAAAAGTTGAAGGAATTATGCAAGGAATGGAATATTGAACATAGATTCACTAGCGTATATCATCCTCAACCTAATCAAGTAGAAAGGGTAAATAAAACTTTAAAAGCAATGATTAAAAGTTTCATAGACGGGCAGCAATCATCATGGGATGAGTATTTGCAATTTTTTGGTTTAGCACTGAGATCAGCTATTCACGATAGTACTAAAGTTAGTCCAGCTTTATTGAACTTAGGTAGAGAAATTGCACTACCGTTTGATAGAACTTTGATGGATTCTGAAGATATAGACTTCGATAGAGCGAGGGAGCAGATAAGCCAGCTTCCTAATCACTTAGTAGATATTATAAATTATGTTAGAGACAATATTACTGAAGCACAGATATCATATAAGCATTATTACGATAAACACCATAGGAATGTTATATATCTAATAGACCAGGAAGTTTTAGTTCGAAACCATGTATTATCAGATGCAGCTTCAAATTTTTCAGCTAAGCTAGCACCCACATGGATAGGGCCATATAAGATAAGCACAGAGCAAGCACAAGACACTTTAAATAAGTTATTATCTACCATTACATTCTATGATAATTACAGATGTATCGTCAAGTAGACACTCATCAGTTCCGAGGACAACAGCGTCGTAAAGCGTGCTACCGAGTTGAGAAAGCTTGGTACAGCGATACACGTACTCCTAACCGCCACTCCGACAACCGGAACAGAGCAGCTAACTCCAATTTCTCCCGTTCCAAAATAGTTTGATGAAGACAATTCAGACGACGACGTACTTGAGCTTGATGTCGAATCGAACGAGTTTGCTGACAACCCTTTCAAGGACAAGAAGTACAGAAGATGCCAAGAAGTAGGCCACTACGCTAAATCCTGTACCAACCCAAGGAACAACCAAGCAATAAGACAGTACCGCAGACAGTTTGGAAATGTTCGAGACAAGCAAAATAAAAAGAGGAACAATAGACAGCAAAATGCACGGATAGACAAGGCTTTCGCGAAAGTCATGGACCATCTTCAGCAGAAGACCAGCAGCGTACCCAACGTTCAGAGCGAGGGAGGTTGTAAGAGTGTGCTTCGACCCCTTCTCAGTCACCCTCTTACCCCACCGCACCACCTCACCTAAGACAACGTATAATCTAAGGAACCACGTCCACCAACAGCCAGTTGCTCTCTGGACTGGAACCTGAACACATATCTATTGACTTGTATCATTCTATTATCATTCTCAGTATCATTCTCTTATTCCAAAGTATATTTATAATTGATTCACATTACACTTAATTGGTCTCACAATTTACTTGCTAAATAAACTTTCCTTCCGTGTTTGCTACCAACTCCACTTGCGTTGTTCTCCCACTGACATTTCACATTTCTAAGTATTTCGGTCACATTCAATCACAATACAATTTCATCTCAGCTATTATTCGTATCCCATCTTTCTTCCGCATATCCGGTAATCACACTTGAACCTTGTAACACTCATTAAGAGTAGTCGTCACTACCTTATTGAGCATAACTGGATAGACCATCCTTTCAAACAGAACACAAGTTGCAATTTATATTTATATATATGTTATCCGAGAATAACCTTTTACGCGACATGAAATTTAAACCGACTACAAAAAACAGAAACAGTTCGAGGTCTTAGAAACAACCTCTACTTTGTTGCTCCAGATTTTAAAACAAAATTGGAGAAAAGGTGGCATTGTTACAACAATGCTCAAATGTGGAAACTGGTTGCATACAAGCAGTTATAACTTGTAAAACGGAAATAACTAAGAGTAAGTACTAAGTAAGTTGACTAAAATGCTATGCATTATTAATAATGGAAGCCAGTGGATGAAGAAGTCGTGATTTCAATTTTATTTTCGTCACTAACGGAAATATGATATTTCGAAGTACAATCTAAAAATCTGGTAATTGAACTAGTAAAATCTGCTGACCTTCATTTTTGTAGTAATTCCTGTATAGTGCCATTTAGAAGGAGATTTGTCAGTGGATATCCAACCCAGGAAAATGACGAACATGCAATGCCAATTCCGAAGGATAAATCGTATTTTTTGACGATGACATTTAATTGCAATTTTACTGCCTACTTTTAAAGGTGGCAAATAAAACCTAATCCAGGGTTTAAAATGTTGATGTTTTCGATTTCCTCACCTACATATCATCTTTTGAAAAAATGGTGAGCACATTAACGTAACGGAAAAGTTCATATCGCATTTAAGCTCCCGCAACCCAGCCCCGTCGTCTTACTAATCAATGTGTGCTTCCACTGCCAGTTCGGTTCTTTGGCTGGGTAATATGGCCAAAGGCTGTTTAAAGGCGAGTGTTTGAGTTGTTAATGTGGAATTAAGACAAAGGTTAAGCACGAACCCGCAATTACAAGGGCCGTCCTATAGATACCTTGGGTCGACTTCGAGAGTAGCTTGGATAATCTGTCTTTGTTGGGCTAGTAGACTTCCGATAACAGTCCCACAACAGTGACTCGTAAATGACAGCCTTAGGGTTCTCGGGTATTAATTAACAACAATACCAGTGTTGAGGGAGTTGGCAATGGGCCCATATTTGAGGCCTGCGCCCAGTACTATCACCATGTAGTGAGGCAGTACACCCCATATAACATACATACACGCTCCCTCAAGAAAATGCCAAACGAAAAGTCAAAAATAAAGGATACTATGGCTAAATGACAACGAAATTCTGGACAGGAATGCGAAGGATAAAATGGAAGACAAAAGTGTGCTAAACCACTCCTATGCCAGAAAAGGCTTGTTCTTCCCGATTTCAAAACATTGGTTGTTCAGTTGATGGCAAAATTATTCATTTTGGTAGCTAACGGATTGAAAAAATCAAAGCTCATTTTTAATGAGATGTCTGAAGGAATGCCATGTGAAAAGAAGAATGGTACCTCCTAAAATGAGTAGAAAGAAACACACAATGAATGAAATATTTCATTCCCCTTGAAAGGGAATCGATTGAGGTTTGCTGTGGAACTTTTAAAGATATCTTTAAAATCACCCAACGAATACTGCAATCTGTGAGAGCTAAGATATGCATTGGGCCATTAAGTGCCACTGGCTTTAGAGGAGCCCTTGTCAATTGTGAAGATAGTAGTAGAAAAAAATATAATCAATTATCAGTTCACGACTTAATTAAATTTTCCGGATGTGGTGGTAAATCCCCAATACCTATATAATGGGCTATTGGTTTATCACTATAGCAGTGTCCATATTTGAGTTCGCCATATTCTTTTACCCCGTGGTGATTAATGCCAGTATCCAATCTAATATTTACTTTTCTCCGATATGGGATGAACCCCCAATATAGCGCGGTAATAGCTTAAGACAATAGCGGCGTACATATGTGAGTTCACCATATTATTTTATCCCATAGGGATTGATACCAATATCCAATCTAATATTTACTTTTTCCAGATATGAGGAAAAACCCCTACATAGCAGGGTATTAGTTTATCACTATAACGATGTTCATATTTTAGTTCGTCCGGTTTTTATCCAGTGTGTGTGTTAGGCGGATACGACGGCTACAACTATTTATTAGTAGTTCTATGCTACCGCTCCAGCCGCGAGGGCTTACTTGCAGTGACTCCCGGAACAACTTTACTAAGTGTACAGACTTACACGAAGAGACTTAGTGAAGAGTACCAAACCATGAGACGGAACGACTCAATACTGTCCCGCAACTCGATCTGGTGAGCAGGCAGAGAAAGACCGGGGCATGTAAGCCCACCGCCAGTGACCACAGACAAATCACTTATAACAGTCTACTTCAACCCACCTTATCCCCTCATGCGCATCCCATTGACCAGACTTGTGCTAGGTAGAACTCTTAGCCCATATACTGACCAACAAAAGGAGGTTCAGAGGATTCGTCACATTGAAGTCGTTTAGTAATAATGAATGTCTATCTGCAATGCTTTGATTTGATGTGCTCATTAAAAATAGAAAGAATGACCTTAAGAAAATTTTAAAATCAAGAGAACTTTTTAATTCTTTTTTTGATAACCTAACCTAACCTAACCTAACTCATTTTTATAATATTCAACCGATAGTATAAAATCTCCTAGACGGTACCATATGATTCTTCCATTGTCGAAATATTGATTTTCTACATTATAACCACATTTTGTTTTAATTTTTCTAATATTCTGACAGTAAAGAGTAACCGTCTGCGTATATAAAAGTAAAAATGCTATGCGCTATTTCCCAACCACAAATTGACAAATATGGTTTGATAATGGAGGAAGAGACTTTGTTTGTAGACGACCGTGAAATGGCTGAATGAACATGTTAGGAGTGATTTGCTTATAGATTTTAACAATAATTATTATTAAAAATAATATTGTATTATTATTATTATTATAAGAAGACGCCCCCTACTAGTTTTTAAGCGTGTCTGTTCACTTCTCGTAAGTAAACAGTCCAATTCTGGGAACAAATTGTATTAATAGAAAGGTTAAAGCCGATTCCTATGGGAATTGGTTTGATTCTCCTTTTATAGTATACTTTGAATTTACCAAAAATTAACTTTACGTAAAATAACACAATTTTATTATATTGATATTGTCTTTTGACCCTTATTACTTTAGGGATGGAGTACGGTAGGGTAAGGTATGCGCATGGTCCTCAATACATCAAAAATCATTTCGAAAATCTAAGTAGGAAATTGCATCGTTAAGCTAAAGCCCCACCAGATAGTCTGTCAGATTTAACTGTCTTCACAGCCCCTATTCAGACCACTATGTGGTATGGTATGTTTCCTTACTTCACGAGTTGGATAGGGTAGGGTACGGTAAGACTCCTTACTTTACTGGTTGAGTACAGTAGGGTACGGTATGGTTACTTTACGAGTTGAATGTGGTAAGGTAAGGTATACAAGTACAATAAAGCCCACCTCTGTCCAACTCACATACATGAAAAATCAATTGGGACATTTAAGTAGGGAATTGTATTGTTAACAGGGAACAAAAAAGGTACCCCTTTCTTACCCTATTTACAGGTTAAGTGAAAGTAAATAAAAAGGCAAAAAAGGACTGCTTTTTAAAAATCTTATTCCTACCTTTGTTATAAAAAAATTAAAAGACAAAAAAAATTTTTTGTTCTCTGGTTATGTTATGTTATGTTATGTTAACCTGAAGCCCGCCATTTAGCTAGACAGTCCCTATACTCAACAAAACAATGTGCTGTGGCTTGGAAAAAATTACCACGTAAATGGGTGTATAATGGACTATCATTAGAAAAAAAGCTGGTTGATAATTTCAAAACGTTATTGGAATCCGAAAGAAAGGATCTATCTTTTGTATGTCAGCAATTGTCATTATTATTTTGGTTGTTATTAAGTTGGTGCCTTTTGGTGGCTTTGACATAATAGATATCTCACATCAACACAGATTATTTACAGCTCTTTATTTCTAGAATCAGACATTAATTATCTTCACAAACACTAGCTACTGAAAATATTTGCGGTTCAAATGAAACTTACTGGATTTGTCGACTTGCCGAGGTTTGGTAAACATTTCTAGAATGACGTATTTGACAGGAATATAGTAGCCCACAAAAAAATATTTGAATCGTATCCAAAGGAATTTAACCGTTTCCTTCCATTTTCTACTCTTGAGATCTTTTTCCATGGTTCCAGTTTATTTATTGCAAACACGATAACTATTAATTTTAAACCGCAGGCTCAAATATTGCACAATGAATAATTGGTGAATAGGTGTTGATAAATTGTCTTCGCTGGTTTAAGCAAACATTCTTTGCAGCATGGAGACAACTCAAAACCTGGTCTGAGACTATGCTTAGATACTTGAACAGTCTATAATACGTGTGAATACTGAGTGAGTATGATACACTGACAATCACGAATTTGCTATTCTGAACAAGGCAATTGGAAACTACGAAACTGCAAAAAAGTTGAAGTGCAATTAGTTTTATTAAAGGTACTAACCTTTCACGACCACATTCGCATTCGACCATTCTCCTCCACTATAGTCCAAATTTACACTATTCCAGTTTCCACTATTCGTATTTGTTCCCTCAAACAGGGTACAAAATTTTGCTACTTTTATTATGATTCTGTACCGGTAAAGTGACAAATTTGCCAACTTTATAGATTTATAGATTTAAGGTTTTATACCATAAAAGTGGTAATTAATTTATGGTTAATATGTAAGCTTTAGCAGTTTATAAGTGCAGATACGTAAAAGGTGTATTAATTAATTATTTAATTCGTAAGAGGGAATGTTGATTTTATTATTAGATTATCTATAATCGGTAATCTAAAATAATTTGCCAACTGTTAAGCAATTTTGAATATTAATCGCCTGCTACAATTGAAAATTCATAGCGAACTTTATAGAAAACAAATTTTAAAGAAAATTTCTCACTGATTTTTTGGTGATTTATTGTGCAATTCAAAATATAATCGTAAATGGTAAGCAGTATTTTGTTCACTGTAAGAACTTAATGCATTACATTGAATTTCCTCGCTTGATATTATTTATTTGTCTGAATGAAATTTAAATAACTATTTTAAACCATTTCCACCAATTAATCAAATTTTAGATGTTTAAACGCTTAATAGCATTTCAACCAAACATTTTAACCAGCTTTTTATTTACCTATTATACCAAACCATTTCTACCAATTAAATTAATTTCTAGATGGCTTAACGAACATTACAATCAGAGTTGCAAATATTCCCAATTCCCACCCACTTTGCTGGACGTCCGGAAAATACTGGAAATCGTGGGAATTAGTGGGAAATATGATAAATAAAGCCCAACATTTTAATTTTAGGCGCTATTTTGGCTCTATTTACCACTATTTCCCACACTACCCATTTTTCACTCCATTTTGATACCCCTATTTCCCAGTGGAAAATGGGAAACTTCCCGTTAGTGGCATCTCTCAGTCGAAGCCTTGATTAAAATCAAATGGTAAGTGGTATTTTGTACGCAGTTCGTATATACTTCCCTCCATGCAATATGGAAATTGTTCAAGCGCATAAATGACCTAATACGTAAGCAGTGGGAAGATTATTATCGTCGAAGGGGAAACTTATCTCTATGAAGGTCTGCGTAGATTCACAAGTGAACTTTTTTTATGGTAATTAACAATTCCAGTGAGAACTTGGCAAGAAATGGGAACAATAGCAACTTATTTTATAGAATTGCATTCATTTATGTGGAGATATACATTGATGTTATAATTACAGTTCTTGAAGGTCTTCAGCAGAGTTTGGAACAATTTTTCTCATTACTACTGAGATTGTACTCGCTAAGGAAAAGTCACAGGAATCTGATTCACCTGACATTGAAATACGATAACATAATAACTGATGTTTCTAGTTTCTCACTGCTCTCATTTGGCTTAGGCGACAGACTAGATTCATCACTGTAATCCATTGATGCAAAACCTGGGAATCAATATATTACCGAAGTTTGTAGATTTGGGATTAGACTTAGAAACTGTTCAACAAAGCCGAGATATTTAATTTTTTATTTGTTTTATAGATGAGAATTGGGATATAAAAGGTTAAGATGCCAGATGTCGACGGTTTACAACTTTTTATGACTTCACTCTCTTCCGAAAATATTTTTATTCTTAATTTTGTTTCTAAGTAGAGAAAGCGTTCTGAAAGAAACGCATGTATAAATTTTAATATTACTTGGTAGTATATGTTTTAAGCATTTCACGTTTTGATTTTGATTCTGCATAAGTTGCATATACCTGGACAATAGCCTGACAAAGTGAAAAACTAAAATGGATGTAAATATCAAAACTTTCAACTATTTTCAGCAGGGTTGCGGTATACGGATAGAGAGGTGTGTACAAAATGGATAAAATGGTTTTTGTCCACTGGAAAAAATTATTTTATCCGGATAAAATGAATTTCATCCGGACAAAATGGTTATGCCTAGTGGACGAAATGGTTTCTTTCAGTGGACAAAACCAATCCGGACAAAACGGTTTTCTCCAGTGGACAAAACCAATTTCATCCGGACAAAACGGTTTTTGCCAGTGACAAAACCAATTTCATCTGGACAAAACGCAACCCTGGTTTTCAGGCTTTAAAACATGTTTTGATTAATAAACGAGACAAAAAAACTTAACTATAACAATTAGTGAAACAAGTATAAATATTCCCGTTCTCGGTGCCCTTACCTCTCAAGCGGCCGTGTGTGGAAATGGCTCACATAATTAAAATTATCATGCATTGATTATTCGCAAAAATGAACTGAAAAAATGTATAGTGGACTTCCGCAATTGGGATAAGATTTTATTTTCTAATGCATATTTTATTGTTTAGAATAAACTCTAATTTTAATGTAAACTCAAATGTTCCATTCCGTATTTAGGGGGCCTAGAGGTCAGTTGCCCACCCTCAAATCGAGTTCTAAAATTTTAAATAATTAACTAACTAATTTTAACAATGGATATGAAATGGACTTGGTTGTATGACAATTAAAAACATTCTAAAGTGGGCTAAAATATACACTAAACAGTATGAACAATTCAGAAAAGGCTATAATTAATAAATAGGTTTACTATTAATTTTGCCTATTCTAAATCAAGGGTCAAAATAATAGATGTAAAAAATCATAAGCTCAATTTAACCCTTTACTATGTAATCTTAATATATTTACTATTTGAGAAAGCCGTGAAATGAACTTAATTAAATTGTCATGAAAAATCCTCAACAATAAATTAATTGGTACTGAATGATGATATACTGTTAATAAGCATACTAACTTTTTCCCCAAAGATCAAACCTCCAGATGTGCAACCGTTAAAGTATGCGGCAGCAATGAATGGCATGGAAAGCACGCAAACAAAACTGAGTTTCAGAGGGGGCTTATATTTCACATACATATTTAAATTATATATATAAATTTTTGGAATTTTTGGACGAAAATGTGTCAAACATGGTCTAAAATTGGCAAATAATCGCGCAGGCGCAATTTTTTTTTTGTTATTTTGAGAAAAGATTTTCTTTCTTCTTGGATAAAGCCCCCCTTAATACGTCATAGAATAAACATTCCAGAAAGGGTTTATAAAGAACTAGGCCTCAACACTAATGCTGAATTTCAAAATGGTTAGGCAAAATAAGATTGTTTTTCTTCGAAATAAGGTAATGTTATATGCTGTTATATTCTTCCTTGTTTTGTGAAATATACATTGTATAAGCGCACGTGGATTTTGAAAAGAGCATGTGCATTAAAATGCTGCATTTTCCATGGCATAGATAAATGCGAAATATGAAAAAATAATTTCATGTGTATTATAAAGAATTATCCCTAAAAATGCTGCAAAACTTAACGATTTCATCCATTGCTACCGCCTCAGTATGTAAACCAAGTATTGGAGAAGCTAAACACAGTAAATATCTCTATAGCAGCCTTTAATACTAAAATAAAAAAATGTCATGAAAATTCCACTATTCCCCAAATTTTGTGCAGCGTAGTTAGAATTTACGGCGAACGCAAAATAGCTAATAGCAATAATAATAATATTGTGTTTAAGAATAGAAATAACTATCTGTTATCTGTTATTAAAATACATTTCTCGGAAACCATTTTGGTCGCAAAGCTGCCAGTAAACATAGAATAAATAAGCATTACGTACAATCGTCGATTTTATTTTGGTTATTGTTACGAAAAGTAAGTAATAAACGTTTTTATTTGTGTTTGTTAGTGATGGACTTGGAGAGACTAGACTTGATTGCGGCAGAACAAGTTATCGAAAAACCTGGATTTTTAGGAAAAACACCCACGACCTCGGGTTTTTTGGGTTAAAGGGTTTTTTATATAACTATAAGCATAAATGCAAGCCTATACTATACCATATAGGAAATCTACAGCTGACAATAACTGAATTGAAAATGTAAGTAGATAATTTAAAGTAAAGCATTATTATGTGTACAGAAATATATAATCTTCACAACGATTTTTGCATAAAACTATTAATATATACCTAGTCATTTCGATACGATACATTTATTGCATGATTTGCACGTAAAAGTGTAGAAGCTACAATTTGTTTCCACCTGATTGTATATTTGTTTACATTTTTGAATAGAAATAAGAGAAAGTTAGTATGTTTTGCTTATCTAAATGGCGCTTTAGTGCACATTATTGTATGTTTTGTAAAAAACCCAATAAACCCAGGGTTTTTTAAGTGAAGCGGGGTGGGGTTTTTGCCAACAACCCTGCAGCAGAATGACCAAGTCCAAGTGTCATTCACTCAAGCAAACAAGCCTGGTTGAACAAACATCCATTACGTAGTTGAAGTGTGGAGACAGTCGAAGGAACAAAGTAGGAATATGCTTGTAAATACGCAAAATTGGAGTAATTGTTTGAACAGAAAACTAAAGGAACAAAACTTAGATAACATGTTAATATTCAACAGCGTCCTGTATGTTTCACAGAATAGAGCATTCCATGGTATACGTATAAATAATAGGGGCTACCAAATGATTGGAAGTGACCACAAGTTATTTGCGAATGTGCGGACGATATTAAATATGAAGATTTAATACAGCATTGGAGGAGAGAGAATAACAAAAACTTTCTCATAACAATCAGTCATTCAGGTTATTATGGGATTTTGTCATAAATGTTTTGCAGCTTGTCTCCGTGAACCAAATGAGGCTGTATATGGGTCGACATCCCGCCCTTTCCATTTTGCAACTTGACTTTGATCTGTAAAAAAAATACTTAGTTTAGTACTCCGATATCCAAATACTGAAAGTAGAATTCAAGATTTCGTCTTTAACTACTTGCTACAGACAGTGCCATGCAAAAAGGAGTCTGTATTTACAGTGTACAAAATTTACCACTTTTTAGGCTTTTTTACCATCAAAGTGGTAAAAATGCACTTAATGGTAAAAATGGTAAATTTCCGAGATTTATTAGACAGATTAGTAGAGATACACAAGACATACTAAAATATGGGTTTTAAAACTTTATTTTCTATGAAATATTTCCAATTAGCCCTTTAGTTAATCAAAGTAATCCTATTCATTTGGTTGTTCCCCGAAAGTTATAAAAAAATGTTACTAAAACCAAGATTGCATTTGGTATCACCAATTTAAAATTGATATGAATGCGCCATTTTAATTTGATTTAGTTCAAATATGAGAACTTAAACAATTGTCATTGTACGACACATACATTTTATTAGGACAACGCAATGGGCGGATTTTTATTTTTAACTTCACAACCTTGCATATAGGTATATTGAAGTTATTTAACATTAATGCTTTACTGTTATTTAATTTCATTCATACCATTAGGTATGAGTAAGTATTTCGTGGCCACAAGCTACCGCTTAAATAAGAGAAAAATGAATTTTCGAAAAAATTGGGGAAACATTTTTGCGACAAAATATATTTTTCACATTTTTAAGTATTTGATCATATTCGTGGCCATCCTGGCTACAAAAACCTGCATTAGCTTCTAAATAGACAAATATTAGTTAGGGTCGTATGTAAATTGAAGTTTTAACGGTATCGCAATTGGTGGGCCAATGGTTAAAGTCTACTAGTATCCAAGGAGCTTGGACGCTACTATACCATGACAACCTCCATGCATTCTGCAGAGTATAAAGTCGACATGCCGTAAATTATTTTCAGATGCCGCATACCCGGCATACCGTAAATGCCATAAAATACATTAGACACGGCATAGATAGTTTAATGGTTATATTCAACTAATTGAAGGACAAAAAATATAATTTCGATCATTTTATAATAAATGACAACTTTCGTAAGTTATAAACAAAGTTTTCACTTTTCAAGGCTTTTCAGCTACTGTATATGAGCTTGAAATTAAAAATACCTGTAAAAATCCCATATTGTTTTAAATGACTAACCCTAACCGTGCACATTTACATTTTACATAAATACACATCAACTGTGTATACTAGACTTAAGTTTTTGTTGTTTACATTGATTTCCACCCAAATCATGCAATAAGACCAGGCATTAGGCTTTAAGGTTAAAGACTAGCCTTTAAGCTTAAAGACTATAGTCTTTAAGCTTAATGCCGGGCATTTTTAGGCATTAAGCTTATTACCTAGGCATTAAGCTTAATGCTTGAATTTAATTATTACCGTTAACATATACACTGCATTAATTTCCACTCCCACCAGGTATTAGCTCATCAATAATACCCGCTTAAGCAGGTAAAAACATTTAATAAAATCCGAATTTTCACAATTTACTCCGAATTGGAATCATTGTATCGCTAATGTAACGGCTGTTATTTCTAGCAAACTAAGGTGCGTGGTTTGGTTTGCTCATGATAAATTCCTTGTTTGACAAAAACGAAAACCCGGAACCCTGTTTGCTCTTTAAATCTGAGTCAAATTCTGAAAACTTTGGGAAAATAGCTTGCAAATTTTTGGGAACATTTAGAAATTGAAAATTTTGATAAAAGGTTAGAAATATTAGCCAAAAGTTGGAAATAAAAGTGGCTATATTCGAAATTGGGCAGATCCTAATTTGGCGGCATGGCCTTGGAAATTTAAATATTTTACATGGTATTGTCTGTAGGATATAATGTGATTGTAGAAGTAGTTCCTACTGTTTTGCGGCGTTCGGGATGTCCAAGGTCTTTGAAGCAAGCGGCTAGTGCTAGGAAGCATCCGCAAATGAGAGTCCTGAGAATGCGCATGCGCGGTACAAAGATGAATGTGCAGGATGTGGTGATGACGAGAATTACAATGGCTCCTGCGATGGCGTAGAGGAGATACTTAAAGGCTACAGCGACGGGCTGGATCCAGTCAGGGAGGATAATGTTAATGGCGATATTCTGGGGGAACTTAATGTCGACGGCAAAGGAGTCAGGAATGTTGGTGAGGAAGCTGATGTTGTTGGGAATACCGCGAATGGTGAAGTTGTTAGGGATATTGGTGTGAAGGGACACGTTGGGGATTGTGGCGATGAGGGAGAAGTTGTTCGGGATACGAGGGTCCAGCGAGAACTTGTTCGGGATGTACTCCAGGCCGTGGATAGTAAAATCCGTAGGGATGCCAGTGTCCACACGGGCGAAGCAGCCGTGGGCGAAAAACAACCCGCCGCTCCAAATATTAATATCGAGCACTAGGAAGATACCCGTTATCAGCGTCCTCAGCACCATTTCTAAATCCCATAGACAATTAATCCACACGCAGTAAACGCACATTCCTCCCTAATAAAAACATTTTCTACGAGGCGAGAAATCACTCACTTTTCATCTTTTGACGAAATATAAATACTATTTATTGTCTCGTGTAGATTTTATTTTTCAAAATGTGACTTTGCATGGGAGAAGATCAGTGGTAGCTTAACTGTAATTAGGTACGGATTTCAGACGTGTATTGATGGGCCTATAATTATTATGTCACTTTAATTAAAATGAACTTGAACTTAAATACAGCCTATTATTTTTTTAATTCGTTTCACTTGGACCGAATCTTTCGTCACTTTGCTAAGTGATCAAAATTTTCACAAAATTATATTTATTTAGATATTTTTGAGTATAGCTGGTGAAGAATAACGGTTATTTTCTTTCTCGACTTGAAGAAATGGGCCAAATTGGCTAATGAATTGCATTGGCACTCAGAAGATGCATTATTAAACACGCCAATTGTAGAACTAAAAGTAGACACTACATTCATGGCTTAACCAACCGATTCCAATAAGTGGAAACACTCAGATGGGAGGATTTAATACACATTATGCAATGTCCCAACACACTTTTCTTGAATTTTCCGACAGTTCGTTCCCTTCACACCACATCTCAAATTTCTTTAGACCCACTCGACACGATAACCTATAGGTAATACAGTTCCTGCTGATATGTCCTGCACGATTTGTTGGTGTTCAGTAGACAGGCATCCAAATGTGAAAATCTCTTGGCACTCCGTCATGGAACAAAGTCAACTGTCTTGGATTGAATTTCTTCGTATATTAAAAATAATTTATTGTTGGTCTTTCGTTAAACTAAGCATTCGTGATTAGAAGTTAAATCCCGAATGGGAAATCACCGCACCGCTGCGAATGAATAGGTGTAGGAAAGCGTGTGCTGGTGTACGCACTGACGTGCTTCTGACTAGAGTAGGATGAATAATGCCTGTAGAGTATACGGGTGTGCAGAAGTCCATCTCCCAATGTCATTGGCAAACACGACTTGCTTTGGTTGCAGCACTACTGACTTACAACAATCAATAACTAATTACAAGTGAATATATTGAAGATTTCAAGAGAATCGACGAATGTCAACATGTGTGACCTACCTACATCAAAATATAGCAACCCTCGCTTTGCCGACTTCAAAGGGTCAAATCAGTTGCATAACCTGAAAAGATCTGCAATGCAACAGGTGCTGATGAGATGCTCTAATGAATGTGTATGTATATATATGAATGAATGTATATAACTTGACTGTAGATGGATGGAGAGTCCTTTATATGACAATAGCTCTCCCATTTACTACTAAGTAACTTATGGACCTTCCTTGTGCTCTCGAGCAGCTTGGAACGAATAATATAATAAAGTATAATATCATAATAACAAGGAGAACTACAGCTAGTAAGGATAATTATTATTGTAGCACACACGCTCAACATTGAAATGTTCCCCTATCAGACCAGATACGTGAGAACTGACAACCCAAAGCTTGCATTTGGCTAAACAGCGAATGCTGGGCTTCCTTGGTGGGTTACCATAATAATATCATGCAAATGGTACAGATTTTGATGTACGTGGAGAAAATCAAGGTCCCCCCATTCCACTACACCACTGACCCAGGCTTAGCACGCCTGTCTCCGCAGTTTAGAAACTTTTCATGGTTAAATAATGTACCATGTCAACTACCGAATTATATTATCTCACTTAAAATATGGAATTGAATATTTTTCATTAAGTATTCATTTTAATTGCTATTGTCTATATTCTATATCTATCTTCCTTAGCGGCCCTGAAGGACGTCTAGGTAGTGGTGTCCTCTAAGGCTCCCGCCCGAGTGGGGCGGCTCTGAGGGAGTTGCCCTGTGCAACTATATTGCTATTCTGATCCTAGGTACGGATAAGGAACAAAATACATAGACAATCGCATACAGGTGCATGCACTATACCAGCTACCTGATCCCACTCCTACTCTAATAGGTAATACTAGGCCCCCAGTATACTGGGGGCCTAGTATTACCTATTAGAGTAGCAGCGGGAATGCAGTACTAATGCTGAATTTCAAAATGATTAGGTATATTAACAATGTTTAATTTTCAAAATAAGCTAATGTTTACTGATTTTGTAATATTGATATTAGACTTCCTTGTTTTATATGAAATATGTATTGTGTACGCGCATATGTATTGTAACAAAAAACCGCATTTCCCATCTCCCATGGCATAGATAGATAGATATATTATAATAGTGAACCCAGCTAAGGGGCGAACCTGGCCCTCAAGAGAAATTAAGCAGGCCACCCATCACAGTAATAAAAACATTTCTGGGTCAAATGGAAAAATTCCTAAACCAAAATAATAACTGAAGATCATTATGTCCAATACAGGGAGTAATAAAAGATTATTTTTAATAAACACCCCAGAATGTTCCCCTTTAAAATCAGAAAAATTACAAAGTATATTTAAATTAAAATATTTAATGTCTATAGTGGTGGATAAAATTAGCTGCAGCCTCAACTTCCTGATAAAAAGGAATCTCCTTAACCAAAATAATAACTGTCAACTGTAGATCGTAGCTTCAAATGCAGAGAAAAATGAAAGACTCCATTTTTGAAAAAGACTCACAAAGTCACAAAAAAGCTCCCTTTTAAATCAGAAAAATAAGATTCCACCTGGGATTTTGGAAAAACGTACAAATTCTATGAGTACAACTTAAGAATAAATATTTTTAAAGAATAGTTAGTTACCCAGTACTGTTATTTAATTCTACAAAAAGATGTGCCAAACTGCTAACAGCCAAAAGTCAAAAGAATCAAGAGGGTAGTAAAAAAAATGTCAAGTTTGTCGATATAGCGTAACCAATTTGTATTAGAAGTTTTCAAATGCTGTTTAATAAGCCAAATTACGATCATTACGAAATGTGCCCTTACGCTAATCATTTCCATTCAATCACGACTCATCACCATTCAACCTTCTTGTGTTAATTTCTATTATTGTTTCGATATTATAATAATATGAAACGACTCATAGGAATTGGGCTTGCGCATTTTGCTTTTTTTGCTTCTAAGATACATGCATATATTACGTATGCAATTGATGGGAGGAGGAGGTACTAAAACGTATTGCAGCCAGCACTAACCTAACCGTTACACAGGGTGGGTGGGGTTTGCGTTACCCAATATATGCAGGATCCCTAGGCTCTCCTACCAGACATACATATATAGATACATAGATAGATAGATTGGTAAGTTTTTTTCCTTCTGTGTTTATTATATAGGGATTCCACCAACTACAAAAGCTTCATAAATAATTCAAGTGTACGTACAATGTTTTCACTTATGTACCCCCAATACATACCTTCGTGAATAAAATTTAGTACATAAGTCATGCGTTGGGATACATGAGTGAGTGAATATGATAATTGGCAGAGTGTGGGTAAAATATTTGCTGGGAGCTCACAAGACTGGAATGTTTTCGTCGGAACATTCTCATTCTAGTCCCAACTTGTGGTGTGTAAAGTAAGTGAGCATGTGAATCTTCTACACGCAACTCCCACTAAACACTCTTCCTTTGCTATCGTCAGACCTCGTCATATGTATGCAATCCCTACAATGATCTTCACCATGATCATCATGACGATCACCTACAAATTTTGCAATTCTCTACTTAATGTCATACCAACGATATAAGACTTATAGGAAATACAATTCACCATAATTAAGAAACGTTTACGAAATCTTCCACAATGATTTAAAAACATTGAACATTAAAAGTAAAACATTTAAAATAAATACAGCCAAGATTAAATTGCTTCTTTCAACAATTTGCTACGGTGAGGGGAAAACATTGTCAATCCAATAAATAATTTATTGCGGAAATTAATTGCACACCAATGGGTTCTCGTATAGCGGGTAAAGCACAAGTAGTTAAATCAAATCAATTCAATGCTTTAATGTCGAGTTGCATCAGAATATCAACACATACTAAAATTACGATTACCGTAAATATCGATATAATTCCGCGCGGAATTATTGTTTCAAAGGCTCAAAAAAAAGGGCGAATAGTCGAAATAATTCCGCAGCTGCGGAATTATTTCGATACGCGGAATTATTTTTCATAGTCAATTTTTGTTTAATTTTCAATGCAAAAGTTAAAAATGAAAAAAAGTTTAATAATAAATGGATTTATATTTCATCCATTCATGTAAAGTTTCTTCCATTGCAGGAATTTTTAATTTTCGTCCTCCTCCTTTTAATATTTTTCTCTCACTTGCTTCTGTGCATACAAAAATATCCTCCACAAAATGATATAGAAATGACATTTTCAAATATAAATTTATTATAAATTTATCATTATAAACTGTTACCATCTTCAGCTAAAGTTTCAAACTCCAGCCTTTTCTGTTTCCATTCACTTAGAGTTTTTCGATGAACATTTAACTGTTTGCTGACCTTAGTCATCGAGCTTTCGTCACATAATTTAATAGCCCTGATCTTAAAAGCCAAATTTCTTGACACATGGGAAGATGGTCTTTTTGGAGTCAAAAATGCTCGTTCTTCCTTCGGTTCTGCCATTTCAGAGTGAATGCAGACTGCAACTAAACTACCATCATGCTGTACTCTGAGAACCTTTCACTCAAGTCAATGTTCTTAATTCCTTAGTACATATGCACTTATTTATTTTATCTTATAATTAAATTCGCCTTTTACCTACACTAACATGAATGCGCAGGTAAAGGTACGCGGAATTATTTCGATACGCGGAATTATTTGCTAGAACGGCCTAAAAAGCTAAGTAAAATTCGAAATAATTCCGCGTACGCGGAATTATTTCAGTAGGCGGAACTATATCGATATTTACGGTATATAGGTCATAGTTAAATAAACAAACTGGGAAAAAAGATTAATAATGCGTAATAAATATTTAAGTTTAAAAAATCAATAGAATCAGCAAGGAATAATTATAGCTAAAATAATAATAAGTATTAGGTTGTGATTTAATATACTTAAGTTATTTAACTTCAAACAATTGTAGGTCAGTATATACCCTTGAATGATATTATCAGTCGACGGAATTTTATTTATTTAAAAAATCAAAAAGTTTACTAAAAAAGGGTAAAAACTTTGGTAAAAAATAAGGAATTTTTTTTAAATAAGCTTAAAATCGCAAAAGCAGCTATAAATAATTCACTCAAAATTTTTATGTTGAATTGGAATACTAATTTCGGCTTAAACCGGCCAATTTTCAGCACGAATCCAGAGGGGAGTCCCGATATCCCCACTAAATTTCCAGAGAAAAACAATTTTTTGGATAAAAATCTAAAATTTTTCGCGTTTCGAGCGAAGATATCAATAAATAGTATACATTTAAATCTCTCTTGGAGACAGACGCAAAATTTTTTGCTCCTCAAGATTCCTTTTTTAAAGTGTGCTATCGTTGAAAATTGCACTTTTGATTCATGTCTTTCGATTCGTTGAGACTTGCTCTACCTGAGGAATTTTCATTTTCAAAAAAGTGTCGGAGGATTTTCCTGTTATCTTTGGTTTTTCATTGGAATCTCTTTTTTCATGCAGTCATGATATCTCAGGATATTAGTATGATACTAATGATTTTTACATCTTAATATGTGATATACAAACAATCATTCATATGGATACCACTACAAATGACTGTGTATGTTCAATTTGCGGAAAATCCTGTAAAGGTGAAAGAGGACTCAAAATTCACACCTCAAAAGTTCATGGAGAAAGTTTTAGAAATTCAATTACTAGTCATTACTCTCAATCACAACAAACTTTAAACGAATCTACAACTATTACTGAATCTCCTGCCGTTATTACTGAATTAGATAAAGCCAAAGAGAAACTAAAAGCTTTTGAAGAAAGATTTCAAGTTTTCTTAAATGATGAAATATGTGATGAAAATGGCTTTCTTATATTATACAATGAATTTATCTGTACTCTACAAGAATCTCAAGATAAATTACCTGCCCCAAGTCATCCAGCAAAAAGATACTATAATATTAGGAAAAAGGCTGGTTTTGTTAAAAAACCAAATAACACAGGATTATCTCAATCGAGTAACCCAACACGCACCAATAAAGAGCGGCGTAACAGAAATCGCCAAGATTATCAAAATCAGCTAATACAACATTACTACTACTTCAATCGAAAAAGGTGCGTAGATATTTTGATGAACACTAAATCGAAAATAAAATGTAACATACCCATTGAAGAACTGCACCGTTCCTTTACTTTGAGATGGTCTACTGCCAATAACCAAACTCGTCCTGAATATGAAACTGGGCCTACTTCTTCTGATCAGCGTAATTTGGATAGATACTTTCCAACAGAAATATGTAAGGATCAAGTAATTGATGCCCTAAAAGGTATGAACTCTGATTCTTCACCTGGGATAGACTTTATCTACACAAGAACAATTAAAGCTGCTGATTGTCCGGGAACATTTGCAAAGATTTTTACTATCATGTTGAAACATAATATAGTTCCGGATTCAATGAAGAGAGCCAAAACAATTCTAGTCTATAAAAATGGATGTGAAAAAGACCCGAAAAATTGGAGACCAATAAGCATATGCTCAACTTTAAGAAGATTATTTGAAAGAGTAATTATTTCATTGATTAATCGTTACTACTCAACTTGTCCTTTCCAATCTGGCTCCGCTCACTGTCCTGGGACTTTTGTCAATACATCAATATTAGATGGGTGTTTGAAACTTGCAAAATCAAAAAGAAACGATTTAGTCATTTTATTTTTGGATATTTTGAAGGCCTATGACATGGCTGGTCATAAACACCTTCTATTGACTCTTGATTCACTTCAAATACCAGCATTACTTCGGAACATACTTAAAAATCTTATTGCTAACAATTCTACAAGATTGGAAGTAAACGGAAGCAGATCGGATGAGATTTTGTTTGTTCGAGGAATTTTCCAAGGATCCCCACTTTCTTCATTATTATTTAATATGAGCATCGATCATATTATTAAGCAAATAGCTGAAGTGGAGATTTCTAAAACATATGGATTCAAAATTAACGATCACCTAAATAACTTATCAGTATTGGGATTCATGGATGACACTGCTCTCTTAGCTAATTCCAAAAACAGTGCCATCGTTTTATTCAATATGGCAAATAATCTATTCAATGAAATAGGATTATCTTTAAATGTGGATAAAACTAACGCAATTAACATTGATAAAGGAAAACTGATGGAAACAAATTTGGATATTACTTTTGACCATAGGATTACATCTATTCATGGAGGGAATGTCATTAAATATCTGGGCATTAATTTTTCTAATGAAATTGTCCTTGATAAAAAGACTTTTCTACATGATTTGGCTTCAAATCTTAATGCCTTAGTGTCAACTCCTCTTTTGTTCCCGAACCAAAAATTAAGTATAGTCAATACTTTTATTTGGCCTAAATTCGTTTATTCTATTCAATCAACACCGTTATGCAATCTTTCAAAATGCTTCCTAGAAGACATTGACAAGATTATACGAAGTGCGGTCAAGGAAATGCTTATGCTTCCAAGTGACTTCCCCAATAATTGTATGTACTCGAGCACAAAACATAAAGGATTAGGTGTCATACGTGCAACTTGGGAGGCTCCACTACAGAATTTTAACATTAGCCTAACTTTGTTAAGATTTAACAATAAATATGTATTTGAATTGCGTGACCTACAAAAACATCAAGAAAAATGTGTCCAGAGGATGGACATCGTGGAAGAGATCAAAGACATAGATATACCCTCCTTATCAGTAAGACAAGTTTCACAAAAGATCAGAGAAATTCTCAGAAATAAGGAATATTCCTCATGGTGCTCCCTGAGTTTTCATGGAAGAGGAGTCAGTCAATATAAGCAATGTGAAAAAATTAACAAATCTCTTTTCTTCAAGACTGGTTTAACAAGTACAGAATGGACTCATTATTTAAAAATGATCCCAAATGTCACAGCTAGTAGATCCATTCCTGGACGATCTCAAGATGGGGCCCATTGCAGAAGATGCAATGAGACTAATGAAACTCTTCCCCACATCCTTGGATTCTGTCAATTTGGACTACTGCTTCGTAATTCGAGACATCACCAAATCAGAACGATATTTGCTAATGCTTTTAGAGACAAAGGATTGGATGTGTATGAAGAAGTACATACAGTAGCAGTAAATAACTCAAATAGACGTGTGGATATTTTGATTTTAAATCATTTGCAACGAACAGCTCTCATTTTGGATCCCACTATACGTTTTGAACTTACAACTGATCAAGCCATACTTGTT
The DNA here is from genome assembly GCA_020055645.1 of Tomocerus qinae. Lineage (NCBI taxonomy): Eukaryota > Metazoa > Arthropoda > Collembola > Entomobryomorpha > Tomoceridae > Tomocerus > Tomocerus qinae. The sequence continues at coordinate 79,600 of CM034548.1, read as the reverse complement.
GATGTTGAAAAGAAAAATATTTACACAGACTGTATCCCAGACTTACAACATAAATATTCCATTGATTATGATTTTGAAGTTATAGGATTGTTTGTAGGTGCCCGTGGTACAATCTCCACTTTTCTTGAATCTTTCTGTAAAAGATTCAATTTACCATCGGGAACATTGGAACAAGTTGCTATTGCTGCTGTGAAAGGATCAGCAACTATTCTACAAAATCATTTGTTTAAAATTAAATGTTAAGTTATTCTTTTCTAAACATAATACTTTTATTTTTGTAAATTCAATTTGAATTATTTTACTGTGTCTTAAAGGCAATCTCATTTTGAGACAGTAATAAAATTAATATCAATATATTTTGGCGTGCCCTCCTTTAAGTTTCTGGATACGTGCCTGATCACAACAAATGCACACATTCTCTATTGACACATATTTTCAGACTTATTGGCACGTCTTTTCGAACAAATTAACACTAATCGCCAATCCTACCATACAAATTCATATTTTCAGTCACAACCCGCCCTCCAAAGTGATACATATTATTAAAAAGTCCCACCATGCAAAAATGTTTCCACACTTAGGATGGCAAAATGGTAAAGATGAGCTAACTGTGAGGGGAAATTGAGACAGGAGAACGAAACGTTTAGATAAGCAGAGTATTTTATTTACAAAAGAAGTGTAGTCAGCTAAGGACAAAAGAGAAGTGTACATACAGTTAAGTCACAGGTATTTATAACCTGAGCATTGACACAGTTACCTTCTTACATTTTAGGTTCAAGTTTACCCAAGGTTGCTTCCAGAGATCAATTATGCAATTATGATGTCTGGAAAGCAACCCAACTCATACATTTAGAAAAAGTAGGACAGAAGTTCACACTATCTTAGAGTTCTAGGACAAAAAAATCATCATACGATCTTAGATTCTAAAACAAAATAGCATACAATCATATAATAATTAAATAATTAAATCATTTAGCATATCATAACCTACTTATGAAAAAACCATTGTATATATATATATATACAGACAGTCACTCACTGGTTGAGTGAGAACCAGTGACTACTATAATATATGGAACCTGTGAGTGATACAATATGGAACCAGTGAGTGATACAATATGGAACCAGTGAGTGATACAATATGGAACCAGTGAGTGATACAATATGGAACCAGTGAGTGATACAATATGGAACCAGTGAGTGATACAATATGGAACCAGTGAGTGATACAATATGGAACCAGTGAGTGATACAATATGGAACCAGTGAGTGATACAATATGGAACCAGTGAGTGATACAATATGGAACCAGTGAGTGATACAATATGGAACCAGTGAGTGATACAATATGGAACCAGTGAGTGATACAATATGGAACCAGTGAGTGATACAATATGGAACCAGTGAGTGATACAATATGGAACCAGTGAGTGATACAATATGGAACCAGTGAGTGATACAATATGGAACCAGTGAGTGATACAATATGGAACCAGTGAGTGATACAATATGGAACCAGTGAGTGATACAATATGGAACCAGTGAGTGATACAATATGGAACCAGTGAGTGATACAATATGGAACCAGTGAGTGATACAATATGGAACCAGTGAGTGATACAATATGGAACCAGTGAGTGTAGGCTTAAATACATGTATTATAGGCTGTAATTAGGCAAGGACCCTAGGATTCTAAAATCTTTGAACCTTGGCCTACAACAGCAAATGAGGTATCAAATGAAAGATAAAAATATACTAAATTAACCTATCAGGACAGATTTTAAGCAAAGTTAATTTTACATGATATATTAATGAAAATATGAACTATGTATTACATACTAGATTTCATACAGTGGATTTCACAAATAAAATTCCGACGTCTGGTTATTATCGAAATCATGACAGCGCAACCTGTATACTACTGTTGGATACCTTAAGAAAGACGACAAAAATGGACTATCGTGTGTTTGATGATTGCTATTAACAAAATACAATGAAAATAGGCAATAATGCGGAAGACTTACATTGGTGTATTACTTTCAGGCAAACCTTAGCAAGACTGACTAACGTCACAATTAACAGAAATTATTTGTACTATTTCTGTCCTTTATTATTGCGAGGAATGACAAATACTGCATTGATTTATCAATACTTTTGAAATTAACTGCTTCTTGTGACTAAAATTAGTTTGCGGCATTTAGGGCATGCCGTAAACTAAATGTCAAATGCCGTAAATTCAAATTACGGCACAATCATTACTCTGCCTTACTCCCATAATCAAAGCCGATTCGTCCCAGATTATGATCGATAGTCAATTTATACAGGCATTAAAACATAAGTTTAGTGTGTTGAAGCACAGTAATAATCTAGAATTATATGATTTAACGTTTTCTTGTAAATAGGAGAGTACTAATTAGTAGTAGTGCTAATACACATCTAACACTCATCCTTACGCAATAGCGGTATATATTAGTAGTAATCAAAAGTAAAATCGAATCGGATTTGATTTAGATTCTGATTGAAGAAAATGGATCAAATCCAACATAGCTTTTGAGTGCTCTGATTAAAATAATTTGACAACTATGACGACTATTGTCATGGTAATTGTCCCCATAACAATTTCACTCACCTTGAGCTTAGCTAAAAAAAGTGTTAGGCTGATTCCGCACTTTAACACTACAACCTGCGATTTTCCAACCAAAATCTTTCTAATCCGAATCTAAATCGTCCTAGTAGACGATTCAAAAAATTCCGATGAGAACGATACAATTTTCTTGTTCGCGCATAAGCAGACGCAGTTTTGATGCAAAAAATTAAATCAAATCGGATTCGATTCTACTTTTGATTACTACTATTGTTTCAAAAAAATTACAGACATACATATTCTTAGCTTTCAGCACAAGAAGGGATTTCCAAGTGGTACTGGCATAAAACACAGGACTTTTTGAACAAGTAACTGTGTGATGATAAATAACTGGTAAATCATTGGCTTGCCTTGTGCGTCTTGACAGTACAGAATCTCTATCACTACAATAATAATTTTAAATTGAAATAATTTTGGTACCAAATACTAATATCTTATACAAACTTATCATCGTAACATATAATAATTTTCCTGTACAGTTAAAAGATTACCTCTTTCAAGTAACAGATTGCAATTTACTTTTTGTTGATCTAAAGGATGCCTTGGGAAACTTTTACCACTAAAAGTCCATAGTCTTATGCACCCATAACTGGAGTATTACATGCGGGCTCAGCTTAATTACCGAAAAAATTGCGTTGAAAGTATACGCCTTTTCCCATAAGAATAACATTGAAATATCATTCTGTGTTCGCACAAAATTTTTTGCGTGGTTCTTATTTTGGCGGAAAGCCCCTAATGTGCACTATACATCAGCCAAAAATTACGACTCTCTTTAGGTCAACTGATATTATTTTTCTTGCAAAACCGACTAGGTATAGCTACGTATATCTATCTCCTTATATAGCTTAGCTTTATATCAAGGACAGTATAGGGGTACATGCCATCATTATGTCATATCATTATGCAGTATTTATGTTTCCATAGAAAGACGTATTTTTGCATGTTGATAGTTGATAGTCTCAGCCGGGCTTGGTGTTGACCGGTGTTGACCAAGGAAAATAAACTACTTCCAGTCCTGCCTCCCTCCCCTTCCCCGCATCAGGTGGGTCCAGTAGAGTGAGGTCCCATAAGAGAGGCAAAAAATATTTTTTGTTGCTAGTGGAAAATGTACCTTGCAGTACGTTTTAAATGGGATTTATTGGAAATCAATTTTTCGAAATGAGAATTTCCCATTTAAAATTACTGCAGATGACGTCTCAAAAATATTTATTACTTTTTGAGATTTTCTGTAAGGGAAGGTTGGAGTTGGCTATAACGGATGTTTTACAGATTTTCCAGAGGGGGGGGGGGGGGGGGTTTAACAACATTTTGCAATTACTGCAAAACTGAACACAATACATGAATTGAATATTACAAACAGAATGCACATAAAGATTTTAACTTTGCAAGGTGCCTACAGCAGAATTGTACTCATACTAGATACTACTGCCACCCTTGTGATACGTGCATGCAACTATTATGAATCATTTACCCCGCATAGTAATTTAAAACCACGAAGTTGAAATGTGAATTATCTATACTTATCTAAAAATAAACTGCCTCCAATTCAAAAGGTTACAAATTAATTTGTGCTCCGGTCTTTACTGGTCAGTGGTCACTGGTGTATTGCAAGTACATAATATTCATGTATCGTATTGCAAAATGTTGCAAAAATCCTCCCATGTGGGGAATCTATAACATATAGAATAGAGATTATTGTTATAGCAATAATCAATCAGATTGCTGAATGTCAAAAAATATCGACCAATAAAAGTGCGTATTCAGGCACAACTCTCAAATACTCCCAAATAGCCAGTACCAAGCTCGGCTGAAACTATCAGTAATGTAAAATTAAAATGTCATTCAAGGTGAAGGCATAGAGATATTCCCCGAATTTTGCACCCAATTCGAATTCTACCCATACTGCCACAGAGAGGTAAGTATCCAAGTCGAAAGTAACAATGGTTATATGGTTTGGTTGCCTACTTCTCGGGGTAGTAGGTAGAATACGTATTGGGTGCAAAAATCCGGGAAACCCCCTCTTTTTCTCCACCTGTAAAACTAGTACACGTACCGGGCTGCTACAAGTTGGCAGACCCGAGTCGGGTCGTTTATACCGAACCGACCGACCGACCCGATATAATAACAGTTAATGAACCAAAATAATTGTTGATTATTCAAAACTAGAAATAGGCCCGTTCTCCGAACGGAAAAAATTGGTAACACCTTAATGGGGACGGTAGATCATGAGTCACATTGTAAATAGACGTCATTTTACATAACCCCATCATTGTAAATAGACGTCATTTAAAATAGCCGTCATTGCAAATGACCCCGTCATTTTAAATAGACGTCATTGTAAATGACCCCGCCATTTATTTTAAATAGACGTCATTGTAAATGACCCCGCCACTAAATTTAAATAGACGTCATTGTAAATGACCCCGCCATTTATTTTAAATAGACGTCATTGTAAATGACCCCGCCATTTATTTTAAATAGACGTCATTGTAAATGACCCCGTGATTTTAAATAGACGTCATTTAAATGACCCCGTGATTTTAATAGACGTCATTTAAAATGGCCCCGTCATTTTAAATAGACGTCATTGTAAATGACCCCGTGATTTTAAATAGACGTCATTGTAAATGACTCCACATTTTAAATAGAAGTCATTTTAAATAGAAGTCATTTTAAATAGAAGTTATTTTAAATAACCCCGTCGTTTTAAATAATTTTGTTGTTTAGAATCACCCTTCATTTTGAATAACCCCATTGTTTTAAATCTATAACGTCATTTTAAAAAATCTTGTCATTTTAAATAACCTCGTTATTTTAAACGTTCCTAACATTTTAAATAATCTCTTTATTTTAAATATTCCCGTCATCTGAAATATTCACGTCATTTTCACCTCTTCATTTTAAGTGGCGCTCTTATTTTAATTAGCTACTACTATTTTATTCGTCCTCGTTATTTTTATCTATTTTCTACCTACCCCGTTACATTAATTAACCAATCCTATGTCAAGTCAAGTCAACCTATTCAATCCACAACCAAATCATACTGACTAAGTAAACCTTGCCTTTCTATTAATAATTTGGCTCCGATGCGGTCGCCCCGTTCGAAGTGAAAGGGACACTAATCCCTTTACATGGCGGAGGCCTGCATGCTTAAAGATAAGGACTTTGTCAAATTTTTGAAATTCACTGGCAAAATATTTTCTACTAAAAAATAAAAAACTGGAGTGGCTACCGTCTTCTTTATTAAGTCGAGTAGGTCAGGAAGAAGTTTGGTAAAGATCGGATGAAAACTGTAGGAGGAGTATCTGGACAAAGCGTGACAGATCGGAGCATTTTCTCCCACTCCTTCAATGTTAAAATTCGAAATTCAAAAAATCATAAAACGATTTCTATGAAAGATATCGTTTTGAAACTTGAGGTTTGGGGTTCTGACTATGATATGAACATCCAGTAAAAATTTGAAAGTCGTAGATTGATGTTAAAGGGAAAATGAATTGCTATTATTATATAGATAACCGTTAATCAAAATAACTGTTAGTAAAACAAAATAACTGAAGTTAAAAAATTTTCGCGCATTTTACTAATATATTTTGGTGTGATCCCTCCTAGGTCAAATTCCTGGATACGTGCTTGCAGTCAAGTGCAGTGGTGGGGAGGACGTATACCGGACCCGAAACCCGAATATACTGGACCCGAAAATCCGAATATACAGGACCCGAAAATCCGAATATACGGGACCCGAAAATCCGAATATACGCTACCCTAAGATCTAAATGTATAAACTGTCACAAATTTCAAAAATTGTCAACAATTGCTAAAATTGTCATAAATTGTCAAAGATGTCAAAAATTGTCAAAGATGTCAAAAATTGTCAAAGATGTCAAAAATTGTCAAAGATGTCAAAAATTGTCAATGATGTCAAAAATTGTCAAAACCGTCAAAAATGACAAAAACTGCTGAAAATTTTTAAAAATCACAATAACTCGAAAATTGTTAAAATTGACAACTGTCGAAAATTGTAATAAATGTCAATAACTGTCGAAAATTGTCAAAAATGGCAAAAACTCGAAAATTAACAAAATGTCTAAAATTGCCGAAAAATGTCGAAAATTGTCATAATTGTTAACAACTGTCGAAAATTTTCAAAAATGACAAACTGTCGAAAATTAACGCAAAGTCAAAAATTGCTAAAAATTGTCAAAAATGACAAAAACTGCTGAAAATTTTTAAAAATCACAATAACTCGAAAATTGTTAAAATTGACAACTGTCGAAAATTGTAATAAATGTCAATAACTGTCGAAAATTGTCAAAAATGGCAAAAACTCGAAAATTAACAAAATGTCTAAAATTGCCGAAAAATGTCGAAAATTGTCATAATTGTTAACAACTGTCGAAAATTTTCAAAAATGACAAACTGTCGAAAATTAACGCAAAGTCAAAAATTGCTAAAAATTGTCAAAAATGACAAAAACTGTCGAAAACAAATATAAATATCTTATATAAATATCAGAAACATTCAAACTATTTAGAGTATTCAAATTGGTCAATGCGGTCAAAAAAACATTTATGAATACCCCAATTTATTACGACATCTCCTTAAACGGACAAGAAATTGGAGAATGTATGAGACGATATTTCAGCTTGCATGTCTGTTAAAATGTGTGGCTACAAAGGACTTTGAGCCGCTAGCCTCTAAGAATTGCAATAAGCAGTTCACTAGTCACGGCTTTGTGCACAACTCTTAGAGGCTACCGCACGCGCACGGCTGTGAGGCTCAAAATTTTCGATAGTATTGTCAATTTTGACAATATTTGACATTTTGACAGTTTTTGTTATTTCAGGATACATTCGGATCTTCAGGTCCCGTATGTTCGGATTTTCGGGTCCCGTATATTCGGATTTTCGGGTCCTGTATATTCGGATTTTCGGGTCCCGTATATTCGGGTTTCGGGTCCCGTATACGTCCCGTGGTGGGGCATCAATTCGAGTGCAATAACGATGATTATTCCTTATTAAGGACCCAATCCATCAGAGACTTATAATAAGAAACTCATTAATTAACCAAGGCTGCGAATTAACGTGTATGGCACACACACGAATTTTTGTATGGCAAGAAATTTCATCGAACAATCGTACATTTGTATGGTATGTTATAGAAAACAGAGGGGTATTGTATGGAAAGTAAAGGAACAATGTATATAGTACTAAGACAAAATTGCTCCTTCAAACATTTTACACTGCTGCGTCTAGATGCCCACCCATCACCCCAAAATTGTGGCTTCGATGATGTAAATATTTAGTCATTGCAAGTACATCATTTTTAGCTCGCCTGAAAAGGCCGCTTATAGAATCGCACAGTCCGTTTACACGATAACTTTTGAAGACATTGATGGATTTCAACTAAACTTGGTAAAAACATTGCCTATGAACCTGTGACAAAGCCTATTGAAAATGGACCACATTGGTCCATAGGTTGCCGAGATGTTGCGCGCTCACTTTGTCTTCATTTTAATAGTCAAAATGAAAATATGGCATTAAATGGACATTAAAAGATGAATTGTTTTCTATGAATTGTTAGCATGATAGTATACTGATACATGTATGATAGTATACATGATAGCAATATTTAACTCAGCTTCGATAAAATTTAAGATTTTATAATAAAGTAAATAAAACCGGAAATACCTATTATAGGACGGAAATAAATCTATTTCGCATTTATATGCAAATTGATAGTCAAATTTACATTTTTCGAATTGCTTTTCATTATGACAGTCAATATTAACCGATTTTGATTTTATTTTGATTTTTATACCCAGTATTAATCAATTTTGATTTTCTTTTAATTTTTTGACTCAATATAAAATAAACGGACGGACGGACTGTGCGATTCTATAAGCTGCCTTTTCAGGCGAGCTAAAAATGACATAAATATTTACATCATCGAAGCCACAATTTTGGGGTGATGCGGAAGTCAAAACCTCTAATATGACCACCCAAGTGGTCAAAATGGTCAAAACCTGTAACATGATCACCATAGTGGTCAAAGTGGTCACATTGTTTTATTTGACCTTCTGGGGGGGGGGGTCATATTGGATGTTTTGACCATTTAGACCACTTGGGTGGTGAAATTGTAGGTTTTGACCATTTTGACTTCTAGGGGGGTGAAATTGGAGGATTTAACCATTTTGACCACCTGGGAGGTCATATTGGAGGTTTTGACCAATTGGGTGGTCATATAGTAGGTTTTGACCATTTTGACCACTTGTGTGGTCATATTGTAGGTTTTGACCATTTTGACCACTTGTGTGGTCATATTGTAGGTTTTGACCATTTTGAGCACTTGGTTGGTCAAAATGGTCAAAATGGAATTGAGAATTGAGGGCTATTTAGTCAGATTAGTTTATTCAATCAAGGGCTAATTATTATCAGTTCAAACGTATATTATTATACATGCTTGTGTATAGGCTAAGGAGATGAAAACTGCCACACAAAACATTTGAATTTCCAAGGATATCTCTTGTGGTCAACCATGTTTCAGTTCACCCGGAAGTCTAACCATAGCCGATCGCAAGTTGCCCTAATCACTTATGTGTTTTTACATTTATTATAAATTGTACATTAAGCGAATTCCTTAGCATGGCTACCGGAAATAATTACTTAACTACCTACTGAATGTACATTAAGTGAATACCTTATCTTGGCTTGAATTGCTTATTATTACCCACTGAAGGTATTGATTGAATGTACCTATATTCTTTATTATCAAATGAAAGTACATTAATTGCTTAATAATACCTTATCACTACCTATGGCTATATATAAACACACATTAATTGATTATTTGATGAATACCATTTACTACACAAACATTACCTACTTATGCATGATACTGCAGGAGTTCAACTTTTATTACTGAGACATTGTACAAGTACACTTAAAATTTCCCAAAGTACCTCTACCTCTATCTTCCACACAGACACTAATACTAGGTGCAGCATTAGAACTACAACCCCGCATGCGGACGGACCCCAGTACCAAACGGAACATTAATTTCCAGAGTTCTATTTCAGTCGGCTTTTTTACATTTTGCCCACCCACCCGTACAAAAGAGGCAAAAACACCAAAAATTCAAAAATTTGCGCATGTTGAATCCCTATTAGAGCATGTTGAATCCCTATTAGAGCATGTTGAATCCCTATTAGAGCATGTTGAATCCCTATTAGAGCATGTTGAATCCCTATTTGAGCATGTTGAATCCCTATTAGAGCATGTTGAATCCCTATTAGAGCATGCTGAATCCCTATTAGAGCTTGTGAATCCCTATTAGAGCATGTTGAATCCCTAATGGAGCACGTTGAATCCCTATTAGAGCATATTGAATAACTATTGGAGCAACATTAAAATAAATATTTAAAAAAAATGTATTTATTTATTTTTGAGACTTATTTCAAGGGCTATGGGTAATTGTAAGGCTACACTATGATTATGATTCATTGATGGATTGGGTTGCGGATAAAATTCGTAGATGTTTTGCTTTCGTGCTAATAACGATCATTACTCCCAATTGGTCTATTCAGCAATAATGGTAGGGAAAATGTGAAGGCAACTCAAATAAGTATCAAAGGAAAATAAGTATCACTGACGTGCGTTGTTTGGGCTGAGCTTTTGTGTGAAGGTAAGTAACAGGATTTCTTGCGAGATTCCTTCTTGCATTAGCATTTCACATCATCATTGTCAGTCAGTGTCGTCATTCAACCACTCGCTCACCTCACTACATGAACTGACATCACGTAGTAGTCATCAACACAAAAATTTTTTTACGATTGTATTCAATATTGAATGTATTTGATTTTGGGACTAGTGCATTCCCCATTTATAATGACCAACAACATGCGTATTGATTAATTTCGTTGCATTCCCATTTTATTGATAGTCACCTGTTATTAATTCTAACACTTTTAACTATTTAACTTACTTTATTTCTACACCTTCATATCTTAAAACAACATTACCTAATTTACCTAGAACAAACAGACTTGCTACAATCTGTACTTTGTTTTATTTCCATTAAGTGCCATTTGATTTTCATTCATCCATTTCAAAACATTATCTAGATCCCCAGATAGTTTTAAAAGCAGTACACTAATGTGATCAGGGTGACCAGATGCAACTAGCTGATACTCGTCAGCGAATTGTATAACTAAACTGTTAGTTATACATAATGGTAAATCATTTATTAACAACGAGAATAGCAACCTTCCTATCACTGAATCTTGGGGCACACTGAGATTTACCCCTTTATTGCCAGATTTACTGTTATCAATGCTTATGTACTATTTTCTATTTATCAAATAAGAATTGAACCAGGAAAAGTCAACATCGTACCAACCCATTTTTTTCAAAGGGTTTAGAGATATCTAGCGAGAAATTTTTATTAACATGGCCCTTAAAAATTTCAGTAAGTGCTATTCTTGCGTGGTGGGTAAAATGTTTTTTTCTGAAATCAAATTGTGCATTATCAAGGATATTATTACTTTCCACATATTTTATTAATTGACTATATACACATTTTTTAATTATTTTAGATTTTATTGTTTCAGTAGTCACTGGCCATAAATCATTTACTTCTAAAGCATTTTTGACTTAGGTTATTTAGGTAAATAGGAGCTTGCGATAGATGTTGAATGGTTCTGGGTTTTTTATTCAGAAATTTTTATGCAAGCAACATTTCAGTTTCAGTCACTGTTGTCAATCTAAATTCTGTGGTCACGTCAGACAATTGCCTTGATTTTGTTGGAAGCTCATAACAGTCATTACTACTAGTACATTTTATGCTAACGAAATATTCATTTATACACTCTTAAAAAACATAAGCATATTTTCATTCAGCTTGAGTAATCGGTACTCAATTTTTTAGCACCAAATGCATTCAACTGTTGAATTCAATAGACAAGTTAATTCAATCGCATTGAATAACCTGGTTTTACTGACGTTGATCTTCATTTACTCTATTGTTGAACAATTACCCTCTCCGATTGTGTAATTTAGGCTGTCAGGTTGAATATAATATGTGTAAGACTCCAGCAAATCGATTCAGTTGAGCTAGATCTAGTAAGCGAGATAAAAGGCGGTAAAGCCATTGTCTACAATTTAACCTCTTAGTATTTTAACCGTATAAAGTGGTTAAGGATTTCAGCTCTTTGCTCGTGGAATGAATAATTCTATGATAGAAGAAACAAAAAAAGATTTAAATTGTTGCCAAAAATCGTAGGAAGTTTTTAAAAATACCACGTCACTGCTATTTTGTGGATTGGAAAATGCTTCTTTTAATGGACCGTAAAACTCAAATTTGTCTTTTTTAAATCTGAATCCATTTGCAAGGGTCTTACACATATGCTATCATGGTAAGTACAATATTCTATCGTGTTGAGTATAATATTCAGCTTTTTATCTCATCTATATTTTATCTATATTTTACGCATCTATATTTTCACCATTATTATTAACCCTAGAATGCCCGCAGTGGTCCATCCATGGATTTTGGGTCTTTTTTCTATCCTAGCTTCGAGCAGCTGCCTTACACCTTCAAGGACTTTTGTATTTGTCACGAATGCTTTTGTCTTAGATGTAGATGTAGAAACTTTCCTTAAAATCAGTTGATATTTAAAGCACAATAAAATAAAAAAAGTGAAAAGTGGGCTCACTTTTCTACGCGAATGCCCAAGCTGGTCCATCCATGGACAGTGATTGCTTCAAAATCCCATGTGTGGACCACCTCGTGTAACAATGCTGCTGGTGAGGCATATTTTTTATAAAACCTGCTCCGAACTTTGATAGTCAAATATTCCCAAGCAATCCCCACGTGGACAACTAATCAAAACGCACAGCCATAAATGGACTTTTTGGGCATTAACAATAATTTTAAGTCATGGGAAGACTAGGGTTGAGACAACTAAATTGATTAACACTATTAATGGCTTTGTCCATTGGTTTATTTATTATTTTATGCATACAAATTGTTTTAGTTCTTCTTTTAATTAATGGAAAATTTATTTTCAAATGAACTAAGTCATGATTTGTCAAACATTTATTTGCTACATTTACAATTCCAATAGTTGACATTAGTCACTAGACATCAGTCGACAAATTGACACTTATGGACATTGAGAGTGCCAATTGGCACTTTTATTTTGGCACTTATATCCGGACACCGTTTTTGACAGTAGGTGAGACGCTTTTTGAGTCCGTCAGTGTCTAGCAGGTCCATTTCAGCTACCCCAGATCCCCTCACTTCCTAAAGGAACATAGCAGGAGTCAACGGAGCCATATCTTCTGAGTCTTTGGTAGTCAGATCAACTCCAGTTATTTCGAAGACAGACGCTTCTCGAACACGGTCAGGAGGAAGGACAGTAGGTTCTGCCACAATAGGTTTTGCAAAGAAGCGTCGACACCGCACACAGGATGAAATTACTTCTTTTACAGTTTTTTGTGAGCCAAGTATCCAGTGTTTTTCCATCAGGGAAGATTGGATGAACTGGACACCGGCATGACTCATCTCCAGGTGCTTTTACTAGTGACTTCTTTCGGAAAGATCATCGTTGAGCCACTCTTTCAAGATCCTGTTGTAGGCTGGCATTATTCCTTTCGCTACAATCTTCTTCGTCATTGTCAAGTCTCTAGTGGGTCTCTTAAAGTCGTAGTTGTCCTGCCTCCTCAAAAGCTTTGTCTTCACTCAAGCACGTATGCAGAACTGAGTTTCAGAGGGGGCTAGATTTCCAATAGATATTTCAAGTATATATATTCGCAAAATTTTTGGCATTTTTTGAAGAAAATGAGACAAAAATGGCCTAAAAATGGCAAATAATCGCGCGGAGCGCGAGAATGCTATTTTGATTGCTATTTTGAGAAAAAATTTACATTTTTCTTGGATTTCGGGGGGGGCTTCAGCCCGTAAAGCCCATCCCTAAATACGTCCTTGTCTTCACTCGTAAGACGCCTCGCTCATCTTTGGGTAATCGCACGAAATTGAAGACGGTTTTATTTTCATTTAACGCTTCTTGCTGTATCAAACAGACCAGGGTAACTTCAGCGTCTTCCAGCTCCTTGACAGTCAGAATGCCTATGGGTTGTTCAGCAGGATTGCTTCTTTTTCGCCCTAAGGGACGGATATACGCCACGACACCGATGATAATGGAATACTCCGACATGTAGTGTAACAGAGTTTCGGAGAACTTCTCAAACTCCGTCGTTGTGGTATGCGCCGCTACTGTTTTCCTCCGCTCTGAGTTGGCGATGTCTTCGTCGGAGCAAAGTTCATCGACCTCTTTGAGCCAGACGGGTCCCTCCCACCATTTGGACTCCAGGAGATGGTCAGCAGTGCAGCCTTTTGAGGGAAGTCAGCGGGGTTGAGATTCCCTGGAACATGTCTCCAGGCTTCGTAGTCGCTCAGCTCCCGGATCTCCTTCACACGATTCGCTACAAAGGCTGCCTACAGCTCGTTCTTCTGGATCCATGAAAGGGCGTTGGAATGCCAGAAAATGGTCCGTAGATCAGGATAGGCGATCGCTGATGGTGTCTGCCAGGCGAGGTCCAATGCAGCATGTCATCAGCTCGAGTCTTGCAATCGAAATCTTCACCGGAGCAACCCTCGTTTTAGCAAAGATAAGTTGAACCGTTACACCCGGCACAGCCTCTCCTCTCAGAAAAATGTACTGTACTGTACGTACTGTAGACGGCTTTGCTGGCGTCGATAGATACGTGTAATTGCAAGGATTGTCTATTCCAAATTGCCATCATGGAATTCTCACATCAGTAAGGCGGGAAAGAGAATGAGACCATTTATTAAATTCCCTATTTCTTCTGAAAGCCTGACATCCCAGCCGGCCTTCGTTCCCAGATTCGTTGAAGCAAAAACTTAACCTAACCTAACCTAGCCTTTTTGCCATGTCGGAGAGTTTGGCAAAATGTGCAAACGCACAATCTGGCAAAAACTAAACCAGTAGTATTGAGTGGATATTGACGGTACTTAAAGGGACGCTGACAGTTTCTTCTTAGGAATGGCTGAGTCCAAATAAAAATTCGTGTCCAAAACACTTAATAAAATAACCCATAAGTTAGCCCGCAACGGATACTCCTTTAGCTTAAGAAGTACAAGGAAAAAAAGAAGTGCTGGTATTGCACTCAAAGAGACTTGTGCACAGCCTGATTAATTGAACGTTTTCGCTTCCAAAAATTCATAAAAATTGCATCAATGAATTTGAAATAACTTTTGTTACGACCCTTAATTACATAAATAATGTACTTAGCTGCGTGCATAATGCATCCTTTTAACTTTAACTAACGTAATAAATTAAGAATTTTGCTGTGTAATAAATAATGAACCTGATTGCCTAAGTAAGACATAAAAAAGTGCGACAATGATGAATAAAAATTCAACCCGCACATTATTAACACGTTTTGCCAAACTATCCTCATCGATTTGCAATTCTATCCACAGCCCTTTTGCCAAGTTATCCCCAAAGTAAAAAAAACTGTTTGGCCAAAATGCCTTTTTCCAACTCGACCTACAATTGAAAGAGTGTGACAGGACACGTGAACCCAATGGGAGCGAACACTCGGTGGGCGCTAGACAAGATTTTCCTTTTGGTGATGGTTCAGTTGGGCTCCATTTCACCTCCAGAGAGTAAGACGGCCAATGTGACCTACTGTAGGTCCTAGGACTAACCGAGAACGGGAAGAGTCTTCTCTTTCGCAGATGTTTCGCATTGGTCGTCCATCCTCTCAGGTCGGCTGAAGCCATCAGGGTAGTAGATTCTTCCCGGAACAACTCCATGTATTTTTCAGTAACAAAGATTGTAATCGAGTTGTCCACGTAGAATGATGTTTTCAGCCGCTGTGCAGTCTTCTGGTGATGAGGAGCAGGTGAATCGGGATTGTGGTTGATAGTGGCGGCCAATAAGAATAGGCTGGAGGAAACGCCAAAGAGGACCTGCTTGTGCCTGTATTTTAGAATATGGTGAGATTCGTGCAAAGGATCCTCCCAACACAGATCCTGTTTTCTGACAACCATTTGAAGGAATGCGCTGGCAATGTCAGAAACTAGGCCGAACCTGTCCAGGCGAAATTGTGGAAGGACATTTGAGATGAGCTTCAGGAGATTTGGACCCTTTTCCAGACAGTCGTTGAGTGACGGTGAGAATTTCTCATCAGGGTTGCGGTGTCCGGATAAGAAGGTGTGGACAAAAGTGGTTTTATCCAGGGCAAAACTAGTTTTGTCCTGGAAGAAATTAGTTTTGTCCACTTTTGTCCTGGATAGAAAGTGGACAAAACTAATTTCATCCTGGACAGTAATAGTTTTGTCCGGACAAAACGCAACCCTGCTTCTCATGTGAGGATGCGTCGAAGACGGGGCTAACTTGAGTGGTAAAGCTTGACTGCTTTATCACTGCTCGATTAGGAAGACAATGCCCAAAGCCAGTGACTTCCTACAGAGGGATCTTTTCGATGATCTTCGAAGATCCTGTTGTAGACTGTCATTATTCCTTCCGCTACAATCTTCTTCGTCATTGTTTGAAGTCGTCTCTCGGCAGGCTTACGGTTGCTCTTCAAGTGGCCGTGGATCGAGATCCACGGTAGAGAGACTTGGTAGCGGCTGTCAAGTTCGCTCGTGACAGTCTCCTTAAAATACTGCATTGCAGCTTGTTGGAGTTCCTCTCTGGACTGCTTCTCCGCAGGGTCCGTAAAGCCGATTACATCGAGTTGCCACAAACTTTGGAGCGAGCTTACAGTAAGACCAATTTACTTTTATGGGAGGACCAGTTTACTTTTGCGGGAGGACCAGTTTGTTTTTCGGGAGGACCAGTATACTTATGCCCAAAAGACCAGTTTATTAGAGTATTCATTTAACTTTGGACAATAGGATTGAAGAACAATAAAACCGATAAGAAAATATAATATGTGAGTTCGTGCTGCATTGAGCACGAACAAAGGTGCCCACTGATGCGCGAACTCGTCTATTGTTCGTGCTCACTGAAGCCCGAACTCGTCTATTATATTTTCTTATCGGTTTTAATGTTGTTCAATCTTATTGTCCTAACTTGTATGAATACTCTAATACCAAGACCAATTTACATACGACCAAGTAGTTACGCAGATGTACGGATTGTTGTTTACATTTTATAGGTACTTTTTATGACCAGTATAACAATAAATTCATTTTGTAGCATTTGATATTTAAATTAATTCATGACTGACACATAAAGTATTAAAAATTACATCTCCGAAGGCAAGGTATGAAAATAGTATTCGTATTCTAGCAGAAAAACTCGAGTTCCTGTTGTTTATTGTCCGATCATCTAGTTCATCTATTTGCATTCAGACTTTAACTTTAAAAGTTTTAAACTTTTTAAGGGACACCCCAATCTTAATTGCTGATTTTACTATGCAAAAAGGTTCCTTTTTGCCTTTTTCATGCCCTGTCAGAAGGATAGTCTCGATTGTCGAGTAAAATTTCTTACTGTGACCTGTGACGTACCTTCGCAGAAATTTTAAATACTTAATTCTGACTCCAACTCCGGCTTTCTGTGCAGGAAGTTACAAAAGTTAATATTTCGTAATTTTTAAAAGGACATACAGTGAGGATATAACAATGCAGGCATAATATTAATATTATAATCCTAAATATGTTTAGCTGTGTACAATACAATACAGGAGTTCGTGCTTCAGTGAGCCCTTTGTTCGTGCTCACTAAACCGCGAACTCGTCTATTATATTTTCTTATCGGTTTTATTGTTCTTCAATCTTATTGTCCAAAGTTATTTGGCGATCATAGTAACTAGTTAAAACAAGCGCGGGTCTAGTACGCATGTGCAAGTGATGACTCACTTTTTGACCGTTTTGACCAAAGGCCTGGTCAAAATACAAAAAAGTGGTCAACTGTACAACACTGAATTTAACCACATGCCAACACTGGATGTAGTTCACTTAAATAATTCACAAAAATAAAGTGGGAAAGAGTATTTTCTATAACTAAGTAAAGTACCGTCACAGTACCAGTGTACGCCTTTTCCCACTTTTTGTGCTTAATTCACACCCACCTGTGAGAAATGGGAGAAACGGGAGGGTGTGAATAATGGGAGAAATGGGAGAAGCTCCCACTTATTTGAATTTAGCGGGCTATTTTAGGTGCCCACATTACCCCAAATAACCCTTTCTCCCGTTTCTCCCATTTCTCCCACTCCCACCTTCCTTAATTCACACCCACCTCCCATTTCTAACAGTGCATTTCTCCCATCCTCACAGTGGGAGGGCGTACACTGCACAGTACACAGCTGGGAATTATTTATAAAAATGTAATATGAGGGAAAAGAATTGTGAATATAAATCAGTGTTGAATGGGAAATTCCAGGAGGAAAAAGACCTGAACTAATTTTGACAGAGGTGGGTATTAGCTTTTAGGGGTTTCGAAAATGAGAAAAAATACAATTTCAATGAATCTATCATAGGACGTCGGAGCGAATTGTTCAGCTCCCGACTCCAACAAAACCTCAAGCTTGTCTAAATATGTAATTAGGATCGAAGTTTACGTAGTATCCTTATAAATTTATCGCCGTCACTCAGTCCGATCGTCCACTATTGGTATAAGTACGTATATCTTTGCAACCACATAACTCATTCCAAATCTGTTTTTTTCACATGGTAGCATATATATTGAGGAGCAACCAGTTATCATTCGAATTCAAATTCGACGCATCCCCTGGTTTGTGGAAATTATATAATTATATAAATACAGAAAGTGTACAAGTGCGTATATCTTTGCAACGACATAACTTATTTCAAATCTGTTTTGGTGAATTCAATATTATTTATTGCCATTTTCAACCTTCAGCTGTTACACTTCCGAAAAAGAATGTGAACATTGTTACTTGAAAATTATCAGCTGTAAGCTGTTACATACTTGAGAAAGAGCTTTACTATTACATGCTGAGTGAAACTAACCATAATAATATAATTAATTAAAAACGGGAAAATAGGAATTTGAATGGCACACACATGACTTTTGTATGGGAGAGCTAAAAATAGATAGTGTGACTTTGTATGGCAGTTTATGAATTTGTATGGCGGTTTATGACTTTGTATGGAACTTTATGACTTTGTATGGTAAGTTAATTTATGGCTTGACGAAGAGCTATAAGAGCTATGTTTGTTTGAACTTCCAGGATAGTACATCTTCAGAGTTAATGTCAATTTCAGTCCATGTCTGCTGCACCCTTTGCCTTTTTTGTTTCGTTTTCTTTATTTTCAAATTCACTATCATCAGTGCCACTGTCACTGTCCGTTTTGTATTCCAAACTTACAAATTTTCTTCCCCCGACCATTGTACTTCTTGTGTTCACTCAGATGCAAGATCAGATGCAGACAACGAAGGCAGCAGAGCAGAAATATACTGATTGGAAAAATTCTGATAACATGATGCTAATTGGGAGATAACGTCAGAGCTAAGAGTATTGACTTCCCTTCACTTTATACACATAGCTAACTATCCATGTTTTATGTTTGGATATGCAGTTTCTACCTGGGTATTATCATTCTACTATATATATATTCTTAGACTTAAATAAATTTACCAACCCGTGGTGATATATATCGTGCATCGGTATACTATGCATGTTTATATAAAACTATCACCATACATAGTAATTATTTCCATACAAATTCATTAGGTAAGTCATAACATATCATACAAAGTCACACTAAATGTCAAAAAATCCTCCATACAAAAGTCATGTGTGTGCCATACAAATTAATTGGCACCCATTAAAAACATGATAATAATAATAGTGAGTTTTGTATTATCAATTATACTGTAGGCTGTCAACCATTAGTGAATTCAATATTATTAATAACCATTTTCAGCTGACAGCTGTTACACAACCGATAGATCTTTACTCGTTTCCGGTCAATAAATATTCAAGGTGTAACTAACCATAGTAATTTAATTCATTGCATTTAATGCATTATCATTGTTTCAAAAAGTTGTGGTTGTCCCTTGTAGATATTATGCTGGTGGAGAATTATTTGGACTAACTATTTTAACGTGAAAATTAGTTAAATACAGTTTGCAAAATTTTAAAGCGAAAATTGACAATCGTCATTCATCAGTGGTGAGCGCAGTTAATTATATTGATCATAAAACACTATTACTACATTATAGTCGTTCATCAGTAGTGAGTACAGTCAATTAAATACATTGTTTATCACTAATAAATGGTAATCTCTATTAATTTCAGCTCGTAGTTCTGTATATTGACAATCGCTTAGTGCCTAAACTATAAGGATTTTACCCCATTGTCATTGTTAAATGTTTTGGTCAAGGAGGGAGCTCAACCAATAATGTGTGAAAAATTATAATTATATATAAATTTATTTATTTTTTTGGAAAAGTTATTCTCTTTTTCTCAGATTTGAGGAGGGCGTTGCGGCCTCCGGCCTTTGGGATACGTGCTTGGTGGTGAGTGCAGCTGAAGATTAATTAAGGTGTGTGTTGACAACCACCTGGTAAGGTATTGCATTCATTATTTCGACATTTTAACTTCAAAACAGGACCGATTAATCGGGTGCATTCATAATGGAGATGTATTTGTTTTGTAACAGCTGACATGCCGACACTCCTATAGTGAAAAATTGACGTTCATTATTTGGAATAAACATTTTAACCTGGAATCTACAAAATCGACAAGATATCACTTTTTAGATAGTGTTATGAAGGATATTATAGCTACCACAAGGCAATTTGTATAGTGTGGCCGAAGTCTGGATTACAATGATGAGTCAATTAACTCTATTGAAAATGTAATTTCTACATACAAGTAATAATAATGCAGCTCATTAACTAATAATTGAATATAATATAATGTAAATACTATTGTATTACATATAAAGTTAATAAAATTTTATTTATTGTAATGTTTCCACGGGGTTTACTGATATTTAGATATCAACTGCCAGGTGGATATCAAATTTGCATTCTAATGATAACTGATTGTTGCTGAATACATGTGCTACTATATGCAAAAAGAAGATTTGAAACAAGTTACGTCGTTCCGAAAATCGAAGGACAGTCAAACCACCAGAAATTTTTTTAATCTCCCACTTCGATCCTGCGTATACGGCTGTTTGCCAACAGTTAGCATCTGACTGCATATTTCAATTTATATCAATTGGAATATACAGTTTGTAATGATAAAATGCTAATAAATTTTAGATTTTAACGAGATCAGGTAGGGTAAGGTTAGGTTAGATTAGTCACTGGTATTTCATTTCAGGTAGACATACTATTGAAAATTATTAACTGTCGGATTTAATTTTGATCCCCTTATTCTCTTTTTCAGTGTTTTTTGTACTTTATAGTAATACTTTTTTATTAAAATTTTAAATAATTTTTTCGCCTTTTTAAATGAATAAATTTCCGGCGTATGGTAATGAAAATTTCACCATTAGCGCGTTCACCGCACGCGCTAAAACAAACCAAAGAACTTTCATTGTTTTATTCGTAATCAGCATTAATTTTTACATCAAATTGCCAAAAAATATCTTATTCGATTAAAGTTGATGATTTAAATGTAAATTATTTTATGCCTTCAGCTGTTTTTAAATATAAATTTGTGTGGGAAGTGAGAAATGGCAGGCTATAAGTGCTTTTATACACAAATATGGTGTATTAAAATTATTATGTCACTTATATGTAGTGGCTGAAAAGTCTTGTGAAAACAGATTTTATAACTTATAACAGTTGTCCCTTATTGCAAAATGAAACAATTAACGGCATGCCGATTTTGTACTCTGTTCAGGGTATCCATTTAGGCGTAGGAACTTCTACATGTTTTCCGGGTGAAAGGGCTACAAGACCATTATCGCAGTTCTTATTGCATACATACCCTCCTTGCGTACACTGGGTCGAACATACGTGCCACTACAACCTGCTTAATGAATTTCCTTGGAAAAATATTGCTTGATGCGCAAGAGAATCATGGAGCTTCCAGTACATTTTCCAAAAATCACATTATTGAGAAACTTTTACTTTAAATATTAAATTACGTACTTATTGTTCTAATTATAATGATATTTATAAATGATGTTTATACTGCAACAGACTGAAAATTGGTTCGATTGATTAAATAGAGAAGGTAAAAATATCCTTTTTTAGGGACGAATAATTTAACAGGTGGGGACATAAATTCCGTGTATGAGAAAAGGTATTTTGTGTTTGAAATTGGCTCTACCCAATTCAATGAAGGTCTTTGCATCGAGAAACAGTAAAAAGTCTGTGCCATCATCTCTGGCATCGATAACAGCCGAGATGATGACACCTTCGTCCTCAGCAGCATCATTAGAATTTGGATCTGGAATAAAAATGGGTTCTCCAGGATAATAATGATGGCTGTCTCTCCAGAGGTTCAGCTTTTTTTGTCGGATATCAAATTTGGAAAGTGCGTTTTCAAAAAAGCCTTCGGACGTGTTTCCCGTTCCATAAAAGAAGTTATAGTATTGGCCGGTGAACCTTCTGTTGATGGAAGGAAATTCAATTCCCCGCTCAGTCCAGATGTCGGACTTCAAAATTATTTGATTCCCGCGACGGACGGCGCCTGCTCCTCCTCGACTCCCCTTCAGTAGTTCTTTTCCCTCTTCCACTCCGCTAAGATTGTTCAAGATTGGCACAATGTATCTGCAGGCGTTTCCATACTCCGTTAGACTCACGGCATCCGTCGAAAAAATTCGATAAAAATACTGTGCTTCCATGAAGTCACCATTTTCAAAAGACACCAAATCAATGACCACCTGTTCCTCCCCGTCTTCGTAGCAGTTGATTACGTGGAGAAACATAAAAGGAGACTCAGAAACGATTTCTGCCTTGCATACTTTCCCCGTCTCTTTGTTGATCAAGTAGAATTTATTTTTCAACTCCGGCCGCCATTCCAGCCAATCCAGAAAACATTGACCTTTATTTATCACTGCTCCCAGGATTTTAGTGACATTTAGCACGTACGGCTGAAATAATAAACATCAATGCATCACCATATTATCATGTCTAAAATATACTTGAAAGAACAGCTATCACAAGTCACAAATAATTGACTTGGTTGGAACTTTTTGAGGAATAACATTGTGTTGAATGTATGAAATAGGAACTAGAATACCGCCGAAGCTCGAAGAAGTAGGAACTTTGAGAATAAACAGTGTACAAAATACCATTTACCACTTACCAGTGGTAAGTGGTTTTTAATGGTATTTAACGTTACTTACCACCAGCTAAAAACTAGTGGTAAATGGTATAAATTGGTAAAATGGTAAAAAATAGTTTCATTTAAATTTTGCGTTTAAATTTTGAATAAAATTGAGTACAAAAGTATGAAATAACTTAGCAGCTGATGATTGTTGTCACAAATTGATAAATGTTCATTCAATCAGAATTGGATTCAACCAGCACCGTATTTAGAAGTCGATTTCGGAGGGGGCAATAACGTCATAAACTTTACTTTCTATGAAATATTTCCAATTAGCCCATTAGTTATTATGTACTAGGCATAATAGAAGCGCGGAAAATTTTGGTTTATTTCGTCAAAGTGGGTCAAAATTAGCCTAAAAATCACATAAAATCGCGCTCAATTGTGCTCAATGCCCCCCTCAATACAGCGTTGAATTCAACCGATGGGGACACTAATCACTCTTATTTGCCGATTGAGATAGTATATAATTGCAATTAAATTAGCGCATTCATATCAATTTTAAATTGGCGATACCAAATGCAATCTTGGTTTTAGTAACATTTTTTTATAACTTTCGGGGAACAGCCAAATGAATAGGATTACTTTGATTAACTAATGGGCTAATTGAAAATATTTCATAGAAAATAAAGTTTTAAAACCCATATTTTAGTAAGTCTTGTGTATCTATACTAATCTGTCTAATAAATCGGTGAAATTTACCATTTTTACCATTAAATGCATTTTTACCATTAAGTGGAGTTTTACCACAAATGGCAAAAATGTGGTAAATTTTGTACACTGAGAATAAACCTAAAAGAGTCTTGTCATTCGGTCTTTCTTGGAATAAAGTAGTAGTCACACGCACCATAGTCATTCTGTAGGTCGTCACCTGACCTAATCTGTCCCACCATATAGCTACTGCATGCCATCATGAGCACCATCCCTGTCAATTATTTTGAAGCATAATTTTGTCACGCTTTGAACCCAGAACCGATAAAATAGTTAGTTAATTCAACTGAAAATCTTTCCATTGATGGCCGCCTTATTCCCATACCAACCTCCGTTCAGGAGCTAGAGAACGTAGACTACATGGACAAATATATGGATAAGGGCGTATGTATTGTACTCTCAAGACAACCTGAGCATACAGGGCTGTATAGGACCAATTGCTGACATATTAACTTCTAACAATGTTGACTTAGTAGATCGTCCATGGTAACTGAAAAAGTCAGAGCTGTCAAGCTGTCACCCGTAAGGCCTGTGTTAAAATGAAAATAACCTGGTGTAAATTGTTTATATGTAATGGTCACACGAGAAATTCATTTTGGATATCATCTCTAGGCTGTTTCCATAAGAGTTTGAAAAACAGATCAAATTGTTCAAACTCCAATTTGCCAATTTTATCTGCTTTTATGTTTTTGAGTTTGGTCACTTTCTGTGAATGCATTATCGTAACTACGGTTACGACTGTGCAATTTCTCCGGCGATCTAAAACACTAGTTGGAAACTTTGGAAAGCGCGCACCTGTTCGATAAAGACCAAGTAGTTCTTGGTGATGCCGAAGCTGTGGTGCATGCTGATCATGGAAGTGCACTGGGCGGAAATCGACGCGAGGACTTTGCTCTTTTTGAGGATCTGCTTGGTGCTCGGCTTTCCAGTCTGAGCGGGAATTTTGACAAAGTTGTATTTGAGTCCGGTGATGAACGAGGAACCAACGGTGAAGGTGTCACCCGTATCCTCATCCACCAGGGGATGGGGACTCGTAAAGTTAAGGCCGTAGCATTTGTTGGTGTCGTGCTTTTCTCCCAACTCTAATGTAATGGGATTCAAATCCCGGAAGAAACAACTCTCCCCCGTAGCACACACGTTCGTCCCCACACGAAATAAGGCCATATTGTGGTTGTCCGACATCTCTGGAGTCTGTAATAAATTAAATTTAATCAGACCAAGAATATAAGCACTGAAAATATTTTTTACAAAACAAAATTTTCTATTATTTTTGAAATTTACAATTGTTGCCGTAATTTGCCAACCCTTTTCCCAAAATTTGTTACATTTCACCCAGATTTCAATAAATTAACGTAGAGACGTTTTAAAAAATGTATCGCCAGGGCACAAAAATCCAAAAATGTGCCTTTTGTTAATCAAAATTGGCTATAAGATGCCTTTTGCAACGAAATTGAAAAACCTCAGCAAGCATCAAACTTTGAGAAAATTCTCGTCAAAGACAGGTGCAGAACACTAGGTCCATTAGAAATTGGTGATGGTAGCTACACTTCTGACGAATAATTAACTTACCTTTTGAAAATTCAATTTCCCAATGATCACCAAAATAGTTAATACTACACCAGACGATACTTTTGGGCCGTATAAAGCTGGTAGCTGCGATGGCGTCCTTTGAAAAGTGCAGTTACAGTTGCGTTTCCCAATACTGCTTAAGACTTACTGTATTTGGCCAACAATCCCTTGCGTATAAAAGTATGTTATTATGGAATGCTTCAAGCACGTATCCAGAGGGGGGGCCGGGGGGCCCGGGCCCCCCTAAGTATCCAGAAAAAGACAATATTTTAGTCAAAAAATGTCAAAAGTCCAAAAAATTTTCCCGCTTCGCGCGAGTACGCCTTAATTTTATCAATATATTTTGGTGGGCCCCCCCTAAGTCAAATTCCTGGATACGTGCTTGGAATGCATTACCATTAAAAATCTAGCACCACATTCCAAATTTGATAAGGAATCACATTTTCGGATAAGCAAAAGAATTTAAAATGGATAATTTTAATAATTTCTGAAATATGAATTATGAAAATGGCCTTGTAAGATAGAAAAGTTGGGTTACTGTCATGCCGTAACAGGGCAAGTGGGTTAAACCCCAAATACAACCAAAAATGAGATAAATTCCGTTCTATTCACCCTAAAAAATAGTGCAATATCTTGTTCAATTCATTCATTATTTCAGTATTCCAGAGAAAAAATGGCAAGGCAAAATATTAAATCACCAACTATTTTTACAGAATACACTTACATGATGTTGTCCACATAGAACCAGTGTACAAAATACCATTTACTACTTACCAGTGGTAAGTGGTTTTTAATGGTATTTAACGTTAAATACCACTACGTAAAAAGTAGTGGTAAGTGGTATAAATGGTAAAAATGGTAAAAAATAGTTTCTTTTAAATTTCGTGTTTGAATTTTGAATAAAATTCGGTGCCAAAGTATGAAATAGCTTAGCAGATGATCATTGTTGTCACAAATTGATAAGTGTTCATCAATTAGAGTAGGATTCAACCAATGGGGGCGCTAACAACCCTTGCCGATTGAGAAATTAATTGCAATTAAATTAGCATCAATTTTAAATGGGCGATACCAAATACAATCTTTCTTTCTTCATTTTTTTAATAATTTTTGGTGTACAATCAAATAAATATGATTAAATTAATTGCTTAAGGGGCTAATTGGAAATATTTCATAGAAAATAAAGTTTTAAAACTTATATTTTAGGAAGTCTAGTGTATCTGTACTCAGCTGTCTAATCAATCGCTAAAATTTACCATTTTTACCATTAAATGCATTTTTACCATTAAGTGCATTTTTACCACTGTGATGGTAAAAAAGGCTAAAAAGTGGTAAATTTTGTACACTGCATAGAACATTATTTTTCTTACAAATGCATTGATTTCCTTTTACAAATAGAACCTGAGGTATAAGATGTAAGGTATAAGATCTATTTTATTGAATGTTCCATGTGGAACAAATCGTCATGTGGGTATATCCAGTAAAAATAACGACTATCGTTGGTGATTGAATATTTTTGCCCTGAAATACTGAAATTTGAAATAATGATTTCTAAGCCTTAACCAGGGCCGGTGAAGTTTTCATGCTGCCCGGGCAAATGCTATTTTGATGCCCACTTAATACTATCTTTAAAGACATTCTAGAATTTAATTACGGGGAAAAATTATTATTGTGGCACATAATTATACTAAAATAGGGTAAGTAATAGAAAGCCAAAGGATATGGCACAAAGTGAGTTCCCCGTGGGCTCCGAGGGAATATTGTCATATTCATGTACAATGTTGACACTTGTATGGAGGTCAAAAGTGAAACTGGGTTTGCTCTGGATGTTGTCCCTTTACGAGATAAACGGGGTCAAAGGTCGACATGTCATTTCCTCACAACCCCCTACGTGTAGCATATCAATCGAAAGGGCTTAATCTCCTGGTTCCAAAAATACCATATACTTGATATCTGTGATCAAGGGGTAAAGATCTATGAACTAAAAAGTCTACAATTCTTAGTCAATACCTATATAATGCAATTCCAGTTCTGGTCAATCAACCTCTAGTTATTCCTTTTTAGTTCATAGATCTTTACCCCTTGATCACAGATATCAAGTATATGGTATTTTTGGAACCAGGAGATTAAGCCCTTTCGATTGATATGCTACACGTAGGGGGTTGTGAGGAAATGACATGTCGACCTTTGACCCCGTTTATCTCGTAAAGGGACAACATCCAGAGCAAACCCAGTTTCACTTTTGACCTCCATACAAGTGTCAACATTGTACATGAATATGACAATATTCCCTCGGAGCCCACGGGGAACTCACTTTGTGCCATATCCTTTAAAGCTCATACTATAAGACTTAAGACTGAGAAGATTAGGTGAGACTTTTCGTGTTGACGCGGTTTGCGTTCGTCAAGAATGTTTACAGGATTGGGTTTCGGGGAGGGGCTAACATTTCATTTAGATATCAAAAATGTATATATTCTCGCGTAGCGCGAAAATTTTTGGTATTTTTTGACGAAAAGGAGTCAAAAATAGCCTAAAAATTGAAAACAATCGATCTCGATTTTTTGCTATTTGCAAAAGCCCGTAAAGCCCATACCGTCTCTGGAATAGATGTTGGTTGAATTGAGAAGGTTTGGCTTAAAACAGTTTGAATTGAGACGATTTTGATGACGATTGAGATGACGATTGAGATGACGATTGAGATGAATTTGAATTGAGATATAATATCCATGTGTGGTAGGGTGAAATGGGGAAACAAATAAATGTTTGCAATTTTGAAACAAATAAATATTTGTATACCCAATCCAACACGCATGACTATTGCATACCCGAAATTGAGTCATGCATTCTGGGGGTTACTAGTGTAAGCTACATAACGATAATCTTATAACTATGTATAAGAAACTGCGGACTAAAATACACTGGCTTCAAACAATTACACAAAGCCTCAAAAGGACACTTATTATCTCCTTTTTCAATTAAACTAATATGGGTTAAATAATGGCTCTAGCAAGTTGAAAAATGTCATACCTATGTAATTATTTATAACAAATTGCCTTATTAATGAAAGATTGCTTACCAACGAGGGAATGCAGCGAGCTAGAAATCCTTTGTTGGGATCTGGAAAAGCCCCTGTCCCAAATTCACAAACTAATGGCTTCTGGACTGAGTTGGCCTTCTTATAGACATCTGTCAGCAGGTATTTTTTGCGGAAGTGAACCTTGGAGATTTGATTCATGTCCGTGACGATTTGGAAACGGGTTACATTCGCGTATCCGTCAAAATAATGTTTCATTGAAAAATTGTCGAAGTGGAATTTCCCCGGTCCAGTCTTCAAGTACGTGCCATTCAACCAAACTGGTAACTTCCCCGTCACCTCCACGACATCCTCCTCTACCCCAACAGTCTCTCCAGCATTTTCATACAACTTCCTAAGACGAGGACCCGGCATCTTGAACGAAAAACCAATGATTTCTACTTAAAATAAAATCGTAAAAATAAAACAATTCTCACGCTCCCCCTTCAATGGTTGATTTATACAATTTGTGAACCTTCCACTCAGGGCTCCAAAGAGTGGGGTCTGAAGACTCCTCCCCCAAATATCAAGTTTTTTCATTTATAAATGCTTCCCATTAAAAAATATTTTTCTCATTGCGTCCTAGCCTGCACTAATCATCTTCAGCCCTCTACCCCATCGGTTTAATTAGCCTCTCCGTAAATGTAGAATGTACCGTAAAATGTTTGCAGCATTTGATATTCGCCAACAAACCCGAAAATTATTTTTTGTATTTTTTAGAATTTTTAGCTTGTCAGAGGAAAGGGGCTTATAAAACTGTATTCTTGCCGTTCGTACGCACGTGCACGTCCATCCACCAACATTGTAACATTTGAACGCATTTATGAAAATTGATCATAGTTGTCAAAAAATTGCCTATTGACCTACTAATATTGGATAAATGTTGTCAAGATTCCGTGCACCCCTGTTGTTTTTATTTTCACAGTAAAAGTGAAAAATGGGCACTAAAAAGTTTCGTATATTCATATATTGTTAGCGGATAGTACTTATTAAATATATTTCATCCGCATACAACCGAAATTCCAATTTTATGCTCAAAGAACAAAACTCAAAAAAAGAGTAAAATTTATTACTATTTCAAATTTATAATCACTTTAATAACTTTGTAGCTGGCCTAAGTGAGCAAGTTTGTTGAACCGCACTGTATATGTCCGTCCGGACTCACGATAACGGAAATTGATCAAAATTGGCATAAACAATGCCTTAAGACCGGTGATGAACCTAATTCATTCTAGTTCAAATTAGAGAGTTGCACGGGCAACATTTAGTATTCAGTTATTCAACACGTGCCCGCTTACATTATTGGGCCAATACCCGCCTGTGCCCGCCGGTAACAATCGTTGACCAGCATGTGCCCACAAGTATGCTTGATCAGTCCGTGCCCGCCCATGCCCGTGAAAAGTCTGTATCATGTGCCCGTACCCGCCCGGGTAGCTACCCGACCCGTGCAACTCTCTAGTTCAAATTGATCCATCTGTTTCTGAGATACCGTGTGCTCACTTTTAATAGTCGACAAAAAAAACCGGCACCAAATGGACAATAAATGCTATAAGATATTTCGTGCTACGGGCAAATAGTATGGAATATTCGAACTTCTAGCAATGAAATGTATTGTAATTCTTAAGTTATTTTTTATAATTAGAAACAGTGGCTGCTCTAGAATTTGCGAGGCCCTGGGCAAAATGTTCGCGCGAGGCCCCATAATAATATTTCACAATTATGCAAATTATTATATTAATTCAAATCTACGAATTTTTTCCGTTTTTAAATGAATTTGGCATATGAATAATTAGCGTGAAAATTTTTTATGGTTTTTGGATGTTATTGAAAACAAAACAAGCAGAAGTGTACAGAAGTGAGTTACGGGAGGGACTATATTAAATGATACTTATATCTCAATTACATATACCGTATTAATCGAATTAATTCTCCGTATTGAAATAGTTCTCCCCCGGGTCACTACTTCGATTTTTTTTCGTTTTCAAGAGCAAAATAATAGCCTTTGAAATATAATTCTCCGTATCGAAATAATTCACCATCCCTATCAAAGTTTCCGTAGGTAAAAGCAGTAGGTAAATTTAAGTGCAGATGTACTTAAAAAGTGAATGCATGAGCTTACGGCGTAAGACAGATAAGAATGGTAGAATATGAGTTTAGTAACTCGAAAATGTCTGACCAAGAAAACGAACCAATATTTATGTTGTTCGACATAATTCTCGATATGTTGGAAATTAAGCTAAAAGCTATTAAGGTTGCTAACCACGCCTGCATAGTAACCGTATGGGCCTATCTAAATACGTGTTAAAAATGCTTTACATCAAGCTTTATTCCTCCCGAAGATTACGGCCGATTTTTATGAGACTTACATTTTTGGAATTCTGGACTATCGAGGAACACAGAAGGGCGGATGGACTTTTGATATTATTGCTTTAAATGGTGCAAAAAAATCAACATTGTATAAAAACTAAAACTGATTCACGTTTTTTGGAATTCGATTTTTTTAAAGCATTTAAAGCAATAATATCAAAAGTCCATCCGCCCTTCTGTGTTCCTCGATAGTCCAGAATTCCAAAAATGTAAGTCTCATAAAAATCGGCCGTAATCTTCGGGAGGAATAAAGCTTGATGTAAAGCATTTTTAACAAGCATTTAGATAGGCCCATGCGGTTGCTATGCAGGCGTGATGAGCAACCTTAAGTTGAATGTTGATTGATCCACACTTTACGAGATTGGATAAAAAAGAGGACGGCAATTGAAGAATTAAGCAATAAAGAAGGTATTCTTCCCGTCACTCCAAGAAGACCATTTTCAAATCCAGGAGGACATGAAATCGCTTCTCATTTGTGCTCAATGCAACATTTCATTTCAAAATTTTATATGATTTTCATAAACATTCTCAGGGGAAATATTTACTGCAATATTTGAATTTTTAAACTCTTTATCATTTTTTAATTTTCAATAAGTAATAACTTAATAAAAATTGATTGTTTGGAAAATAATTCTCCGTATCGAAATAATTCATCATCTGGTTAACTATTTCGATTTTCATCGTTTTCAGAAGCTTAAAAAAGGTCGAAACAATAACAACTCGGAGAGTTAATTCGATTAATACGGTATTCGAGCGCAGTGCGAAGAACTTTGTCAATTTTTGACAAAAATTAGTCAAAAATGGCCTAAAAATGGTAAATAATGAATTATTTTGCTATTTTGAGAAAAAATATCTTTTTTCTTGGATATTGGGGTGGGGCTTCAGCCTATAAGGGTTTCCACCTCAATACGTCCTTTATTCAAAATAAGACCCTAAAACTCTGTTAAAGACTATGTAGGTGCTATGCGGCATTTTAGAATTTAAATATTTTATTCATTTTTAAAAAAAATTCTTTATTTCTTTTAAAATTTAAAAAAACTATTAGGGGAAAAATAATTATCTACATCTACTGTAATTACTCAGTTTTGGTATCGCAAAATGCTACAAATTTGTGGATTGAAATGCATATAGTGATTCTATATTAAATCTGAGAAATGCTGCTTTCGTGTCACCAGTATGTTTTTACTAGATTGCGCGATGTCTATTTTCGGTATACTTTTCTTCCTTGAATTCTAAAAATTGTTCTGTAATAAAGCTGTAACAAAACGTATAACTTCAACAAAAAAGCAAAACCAGTCTTTCTGAAGTGAAATCAACACAGACAAGTTGAAATTCTTTCTTTGTCAAAGCTCTGCGCGAGGCCCCTAAAGCACGAGGCCCTGGTCAACTGCCCAGTCTGCCCATTGGCAAAGCCGCCTCTGATGAGAAACTAACTTATGCTTATCAATTGGTCAAGTGGTCAAATGAATCTATCCATCTGAATAAATGTTTCGATATGAACTTATCTCTAAATGGGTCAGAAAAATTAAATAATATCAAGAAGTCAATGAGTTTAATGTTCAACAATGTGATTAAAGGAGAAATAATCATAAACTATAGAAATAGTTTTACGATTTTTTGAATTTCGAAATTTAACGTTGAAGGAGTAGGAGAAAACGCTCCGATCTGTCTCGCTTTGTTCAAAACCTCCTACAGTTTTCCTCCGATCTTTGCCAAACTTTTTCCTGATCTACTCGACTTAATAATGAAGACGGTAGCCGCTCCAGTTTTTTATTTTTTAGTAGAAAATATTTTGCCAGTGAACTTCAAAAATTTGACAAAGTCCTACTCTTTAAGCAGGCAGGCCTCTGCCATGTAAAGAGATTAGTGTCCCTTTCATCTCGATCGGGGCAACCGCAGCAGGGTCAAACTATTAATATCAAGATAACGTTTATTTAGTTAGCATCATTTGGCTGTGGATTGAATAGGTTGACTTGACTTGACATAGGATTGGTTAATGAATGTAACGAGACAGGTAGAAAATAGATAGAAATAACGAGGACAATTAAAATAGTGGTAGCTAATTAAAATATCAGAGCTACTTAAAATGAAGAGGTGAAAATGACACGAATATTTAAGATGACGGGAATATTTAAAATAAAGAGATTATTTAAAATGACAGGAATGTTTAAAATGACGAGGTTTAAAATGACGAGATTTTTTAAAATAACGTTAATACATTTAAAACAAAACAACGGGATTATTCAAAATGAAGGGGTGATTCTAAACGACGAAGATATTTAAAACAACGTCTATTTAAAATGTGAGGTCATTTACAATATTACAAAGACGTGGTCATTTACAATGACGTCTATTTAAAATGACGGAATCATTTGCAATGACGTCTATTTTAAATGACGGAATCATTTGCAATGACGTCTATTTTAAATGAAGGGGTCATTTACAATGACAGGGTCATTTGCAATGACGTCTATTTAAAATGACTAGGTCATTTATAACGACGTCTATTTAAAATGACTGGGTCATTTATAACGACGTCTATTTAAAATGACGGGGTCATTTACAATAACGTCTATTTTTAAATGGCGGGGTCATTTACAAATGACATCTATTTAAAATGGCGGGATCATTTACAAATGACATCTATTTAAAATGACGGGATTAATTACAAATGACATCTATTTAAAATGGCGGGATCATTTACAAATGACATCTATTTAAAATGACGGGATTAATTACAAATGACATCTATTTAAAATGACGGGGTCATTTACAAATGACATCTATTTAAAATGACAGGGTCATTTACAATGACATCTATTTAAAAGGACGGGGTCATTTACAATGACATCTATTTTCAAGGACGGGGTCATTTACAACGGCATCTATTTAAAAGTACTGGGTCATTTACAAGGACGTCTATTTAAAATGACGGGGTTATTGAAAATGACGGCGTAATTTAAAATGATGGGTTTAATTGAAATGACGGCGTAATTTAAAATGACTGGGTTATTGAAAATGAAAGGGTTATTGAAAATGGCGGGGTTATTGAAAATGACGCGGTTATTTAAAATGACGGGGTTAATAAAATGACGGGGTTATTGAAAATCACTGCTTTTCAAAATGACGATAGAATTTAAAACGACGGGATTATTTAAAATGATGTCTATTTACAATGATAGTGTAATTAAAATGACGGGGTGATGTAAATTGACGGGGGGATTGAATATTACATAATATGTCCATATAATATTAATGATATAATAAAAATCAGGCGCTGATGAAAGGACTTCAAACATTTACTTTAATTTCGCTGTTTAGTTAAATGATGTTGAATTTAGTTCACTATTATTATGTTGTTGATTATACTTAAATATACTTAAATGAGACTAAAATCGTAAAAATGGAATAATTTCATCCTTAAGTATTAGAACACAATTTGTTAGCGTTCAAATAAGTTAAAATGTCGAAATTTTCTCGCGCTTCGCGCGAATTTCAATCTTCTTTGTTGATTGATCCAGCTTAGTTGTCAAAATTTCGATGGAAACCCATTAATCATTAATCAGTTGGAGGATAAAAGCAAACTTCTTTTCCTCAATTATGTCACTTAACCGTTAAGCTAATTTGCCTTCGTCATAACTATTGTTGAATTTTGAAGTCAAATTTCAAATTTTTCTCGCGCTTCGCGCGAATTTGTACCTTCTTATGATATTCTCACTTATCTTTGCTTAAATATGCGCGAATATCAGTTTCAAAATACATTATTTACGTTATTTTTGTTTCATTTTTTTCAAAACACCATAAATTTGTTAGTTGCGCACTTATAATAGCGCCAAATGTGGTTGTATGATATTTGAAAAAATTTACTAAGACGCGCCCGAAGGGCGCGGGTTGGTAAATGGCTTTTGTTGGTCAGGATACTTAAATTGGCTGAAGAAAATCTGGTAACCCTGATTATTATGTTTGTTCGGTAAGTATTGTATTTGGTTCCCCGTCCGTAGGATGTTGTAGCAATGCAGCAGGCAATGTTTTAAACATTTTAATCTGTTAATTTTCATACTTTTTTAATACATAATGCATACTCATCAAGCACGTATCCAGAGGGGGGCCGGGGGGGTCTGTGCCCCCCTAAGCAACCAGAAAAAGGTTAAAAAGGTTTTTTGTCAATAAAGGTTAAAAATCCAAAAAATTTTCGCGCTTCGCGCGAATATACCATAATTTTCCTATTATATTTTGGTGTGCCCCCTAGGTCAAATTCCTGGATACGTGCGTGATACTCATGATCTACCATCCCCATTAAGGGGTTACCTATTTCCCGTTCGGAGAACGTGCCTATTACTAGTAATTATAATAATAGCAATTCGTGTTCCCCCTAACATGTACCTTCAATTTCAAATTTTTATTGGATGTTCATATCATAGTCAGAACCCCAAACCTCGAGTTTCAAAACGATATCTTTCATAGAAATCGTTTTACGATATTTTGAATTTCGAATTTTAACATTGAAGGAGTGGGAGAAATATCTGTCACGCTTTGTTCAGAAACTCCTCCTACAGTTTTCATCCGATCTTTACCAAACTTCTTTCTCACCTACTCGACTTAATAATGAATACGGCAGCCGCTCCAGTTTTTTATTTTTTAGTAGAAAGTATTTTGCCAGTGAATTTCACCACCCCCGACAGGGGTATGGGGCAAAATGTCATTCCACCGGCTTTACAACTAAAATTGGTCATTATGTTTATTTCATTTAGGTTAGGTTAGGTTAGGGGGTGGTGAAGGTAGCAACGTGAGCTTTAGGTCACATCCGATAAAGATCCGATGAAACATTTGGGGGTCACGTCTAAATATTCCGAGATATAGTGGTGCTGTGGGACTTTGAAATTTGCGGCCCGTTTGGTCCAATCCCACCAAATGCCGGGGTTATTTCAAATGACAGGGCAATATAAAATGATGTGAAATTTTAACATGGGAGGGATAGGGGAAAACTCAGATTTCAAAACCCATCTTCTCCTACAGTTTTTAACCAATCACTACCAAATTTTTTGTGCAGCTTCTAAGAACTAATACTGAGGTCCTCAAGTAACGGATTTTTGATATTTCGATTCTACGATTTTAAAATAAATTATGAAAATTCACATATCCATTCGTGCTTCTCCGTGTTTAAGGGGCTACAAATACTACACACTGTAAGTGTGACCATGTCCCACATAGGTGGCGCATGTGCTCTTTTTCTTCAGCTTTAGCTACCCTACACCTTGATGCTAAGAGGTTTTATTTAAAGTATCACCATAATATTAGCTGCACAAGTACATAGTACATCTACTAATTACCGATAGATTTCCTTTTACTGCACTTACTAGCACATAGTCAGAAACTGAAATGAGCGTTTTAATAGCGCTAGGTTTCATAGTAATCGTTTTATGATTTTTTGAAAGTCAGATTTTAACGTGAAAAAGAAAGGGAAAACCTCAAAAATCAAAATAAATAGTTTCAATAAACATGAGGTGAAACAGAAACAGATTTTTTGCTACTATACAGTTTTCAACTTTGAATATTTGTCAATCATTCAAGATTAAAAATAAAATAACTGAGTCAATTAACATATAAGGGGTAATATTATTATTGACATCTTTGTGAAAAAATATGTTTGTCAAAATATGGCAATTGGTCATTCCCTTGTTTTGATTTAATTCCAAAATAAAAAGACAATTCAAAGTGTTTTCCGAACAGGATATCCAAAGCACGGATTTGGATTTGCAAAAAATTTTTGGCATTTTGACGGAAATGAGTCAAAAAAGGCGTAAAAATGGCAATTGAAATTTTTTGCTGTTTTGAGAAGAAATTTCCCCTTTTCTTGGATTTCGGGGGGGGGGGCTTCAGTCCGTAGAGCCCATCCCTCAATACATCCTTGGTAAATAGTACCCCTTATCGAAATGAGTGAAAAGCGGCAAAAAAGCCCCAAATTTTAAGTAATTTTTGCTTATTTTGACATATTGCTATTCTCATATTTTCTTACATTTTCCCAGGGGTTCAAACAATTAGGGGAAATAAGAATATTCAAAACCCTGTGGATACAAAAATCTTGTAATTAAATTTTAGGTGTCTGCGATAACTAGGAAGTGAAATTTGGACTGCAGTGTGGATAAACTACTCCAGAAGTAAAATAAGTGAATTTTTAAGAGAAAACTCCCGGCCCTGATAGGATTAGAAATACCTGATATACTTGCACCTCCAAAAGCGATATTTATTATTGTAATGGAAATACCTGTGACCTGGATATCTGCAAAATAGAGCGCAGTAGAAACGTGGATTACGTTGGTTGCGTTCGAGTCTCACACTTCTACTGAGCAAATGCACTTATATTATCACTCACGTTCTTTGCAGTTAGGACTAGTGGTCATTAAAGCAGAACTGCAACTCTCACTGGCAACTCACGACAGGTGCTGACCTTTCTTAATTCACTCTCGTGTGACTCTTTCCTGACAATGGACAAAAGATTATTTTTAATGTATTCTTTCGTGTGATATTTGAAATATTGAAAGTGCTTACATTCATTAGTTTCAGGGATACCAATTTCAAAGTCACACGTAAATCTACAATATCAGATTTTAAATGCTTATTTGCTTTGAGCTACTGTAGGGATGTCAAGGAAATGGGCGTTACGTAATCCATGTGTATAGTCTCATCCAAAAACGTAAGCCTTATCCCAAAAAAAGACAAAAATCGCAGAATCTTTTCGTGCGAATATATGCTATCATGGACACTATTTTGTTTGTGCTTGGTCTCGTCCGAAATAATATTTTCACGAACAACCACAATGAGTTGAAAATATGAATATTATGAAACCAATAACGGTGGATTTTATTCGTTCGGAATATGTTGAGTCTGGGAATGGATTTATCTCGTTAGGAATATTTTAAGTCTGGGGACGGATTTAATTCGTTCTGAATATATTAGAGTCGTTACAAAAACTGTATGACTTTCAAAGGTTGTCAAAGGAAGTTAGCATAATAAATTGTGAGAGTGCGATAGACTAGAGCAAACTAATTGGCAAATAATCCAATATTGTACAGTGCCGTAGCATTAGTATTGCGAAACAATAATAAGGGTAGCTCTGAGGTGGCTTAATTAGGTTGCCCATACTGTGAATCTCTCCACTCCAATCACTGAATGAGTGAGGAGCGAGAGATCAGTTAAGTAGGACAAACAACTTTTTATTTCCTCGTTCAATTCCCTTGCCAATTTCATCAACTTTGTATTTCCACACACAGCGATCAACGATTAAATAACACATACAGATTATATTAGTTAGAATTATGAGTTACTATAATTGTAATTATTAATTCTATGATTGTTTGAAAGTTTGAAGCAAAAAAATTTCATAATAGTCTAAAAAGCAGTATTTCAATGCTATAATAGTATAATATTCAATAATTTGCAGAGTTTGTCACTCTAACTGTGCTAACTGTAGTGGTAAGGTGAGTATCTGATAAGATGGGCACCATTGGCCGTTGGTTATGAACCACAGAAATTAATGCAAAAATGTTGGGCTGACCATTTTTCAATATATCGTAGAAATTTGTTACAATATACACCATCCTACACCAATTAAATTGCCAACAGTGGTTAGTGTGCAGTTCCTATTCACTCGTGTAACCATTTTCAACAAGGGGATTCGAAATGATACCACAACGAACAATACAGGGTGGCAACAAAATAGTCCGGTTATAGCCATAGAAATACCAAGACACCCTATCTAGAAGGGACATATCTGCACCTCTCAATGAAATAATTTATATGGAAGCGATTTTGTACTAAAGGCAAAGCCGCAAAGGACTAAAGTATTAACTACTTCCTAAAACCATTTTATCCAGCTAAAATGGATTTAGGAAGAGATGCATTAATATTGCGTTCATAGTTTCGGATATTCCCAGTTCCCACCAATTTTTATTGGACACCTGGGAAATGGGAAATAGTGGGAAAATGGGAAATTTCTGGGAAATGAAAAATCTAAGTGGAAAATGATAATGATTGGACCACGAGCTATACATGTACTACAAAAAAAGGCTAATTAAAGACCAGGAAAGACGTAAACTAGGTTTAATTTAAACTTTTGCAGGATAAAAATCGCCGTTTTCAGTAATATGAATCACCAATTACTACAACAACAATTTGTGAAAAGTAATTGGATGAAAATAATACCCAGTGTCTGCCTACAATGTCAATTGAAATGAACTGACAATATTTTTCCAATTTCCATAAGATATTAGTTAAATGGTTACCTACTAATATAAGAATATAATTTTAACAAGTGAAAATGTGCCAAATATTGCAAGAATCCTAAATATTTGATTTTGAACAGTTATTATTACATTTAAACATGTACAGGGTGGCCCAGAATGATGTATACATGAACTTTGACCTTTAATAACTGACGATCGGTTAGGGGTATTACAATGATATGCACACCATGTGAAAGAGCATGCGTTTTTTAATGAGATTTCTGAATTTGAAGTCCCTCCATTCCCAGGTACCGGCGTAATCGCTTCAGCACTGACCGACCTGAATTTTTACAAAATTTCTGACTTATTTTCCATTTTTGTAACGATGCATTGGCGTAGTTTCAATGATGTTGTCGACTTTTTGGCATAAATCTTATCCTCAACGATTCCCCAACGACCGAAATCACAAGGTGATAAGTCCGGTGATTCTTATTCTTAGTGACCATGAAACCGGTTCTCCCTCACCCATTTATATGCCAAGGAAATGGGTATCAAACCATTCTGTAACATCTGAAAGTCTCTGTGTGTTAAAGGTAAACGTATAAAATTAATGACATTCATGAAAATCAGTCGCTAATGAAAGGATTTCGAACATTTACTGTAGAATAAATTTCACTGTTTGGTTAAATGATATTGAAATTAATACACTATTATTATGTTGATTCGATAAGTATTGTATTTTATTTCCCGTTCGGGCTTAGTCCTAGTTGCTAATATTATTTTTAAGGATAACCTCAAACCATTTGCTCAGTAGGGGTAAGTTAGACACTGGCCAATAAGAGAGAGGGTCACTTTTGCAACCCTTTCTCTTATAAAGTGGAATAATTTTGGTCATTTTCCAAGTTTCAGGAAAGCCCCTTGAGTCTAACATGTTATTAAAAATAATTGTTAAACTATACACCATTTGCATGCATCCCTGTACCACTTAAAGTGTACAAAATACCATTTACCACTTACCAGTGGTAAGTGGTTTTTAATGGTATTTAACGTTAAATACCACTACCTAAAAAGTAGTGGTAAGTGGTAAAAATAGTAAAAATTGTTTCGTTTAAATTTCGTGTTTAGATTTTGAATAAAATTCGGTGCCAAAGCATGAAATAGCTTAGCAGCTGATGATTGTTGTTACAAATTGATAAGTTTTCACCAAACAGAGTTGGATTCAACCAATGTGGGAATTATTAGCCCTTATTTTTCGATTGAGAAATAAATTACAATTAAATTGCCTTCATATCAATTTTGTACCAAATGCAATCTTGGTTTTAGTAACATTTTTTATAACTTTCGGCGAACAATCAAGTAAATAGGATTAGTTTGATTAATTAAGGAGATAATTGAAACGTTTCATAGAAAATAAATGTTTTAAAATTCAAATTTTAGAAAATCTTGTGTATCTGTACTAATCTGTCTAACCAATCGCTAAAATTTACCAATTTTACCATTAAATGCATTTTTACTAACAGCATTTTTACCACTGTGATGGTAAAAAAAGCATAAAAAGTGGTAAATTTTGAACACTGACCACTTTAGCTGTTTTTATCAGCAATTTTAAACCTAACTGTTTTAGCTGCTCTGACAAACTCTTCCTTGTCTATAGTTAGTC
Organism: Tomocerus qinae; assembly: GCA_020055645.1. Classification (NCBI taxonomy): domain Eukaryota; kingdom Metazoa; phylum Arthropoda; class Collembola; order Entomobryomorpha; family Tomoceridae; genus Tomocerus; species Tomocerus qinae. The sequence continues at coordinate 39,070 of CM034548.1, read as the reverse complement.
GTAATTTACAAATTATTTCACTATTTGCTAAATAGCCTTCAGAATTCATGAATTCTATAAATTTACGCGATTTACTACCAGGGTTACCAGGTATACTTAAACGGCAAGTATAATACTTAAATTATTAGACCATATACTTAGACCCGATTCGGAATAATAAAAAAAGTTGAAATTTGAAATAAATTGTGGTAAATTGGGTAAAACGGAGACACATTTAAACAAAATGGAACAAAGTGTGCAAATTTAGTCTAAATTTTCTATATTAGATATTTTCTTAATGAATTGCTGATTAATTAACTGGAAGTATTTTGTGTATTTTAAAACAAGAGATTATTTGATGGCTTTATTTTAGAGATTGCTTGGAATTTTATGACCCTTTTATTTGAGATTCCCTGTAATTGCCAGTCTTACTTTCTAGTAAGCAGGTGGTAAAGTCAAAAGTGAACCAGGCGCTAGAAGTGTATGGAGTCGTGGAGTTCGACAAACATTTGCTGAACCTCAGCTGCGACAGTGGCAGTCTGGCAGTATAACGTGGCCAAATAAGTCTCGCGAATTGCAATAATATTTATTGCATTCTATTTTGGGGTTTAAATTTTGAACCCGTATTCTGCTACAGGGCCACAGCCAGAAATAAATTTCAAGGAGGGCACCAAGAAAAAATATAATTTTAACAATTGTTTTAGTTTGTAGACAAAAATTTCTTTATGTTTCTCGATTTCGGGCCTGGGGCACGTGCCCTAATGCCCCCTTTCGCTGTGGCCCTGTTTTTCTATGGAACTGCTGCCATTCATCGATCCACCTAAGAACCGTCGAGATCAATGAGAAGCGTGGTAAAAGATGTATTGTTATGTGGACCCTTTTGGACGTTGTGTTGCGGATGTAACAGCGTGTATTTTTTTGTATTATCTGCACTCAATGCCTTCTGAATGAGATTCTTGTTTGTATTCGTTGGGAAAGCAGCCACTTGCTAATTTTCTTGTGTGTCGTAATCAACTACAACAAACAAACCAGTTATGTAGCACGAGTTTTCAGTTCACACTTGCTGTACTCCTATCCATGCGTATTTAAGTAAATTTGAGTTATATACATACTTATTCTATATTGCTTGCGGATGGATAGGTATATATCTTCGATGTTGTTAGGTCTAGTCTCGTCGTAGATGTTTCCGGGGTCCACATAATAGATTGCAATGATTATTCAGATAAGTTTTCTCCTCTTTATGGGATTACTCTCTCTATATGTCCTAAAATCTCTGTGCAAGATAACTTTCGAACAGTTTGACCTACACTTCAAATTGGTACGATCTAGACATAAATGAATAGAAAAACTTCGAAATTGTTTCATGTTATGTAATCAATTGTAATTGTGAAAAGAAATCTTCTTTAATCCATAAATAAAATACTTATCAGAAAAAATTAGTGTCCATCATTTTATTGACAGCAATCGATTTCGGATCATCATCAGGCCGATCAACGGAATTAAGAGGACATTTTAAAAGTTATAATTATATTGCCCCTTAAAATTTAATTTTGAATAACAGAAACTTTCTTTTACACCAAACTAACAACAGTTCGATTTAGGATTTGCAACTCTTTAATTCAAAATTAAATTTTAATTGACAATATAATTATAACTTTTCAAATACAAAAATGTCCTCTTAATTCAGATCAGCCTGATGATGAACCGAAATCATTTTTGTCGTTGTTGGGTTGGATTGGACATAACGGTGCGCAAATTTCTAAGTCCCACAGCACCACTATATCTCGGAATATTTAGACGTGACCCCCCAATGTTTCATCGGATCTTTATCGGACATGACCTGAAGGTCACATTTCCACCCTCCCCACTACCGACGGGGGTATGGGGAAAAATGACATTCCACCGGTTATACACCTTAAATTGGTCATTATGTTTATTTCATTTAGATTAGGTTAGGTAAGGTTAGGGGGTGGGGAGGGTGGAAACGAGACCTTCAGGTCATGTCCGATAAAGATCCGATGAAACATTGGGGGGTCACGTCTAAATATTCCGAGATATAGTGGTGCTGTGGGACTTAGAAATTTGCGCACCGTTATGTCCAATCCCACCCGTTGCTGTCAAAAAATGATGATGAACACTAATTTTTGCTGAATATAAGTATTTGATTTATGGATTAAAGAAGATTTCGTTACGTTCGATTACAATTAATTACATAACGTGAAATAATTTACGTTACGAGTTCTTAATTGGACCTTCTGACAAGGGGAGCGGTTCCTAAAATATGCTGAACTTCTGCTATTAATAAAAAATTATGTAGTGGTATTCTAGAAAGCTATGAGCAGCACACAAGTTGCTCAGTAGCTACGGCTACAATTTTAATAGCAACCTACTCTACAGTTTACGTAAATACTTCACACCACATTTTAGAAGCTAGCCAGCAGGGTATACTTGTCAGTCACAATTGAGTAGTTTTACAAGGTCATATTTCGTGAACATTAAGGCTGGCCTTACGGGTTTTCACCTTTTACTAAATACTACCCACTCCCGCGCCGTAGAAAAACATAAAACATGAAATCCGCATAATTAGAGTAAGTAGTGTATTGTATACTCTAACGGTTTGTTCCGTGTCACAAAATGAATCAATTTTTTATACCACAGAATATTGAAAAAATTTAAAATCGCCCTGTTACAAAAACATTATACTCGTTATTTTATTACGCACACATTATGCTAAGCATATTGTAACATTTTGGAAATTATTACTGTTACTGGCAAGCGCAATCAGTCGCAAAACATTTCATCTCAGGTTTTCATATTTGTTGTTGGTAATAGAGTGACATCCTATTCAATGGTATAAATCCCCTCATCTAATATCTGAAAATCGTGATTTTACCACTTTTGGGGGTTTTGTAAAGATACCAAAAAGAAAGAGGAGAAAAATATCTAGTGAACCTATGGCGTACTTTTCTCAATTACGCCATTAGCCATTAGTAACGACTACAGATTTAATGTATCTGTCTCACAGGCTCTTTTGCATTTATTAACTTTTGCAGAAAATATCTTAACTTTTATTTTCAAAAATCAAAAAATGCTACTATTCATTTCCGTTTATTTCCGTCTAAGGACTAGATTCACTAGATAATAAGTCGAAGAATCTTCAATTTCAAATTTGGGTTCCTACGCCTTGTGGTAATGGAGGTACGAGGATTTTGCAAAACTTAATGGAAATCCGTAGAACCAGCCTTAATGACCACATGTAAAACCTAAGTTGGTATTCGACAAAATGGTAATTTGGCTGGCTAAAGTCAAAAATGCTTGTTAGCCACTTGATAAAATGGCCTAAAAAGGCTAATACTAACCATTAATTAAAGAGTGAAGTGGCCCAATGTCTTTGGATGTGAAATGAGCCAGAAAAAATAATTCGGGGAGGCCCAACAAATTAAAAGGGAAAATGAAAAATTTTTGGGTTTAAGGCAAAATTTCTTTTCTTCGATTTCGGGGCGGGGCCCGGGTCCCCCTGGCTGCGGCACTGCAAAAAGGACACAAGACTATGGTTCAGATCGTGATTACCTGGATGCCCTGCTAAAAGTACCTTTATACCAATTAGTGAAGCATTGCTTTAATATATCTTAAATGTATACAGTATTACTAAAGATGTGGATATGAGTGAAGAGTGAAAGTGAAGTGTTTCGTAATGAAAGTATCTGTAACGATTTTTATATGAACCTTACGTTTTAGTATGGGTATTAGTAGCAACTGCAATATGAATTGTGCATTGCATGTGAATTGAGCTTTCGTGTTATGTAACCAGTGTACAAAATTTACCACTTTTTAGCCTTTTTTACCATCACAGTGGTAAAAATGCACTTAATGGTAAAAATGCATTTAATGGTAAAAATGGTAAATTTTAGCGATTGATTAGACAGCTGGGTACAGATACACTAGTCTTCCAAAAATATAAGTTTTAAAACTTTATTATCTATGAAATATTTCCAATTAGCCCTTTAATCAATTAAATTAATCATATTTATTTGATTATGCACCAAAAGTTATAATAAAAAGGAAGAAAAAAGATTGTATTTGGTATCGCCCATTTAAAATTGGTGCTAATTTAATTGCAATTATTTTCTCAATCGGCATGGGATATTTATTAATCGCCCCCATTGGTTGAATCCTACTCTGATTGATGAACACTTATCAATTTGTGACAACAATCATCATCTGCTAAGCTATTTCATACTTTGGCACTGAATTTTATTCAAAATTCAAACACGAAATTTAAATGAAACTATTTTTTACCATTTTTACCATTTATACCACTTACCACTACTTTTTAGGTAGTGGTATTTAACGTTAAATACCATTAAAAACCACTTACCACTGGTAAGTGGTAAATGGTATTTTGTACACTGTATGTAACTCGATACTTATTGTGGAGGGATGAGCACTTAAGGTTATGGTGACTTGTACTCTTTTACATTGAAATGTCGCGACACATAACTGGAGTAAAACTGAACTTCCATTGCAACCGTTGTAGCAAGTCAATTATATTAGAATGGCAACACCCACCTTATATCACTGTTTTACTGCATCCTCTATCCTTGCTACATATAGCTATCCTTATTCATTCTTTTTATTGAGATCGCGATATATTACAGTTAATTTTGCAGCCTTTTCGATTCCAAGCTTGTTTCTGTGGTCGGTGATAACATTACCCATTGTACTAAAGCAGCGCTCCATTCCACTAGAAGATGCCGGGAGAAGCATTAGTTTTACAGCCAGATCCGCTAATCCATTGGGGAGTTCAGGTTTTTCAACCAAAACTTCTTTCCACCATTGTTGTGGCGTTAAGCAGTTTTCTTCAGAAAATAAAGCCTTGTTTAGTAAATATCCAGGATAAAAATTGGCGTCATTTTGCCTTAGTTTTATCGGGGTGAAACAAAGAGCGGATTTTTTCGTTCCAAATACCGATTTGCTTTTTCCACAAACTGTGCTGGCAGATCCTTACCTGTGAAAAAGTAATTGATTTTTAAATAAATTAGTATGGTTAATTTTTATCACAACTTTTTAAATTTAAAGTTATTTTAAACAAAAATACTGTAGATTACCTCTATATTCGGGGTGCAATAAATATGCAGCACAAGCAAATTCCGACAGTGCAATTTCTACAATTTCTCCAAATAGTCGCTTATAGCTCTGAGGAACTGTGCAGTTTTTAATTATTTGGATCCAAAATTTAACTGCGTAAGCGAGAGAAGCGCGTTCATGCTGTAACTTAAATTAGAGTTTTGGAAAGGATTAGCTTATTGAAAAAAATATTTTACATTAAATTAGTGATACTATTGTTTATCACTAATGATATCATCATTGTGCCAATCTTACTCTTAACTTAGTCTAGATCAATTTATTAATATCTCAGTGAAAGCAACGATTAAATGGCAGGAAAATATTTAATCTGAAGTTAGTGCAAAAAGAAAGCGTCGAAATGATCGCTTTTCATGATATACGAGGAAACAATAATATTCCACGAGTTTTTAAAATTCTAAATCCATAAGGATTTCTTGAATTTCCAATGAGCAATTTGCTCTCTCGTGCTTACTAATTTCAATGTAAGCAGACTGATTTTTGGTATAGTTTTTGATGCAGTCATACTGGGAATTCCACCGGGTATTGCAAGGTAAGATTGGAAGATTTATATTCTGCCCTTTAAGAGTTTCCCGAGGATAAGTATTGTCCTTGAAAAAATTTTGGAGCAATTTAACTTTTTCTATGACATTTCCAGTGGTAAAATTTTTTCCAATAAGGTTTAACAAATGAGTATGACACCCGTATGTAATAATGTCTTCGTCTTCTTCCATAAGCTTTCTTCGCATAGCTGCTAACGTGTTTGCATTGTCAGTCACCACAGAAGTCACTTTACAACTATATTTGGCTTCGGTGTAAAAGATGACAGTTTTAAGTAAATCGAGACAATATTCAGCATTTTTTTCATCGGATTTGGCAGTAACTGCATTAATAAATTGGATCTTCGTGCATTCTACACAAATGCAATGGGCTATGACTGGAGAACTTTGAGCTCCTGACCATCCATCCAGCATAATTGTCACGTATTTGCCATCTAATTTCAGATTTTTAGAATCCGAAACTTCGTTGTATACTTCTTCAAGAAGTCTCCCTCCAATGACGTCCTTACTAAGTAAAGTGTAGTGAGGCTTGACAAACTTCATCAAACTTAGAAATTGAGAATTTTCAATTGTTGAAAATGGTAAGTTGGCACCATAAATGAATTTAGCAACATAAGTGTCCAATTTCTGTTTTTCTTCTGACAACTTTGTCTTCATCGAGGGTAGGTCCCAATATACCGGTGATTTGCGCTTTTGCACTTTTGATGTTGAAAGTTGACGACTTGGTGTAGTCTGTATGTAGCACTTGTTGACATGTATTCGTAAGCGACCGGCTTTTGGGGAATTAAATTCTTTCATGCAAGTTTTACATATAGCTTTTAAAACTTTACCCCTGTCATTTTTTTGAATCGTGAAATGAGTCCAAGTCAAATCTTTAGGTCTCCCAGTTGATGTTTTGCTGAGATTGCTTTGGCCATAAGAAGGATTGGCAACTGCTGGTTCAACACAATTGGCTTCGGATTCGGAAGAGCTTTCACTTCCTAATTCTATGTCAGCTACTGGGTTGTAGTCCTCATCCCGGTCTTCATTACCACTTGTATTATTCTGATTTTCAAATATGTCTAAATTGAGTTCAATAACTTGACCTTCTTCTAACCCCTCCGGTAAAGGAACCAATCCATTTTCATCAACGTCAGCTGTTATTATTTGCGAACAGATTTCTTGCGACTGCGACTCTTGAGAGCTTTGTTCTGAACCATAAATATTATTTTATAATAAGTATTTCGAAACGAACAGTAGAGCCATTTGAATTTTGCAGTGCTGGCCCCTAGTAATCCCATTTAGCTCCGCCCAAATAATAATTTATTTCATAAAATACAAGTTATACGAAGGCTGAATTTAAACAGCGGAATCTCTCCTCCGTTTCAGGGAAAACTGAGGAGGAAACGAGATTCCGCTGCTCAAATTCAGCCATAATGAAGAAGTTGTAGTAGGCGGAGCTACATGGGGTAACTATAAATTCCAGCACTACAAAAATTGAAATGACTGGACAGAAAAGAATTGAAATCATTGATATAACATAATTAAAAGGTAAAAGTTGGTAACCTAAAAGGGTCTGAATTTCACTTTCGGTATGAACTCGTTTATTTCCTTTTCTTCTGTTTCCCATTTTTTGTTTAATACATTTGCTGGTGATATCTTAGGTGTGGACTGTTGACATTTGACCTGTCAAATGCTACTTAGCTGCAATTGTATGTACACATTCCGCAGCAAATATTTCAGGTGTAACAATTTGACACAATAATTGGTAAGCAATCAATAAGTACTTGGTAAGCAACTTTTAAAATTAGTTGGTTGTTGTACCTACGATGGAAGACGTACTATACTTTCAGAAATACTTAACAGTATTTCATTTGACAAACGGTAGAACGATAGACATGAGGTTTGTTCAGTTTTAGAGTCAAATATACGTTTTAACATTGCGTTGGCAGTTTACGGCATTTACGGCATTTACGGCATGCCGTAAACTATATTTGTGCCAAATTTACGGCATTTACGGCAATTTACGGCATGCGGAATTTACGGCACTCTCACTCGACGTTCTTTCGGTTAATTTGTCTGTACATGAAAATCAAAATTAAAAGTTTATAAACTAAAATGTCATTTTCAATGTTAGCAGGTGTTACTACGACAATAAATTAAATCACCTGTGTTTTGGTCTTCAGTACCCGTTTTTGTAATTCCAGGGGCTTTAGAATCTTCGACCGTGGACAATTGATTTTTTTTCGAGTAGAAAGATGATTACATTACGAATTGTTGTTCTGATACAAGCAATGACTCTTGTTTGTGTTTTATAAATGATATCTGCGATACTGTCAGAAAGCAATAATAATGTAATTTCATATTATTGCACGCAATCTGAAGTCATTTCTAACGGTCATAACTGTGAGGCATCTACTGGAGAATGATAGAACTCGCGGAGCGTGTTCAATATATTAATTGTAATTTATATCGAAATTTAAATGAGGTCAATCTCCAATGCTACAATAGTTACACTGTCATGCGAGGGCTCAAAAATAAGATAATCTTTCTAATGTAATGACTTGGTTACACATGTGGGCGGATTTTGGATATCATAAGCCGCATACACTGCCTTTGTAAGTGTCCTCATAGTTAACTGCCTAAATAAAAGTTTGAAAATTCCCCACTACAATAACCCCCAAATGTGATTAGCTTTTTTTGAGCCCTCACTCGTCTTTGTAGCTATCGTAGAGTTTGAGAAATGTCACAGAGTATGAGATCAAGTCGAGCATGATTTTAAAACATGAAAAACGGCACTTTTAATGCTTCAAAAAGATTGTTAATACTTTATAAGATACATTTCTTTATTCTTTCTATAAACGATAAGAAATATCATTACATGTCATACATTAGACCACTGTTAAAATATGCATCGCTTGCTTGAAGGTTTTTGTATCACTAAAACCTTATTGCTGAACTTAAATATTTTCAAAAACGATGTTTATCTTTAGTCGCCAAAATGTTCTAACGTTCTAACGTTCTAAATATCAGTAAGCCAAGTGAGAGAAGAGAAAACCCTCTCATCAAATTTGGACATTCGATACTAAAAAAATCGTCTTCTTCGTAGAAAATTATGCTAATTCTAATTCTTGTGTACATAAGCTAATCAAATTACTAAACATTGATTACGATTAGCCACTTGGCATCTTTTATATCTAAAATTCATGTACTTTATCTAATTTTGTAAAAGTGTTATGTAGTAATCTCTGTCACTCATAAATGTTTGCTAATTTTAAATGAACTAATTCGATTTTCTATTGCACAATATACAATTACAATGAGGTACGCCAAAGCACACGAATGGATGCGCACATTCATTGCTCCAATCCAATGGCATTCTATTTTTTATTACTCACCACTGAATATTGTACCGCGGCTGTAGTAAGTGTGTCTGTAAAGATTATTCGACTTTTTGTTACTCCCCACCTAAGACATATGAGATGTGCGCAATTGAAATTGTGATGTCGCATTTTATTTGTCTTGATCCTTGATTTAACCATAACAAGCAATTTTCGTCTATTGGTTAAGAGCTGACTTTGGAAGTCGTAGAGATGGAAGGATGAACTGGTTTGTTGGTTTGTATATGGAATACAATTCACTCACAGCAGGTTTGTTGTCATTGCCGCAGGCTTCAGCAATGCATTATTCATTCGTTCCCTCCACTCTTTTTTACAACCATGCAATAAGTAAAAAGTAATGGTAAGGATATGTCACCAAAAAATGAGACAACTGCATGAAAATTGAAATAACACAGGCAGGCGAGGCAGGTACAGCATTGCATACAGCATTGTAACCTAACCTAACCTAATCTACATCACCTTCTTCTCATACTGCTCTGAATTAGCCATTTAAACATTCAAAGTACCTTGCACTATATTATTATAACTTTATAAACCATAAATTAATAGCCTAGACTACTATTTACTAATTATTTGTAGCAAAATAATGTTTTTATTATCAAATATATTTTAATAAAACGCGTTCATATTTTGAAAACCTTATTTTAGAAACATTAAAAGGTTTTATTTTCTTTTTTATATTCATTTTATTAGACACATTTTTAAATTAGAGAGTGTTAAAAATAAATTTAACTGACTGTTGTATTAAAGTCAAATTCTTTTATCCTATGGGCGCCCATATACACATATGGGGGGCGGTTAATATTGACAATGGGCATAAGTAGGCATGGGTACAAAACTAAAACTTGAGCGGGGAATGGGCCCCCATTCAACTTTTTACAATGGCACAGGGGCAAATTTTAAGCCTAGGTACGTTCCTAGGAAACAATATATAATATATAATTTCATTAAGCCCCATCTCAGTATGATTCAAATAAATTATTTTTTATTGTTTTTAAAAGAAATACATAAATCTACATCTACGTCAAATATCTTCAATTTATAAATTTCTTCTTTACGTTTCATTATTTCCTCAAGTATACCCAAAGTTGTTAAAACACAAAGTACTTAATAAAGTAAGTCCTTTTTAGATAATAGTAGACCTTCCCTAGTTACATTAGTTAATTTGCTTATTGTATTCATCATAATTAATTTTTTAGGATAACATCAATGTTAATTCAAGAATTCTATCATGTTATATGCTTTATTTTATTACGTGCTTTAATTAATCAAATTACTTGTGAATCAGGTATAGGTGATTTTAGTGTAAGCAGTGTACAAAATACCATTTACCACTTACCAGTGGTAAGTGGTTTTTAATGGTGTTTAACGTTAAATACCACTACCTAAAAAGTAGTGGTAAGTGGTATAAATGGTAAAAAATAGTTTCATTTAAATTTCGTGTTTAAATTTTGAACAAAATTCGGGGGCAAAGTACGAAATAGCTTAGCAGATGATCATTGTTGTCACAAATTGATAAGTGTTCATCAATCAGCGTAGGATTCAACCAATGAGGGCGCTAACAACCCTTGCCGATTGAGAAATTAATTGCAATTAAATTAGCATCAATTTTAAATGGACGATACCAAATACAATCTTTCTTTCTTCATTTTTTTATAACTTTTGGTGTACAATCAAATAAATATGATTAATTTAATTGATATTGGAAATATTTCATAGAAAACAGTTCTAAAACTTATATTTTAGGAAGTCTAGTGTATCTGTACTCAGCTGTCTAATCAATCGCTAAAATTTACCATTTTTACCATTAAATGCATTTTTACCATTAAGTGCATTTTTACCACTGTGATGGTAAAAAAGGCTAAAAAGTGGTAAATTTTGTACACTGAGTGTAAGAGGTGGTTAGAGAAAATTGTGATTCTTGAAACAATTTCTTTTACATTTTCAAATATCGATTCTTTATACACTTTAATATTTTACTCTGCACAAATAAAACATCTAGATCAAAAGCCATAATTCGTGGTTCGTAAAAAGAGACGAGTAGTTGACTGAATGGTTTTTCATATGTTATATTTGTACCAGATGTTGGTCTTAATGAAGGAAAAAGTGTAATTTTAGCTCGCCTGAATAAGGCAGCTTATAGAATCGCACAGTCTGTCCGTCCGTCCGTCTGTACCCACGATAACTTTCGAACGCAAAGACGGATATTGACCAAACTAGGCAGAAATATGTCTATGGACCACTGACGATTCCTATTGATTTTGGGGCTAATCGGTCTATTGGTTGCTGAGATACCGCGCGCTCACTTTGTCTTCATTTTGAGTCAAAGTGAAAAATGGGCATTAAAAAGTTCAATTGCGTTTCTTATAAATTGTTAGATTGATAGTATAAAATATTTCACTCCGCTTCTACCAAATTTATTTTGAATTTATGTTGATTTTTATAGTCCACATTCATCGATTTTGATTTTGTATTGATTTTGATAGTAAAGATTAATCAAATTTGATTTTCTGTTGATTTTCATAGTCCACAATTATCTATTTTGATTTTCTGTTGATTTTCATAGTCAACAATTATCTATTTTGATTTTCTGTTGATTTTCATAGTCAACAATTATCTATTTTGATTTTCTGTTGATTTTCATAGTCAACAATTATCTATTTTGATTTTCTGTTGATTTTCATAGTCAACAATTATCTATTTTGATTTTCTGTTGATTTTCATAGTCAACAATTATCTATTTTGATTTTCTGTTGATTTTCATAGTCAACAATTATCTATTTTGATTTTCTGTTGATTTTCATAGTCAACAATTATCTATTTTGATTTTCTGTTGATTTTCATAGTCAACAATTATCTATTTTGATTTTCTGTTGATTTTCATAGTCAACAATTATCTATTTTGATTTTCTGTTGATTTTCATAGTCAACAATTATCTATTTTGATTTTCTGTTGATTTTCATAGTCAACAATTATCTATTTTGATTTTCTGTTGATTTTCATAGTCAACAATTATCTATTTTGATTTTCTGTTGATTTTCATAGTCAACAATTATCTATTTTGATTTTCTGTTGATTTTCATAGTCAACAATTATCTATTTTGATTTTCTGTTGATTTTCATAGTCAACAATTATCTATTTTGATTTTCTGTTGATTTTCATAGTCAACAATTATCTATTTTGATTTTCTGTTGATTTTTAAAATGATATAGTTTCGTTTCCTTATAATATCAATGTCTGAATTTTTAATATGTCGTAGCTACATATTTAAAGACTCAATTCTGAAAGCTTGATCAAAATCCGTACGTTCGGTTTTGTGTTACGTGCGACTTTTCATCTGCCAAAATGTGTACACGGTAACTTTTACTCAGGCGAGCTTCTGTTACGGCTTGCTGTAGGTTTTTATGCATTTAAGTAGTTCGTAAAAGTTGTACTTTTAGTCTTTATGGTAACTTTCTAAAAACCACTGTTTCTGTAACTTCCTCAAACTATCTAAAAATTACTTAAAGATAATTACACGAGAATAAGAATTTCGAATTTTTATACCTTATCATTCTGACGGCGGTAGGAAATGTATTTAACATCATTTAAAAAATTTGGCGAGAGTTTTTAAAGTATAATGTTTATGGCGATATTTTAAAAACTATTGCACCAACAGACATGGAGCGAACAGCATGAATTGCCGAATTACTGATTTTTGAAATTTGGGGCTTCATTCATCAATTTGGAAAAACTCATAGATGCGAATTTGTCTAATGTAATAGTAATAAACATGTAGTCCTACCTATCTTCTATACAAAGAATACGCACATAATGGAAAACATTACCAGCCATTATATTTGTGGTTACTAGTTTTTATGAATTTGATTGTCGTGCCTGTGTTTGTTTAAGTATAACGTATTCCTGAAAACGAGCTATTCCGCTGACTATCATATTTAAGGTTATCTTTAAAAAAAGAATCTGAGACCACTATAAGCCTACAAAAAAGTTTAAATCCAAAGAAGATTGGTAGAAACCTACTTTACCAGAAATAGGTCGAATATTTCACACTTTTGCCGTTAATTGTAAAACATTAAGCCAACTCAACCAACTAGTTGCAGATTTACAGATACGCAGAGTTGCAGAACTGCGAGCAACTGCGAACGCGGGATTCATTTCGAACCGAATCCAATCATTTCATTGGCTGATACGTTTGCAAACTCTGAGCAGAATTGCGCAGCAAAAAGGCATGTTTTACTTCTGCACCTTGCTTTCGAAGAAGCTAGAATTACTAGTACATTCATATCTGTGAACTATCTATGTGTGTTTTAAATTACACAAGTTTCTTTTACCTATAATTGATTTCTGATCGATTGACAACACATTCCCAAAAACTAAAAAAGGTACAACCTACTACTTCCAAAAATACCTAACAAACAAGAGGTCAACAAAAGTGGTGTCCGAGTGAAATCAATTCTTTCGTTTTTGAAAGAATCGATTAAAGTTGGAAGGCAAATAGAGGTAAAATTTTATTTAAATAGCTACTACCAAAAAGTAAACATCAATAATATAACCTAGCCAGGCATTTTTGGCGATATGAATAATGCAACTTTTATCTTAGGTAAATAGGAAACGCTAGTGCAAATTTGCTATTTTGCGTTGCAAAATCAACTCAAGCAGGTTGTTGCAAAAATGAGGCAAATGCTGCTGATCATGCGCAAACTGACTGCGTTTCTGCATTTCTGCAATTATGCGAGTAGGTTGAGTTGGCCTATTATGTTTTATAGTTTTCAAATACTTATGGATTGAAGTGAAAGAAAAAATGTGAAATAATCGACCTATTTCTCTTAAAGTAGGTTTCTACCAATCTTCTTTGGATTTAAACTTTTTTGTAGGCCTAGTGGTCTCAGATCCTTAGGGATTTTGTTAAAAAAAGTCCTTGTCCATATTATCAACAATCTGGTACTCTATGGGCTTGTAGCGAGAAATAATGGGCTTGGTAAATTTTGTTATCTGTCAACAGAGTTTATGATTTTATATCAATATATCGACACTAGAATTCAAGCACTTATCCAGAGGAGAGGCGGAGGGGCCGAGCCGAGCCCCCCTAAGTTTTCAGAAAAAGACGATGTTTTTGTCAAAAAAGGTTAAAAATCCAAAAAATTTTCCCGCGAATATGTCTTCATTTTCCCAATATGTTTTGGTGCCCCCCCTGTCAAATTCCTGGATACGCGCCTCTTGGAATATTTATTTAGTCCACAGTTAAAAAACCAATATTACATAACTAGCCGGTCACAGGACGTAGGCCCTGTTATAAATAAAGCTAGTGTGTATTCCGGGGGCAATGTTGTACGATGTGAAGAAAGTATTTCAGATGCATAGCCTTTTCTAATTGGACTTTTCATGGTTTCTAATTTAGTGGGTTGGCGTCGAAGGTGGAGATTTTATATTGATAGGTCTATAGACTTTTGTTTTAGAAAACTGTCCGTATCTCCGGACAGGGAGGAGGTACTAGTCAAGTGTAATGCCTTGCATCATAGTTTTAACTTTCAACAATGTAAATGACCAAATTTTAAATTTTCCCGCACATGAAATAATAGGAACCTTAAGCGAATCGAAAGCTGGAAATATTTGCATACAGAACGCACGAACTGCTTTTGTCATGAAATATACGGACTTGTTGGGATTTACCACATTAACACACGATGATATAAACAAACATCCCTACTGAATTTTTCACTGCGCAACTCGAACAACACGATTATATTATAAGGGGATTATAACTTTTTCATTTAATTTTCATACCACAGACTTGTAAATTTGCTACAGTTTTTAATGTTGTTTGTCTTCCTATGATCAACATGGAAGGAAATCCAGAGGATAATGTACAAACATGACATTTCTTTAGACCTCTAACCTTGTGACCCTACCTGCTTTGACATTGAAATAATTTTTGAACCACCTTCACAGGCAAGGGGTGTGTCCGATATCATCCATTTTCAAACTCGGCCTTACTTTTCATTTTCAGATTGCAAAAAGAAATTTTGAAGAGATAATCTCAAACCGTTCTTGAATTATCGTACACACATACGGACAGACAGACAGAGTGGTCACTGGTCATACCCAGCTGGGCGTTTCTCGTTTCCCACAACTCCAATATAACACAGACCAGGACCGCAGCCAAAAAAAATTTCGGGGAGGGGGGTTAGGTTAGGTTAGGTTAGGTCACGTGCCCCGGTGCCTCCCCCCCCCCCCCTCCGCTGCGGCCTTGACACAGACAGGTATTGGAGTCATTTCAATACCTATTCATGTTAATTTGGTGACCGGTCACCAATTGTGGGAAACCTCTATTATGCGTACATTCAGGTAAATAAGACATGCTATTTTCTTTTTTGCATAAGAGGGTAAAATAATCAAAGTCCCAGCATATACGGGCACTGGAGATGGGCTTTTTGAGATGCTACCTATACCTTTAAATATTATCCATTGAGATTTAACTATAGATGAAATAGTAGAATTCGAACTCTTTATTAAAAACACGCGTACCTTAAACAGAAAACTTTATTGGTATTTGAATAAAATGTCACCACAGGTAATCAGTTTTTACCATCGTTACCACCTTTTGTATTAACAAATTACCCTAACCTAATATAAAGCTTGTAATTTTTCAGCCAATCAAAATGCTGAAACTAAAATATCTTCATAGAGAGAGCAGAAGAGACTAAATTGAGGAGCATCACCAATCGGCCACTTTCGTGATAACTCCAGCGACTCCTTTTGTAACTGCCGAAACCGCTGTTCCAACGCCCGAAATACCTTTGGCGACGATTTTAGCTTTTGTACTTTTCACGCCTTTTACAACTTTTTTTACTCCGTTCTTCACATTGTCGATCCCACTCCCGATAGCAGTGAAAAATTTAAAATCCGAGTCCTAAAATCAATAAAAATAGTTTTTTTAATTTTGACGATTTGAATTAATGACCAAACGAGATAAAAGACATCAAACGGCAGCGTATTTGTCACACACCCAGCACACGGCACATGTGGAATGGGATTTTATTTAGCAATAGTAGGGAACACCCATAGAACACAATAGTCTCATGGCACAGCAGTGGCAGATATTCAAAATTATAATATTCTGTTCTAAGTCTAATAGTAAATTACGCCTGCTTAGGCTACAAGTAATCTGACAAGTTTACTTACATTATTTTTATCCTTAGTAATAATTTTATGAAAGTAGTTATCTCTTTTAACATGCATGAAGCAATAAGCAAATATTATTCTTAAAGAAACAATTTCTGGAACTATGATGTATTTTATATTCAAACAATATAATGAGTTATGTTCTTGTTTTCTTCCATACACATAATAAGACATATTCGCGCGAAAATGTTGGCAATTAAATTTTGGCCTTTTTTGGAAAAAATCCTCCCTTTTTCTCAGATTTGGGGAGGGGGTGTGCTGCGTCTCCCGCCCCATACTGGATATATACGTGTTAAGCACACGTACTAAATGCCGTTAGTTTTGAACGGTGAATTATTTCGATACAGGGAATTTTAGTTTGAAGAGCTGCTATTTACGGTGAAATTCGATACAGTTCCCCGTCCGGTAAATTATTTCGATACGGGGGATTATATCGATTATTACAATAGATGAGGTTTTATGACCTTAATTTTATTACTGTCAGCGATAGTTGTGAACAATATACAAATCTAATCGAGGATTTTGATGTAGCAGCGTGCGACATTTACCTCCACTTTACATGTTGTTGTTGGGAAATGTACCCTGGATACTATATTATATTTGCATTTTATTTGTTTGTTCAAGATGTTACAATATGATAAGGAGGAAAATAAACAGTCTGTCAAAAATACTTGTACGAGAAGGTGCTCACTTGGAGTACTGCTGAAATCTTATGAAATAAATTGTTAATGTTTAACTGATTCTACTAATTCTGTTTCTTCATTGCATGTAAATAAGGTTAAAAGGGTAAAAAGGACTGCGTTTTTAGAAAATAGTACATTGGAACATATTGGACATTTAATACTTTAACGGACGAAATATTATCTGAAAATAGTATATTGAAAGTAGAAGCGCCCTGTCAACCAGTTTTTAGATTACTAGGTGCAGAAAAGCTGCCATCTTGCGTTTGATTAAACAAAGAAAGATATTTATTTTATAATGAAGTCTTTTTTTCTCTGGATTCAATATATTTTACTGTATTTTAAACAAGGTATCACATTGTAACTCAAAAAGGAAATGGAAGAAAAAAAGGTTTTGAAGGACGGAAGTAAATACTTTAATTACCTAACCGTATGACCAAACCTCAATTTGGCGGATATTACACGAGAAGTTCGTTTCAAAAGTGTTCTCAATCCAATTTTATGGGCATTGTCAACTTTCTGCTACTTCCTTTCCTTGGTCACTTTTGTGTAAGTGGGTTGCTAGTTATATTTTTCAATACGAAAGAATCTTACTTCTTCCAATTCAAATTTTCATTAAACTTGTTACTGACGATATTAAATTCAATTTCACCCAATGCGCTTAACATCATTTGCCATAACGAGATATGTTATGGTTGCATGAAATTACTGGTTTTGTTCCACAGCCATACTTTACTTTTTTGATTCTTCTTCCACCCCAAAGGGTTTCTAGATCGCTTTATGGGTCGTATGGCTTATTATTGACGTTATCGTTAATATCCATTTAGTCATCAACTATAAACTCATCATAACAATTTTCAATAACCTTTCTAGAAATTAAAATTTAAAAGCGCGCACCTCGTACTACTTGTAGGAATTGGACTTCTTTGGAAAAAATCGAGACTTTCGATACCACAATTTGATTGGACTCCGACGCTTTTTGTGTGAATTTTTTCACATGCTACGGCTAGGGTTTATGTACAAGGTTGTTTTATATAACTATTGAACCCAGCTAAGAGGCAAATATAGCACTCAAGAGAAATTCAGCCGACCACCCTTCACAGTAATAAAATCAATTACGAAACCATCCCAATAGATTGTTATGTTAACTTTGTAAATACAAAGTATGTATATTTAAATTAAAATACTTAAATGTCTATAGTGGTGGATAAATTAGCTGCGCCCCAACTTCCTGATAGAAACCAAAATAATAACTGTAGATCGTAGTTTCAAATGCAGAGAAAAATGAAAGACTCCATTTTTGAAAAAAATCCCACAAAGTCAACAAAAAGCTTTCTTTTAAATCAGAAAAATAAGATTCTCCTTGGGATTTTGGAAAAACGTACAAATTCTGAGTACAACTTACGAATAAATACTTTTAAAGAATAGTTAGTTACCCAGTACTGTTATTTAATTCTACAAAAAGGTGTGCCAACTGCCAAAAGTCAAAAGAATCATGAGGGTAGTAAAAAAGATAAACCCACACCTCTTCTAAAAAATGTAAAGTTTGTCGATATAGCATAACCAATTTGTATAAGTTTTCAAATGCTATTTAATAAGCCACATTACGATCATAACGAAATGAAATGTCAACTTTCGCTAATCATTTCCATTCAATTTCGACTCACCACCATGCCATTCAACCTTCTTATGTTAATTTCTATTATTGTTTCGATGTTATAATAATATGAAACGACTCATTTCGGTTGTTTAGAGGTATTGGGCTTGAACATTTTGCTTTTTTTGCTTCTAAAGTACATGCATATTTATTACGTGTGCAGTTGATGTGAGGAGGAGGTACACAAGTGTTGCAGTCAGCACTAGCGTTACACATAGGGGAGTGGGTTTTGCGTTACGCAATATTATGCAAGTTTACTAGGCTCTTCTACCAGACATACATAGATAGACACATAGATAGATAGATTGGTAAGTTTTTTCCTTTTGTGTTTATCATAGAGATAGTATTTAGATGGGGTCTTAGGGTATCAGGGACAGGGTTGCGGTGTCCGGATAGGAAGGTGTGGACAAAAGTGGATAAAAGTGGTTTTATCCAGGGCAAAACTAGTTTTGTCCTGGAATAAATTAGTTTTGTCCACTTTTGTCCTGAATAGAAAGTGGACAAAACTAATTTCATCCTGGATAGCAACAGTTTTGTCCGGACAAAACGCAACCCTGATCAGGGAACAGTAGTCCGCTTTACACTTTTCGCCTTATTTGCATGCAAAATTGAAGTAAATGTCCTGCTGCTTCATCAAAAACGGTAAAAAGGCAAAAATGTACTCGTTTTAAAAAATCAAAAATTTACCTTATTTATAATATAGACAAAAAAGTCGTTTTGTTCCCTAGTGGGTATGGGCATCCCATAAATCCTTTTTTGTCAAAAAACATTTTCACAAATTTTGGCCAACAAATTTTGATCTAGCCTATGTCCTAATTGATCAAATTTGCTATAGGTGCCTGATAATGTTATAATGTATAGCATGCTGTGGCAGGTAATGACCTTGAAAAGAAATTTCCGTTTCATATGAGTGATCTAATTACATGGAACTACTCCTACGAGGGAATCACTCCTAAAAGACTTTACTCCTAAAGGACTCCTACGGCCAGCTAATACAGCTAATACTATGTCCAGTCCAACTTAATCATGCAATAACAGTTTAAGTTTGGCTTAACAGTTAACTAACATTAAAGATACTGAAAATTAAACTGATTTGTAAACCCATCGAATAGTCACGATTAAATGTGGTATAAAGGGCAACTCTAAAATAATTAAAAACAATCAGTTAATATATTGCATTGGAGGAAAAAGTACTTTTTTATGAATCCTTTAGGAGTAAAGTCTTTTAGGAGTGATTCCCTCGTAGGAATCGGTCCCTGACAGCATAAATATATACCCCTTTGGATCCTTTCCAGGCTTCTCTTCCCTTAGGACTAAGAGGTTTCCACGCGCCAGCCACTGATGGGGACGAAAATCCTACATTGAGTTTGATATTGCTTCCCTGGGCCTCCATCCCATAAGTAGAGGCCTGTGTTCGGCTGGTTCTGGGAGGAGCTTTGTAGTTATCATAGCCGTAAGGGTTGTAGTTGTAACTAGAGGAAGGTGGAGCCGAGTAGGAAGAGTAGCCACCACTATTACCATATCCGCCATTTTTGATGTTATTATTGCTGTAGCCACCCTGTACAACACCAAATAATTCACTGGATTACATTCTAAAAGAAACACAACTTGGAATTATTCCGATATTTTTTTGCAATCATTTAGTTTCATGATCAGAGCTCAAATTTATATCATCACAGGACATCTAAAAGTAGAAAAACAATTTTAGAAAATTTTCACAAGACAGACGGCTAAATAAAACTACATCCAGGAACATCTTGCTGTCGTTTATTTGCATACGTAAATTCGGAAGAGGTTTTTCTCCCACAATCCCAAATATGGCTAAGCCTAGCCAAACCTAATTAAACCTAAAGTAAAATAATCCTACCCATGTAAACGTTGACTCCCCTCAGTCTCGGAAACACCGTACCTGTATTTTATTTTTATATACGGGTTACCCACAAGTTGTGCACGCATAGTTTGTAAACTTGAGAACCAGGGCAGCTAGAAACAAATGATTTCCAACGTTGAAAAGAGGAGATTCCAAGTTCCAACTTATTATATTTGACCCTAAATATCATTAAAATCATTACGTATGATACACCAGTTATTTACACTGCGTGCACAACTTGCTACGTGGGTAACCCACTACTACATAAACACATACGGAAGAACTCCTAATTGTCAACCCTCTTTTGTCAACAACATTTATTACGGTTTTTTTGTCAACACCTTTCTGTCAACACCAACACTTTTTTTGTCAACACGTTATAAGGAACTGTACTCCTTATAAATATGGGCAGTTTACGTTATACAGTTCTTGTAAGATATAGTGTTTTGTTGTTACATTCCTCTCCTAATCTAAATTACTGCCTGGGTTGATTACCATTTTATGCATTATCAGATGTTTAAATTGCTGATAATGAGTGCAAGAGGGTAAAGAAGGTAAGTCGTGTACTCTGAAATTTATTTGTTCTTTACTCTTCAAGCTGTGCACTACACAATAATACATAAGGAAAAAATGGCCTCGTATTTATATTTTTCTTTATTTACTTCCGAAACGAAGAATAAAGTGACCCAAACACTGGCCAGAAACGGTTATATTTATAGTCAAAGAACTCAAAGACCAGAAAAAAGTACTGGTCATGTACAGAAAGGGATATATGTACAGCAGTAGTGGTAGAAGAAAACGGAGAGTTTGGTGAAAGAGTAAAAGGTTGGGTAGATGGAAGGAATTCTTAGGCAATACAATTAGTGCAATGAATAAAAATTTCTGTTGGCAAAAAAGGAAAGGTGGTGTTGACAAAAAGGAAAAGCGTGTTGGCAAACAGTACTTTTGATGTGTTGTGATTTTAGTGTTGACAATTAGGGGGTGAATCACACACACATGTGTAAAATAGAGAAGCAACGTATTTACTTCGTAGTAAAACCATAACTATATAGCTGATAACAGCTTTAAATAAATTATTCTGTTGATCATACTTCCCATTAAATGTTTTTGCAAAACTCCTAAAGGATGGGATGTGAGATTACTTCATCCTACGTCTATACAGTAAATTTAAAACAGATTCATTTCAAACTTATTCTTTAGCCTTTCTATCGAAAATTTCAGATTTTTGTCTAAAAGTATGTCTTAGTTTTATGCCTATTGAAAAATCAGTTACACTGCTAGTTCGAGATTGAAAATGTTTTAAACTCACTGCACATTCTCATATATCCTTTCGATCGGGGCCCACTCTATGAAAATGGTGAAAACCATTAAAAACTGTAGAAGGGTATGTGAAAATGTGTTAGCAAACGATTTTCAGTCAATACAAAATCTGGGGGGCGAGCTACCCCCCTTTGGGGCTATATCCGCCCCCTGTGGTAGGAATTGTTTGAAAATTTAAAAAAACCTTTCTCACATTTGCTGAAACTTATCTGCGAAGTTTCATCAAAATATTCCCTTTACTTTCTGAAATATTTAACTTCAAAGACAATTTTTTGTCATTTTGGGACCCTTTTTGAACGCATATAACTCGAGAGTTGGTATAGTTTTTGCAGACTTTTTAATTTTTAGCATGCACTCCACATGTCGGTGCATCACTCTGATAAGAAATCACGGTGGGAACAAGCTGATTTCTTAAGATATAAGGTTCAACAGCTAAGAGAGTATTGGGGATCTTTTTTCAGGCGAAACCGTTCTCCAGTGCATATGTACTTCGGTTCCGCTGTACAGTTTCAGCTCGCCCCCCAGATTTTGTATTGACTGAAAATCGTTTGCTAACACATTTTCACATACCCTTCTACAGTTTTTAATGGTTTTCACCATTTTCATAGAGTGGGCCCCGATCGAAAGGATATATGAGACTGTGCACTGGGACTGGTAATTTTCTATATTCTGTGTCAGGCCAGGCTACATGTTTAGATCACAAACTTCGTAAAGTGAATGCAGTACCAAAAGATGTCATTTTAAATATTTTCTAAGAGCTCAAAAACAGTTTCAAATTTACAGATATATACTATAAATCATCCCATTAATTCCAGTTTACATTATTTTCTTACCGATTGCTGTTGATACTGAAGTAGATTGAGTTGCGGATCTGAATGGGCGTATTTGCAGAAAAGAGGGACCACAACGAACACGGTGAACTGATATTTCATTTTGTTAAGAGTTCGCAGTCTATAACTCTATTTAATTCGAAAGGGTCGACTTAAATGTTACAAAATTGATGGTTGGGGAGCAAGCGGATGCTAAGCAATCCAATCTTGGACTAAAAAGTACTTTTGCCGTTCAGTCTCAAGATAAATCTGAAAAGAAATCTCGCTTGGGGTCTGTTTGTCCCTGGGGTTGTTTAATCATTAGTGGTTAACTGGTTACTGACTGTATGTCAAGATAAACGAGAAGTGAGCACCAGACAAGCAAGACAAGACTGTCGCTTTCATTTAACATGGCATTTCCGCCAATCAATGCAACAATACACCTCTCGTTAATCATATAATGCTGTATAATATCCTCATCTACAGGTGTATATATTTCTGCCGTAATAAGTACTGTACTTAAAGTACATCCATACTTGTCAAAGAATCATAACGAATTGATTGATTACGTAGAATTATACGGCTACACGTTCCACTCAACATATATTAGTCTTATTATCATTTATTAGCTGGGTACGGATAGGACGTTTTCTAAAACTCGAAAATAGATAGTTTATCTAAAACTAGAAAATAGGTAGCTTTATCTAAAACTAGAAAATAGGTAGTTTTATCCAAACTAGAAAATAGGTAGTTTTATCCAAACCAGTAAATAGATAGTTTTATCCAAACTAGAAAATATGTAGATGTTTTGGGCTGTAACAAAGAATTGGAGAAAGAATCTTTACCATTAGAAATGATCATTTTTGGTTTAGATTGGTTTGCCTGTGATTGAAAGGTTTCAAAAGCATGGAGTAATGTGAGTTGTGAGTATGTGGTTAGTAGCAATTAGCTATCTGGGCGAGATTGAATTAAATATTATTATGAAATCCATTACTGACTACAAAATCGAATGCAATTGACTCAGTGTAGTGCAAGTAATAATTCAATAGAAAACAAAAAGTGAATTCTAGTCAGGTTGCGTTTAATTGTGTGAAACAAAGACTAGAAAAGTTTTGACTGGGAAATACCCCTAACGTGGGTATCAAAATGAAGAGGGAAATTTACAATGTGAGAAATAGAGCAAAAATTCAAACGTTTGGGCATTATTTCCCACATTTCCCACTTATTCCCAGTATTTCCAATTTGCCAAAATTTCCTGGACGTTTAACATAGTAGGGTGGAAAATAGGAATAATCGCAACCTTGAGAAAGAATGAAAGGTTCCTGACTAGTTTACACAGTGCTCACTTCGAATGTCTGATAACAACTGGATGGCAACTAAAGACCTAAGGAGCAACTGAACTATTGCATTGTAGATTGGGTTCTCTATAACCATTGAAATACATTGGAAGGATACAACAGAAAATTACATGCGTAATTAGACACGCCAAGAATATCAATTAAGTTCTAGAATGTTCGGAAAGAGACTAGTGTAACATCTTGTAACATCTTAACTATGACAAGTAAATCCATTTAACATAAAAAAGTCAAATACATACATTAAAAGAGTACAAATTCTAACATTGGTGATTAACTATATTTTACCACGAAGGAACACAATTACAACAACTTGAGCTAAAATATCAATTTTAGAAAGGAAACAACTTGCGACATGTTATAAATTTACGATCAGAACATAGAATAATATACATTATTTTAAATTACACAATATTCTACATTACATTACATAATACAAAAAGTCATAAGATATAAAATAGTGCTATAGCCTCACATGTTTAATTTGTCGCCTCATATACTTAGCACATTTTACAAGTAACTTAGACAGCCGACACGTAAGAGAATACAAACACACAACATTTGGACACAGGAATGGCGTTTTCCTGTCAACAACTTAAAACAACCTTGTAAATGAACATTTTAATACTAACTCTGAAAACCCCGCCCGAACAGTAGTTTTCTAAATTATATATCTACCAACATCGGGCAAGTACTTCTCATCAATCTGCCGAATATTCTGTGATTTACACAACCGGTCAGTTATAAACAAGTTTATGTTTTGCACATTTTCGTTAAACATTTGCACTTGCTTCAAAATCTGCGGAAGTTGTGTTGTGAATATTAAAGTAGTACATATTTGGAATGGGAGACGCACTGGCTAGAGTTAAGGTCGGGAACATTTTTCCATTATTATGGACCTTGAGAAACGCCTACAGATTCTAAAAATATTAACGCTAAACCACGTGAGATTCCAATATACTGGATTATCCAAAAATGAGGTTGAAAACTGAGTACTACTGACTATACTGATTCAAAGTTAAAAGAAGGTATTGTAGTCATAGAAACCATACTTCAGCCTCACAGAACCAAACTCGGTAAACAAAGAAGATTAAAAAATTGAGTATTTTAATTGAGTACAATACAGAGATTACCAATGCAAGATTCCTATTGTATACTAGAATTTACCCCGTATATCAACACTGCTGCTTTAAATAGAGGTAAATAGAGGGTCAACACGGTAGAAAACCAAGTTAGAAAACATGCTATGCTATGATCACTAACTCCCCTACGTAGAATGTAATTACATAATATATTGTGTAATGAATGTAGATATCATAGCTATAAAATAGGAATTTATAAAAGAATTTCTCTCAGTACCGGAAAAACGATATAGAGATATTAACGAGGTATGTGCAATTGCTACTACACGACAACATGCGTGTAAGGCAAGACATCTTACTCTTGGTTGTTGTGTTGCAATGATTAATGAGTCTGATGAGCGATAGGACTCTCCTTTAACTCTTTCAATCAAATTATACTTCCCTTTCCTTTCTGCTGCGGAAACGTATTAGAAACGCATCTATTATTGTAATTAAAAACAAATATAAGTCGCAAATTTTGAACGATAGCTGAGAATAGAAAACCACTTTTCTCAACAATAATACCCTTCTTAAGTATCAATCAATCCGTTCAATCAAATTGTATCGAAATTCTGCTTATAGGGTTTCCACTACTCCACTACATATTACATATGGCCAATACATATAGAATGTCAACCGTTGTGTATTGTGTCAGTTGTGCGTTAAAAATTCATTGATGAGTTAGGTATATATTAACTAATGAAATAGACCCCACTCAAGTGGATAAAGTTAATAAAAGTCATGACAAAAATCGGCTCTGCCTGATTAGGTTACTAAAATATAATTGACGTAAGTAACTATATACACATTTAACTTGCAATAATCAGTGTCTCCCCTGCAATAATTAGTGCCATTTTCCGGATAGAATTTTAAAACAAATCAGTGCATTTAGGCCAAGGTGTCGATTGTGCCGTAAACACCGCATACCGTAAATGCTGTAAATTGAATTTACGGCATTTGGTATTTGGCGGCATGCCGTAAATGCCGTAAATTATTTTTTAAGATTTTAGCTGTTTATATTCACAAATTGATGTGGAAATATGAGAAATAACACGCTAAAAGTACTTTTATAAATCAATAATGTGTATTAACATATGGCACATATAGTGGCTGAAAAGCTTTGAAAAGGGATAACTCATTTTATAACTTACGACAGTTAGGATTTATTATAAAATGATCGAAATTATATTTTTTGTTCTTCCATTAGTTGAAAATTACCATTAACCTGTCTATGACGCATATTATGTTATGTAAGGCATTTAAGGCATGCGGCATTTGAAAATAATTTACGGCATGCCGACTTTATACTCTGATTTAGGCTGACTCGATGATTCTGTAGCATAGCGACGAGCAAAATCTAGTAATCTATTACGGGGTGCTTAATAACAAATATATATAACCAAGCATTAGAATGTGACTTAATTTTAAATTAGCGCCGTTCCTCCCTATAGCAAAAATTGACAAATTTTAGTGTAACCGCAAAAAAAGGCATTGGAAAGTCGAAGATAATTGATAGCCCCTATTTGGGGAAACCGATTTCAAAATGTAGTACCATAAAAAATAGGGAACAAACTTCTGGAGGGCTTATTGTAGCCCTTCTTCTTTTAATTTTTCTTTAAACAGAGCAAGGCAATGTTTGTCAAATTCACATGTATTTCTCCCACTCCTAAAACTATTTAACTTTAACTTAGTGACTTTTTGGAAAAAAGCGCCACTAAAAGCCCTCAGAAAATATGTGATACATATGTTTGAAAATAATATGCTAACTTTTTATTCCCCACAGGAAACGTGTTATCACAAGCAGTTAAGCTGCTGCTCCAATTTCCCCAACATAAATGTCCTATAATAAATTAAAATACCATAAACTCCATATCATTAAATCCAACATATAGCTAACTATTTTAGTATTCATTTAGTCTCTATAAAGACATTAGCATTTGGTACTCATCACTCATCAGGTGCTGATTTGTACTGATTAATATTTAACTATTACTGGATATGTATGTATTATTACATAAATGATAAATACTGCATGTCAAAATGGCAATTGTTTGTAGATATTGTTGAGTTTTGTTAGCTTTCTTATCACAGAGCATACTCAGTATTTATGACCACAGATTTGTTCGTACGTTGTTGGCTGTAGTAGAAGTAACGAACTGATAGAGTGGAATAGGAAGTCTGAATGAAATGCAAATGATTGTACAAGTTGGGCAAAAAAAGCAGCGAACCTCGCCAAACAGGAAAGCCATCTTTCCTCATGTCCCACAATATACTTACATCCAGATATGACAGATAAAATGTTAATAATCTTTTATATTCTATGTAACTAGATATGTAATATGGTTACCAAATTACAAAGTCGATAGAAAGCTTAAAAAAACCATTTAATCAACTGAATTAAATCTCAAGAAAAATATCCTGAGGTGGTTGATGGGTGGCTTCGAAATTAATATATTTAATGAGGGTTGAATCGGAGTACATAGCCGAATGGTATAATATGATTAAAACAAAGTAGAGATATACTGGTCAACGTTTAATCCTCTATCATGCTAGATTACTGATAACTTGGGCAATAAAGTTTAGTGCAGACATCGAAAAAACAGGGTGTTGTAGGGTCTCTTTTTACCAAGGTTGAGAAATTGACCAATTTTTTGCATTTTGACCGGGCCGGAGTTAATGAGAAAATAACTTCGCTAATGAGGCGGAGGGGGTACATGCAGATACTCCCAATCTCCATTGCATTACAAATTCTGAACAGAAAGTTACGGAATGGATCAATTATCAGCGAGGTACCAATGAAAAAACTCCTATTGATCAATTGATCAAAGTGAAAAGTTTTTGAGAAATTGGCTGCCAATACTTTATGCACCGGAGATGGTATGTGTAATATATTTGGTTTGTGTAATATAAGTAGCTTGGAATGCTTACTTCTCAATTTTAAGTGACACGAGCGAAACGAATAACGATTTACAAAAATTTATAATTAATTGTAAAAAACACAAACAAAAGGTAGAACGAACAGAAAAGGTACATTGCGAGGACGAATATGTTATGTTCCCTGACAAAAATCTGTATGACAATCTTATTAGCGAAATCAAAAAATGTTCATCTAGGCCTAAGCTATTACCCCCTAATTTATGTAAAGACTTTAGTAAATACTGTAACGATAATAATATTATAGTGAAAGAGTCGGACAAAAATGCAGGTATTTGTTTCATGGAAGAGGGTCTATACGATCAAGAAATATTTAATCAATTATATGATGAAAATGTATATTACCCGAGTACTGAAATGCATTACAATTTAGATGTACTTACATTTAGGGATCAGGTTTGTATTCTAGAGAAAACATTTCCACCCAATTGTAAATTATCAAAATTAATACCAAATAATTATAAACCTGCGAATTTCTATATTTTACCAAAGATCCATAAGCCATTTGAAATATTTCCAAAGGGGAGACCCATCAGTTCTACTATTTACACAGTCAATAGAAACATAAGTAAACTACTGGATTTATTTTTGCAACCTATAATGAATTTTGTACCCGATTTAATTCTAGACACTACGCATTTGCTAATTTTACTTGATAATTTAACGCTAGATTCTAATCGTACCTACAAACTAATCACTATAGACATTGTATCTTTATATACAAATCTACCACTTAAGTCATGTAAAACTCACTGCTGTAATATGTATGAGGAATTTCATAACAAAATTAATGTACCTTTTGATATCACCACCATACAGATGCGTAAACTTTTAGATTTAAGCTTAGATCATAGTTTTGTAAAGTATAAAAGGGAATATTTCTACCAATTTAAAGGTATCCAGATGGGAGGATCTAGCTCTCCTTCTATCGCAAATATTACTGTATACAAGGAAATTGAAAATTTGTTTACTGATAAGAAGGAGATAACTTTTCGTAAACGATTTCTAGACGATATTTTTATAATTTTGGATACCACAGATTTATCTAATCCAAATGAATGGTTATCTGATACACTTACACATAATTTCCTAGAATTTACCTTTGATATCCAGGATACACGTACATCATTTCTAGATTTAGACATTACTTTAACATCCGACAATACTATAATAACAAAACTGTATCGTAAACCGATGTCAAAAGCCCAACCACTCCACTACTATTCGAACCACAGTAAAAGTTTACTTAAATCCATCCCATATGCACAAGGCTTAAGGGTAATAAGAACATGTAGTAGTTTTACTGACAGAAATGATGAATTAGATAATTTATTCCATAAATTCAAATTGCGAATGTACCCCGATAACCTATTAGAGGAAACACGTTATAAATTGAACACGATCAATAGATCGGAATTATTAACACCTAAAAACATCTTTTAATTACGAACTTATCTATTCATAACCCGGAAATTTTATCAAAGTTAGAAATTACACCTGTAAATGTAATTAAGTACGATCAGAGTTTTAATAACACCTGTTATTTTGTCATGCCTTTTTATAAGAATATTAAGAATTATAAACGTATTATATTAGATACTATAATGAAAGAGTCTCTTAAATGTGAAAATTATGAATATAAATTAGCTGTAAATAGCCTACAGATAATTGTCTCATTCTCCAAAGTAAATGGTCTCACTACTATGATTGTCAAGGATTACACTTAGTGATACATGATATGATTTTTGTTTATAGCTTTTATGCAATTGTCCCGCTTAATTACTTACCAATGTGAAGACAAATCAGGATGTTGTAAGTCTAAACCTGTATTGAATTAAAATGTGAACTAAATTCTAAATTCTAAATTAACTGATGTAAGGATCTCAAAATTACTAACTACTCTTACCTCCAACATTGTTAATTTACATAATAAGGTTAGTGTTATGAGTTTTTCTACTAATGGTAATAATACATAAAAAATACAAAGTACAAGTGTAGCATATGACTGATTCGATGTTCTGATTGAACAATTATTATTCATTTATAAAATCCTCATTTTTAATTTATGTATTATAATGTAATTATTTTCAACAGTCTGATGATGCCCTATGCGAAATCGATTACTGAATAAATTAAAAAAGACATGTTGATGACTGGTTGA
Organism: Tomocerus qinae; assembly: GCA_020055645.1. Lineage (NCBI taxonomy): Eukaryota > Metazoa > Arthropoda > Collembola > Entomobryomorpha > Tomoceridae > Tomocerus > Tomocerus qinae. The sequence goes on along the minus strand of CM034548.1, from coordinate 8,936 downwards.
GTAAACAAGCTGTCGGGATTTGGATTGATTTCGGTTTTCATCTTTCATTTATTTATCTAAGGAAAACTAAAAAGCATATCAGCTTAAAAAAACCATTTAATCAACTGAATTAAATCTCAAGAAAAATATCCTGAGGTGGTTGATGGGTGGCTTCGAAATTAATATATTTAATGAGGGTTGAATCGGAGTACATAGCCGAATGGTATAATATGATTAAAACAAAGTAGAGATATACTGGTCAACGTTTAATCCTCTATCATGCTAGATTACTGATAACTTGGGCAATAAAGTTTAGTGCAGACATCGAAAAAACAGGGTGTTGTAGGGTCTCTTTTTACCAAGGTTGAGAAATTGACCAATTTTTTGCATTTTGACCGGGCCGGAGTTAATGAGAAAATAACTTCGCTAATGAGGCGGAGGGGGTACATGCAGATACTCCCAATCTCCATTGCATTACAAATTCTGAACAGAAAGTTACGGAATGGATCAATGATCAGCGAGGTACCAATGAAAAAACTCCTATTGATCAATTGATCAAAGTGAAAAGTTTTTGAGAAATTGGCTGCCAATACTTTATGCACCGGAGATGGTATGTGTAATATATTTATATTTAGTAAGTACAAATATGTACATACTGTTCATTGCAAATAATATGCAAGCTCAGATCTGCTCGTAGTCAGATCTAATCTTGCAGTGACTTAGGAGAGTTTTCAGTTCATTTGTTTCTTCTCTTGTCATGTATGTAATGTGTATTTACTTTATCTTTTTGTTCTGTAATTTGTTAATCAATGTATCCGAATAAAGATGTAGTTTATTATCGTAGCAATTTGTGTCATAATTGCTAATCATAATACAACAGTTTGCGGAAATTTTTGGCTAGACTGTCAATTTCAAGGGATTTGCCCATCTTCAATGGAAACCCGACGGGGTGGCCGAACTTCATTGCAAGATTTCGGAATTTGACGAAAGCTGGAAGTTACTCCAATCCCGAGAATATGGATCGTGTTTTAAAATGTCTAAAAGGAAAAGCACTAGAAGCTGTTCAATGCATGATGTTCACTCCTGACAATCTGAAGCCAGTAATCGAAACTATAGAAGTTAATTTCGGAAGACCAAAGTTGATATAATAACAATCTACAGTTGATGAGAGAATAACCTAACCTGACCAAACCTAACCTGAAATGCTTATTGATTTTTCTATTGCTATTTACAAATTTAGTTTCTACCATTGAATCACTCATTTGTAAACGTTATTTGAGTAATCCTTCACGGTTGGATGAACTTGTGGAAAAAAAAACTTCCTAATTAACATTCCTAACCTAACCTTAACTAACCTTCCTCGGGTTCAGTTTTGCAGCCAAGAACTCTGCCAATGCAGTACAGCAGTAGATACGTAATAAATTATACCAGTGCAGATTTACGAAATCTAGGAAAAGCTAAAATAAAATCTGCATACGTGGCAATAGGAAATAGTAGAAGAGAAAAAAGCAAATTTCTAAAATAAATAGCCACACTTAAAGCCTTAGTTGGTGTTGATACTATTGATAATAAATTGATACAAGGTTAGGTTAGGTTAGGTTATAACCTAACCTAACAACTCCAGCTTGGCTGGAGCTGGTAGTGAGAGGACGAGAGGTATATTGAGCTATGCTTGCATAAGTTATATTGTACTAGGCCACCAGTACTGCTATTAAATTTCAAAAAATTTCCACGTCAACACAATTTAGTTTATTTAGAAAAAGCTAATATTAACCCAGAGGGTAATTCATTGTTTTATGTAAAATGCAATTCATACGCGCTTGCCCATCTAATTTATTCAATAATGTACCCCAACGCATACCTCCATGTACTAAATTTAGCAAACTAAGGTATGCGTTGGGGTACAATATTGAAATCATTATTTGGGATCACCTTACCACACGTACAAACCAGTGTTCGACAGGGTTGTGGGTCGGGTTTTTTATTTTTGCCAAAAAACCTACCCCGCTTTACTTAAAAAACCCCGGGTTTATTGGGTTTTTTACAAAACATACAAAAATTTGCACTACAGCTCCATCTAGATACGCAATACATACTAATTTCTATTCAAAAATGTAAACAAATGCATAATCAGGTGGAAGCAAATTACACTTCTACACTTCTACGCGTAATTAATGTATCGTGATGTGAGGACTATAATAATATTAGTTTTACGTATACTTGCAGTCATTGCATTGTGAAGATTATGTTTATAATATTGTTGTACACATAATTTCAATTTATCACTTACATATTCATTATTGTAATGCTTTGCAATTAAAGCTTCAAATTAACAAAGGAATAATTTCATAAAGTCAATATAATCAGTAAAATATTATAATGCTTAATATTTCACTAGTTGTTATCATACAGTAATAATAATATAGGTTTTCACAAAAATACTGCATTTGCTACGTTACAATCTAATAAAATTAAACTTTTATGCTTTAATTTTTCTTTTCATTGACGTAAGTAATAGTAGTTGACACGGTTGTTGTTGCCAGCTGTAGTTTTCATATATGGTATAGTATAGGCTTGTATTTATACCTATAGTTATATAAAAAAACCCTTAAACCCAAAAAACCCAAAAAACCCTAAAAAACCCGGGGTCGAGGGTTTTTTTCTAAAAAACCCGGGTTTTTCGATACCTTGGTGTTCGATGACCAGCCGACTGGTCGGCTGAAATGGCCAGCCGGCAAATTGAAATTCCTTGTTAGCTATTGGCTAAAATGGCCACAAATAGTCAAATGGAGCCATGTGAACTGAGAAAACTATCCTTAATTTACAAATTTTTTTATAATTTTTGGCCAATTTGGCCACTCCATTTTAGTCAGGTGACTGGTAAAAATCACTTTTAGCCGGCTAAAATGGAAAACTGGTACACCCATATAAATATATAGACAGATAAATTTATTGCTTTAATACGTCTATAGGATTGTAGTATGAAGATTCATGGACCAAATTTGATCTGAATGTGTATTTTTTAAAACTGATCCGGATAACAAAACAATAATTTATTATCGATTTTGTCCAAAAGTTTACGTTTATTCGAAAACTAACAAAATTGAAGCTAATATTAAATTTCAGGGGTCGTTTCCGCAGACCAGGAAATATTTCTGAACTCACGTAGTCCTATTTTGCTATTTTTGGTCATTTTAGCCACTGGCTAACAAATAATATTAACCAACCAGCCGGCAAATTTAGTCAGCCAATCAAGCACGTATGCAGAACTGAGTTTCGGAGGGGGCTAGATTTCCAATAGATATTGTAAGTATATATATTAATTTTTGCCATTTTTTGAAGGAAATGAGTCAAAAACGGCCTTAAAATGGCAAATAATCGCGCGGAGCGCGAAATTTTTTGCTATTTTGAGAAAAACTTCCCCTTTTCTTGGATTTCGGGGGGGGCTTCAGCCCGTAAAGCCCATCCCTAAATACGTCCTTGAGCCAATTTATCCGAGTATAAAGTCGGCATGCCGTAAATTATTTTCAGATGCCGCATGCCGTAAAAGCCGTAAAAGCCGTAAAATACATAATACAAGTCATAGACAGTTTAATCGTAATTTTCAACTAATGGAAGAACAAAAAATATAATTTCGATCATTTTATAATAAATTATAACGGTTATAAGTTATAAAATGAATTTTCCCTTTTCAAAGCTTTTCAGCCACTATAAGGTGCATATAATGATGTTAATACACAATATTGATGTATAAAAGCACTTTTAGGGGGTTATTACTCACTTCCCACATCAATTTATGTATATAAACAGCTAAAAACTTAAAAAATAATTTACGGCATTGGTGGCATTTACGGCATGCCGCCAAATACCAAATGCCGTAAATTCAATTTACGGCACACTCGACACCTTGAACCCAGGAATACCAAGAATGCAAAATGCAGCAAGCAAAGGTCAAATGTATTATTAGCTGATGTTTGTTAATATGCATGGCTTCGAGTGGGAAATGAAAGAATTGGGACATTTCCCAATTAGAAAAGTGGGAAACAAAAAGGCCAAGTTGGTGGAAAAATGGGAAATAGAAAAATCAAGTGGGAAATACACCCTAATTCCGCAAGATGGTGAAACCCATTTCCCAAATTGAGGGGAATTCCCAGTGTCCAGCAAAATTCGGTGGGAAATGGGAATATCCGAAACTATGTTGATATGCAATGCATATCATAAGTTCAGATATTTTTATATTTCAATCGTCAATCTAAGAGTTAAGATTTTACACCATGAGATAAACCCGCTAAATCGTCATAACAACGAGATATTCAATATGGCAGTTCGAATCGGTAGGCAATTAATGAGCCTTTAAAATAAAAAACCACCATGCCTTTAACTTTATTAATTATGAAAAAATTTAATGAGTCGTCTTAACGAAATAAATGGGTGTTCCTCGAGCATAAAAGTAATTAGCCGGTAGTAAGGAAAGATATCGCCCTTTAGATTTACATTAATGATAATGTACGTCGACGTCACTTGATGGCTTGAAATTGCTGCTGCCTAATCACCTCTGAGGAGGAAGGGTGGAAAGTGGCCAACGAGTCGTAAATTTACTGGTCGGTTGTCGGTTGGATGCTATGCTTTACTAATATGACACTCATGACTAATCTAACTAGAGAAAAATATCGATATACCTTTAAAATAATTAAATAAAGCAAAACAGAAAACGTGTACAATTAAAATTAAAATATATTAACACAAAATTGAAATGTGCTCTCAGAAAATCCTACACGTTGCACAGACAAGAAACTACAACCTGCTTGGTCGGAATCTGGAATTCGATTGATTGTGAGAGCACGCTTCGGTACAACGCATTAGATTAATAAAACAAATAGTTCTAGGAGGGAGGCTAAAATAAACGTTACAATGTAAATTATAAACATGTATGCACAAAATCATAGAAAATACAAAATACTCAATAGCTAAAAATGATTCAGGGAAAATAAAAATAATGAACGTTCAAGGATAGAACAGATAAGGAAAAACACATGAACTTAAGGCTTTAACGTCCAGACCACGCTTCTAGCAGAAAGCGGCTAGCTTCTAGCAGAAAAGTTGATTTCACTGACCTCGCAGTATGCAGCGGCTGCATTATTTTGTGCTGCAGCTTTTTTTCGTTTGCTGCCGCTGTTTTTTGCCGAAACGCGTAAAAAAGCGTAAGCGATCCCACAGCAACTTTTTCTGCTCGAGCGGCCAAAATTTTTTACGCGCCGACAAAAAACTAGAAGCTTGTTCTGAAGAAGCCAAAACTGCATGTATGCCGCGTTTTTCTGATAATCAAACAATATACATTGAAATTTCGCTCTTTTTTTGGATACTTCAATTAAAATGATATAAACTGTGTCGACACAAATTATTTGCTTGGTTATTATTATTTCGAAAATCCAGCTTATATATTATTTTTTGAATTTGTATTAGTAGTCAAATGAAGGATAGTAGAATGACAATGAATTCCAAGCCTGATCGACCAGGCTGATGGAAGAGATGAAGATAATTCAACTTCGATTTAATTAGTGAGGTCGAGTCTCGTCCTTTTATTTACAATTGTCGTGATCCAAGGCACAGCAAAAGGGATGTGATCAGTGGTGCATGGAATGACATTGCCAATATATGGATTGAAAATTAAAGGGAAGGAAGTGGATGGTATGTGATTGTTATGGAACGATGTATGTGCTCGAAAAATGGGAAAAATGCTAAATAAAACATTGTGTCGACACAGGGACCTGGCGTACAAAAAAGGAAAACGTTGCGAGACTACTTTTACAAATCATTTTAGTTGAGTCGACTCAAAACATTAACTTATACATTTTTTTTCTAAAGACAAGGTAGTACAGTACAGCACAGACACCTACAGATCGGATCATCATAAATAAAAGTCTATGGAACGGATTCCAACAGCTTGTCGCGCTTTTTGATGATCTCTGCTGTTCGGAGACGCAGCTAGCAGCTACCATCAAGCTTTTTGCTGCTACTATCTAGCGTTTTGCTGCTACTAACTCTCAGTTTATGCAATCGCGAATTTTTTAAGTGAGATCACGCTGCAGCAGAATCGGAGAAAACTGCCAGCTGCTTGAAGCTAGACGCTTTCTGCTAGAAGCGAGGTCTGTGTGTTAAAGCCTTTTTGCAGAGTAAAGGAACGTGTAAATGCGCCAATTAGTAGGCTGGAGCCTAGCACAGCCAAGTCAATTCTACTTTCGGTGTAGCAGTAACAATTCTACTTTCAAACTCAAAGCAATGACCACTAATGAATCACCTACAAACGAAAGCTTCACTTGTGGGTGAAAGATAAGGAACATATTCACACAGATAACATTCAGGGTTTAGATCCGCAAACAAAAAAAGTTGTAAACGAACTACTGAGAGTAGCACAGTGTACACCTTCTTTGTTCAATTTATGACAAAAGTCCCATAAATGGTACTAACATTAGGTGAAATGATTTTCTTTTAAAAAACAAAGAAATGTCTAAAACCTCGGGTATGGTATGCGATTTCAGATACCCCAAGTTGCATAAAACTACCAGTGAATGTAGCCTTAAAAACTGTTTATATGGGATTTTCCATAAGGAATTACTTTTAATCTTCGTTTTCTTACGTTGGGTAGACTGTATTTCGTAAATTCTTAAGACTAAATGCCGAAAGGCATTGGAACATTGTATCTGTCGGTTTCAGGCTAAGGCTAGCATACCAATTTTCTGTAAAATGACAGAGTCATTTACAACGACCGGATCATTTACAATGACAGGGTAATTTACAGGACGACTATTTAAAATAACGGGGTCATTTACAATGACGTCTATTTTAAACGACGGGGTCATTAAAAATACCGTCTATTTTAAATGGCGGGGTTATTTACAATGGCGGGATCATACCGTTACTTACAACTTAATATACTTAATTTCACTGTTTAGTTAAATGAATTAGAATTCGGTTCACTACTATTATGTTGATTTGATAAGTATTGTATTTGGTTTCACGTCCGTAAGATGTTGTAGCAATGCAGCAAGCAATTTTTAAACATTTTAATCTGTTCATATTGCAAGGAACTGTCTAAGGTAGACACGGTCGGGGATGAGAGAGATGAGAGAGAGTAAAGATTAACGAACAGTTACAATGTCTGATTTATTCATTCCAAGAAGTCCGATATTTATATCAATTATCAAGATGAGAGGTTTACAAATAGTATCATAGCAAGTTTAGTAATTCAGGTTAACGGAAATGTAAATAGTGTACATTTTAGTTCAAGTATTATTGTAGCAATAAAATACATAGATACCTAACAGAAACATGCCCATTGTCAGCACATTACAGAAATAGCTAACTTATATCGATGTCATAAGAAATAGCTACTGCTACTTGCACAATATTTTTTACAGTTCTTTTTTCATACTTTTTAATGCATAATGCATACATACTCATGATCTACCGTCCCCACTAAGGGTTACCCATTTCCCGTTCGGAGAATGGGCCTTTTACTAGTAATAATATAAAGTACACGGACTCTTCTGAAGATCTGTGTACATTAATTGTAATATAATAATGAGGGATTGCTGTCGATAGGGATGAGCCAATTTGCCAAAATGCCAGCCGCAAAAATAAATTTTCAAGTATGCTAGCCGCTCCCGGCTAGAAATAAGATACATAATAGCGTACATATAGATTCTGATAATCCATCCAATATTATTACAAAATAGATAGAGCCAATAATATTAAAAACCGTATTTTACGATTGAGATGGTCCGAGATGAGAACACAATCGCGACAATGACAGTTGGAACAGAATGATGACGACGACACAACACGATGTCCACACGGCGACAAATCTGGGCTTGGTCACAAAAACTCTTCTTCCGAGGCAGAAAAACACTTCCTTTTCTTCTTCTCGGCTTCCTCGTTCCAGCTCCAGGTCACCACCTCCAAACCACGACCGACGATTCTAGGCTGTTCTTTTTCCTTTCCTTCTTATTTTCTGCCTCCTTTGCTGCACTCTCGGCTTTGCTGTCGAAATTATCCGGCAGAAAGATTCTACCTCACAAAATCATTAAATTTATATATTTCTGCAGTATATCACACTTTAATTTAAACGCTCATTCATTTAAACCACCAGTTCATTCAAATTAAATCGTTCGAATACAATCAGCAGAGCCCAGGAATACCGTGAATGCAGCAAGTAAAAGTATTAGATCTAGCTGGCGATGTTGAGGTGCAATGCACATGAAAGCCTTCCTTCAGTTATTTTGTCTGTATATAAAAATTAATTAAAACTTTATACACAAAAATGGAATTTTCATTGTTGGTAGGTATATGGTTCGTGCTTTCAAAAAAAATTAAATTTGGTCTGTTTTAGTCTTCAGGACCTGTTTTTGTAGTTCCAGGTGCTTTAGAATCTTCGATCGCAGACAATTGATTTTTCTCAGAACAGAAAATGATTACATTACGAATTATTGTACTGATACAATAATAATATAAATTCATATTATTGCAAGCAATCTGACGTCATTTCTAACGGTCATACCAGTGAGGCATCTATTTCATGGTACTTAATTACATGTAACTTCTTTCGAAATTTAAATGAGGTCAATCTCCAATTCTACAATAGATACAGTGTCATGCCAAGGCTCAAAAATAGGGTAAACTAATGACTTGTTTGCACATGAAGGCAGATTTTGAACATCTGTTTTGGGAAAGCCGTGTAGACAGGCTTTGGAAGTGTCCACACAGATAAGCGTCTACAAAAAATTTTAAAATTTCACTACTACATTAACCCCCAAATACGATTAGCTTTCTTTGAGCCCTTGCTCGTCTTTGTGGCTATCGTAAAACTAGAATGACTAGAAAACTATCTTAAGCAGGGCTTAAACTCTGTCCAATTCGTATAAAAAATAAACTTGTCAAGGGGCATTTGCGCCTTACAA